>OY754469.1:28852752-31352752 GCA_963575645.1 Xanthostigma xanthostigma | reverse complement strand
ATTGTTTGGTACAAAAGTTGTACAACTTGGAGGGGGACATTCGATGGCACTAATACTTTTGACCTTGGGTATAAGGTTCAAGGTCATTCAAGGTCAACTTTGTTTTTTTTAATGGAACGTCCTATTTTTGACATCGGCAATCGATTGCGCGTGAAAAAATATGAGACTTTTGTCTGAAACTTTTTTCGAGAACGGGCAAATTTTCTCAATTAATTTAGCCTTCAAAATTGAAAATTTTTGAATTTTCAACTTGAGAATGGTGAGATTTTCTTCAAAAACAATAGGGCTTTTCATATTTGCATACCAAACATTCTCCCAAAATTTTGTTTCAATCCGTTCATCCGTTTGACCTGTATAGTGTTCACAGACTAACCGAATAACCGACTAACAGACTAACAGACGCACAGAGTTTTGCCCGTTCTCGAAAAAAGTTTCAGACAAAAGTTTCATATTTTTTCACGCGCAATCGATTGCCGATGTCAAAAATAGGACGTTCCATTAAAAAAAACAAAGTTGACCTTGAATGACCTTGAACCTTATACCCAAGGTCAAAAGTATTAGTGCCATCGAATGTCCCCCTCCAAGTTGTACAACTTTTGTACCAAACAATTTTTCATTCAAGGTCACTGACAAAAGTGATCCGGGGTGGGACATTAAAATGGGACACGCTGTATACGCTTCTCCGCCGCTGCTCGTTCCACCACCACTCGACTGCAAGCACGTGCTCGGCCGTTTTTCGCGAACTTCACGAGTGTTTTTAGCATGCTTCCAGGCATCTGATCGAAAAACTGAAATCTACGTTTTGTAGTACACGATGTCAACTTTTCAAAACTTTTTTGAAATTATTATCGGACTTACAGTAACGCATACAGGCCTGCCGGAAAAAAGTGCACTGCAAATTTTCAATCGCGATTTCGCGAAAACTAATAATCCGACAGCACCCACCTTTGGCACATATAAAGAACATTATAATCCCTACTTTCTCTCAAAATTTTAGCGCTCCAGCTCAAGAAATGACGGAGCTATAAATTTTCGAAAAAACGCGTAATTTTCTGGGTTTTCCTAAATTTTTCAGGACTTAATTATCCGATTAAGACATTCGACCTCTCATTCTGTAGATATTTCAATTCTCTACAAACCATTTCATTGGGGCATTCCGATTGCTCCATTAGTTTCAAAGTTACAAGCAAAAAAAGACAAAAATAGCGTTTTTTTTGCACTAAACTGTTGATAACTAACTAATGGACCGGAAACTCGAGTGAAAAACACATACCTATTCATCTGATTATTATCTTTTATATCAACGCACAATCGGTTTGCTACTAGTCTTTATGTCATGCAAAAATGCTCTACAGCTTGACCTAATATTTGATTTTATGAGTTTTATGTTCCATTTCATTAACTGTCATTTGTTAATGGCATGTATTAAAAATATATTTTGAATTTTATTTCTACAACAATGAGACTGTCCATAATATATACCTATTAACTATCGTGTCCATCGAGATAATAATTAATAAGAAAAATCGCAGGATTGTCGACAAAAAATTAGATTTATTAATGTACGACGTTTCGTCTATAGATTTAGACTTTTTCAAGTACAATAAAAAATTCAAAACAATAATTATGAAAATAAACATTAATTACTAACCACAGCAATTAACAAAAGTTAAGGTACATAAGACAAAAACATGGAGATAAGTTTATGTATATTCTTAAACAATAAAAAATAATAAATAAAAATAAAAATCCGAAAGTTAGTTCAATTTCATAACATAGTTGTACTGACTACTTAAATTTTGAGTGTCTGTTCTATAATTAATAGAATTGTTTTTTCTAATAAAACACATTTCACTGATATTACGTTTCTTCCAATTTGACTCTTTATCTAATATTAATTGTACTTCATTAAATAGAAATTTATCTCTAGTGTCGAAATGATGAAATGACAACGCGGTCTTATTATCACTTAATAAATTTATGTTTCTACAGTCCATTCTGTGTTGGCAAATTCTATGTTTTGGTAACTGTTTTGTTTGCCCCACATAGCACTTTACATTCACAAGGTATTTTATAAATGATATTAGATTGACGTAAAATAGTTGTTTTATCTTTAAGATTTGTGAATAACCTGTCTAATTTATTTAAGTTATAAAACACCAACTTGATATTTGTGTTAGAAAATAGTCTGCTGATCTTGTAAGACAAGTTCAGAGGTACTATCATCATCAGGGTTTTTGATAGGTATAAATTATAAATTAAATACAATTAATACAGTTATGAAAACTCGAAAACCTACCCTTTAAAGTTTAAATACTTGAACGCGTAAATAGATCTTTTTGTGTCAAAAAAAAGGTACAACGTACTAAGAAAATAATATAAAATGAAAATCATCTGTTGTCCATAAAATACTTTTTCTCAGGCAGTTGTAAAATTTACCTTTTTTATATTTAGTGTAAAAATATAGCTAAGCAAATTGTAAATTTCAAACACACAAAATGTTTTGTTCCGAGAAATACATAATATATTGAAATGATAACAAATATTCCAACTCATAATTCCTACGGAAGTTATAATTTTTAGTTTAGTCTTGCGCATTTGTTCTTGGTCTTGCATACTCGGTCTTGGTCTTGCAAAAATGCAAAACCAAGATCAAGATCGATTTTGTTCCTCAGTAATACACGATCGATATTATACACATTTCTGATAATTGATATATAGAGCAGTGAACATTTCAGGACCTACGGGGTTATAGAGGAAGAAAACGCGACGTGAAGGAGCAAAGAAACGTAATTACTACTGAAAACAGAAGTGGGACTGCATTAGTTTCACTAAATTAAACGTGTGGTGTTAGTTGCATCGTTTATCGTGGCGGTACGTTGAAAAAGTTAGATGTGCGTGAAACGTGCAATTTACCTTAAATTTTTATGTCGTGACTTAAGTAAATCAAGTAACATGAGAGTTTATGAATGGTGTTCGGATACACAAACAAATCTACCGAAATATGTTATTTTCATTGAATAATAAAAACAAAAAAAAAAAAAACTGATCGCAGTACAAAACCCTGCCTACAAAATTATTTACACATACAAACATGTCGGACCAAAATATCTCTGAGATCAACTTGGCACTCTTTTTGGAAATGTGAACAAAATCTTCTAAATAAGTTCGGACTTTCAGCATTTATCACTAGTTTGCAGACAACGAATTACTTATAGAGAAGTGCACTGTATACTGTATCTATATTAAAATTTTACTGTATTCGCTATTTGTGCAGCTGCTTGGAAGGGAAACGCTGAACGACCGTGCGCGCTTAGCGACGAAAGCTGGCATTTTTACGGTACATGTACTGATATAAAATCAAAGGTAATAATTATGTCACAGCTTTATATCTTCGCCATCTTTCCAGCGATTCGGATGAAATTTTACAGGCAGTCGTCTTATGTAAACCGTTATATAATTAATAGAATTACAAAAAAGGAGTAGCTTTCCATATACATATAGAACTGAGGGGAATAACATTTTTATTTTCGCGCACCTCATTGCATAAGTATCATCAGACTGGTCTTTAAAAAGGCATTAAAAGTTTGTAAGTTACTTTTTTTCTTAGGTGAATATTATCCGAATTACAAGCGCCTAAAGTCGTTAATAATGTGCCCCCCACTCTAACTTTGCCCAAGAGAGTAGCGCTTTATAAATATTTTCAACAAAAATTATTTTAATTATTTGAATTAACAAGTTGCAGGAGTTTAGCTGATTTCTAACAGTGTTTTTTATATGGCTCTCATCTATATGTCAGATAGAGTACGTTCAAAGGCTTTAATTACATTTTAGTTTAATAATAATAATAATATATGTTTATTGTTCCTATTTACAAGCAAAAGGTGCAGGATTCAAGCATATGCTTGGTCTTCCATCTGCCCATATGTACAAAAGACAATTTACAAAAAACACTATAAAAAATATTAATAATACACTTTAAAACTATTACAAGGAAACCAAGATTGGATAATAAATCAAGCTCTTGTACTATCTAATAGAAGCTTATTTACAATCTTAGATAGAGCTTTTTAACTATATTTTAGAATGTTGTGTTTAATTGCTTCATAAGTATATTAAAATGCATCGGAGTTAAATTAGAAAAAGATTTTTTAAATGAATTTGAGTAAAAACGGAGAATAGCAAAAGTGACGTGTCTATTACTGTATGGATTATAACTAATCGCTAGTTTAACTTTGAGATATTTAGAATCATTTGTTTTTACAATTTTAAAAATGAAGTTATACAAATGCAGCAACCGTCCCTCAGATATGTTCCCTGAAGGGGAAATCATAAATAAATCGAATACAAGTATTTTGAAGTTTTTGTATTTTATTTCGAGCCTCAGTCTAGTGAACCTCCATAAACAACATCACCGTATGCAATAATTGGAAAAATTAAAGCATTAACCATTCTTAGTTTCATGGTTGATGATAAAAAAAAATTATTGTAATATAATGTCTTGAGTCTACTGAATGCAAATCTAAGTTTATTTAAGATATGCTGGTAAAATTTCATTTGAATATCAAAAGTAACACCCAGGTTTTTGGCACTGCCGATAACAGGTATGGAATCTCCATTAATATTTAAATATAATTTTGAACAAAACTATTGGCAATGTAGATAACTGTAGATTTGTTAGAGTTTAAACATAAGGCATGGTTTGTGGAGTAATCGTATATAGATTTTAGGTCACTATTTATAATGTCTGAAGCTTTAGAGCTGTCAGATACACAAAATGAAAAATAAATTTGGGTATCGTCGGCATATTGATGCAATTTGAAATGTTAGATACAATTACAGAAATCAAATACATTTAAAATGAAGAGCAATGGCCCAATTATTGAGCCTTGCGGTACACCTTTATCTGAAATATTGTAAAAATCAAAGAAAACTGCTTGGGAATCAAACAACGACCTGTTAACTATCTGTCACATATTGAAATTTTCAAATCATGTAATAAAACATTTTTGTCACATCGTATGACCTGAACAGGTGTACTTATTTTACTAATTAAAGGTACTCTCAGAATACTCGGTTTAATCCTATAACCTGACGAAGGGAGAAGAGCAAACGGTTCGGACAGAAGGAGCTCTGTGAAAGTGGTCACGGGCGGAGGCTTTGATTGACGGGGTTACCTGATAAAAACGGACATCACGTAGTATCTGTAATGAGCAGGAGAAGGCATTCTAGTGCAGTGAACAGCAACTACGCTTGAGTCTCTAGCCCGTGAATTCGTTACCAAATCAATTACTAGCAGTATTTTGGTTTTAACGAAAGAAAAGTATCTCAGCCATTGACAATGCCGCGAGTAAATCGTCTGACGCGTCAGCAAATCTGCATCTTTTGATATATCTATCTATAAAAATCTCGTGTCACAATTTTGGACGCGCTAATCTCCGAAACCACTTAACCGATTTTAATGACATTTTGTAAATGTGTCTTGCTTGGTCCAACTTACACAATAGGATAGTTTTTAATTTTTCTTTATTGCAAGAAACTGGGAAAGATGGAGAGAGAGAGAAGAGAGACTATCCGTATATATAAAGTATACCTACATTATCGTGTCATGATAGAATTAGATCAGTTCAGAAGCAAACAAAAAACTGTTTTAGTACCAAGTAGCGACATCTGATAGAATTTGCGCAAAGCTATTAGTTCAGAAGCAAATCTGGTAGAATTTGCCAAAAGCTATATTTGTTCAGACGCCGGGCCGCAAACGAAATACATTTTGTAGAATATATTTATATATTTCTATAAATATAGCGGCTACGATTCTATCAATAAAAAAAAACTACCCGGTGTACATGTCAATATTTATTAGAACTACTTGGGTTATGGAAGCTTCCGAAGTGAGCTTAATAGTGCAATTAATTAACTCATAGATATTCGACTTCTTTTTAATTAATAATCCACAAAATAATATCAGCGAATTGCAATTTAGGGTATTATATTTGCTAAGCTACAATCGCGACCTATAAATCGCCCATAAAAAGGAACCCTATCATGTGTGTGACTGTGTGCCCATGACGAGTTTGGTCGGTTTTTTTACAAGTTATTATCGCTGAAGAATTCATTCCCAATTCGTTGTCCATCTTTTAACAATTTTAGAACATAATTTGCTGAGCACAGTATACAGAATGCTTGCCGACCTTTTATAAAAAAATATTATGCCAAGGTTCGCTCCTTGGGATCATGTACTCGTTTTTTTCTCGTTCTGTTTTGGCATAGATGCCAGTTTATAGTTATATCTAGTTGAGTTTATATTTACATAAATTGTTCCAAACTCGTCATGGGCCCTCACATGATAGGGTTCCTTTTTATGGGCGATTTATAGGTCGCGATTGTATAAGTGATCACAAGTGATAGAATGAAATTTGTTTATCTAACTAGCTATTATCTAGCTTATTATCTAGCTATTATCTAGCTTATATCATCTGCAACGTTTTGGATTTGAAATCTGGTATGTAGGTCTTTATATAAGATTCTGCGGAAAAACGAAAGTAATGAATTAACTTTAAATTGAAGAAAATAGGTCGGGTAAATCGAGTAAAATATGGAAATTTGTGACTAAACCGCAGTTTTTTTTTTTGAGCGTCAAAATTTAGCGTTTTCTATGACTTAAAAAAGAGTCAAAATTTGGGCACATCGAGTTATCGTACTGGACCCGAGAAGTTTTTAAAATTAATAAGCTAAATGTTTTCTACAATTGAATTTAATCGGCATACTGATACTGATCTCTAATGAGTAATTAGTATATCTATTGTGTCTTATTTTCTATTTTTTTTCCATTGAAACGGAGCACACGAGGCTAGAAACGCTGCTAGGAGTTCTGCTAGCCGGTAGGCTAGGTACTAAGCTGGAAATGACGTCACTGCGGGCTGGCCTCCTGGCTCACAAGATAGGTTTTAAAATTAGAACAGAGGTTATATTCTTGCTAGACCCATTGCTAGGTATGAGCATGAGCCAATCGGCAGTATCTTGTCACGTGGGCGACTTGAACAAACGCTCACAAACCAACATGGCGTCTTTCTACTCAGAGTCAGACAACAGACGCGCTTTGCTCTGTGTTTATATTCGAACTGTCACTGCGTGCGCACCAGATCTATCCACAAAACAAGCTTGAAAAAAAGCGAGTGTGCTTTAGACCACACGACTGAAGTAAAACTTCTTCCTGCCATAATTATTTTAAATATATTTGTTAAGAATAATGCGCAAATACCTCAAATTTGCTCATGTTAAAATTCATAAACGAACGATAATATGCAGTCGGTTCGAACACAATATAACCTCACTCTGTAGCGCATATCTACAAAGACGAAATGTTTAAAATATAATTTTTGATTAGTTAATAAGCAAAATATGTATATATATTTATTAGCATAATTTATAATACATTTAAAAGGATTTATTAACTAACCTACATTATTTCCCGTTACAAAATGTACCAAAATTCGATTAAATGTATTTTTGATACAAAAATAATTGTATTCATTTTAAACGTCAAATAGTTGTCCAAAAAAAAAA
Organism: Xanthostigma xanthostigma; assembly: GCA_963575645.1. Lineage (NCBI taxonomy): Eukaryota > Metazoa > Arthropoda > Insecta > Raphidioptera > Raphidiidae > Xanthostigma > Xanthostigma xanthostigma. The sequence continues at coordinate 31,345,186 of OY754469.1, read as the reverse complement.
AAGAATTTCGATTAATACTCCGTCTTTGTCGCACTCACTAACTTATATCTCCCTCTCAACTTAATGCTCCGTCTTTGTCGCACTCACTAACTTATATCTCCCTCCCAACTTCCAATATACGAAACGTAACTCTCTCTCTCTTACTGTCTTCACTAACTTATATCTCCCTCTCAACTACCGTTCGCCTCGAACGATTACGCACCGTCGCGATGATCACTTCCGTAAACGATTTCGTCGGGCATTTACCAGCTTACTCCCCAAGTCAAGCGTGCCTAAAGAAGTTTTACTTCAAAAAGTAGTGTCGTGTGAAACGAGCACATAACAGCAATCAAGAAAACCAACGCTACAAAACTAGTAGGCAAATCTAGCAGCGTTTCTAGCGTTCGTGTGCAGCGGCCTTTTAACGTAGAGTCGAGTATCCCATCAGGCAAACAAGTGATGTCAGACGCGCCCACATGGCGAGGCAATGATTTGCGCTTCTCGCGTGTATTACATGTGTACGGTTTTGGCGGTGTGACCTCCGGCCTGCACTGCAACATCCCCTATCTGTGCGCATGCAGGCTGTTTCAAAACATATAATATTAAAAATAAACAATACGTTGTTCCAAGCTGTTCATATTTCTGCATCATCATCTATGTTCGATTTCTGGAGCAACTTTCAATGCAAAATCTACTTTTAAGCAGTGCCACAAAACCGATAATTTTTTACTCTGCGACATTTTGCGGACCCTTAATGTTTAAATACGTTAGAAATAGACGGGTTCCCAATCTTAAAACTGCAATTATTAAATTACCAGTTTTTCTGTTTTGGTTTATATAGGTATACCTACAGTGTATACGTTGAGAAAAAATAATAGAGAATTGATAAAATCTTTGAATAGTTGTTGCGTTTCGCTGTGAATAATTTAAGATTCATCGTTTTAGAGCAGCGCTTCTCAAATGTGGTAAAAGGTTTCTCTAGCTATACAGACAATGGGAATAGTGGAAATTTTCCGGCAAATTTTCTAAGCCACTAAATAAATAAGGTATAGTAAAATTAAAGTCTCGCGTTCACTAGTAACTACAAGTAAACAAAACTGGAGTATTTTCATCAACTCTGGATGCGATGCCCTTTTGAGTTTTTCCCTTCCAATAAAAAACAATAATCGAGTGCTGTTTACATGAGGAGAATTCCCTTTATAACTGCAGTTGCCAGCACAGTGGTGCTATCTTCTGACCTCTGCAACTACCTCATTACTTGTTTAAATAATATATGGACTTTTCGATAATTTCAGGCGTATGCAAATGTGTTACTATTTTTTAGTTAGTTTTGTAATAATAGCGTTTCCGCTTTATCAGTGACATAGAAACGACCATAGAGTTATTAGACTAGAGTACGCGAGTGAGTCATGAAAGTGTCTACAATTCAGAGAGAGAACAGTTCCTTATCTCTATGGTAACTGATGATGCAAAACAATTGAGGAAACAAATATCTGGTTTTTTGGCTTTTCTGCAGAGTTCTCTCTCTTAACTGAAGACACTTTTGTGTATGCAACAATAGTTTATTGTATTGCCAACATTTTAATATAATTTAGTTTCAAAACGTAAATTAATAATAAAAATTAATTATTTAAGGTAAAAACTGTACCTGCATCTAGCTATCTGAAAATAAAAGAGTTGGTAACGATACTAGTTTGCAAAAATATTCATTTAAGAAACGTCTGCCGAAATATGTAAGTCCAATCTTCTTATACGGTAACATATCAGGGGGCATGTTAGTGCCTCCGCCAAGTCGAGCACTGCCCTACCATTTTTTTCTCAAAGCGATTCACGGCACTGTTGATCCCCGTGTAACTTCGTTGTGGATAAAGCAGAAGCTTGAATTTTTAGTGATCAAGAGGACTTACTATAAAGGAAGGAAAAAATAAAAAATCTCGAAATTTCATTATTCGAAAAATCAATAGCGACATGGAGTGGACTTTAAGAAAATCAGTATCTGACAGACAAGATATATTACCCAAGAAAAAAAAGAATGATGACCTACAAAAAGAAATGAGATCCCATCAAAAACATAAAATGTAAAAAATTCCAAGTCTCGCAACGCAGTTCTTCCACTACAAAAAGTTGTGTGATCTCATGTAAAACCAAGTCAGTTATTTAAGTTAGTGTCTATGGAAGCACTTGTCCAACAACTTTGTTATAAATCTAATAAACTAATCAATTATTTATCAACATTTATAGTGACCGTATCAGTATTAGACATCTTTATAATTATTATAGAAATAAAGATGTCTAATATTGATACGGTCACTATAAATGTTAATAGGCAGTTGATTAGGTGACAATTTATAAGTTGTTGGACAGGCGCTTTCATAGACAATAACTAAAATAACTGACTTGGTTTTACATGAGATCACACAAATTTTTGTAGTGGAAGAACTGCGTTGCGAGATTTGGCATTTTTTTACATTTTATGTTTTTGATGGGCTTGTTTTTACAACGTGCTAGAAGATTATAAGAACACAGAGTAAAGAATCCACGAGTTAAATTAATAATTGCGGATACATTATGTACAAAAACAATACGGGGAAAGAATTTGCTTCAATATTTTTGAATCAATTTGTATATAGATAATACACATAATATACGTGTCGGAGACTTAACAACAATAATTCATTTCTTAATTTCAAAGTAGCCCTTATTTTTGTGGTTCTTGTGCCGCATAACGGCGATCGTCCATGATTTGTGATTGTTTTATTGGCGGCCCTTAGCCCTTAGTCGTTCACATAGAAAAATTGACAGTCACTATATAATTAGAAGTGAAACATTGTTTCCGCGAGACACCAAATAATAATATATGATTCACCCCAATTGCCGGCTCTTTAAATAAGACAGAATTCCTGGGGCGAAAAAGCAAAACAGTTTATGTCGAATCTATTGTAAACGAAAAAAATTAAGTTCAAAAACTAAGATCCGACTACTGAAAAGTATGAAACAAGAAAATATTCTCATCTGAGGATAGCCGTGGTTGTATGCCACCTAATATATATGGTCACATGACGCACTTAGCGCGAAAGCTTATGATCGCTTATTACTGTTTAAATGTATTGTTTAGCTAAGGTAGGTGGCATACGACCACGGCTATACTAAGAAGAGAATATTTTCTTGTTTCATACTTTTCAGTAGTCGGGTTTTAGTTTTTGAACTTAATGAACTTATTTTGGGGTTATAGCAACAGCTAACAATATTCAATATGATCCATTTTAATCTATATATGAAATTATTGAGACAGGGCAACATTTTCAGAAAAAAAAAATTTCAGACAAAAGTTGTTGAGTTTGAAGGGGGACATTGGAGACAAAGAACACCCCTTATCCTCAATCCCTGCGCGGGGGTGGGGGTGACTTACATTTTTAATGAGAACTCCGTTTTTCAATCATGAATTATGATTTTCTTTTATGTTTAATCGATGGCCCTCTTAAACCAAACAACCTTTACCTCTCGTAATTTTCTGCGCAAGGTCGTTGTTTAGGCATAAAACTTAATGGAGTTTCGGGAAACCGATTTTTGATATGCATTTTAGGGGTTCAGGGAAACATCGGATAAAAAAATGTTTCAGACAATTGTTGCATATTTTTTATCGAGAAATCATAATTTGTGATAAAAAAGGTGTTACTATTAAAAATGCTAAAGTCACTCGCATCCCTGCGCAGATGTTGGGGGTGGGGGTGGTAATTGTCTCCAAACGATGTCCCCCTTCAAACTAAATAACTTTTGTCTGAAACTTTTTTTCCGAAAATGTAGCCCTGTCTCAATAATTTTCCATATAGATTAAAATGGATCAGCCTGTATATATTTTTGAAAAGTTCTAATTAAGGCCTTTCATTTCACACCCAATTAATAATGTTCGAATTTCGCATTTCATTTAATTATCTGGTTTTAGGGTATTTTTGTCTCAAATACAGTACATCTATCTATCATCTATCTAATTGTTCGGTTTTAAATTTTTGCAATGAAAAGAGAAAGTACTGTCTTGTCACATTCACACCCGCATCGCAACCATTGTGTCGAATGAAATTTGTTAACATGATACAATTTATATCTAAACTCTCTAAACTTTATTTACCTACATTTAAAATGTACCTTGATAAATAAATTTAGTCCTACCCGACCTCCGTAATGCTTATATGTCGGTGCTGTCTCTATCCATTGCTGAATAAAATAAACTCTGGATGACTTCACACACTCACTGAAGATGTTTCTAAGTGCAGTTTAAATTTAGCGTTTGTGGTGAAAAAATTATTTTAAATTATAGGCTATCCACTTCTGTATAGGTAATGTTACATAAAATAGATTTGAAAAAATTGCAGTATGATAAAAAATATAGGTACACCAAGCAAAAACTTAAATGCTTTTTTTTTGACCACAGATTTGTAATAATGAGTAGTTTATACGAGAAATGTTTAGTTTAAGTGACAGCATGACAATTTCGTTACTAAATTAAACCGAATTTGTATTTAGTATTGTCAACAATTTTTACTAAAAGTCACTGGAACTAACAAATATTAACAAATCTTTGATTAACGTCTGAATAGAACTCTTCAAATAAATAAAATTTTATTTATTTGAAAATATTAACAAATATGTCGCACAGAAGTTTTGAGATCCGCGATATTAGTCGAGTAAATGAAGCCTTTTATTTTTATTTCGAAGTCCGCAAGAACAATTCCGATTTAAATGATTTTTTTAAATTTTGTTTTTTTATATTATTGAAAATCAGTAACCTTTTGGGGCGGGGAACGAATTATTTACATTGTTCTAGGGGTTAAGGGTAGTCAGAAGCATGAAAAAATTCGTTATAATTTTTTTTCGACAAAATTTAATTTAATTTATAAAGCTAATAATATTTCAACTTGACACCACTATTTAAAAAAAAAATAATTTTAGAAGAAGTTATACCCATCTTTGTTGGGCCCCTCTCACAAGTAGGTAATGATGTGTGGTGACCGTCATAACTTTGTGCTGGGTCATCCAAAATTAATAAACTAAAGAAAAGTCTTAGTTTAATAGTAAATCTAGGACTTATCGAAGTTTTTTTTCTGAAAATTAATAAAATGACGGCTTCTAAAAGCTCACACCCGAATTTGCAAGGACAGATTGTTATAAAAGCCGAAGTTTTCAACAGAAACAAAATGTTTTTTATGCCTTCAATAATCTGTAAAAATTTTATTTAAATCCATCCAGTGGTTCTTGAATTTCAGTGATCACCGACTTCGAAAACGTAGTTTGAAGAAAAACGCGTTATCACCGAGTTATCTAATCCTGGACCATATAATAATTATCTCGGAAACTGTTTATTCAATTCACTTGAAATTTTCAGGGAATATTTTCGAAACATCATACCACAAGAAAATGCAAAAAAAATAAATCGATTTTTTAAAAATCTTGACTATCCCTAGCCCCTTAAACAATATCTATGCTACTTATGTAAAAAAAATGTTTTCATACGATATTCATTCAAAACTTATAAAAAAATATGTATTTATAAGTTTTAAATGAATATCCTATGAAAACATTTACTGCAACAAAAAAAGCACGCCTCTCGTGTTTAAATTGGCAAGGAATGCGAAAGGATAAGACACTTTCAATGCGTTCATAATGAGGCACTTGTAAGAGGTACAATCAGCTGTCAGTTCAAAATGTCACTTGTTAAGGCCAGCGAGTTCTAGGGCTACCTGTAGGTAGGGCCAATTCATAATAGGTGTCTGTGACATCGTGCTCCAAGGTAAAAAGGGTTGACACTTTTAACTAGTGATGTGCCGGATATCCGTATTCGTATCCGCGGATATCCGCGGGAGAAGAAAGATCCGTATCCATTAGTTTTTGGCGAATCTTTTACGGATCTTTTACCTTATTAATTTTCAATTCATAGATAAAATTTTATATATATATATAGGTAATTAGGTAATAATGAAAACCTGTTAAATTCCATTCAGATTATTTCTTGTTTTTTTAAATCGTATTTGGCACCTTTATATTGCAAACATTTATCGTAGTGAGTACCATACTAATAGTACATAACTCAAAGGTACTAAATCAACTATCTTTATAATGATATATTGCACATCGATCTTTGGAAAGAGACAATCTGTTATGAGAGTTAACTCTTAAAGAGGTCAATAACTTTTTCCCATAACAGATAGTCTCTTTCCAAAGCTTGAAGTGCAATATTTACCGGTGCGTAGGTACTCTAAGAAAGTTAAGATCCGTATCCGTATCCGCGGATCTTGAAACCAAAAATCCGTATTCAGATCCGTATCCGCGGATATACATTTTTAACGATCCGGCACATCACTACTTTTAACACATATGTTATACAAAAGCATAACCGTGCATAATATACCCAACGTACACTTTTTGGTGCAAATTTTACTTAATTATCCTACGCTACACTAATATATCAAATAAAACTATTTATTTAATTATTTATGCAAGATCCTGTCTTTAAAACACAGCTCAAACAAGAATGACAGCTGTTCGCAACTATTAGCTAAAATGTAATAGGGTCGCTATGGAAACGACATCTAAACAACAGTTGATTGGTAGTTTTAACTTTTCTACAACCCGAACGTACGAACTTTCCGCATTTGTGCATGTAATCCCACCAAAGAGTAAATGTTAGACTTTCTGCCTTACAATTGGTGCCGAAAGTATGCACTTTCGATCGAGGTATGAAGAAAAATAGTTGGCACAACCAAAAGTGCACATCCCGCAAGTTTTCCAATGTACAATTAAAACTGGAAAAATAGCTAAAACAAAGCAATTGTAACATAACGTTACAGTACCCTTTCAATAGGGTTCTGGTTTGAGAGTAAACAAAGTGAATAAAATAAAAACCAAGGCGATACGACCGAAATTACGATCTGTAGAGCTCGGACGTCCGTACGTACATACGTACAGACCAACCGACAACTGTTGTTCGGGATTTTAAATTACAATTTTAGTAGTAATTATGAACTCGAATCGGTCTAAAAATGGTTATATTTCATAGAATAGTATCTCCTCTTTTCAAAAAACTACAATTTGAATGTATTTCGTGTGAAATTAACTTAAATATAACTTCTTGTATGAACTAAAGTCAGCTCTGACGCGCAAAGCGATAATAGAGCACATATCGCTAGTGCAGCGGTATGTGCAATAAGATACGATATTGTGGAACGAGGCTTGAAAACCATGTTGCGTATGGAGGCCTGCAAATATGTCATTTATTCGAAAAATGATAGCATTTGAAATGGTTGTTCCACGAGTTTTTGAATGATTTATATAGAAAAGAATGGTTGACAACCCTGCATACATGCATAATTATACACATGTAGTAAAACCAATTCATAAGTTTAAATCAAAAGCCGTAACGTAAAATGTACAATAGTTCTGGTAGAGGTATGCCATTCCGAGCCGCGACTGTAGAGGAATTGAACGAGCGTCAATGGAATGCAGTCGCTGGCTGTATTATAAACATGAACATTGTGCCAATCCAACTGGTAAATTATTATTACTTTAATTTGTTAAATTTGTGGCCACATGGTATATTCGTTTTTACCCGACTACGGCGAAGCCAAAAGGAAGGGTTGTGAGTTTAGCAGTCTGTATATTGTAGTATATTCTGTATGTTTGTATTTACGGATGTTCCACCGTAGCGCCTAAACTATTCATCCGATTTTGATAAATAAAGTGTCAATCGATTTGTTATTATGGCCCGGGTAACATAGCCTACATTTATTTTTGAATTTTGGCCCCAGAGGGGAGCAAATTGAAAACAAATAAAAAAGAACAAAAAAAATAATTTTAACAAAAAATAAGTTCAAAAACTACAACCTGACTACTGAAAAGTATATGAAACAAGAAAATATTCTCATTTGAAGATAGCCGTGGTCGTATGCCATCTCATATGAGGCCCCTCTACATGTATAGCGTGATGCACTTTGCCCTAGAGCTTATAATGTAATGTTTTGTTAGGGTAGGTGGCATATGACCACGGCTATCCTCAGATGAGAATACTTTCTTGTTTTATACTTTTCAGTAGTCGGGTTTTAGTTTTTGAACTTATTTTTTTATCATCTAGTGTTGCGGCCGAGACGAGATTATTAATTTTTCTGTTTGAGATTAAACTATCGAGAGTTCGCGGAGACGAGAAGCAAGAATCGAACAATCTACAAACTTGTCGAAGATAATCATAAAATCTATAATATTACTAACGGACCCGGTAAACAGACGTTGTAGGTACTGCTACAGACCTCCAATATAAAAAAAATATTGAATTAAAAAATTATGGGAGGCTGAAAATTTGGGATTTTATGTTTTTTTATGTAAGAGATAAAAAAAAGATTCTTAAAAAAATTTGGTCGGAAAAAATCTTGATCTCGACACAGCGTCACCTACCGGATCCAACTATAGCTAAGATTAAGAATCATCCAGGTGTTCCCATAAGTACAAAAAACGTGTTCCAAAACGAATACTAACAGTTTGGTTTTAGCTACTGCCCTTGACAATGACAGTTCCGTGTCCGTTTGCTGGCTGCTTGGAACATATTTCTTAAAAATACATAAAAAAATTAAGTTAGAAGTACCTACTATTAGCGTTAGGCCTTTTTTCACGTGGAAGTCGAACAACGCAGTAAATTTAATTTGAAATTGTTGACTGTGATGAAAATAAATTTCTTTTATGGGATGGTTAATAGTCGCAAATAAAACTAAAATCAGATTTTAATTGACCTGTATTGTGTAAGTCATCATTCATCATTTTAAAAGAGAATTTAAAATACAAATAAATTGCCTTGAAAATTTTTCTTTTAAAAGCGTTGTTCGCTTAGTAAGGATAAAAATATATATGTTACGGTCTATACCCGAATTCGGTTAATGACCGAAATAAATGCGCCAAACTAGTTTTGACCAACGAATATTGCCCAAACCCGAAATCTTACATTTAAACGGGTATTGAGTGTTATAAAATGAGCAAAACTAGTTTTGCACATTTTCAATTGGACAAAACTAGTTCTGTCCATTTCTGAACGGACAATACTAGTATGGTATCGGAATCTTCTTTGCGTTTTTTAATTAACTTTTCCACATCAACGATACTTATTATATCAAAGTGATTTATTCTTCTGTATTGTTTAAGAGGTATTAATTCAGCTTTCAATTTTGTAAGGTAATCATGTTTCGTCATAAAATTATATTTCAGAAGCCTCCAATTGCCGAACTAGTTGAGACTCAGATTCACCTTGCATTTTTACTTAATTATTACACTGAATATCCCACCATTATATTAATTATAACATTCAGGAGTACAATTTATTTGATAAATATACAGAAGCATGGCTACGACGCACGCATCTTTGTGTCCAACAAAACGGGGACAACTTCGAACAATTTCTGTGAATACTTGATAATGACATAACACATTTCCATGGTGACACAACATAACGCCGAGACCGATTCATAGAGATATTAGACTAAAGTACGCGAGTGAGCCGTGAAAGTGTCTGCAATTCAGACAGAGAACAGTTCCTTATCGCTATGGTAACTAATGATACAAAACAATGCTGATTTGAGTAAACAAATATCTGGTTGTCTGGGCTTTCTGCAGCGTTCTCTCTCTCAACTGAGGAGACTTTCACTTATGGCAAGCATACGAACTAGCGTACTCAACATTTGATAAAATTTAATAAAACTTGGAAAGCTCATTCCTCTTTAATTTTTGAGTTTTGATAAAAAAGTTACTTGAAATATTTGTTTGTCTATTTGATTTCTACACGCCGTTACAAAATAATCAACTTAAAAACCATTCTGTATACTAACATAATTTGTTCGGGCATTCCTATTTTTATAACTGCATCGTCTGTTTTGATCATTAGTTGTTGGTGTTAAAAAACAGGTACGTACCATACTTAACAATTAACAAATATATTATGCTGTGGTCGGAAGTCCCTTTGTTACAGTATAAATAATCTACAAAAGACAATAATGGTTCCACAAAAACCTCGTGTAATATACAAATCCGTGTTATACAAGGTTTGAAGTTCATAACTTCATACAAAATTAGGGTTTGCGTTACAAAAACAAATCGAAGATAGTTTATATGAATATGTACTTTATTTTTTTCATAAAAATATATAAATTTATATATTTATTAAAAAAAAACTTTAATGATACTTATAATATAATTTCTTTTAATCGTAATCATGTAGGTATTTTATATATGGATATTTGTATATTCTTCTTTACTATTCTTTTTTTTGTATAGTCTTCTCTTTTTTCTTCTTTTTTAATATGTTCATATTAAGTTTATTGATGTAAAAAAACATAAATAAATAAATAAATATAATTTAGCATTCATTCATCATCGCTATCACTCAGAATAATTCTATATGTTTTACTCTTTTTCGAGATCGGTTGTCAAACATATTATTTAATTCATTTATTTTTCTGAAATCGTGTTATAATAAGCGTGTTGTACAAAAAATATGCCACAATTTATACATCCGTGTTATATAAAATAGCGTTATATAAAACCGTGTTATACGAGGTCCAAGTGATTGTTGCAAATTAATTTTCAGCGGTGTCAACCTTAAAAACAAAATTACATTAAATCTGATAGATTGTGAAGGTTGAGATCGTTGTGTCAGTGTGGCAAATACCTAAATGAGGTACACAAAGGATAGCCAAACTTGAAATTGTTATTGTTAACTGCGACTTTGATCTCGTATTATTGTAGACGTTTATACCTGTTGTCTGTTCTCACGTTATTTTAGTTCGGTGAAACACCGACGAAACTTTTTCGATATAAAGGTTGGAAACACTCCTAGGACATCTTCTGACCGGCAGGCTGGGTACGAGGCTGGAAATGAAGTCACTGCGGGCTCGCCTGCTAGCTTACAAGATAAATTTTAAAATTAGAACAGGGGCTATTTTTGTCGCTAGGTCCTCTGCTTGCTCTGAGCCAATCAGGAAACAGTATCATATCACGTAGGCGACATGAACGAACCAACATGACGTCATTCTGCTTAGAATCAGACAACAGACACGTTTATATTTGAACTATCACTGCGTGCGCACCAGATCTATCCACAAAGCAAGCTTGAAAAGACGTCTCCTGTGAAGCGAGCACATAAAATCAATTAAGAAAAGAGCGAATTGATGACAATCTTTAACTATGATTACTATTGCATTGATTTTTTTAAATATGTTAAATCCCACAAAAATATGTTAAATCCCACAAAAATATGTTAAAAGTTACACGCTCTTAATTAAAATGTATGAAAAAAGAATAAATCGCAATAAATTATTTTATTCAACTCATGCGCGTTATTCATGTTTTATCATGCCTAAAAACCGAACCCTAAATAGCCATTTACCGACTGGTGACAATTACTTGTCATAACTCAATGAAGATTCCTACTAGCTCGGCCATTGTGGAGTAATGAAAATAAACGTAACTATTTTCTGAGTCGTAACGAAATAGTAGGTAACAACTCCGCTGTTACCCATTGAGGCTAAAATTGTGAGGCCGAATGTTTTCGACATGGAGTTTATTCATAACCGGCTAACCTCAAACCAAAACATTGAATCGTGCTGTTTGGTGCTGTTAGTATTGACAGTTTTTTTGACGTGATAACGTCTTATAAATTGATGAAACACCAATCTTATAAATTGATAAAACACCGGCTTCATGTACGAAAAAGTGTCACGTTCCGAAATCTGTCCCGTTCCGAAATCTGTACCGTTCCAAAATCTGTCCCGTTCCGAAATGTGTCACGTTCCACCTGACTTAAATATGATATTCGAGCGGCAGATATCATCAACCGATTGAGATGAAAATTTGTATACACGTTTAGTTTGAATGACAATGCATGGTTAGCTGTATGACGTCACTCTAAATCCAAAATGGCGGACTTCTAAAGATGGCGGAAATGCCTTCGGTAATTTTGAAGCAGATATCATCAACCGATTGAGATAAAAATTTGTATACAGGTTTAGTTTGAATGACAATGCATGGTTAGCTGTGTGACGTCACTCTAAATCAAATATGGCGGACTTCTAAAGATGGCGGACTAATTTTATTATGCTTTCCTACAATATGGGTATCAAATGAAAGGGCTTGCTGAGAATAACTCGAAAAATAAAGTGACGTCACCCTAAATCCAATATGGCGGACTTCTAAAGATGGCGGACTAATTTTTTTATGCTTTCCTACAATATGGGTATCAAATGAAAGGGCTTGCTGAGAATTACTCGAAAAATAAAGTGACGTCACTCTAAATCCAATATGGCGGACTTCTAAAGATGGCGGACTAATTTTATTATGCTTTCCTACAATATGGGTATCAAATGAAAGGGCTTGCTGAGAATAACTCGAAAAATAAAGTGACGTCACTCTTAATCCAATATGGCGGACTTCTAAAGATGGCGGACTAATTTTATTATGCTTTCCTACAATATGGGTATCAAATGAAAGGGCTTGCTGAGAATAACTCGAAAAATAAAATGACTTTAGTTTAAATCCAATATGGCGGACTTCTAAAGATGGCGGACTAAGTTTTTGACGTCAAGAGGGGTTTAAAAAAAAAGTTTTTGACGTGATAACGTCTTATAAATTGATGAAACACCAGCTGCACGCACGAAAAAGTGTAACGTTCCGTAACATTCCGCCTGACCCTGTGCGTGCAAGAGAGAGCGCAGTAATGTATTATGAAATATGATATTCGAGCGGAATACGTTATCACGTAAAACTATCGTCCGTAAACCGACTTTACAGACAACCAATTTTTTTTTATAAAGAAATAAAATAGATATTTACAACATCTCATTATAATTAAAACATGAATAATGCGCAATTGTTGAATAAAATTATGGGCGCAACTTGTAGGCTAAGTCATGACCTGTCAGCGCGATGAATGACTTAGACTACTAGTTACGCCAATAACTATTGTTTTTCATTTGTCCCGGGTAAAAAACGACTCTCGTATTTTTTGCCCATTTGAGCAGACTAAAAAAAATCTGCCTACCCTAGTCGCATCACTGACAGTGTTCATACTTTTTAAGCCAATAACTTTGTTCATACCTATTAGTTTTTATTACAATTAAATTACAATCGGCGCATGCGCCTATTATCCCCAGAAATAATAGGACTCTTCATGTTTGCATATGAAACATTCTTCCAAAGTTTGGTCTCAATCCGCTCATTCATTCGATCTGTATCGTGTTCACAGACAAACCAGCTCAGACATTTTCCAAACCGAAATTAGTACGATGAAGGAATGTTTGTTTGAGGATCGAGAAATAAACTTTACCAATGTTACGCTAGTGGCCAACGTTTCGAAAAAAATATTTTTATCTTCAGGGCTTGAAGATGAAAATAAACGCTTCGAAACGTTGGCCAATATAGCGTAACATTGGTAAAGTTTATTTCTTGATCCTCAAACAAACCTTCTTTCATCGTGGCATTCTATTGAATCAACACTACTAGGTATATACTGAAGCTAAATTAGTGCCATTCTCTACTTGTGGAGTTGGAATGTTAAAATACAATTCATTGCAAAATAAGACATGGAACATAATATTAATACAGGCTGAATATAAAATTTACTTGCAACTTACAAGTTGAGCTTGAGTCATGAAAACAGTAACTTGTTACTCTACTTAGTTTGGAATACAGAGTAAGAAATTAGGTTCTTTGATATGATACGCGTGTTTCTAATAGAAAAGATATGGTGTCAGCAGTCCATAGTGTAATGAATTGATCTGAACTTGGGAACTAGGGGTTATAAACCAGGTATGCGCAAAATAATTCTAAAGACGGAACGAACATGAAACGTTTCCATTGTTCGAGAAACGATTTCGTTACGCCTTTGCGTTGAAGGAAAGCAATGGTATTGTGGATCGATCTCGTTTCACAGTTCTAAATTTTAAACGGACAGGAAATGTTTCGTAGAGTAGATTTCCGAGCCTGCCCGAACATGCTAGAGTTAGACGCTCGATATACTACATGTGCATTCTCATTCGGGAACGAATACTCATACTGTGGCTTATTGTTGAACTTGAATGGCGACAGATTTCGTGATGAAATTGAACTACAGTGTATAAACTCTATATAGCGACACTCAAGGGACTGTGCACTTTGCGGAGTTATTGAGAGTTGTCGTTAAACGGAGACAAGAAATAATCCATTAGTAATATTTTTTCTTTTAGTCGCCATGTTCACAGTTTACAAGTTTGTAAGCAACTAAGAATATAACTTATCGATAAGCAATTAAGCTAAACGTATGAAAGATAAGATAAACAAAAGAACGCATTTTTTAGAATCTTCGGTACGCATGATGCTGACAACAAAGCAACAAAATAACAAACAAGTAATATTTAGTGCTTAATGATGACGTATTGTTGTCGTTATTTAGAGTGTATCATTGTATGAGCAGCAAGGTAAACCAACTAAAGTGTAATTTCGACGTTTTAAGGAGTTTGTCGTTATATCGAGTAACGTTAAATCAGGCGCGGTCCGAAGGGGGGGGGGTCACAGGGGCCATGACCCCACCAAAATCTAAGGTCAAATTGAAAAATCTCAAAAATTTGCCAAATAATAAAAGGAAATTTTATTCCAAATACCTATTTTTTATTAGTGTAGTGAGTGACCCCCCCCCCCAAAATTTCAGGCTGTGACCGCGCCTGCGTTAAATGGAGTTTGCACTGTATATATACCGGAGTATAGTTATATTAAGATGCGCTCTAAGAACTAGTAGTAAAGATTCCCGACAAAGGACTTGGTTCAATACAGAACTACCCAAGTCTAAATATGTAAACAGGTCTCGACGGCTATTCTCAAGCACATAACAATTTGTCTTGTCAATGTGTACGGATGATCATTATAGTTACAGGTAACCTTAGTCCTACCTGTCGGATGGTGGTATATCAATTCGATAAGGCGGTCCTCCATCTATCACGTGGCGCCTTATTATTAGAAGGCTCGTGCGGAATGACTCTCTTGGCATCTCACATTTATATTGGTGTTGGATTATCTTCCATCTCCTTCAGATACAATCATAATATAGTTTCTGTTTCGAACGTTAACCAAGATAAAAAGATGAGGTGCAGATTGGGCGGTCCTGAAATTATAATTATATTCGTGAGATAAATTATATTGGGATATTGTTGTGCGGAATGGAACGCTGTTTTAATCTGAAACAAATATGTATAGATAATGGGTTCATTATAAATCATGAATGGTACATTTTTCAACCTTAATTATTGTCTTACAATTGTTATTTACGTTGAAAATTTTTAACTGCTAGTCCAGTCGATAAAAAAAATTGAACTAAATATTACCATTCCAACTCCCCAATTGGGGAATGGTACTTATTTCACAATATCTTTCTTTTTGAGATCCCCCGAAACTAATACATATTTTTGAAAAAAGTCTGTGGGTTTGTTTATCTGTGAACACGATGCAGGTCAAATGGATTAGTGGATTAAAACCAAATTTTGGAAGGATGTTTGATAATATGCAAATAATATGAAGAAACCAAATTATTACATTTGGGGAAAATCCGAGCAAGCGCAGAAGAGATATATATGAAATAACTGTATTATCTATACTAATATATAAAACTGAAGAGTTCGTTTGTTTGTTTGTTTGGTTTAACACGCTAATCTCACGACTAGGTACTGGTTCGAATTGAATTTTTTTTTTGTTGGATCGCTCATTTATCGAGGAAGGCTATAGGCTATATAATATCACGCTACTGCCAATAGCAGCGGAGCATCAATGAAAAATGTTGCAAAATGTAACTGAAAATTTGTCCGTCCGACAAAAACTTTTGAACGGGAACTCCAATCATCATGAAATTTGGACACAACATTCATCTCGGTAAACTAAGATGAATGTGCGTACTCATGTTCCTCCCTTCCCTATTCGTTCTTTTGAACCCGGGTAAAACCGGGCGGGACCGCTAGTATATATTAATGGTTGTAGTTTTCATAACGTTTTATAATTCGGTATCCAGTCAATTCATCGCTACGACAATTTCTCGTGAGAGAATTCATTGTAAAATATTCTGTTTTCATGATTCTCTAATTTTTTAAATTTACATGAAAATAACTCTCTTACTATAGCAACTACTAAGAAACGATTTTTATTTCTTTAAAACTGCATAAATTTTTATGCTACAGGTTAACACATATGTTATTTTTACGATAATAATAGATAGCTTAGGCAACGAATAATTCTAGATGGAAAAGTCGAAAGCAGAACATTTGACTTAGGAACTTTGTTTGGACTAGTTAGGAGATAAACATACTAAAAGTCCTTACCCCTCCGAGGTACGCCCGAAGGGGGGGAGCACAAAGAAGGTCCCGTTTTTTGGTATTTTGCTTTCATCTCGAAAACGGTACGTCGTACGAAATTTTGTTGGAATACATAATGAAAGCTGATAAAATTCTCTACAACTTTAGTTTTCACACTTTTTATCTATCTCCAATCTTTGCTTAGCTATGAGCTCCGAAAAATGGTCGATTTTCAAAAATGTGTTAAATTCTCTGTAGCACATTGTAACAATACGAATTTGTCAAAATCATTTCGTATCGCTCATCCACACTATTAAAAACACCCACACACTATTAAAAAATAACATAAGCTGGGAGTACCTCCACACAGGGCCCTCTTTCCCACTGGGCACTCTGGCACGTGCCCAGGGCCCCGCGATCGATAGGGACCCCCTAGTTTAATGGTATACTAAGTACCTAAACTGTTTTAAACAAAAATCATCAGTGAACTATTTTTCATATACTTATTTTTTTTGTGTCCTTCATGTTAAAATTGGGAACGTGATCCTTTTAAATATATGCATTTTATATCACATTCCTCGACTTAGAATCTAGAACCTTGTTTATCTATTTTCTTTGTCTATTCTAACAAAATAGTGCTCTGTTAAGGTCATAGGGGCCCCATAATCCTAATGTGCCCAGGGCCTTCAATAGGTTAAAGCTTATGTTATTTTTTAATAGTGTGTGGGTGTTTTTAATAGTTTGGATGAGCGATACGAAATGATTTTGACAAATTCGTATTGTTACAATGTGCTACAGAGAATTTAACACATTTTTGAAAATCGATCATTTTTCGACCATTTTTCGGAGCTCATAGCTAGGCAAAGATTGGAGATAGATAAAAAGTGTGAAAGCTAAAGTTGTAGAGAATTTTATCAGCTTTCATTATGTATTACAACAAAATTTCGTACGACGTACCGTTTTCGAGATGAAAGCAAAAAACCAAAAAACGGGACCTTCTTTGTGCTCCCCCCCTTCGGGCGTACCTCAGAGGGGCAAGGACTTTTAGTATGTTTATCTCCTAACTAGTCCAAACAAAGTTCCTAAGTCAAATGTTCTGCTTTCGACTTTTCCATCTAGATGCCCCTTATGAGCACTCATTGACTAAACTAAGAACGTTATAGATACACTTATTTTTGTAGAATGTTTCATAATGATTTTTTCGATGTATTTTTTACATTAGGTAGGTACCTACTTGTTTGTTGTGTTTTTGGTTCCTTAGCTGTGTTTTTGGTATACCATGTACAATTTTTATTATAATTTTTTCAATATATTTTTTTACTTTACTTGAATTAGCTGTGTGTTTTTTTTTAATAAACTATCCATTAAAAATTCAACTGTCATATTAAACCTTACATTTTTTAGCCTTAAATATGTTATTAAAATAGTTATGGATAAGTATCAATAAATTCCTGTTGCGAGAAATTGTCATTGCGATGCATTGACTTAGAACTTTATTTTTATATTTATTTTTATAAGAAAGTTTTTTTAAAAGATTTTTCCCTAAATTTTAGTTTCGAAAATATCTTGATTATAAAAAAAAAACAGTTTCTTTTGTTCTGTAGATGTGCAAAAAAGAAATTAATTAGGGAGCTGGCAAAAATTAACAATGAACATATTATGGAGGTAACCATGCAAACGAATAGCAAGTATCATAATACTTAATACTAACTGTTACCTGCGGCACCGCACGTGTCAATTGGACGACTTGTACTGTGCTTTAGGATCTCAATACTAGATATATATCAAAACAAGTGAATCTGGACATTGTATTTTATTAACGATCATTTTTCTCCATAATTTGTTTTCGTGTCTTTCCGTAATTCGTTGCATTTTTGCATTGCTATAAAGTGTAGACTGTACTAAACTTACTTGGAGATTTCTCCAGTCAGTTATTTTTGCCTTGGCTGGCTGCAATAATTAACATTGCACCGATAATGATCGTGAGACATTGTCGTTCATTGAAGCCACGTCAAGAATACCTAATATAAATATAAATAGTGGTTTTGCTGATATTGTCAGCACTGCAATGTCTCATGTAATATTATCTGATACAGTTGGTGACAAAATTACACTTGTAAACGTTAAACACAAAATTATTTTACAATTTTTTTAAAAACCACTGACTATTAGAATTATCTGAGCCTATACTAAGCGTCGGCATTAGGGTTTGCAGTACCGGTACTGAAATTGAATTTGTATTTCCCGGTACTGAAGGAGGTCCAATACCGAGAAATTCGATACTTTCGGTACTACTTGAGAAAAAATGTGTTAAATGCTTGTTGTGCGTGAAATAAAGTGTTGGCAATAGTTTTCAAGAAGTTTAATCACAATACAAATCACTGAATTACCCTACGTAATTCAATAAACTTTAAATATTACAATCAGTCTCAATAATAAAATCTTTGATAATCAACAAATTAAGTATTATCTTAACTCAACTTTAACAAAAAATAATCATTCTTGTCATGAAAAAGGAACCTTAATTTCAAATTTAATAAATTGTAGTACTTAGTCAGTCTGGTTTTGAAAAATTTACAAATACCCGAAACTCGTAGCGTGTGTTGCCAAGTCAGTTTTACTATTATAGCAAAATTTATCCAAAATGAATTGAGGTAAGACCACATGGGTGTTATTTACTTAAATAAAACGTTATGTTTAAAGTCACCGGCGACGATTATAGCATTTAGAGCTTGAAAAAATAGTTAAAACAACTGTGCCCACCGTGGAAATAACTGTATCCACCGTGGAGACAACTGTGTCCACCGTACCTACATAGATTTTATGCACGGGACGGCAATATGCTTTACATTGCTCCAACCATACTATAAATAATGACGATTCACTCCTACAATTTTGTTACTTTACTATGGTACCCATTCATTTTTTCGGTTTGCTACTTCTATTTTTTTTAAATTTAACTGATAATTTCAGTGCTCGAAAAGTGAAGGTTTGTACATTATCTAGAGATGTCATAGAAACTCTGTATAATAACGGCATACGAGCTCGTACATATTATCAATTCATAATTATAAAAAAAAATTAAAATTTGATAGATATTTTTATTGTTCGTAGATCAGAAATAAGAACTCCTAATAAAATATACTAAAAAGTAAAAAAACAATTATAAAAAATCATAGACCGCTCACGAAAGAATGGAACGCATGTTAAAGCTTACGCTCCAAAATTCTTGTTCTTAATCACGTGTACAAAGTAACAAAGAAAAAACAATTTTATACTAAGTATCAATATTTTCATTGATACATAGTGTATCTTTGTGGTTCGATGTGTGACGGCCATATTTTAAGAGGACTTACGGACTATGGTATCACAATAAAAGTATATTGTTAAAACTAAAAAATATACAGAATTTTTTTTGCTCGCAAAAAACTGTTCGTAGGGATGTTATGTACAGATTAAAGTAGATTGCTGTAGTCTTTTAGTGACAACTTCATGTACGGTCGGACAATGGACCTTGTATTTCAAGGACACCGGCCATCGTTTGATATATGAGTTGATAACAGGATTAACTAAAATTCACAGATCTGGTTGGTTATCAAGCCCAAATTGTTTTCCCTTCATATACTTACATACATTAAATCCGATAATTAATTGCGAAATCAATTCTTTTTAGCGTACTACATTTTAATCAAACATTTGTACTTATAATATGTTGGGAAACATTTTACCAATACAAGATGATATTGGGCGTTGTCTGTTAGATTGTTACATAATATATTACTTTTACCAGTGGCTTCGCACATGTGACTGTTGATTTCGCCCGCAGATTTGCTTATGTTGGTTTTGTTGAGAACTACAGTTTAATCCGAGCATAGTTGGGTAAACAGTACGCCGTAATTTAAGCTTGTTTACTAACTGACAGATTAATAAGTTTCGACTGATGGTAGTAAATAAGCAGACAAAAATTCTAGAAATGTGTTCTCTCGATAACGTATCACACACAAAACGAAATTATAGTTGCAGACCATGTGGCTATTTTAATATAATAGTCATCATGTTGCTCTATAATATATTTTTGGCCACATACTTTCGATTTTTTCTCAATATTGTTATCACGATGGACACGATATCTAATATAAATGTTAAGAAATATGACGACTTTTATAGCTCGACATTTTCTTTGTCATAACTTAGACTAAATGGAAAGATGACCCCATCAATTTTGAATTTTCTCCAGATTAAAGTGTCTTGCACCAAAAAAATCACAACTAACAGTCAATCGTTCGATGGTGAAAACACGAAATAATCAGGTACTCTAAGAACAAATTTGAGTCAATATTTATGAACTAGTAATAATTTCAATTCAATGTGTACACAGAAGAACAGAAAAGCATAGCGTAAGCCATTTAATTTGCTATGGATTTTTTGGATTCGGTATCCAAGAAAAAGTACGCGTGTCGAAAAAGTGTTGCGACCATAACTTCTAAATTAAGATATCAATTTACTTGACTTAAGAAGTTTTTGTTTTATAAAAATGTATAATTTCAATTCAAAAATTTATAAAGAGCATGTTAAATACGTAATTTTGTTTGAATTTTAATCAGTTTTCAGATTGATAATGAACATTGTTTGTTCTAAAACTTACCGTTTTCCAATTATTATCAAGTGACTATTTTCTGGACACTTTGTAACCCCGTACAGATTTTTGCACTCCCTTCTCGTGGAAAAAATTGAATCCATGTTTCTCAATTATCAAGCTAAGACTATAGGCAAAGAATATAATATATAATTCTAAACGGAATATTTTGTCGATTGACGTAATATTATTGAACTCACTATGTTAATATAAAAAAAATCCTGAAGTATTACTTAAAACTACTCACTGAAAATATATTATTTCTCTTTTTTTCTTTCGAATCAAGCAATTCACTGTTTAAATCCATGATTTAAAGTGAACTGTAATTATGTTTACATATCTAATATATATTGTTTTTCCAGAGCCTATTCATAATACATCATTTATTTTGTTAGATTAAAAATCAATTTTTTGAATATCAATTTTCAATCCTTAAAATCTACTCATGGGAATTCTGACACCCTATGGCACATCTATACGTCGAGCCCTTGATCGTCAAAATCGATCCAGTAGTTTAGGAGGAGACAGCCGCACAAAAAAACTGCTTGTCATATTAATATATAGATTAGTATTTAAATGTATTGAAGTCCTCATTTCTGTTCGGAAAAATGCATGGTCGTTTACTATGCTATGGTTGCCACTGAAAAAGTATGTTCATAAACAGATTTTTATGATCAGCACCTGCACTTCCACCATATTTAAAAACGTATAAAATTGATAAATGATAGGTCAACGGTATCAAAAAGAATAAATCTATTATTATATAGTAGTTATGCAACAAAATATAACTTGAAATGTTATCAACGAAACTTTCTTGAAAAAATAAATAGAATAATAAGCCGTTATGAAAAGTACACCTTATTATATAAAAAAGACCGTTATAGCATATATCTATTCTGCGCATGCGACAATTTTCCCTAAAAACAATAGGGCTCTACATATTTACATACCAAATATCCTTTTAAAATTTGGTTTCAATCCGTTCATCCGTTTGACCTGTATCGTGCTCACAGACAAACAGACTAACGAACTAACAAACGCACAGAGTTTTACCAAAAATGTGTTTTTTTTTAGATTCGGGGACCTCAAAAGGAAAAAATATAGTAAAATTTTGAAAAATGATTTTTGAGCTAAACTAGTACCATTCCTCACTTGTGGGTTGGAATGGTAATATTTAGTAAAATTTTGAAAAAGGTGTATTTTCACATAATTTAGTACCATTCCTTACGTATGAAGATGGAATGTAAAACATAATATGAATTAGATTTGTATTAATATAATGAAAAGAAAAATTCTTTACGTTTTGTAACACAAAATGATAAGATTTACCAATTGTGGTAGATTTACCGGAAATTCCAAAGATGTTCTGATGTAGGTCAGGATATTACATATCTAAAATATATTATTTTTAATTAATTTTTCCGTCTCAATCAGAAATATTTATTTTGTTTACATAATAATAATAATAAGTATGTATAGCTATAACCATTATTATTTATGGTTTAGTATAATGATTTGTTTTCCTACAAAATTATAGATTATTTTTGATATCTATACTAAGACTGTATGTGTGTGTGTGTGTGTAAATGTTATTTTTTGCATAATGACTTTAGAAAAAAATGCATCAATTCGAATTTTTTGTTTTGTTTTAGTAAATACGATACACTCTCACTATTGATTTTGGCGGTAATCAAATAGTGGTAGAAATATTGAATGGTGTGCTCTTTAAGCAACGTTCTCTCTCTAAAATCGTTTCTTTCTTGCATATTGATATAAAATAATACTCAGGTGTATCAACTCATAAAAATTCCTAAAAAGCGTACAAAATGTAGTAGGGTCATTTTTCAAATGAAAGAAAAAGACACTTGTAAAAATGTGTCCAATCTGGGTCATTTTAAGGGTGTTATTTAGGGGCTGAAAAACATTTTTGGGTCCAAAAATACTGGAAAAATTCTCAGAATCGTTTGTAAATATTCAAAATTTATTTTGCCCAAAAACAAAGTCAAGTTCACATAGTTAATTAAACCACATTGTCTGTAATAGCAATACTAGTCGGCAGAATTTGCAATTGAGACCCGAGTAGTTTTTTATTTTAAAAATAGTTTCGGAATATGGAAATTATATATGGTTTTCCATGCCGATTTTTTTTAATATGATGTTGGCAACTTGTGATTGTTGTATTGTTTTGGTTATATTTTAACCTTGTAACATACACAAACACGTACCTAAATCGTTAAAAATGTTATAAATTAATATACATACAGTGATGAGTATAATGTGTTATATAAATGAAGTTCTCAAAATTACACGTCTCACATTCATTCAGTAAGGCGGACAAAGATGAAAATGTTAGATTGGAAGGTCATTCACTGGGTTTAATCAAATATTGGTGTTGATGAAGTGATTTTCACTTTGATGATATAATTAATATTTAGATGAGTTTTAGTTACAGTTAGTAATTATAACAATATTTTACAGAGTAGCTACTGTTTGCTACAATTGTTAAGAAACACCCATTGTTACAACGCTATCAACATAGAAAAAATAGTTTATTTTTTCAAACGATGTCACCGTAGTTTCCACTATTAATATTCCTGGCGATATAGAAAAGACGTCTATGACTTGGGATCGTTATTTAATGTAAGGAAACAATTTCACCTTTGATTCACTCATAACTCTCACTACTGTATATCTAGCGTTAACTAATATAATTGGCTCTCGCATGATGTGAAAAAATCGGTTACCAATGCTATAAATATTAGAATGATAGTTTGATAGTTGTGTCACTGTGGTGTAATGTAACTCAGTCCGCCGCGAGAGTGGAAAGATTCGGGGTTCGTATCCCGACGGTGACATTGTTTGAAAAAATAAACTAATTTTTCTATGTTGATAGCGTTGTAACAATGGGTGTTTCTTAGCAATTGTAGCAAACAGTAGCTACTCTGTAAGATATAATTAATAATTAAACCTTTAGCAAATTTTGTCGGACAGAATTCCTAATCAAACAAATCGAACTTTCATAAAATATATCATGTATAAATATGGAAAGTAAAAAAGTTGTGGTACCGATTTAATTGTGCTAATTCGCACACATTGTGTTTCATGACGATTTGTGCGAATTAATACACTCAAATAGGTACCACATTTTTTGTAATTACCGTATTTACTTATGATATAGAGCAGGGCTGTACAATTTCAAGAGAAATCCATAAATAATGACAATAACGTTCAAACTTAAAAATTTAACGAATTACAGTCAAACTTCGATCACTTGGCGACCATTAGTATACATATACTCGTAAAAGAACTTCTGTTAATAATTCCATGTATTTTATATTATGCTATATTATCTTATGTTATATTACATAACATTATATTATATTATATTATATTATATTATATTATATTATATTATATTATATTATATTATATTATATTATATTATATAGTCAGAGTAACGGTTTTTTTGTGTTTGTCTGCTATAAAACGGCTGGACCAATTTTGATAAAATACGGCACACTATCAGTTAGTAACTAAACTTGGAGTTAGATTAAGGCGGAATTCCTGCCTAAAACGACATTTAAGACGAGCAAATCTGAGTGTAGAATCTACGTTTACGTGAACACATGTGCAGGAAAAAGCTAGTATGTTTACATAAGAATTGTTAAAAAAATTGCTATATTTCCATAATCTTCGCAACGCAATTATATGTCGAAATTGTACTGATGATCGTATTTGAGCAATCTTCATTCCATTGTTTGTAATTGTATTAGTTATAAATTCCGAAGATGCTATTTTTAAACATAATAATAATAAATGTTTATTGCTCTAAATGTACCTACACATATAGGCAATAGGTACAGGATAAAACTAGAGTTTGATCTTCCTCCTGCCCCTGTACACAAGACTGGAGTGTGTACCTACATTTATAAAATCACATTTACAAAAAGAAAAAAATTAAATCTAGTTGGTTAACACACAGGCATGAAAATTGCTAGTGTTAAGTTGCCTATTATAAACAAATTGTTTTATCAATATTTTCAGTTTTGCTGGTTTCAGATTCAAATTTTTGTTTGTTATATCTGTGAAGTCAGGTGATTGGGACATGTCATTTAAAAGTTTTGAGGCTACATACGAAAAGGATTTTTGAAATTGAGAGGAGTGAGGTAAAGGTAACGTAAATAAATCATAACGGGGATTATAAGGATTTTGACTGGCAGACAGTTTTCTAAGTAGATACTGGGGCTCATTAGATTTTACTATTTTTACTAAAAAAAAGCAGAAATGCAACAAACCCCTATGATGCATGTCGAGAAGATTATGTTTAATAATTAATAGCGTTAAACATGTATATAGGTGAATTAATTTACTTCGACTTGTCGTTTACGACGCTCGTTCAGGAAACAAAGTTGATTTAGGGCACATAACTAGCGGTGCTGTATTTTATTTCAGCAAAAATGCAGTTTACGTTTGACTAAAAACTGAAACCACACCGGACGAGATAAAACTTACTTAAAACCACTGTAGAATGTTAAAAAAACTTTTCCTTTGCAATTTTATCCCAGTAAATATATTCATTTGACATAAAATGATATGACACTATTTTTACCAATCTAACACGGTTGTGGACAGTTTCGTTCCATGCGGTGTCGTTTCCGTTAGAACTAAGCTTGTATTAGATAAGAAAATCGCAAATATAAACATTTCTTTACCTTATAATAGTGCCGTCTCTAGACGTCCGGGCGCCCCTGGTGAAAGATCAGGCTCATGGCGAAAGGGGGACTTGGCGCCTTCTCTTGTCATAAAATTCAGACAAGGCAGAACTATAGAGCAACTATTTAAAAAAACAAAATAAAAATGTGTTACGAGAACGCATTACAGAAGTGAAACTTCGAGTTGCAAATCATACAATAGCATTTGAACAAGTGGAAAAATGTGTTACGAGATAGTTTCACGTTCAGATTAACTTGTATTGACGAAATATCTGAACGTGAAACTATCTCGTAACACATTTTTTCCACTTGTCCAAATGCAATCGTATGATTTGCAGCTAGAAATTACACTTCTGTAATGCGTTCTCGTAACACCTTTTTTAATTTTTTCGCAGGATTACTGCAAATAATAAATAAGAAAACACAACAGACAACATTTTCGCCGGTTTACCGCAAATATTGTTTTTTTTATATTCGCAGATTTATTGCAAATATTGTTTTCTTAGCTCAAGTATAATTCTGATAAATTAGTCGAAAATTTTATACAAATCTTTGATTAACGTCTGATTATAACTCTTCAATAAATAAATTATTAATTATATTTTGTTAATATATTGTCTGAAAAATTGGTCGATAATTTTATTTATCGAAAATTTTATATATAATAGATATAATTAAAAATAAAAAAAAAAATAAACAAATAAAATATACAAATTGTTGCGCGCACCTGGCGGTAATCAAACTCAGGTCGGCCGCGTGGTACGCCAGGATCCTACCACTGAGCTACCAATGCTTACTAATAATTAATCATTGTTTATATAGGGTTATAATAGTACAATTTTGTGACAAATTCCGTTACATATTTCGTTACATAGGGAAAGGAGTTTACCCTCGTTTTTAAAGAAGTATTCACTTCAAAAACATCATAATTTTTACATTGTATTTTATAATAATAATGGTTTTACGGCTTCGGGTCAACCTCTAGATATGGCGCTGCCATTAAACTATTATCCTTTTACGTCGGGGCTGAAGCGTGAAGTAAGGACGCTTCAGGAGCGTCGTGTTCTAGTGAAGAGTGTCTGGGTGGGCGCAGGATGGGGATCGCCCAGCTTGCCGCAGTCGCCGCCAGCCAAGACTCGCACGTTGATTACAGGTCGTCTCTATTGGCTTGTGTTGATTTGCAAACGTACCTCGGCATAGTGTAGTATTGATGCAACGTAGGTATATGTTATAGTGATTGCAAATAGTGAAAGAAAGCGAACATTTGGGAGCACGAACGAATGTTTGTTCGCACGGAAGCCGATTTTTGAAAGTTGTCATTGATGCTTTTAATTTAATCAGGAAATTACAAAAATTGCACAGTTGTCACTCTTCTTTATTTAATTTCATGTTTTGTATAATTTATACCAGCTATATTTGTTTCGATTCATCTACTTTCCGAAAACCGAAAAACTTTTTAACTATATCACTTCCTACCAATTTTAAGAAAGAATATAGTTCAATACTAAGTTTTTTTTTCGTGAAAAGGAAAGAACCCCGCACAAATCTTATGGGATTTGGTTCTCGGCTAAATTGATAGAAAATGGTTTTATTTTATAGTTTAAAGGTCACTAAGAAAAAGTGTCTATAGACCAATACCCCAAAAACCAATAGATTTTTAGCTACAGATATGTTTAGCGAGATTTTAGATACAGGGATATCCATTGAATTCACAAACATGCTCCATTTGTGTGCTTTTTTTAGAAACGGAAAAGTAGTCAAAAACTAGGTTGGAAGGTGTCACCCTGTACAAAATAACAATGCCATTTTCGGATTCAGCACACTCGAAAACATTTTTCTAGAGCTTAGGATTTGTTAAGATTGTGAATGCAATGGATGTCTCTATATCTAAAATCTCGATAAACATATCTGTAGCTAAAAATCTTTTGGTTTTTAGGCTATGCGCCCATGGACACTTTTCTTAGTGACCTTTAGACTATAAAATAAAACCATTTTCGATCAATTTAACCGAGACCAAATCCCATAGGGTTGTGCGGGGTTCTTTACAGTAGATCTTTAAACCAAATCACAGAAGATTTGTGCGGAATCCTTTTAAAAAGTGCAAGAAATTACTTAGAAAATTTTAATGTGTGATAATATTGTACTTTCTAAATAATTTTCTTTATAATTATCCTTTTGAACTTGTGTTATAAACGAGTTACAGCTAGTTTTAAAAGACATTACGTTTGAGACATATTTGGTATTTTTTGGACGTACTGTCTATAAAATAGTTGGTTTGGACATAATAATATTAAGTATATTTTTAACATATTTAAAGGTTGTTTATGAATATTACTAGTCGCGCCTGCTGTTGTTTTACGTATATATTTTTAATGGTAGCTAATAGGCTGTTTATGAAAATTAGTACTGAATTGGTTAGATCGCGTACATTTGTTTTACTTTACCGCACTAGCACGTGATGGGTCACTTAACATGCCTATATACATTATACGTGCATGTAAAGTAGCTTTTTTAGAGGGGGTATCGCAAAAATACCAGTGACAGCCTATCTATGTCGGTTCGCTCTCGATACTCAGGAGGAGGGGTTCGAAAGAGCGCATTTGTATCTCTGGTACAATATTAATTCAGTGACCGTAGCTTATACATTCAAGAATGTTGGTAATATGTATGTTCGTGCACATATATTATGCTTGTTCACACACGGCGGATACCCTGTTTCGTTTATTAAATACGCTGTACTTAAACGTTCAAAATCAAAAAAACACGATGATGGTGAATGCCTTCGATTGTGCACACCTTTCAGATAATTGGATAATTTGATTTTTTTAAATGACTATTTAAAAATAACGTATAGTATGATTTAAAATATAATGGAAAACGCTTTACAAAATAATGTAATATGTTTACGAGCTTAATCATTTGTTGATTAACAGTATATTTTTGGAGTTTAATCCTTAAACATGATTATGAGTTATAAGGTCCGGTACGGAAATTTTATAAGTAGTAAAATCAATTGGTGAGGCGTTACGCTCCACCGCTTCAAGTGTGGAGTTACGCTCGTCCGCTTCAAAATAGACAAACATACCTATATATCTGTAGGATTTAACGTGCGAAAGAATGAAATGGAATACATGACACAGCGTATCTACGGAGTAAACCCCAGTCGTGCGTCAGAGTTGACACACACACACATTTTTTTTCGTATTTTTCAGCAATTTATTACTAGCAAAATAAAAATGCTTCTATATTAAAAAGCTCACGTATGTACAGGGTGACATATGGGAAACAGACTTTTTTAGAATGGGTAGTGCACAGCTGTCAGTGGTGGAAAATTGTTGCGGTTTAGAACTTTCGCTTCGAAGTGACCTACCGTTTTAGATAAAATGGAGCAGTGGACGATACAGCAGCTAGTGTTCGCGTACGATACTTTCGTTCGAAATGGTGAGTCTGTTATTGCAACACAGCGGATCTTTCGTCGCCATTTTAATATCGGTCGGAATGGCGCAACTCCAAGCCGTAATACGATCCTGCGATGGATTAAAGGTTTCAGATTAACAGGAAACATTAATGGAGTTAAAAAATGCCATTACAGAAGAGGTGCATTTGGTTGAACGAGAGCTGTTAGCAAAAGTTATGGATAACTTTCGGCACAGACTTGAAGTGTGCATTCAAGAGAATAGCCGCCACCTGAATGATATAATTTTTCATACCTAACTACCTACCTATATTAAATCAAATGGTTGGTATTGATCTGTCGTTTTTTAAAACAAATTATTTTTTTCATCAAAAACAACTGATTATACATTAATTTGAAAAACGTCCGTTTCCCATATGTCACCCTGCTGACAAGTATTTTAAATCATTGATTTTGCATTTTTACTGTTAGTATTGAAGTGAATCTTCATAAACAAATGTCTCAGAACTATCCTCAAGGTGAAATGGTACGAACACGTCTCGAACAACGAACTTTGGAAACGTGCGTGTCTTGAACAAATCTGCATAACTATAAAACGTAGGAAATGGAATTGGATAGGAGACACGCTGCGGAACATAACGAAGAGAGTCTTGGATTGACACCCAAAGGGATATCAAAAAAGAGGAAGACAAAAATATCGGCGAAATTGAAGCTTTTACGAAAATTTTGAACTCACCACTAAATTTACCTTGAAAAAAAAAACAGCTCAAGAAATGTAGGTAATACCTACTTATAGTTTTACTTTTAATTCGATATTATTTACGCTGGCGTATTCTTCCTATATGGTCTATCAATTTTTATTGTAACGGTGGACGATGTACAGTGTACAGTTGTACACGGATTCCAGAATTTTTTACTCTCTCTGTATATAATTGCTACATTATTATTTGATTTCAAAATTTATAAAGTCTAGCTGATTCTGCTCTAGAGATTAAAACGATGTTTTCGTCAGAGCCAATTTTAACACGAGCTAATTTCTGATAGAAAAAATCGATGTACACGCAAGTGAAGTCATGGTTACATATGTAATTTATATATTAATATATACCTGGGTGGTTCTTATGGTACTTTTAGTGTATACGTTGGTCGGGAATTAATCATTGATATAATACATTGGACCGAATTTGATATTAGATTACGCGGAAGTATCGAACATATAAAAAATAAAATAGTCTGAAACTTTACATATAAATAAATAATTTCTAGTGAGTTTAGTGCAAGAAATGATTTTGAAATATCTGTTTTATTTATTTGTTATTGTCGTATCACCAGGATATAAAAAAATAAACAGATCACAACAGACAACCTTGACGGCTGACGCCTACCGACGTCAATTAACGCCATGAATATAGGATATTGCAAATTACTTCTTTGGGCAATTTTGTCCGTGCTGTTTATAAGTCCAGTTTTTTTGCCGAAACTAGATCGAAACCGAAACGGAAAACTCAGTCGGACACTACAAATTATATA
This sequence comes from Xanthostigma xanthostigma, assembly GCA_963575645.1. Taxonomy (NCBI): domain Eukaryota; kingdom Metazoa; phylum Arthropoda; class Insecta; order Raphidioptera; family Raphidiidae; genus Xanthostigma; species Xanthostigma xanthostigma. Next base: position 31,314,580 of record OY754469.1, on the reverse strand, counting down.
GATAACTTTGAAAACGAATAGCAAATAGTATAATATTTAACCGAGTCACCACGCGCGTTAAAATTTTTTAATTATATGTTAAATGCTAATATTTTTTAAGTAGGAATGGTTCCGTCGCCCCATTGGCTGGAATTTTAACAGCAGATTAGTGGGGATATGCTAGTTAACACTAAAATGTGGCGTTTCCCCCTCAACGTACACGTACCCGCCAGCCAATCAGTTCCATTTCCCCTCTAGCAGTTCACTTACCCCATTACATTCTTAATGGTGCTTAATGTTTGCTTTTACGCTGTCAAATAAAATTTTTCTCATCGTGGTGGAAGAAGATTCACTTCAAAAATATCACTTCGCCGCTTCTGCGATTCCTCTATGTCTAGCCTTAATGAAAGTTCCATTGAGACGCATGATGCAAATCATTATGCATGTACCTTGTCATATGATTTATTTTCCGCCTGAAGCAGTTTTATAAATCTTTGTGTTGTATAGTAGCTAATTGTGAACATGATAATGAATATCCACAGGTGTACTTGATTGAAGACGAATTCCAATCGGCATGCAGTAAATATTAATAAAAAGTCCTATTGTTCTTTAAAATAATTTATTAACTAGAAAATAAAATCAGTGAGATCAAAGATGTTAACCGGGTAGGTGAGGGTAAAATATTTCTTAAGGAGACTGTAGTAGTGATGTGTTGCCCCTGAGCGAGTCATTCATAATGAACGACTCCTTTCTCGGAGCAGAGCGAGTCGCTATTTTATGTGAATGACACACTGTTAATGTAATACTAATCTTACAGTAACTAAAACCATTCACATTGACGTCGTTGACAAAGATATAATATTGTAACAAATAAGCATTATTATTTTTAAGCTCTGCCAAGTTGGGTAGGAAAACTTACATATTATAATTACATTTTGTAAAAATAATGTAAAAGTAAGTAAATAAATTCATATTCATATTCAATGAAAAAAAAAAATTAAGGGTTATGGGCAGTAAATATTTTAGACTAATTTCTAAAGGGTACAAATACGTATGGGAAACTGATGAAATTTGAACAATTTGTAACGTACAAAAGGTGGAAAACGTTTCACGTACTAATTGAATGCCCTTTATATTCTAGCCTCAGAAATACATTCATACAAAAATATTTAAACAATGAATGCAACGAGAATAATAAATTACTCCTTATTTTTGCTAGGAAACATTACCGAATTGAAATTGAATGATTTATATAATATAGATTTATTACAACTGCCATCATTGTAAATGAATAATTGTTTTTATATATATATTTATATGCAAAATTAATTGTGTCAACTCCCTGTAATGGAAATATTTTCTTAAATACAGTATTATTCTATCTATCTATCTATATTGTTGTGTTTTATTGCAGTGTTTAAAAAAAGTTAATAATTAAAAGCATCATAAACACGGATGTGATTTATAATTTAATTAACCTACTGTATGTATAACTCATTGGTAGCGAAACACTTTTTTCCGGGGACTATATGCTCTCGATCAATTTGAAAGCTTAAAGAGTATTAAACGTGCTATTTTGAAATTTGAGGGCTAGAAGCTATTTTGAAGCTTAGCCACCAATAGCCTGCTTCCGCCGTTCATGAGAAAGTTTGTTGTGTCCGAACGTTTATTTCATAAATTTGAAAGCCGTGTTTGTAAATATTATTACACCAATAATCAATGAAACATTCAATAAAATGACTCTTGAGAAGGTCTGCAAACGCCTACATATTATATTGTACAGGTGGTCCCTTCAATCGCCCACACACGTATTAATATTTGTTTATATTTTAAAACTTTTCAAAATATTTTATATTTTCGTACGTGCTATACCACTAGTAAATTATTACTAGGGTGATCGATGTCGGGTTGTTTACTATATGCAACATTCTTACCACTTACAAAATAAACCGTTATGTTTCTACTTACATAATATAAAGATTAGACCCACGAGAAGAGAGTAACAAACGCGGCGAGAAATTCGTTCGGTTATATTCGAAATTAGGTAGCTTTCTTTTAACGAATCAGGTGATAGTACGATAACTCAATGTGCGAAACTTCCACTGGAATTCCACCATTATTATTTTATATCTATACTTCTATACTTAATATATAAAGCTAAAGAGTTTGTTTGGTTGGTTTAACGCGCTAATCTCTGGAAATACTGGTTCGAATTGATTTTTGTTTGTTGGATAACCCATCTGCCCATTTATTGAGGAAGGCTATAGGCTATATAATATCACGCTACGCCCAATAGGAGCGGAGCATCAATGAAAAATGTTGCAAAATATAACTCAAAATTAGTCCGCCCGACAAAAACTTTTGAACGTAAACTCCGATCATCAGGAAATTTGGACACAACATTCATCTCCGTAAACTGTCCTTCCCCCCATTCGTTCCTTTGTACCCGGGTGAAACCGGGCGGAACCACTAGTAACATATAACAGTATTATTAGCCGGTTTAAGTGCGGAAAAATGATTTTTATAAATGAATTTCTTTGCGCAGTGAAAGGAGGAAGGCGTTTGGGGGGAGTTCTCTAAATAATAATTACGGGGTTGTATCGGTGCGATGGTGTTTTTTTTCTGCGCAGTGAAAAGGGGAAGGTGTTTGGGTGTAGTTCTTTAAAAAGCAATTACGTGGTCGTGTCGATGCGATGGCGTTTTTTGCGTTGTTAAAAAGGGGATTACGTTTGGTGGGAGTTCTTTAAAAAACAATTACGAGATCGTGTATACACAGAGAGATAGTAATACAGTAATTCTACACCAGTTGCTATGACGTGTAATATGTGATTTCTGATTGGTTGGATTCCAAAAAATGACGGTGAAAGACGAAAAGTAGTTCCATTTTTTTACGTAGATATTTTTGAGGAAAAGGAATAATTCGCAAAGTTTCTTTTTGGACCGTCAAAATTTAGCGTTTTCTATGACTTAGAAAAAGTCATAATTTGGGCACATCAAGTTATCGTACTGGACCCTATAATAGGGATTTGTGTTCAAAAATCATTTTTTGCAACTCGATTCAATTCTCATTCTGCTTTAGGATCGTAACAAATAGAGTGATTTCTACTGCCTCGACAGGCAATTTTATGTAAGGTTTGAAGTTGCATAATCACTAATCAGAAAGGATAACTCTGTGCATCCCAGAAATATATTGATAACTTTCGATTTCCGAATATTTCCTTTTTGGATGAAAAATTTAATCGATATTACAATCGGTAAAATGTTAGGTGGTTTAGAATAGAATCTGTTACAAAAATTTTCCACCCTCATACTATTAATGTTCGTTCCGTGTTTTTTTTTTCTATTCGTACATAGCAGAATTTGCTAGTTGCATGGTCTTCGAAAGAACTACGGTTATTATGAAAAACCGCGCCACTTTTCAATGTCGAACCTGCCTCATCACTATCTACAACTACCTAGTCTAGATTTATTACAGTTACTAGCAGTCCAGTGCGGCTTCGCCCGGATTTGTAGACTGCCTATTAAATATAGACTCATTGTAAGATGTCGCAACGTTTTTTTTTTAATATATCCGTACTAGCGGTCCCGCCCGGTTTCACCCGAGTGCAAAAGAATGAATGGGGAAGGGAGGGACATTAGTACGCACATTCATCTTAGTTTACCAAGAAATGTTGTGTCGATATTTTTTGCAGTTTTCGGCAGTTCCCTGCTTTGTTACTTCGGACATGTTGGAACGGTAAGAAAAATAAACGAATAACATGGTACATTTTGGATGCTTCTATTTACTAATTTTGATGCTACGTAAAAAAATGGCTCTAGAGTCTCGTTCAGGCCACCACTGGTATGTATATTGTACAGTATCTACGTGCATAGCTTCATTGTGTGCATATTTTTATTGCCTAACCATTAGCCATCATTATGTATGAATATTCCACGTATTCTTTATAAACAGTAGATATTTCTGTTCATCTGTATGCTCATCTCTAAATCCTCATTTAACGCGTATTTCTATAGTAGTGAATATGATCTCATACAGAAGACCGGACACTGATGACTGAAACATGCATCAATAAAGCGACGTCAAAAATACTTCTTTCCAGTGGCGCATTAAGCACTTTGAGAACAGTCTTCGGAACCGTACGACAATTATATGCGACTAGCCGTTACCCGCGGCTTCGCATGCGATTTTAGACGAAACACGGATGCATTCCCATTATTTAGCATAGTTACTCATTTCTCGACGTAGACCCCCCTTAATAAATTTCAAAATTGATGACATTTACGTGATCAAAGTCCTGACAAACCTTGAAAATGACACCCATGTTGATTTTTACATTATTTACTTTTTTTCCCCCTTTGAAGGGGCTGTTTTTGAAAAAGCACGAAACACGTGTTCATTTATTGACAGAAGTAATCCTGCGCATTTTCGAATTCATAAATCTGTCTTATGTGATTTCTCCATGTAAACTTTGAATCCCCGTGACACCCTTTTATTATTATTTTCAAAAATCTGTTCTTGGCGGATGCCTACGTTATAATAACTATTTGTGTGCCAAATAGCCCAATCCGTCCAGTGGTTTGAGCTGTGCGTTTATTCTTCATGCAAATTTTGAACTCCCGTTACAGCCTTTTAGGGGTTGATTTTTCAAAAATCCGTTCTTAGCGGTTGCCTACGTCATAATAACACTCTGTGTGCCAAATTTCAGCCTAATCCGTCCAGTAGTATGAGCTGTGTGTTGATAGATCAGTCAGTCATTAGTCACGGTTTTCTTTTGTATATACAGATAATTTACATGCCTAAGGACGATGTGCGATATCATATCATAATTTTCATTGTGATGCAAAAAACGGTGGCAATTTACAAGTTCCGCCGAAGCCGAAAATTCCAACAGTGTACAAAACTTTTATAATCTTCTCTAGATATTTTACTGTTCGTTTTTTTTTAATCAAACTAGCTTAATGTGGCTCTGGGCACGGCAATGAACGGACGAACAAAGTTATGTAACTCTGTACTTAGAAACCGATGTTCATCCATCAAAGAATTGTGTTGCTTGAGTGATGCATGTATTAGAAATGCGAATATATTAATCCATAGTCCGTACAGGTAAAATTTTACAGACAAGTATGACTTGTCTTAAAGATAAAATTAGAAGATGAAATTGGATTCAACTTATTGGTTTTCAAAACGCATCTTTTAGAAAGAATAAATATAGTTTAAAAAAAACTAAAAAACACGCTTTATATCGAACTAAAAAGTAAAAAAAATATTTTTTACTTTTTAAAAAACTAAAAAACACGCTTTATATCGAACTAAAAAGTAAAAAAAATATTTTTTACTTTTTAGTTCGATATAAAGCGTGTTTTTTAGTTTTTTTTTAAACTATATTTATTTTCCACTTTTTAGTTTGAATTATTTTCAAAAATTTGCCGAAAAATAAATAATTTTTTTTTCGGCGTGGACGGGATTAGAACCCACGACCCGTGATTCCGAGAGTTGACGTCAGCGAAGACCCGTGCTTTAGACCGCACGGCTAGCCACTGTACTTACAGTGCTGGCATATTATACCACTATATAAACCACTTGCTGTAATCCAAACGAGATTACAAACAAACATAAATGCAATGTAACGGTTTAGTATCCAGGACAACGGAAAAAAATAATAAGTTCAGTTGAGGAGAGCATTTTTGATAGAAAGAGGTGTGAGGTTTAAAGTCGGAATAAATATTTGGATAATTGTCTAAGTTTGGTTGTCACAATTCATTAAAGTGTGAAATTAGTCAATTGGTACCATGTTGTAGATGTTCAGATTATAAGCTTGTTTTGTTATTATGGTTGAACTGTGAAGTGACTTGTATTGTGAATATAGTATCTTGTATCTAATATTTGCGCGTTCAGTGCGATAAAATTGTGATGAAATTGAAGATAGACAAAAATTGGTTGCGTATTTGAATTTTATAAATCTGGATGTTGTTTATTGCTCATATAATTTTGTTTAATTTTGAATACCTACTAGTTAATTTTAAGGATTCAATCTAATGTCATACCAGCGTTGTATTGTTTAACTTACACAGCCTTCACTGACAAATGGTTTTACTTCAGTTTCGAATTTACGGGAAGTTAATTAATTATTATGACATTAGGTTATATTAGATTAATATTTTTCTTACGGTGCACCGCTTCAATTCTAATATTAATTAATTTAGAAGATATTGCCTAAACGATACCTGTGTTACTCGTCGATTTTTGATAATTTAAATTTTGTTAAATATAGACCTATATTAGTTAATAATTTTTTTATTGATCTTACTCCTGTCTTTTTACTTCAGAATTATTAGGACAGATAATTCCTGAATCATTTATACATTGTGCACTGTCCTTGGCGCCCTTAAAACATCTTTAAAAGGTCAACAACAAAATTTCTTCGGGACCTCATATATTGCACTTATTATTATTACTCTGAATAGACAGGATAATTTTTTTCGTTTTCTTTAATTAGACCCTGCAGTCCTTACGACCCTCTCTACGACTGGTTTCAGCTGCCGCGCATGACGTTTTCTGAAGGAATCGTCATAGCATATATACATACAAACTTACAAGTGAAACTAATATAAAGCGTGTAAAAAAAGAGATGTTTTGGTGAGTTTATCGAGTATTAACTTTGACGTACGAAGGTGTATTATTTTTTTCATTTTATGGTGTTTGTAATAACAGATTAATTCTGCACACATCTATAATTTTACTGTTAAAAATTCTGCACAAATAGACACTGATGTCAAATTAAATACGTGAATCGTTCCATAGGTTCTTAAAGAATCAGAATGACTTAGGTTTTGTATTATTTGAGTCCTTATCCGACTCGGTGGCGGATGGCCTCTGTTATCGAAAAAATATAATGAACCAACATGCAAGAAAATGTATTTGAATGATCACATTTGACCTATTAATTATAAAATTAAAATAAATAAATAAAATTTAATCAAGATGAGGTCTAAATACGTCTGATCACAACGAGACTAAAATTTTAATTGTACATTTTGTTTCTTTAGCGTAGCTAATAGAAACTTAAAACAAAACAATGTTGTGGTCGACAATGCTGTCTAAGACCCAATCAAAAATTAAATTATTGTGCGTAGTAAGTTTGGAACTATTTTATTGATAAAAGTAAGCTATTCAAAATGGAATTTTATTTATTTGTAGGTACATATCGGTAGGACCAAAAACAAATAAAATCGTAGCTTTTTCTACAATAATAAGTTTATAACGACATTTCTATTATATTCTCACGATTTCCTGTCAGCCTGCTGTTTGCTTTTGGTTAACTAAAAAACTGCTGAAGCGATTTTCATAGGACTTTTACTGTAGTGATTACAATAGATCAGAAAATCTGATTGGCCATAATACATTATAACGCTTCTATGTTAAAAAAGATGACAGTTACGCGAACGAAGTTCTAGAAAATGTTAATTTATTCATAGCTTTTTCTTTTGGATCACGAATGCAAGTAAATACAATTTACCATTCCAACACACAAGTGAGGAATGGTACTAGCTTGGGTCAAAAATCAATTTTCAAAATTTTACAATATTTTTCGTTTTGAGGTCCCCCGAATCCAAAAAACACATTTTTGGAAAAACATCTGTTAGTCTGTTTGTCTGTGAGCACGATACAGGTCAAACGGATGAACGGATTGAAACCAAATAGGAGGATGTTTGACAACGAATAGCAAATATTATCTTCAGTATAAAGTAGTGTTGATCCAATAGAATCTTAAGATGAAGGAAGGTTTTGGTTGAGGATCATAAAATAAGCTTTACTAGCGAAACATTGGTAAAGCTTATTTTATGATCCTCAACCAAAACCTTTCTTCATCTTAGTAAATATTATATTGAATACTAGCCATTATCCGCGTCACGTCACGCGATATCAGAAATTTTATTTTCTTTATTACACTATATCACATGTCAATATTATTGAAGTTGGTCTCGTTGTCCAATTGGCTGGATTTTTTAACTGCGATCGATAATATAAAACTTCTATACCACATAAAATGGTTGATTTCTTCCAAAAATCTAATTTTTGATTTTAAATATGTGTGAAGAGGTTGACATTCATTCAAAAGAAGAAAGTATTAAAAAGTCGAATAGTTAAATTTTAAATGTTTACTTCGCTTGCGTGCTTCATGACTGGCAATGATTATACTTTTTTGAAAATTAAATAAATTTCAAAGTCAAACCAGTTCTTGTTCATCAGTATACGTACATCATAATTGTCTACATGACGTGCTGTATTTAATATTTTAATCGTGTCTATCGATTCCATATTTGTTTACATGAACGAACGTTTATTATTTTGAACTTTAACGATTTAACACATTTAACCTCCAGCTTTGAGAAATAAAAATGTGTATGCTTTTCGTTAATCAAATGCATCATTGCAGTGTGCAACTAACACAACAGTAACAATGCTTGGAATGAAACTGGTCTAGACGATCAGTCTGGTTTATCGCCATGTTGCTAATATTGGCTGTTCCAAAAACCGTTTTTTATCTTGCCAATTCACAATATTGATACATTATCTGTAAATATCAATCCAAACGACGACCTCGAACTGCGCACTGTATACCTGGCTCCTAATCTTTTACACGAACTGCGCACTGTACAAAAGACAATAAAAATTCACAGTACACGAACTGCGCACCAGGCAATTATAATAATAATTATGCATATGATCAAAGGAAAGAAAAATAAAACTAAACAGCTCCGCTAGTTTTAATAGCACAGCGCCAAAACGACTCGCCATTTTTTAAAATCTTCGAAAAGGAAAACTTTACACCTTCCAAAACCAAAACTTCGTTTCCTATTTCACTATACTCAAAAACGGGATTCATAATGAATATCAGACGCTAGAGCAGGCCTGGGCAAATGGCGGCCCGCGTGGTCCGGATCCGGCCCGCAGTAGTCTTTTGTCTGGCACGCGAAGCATTTCATAAATGATTTTTAAGAGCGAAAATAATTTGCCAGTATAATTTGGGGTATAAATTTTTTTTTTGAAAAATAGTAAATAATAATAATAATAATAATCTTTATTAGTACATATAAGTGCACTAAGACCTTTTTGTTGCGGAAATGAAAGGACCTTTTTTTTTGCTCTCAGAATTTTTGTCCCACGGTCAAATTTTCATCAGCAATGTGGCCCGACGATCAAAAGATTTGCCCGCCTCTGCGCTAGAGTAACTATAGCAAGACTTCAGTACAAGCACCTCCACAAAACAAATCTGAAGAACAATTGAAAAATGAACATTTACATCAAAAGCAAATGCACATCTACCTAACAATGCGAAGATAAATCAATTAAGGGGGGGGGTAGGGTCTAACAGGTGAAAAAAACACTTTTTTCGATTTTTTTCTAGAGATATCGTTGAAGTGGATATATTTTAATGTTTCACATGTTACGAAGCATCATTTGAACAACATTTTGTAATTTTTTTGTAGAAAAATATTGAGAAATAAGCCGGTGATGAAGCATTTTCCGAGGATGCCTTTCAGAAAAGATGGTTTGCGGTGGACACTTATATAGCGTATAGAATTATTTGAAATAAAAAAATAAAACAATTTAGTTAAAACAGATGTTTTTCTAGACCCCAACGTTCTTTGTATTTTTTTTTTATTTTTAAACTTTTGGTGGTTGTTTGAAGTCACAATTGCAATTTTTCACGAAAAAATCCGCCATTTTATAACTGTTAAAAGCCCTTAATGTTACAAAAAAAATAAAATAAAAACGTTGGGGTCTGGTATTTTATATGTAGAAAGTGTGTACAAAATTTGAAAAGATTCGCTGCAGTAGTTTTGAAATGACGATGTACACGGACTTTTAAAACGTGTTTTCGATAAAAACGCAATTAAAGTTTGAAATCTAAAAAAACGAAGAGAAAAAAATTATTTTTAACAGATGCATAAAGTACATTCCTTGCAGTAACTTCGTTGTCTTCTGCTTTTTTTTCAAGTCTAAGTCTTATTCTAGGGGCTACTGCGTTAATATACCCAAAACTTATATAGGTAAATTGCGTTTATACACTCGGCGTTGACTCACCAAGTGCGTTCACCGAAAGTGGTAACAGTGAATTATTCGTGAATCCATCTAGATACAAATAAAATTAAACAGTTTTTTGTTCAACTCGAGATTTATTATCGGAAACTGCTGAGGTATATTTTTTTGTACTTCAAACTCAACCGGAAGTTCACAGACAGACTAACAAACAACCAAACACACAGACTTTTTACAAAAATATATTTTCTTAGATTATGGGGACCTTAAAACGAAAAAAAATATTTTACCAAGAAAGAAGTGAAATTAATATCCTATAGTTTAAAAAACCGTGGTCAGTTTTCATGATCGATGCCCATATTCATTATTAAATATAGAAGTTACTAATCAAGCAATATGCCAGGTAGAAAAGTTTGTTAAATAATAAATATGCACTGCACTATACGCCTTGCTCTTTTTGTTGAATATGTTGACGTTCACCCAAAAATCCGACCAATGGCGTTAGTGTAAACGTAAAAAAAGTTTCACAAAATAGTAATGTTTTATCCTAACCCAACTGCACATAGAACTTCCAATAACTTTAATGTTTTACAACTATACACTTCACAAAATGTTAATAATCAACATATAAGCAAATTCACCAGAGCAACTGCAGATATAATACTCCACGTTTAAGGGTTAGGTATTATGATCTATGTGGCGGCCTTCATTATTTTATCAGGCGAATAATTATTTTTAACCTTAGAAGTAAGACAGTGTAGATTTATACCTGCAGTAAACATAATTATGGTTAGTGAATTGAATTATTGCTATTTATTCGGAGGAATAGTTACCTGAAGGACAAATGAACCGAATAAATAACTACTTACGTTCGGTGAATATGGCCACGAGACAAAATTACTTTTCATAAAACTTTGAAACATTCTGTAAAATGTAAGTACGTACATAAATTAAATATACAGACATAAACGGTCCACTTTTATAAGAAAATAAAACCGGCTGACAGTGGTTACCGATAGGGCTGGGCGATTTTGAAGATCGTACACAATATTCATAAAAAATAAAATTAGTTTCAATTTTAATTTATATTACAGACCAATCCAGCTGAAGCGTGGAGTGAGTTTCGTAGAGAAAATGACGATTTTAAATACAGTATTATTTACGCGGATCCAGATTGACGCGATTTTTTAATCTTTTGATTCGTTGTTGAGCGCCGCGAAACTCTATTCCTCACTCCGCCAGCAGTAGTATTCAGCTCAATTTGCAATAGGCTTGTAGGAGAGTCCGCGCTGAACGGAAATGGCAGTAACTTCAACTGGGACAAGCAAATGATTTGAAATAATTTCAGATGAATAAGTATCATTTTCTTGAAGTATTATGTATGTTCCAAAATTTTTTTAAGTATTTTAACAATTATATATGTAGCTCTACATTGGAGCACTGCGTAGGTTTTCAGTTATTTGACAAAATTCGATGAAACATAATAGTCCAAGAGACGGCTGCAGAAAATGTGTCGTCATAAGGTGGACGAACGAAAAAATTAGAGATGATAGTTAAGACCATAATTAAGAAAGATCGCTAAGGTTGCCTGCGAAAATCCTGCCGAAACAATGTTTTTTTAATTTGTTTATCAGTTAATAGACCAGTGAAGTTAGCTTTTGACAAGGGCAAAATTAATAACAGAAAACGAATGATGAGGAAGGGAAGAAACTGCCGTCAGAAATACAGAAACCAAAAATTCAAATGCGTAAAAGGCCGGAGGGCTGTGGGGGGTGCATTTTAGGGGTCAAACGCGGTTTTTCGTTATTTCCGGCGAAAGTTGACCTCCAATCGAAAAATGTTGTATGGCAATGTTGTAGGTATTAAAAGGATCTACAACTTTTATGAATATAACTTTTTCACATAACCTTAAAGATTCAAAGAAATATTGAAAAAACCGTGTTTTTCGTTTTTAATTTTTTTCTCCTGCAAATTACAGCTTATTTAGGACATAGAAAGGTAAGTCTCCTGAAAATTTCATGAAAAAAAAAATCATTTTTGCAGGAGAAAAAAATTAAAAACGAAAAACAGTTTTTTCAATATTTCTTCCACATGACGACACATTTTCTGCAGCCGTCTCTTGAACTATAAGCAATTTGTCGAAAAAAAAAATAAAAATACTTTGATAGCATACTTAAAGGGTTTGTCTAAAATACTTCTTTAACCAATAAAATTAGAAAAATTAATTTTTTAAATTATCTAACTTTTATTACACACGATTTTTCTTTGTTTTCATTCGAAAATGTTAAGTTCGTCTTAGTTGAATAAAAAACCATTAAAACGTATACTTATGTAGCACAAAATAAATAATTGTAAATTATAGTCCATATCTTAAGTTCGAAAATGACTACTTATAGAGAAAAGTAAGTGCCAGCAGCGGAAAACGGCTATTTTTGAAATCAAACAAACTTCAAAGGCCTGAATTTCCAAAAATAAATTTTCTAATTTTTTGGTTGAAGAAGTATTTTAGACAAACTCTTTAATTATGCTATCTAAGTATTTTTTTTTTCAACAAATTGCCCCTGCACCTATCGAGTAAGTTCAGGGTATTACTGGACAACAGAACGCGAACATTTTCAGGTAAAGGTAATGATTATTTGTCTCCTCGATTTTTCTACTGTTCATTGAACACACATGGTACTCTGAAAAAAAAAATCAGTCAATATACGCGTTAATTGAAAGTTTATTGGAAAAATATGTTCTCCTTATGAAACATTTGTTGAGATAAATTTCAATAATAACTGATCATTTTCATTGTAACCATGAGAAAAATTTATAACAGAAAAATTATGAAGACTTTCGTTAATTTACAAGCTACCTTTTTAGTTCAGTAAAGTTGACGAACTTATGCCCCTCAGGGAAAACAATTGGAATGTAGTTAGCATTCCAATGTTTTATGGGATTTAGCACTTCCAGGAACCCGAGTTCGTACAAGTCGGATTGTGTATGCTGGCTGGCAGATTCTCAAATACACACATAGAGGCTGATGACCTCATCTGTTGAGCATCTATAATATACAATTCATCTATCTATCGATGCACATTGCACATATAGATGTGCCACAATGTATAATATTAGTAATGAGTGTATATTTTTATACTGAGGTCCATCCTCATTAATAATTAATTTATAGTTCATAATTATTGAAAGGATTGCAGCCTGTGGATTAATGAAATTTTAATAGTTTTTTGAAATTACATTTATTAGCTATTTCAGAGAATTTTGTCTTCATCCACAGAGCTCTAGAGTCTAGGCGATAGAAAAAAATCCCAGTCAAATGAATCTCGGGATCATTACGTGGTAACGGCTACTATTAAATCATTGATATACATAATATTATGTTGGTATGTAAAAATTAATTATGCTTGTCAGCTAACAACTACTTTCCTTTTGACAGATCTACAGGACAAGCACACCGCTATTTTTTTTTATTTTCAAAATATTTTCGAAACTATAGTTTGGAAAAAAAAATTGTCAAAACTTTCTTGTAAAAATAAATATAGAATAATAAACCGTTATTATATGCAAAACAACTGTATAGATAGATAGATAGATATTTTTTATTTGTCGCATTTACAAAATTTGACAAAACGTCATATAACATTTGAAATTATAAAAAATCCTTAAAATTATATAGACACATGTCCATTAGCCGCTTTTTGATAACTTTTTTAAAGACATTTTCAGGAAGGGAACGCGTTTCTAAAGGTAGAGCATTATATAATTTTAGTGACCAATAATTGGGTTCATATTTATGTTTATTTACAGAATGAAAAGGCACTCTTATGTTTCTCGCATCACGTGTATTGTGAGAGTGTATTTCCTCAACAATTTGGAACTTAGATAGGTTTCGTTTGATAGCATATATCTTCTGCGCATGCGCTGATTTCCCCCAAAAACAATAAGGCTCTTCATGTTTGCATATCAAACATCCTCCCAAAATTTGATTTCAATCCGCTCATCCGTTTGACCTGTACCTATTAAAAAAGAGCCGTTAGGGCTATGGCCATGGTTTCACCTAAAGAACATTACGAATCAATTTTTGTCAATTACAAAATACTAACTCTGTTGTCATTGTTTATTCTTCATGCGTTATTGTACGTTAAACAAAATACGATGAACTCGAATTGCAGCTCTGATTGTCACTCTTATAATGTAAGATATAAACATAATCTTAGATTATCACCTCACCGACTACAAAAAACAAATAGCAGTTTCATCTGCATATCAATTAGATTATTCAATAAACTGCCTCTTGATGTTCAAAACCTTCCCCTAAAACAGTTCAAGAATCATGTGAGGAGGAGATTGATTGAGGCTGGCCATTATACTATAGAAGATTTCCTTTGCTGGTGTTTTAAACTTGTTTTTTTTTTTTAATTGTATTAGACGATGTTATGCCACGTAATGGTCGACTCCAGGTCTGGGAAAATGGCGGCCCGCGGGCCGGATCCGGCCCGTAGTAGAATTTTGTCCGGCCCGTAGTAGAATTTTGTCCGGCCCGCGAAGCATTTTATAAAATGATTATTAAGAGCGAAAATAATTTGCCAATATAATTTGGCGCATAAGAAAAATTTTACAAAAATAGTAAATAGCAAGGACCACAACACACGAAAAAAACCCTTTTTGTTGCGGAAATGAAAGGACCTTTTTTTTGCTCTCCAAATTTTTGGTCCACGGTCAAATTTTCATCAGCAATTTCGCCCGACGATCAAAATATTTGCCCGCCCCTGGTCTATTCTATCGTGTTCACAGACTAACAGACGCACAGACTGTTTTCAAAAATATGTTTTTTTTGGATTCAGCGAACCTCAAAATGAAAAATTATTATATGGCATTGGAATGATAAAAATAAAAATAAATTTATAAGGTTATTACATTTGGAAAAATGGAAACTGTAATATCAAATAAGTGTATAAAATCTTCACTTCACTGATTCAAACGCCGATTCTTTATAAAATCTTGTAAAATGTTTGCAGAACTGTTGGATATTCCCAACCCTAGTTAATTACAAGCTTTCATATACTCGCACTTCTGCAATAACCAGTGGGGTGAGTTTCGCAACTATATATTACGTATGTTTCCATGTATACAAATACCGGAACCAGACGAAAATATATTACAATAACAAAAGATGGCAAGGATAACGGAAATACATAATACTCTATACATTTTATTTTCATGGTAATATGTCCTGGTCCTATAGGTATGTAAAAAAAAACAACTCCGAGAGGTTTGTTTAAAAACTGCTTCTTATAATATTGTGATTTATGTACTCAGTACTGGATGTTTTTCTGGAACGTTAAATTTTAAAGTGAAAAGTATTTCAACGGAAAAATTACACACATACCTAATAGAATTATGTAAATTTTATTTCTTTCCGTAAACTTATGCAATATGAACCAACACATTTTTGTTTAGAATATAGATTATGAGAAAAAAACGTGTTTCTTCATAATATATCTCCAATTTTATGTCAAAAATTAGTGTCTTTAACTCGGAACAGCGCAGAAGTAAATAAATTATTATTGTACGTTAAACATTATTCCGTTGTAATGTTCTATTTTTAATTGAATTTAAAAACAAAAACTCAAATTAGTTATATCATGAGAAAAAAATCGATGTTGAATGTTATATTAATTTATACGTACCTATATTACAAGCATTAGATAATAATATATAATTAATTTTACCACTCCAACTCCAATGGAACTAATATAGTAGCTTAAGCAACGAATAATTCTAGATGGAAAAGTCGAAAGCAGAACATTTGACTTAGGAACTTTGTTTGGACTAGTTAGGAGATAAACATACTAAAAGTCCTTACCCCTCCGAGGTACGCCCGAAGGGGGGGAGCACAAAGAAGGTCCCGTTTTTTGGTATTTTGCTTTCATCTCGAAAACGGTACGTCGTACGAAATTTTGTTGGAATACATAATGAAAGCTGATAAAATTCTCTACAACTTTAGTTTTCCCACTTTTTATCTATCTCCAATCTTTGCCTAGCTATGAGCTCCGAAAAATGGTCGATTTTCAAAAATGAGTTAAATTCTCTGTACCTAGCACATTGTAACAATACGAATTTGTCAAAATCATTTCGTATCGCTCATCCACACTATTAATAACACCCACACACTATTAAAAAATAACATAAGCTGGGAGTACCTCCACACAGGGCCCTCTTTCCCACTGGGCACTCTGGCACGTGCCCAGGGCCCCGCGATCGATAGGGACCCCCTAGTTTAATGGTATACTAAGTACCTAAACTGTTTTAAACAAAAATCATCAGTGAACTATTTTTCATATACTTATTTTTTTTGTGTCCTTCATGTTAAAATTGGGAACGTGATCCTTTTAAATATATGCATTTTATATCACATTCCTCGACTTAGAATCTAGAACCTTGTTTATCTATTTTCTTTGTCTATTCTAACAAAATAGTGCTCTGTTAAGGTCATAGGGGCCCCATAATCCTAATGTGCCCAGGGCCTTCAATAGGTTAAAGCTTATGTTATTTTTTAATAGTGTGTGGGTGTTTTTAATAGTTTGGATGAGCGATACGAAATGATTTTGACAAATTCGTATTGTTACAATGTGCTACAGAGAATTTAACACATTTTTGAAAATCGACCATTTTTCGGAGCTCATAGCTAGGCAAAGATTGGAGATAGATAAAAAGTGTGAAAGCTAAAGTTGTAGAGAATTTTATCAGCAAATTTCGTACGACGTGCCGTTTTCGAGATGAAAGCAAAAAACCAAAAAACGGGACCTTCTTTGTGCTCCCCCCCTTCGGGCGTACCTCAGAGGGGCAAGGACTTTTAGTATGTTTATCTCCTAACTAGTCCAAACAAAGTTCCTAAGTCAAATGTTCTGTTTTCGACTTTTCCATCTAGATGCCCCTTATGAGCACTCATTGACTAAACTATAGGTCAAAATTGACTTTTCAAAAATTTACAATATTTTTTAGTTGAGTTCGAAAAACATATTTTTGGAAAAAGTCTCTGCATCTGTTAGTCTGTTATTCTGTTTGTCTGTGAACACGATACAGGTCGAACGGCTGAGCGGATTGAAACCAAATTATGGAAGGATGTTTGATATGCAAATATGAAGAGCACTATTGTTTTTGGGGTTGCCCGAAAGTATAATAGTGTATTTGTAAAGTGTATTTGCCGTATGGCACATACAATATTGGCATTGGTCGGATAGCAGGACCTAGGGGTCGATCATAATTTCTCGACGCTTCATAGCCTCCTGACCAATCTCACGAAGCCTTTTAAGGGTGGTATTTAGAAGTTGAAAAAGTTTTTGGGCCCATCAATACCGAAATTTTTTTTTAGAATCGTTTTAAATTTGTTTCAGTATAAAATAAAATATATTGCTAAAATATAAACAAAGTCGGCCTGATAGGACCGGACTTTTATTTTAAGAAAACACTAGTTTTCGGATACGAAATAATGAATTTTCTAACTGAAGGGTGTATTTAATTTAGTGCAGATTTAGATTGACAATGATATTGTAATTAAGAAAAAAACACGTATTTATTTAAGGGTTATATTAAGAGGTTATTATTGTTTTTATTTTGGCCAAAAACGAAGTCTAGTTCACATTATAAAACCTATAAAACCGTATCTGCTGTCTGCAATAGTAAATACATTATATTGTCGGAGGGGTTTGGCACTGCGACTCGAGTTTTTCTTTCTGATCTTAATAGCCTGAAAAAGGACCCCCCACAAACCTTATGAAATTTGGTTAGCATAATCTTGGTAGCGTTGTAACAATGGGTGTTCTTAACAATTGTAGCGGACAGTAGCTACACTGTAATAACTTAGTCATAATATTGAAAACTTAATTTATTAATTAAATAGTTTTTATTATTAAATTTTGATAGAAAAAAAAAGTTGAAAATACATTTTTTAGGTTGGGAACTTACCTGTTGCAATAAAGTAATGTTTTAATAATATGTTTGCAACGTTCATCAACACTGCATTAATAGAATATCTCTATTTACCACTTTCATTTCATGTGGATTACTCTTTAAATAGGAAGTTTGTAAACATATATAGCATTAAAATTCACTTTACTTGAAGGTTCTGTTTCCGTTGAATTTTTGCCTAATTTTATGATATGGCCGGCATTAAATATAGGTTTCCCTTCAAGGAAATTTCTTTTTCGGTGATTTGTATCAGCCCAATTACATATTGTGCTGATGCTTATCACTTTATTGCACATAAAAAAATCACAATTGCACTATATACTATATAGTAACCATAGTAACTATGGAAAATGATACACCATCGTCGCCATGTTTTTAAAGCTCCACCCATTTGAAGGAACCCAATAGTGGATACATGCTTTTTTATAAATTTTAAAGTTGGAATAATCCTGCCCAACTTGACTGAAGCCAGTGCTAGGGCAGGAGTTTGTGAATGTTTGTGAATTCAATATATCTAAAATCTTGCTAAACATATCTGTAGCTAAATCCTATTGGTTTTTAGGCTATGCGCCCATGGACACTTTTTCTTAATGACCTTTAAACTATAAAATAAAACCATTTTCGATCAATTTAACCGAGAACTAAAACCCATAAGGTTTGTGCGGGGTCCTTTGAAGTTATCAACATTCTAGTATATTTTTCATAACAAAATTTAGTCATAGTTACTCCTCGCTGATATGAGCAAATCATCAGTAGATAATTATGATTTTTTATTAAACAAGATTAATCTGACATAATATCAGTTCTTTAAAAATGGCGATAAATTACCGAGCGTTGATTTGAATTGTAGTAATTTATTACTTTTCTTGTATATACAGCGTAGATCATCGTATTAATGATTAAAAAAAGAACTAAATTATTCAGATAATTATTCGGTGTAAACTATGAGGTCTTTCTTCTTAATGACTGAAGATTGTTAATAACGTGGAATATATTATTCTCTCTTTTATCTATTAATTATCTCAAGGTGGCGCGAAAAAACACAAGTCATAAATATTAGTTTTTGTATCTTTTTCACACAAGTAATTTACAAGTGTAAATCACAGCCAAGTGTAATATTATAGTCAACACATTTATGTACCTACTTCTTCCAACAATCTAAAGTTTTTGTTATTAAAAAAATGTGCTTAGACTAGTAGGTAAGTCATTAGCACTTGTTTAATAAATAATATTAAAATTAAACAAAAGAGTCAGTATTGAATATTCTTTATACAAAAATCCGAAGATTCTACAAGAGGAGACACTCGAATAAGAAAGTAGTCACAACCTTTTAAAGATCTTCAGTAAAGGACCCCGCACAAACCTTTTGGTGTCGGTTAAATTGATTGAAAATGGTTTTATTTTATAGTTTAAAGGTCACTATGAAAAAGTGGTTATGGGCGCATAGCCTAATAACCAATAGATTTTTAGCTTCAGATATGTTTAGCGAGATTTTAGATTTATAGATATCTTCAAATAAATAAAATTATCGACCAATAATAATTTATCTGAAGAGTTCTATTCCGACGTTAATCTAAGAGTACCTGGGTGACCGGACCGAGCTTTGCTCGGAAAGTTAAATAAAATACTGATATTCAAATACGTATTTATTTTAAGTCTCACTTGGATAGTAATTAAAGATTAACTGTCATAATATTTTGAAAACAATTGTTTCATTGTTTGTATAAAATTCCAAAACCTACTTACAATATTTAAGTATTTTCATACGTCAAAAAATTGATTTTTATAATGATAAAATTTGTAAGAAAACGATTTTTTCGAGAGATGAGACATAGCTAAAACGATTTTTTGCCCCCCAAAATCCCTTTTCAGTAAATTGCATCCAAATCGTTAGGGCCGTTTTCGAGAAAATATTTAGGGACATAGGTAGGTAGGTACATAGGTAGATACAAGATTAGCTCGTTTAATAATATAGGGATTTGAATTTATGAATATCCATTGAATTCACAATCTTAAAAAATCCTAGGCTCTAGAAATATGTTTTCGAGTACGTTGAATCCGAATATGATATTAGTATTTTATACAGTCTGATACCTTCCAACATTATTTATTTTTTGACTATTTTTCTATTTCTAAAAAACAGCACAAAAGTTGAACGTGGAACATGTTTGTGAATTCAATGGTTATCCCTATATCTAAAATCTCGCTATACATATCTGTAGCTAAAATCTATTGGTTGTTAGGCTATGCGCCCATAGACACTTTTTCTTAGTGACCTTTAAACTATAAAATAAAACCATGTTCCATCAATTTAACCGGGAACCAAATCCCATAAGGTCGTGCGGGGTCCATTCCGGCTATTTTCAATTGATAAAGTCATCTGATGGAGAGAGAGAACGATGGTACGGAACCCTGCGTGTACGAGTCCGACTCGCACTTGGCCGGTTTTTGTTGATTATAATATATTATAGAATTCATGTATATTAAAAAAGGGTCTAGCCAGTTTTGACTCATAATCTAGAAATGACATGAAATGACATACCTATTTTCAGAAGACGATATTAAATTTCTATTAATTTTAAAATGTAATAGAATATTATTATTACTTTAAAGTTTGTGCATAAATGTAATTACAACCAATTTTGTTTGGTTGTGAATTTAAAAAAAAATATTTCTATACAGACATTGAACTAAATCTACATTTTGTTTGTAAAGGTCGCTGCATACGACGCTAGAAATGCTGCTAGGAGTTCTGCTAGCCGGTAGGCTGGGTACGAAGCTAGAAATGACGTCACCGCGGGCTGGCCTGCTAGCTCACAAGATAGATTTTAAAATTAGAACAAGGGCTATTTTTCCTGCGAGATTTGCTGCTAGGCATGAGCAAGAACCAATCAGGAAGCAGTATCTTGTCACGTGGGCACTTGAAAAAACACCTACAAACCAACATGGTGTCGCATTCTGTTCAGAGTCAGACAACAGACACGTTTTGTTCTGTGTTTATACTCGAACTGTCACTGCGCGCGCACCAAATCTATCCACAAATCAAGCTTAAAAAATAGTCTCGTGTGAAGCGAATTCTTAACAGCAATCAAGAAAACCATCGCTAGCCTCGTGTGCAGCGACCTTAATATAAAATGCTTTATAGTATTGCGTTTATAGATTCTGATTCAGAAGTGAATATAAAAACGAGTAAGGGTAAACAAGTATTGCAGACACAATTATATAATGCATCCCATATTTCTCCACTTCAAGGAGTTCACATAGCACGTGCCCTCTTCCCTTTCGTCTATTGTTAACAATATATGTGCAGTCGAGTAAGATGTTCTTTTGTTATAATATTCCAAAGACCGTTGATTCCAGAAATAATATAGAACAATAAATAAACTAGAACGTATTTCAAATCAATTCAATTTAATTTTTTTTGAACTGTTAACATAAAAATAAGTTCAAAAACTAAAACCTGACTACTGAAAAGTATGAAACAAGAAAATATTCTCATCTGAGGATAGCCGTGCTCATATGCCACCTACTCTAACAAAACATTACATTTTAACAGTAGTAAGCGATCATAAGCTCTGGGGCAAAGTGCATCACGCTGTACATTTAGAGCAGGCCTGGGCAAATGGCGGCCCGCGGGCCGGATCCGGCCCGCAACGCAATTTTATCCGGCCCGCGAAGCATTTTAGAAAAATAGTAGCGGAAATAGAATGCGGGGACTTTTTTTTTGCTCTCCACATGCGGAAATAGAATGTGTGCTTTTTTTTTTTTGTTCTCCGAATGCGGAAATAGAATGTGAGGAATTTTTTGTCTGCAAATTTTTGGCCCGCGGTGAAATTTTCGGCAGCTATCCGGCCCGCGTTCAAATTTTCATCAGCTATGTGGCCCGCCGATCAAAAAATTTGCCCGCCCCTGATTTAGAGGGTCCTCATATATATGAGATAGAGTACGACCACGGCTATCCTCAGATGAGAATATTTTCTTCTTTCATACTTTTAGTTTTTATTTAAATTATTTTTTTGATCTTATTTTTTATTTGTTTTCAATTTGCTCCCCTCTGGGACCTAAATTGAAAAATAAATGTAGCCTATGTTACCCGGGCAATAAAAACGAACCGATTGACACCTTATTTATCAAAATCGGAGGAATAGTTTAGGCGCTACGGTGGAACATCCGTAAATACAAACATCCATACGTAGTCTGCTAAACTCATAACCCTTCCTTTTGGCTTCGCCGTCGTCGGGTAAATGTAGATCAGTGTTAACATTTTTAATTATGATTTTATCAGATATGTTTCAAGCAGCTAGCAAACAGACACAAAACCGTCACCCGCATGCGCAGTAGCTAAAATAATACTGTATCGGTTTTGGAACACGTTTTAGCTACCTGCGCATGACGATGACGGTTTCGTGTCCGTTTCCTGGTTGATTGGAACATACCTATCAACGTTTTATTCTATCTTGAACGCTAGAAATAAATTTCAATTTTTCTAACGACATTATTTATCTGTTGTAATGAATAAAAAAAATAAAAATGTGTTACGAGAACGCATTACAGAAGTGAAACTTCGTGTTGCAAATCATACGATTACATTTAGACAAGTGGAAAAAAATGTGTTAACGATTGCATTTGAACAAGTGGAAAAATGTGTTACGAGATAGTTTCACGTTCAGATATTTCGTCTGTACAAGTTAATCAGAACGTGTAACTATCTCGTAACACATTTTTTCCACTTGTCCAAATACAATCGTATGATTTGCAACTAGAAGTTTCACTTCTGTAATGCGTTCTCGTAGCATATTTTTATTTTTTTCGCGGATTTACTGCAAATAATAAATAAGAAAACACAAACAGACAACACCATTTTTTTTATTTTCGCAGGTTTACTGCAAATATTGTTTTTTTTAGCTCAAGTATTATTCTAATAAATTAGTCGAAAATTTTATATTATATAATAGGTACCTATACCTACTTAAAAATAATAATAAAATAAATAGATATAGTTTAAAAAAAACTAAAAATCACGCTTTATATCGAACTAAAAAGTAAAAAATAATTTTTTAAAATAAGCTTAAAACAATAATGAATCAAAAATAGTATTATTGTGAAAAAAGCGTGGGGCGCTTTGTTCCACATTTTCGTACATCGAGCGCCCCACGCTTTTTTCACAATAATACTAGTATTTTTTATTCATTATTGTTTTGAGCTTATTTTAAAAAAAATATTTTTTACTTTTTAGTTCGATATAAAGCGTGTTTTTTAGTTTTTTTTAAACTATATTTATTTTTTACTTTTTAGTTTGTTATAAAGCGTGTTTTTTAGTTTTTTTTAAACTATATTTATTTTCCACTTTTTAGTTCGATTTATTGTCAAAAATTTGCCGAAAAAAACCTTTTTTTTTCGGCGTGGACGGGATTAGAAGTTAGCGAAGACCCGTGCCTTAGACCGCACGGCTAAACACCGTAGTTACAGTGCTGGCATATTAATCTACAGTTATAAACCACTTGCTGTAGTCCAAAGGAAGGTTACAAATAAACATACATACATACAAACTTACAAGTGAAACTAATATAAAGCGTATAAAAAAATAAATAAAAACAACAAATTGTTGAGCGCACCTGACGGTAATCTAATCCGGACCGGCCGCGTAGTATGCCAGCATCCTACCACGAGCTACCAATGCTTACAAAGAATCATTGTTGATAATATAGGCTTAATAGTATAATTTCGTGGCCAATTCTGTTACATAACGAAACTAGTTTACCCCCGTTTTTAAAGAAGTATTCATTTCAAAAATCGCCTAATGCTTAATTAAGTCTCCAATTTGATAACTTTTAATAGACAGCGGCAGTGATGAACCAGGGAAATGCACTACAGTAAAACCTCGTTAACACGAACTCGTAAAAATCAGGCAAAAAGTTCGTGTTATGTGGGAGTTCGTGTAAACCGAGTATGGCATAAAATACAGTCATTTTTTAAGTGTCAAATCATGATTTATTTTAAGTAAACATTGAATAATTATTTATTATAAATTATCTAATAACATTAATTGTTCTTAAATATTATCTGAGTTTGAAAGTTTGTTTTTATTTGTTTACAAAATACATTTCAATAAATAAGAGGGGAAACATTTTGAGGTATGTTTCTATTTATAGGATTTCGAATGAATTTTTAATCTCTCAGTCCTTTGTCTATTTTTAGAATGTGAGTTAATTACTTTTGTAATCCCTTAAGCGAATCTTTTCTTTTAGTTGTATTGTATATTCATTGACCAAAATGATCAAAATATATGATTTGAGAATTTTTGTAGTTCGTATTATCCGATAATTAACCGTGAAGGGACGAAAAAGTTGTTCGAAGTTCGTATTAACGAGGGTTCGTGTTAACCGAATATAATTACATTAAAGCTTATGTGACCATTGTCGAGAGCAAATTTTTGTTCGCGTTAAACCGAAATTCGTGTTAACCGTGTTCGTGTTAACGAGGGTTTACTGTATTCTCTGTATGGTGAACGACTTGCGCATGTAATAATTATATCGATTATATTGAATGATAGTAGTTCTGTTCCAAGCTGTCTGAGAACAGCAACAGAACCGTGACCGTATTGCGCAGAAGCTAAAACGAAACGATTTGTATCGGTTTTTGAGCTACTGCACAAGACTGTGGCGGTTCTGTTGCCGTTCTCGGACAGCTTGGAACAGAGCTTATATCTGGCATAATGCTTTTTTAAAATTCTGCTCTCTATTGTCAGTCAATATTTGCGTTAGTTTTAGTGTTACATTTGTACTTCTGGCGCCTAATATGTATTACTGTAGTACTGTAAGCAATAAAACTAATAAAGATTAAATAATATGAAATGCTACAAAATGTATAGTACAATTTTGTAAATAATGATAACGTTACCCTATACTACCTTGAATTACTTATCACTGCTTGATATTAGAGTTATTAAAATATATATTCATAGATTAAATAATTTATTTTTATGCCTTCATATTTTTCCATATCTAAAGGCTACATCCAAAAATGACATTACATAAATTAAAGATGCGACTCTACAAGTGCGACACTTGAGGTCCACACGACCAACTTCCCAGTATATATACAGGTGATTCGGGAGGAAATGTTAATATTTTAGGTACGTACTCAGGGACCCAAAATAAACATAAACGTTCATATAAACATGGGTCCTATTCTCAATCGTTACAGATATGCAGAGGTAAACAAAATATTCAAATTAAAAATGTTATTAAATTATTAATAACAGGTAGGCTAGGTTTGTTTTCAAAAATGTCAAAGTCTGATGAATAGCTCGGGTCGCTCCATGAATGGATGCGGGGCTGTTTCTAATAATTACTGCTGCATTTATTATTTGATCGAGTTGAGAATAGGACCCATGTTTATACGAACTTTTATGCTTATTTTGGGTTCCCGAATATCTAAAATATTGACATTTCCTCCTGAATCATCCTGTGTATTAAATGTGTAACGAACAAATTAGATGTGAGATATATTTTTCAAAAATATTTAAAATATACTCTTGTGCAGTTTTTTTGCTTAAACAAAAAAAAACAGTGGCTGAACCCATTTTGATATTTTTTTAAAAATAATAATGACGTTAAAAGAGTCGATTGGTATACTAACAAAGTCGATATCGTTTTTTATTAGCGCAATTTTGTGTAAAATCCACTTCCGTTGCAGTATTTTTATTTTAATAAAAAAACGACGCGATCGATTTTTGTAAAATATCTTCTGGATCACACAGACGACGTTAATACGCTTCGATCGGCGCCATAACGAATAGCCTATTCGGCGAGGAAGTACAAACATTAAATAGTGCATTATACGGGCACAGGCGAGATTATTGTTGGAATCGCTTCGTTTTAGGGTGTAGTTCAACCCCCTAAGTTTGCTTACACATTTTTGGTGTGCTTGATTTTATAATTGACAATTAGTGACGAAAATAGTGCTTTTTTCTCTATTTCCTTTAATATCTCCGTTCCTCTTGACTTTTAGTATAGAATATGCATAAATAAAATCGGTTAGAACTAATTTTTTCCAAAAATTCCAACGGGATACTAAAGTTGAATGGATTTGTGATTTTTCTGGCTTGGTCCGACCAGCAAAACCCGTTTGTGAAAAAAATGGCGCAATTTGCAATTAAGGAAACAAAAAAAAGTGATCGTTAATTACTCGAGAAGTAATTGACCGATGACGCTAAAATTATTCATGCATGTTTGGGTCAACATAGACATCATTTTTTAGTATTTTCAGCCATCTATGTGCGGTCATTTTTTAGTAAAAAAATAGTAAAAAAACGTGTTTTTTTAACTTTCGGACTATTTGCAAGTTAACAATTGCACTTAGCGACCTCTGTCAGTGCTCATTTTTTAGGAAATTTAATAAGGAACAACTTTCTCAATGCATATTCTATACTAAAAGTAAAGAGGAACGGAGATATTAAAGGAAATAGAGAAAAAAGCACTATTTTCGTCACTAATTGTCAATTATAAAATCAAGCACACCAAAAATGTGTAAGCAAATTTAGGGGGTTGAGCTACACCCTAAAACGAAGCGATTCCAACAATAATCTCACCTTTGCCCGAAAAATACACCCAAAACTCCTCGCCATCTTGCCTAGAAGTAGATTTCGTTTTTCCCCCGCAATATTTCCTGTAAAATCCACTTTTATACAATTTTTTGTTTAAACAAAGAACGACTGGGCCGATTTTGATAAAGAAATAGGTTCAAAATGAGGCCAACACGCTTTGATGGACGCTGTAACGTATTTCAAAATTTCTAACGGTATTTTTTTTTATTTTAGATAAAATATGTTTTATTATATACCTAAAATTTAATTGGTCACTTTATTAATGAACATTGCTCTACAAATTTAGGTACAGGTAGAGGCCTATGTTAAAATGTTCATGCTATATAATGTTCAAAATTAAAAAAAAAATCTTAACTGTGAATTGAAAAAATAAGAACAAAAGTTTTTAGTCAGTATTCGGACGGCTTCCCTATAATTTGACCTTACCTACATTCTGTGATAAATTAAAATATTTTGCCTAATGATGATTTTTTTGTAACTTGGTTTGTAATTTTTATCGTGAGATTTTGTATCAGGTTTGAACCTTATAATATTATTATGTGTAATGTGTATACCAATCGTATAGTTTAAAATATAAATCCTTTTTTTAACTATATTTAGTTCTTTTTTTTATTATTTAGTCTTATCATTTACCTAATTTCGTTAATGGGCCCAGAAAACTAATCTATATTTTCTCTAAAAACTTACTTAACGAAATTAATTTTTTTTCTGTGATTAAAAATAATAAATAAATTACCATCTATCAAAAACGTCACAACACCTTGACGAAGTCGATATAATTTTTTATTTTCTCGAGATTTCGTCTTAGAAAGAAATGACCACGTACGTACGTATACACACATCTTTCGAAAATAGTGTAAATATAGTGTAGCGACGTTCATATATGTTAGCATTTTTGATTTCGATCTTACAATGTACTGGGAAGTTAATAATTAATCAAAGCACATAAAAACGTTTTTCAGGCTCAAAGGACCCCGCACAAATCTTATTGGATTTCGTTCTCGGTTAAATTGATCGAAAATGGTTTTATCTTATAGTTTAAAAGGTCACTAAGAAAACGTGACCATGGACGCAATGTCATTTACAAGTGTATATTATATGATTTATCTTTCTTTTGACGAATCCTATACATAATGGTGTGTCTTTGGATAAATAAATTCTAATTATAATTCTATAGTTACGTGCTGAATTACACCTATTCTCTAGTATAGCACATCCTTTTTATTAGAACACCCAGTTTATCTTAAAATTAAAGAATTGGCTATAACACGGAAAATGTATATAGCGTATTATGTTGACAATATCAATATAGTTGATATTTAATGTATGTATATAAATAAATACTGTTGCTTATTTTGATAAGACAAATAAGGAGAGCTCACACTAATACACTTTCTGTGATATATAGTAGCGGACCTTATTTAGTTTTAATTACCAAACATTTACACACATTAAACGTGAAATAATCCAGAATATTGTGTCAAGGTTGTTGAAACTGGAAAGATGTGTGCTGCATTGGTGAAAAATGTAGATGAAAAAAGTGGGAAATGATAAATGGTACGATTTTGTATCATAAAATTCACAGTGTTGGCCCTTTTTTTCAAGTTAAATGTGATGTTTGCTGAAGTAATGCAAATATTTAACAGTGCCACACCCCTAAAGTCAACCTCAAGTTCTCAACCATCATACGGGGACTTAGTGAACGATATAACATAAAACGCCTGCTAGTTTTTACCAGCTCGTTTCAGAAGTATTTGAGGTCTCTAAAAAAAATTGTAATGAAAAATAATGTAAAAAAAAAATGAAATACCTACTACCTTTACCTGAAATATCCATTTTCATAAATTATGTCAAAACATATTACTGATTTATTGGTCGACTATGCTTGGGTTTATAAGATCTCAGAGTTAGGATAAAATTTCCTTTCCTAACTGGCTAAAAGACCAAATTTCTTTTTTGAAGTAAAACTTATTTTGGTAGAACAAAATTCGTTCTTGAGATTGAAAATGTAACAAACGTGTCTCAATTGTACGTGTACCGTATACTCAAAAAACTGGCAGTAGAAAATTAAGTTAAGGTAGCGACAAGGTAGACTACTTGCCTCGTAATCTAAAGGTCTTTCAATCCGGGTGGTTGATGCCAATATTTTATTTTTTTACAATTACAACAATTTTACTTTTGTAGTGTGTATACACAGTCTTTTGTTTCAAATCCGTTTTAAGAATAATAATTTCAAAGTTTACACTGTAAAAATTCAGCAATTTTCAATTTTAATTTTTTTTAAATAAAAATTAAAACTGACAAAACGGACTTCAATTAAAAATTTTATTTTACTCTTATTTAGTTTCTTATGATAGTTAAAACAGGGTTATCTTTAAAATTAAAAACAAGACTTAATATGTCTTAAATATTCAAACACAAACTATATATCACTTTGTTGTTATCACGTAAATGTGTTTTTTAAAGCAAATACAGAGAGCTAGTAGTATTCTAAGCAGGGTCAAAGTTGACAAAATTTAGTTACGTCAATTTAATTAAAACTAGGTTAAACCAAAAGCTTGATAACATTTGATAACATTTTATCAAGAAATTCTGTTGCATTACTTAATAACAATGATTACACTTGCACATCGTGGTGCATTTAGCCATTTAAAAAGACTATTTAATTCATATTTCAATAGGTTACATGTTAATTTCTATATCCTAGTTTTTACGACTTATTTGTTTCCGTTTAAAGTATGCTTCTTAGTGTAAGTTTAGATTGCGTTCTTTTTACGTAATTTAGTTTAATAAAAACAACGTATTGTCCAAAAATTCTATGCGTCTACATGGGCGTATGTACACATTGATAAGTGCATATCTAGTTGAAAAAACAGTTTCAAAAAATCTAAAAATTACATTTGTAGAGGAACTAAAAAGCTGAAAATAAATTTCTCTTTCTTCTATAACGTTCATAAGCGTCGAACACTCACTGTGCAGTTCCGGATTAGCCTATAAGCAAAGTAAGCAATTGCTTAGGGCATCACGTCTCAGGGGGTACCAAAAGTCACAACTTAGAAAAGTAGGTACCTCACTGTACCGTGTATATAAAAGAAAATCTTTTTGTAATGATCTCAAAAACTTGATCTACTGATATAAAACTGTATTAATTAGAAGTAAAAGAGTTAAAAATTAATAATATTTTTTTAACTGTATAAAAATGCCTAAGGACCAATTTTGTAGACAGTTAAATTTTTAATGAGAGTATTGATTGAAAACATTCAATTTTTTCCTTAAGTTCTATGCTTCTTCCCAATTTGTTTTTTTATATAAACTTAACATGACAGAGAGAGATAGTATTAATTTTTTTATAAACTGCTATTAGAAACGAGGGCCCTATAGGCAAGAAATGCTTGGGGCATCAAGGAGTCTTAATCCGTACTGTCACTGTGCCTATAATTCATTTCATTCATCAAGCGTCTACGCTTTTAAACGTTACAAAAGAGAGAAAATTTCAGTGAATCGGGCGACGTGACAATTCCGACTTAAAAAAAATTGGTTGTCTGTAAAGTCGGTTTACGGACGATAGTTTTACGTGATAACGTATTCCGTAATACATAACCTAAACCTCCCAAAATTTGGTTTCAATCCCCTTATCCTTGGTGTCGGAATGATAAGAAATGTCAAAAGTGACGTTTGCAACTTACAAAGTATTATGTTCTAATAATAATTAGTTATTCCAATACTTAACTTAGAAGGCGTTGCATTTCACAATATACTAATGTCAAAAAATTGAATTAAACATTAGAAATGCAGCCGTTTTCATGTTAAGACAAGACATACGTTATTTTCTAATTTCCATGTACGGCAAACAAAGACAACCGACCGCGTCGCGCCATGCATTAGACAACATTGCATTTATACAGCTATTTTTCTATATAAATTTGTATAAAATATTTTTCTATATAAATTTGTATAAAATATTTTTCTATATAAATTTGTATAAAAAAACTGTTTAGGCAAATTCTGTTATACGAAATCTATGTAAAATGTTCTCCTCTTTCGTTTAAGACTGGTTTCAAACCGATCTGATTTAAATTGAGCGAGAAATTAGCAAAAAGCACGCACAGGGTCAGGCGGAACGTTACGCGTTATGCGTTACGCGTTACACTTTTTCGTACATGCAGCCGGTGTTTTATCAATTTCTGTTATACGAAATCTATGTAAAATGTTCTCCTCTTTCGTTTAAGACTGGTTTCAAACCGATCTGATTTAAATTGAGCGAGAAATTAGCAAAAAGCACGCACAGGGTCAGGCGGAACGTTACGCGTTATGCGTTATGTGTTACGCGTTACACTTTTTCGTACATGCAGCCGGTGTTTTATCAATTTCTGTTATACGAAATCTATGTAAAATGTTCTCCTCTTTCGTTTAAGACTGGTTTCAAACCGATCTGATTTAAATTGAGCGAGAAATTAGCAAAAAGCACGCACAGGGTCAGGCGGAACGTTACGCGTTATGCGTTATGCGTTACGCGTTACACTTTTTCGTACATGCAGCCGGTGTTTTATCAATTTATAATATTGGTGATTCATCAATTTATAAGACGTTATCACGTCAAAATTATTGACATTTGAGATATTTTATAAAGAAAATAAAATAAATAAAAACACCTGCGACACGGGTACCTGCCAGTTTTAAATATCATAATATTTTTACTATTCATTTGCACGATTTCATAATATGTTCACATGTAAAAACTAACCAAAACATGCACTAAAGCTACATAACTAATTTCTTTTTCACAACAAAGTTCAGAACAAAGGAACAACTGATTTTTTTTTTTCTCAAAATATTTCCGAAAATTTAGAAAAAAAATTGGTTGTCTGTAAAGTCGGTTTACGGACGATAGTTTTACGTGATAACGTATTCCGCTCGAATATCATATTTAATAATACATAACCTAAATTTTAGTAGCTGTCAAACTATATTTTTACCGACTCTCTATCGCTTATACTGTGCTCTCGCTTGCACGCACAGGGTCAGGCGGAACGTTACACAGGCGGAACGTTACACTTTTCGTGCGTGCAGCTGGTGTTTCATCAATTTATAAGACGTTATCACGTCAAAAACAACGTTATGGCATATTATATAATATCTTCTGGCTATATCAAACATTCTTCCAAGATTTGGTTTCAATCCACTCATTCGTTCGACATGTATTGTGTTCACAGACAAACAGACGCACAAAATTTTTCTAAAAATATGTTTTTTGGACTGTGAAATTTTGAAATGCGAATTTTGGCTTAAATTAGTGCTCCACCTGTGGAATAGTAGGAATGGTAAAAGTTATTTTCTACTTTTTAGTTAATTTGTGTTTTTAGATTTTTTTGACACTATAAATTTGACGCGTTGATAAATTTCAACTTTTGCGGCACTACAGTCTAATTATATGCTAGCTCTTTCATTAGATTTATGTCCGCGAATTTTCTTGATCTCTGCCAATGCGGTCACTATTACGAGAAATCAATAACATAATCGCTGAGTAATCGGAAAATTGCGACATAGTGTCCAAAGTCGGGTGCTTTCAATACAAAAAGTAGCACGTATGTGCAGGCCCAAATACACGATTATCGGGAAGTGAAAAAAAATTCAGAAATTTTGTACTATAAACCCTAGGTATGAGTAAAGAAACGATAAACTAAATAATATGTAATCTGGTTTTCATTGGTTTCATATGTCAGTAACATTGCATGTGATCTAACATATTCACATATGTATATTAATATTATGTATTCAATTTCGATTTTATCAATTCTGACATTCCATATTTGTGATTCACTTGTGAATATTTGATACACATAAGTATATAAATAAAATATTATTGCGACGCCTATGTGTTATTATTTATAATGGTGTTAACACTTTTTAGGTACTTTCTACGATAAGATATCAAATATTATTAAGTCTAAATTACACGATAGAAAATAAACAGAATTATAGAGCACATTTATTTAAATTCTAAAGATCAACTGACTATATATGTCATATTTTCTAGACTTGAAAGTTGGAACAATGGTTGATAGAGTATACAGGCGCTTGTCCTGCTAAAAGCGTTTCTGTGAGTACTACTGTGTACTGTCCTGTTAGAAGGACAAATTTCCGCTCATAAACTTGCCTTTCAAGCAGGACTTATTCGTCCTGCTGGCAGTACAGGTTCATAAAAACACGTGGTCTCCTTCACGTATCATTTTTGTTGCAAATGCTCACGAAATGTATATCAGCTCAACAAAACCGAATACCATAACATGTACCTATACCATAAACAAGTGTAATCATAAATTACACCTAGCCTGTAAGGATATATCCACGCAATATAGCATTAGATGTTGAGCGTGCTTTATAAAAATAAAAAAAAAAACGTATACAGCCTTGCCTAAAATTTACACGGTTATTTCATAAGTTTATGAACATATATTAATACTAATATTATACAGAGGTAAAGTTTGTATGTAGGAAAATACTCATTCGATTTCAAAACTTTTTCACCAATATTAAAAATGATAATGAGATCTTGGACAATTATTAGTTAACAAATGTTTATTTACTAACTTTACTGAATTAGTAAATAAACATTTGTTAACTAATAATTGTCTAAAATCTCATTATATATGTTTATTATTACACGATAGATATGGACATTGAAAATTTACACATTTTTCATCAATATTTATAATGGATCTTTAGGATCGACATAGGCTACATATTGTAACAAGACTGTTCTAGTCCGTGATGGAAATTATTTATTTACAATAATAAACGTTTAACAAAACAGTAAACCAACGAAAGCGTACTTCTTTAACAAACAGTAATAATAACGTTAACAGAAACAAAATAATAGTTCTAAATAATAAAATAGAAAACTAAGTAACAGAAGTATATAAAGTCCTAATTATGTACACAAAATATTTACAACACACAAACACACCGAAGTTTATCTAGTACACTTATTCGCACTTGTCTATTAACTACATTCACACGATTATTTACAACACAGAAGCTTTTTATGTGAAACCAGATTTATATAATTGCACTCAATGGTTTACACAGCGCATTTATCTTCTATCTTAGCAGCTACTTCGGTCTTGCTGTACCGACTGAACAATTTGTCACACAGTTATCTGTAATCCGCTGTACGTTTTCCATTTGCTGTTAACGCCCTGTACTGACTGACTGTCAACCACTCCGCTCGCATTTTATAGCTTCGTCCCCCGCCTGGAAAATGTTCTAGAAGCACCGAGATTCTTCCTTTACATGTATTGGTTTCTCCAGGCAATTCTTAGAAGGTCAGGTTTTCTTGGCTACCTGTTTTGCATTGTTTTTGTTACTAGAAGATTCTACAGAATCCATAGTCGTTCCAACAGGGATTGTGAAACAATATATTATTGCGTTAACATAAAAACGATTTCTTGGTGACTAATTTTGCAACGTAAATCGACAAAAAACAGTGGCAATCCACAAATTCGGGCGAACCGGACCGGGGCGTCGTTAGTCTACCTATAAAATTGTCCTGCTAGCAGTTCTGAAAGTAATACAATATGATGATTTTGTACGTCCTCAAATGAGTCACAGCGGTTCTTTCGGAGGACGGTGTACACATTTTCATTAAGCGCTATAATGCATTGTTAATTTGCGAATTGTGTAATCAATTTGAATTCTAATTATAAATCATTTTCGTATAGGCACCAGATGTAACTCCTGTCGATTATATAGCAAATAAAATTAAAACCCCCCTGTATATTTTCGTTTTTCTTCTGGTTTTTCCAGGTCTGCAGGTCGCTGCACACGAGGCTAGTTTTGCCGCTAGATTCCTTGGTAGATTTGGCTGCAAGCTGTCAAGCGTGCTGTGGCGCAGGCTTTCGTGATGGTTTTTATGTGTTCGCTTCACATGATACATGCATTGAAGCTTGCTTTGTAGATGGGTTTGGTACGCGCACAGTGCTAGAATTCTAACAAAAGCGGACGTTTATTGTGTCTGAACAGAACACACACTATGACGCCGTGTTTGTTTGTGGGTGTTTGTTCATGACAAGATGCTGTATCCTGATTGGTTATTGCTCAAAACAAGCACGAAAGTGGCCTCGGTTCTAATTTTGAAATTCATCTTGCGACCTCGCATGCGAGCCCGCAATGACGTCATTTCCATCCTCGTAGTCAGCCCGCCAGCCAGCACGAGTCCCAGCAGAGATTCTAGCGGAAATACTAGCCTCGTGAGCAGCGGCCTTAAGAAGAACGCATTTCCAGAATTTCCAGAAAACGGATATAGTTCGAAATAACCATTAAACAGCGTTATTAGCGTCTGACTGGTTGCTTGAAACTCAACACATGTTCTGTTCACGACATAACTATATCTGCTGATGGAAAAGACTAGATTAGACAGATTTTGATGAAACTTGATACACAACAAATTAGTATCGAAACATGCTTACAGTTTTTTTGCCAGATTATGCTTGTGTTAATATATGGATTCCCGTTAAAATCAAAGGAATCTGCAAATGATATCTATGCTAACGCATAAAAATCCTACACTGAGAGACAAGCAACAGTAGGGCCTTTTTGCACAGCTATTATTTTATCAGTAATTACAGAATTGTAAAAAAATGTTCATCACTACATAATACATTTAATGATACTTTTCATCAATCCGTTTTTAAATATTTAAAAAATTATAAAGTAAATATAAATAATTTTATACACTGATAAACAATTTTTTTATGATTAATATCTGCTTTAAGACTTCTTATTAAAGATAAAATGTAATATATATAGATGCGTTTATTGTCTAAAGATAATTTCATTAAAGAGTCGATTAATGAGTTTAATGACTTTTTATGGTTAAAGTTTGAAAGTTTAATCTTTTAGCTGATAATGGATTTTATTCGATAAATTATTATTCATTGTTATGGATAGTTAAATATTTTGTCGTCATATAACTATTATGTCATATTTTTAACGTGAGTTTTCTATTTACAGCGTATTTCTGTTAAAATATATTTTAATGATCCATATTAGTGATCTCATTGAAATCTATTTTCAGATTTATGTTTACACGTAGTTTGAAACACTGATTTATGAAAATATTTTCAAACTTTTTTCAGTTAACGAATCTTACATTATAATTTTTAATGTTACCCTAAAACATTGCTTTGGGATCTGAAACAATCCTTTCTTACAAATCCTGAATGAGACTAAAAAGGGGAGAAATAACAGATGATTGAAGTTTTAGGATCAACTGAACCCCGGCAGCACGGTAGCACGAGGTAGCATTTTGAATCGTGGTATTTGGGGGATAATAAATTAATGTAATTCGTCATGTAAGTATCATTGCAGAATTTTTAATCGATTCTTTTCCAGAATGATTGCTGCAGTGCTGCTCCATTAGGTTGTATCAACTTGATAATTTGCAAATAATCGTTTCTAATACTAGCCATCAAAGGAACTCCTTCCTAAATGAAGTAGATAGGAATCCGCCAATTTTATTATAATTTTTAAGATAAACTCAAAACCTGTCCATGACCACAATTTAAAATTCTAGATACTCGAAAGAACGTTCAATGGTCTTAGACTAACCTTGTGTAGGCACAATATAGAAATTATGATCATAATCTTGAGATACTTGTCAAATTAGATTTTCTAACAGTAGTATGAAGAAAGAAGCTGAATCTCGTCATTTCCTCGAAAAAAGACTTCAATACTTTTACTTTATGAAAAAAAATAAAGATCTCAAAATAGATACGTTTAACACAGTTAAAAGAAACATATATTTTCTAAACAAGTATTAACATTGTCAAACGAACAATACAGTGTATTGTAAATCAGTAATGTATTTCTTGAAACCAGGAATTTGACTGTTAAAAGAATCTGTCGTATCAAAATCGGCCCTCTCATTGAGGCGTTATGATGGAACCATATACTTTGATTCCATACTGAGCATAGGAATAAAATCGCAATCGAACTACTTATTAGGGTGCAAACATATACTTCAGTCTTTTTTACGCCGTAAGCACTGGCGTAAGAAGGGTAAAACAAGCCAGGGGGTACCCGGCTTAAGAAATTTCTAATTTTCCCCATCCTTGGCTAAAAGTTGGGTACGTCCATGTTAACGTCATAGAAAAAGATATAAGATAAGTTTTTGAAACAGATACACTTTATTCAGATTGAATGCAAGTACATCAACCAATCCTATAATCGGAGAAATCAGGGAATTACATCGAAGAAAGAGAAGCAGATATATTTTCGAAACGCTTTGTTGCGTTCACTCACCGCTCACTGAGTAGATAGGCAATGAATCATACAGTATATTAATAGATATATGGATGGCACAGAGAAACAGATAAACATACGCCCCAAACATTTAACGCCTCTGTTTTTGTGCATCGTGAGTTAAACATTTTTTTTAAAGTATGATAAATATTTATTCTAAGTACCTACATTTCTTTCTGACATATCTACAAAACAAAAGAACAACTGGTTTTTTTTAATTTTCAAAATTTTTCCGAAACTAAAAAGCTTAGAAAATTTTTGTTTGATAGCATTTCTTGGAAAAATAAATAGAATAATAAGCCGTTATGAAAACTATGCCACTATAATATAAAAAACAACGTTATAGTATATATATCTTTTGCACATGTGCCGATTTCCCCCCAAAATAATAGGGTTCTTCATATCAAACATCCTCCCAAAATTTTGTTTCAATCCGTTCATCCGTTTGACCTGTATCGTGTTCACAGACTAACAGACGCACAGAGTTTTTCCAAAACGAAAAACATTGTAAAATTTTGAAAAGTAAATTTTGACCTAAATTAGTACCATTCCACATTGGCAAAATGTTTATTACGGCATAATATATTTACAGTTTTCATAATATGTGTCCTAATAGCGTTGAATGATGTTTTTTTAATTTTAATTTTTTTATGAGTTATAATGGACTCGTCTATTTAAAGTTAAAACGTCTTTAGTCGGAGAATACTTATGTAGTATGATACAAATTATTATCATAGTGAGCTTATATACTTTGATAACAATATATAAGCGACTATTAAATTAAATGTTTTCCATAAACAAATTACGCTATCGAGATACCGAATAATACTGTCGTAGTCCACTGTTGCTGCACATACCGCTACTGTATTTTCAAGGTTCAACATGCAGATCCTGGTTACAAATGGGGCTCTGCTAATTTTGTTAGCGTTGTTTCAAGGTTAAGGATAGCCTATACATGACTACAAAATCAAGTTATATCGGTTAGAGATCATTATAATATGAAAAGTTCTTATATTGGTTTGGTTCTGAAAAATGAACTCCACTGCCGAAATTTAAGCTCTAAATTTCTTGTTTTTTCCAATTTTATGAAAATATAAACTCCAATTATATAATAATACGTGAAAAAAAAGCTTTGTACCCCTTTTTAAGCACATTGCGCGCACGGAGGAGTGTGAGATTTGGCATAGTTAAAGTTTATACGGAAAAGGACTGAAGAAAGATTAAATTCATGTATATGTTCAGTATTTATTAGTATAGTATTTATTTATGAGAAATAAATCACTAGATCTTTAATACCCGCTAAGTTTTCTACTGTACCTATGAAAAAAATAATAAAAAAAAAAATATAAAATGAACGATTGAAAAAATATAATTTTTCTTTTAAATAAAATAAGTAAATGAATAAATATCAAGTGAAATAATATATAATAGATGGAAAAATAGTTAATTACGTCGGGATCGAATCGGCGAACTTGTTCATACTAAATAATCGCCTTATTCATTAGGTACTCTATGGAGCTCAACCGTTATCAGTCAATTTTCACGGCATAGGTGTTTACTATAGGTACAGGATGTCCAAATCGACGTAAGCTAACATGGGTAACTTTGTTATTAGTTAAATGGGAAAAGAAGTGCAGAAAATTGTGCTTATTAACGTCCCGTCGAAAAAAAACATTGAATTATGACACCCTATGAATTTATCTAGAATTCTAGAAAATAGTGAAAATAACCGTTTTTGAAAAGTGGCCATAACTCTTTTATTTATAAAGATATCTGAAAATTTCTCTAACCATTTTTTGACAAATTTTTAAGATCTTTTTAGTAGCGTACGTTTTTTTATATTCACTACATAATGAAATATTGAAATGCACTTTGGTTTTGCTTATGGATGCCATTTTGGACTTTTAGATATTCGAATTCTGCTTATTTTAATTTGATATATTATATTCTATATCTAAACGAAACAAAATTACAAAATTGATCAAAATAAATATTTTATACTTGACACAATCAATGTACTATGTACCTACTATGCAGTATAAATAACTATTATTATTGTTACCCCCGTGGCGGACCCATTTTGACTTTTCTTCATTTATCTTCTTAACCGTCTTTTTGTTTGATATTTTGAATTTGAGTGATTGCTTATGTATTTTTTTAACATAGAAATGATAGTCTTGAAATATTAACATTTCTGAGACGTAACAGTGGATGGAAAAGCAATAAAATCGCCGGAAAACTCATTTAATTTTGATTTTTTGACGCCTTCTAAAGTTTTCTCCTTTTAAAATTATAGTCGCTTCCTAAATTTCAGCCGCCCCTTAAATTGTGCCGCCCTAGGCCCGGGCCTCGTGTGTCTAAGTCTAAATCCTTCTGTGTGTATAGGGAGTAATAAAAATAATTATCTATCTAACGTAGGTTATCCTTAATCTTCAGAGGATAACAAAAATCGGTGACAATTTTTTTATAAAATCGGGCGGCTGCAAAGCATCGCAATAAATTAGACGGCGATTACCTTGTGTCCGACACTGCACATTATAGTTACAAACTTAATCAGGGCTGCCATATTTTCAATTTAAAAAAAACGCGCCATGAGTATGGCGGAGCAGGGGAGTAGTTAGGCTTGCCACGCCAAAAAAATCAACTTACATTTTTTACCATTCCAACTCACAAGTGGGGAATGGTACTAGCTTAGGTAAAAAATTTCTTTTCAAAAATTTTACAATATCTTTTCGTTTTGAGGACCCCCGAATCCAAAAAACATATTTTTGGAAAAATTCTGTGCATCTGTTTGTCTGTTAGTCTGTGAACACGATACAGATCAAACGGATGATCGGATTGAAACCAAATTTTGGAAGGATGTTTGGTATGCAAATATGAAGAGCACTATTGTTTTTGAGTAAAATCGGCGCATGCGCAGAAGAGGTATATGCTATAACGGTGTTTTTTTATATGATAACGGTATACTTTTCATAACGGCTCATTATTCTATTTATTATTTCAAGAAAGTTTTGTTAAATTTTTTTTCTAAACTTTGTAGTTCCGGAAATATTTTGAAACTTTTGTTATTTTGTTTTGTAGATCTGTCAGAATGTAATTTTTACATGATATTATGTAGGTAACCATGACAACGAATAGCATATATAATATTGAATACTAGCCATTACCCGCGTCAACTAACGCGATATCAGAAATTTTATTTTCTTTATTATACTATATCAAATGTCAACATTTTTGAGTTGGAATGGTCCCGTCGCCCAATTGGCTGAATTTTTTTTGACTGAGCACGTAGGGCTGCCAGTTGTTTATGTGGGATGTTTATAACTCCACAATGACAAATCTCAATCTCGGAAATTTTGGTCTGAGAATTGGTGAAAGTGTCAATTAAACTCTTAATTTATTATTAAAAATTATAATAAACTCAAATAGATCTAGATCACTTTTACAGGTGGTGGCGTTATAAGGTTTTCTAATTTACTTAAGATTTAAATATGTTGCCTATGTATAATATATATGTTGTTTTGGTACCTTCTATTAAAAAATAGGGATAATTAAGATTGCTGAACGGCGCTCTCATAATCAGGACAGTCGTGGAAAATCTGAGACGGGTGGCAACCCTGGTCTGGATAGTTCGGAGTACCCACACCAGCCCAGGAGTATAGACACAGAGAGTGCAGTGGGTTATAGTACATTATGTGTTATTTGATATTCAGCCCTAAACAACATATTTTTTCCTGTTTTCGTTAAGTTCAGTCGCCGTATTAGTTCACACGACTTGCCCCATTATATGTGTATACAGATATTTTATATGTTTATTGATGCACATTCTTGGCCATGAGTTTGGCTTTACGTGGCGTACAATAGTCAATGTTTAGGATGAGAGAAAACAAAACGTTTCTAAACTACAGCCAAGTTAAAACATTGTCACTCTTTTACAAGCTGATAATTAACTTCTTCATTGTTTTGCCTATGGAGATTATTTTGTAATCGCGCAGTGCCTGTATTCGACGTTTTTATTTATTCCACGTCTTAAGATAAAGATAAGCTGATGAGCTGGCGAGAAAAGGATCGTTAACTCCATACATTGGCCCAGAACCTGCCCTGAGAGTGTCCAAAAGCACAGTACGGGATCAAATAAGAGAATGGAAAAAAAAACAACATACGACATATTGGAATCAAACCGGGCAGTAACATGGCAAGGCTTTTATTAAAGGGCCATCCCGAAAGATAAATGAAGAACTGCTACAACTTAGTAGGAACAATCTTCGTCTCGCGGTAAGCCTCCTGACAGGACACTGTGCCCTGAAAGAACACCTCCAAAAAATCGGACTGTTTAACGGGGACTTAAAATGCAACAGTGCAATAAGGAGACGGAAAGAGCGTACACATTCTATGTGAATGCGAGATTTTGGATCGTACAAGACAAATAATCTATGGACAATGTAGAGATTGGGAGATAGCACAATAAGCCCTAGAGGCTGCGGTGTTCCCGGTGACAACCGACTCCCGTTAATAAAAAAAAGGATAAATTACAAAGAATAATAGAATCTTAATGATCAGCATCCAGGTTTTATGAGTAGGATAATATTTTGATGGGAATTAGATATCCAACTATGCTTAACTTATTAAATAGAAGATAACACAACGGCTGTAATAATTTGGGAAAAATGTCTTTGTTCGTGATGGTGGGTTTTGATCATTCTAACTAAAAAAAATTAATAATACGATTGCAGGATCTTTGATTATAGTTGTTCATAGTCCCAAATCCTGAAATTTCATTATTAATGTAATTCATTAACGACTGATTAAACGTACAATGATTATAATTATTAAAAAAATCTACGTTTTGAAATTGTGAACTTTATTAAATCTATGGGTCGAAATATTCCAGATCGAAACAAGGAGCGATATTTTAGAAACCCGTAAGTCCATATAGCGGCTTGCTGCAGCATCATGCAGGTCGGTGCATCGGCTACAGGGGTGGTGCAGTTTGTCGCCGTGCGGGCGGCGGTATCGTGAAGAGAAGAGGCAACCCTGATTCCTGGAAGCCACCACCATCGGCGAGTAGTCCATTGTAAACCACTTACTCCGGTGGTAGTGGTGAAATAACGTATCGTACAATATATACATACAGCACAATCGTACGACCGGTATTTTTTCTAAAATTCTTAATCGGTGGTCCGTGAGTTTTGCCATGTTAAGACGTTAGATTTTAAGTTTCATTTTACAATATTTATTATTATGAAATGCCACGGTTTCTTGAGCAAGTGCCAATTAATATTCAGTATGATACCAAATGTTTTAATAAAAATGAAAATTCTAATGATACTTCCATCTGTTCTCAGATTGTAACTTGGGAACAGGGGTACCTATAGTAGACCTTCCTTCGCAACTTCAATTATTTTCCGTTTTAAAGTAACAAATATAAATTTCAGTTATAATTGTGCGAAGGCTGCAGATGCTTTGTTAAATTATATCCCTAAAGTGCTGTGAATATATTTAAATTTTGTTTCGCATTCTGTGGAAATATTCTTGTTAAAAACTATAAAACATCACCTAAAATACACCAGTTTTATGGGTTATATATCCGGCTTATAAATATCCGGTTTAAAACGACTGTCTCTGTTGTCCAGCTTCCAAACAGTAAACATTATTCTATACTGTCTATCTATGGGTTATTTCCCAATAAATTATGCTCATCATCGATTCTGACATTTTTCTTGCTATCTCTTCATTGATCAACCAGGCGGTATCCAAATCCAATCCACAATTTACTCTGGCACTCTGTGTGTCCATAGTTAGTTTTTTTTCTCAATTGATCCACTAACTTTTTATGCAACCTAGTATCAGCATAATAGACACGATGTTACATGGAGGATGAGGATACAAAAAAGCAAAAAGAAAAAAACGTTAAGTAGTTTATGAACGACCCCCAAATGTTTGTGATAAATACTTTAATTGTCGATTGCAAATTATTATTGCCTGCTGGCTAATTAATGAAACTGTTCTTTCAGGAAGTAAGAATTAGTAATATACGGTAAGCTTGAATAAGTAGTGTAACGACAATATATCAAATCAAACACATAAAACAAGCGTTTTTTGTTGCTATATTCAAATAAATATATTGTACGTCGTAGTTCAAAGTAGATAATGGATAACCGTAAATATTTTGTCATTTATACGCATATATTCCACAAAAATAGATAAAAAATTTGCGTGTTGTTACGCAAAATGACATTGTTAATAATAATTTATTTCTTGATAAAGTTAATATCTGAAGAATGTATTTCATATTTATTTGAAAACTAATTGGGACATTTTTTGTGGACAAATTATCTTAAAATATGGAAAAAAACAAACTGATCAATTTTTTTCTGATAATGACCTATATCTTCTGAAGAAGGTTAAATATTTTATTTTTGTTAAAACAACTTTACTTTCGAGCGACCATAGCAGTGAAAATGGCAAAAAAACTGAATTCGAGATATCGGCAGATTTTATGGTCTTTACGCCGTCCGAAACAACATTTTAAATTTTGGATTTGTAGGGTACTCCTCAGGGTTTTTTTTTATTTTTCCTCTACTCTTTCAACTGAGGATAGTTAATGG
This sequence comes from Xanthostigma xanthostigma, assembly GCA_963575645.1. NCBI lineage: Eukaryota > Metazoa > Arthropoda > Insecta > Raphidioptera > Raphidiidae > Xanthostigma > Xanthostigma xanthostigma. The sequence goes on along the minus strand of OY754469.1, from coordinate 31,271,067 downwards.
TTTAACAAAACCCGAACATTGTAATTTCCTTGAAAACGGCTCAATGGTTTTGTATAATAATTAATATGTAATTGTTAACGTTAATGATCTTACAATAGACATTTCCTTTGACTCGTAAAAATTCAGAAATGAATGAAAATTCGCGGTCGATCTAGTCGAAAAAAAAAACACTTTTATATGTTTAGAGTTCCTGGTGTATAAATATGTTAAAGTCGGACTTTTATACTTATAACTGTGCATGATGAAGATGATGAGATAAATGAAGATTCCACCAACGTCTTCTTCTAGTCGTAGTAGATAAGGGTGAAAGATATATGTGTAATATGGTACATAATACGTGTAGACTACAAATACACATTAGCTACAGACAGAAAACATTCAAATGTATGAATGGCTGGTCGGAATCACATTGAATAAACAACAAAAAAGCGTTTCCCATGGATAATACATAATCCGAAATTAGCAGTTTCTCGCAAGACAGAGAGTAATATTGTAACAGGATAACTTTCGTCAATTTGCACATTCTGGCTGTGAAATCAATAATATTTAGATATTAAGTATATTGGTTGTACTTTTTACATAGAGATATTAGAGTAGGTACGCGAGTGAGCTCTGAAAGTGTCTGCAATTCAGACAGAGAACAGTTCCTTATCTCTATGGTAACTAATGATACAAACCAATGCTGATTTGAGTAAACAAATATCTGGTTTTCTGGGTAATCTGCAGCGTTCTCTCTCAACTGAGGACACTTTCACTTATGGCAAGCATACGAACTAGTGTACTCTAGTTACTTATATCTCTATAATTTTTTACCACGTTTCATTTAATTGGCTTTCTTGTGTGATGATTCATTCTTACCGGTTTCCGTTGTAATGCACATAGAAATCACTGGTGTATGGTTCAGTTGGCTAGAGCGTCGTGCTAATAACGCGTAGGTCGCGGGTTCGATCATCCCTCCATGGGACATATAGTATTTTTATTTTTTTACGATGTATTTTTGTTTTTTTTTTACTAAAAAGTATAAAAATAATAAAAGAAATAAAAAAAATGGAATACCTATATGTACCACGTTTTAAAGCGAACTAAAAAGTATAAAATAATTTCTTTACAGACAGATTTTTAACTTGTAGGATTTGAAACGAAGAAATTGGGGAACACGGAACTAAAAAGTCTATTCGTGAAAGTACTCATAATTATGTATTATTATTTAACGGAGAAGCGCACATTAGACCTACATCAACAACCAGAAGCCTGCAACCAGCAGTCCACAACGACCCTCACTCGATCGTCTGCAATTTTTTTCTAACCGTGCTAAACCGATCTAGTGTGCTGGTGATGTGTCTTTTTCATTAATTAATTTGCATTGATAAAACTACTTGAAAACTGCAAAATGCCTACCGTACATTACGAAACCCGCACTAAAAGGGTATAGCCGGATAGATATGGCGAGTTGGCCCCCAAATGGCAACCTATATCGAAACTTATGTTTTAATATCTACTTGATGTACGAACTCTTTTTATATATGTGTTACCCCCGCACTCCCCTTTGACCTTGAGTTATAGAGCAAAAACCAGCCTACCTATGACTATCGTTCAAAGAGACATATCTCGAAAAATAATTGAGCTAAAGAGGTAAAACCAACGCGAGCATTTAGGTAACCTTTAAGAGCACATTTTATATTTTTTTTGGATTTTTGCGAATAATTACACACAATATTAAAAAATAAATAAAAATATAATTTTCATTTTTTCAATGTTCTCTGTGACTTACAATCACTGAAATAATATATATTATGGCACTTGATATGCACTATTACACATACAAATTGCGTTAGAAAAAAGTTGGTGCAATACTTTGAAAAAAATTTTTTTTGACGCGCATCACATCATATAAGGATACAAACTTGACATAGTACACACATATATAAATATTTTATTAATTAAAATTATTGTTAGAATGGATTGAATGAAAATATAAACAATTTTCAGGAAAATATTGATTTCATACGGCGCGGTGCCGGGAATTTTTTATTTGGCATATATGTATATGCAAATTGTTTTTCAAAAGCATGCTCATAATATATCATGTATATTTTGTAACGTTAAAAATTGATTTTTTGAAAATCAATTTTCTACCCTTAAAATCCACTTTGCGCAATTTTGACACCCCCTACTGCACATCTGTGCGTCGATCCCTTTTAAATGACATCTGGATCGTCGAAATCGGTTCAGTAGTTTAGGAGGAGATAGGCGTACAAAAAAACTGCTTGTCTATTAATATACAGAGATACATGCACAGTGCACACATTCCTTGTTGCCTTCTCAATGTGCATTCGGACCAGTTCACAAGTTGGCGCATTTTATTAAACGTTAACTAATCTGGCATAACATTCCATGCGATATTTTACAGGTTTCGTTGTTCCCATAAGAATGTTTATAACGTTTTATTGAATGGGCTTGGTTTATTTGTGTTTATAGGATCGGTTTATTTCTTCTTCCGCACATTAATAGCTTTCTGTTATTATTTACATATTTTGTGTAACACAATCGCCGAATACTATTATATTACATTTCAATACAAAATTGATTGTGTAGGTGTCGAAAATTTGGTATTAAAGTTGTACTGTATCAAACTCTCATTAAATGAAATAGGTATACATAACTCTACATAATATATATAAACAACTAGTGTCCGACCGCGACTAGTTTTTATAACCGAAACCAAACATCGGTTTCTGTTTCAACCGAAACCGAAACTTTTTTCAAGGGAAATTCTAGTGTATATTTTCTAAGATTGTGTTCATTTTAGCTGCTGCAATTAGTGTTTGTGTTCATAGAAGCAATTATTTGATAAACGCACGACAGTGGACAGTAAGCACGAGCGCGATGGGAAGCCGACAGTGACAATGACACTCTACGCCGCCGCTCCGCTACATCGATCGCTCCGGAATGCCGCACGGAAGCTCACGAACCTAGTTTCGGCAGATTTTCTGTCGACACCGAAACTCCAATTTAACGCCGAAATGGAAAGTTCGGTCGGTCACCATAAACAACAATAGATATATTATGTATCATGAACTTGCTGTCTAGCTTCGTCCGGATGCAAAATTGATAATAGAATACATAGCTTTTTGCCCACGACTGATTATCATTGAATTCAATCCGACTTACACCCTGGATAAGCTGGGGCGGGCAGTTTTTATAGACCTAAACCCTCCTCGAATGCTAAAAGCTGCATTCAGTATACTTTTTGAGATTAACCGGCATATCATGTCCCAGACAAATCTATACTTCTATACTAATATTATAAAGAGAGAGAGCAAATTTTGTGAGTTTGTGTGTATGTGGAGGGTAATCTTCGAAACCACTGCACCTATTTGAAAAATTCTTTCATCGTTTGAAAGGTACATTACTCCTGACCAGCATAGGCTATATATTATGTATATTATGTGTAAATTAGCTGATATTCGTCAACTAAGTCGGGAAAAGTCGTACCTCTTGAGAGCTTCCACGGCATCTACCTGATGCTAGAATGTTCGGTAGAACCCATAGGCGTGTCACTGAGGGAAAATGCGCAACAATATTATAAAGAGAGAGAGTGAATTTTGTGAGTTTGTGTGTGTGTGGAGAGTACTCTTCGAAACTACTTATCCGATTTCTTATTTTCTTCCACCAATATTTAGAATGGACATTCAGGATGAACACAGGCTATATATTATCGCCTTAAAATAAAAACGCTTTTCGTGGAGATCAATTTTGCAAAGTAAGTCGACGAATAAACGGTACTAATCTATAAATTTGGGCGAAGTCGGACGGGTACACTAGTTTAACTGACAGTGTGCCATGTCAAAATAGATCAGCTTATTTTCAAATGCGTTCTTTCATCTAGATGTCATACAAGATACCCGAAAAGGTGCAATAAATCTAAAGGCCGCTGCACACGAGGCTGGTTTTGCCACTAGATTTGGCTGCTAGATTTCAAGCTAATTGTGGCACTGGATTTCGTGATGGCTTTTATGCTTCACTCGATACTTATTTTGAAGGTGGCTTTGTAGATGGGTTGGGTGCGCGCGCAGTGACAGTTCGAATATTAATAAAAGTGAACCTTTTATGTCTCTCTGAACAGAACACACCCTATAGCACAGTGTTTGTTTGTAGGTGTTTGTTCATGTAGCCCACGTGATAAGATACTGTTTCCTGATTGGTTCTTGCTCAAAACAAGCAGACAAACAAGCACTAAAAATAGCCCCGATTCTAATTTTGAAATCAATCTTGTGACCATGCACGCGAGTCTGCAGTGACGTCATTTCCATCTTCACAGCCAGCGCGCCAGCCAGCATAAGTCGAAGCAGTGATTCCAGTGGCAAAACCAGCCTCGTGTGCAGCGGCCTTTAATCACAGACAGAGGTCCCGTTACAATTTATGTATTGATTACATAATACCATTTCTTTAAAGATTTTTGTCAATGTCATTTGATAATGAATCGTTGATCAGTCTATCTTCATCAATTAATTTCTTTGACATGTTTCGTCTTTAATTAAAAGAAACGCTATAGTTGATTAATGTTTATAATTTTATATACCATTCAACCCTTTTTACTACCTACCGAGAGTTATTCAATGTGAATAGTTCTATACACCGGTTTTATGCTTTTCAAAAGTAACCTCTTAGTACCTATAGTTATAAGTGACCTATTTTCAACTCTTTATTTTACTATATTTAAACTTCAATATTGATTTTCATTGATATTTTGTATTGAATGAGTTTTACCTTTGTGAATGAGGTGTGTACTAACAACTTTTAATTTACGAGCTCGAGTGAATTGTTTTGTAAATTTTATTATTCATGCCTGTTTTCAAGAGCCCTTTCTCTTCAATAGTACACTCGATTTTCTGGTAATTTTAGCCTTGATCATAATAATGTCTTTAAAAATTATGTTAACAAGGTATACGACATTTTATATTGTTTTCGTAAGGTTGTCCATTGGGGTCAAGTTTCTTATGTTGTTTAGGACATTATTTATAATAACGATCGAGATATAAAAATATTTTCTTTTCATAATGCGTTGACAATGTTTATAATTTTTGTAATAGTAGTCGTGTTAATTAAAGAATATGTTAAAGAACAGGAAAAAAGACATTCCATAAAAATGTATCTTCTTCATATTTTAAATAATTGTCTTGTTTTCGAATGTTGATTTTTCTTATACCTATATTTGAATTTCACAATATGAACAACTGTCTAAACATTTCATTAAATGGCCAGCTACATTGGGTTGCAGAAAGCATTGTCAGAAACTTTTATTTCACCATGACCGTAGATTGTGAATACATAAATACAGTTTCCACACATCAAGAGCAGTCTAATGTCGTTGTGAAACTCCCTACCATGTAGAACATTAGATTGTACTAACACAAAAACAAATAAATTATTTATCTACATAGAAAAAATTGCTTTTCAAACTAAATTTTGATCGAAATGCGTAGAAAAAAGTTGTTTCGAAGTAAAAATTGTTAAATACGAGTACTTGTGCACACAATTTAAAAATATTTATCGTGCACAATCGACTTTCTTATGGCGAGATGTGTATGATCACCAGGGTCGGATCTACATATTTTGCGTCTCTCCCGTAATTGCCTACCCGCCCCACAATTAAAAGCATTCTATACCCCAACCAAAATTTTCTCTAGTTTACACTAGATAATGGATTTGCAATATTTTTTACCGCCGAAAGAAGCCGAGGGTGTACGAAGCTGCGAACGGCGCGTCGCCCCCCCCACAGCCCCCGAATGTACCCGAGATTGGGCGAAATGGCGGCGGTCGCCTCTCTTTGTCACACACATTCGCTCACAAGCACTTCGGCGCGGAGCCGCTGTGTCCAGTGTACAGGCGTACATTTAGTTTCAGTCAAACAAATAACTAATAGCATTACACTTATACCCATCTGGAATGGAGTTTTAGTTTTGTTTCAGATAAAACATAGTATGCGTACTGTAATATTATTTTCCAAATTCCAGTTTTTTTTTTGCCGTTTTGCCGCCCCTAAATATTTGCCGCTGTGGGCCCGAGCCCACATGGCCTCACGCTCAATCCGGCCCTGACATTGATTACAGCATTTTCAAATAAGATTTTTTGACAGTGTTTTCTGGAACCGAACATGAATCGACATACAGACGAATATAAGATGATTGTCATGTTAGATGTAGTGTTTCCGGAACATTTCATATTCACATTTGGTCGTCGTGTGATCGGTCCAGGCGAAGGCCACCGTCGGCGAGGTTGATAGATGCGCGTGCTGCTGTCGAGTGCCGGTCTCCGAGTTGGAGGATGAACCACCGATGACCAACATCCTGTGAGGAGTGGCCGTTGGCATTTATCTACATTCATACATATTACATTATTGTGTATACATAGGCATTCGCATAGATCTTAAAGCACTGATCAACTACAATTCTTCTATACTATACCATTGGAATTATCTATTTTTCAGAGTTGTAAAGTATCTTTGCAAAAAGTGCCTAGATAAAAATACCTTGGATTACTTAAAATGGTACCTAAGTAATAAGTTACTTTGTAAGTATCTTCATTTTTGGACGTATCTAAGATACAAAGCGTTTCTAAGAATATATAAAGCAACAGCTCTGCTATTTTCTGCATCCAAATTTCTATTAATTTGTACTTCTTGAGCTCATATCATGGCCGCGAAGCATTAGTAAGTTTATAAAAAAACTAATTTATGCTATATACGTGGCATTAAGTCTGATTCTTCTGGAGTTAGAATGACTTATTTTTTTAAATATGATTACCTATTAGCTTTTGAAGCTAATACAACAGCAGTTCGCGAAACTTTTCTAATAGGTGTATTTATAATGTCTGATAAATCTTTTAAGGCACACTGATTATTATTTTGCTATGTAGTCGAACCTATTTTTTGAAATTTCTTATCTATAACTGTTAATTATTATTTACCAGCGGGTCGTCCCGGTTTCACCCTGGTGCAAAACTCTTCTACACAGCAGAACTATCAAAGCACATTGTTTTGATGTATCTCTAAAGATTTGGTCAGCGTTAGCCTGTAAACGTACGAAAACAGTTTTTTTTACCAAACACCGTCATAGTTCTGCAGTTTTGTACAAAATATTTACAAATTATATACAGAATCCTTTCTCGTTTATCGCTCTTTCTATTGGTGAAAACCGTATGAAAATCCGTTCGGTAGTTTTTGAGTTTTTTCGCGTTCAGACAGACAGACGCGGCGGAGGGACTTTGTTTTAGATATATAGATAGATAGATATTATATTGGTACTCTGGTTCTTCTACACTATTGTTGGATTTACGGGTTTTTAAATTTAATTTTTATTTGTTTGTATTTTTTAAGTCTATATTAATTAAACAGTCTGTTACATCCGTTAAATTATTTCTCAAGAGCGAGCATCTTAAATTGAATATTTATAATTGTCGATGTTTGCATAGATAGAATGCGCCTACTTTGCATTTTTTGCTAGTATTGAGGTTCGAATTATTCACTAAACACGGTTTATTGGAGTGAAAAAAAAATAAAACTCTGGATATACTAACTGACATTTAAGTGAATTTGTCACAACACAGTAATTTTTGATCTAAAAATATCATCTTCTGGAAAAAATAAAAGATATAATAATTAGTCTTGAAGTATTTTAATAAAAGTACAGAATCAAAATTCATTGTAAATTGTAATTAATATTATCTGTTAAATTATTTCAATGTCGAGAACTTTGACATAAATTACTGCGTCAAAATTTCGTTTTTATCTAATCGCTGATAAATATCTTCGAAAAGAAACTTTTTTATATTATTAAGCAAGAATTTGTTAAGTGTCCACTTTTAAAATGAATTTTTATAAGGCACTGTTGACAACTACTTCACAGTACATAGATACTTATATATAATATTTCTTCCAAAACGAGACTGTGAGAAAAATTGCATAACACATTGCAGAAACTGTTTGTTCTAGGAAGTAGTTGATCATGTCATCTTGAATGAAAATTATGAGTGCTCTCTTCATCTATGGTACATGACTGCATCCATTGATAATCTATAACTATAGTAATTTATGTGCAGAAGATATGTCTGAGAGAAAAATAATAATTGCCTCAGTCGGAAATGAAACTTAGTGCTCTTTAGTGTAACCGTGGTGTCTTGGTGGTCTTTACTTCATTTTCGAGGACAGTTTGGTGTAATGGTTAGGGTGATGTATTAGACTTATGCCCATATTCACCGAACACTATTTAAAATAGAAGTTACTAATCTTGGAAGAAATGTATTCGTTAGAATAAAATTTACTTTTAATTCACCAAGGAAAATATCTGGTAGAAAAGTTAGTTAAAGAATAAATATACACTGCACTATACTTCTTGCTCTTTTTGTTAAATATTTTGACGTTAACCTAAAAATCATACCGATGGCGTTAGTGTAAACGTCAAATAAAAGTTTCTCAAAATAATGTTTTATCCTAACCTAATTGCTCTCAAAATTTCTAATAACTTTAATGTATTACTATACACTTAACAAACAACACATACATAAATTCGCAAGAGCAAACTGTAGATATAATACTCCACGTTTATAGGTTAGGTATTTATCAGGCGAATAAATATTTATAGCCCAGAAGTAAGACAGAATAGATTTATACTTGCAGTAAACATAATTATTTTTGGTGAAATGAATTTTTGCAATTTATTCGGAGGAATAGCTACCTGAAGAACAACTGAACCGAATAAATAACTACTTTCGTTCGCTGAATATGACCATTAATGATTTTAGTTTTCGAGAGTCTGCAATTTACAATAAATATTCCACTTTTATTTTGCACTCTTGTAAATATACTTTTTTGGTCCGTTTGTTTTCTAACTGATACTGATCTTAGATTACGACACAATTTTAGTTTTTAAATAGGTTGTTATCATTATTTTATGTGTGGAATATTAGATTATACTGGCAGAAAAACAAATGTCATTGAAACAGAATTCGTTTTGTGAGCAAAATTTCGACATAAAAATGCTAAAACTATTATTAGGAAATATTTGAAATCATTCATATTTACCTGACAATGCAACTATTGTTTCAGTGTATAAGATACTTTACAACAAAAGATTATTATTATTATTATTATGTATTCAAATGTTGCGCTTTTTACAATGTTTTCACTTGCTATGATTGATAAACTGAGTATTGTTTTCTTATATCTATTATATTATATTAAGCAATCATTATTAATGCTTTAAATTATACGTGCAAATAAAATTGTAACTTTGTAAATCGTAAATTTTAACAAAATTTTGGTTTAGTTGGAGGTGAATGCAATTATTTTATCAATTTGGAATTTAAATAAATCTGCAAGTATTAGCTTTTGTGATTTAAAATGCATGTTATTTAATGAATTTCATTCGACTCATCGTTCGGGACAGGTGTATGGTAATTTTCCATTTAAAGTGAAAAATAGATTATCGGATCATTTACACACTTATATACAGTGTAAACTCTATATAGCGACACTCAAGGGACTGTGCACTTTGTGGCGTTATTGAGAGTTGTCGTTAAACGGAGAGAAGAAATAATCCGTTAATATTTTTTTACTATAATATGTAATTTCTCATATTATATAAAATTTACAACTGAACGCCTCTATTGCGCGTATTAATAAAACTTTTTCGTCAATACACAAAGATTTTCTTTTTTACTCGCCATGTTCACAGTTTGCAAGTTTGTGGGCAACTAAGAATAAGATAACTTATCAATAAGCAGCTGAGCTCAATATATGAAAGATAATCCCAACAAACAAAAGAACGAATTTCTTAGAATCTTCGATACGCATGATGCCGACAACAAAACAACAAAATAACAAACAAGTACTGTTTATTGCCTAATAAATCTTGCTCAAAAGCCAAAAATACATTTTTAAAGCCGTACATACGTTTTTAAAGCCGGGCATAAAAAACTCTGTTAGGTTCGTATTCAAGTTGTTTATTAATTATTATTTAATAGTGAATCACAGTTTTGTTACAAAATTAACATTCTACAAATAGTCCTGCCTACCTATCAACATTTGTATTTATACCTATATGATATTGATGAAGTGAAAAATGTTCAGTCTTCTGTAAATTCTTAGTGGATAAATTAAAAGAAAAAAAATAATAACAAATATAGCTCTCTTTTAACAAAATACAACAAACTAAAAGTTTTCGTTAACCGAAACAAAAAGATATTAAAAAAATTGGTTGTCTGTAAAGTCGGTTTACGGACGATAGTTTTACGTGATAACGTATTCCGCTCGAATATCATATTTAATAATACATTACTGCGCTCTCGCTTGCACGCACTGGGTCAGGCGGAACGTTACACTTTTTCGTGCGTGCAGCTGGTGTTTCATCAATTTATAAGACGTTATCACGTCAAAAACTTAGTCCGCCATCTTTAGAAGTCCGCCATATTGGATTTAAACTAACGTCACTTTATTTTTCGAGTTATTCTCAGCAAGCCCTTTCATTTGATAGGTACCCATATTGTAGGAAAGCATAATAAAATTAGTCCGCCATCTTTAGAAGTCCGTCATATTGAATTTAGAGTGACGTCACACAGCTAACCATGCATTGTCATTCAAACTAAACGTGTATACAAATTTTCATCTGAATCGGTTGATGATATCTGCTTCAAAATTACCGAAGGCATTCTAGTCGCTCACTTAGTAATTTAGTCGCTCACTTATTAATTTAGTCACCCAACTATTAATTTATCGTCACGCGCAGTCAGTCGCTCTCTTAGTAATACTGCAGTAACCCAAATTGATTATTTTTGTCACCCAAAATTGTAAATTCCGCTCGAATATCATATTTAAGTCAGGCGGAACGTGACACATTTCGGAACGGGACACATTTCGGAACGTGACACTTTTTCGTGCATGCAGCCGGTGTTTCATTAATTTATAAGACGTTAACACGTCAAAAAATAACAATTTAACTCTTCAAAAAGTCTATAATTAAAAGTACACAGGCCAAAAACCTAACAAAAGTCGGACTTGCCGGACACGTAAATGTTTGGCCGAACACGACCGTAAAAAGCTATCTCATCATCATCTTATACAAAATAACGGCAAGCAAAAATTAATCAAGTAAGTTTAGATTTTTCGAACACTATTTTACCTATTTTCGAAACTTAAAAAGTTTGGTTAATTTCGAATGTATATATGTAAGTTTATTGAACTCGATACTGCGCCGGCGACATTTTGACAATATGTACATACTATTGTAAACATTAAACGTATAGGTACCGAACATTATAGATTTTTATGTATTTGTATATTTAATTTTAATGTAGAAGACATTTTTTTGAAATTATATTAGAAAAATATTTGAAAAATGTAGATAGATGTTACTAAAGAGCAAAACACACATGTATGAAGCGCTAACAACCCTTTCGGAAAAGGTAGTCAAATAATATGTTTACTGTCTGTCCAATTCAAGTACATAATATAACTAATATAGGCACTGACTATAGTGCACTGCCCAAGTTCTTAGAAATACAGAATGTTGTTAGATTACTCTATGTCTATCTTTCGAATATCTATATATATAAACTTCTCTTGCCACCATTTTGGCCGCGCTAATCTCCAAAACCACTGAACCGATTTTAATGAAATTTTGTAAATGTGTCTTGCTTATATTTTGTACAAAATTTCCGCGTTTTCGCAAAAAAACTGTTTTAGTAACATCATACAACATCTAATAGAATTTACTCAAAGTTATTAGTTCAGAAGCAAACAAAAAATGCCAAGCCGCGACATCTGTTAGAATTCGCTCAAAGCTATTAGCTCAGTTAAGCAAATCTGGAAGAATTTTCTCAAAGCTATTAGTTCAGACGCCGGGCCGCAATCGAAATACATTTCGCAAAGTTATATCTATCGCACCCGGGTGACACCGGGACGGACTGCTAGTATACTTGTAGTATAAAGAGGAAGATTTATGTTTGTTTTCTAAATCTCAGGAACTTTTGAACGGATTGAAAAATTATTTCTCTGTTTAAAAGCTATTTTTTTCCCGAGTAATAGATGCTAAATATTTATTATGTTGAGATGAAAGAAGAATGAACAGTGAGTGAAATTGTAAACAAGTCGATTTCTGAGATAAATTGGTGTACGCCGACTACACTATAACAGTAAAGTGATTATTTCGTTGCTTAACCAAAATCTATCCGGACGAACCAAGCCGGCAAGCTAGTCTATATCTATACTAGCATAATATATAGGTAAATACTAGGTAAATATGTTTATGCGTATGTTTGTATGTAAGGGGTAATCTTTGGATCTATTCAACCGATTCTAAAAATTCTTTCACTAATAAAAGAACTTCACTATCCCTGAGTAATATAGGCTATATTTTAATTTGATAAAAATAAGTTTTGAGCTTGAAATCTCAATATTTGTAAATCAAGTCGGAAGAAAAAGCGTTGCTTGGCTGCTTTATCGGCGTGCGCTGACCAAATGGTTGGATATACGTGGATAGATCGAATAGTTTAACTGAGAAAATACCTATTGTTGTAATACGGTGAAGGTGGAGGTTCCACTATAGTTATCGCTGCCGAGCGGAGCGCAGACCCGCGCGACGTAACTGTAATACGGTGGAGCCGAAAACTCCACTACTCATGTCAATCGCGTGCGGAGTCGCGAGATACAAAGTTATTACTCACGTACCCCTAAATTTTATACAGTCGAAAAGTTACACATTAAGAGATTAGGTGACGAATTTCAAGATTTATTTTTAAACTTAAGGGATCATCACTCACAGTCAAGAGACAACAATAGAATCGATTATTAATTAGCCTTTTAAGGAACTTTTAAAAGTATAAGATTCAGTAGACTGGGATAATCAAGATACCCAGCACAACGCATTTATCAAATTTTGTAAATTTTAATGCTATGTTTATATTAGAAAAGAAAGAAAGAATTTATTGACTGAGATCCTTGAAGTCTAATCTTAAAATTCGAATTACAGTGACGAGAAAATTTACTAGAATTTTTTAACACATTCTAGATCATTCTAGATCGTTTTCTCATACTGCGTGTGTCTATATTTGAATTACGTTAGTACTTAATATTCGATTTTACTCTGTCTAGTATCTGCTATTGTGATTAATGACAAAATAATCATATATTTGTTTTATTTATAAGTATAATACAGTAAAAAAGTGGAAACGATAAATCAGTCATTAAAATTGTTGACAATAGATACCTACTAGTTATATTACGGCGATAAATTTGAAAATTGTGGTGGAAGTGCTGGGTCGAATTATTGTTCATTAAAGAATATTCTGTATGCCGGCTATAGTCATAAAATACTCTTGTCTATAATATCACTTTACAACTGATGCCAATAAAGCATTTATATTTGAATAAGATGTTACTGTTTGAATGTGATGTCACCTGCGTTGTCAGAAAATCTAGTTTGACAATAACTTTAGATCGTAATGCTAATGGTCCATAAGATGAAGATTATAGAATTTTAAACCGATCCTACACGAAAAATAATTAATCGATTGAAACGATATTACAATTCACACGCACAAGTAGGGAATGGTACTAGCTTAGGTCAAAAATCACTTTTCAAAATTTTACAATATCTTTTCGTTTTGAGGTCCCCCGATTCCAAAAAACATATTTTTGGAAAAAAACTCTGTGCGTCTGTTAATCTGTGAGCACGATACAGGTCAAACGGATTGAAACGAAATTTTGGGAGGATGTTTGGTATACAAATATAAAGAGCCCTATTGTTTTTGAAAAAAATCGGCGCATGCGCAGAAGAGACATTTTATAATAATGGTCCTTTATATAACGGCTTATTCTACATATTTTTTTTCAAGAAAGTTTCGTTTGAATTTTTTTTCTGAACTTTATAGTTTCGGAAATATTTTGAAAATAAAAAAAATCAGCTGTTCTTTTGTTTTGTAGATCTGTCAGAAATAAACTAGTTAAGCATGCTTTGATTAATTTTTACATGGCGTGGAACCATGGCAACGAATAGTAAATATCATATTGAATACTAGCCATTACCCGCGTCACCTCATGCGATATCAGACATTTTATTTTCTTTATCATACTATATCAAATGTAAACATTTGGAGTTGGCATGGTACCGCCGCCCAATTGGCTGGAATTTTTTTTTTTAACTTTTAAAACTTGTATTAAATTGTTACGTGTTTTGATCATAATTTAGCATGAAAAGAGATTTTTCTATGTAAATCAGTCATTTTTTTGTTTTTGTGTGAGTACAATCTAATGTTCTACATAACGACATTAAACTGCTACTGATGCGTACATACATAAAAAATGTGATTATATTATGATCACAATATAAAGTCATTGACTATATTTTTTGCAACCCAGCATCAATAAAAACTTGATCCACTAAAATCTCGAAAATAATTCTATACAATTTATCAGAAAAGAATGGCGTTTATGTCACCCTATATGCATCTATTTTTGAGACTGTAATTTGTCGTAAAAAGGCGCCACTCAGGTACAAAGGTTTAGCGTCATTTTCACAGTTTTTTTCCTATAAATGCATTACCTACCTTTCTCACACATGAATACATAATGCGGAGAACAAACTACAGTAGAACTCATATTCAAAAATTTGTTTACAGCGGAAACTTAATAAATTCAAATTGCTAACTTAAAACACATTTGCTCTAGTGTAGTAATTTAGGAAAAAATTCACATTTCAAAATTTTACAATGATTTTTCGTTTTCGAATTCAAAAGACATATTTTTGGAAAAACGCGTCTGTATGTCTGTTAGTCAGTTAGGCTTTGTCTGTGAACACGATACAGGTCAAATGTATGAGTGGAGTAAACCCAAATTTTGAGAGGATGTTTGATATGCAAATATGAAGAGTCCTACTGTTTTTAAAGATAATAATCGACGCATGCGCAGAAGAAAGATATATGCTATAATGTTGTTTTTTTACATAATGATGGCACACTTCTCGTAACAATTTGTTATTCTATTTATTTTTACAAGAAATTTTTGTAAAAAAAAATCTTTTTCCAAAGTTTATATATGTCGCCGGGATATTGTCAAACCCGTGATATTATAATTTCACTTAGTGAAATTATAATATCACGAATCTTTGTCAATCGTGATATTGTAATTTGACTAGTGAAATTACAAAATCACGGATTTGACAATATCCCGGCGACATATATAATAGTTTCGGAAATATTTTGAAAAAAAATCAGATCTTTTGTTCTGTAAATCTGTAAAAGAAATTAGGTAGTTGACGAGCTTACTTCGGTTAATATTTACATGACGTGAAAACATATAATGCATATCATAATATTTAATACTAGTCATTACCCGCGTCACCGCACGCGTTAATAGAAATTTTCTTTTCTTTTTATAATATGTCAAATGTAAATATTTTTTAAGTACCTACTTAGATTGGTCCCGTCGCCCAATTGGTTGGAAATTTTTATCATATGTTTAGTAATCCGAGTTTGTTATGAAGTCACCTCCCTTTAAATTAATTCATAGAAATGAGACTTTACTGTATTTAAATGCTCACAGTAAAATTGTGGGAAGTGTATTGAATGCAATAAAATGCACCGAAAAACACCTCTGTAAGTCAATAATATAACGGAAATGACTTGTTCATTTTGTTGATGGATAATGCCAAATACTTCCACAAGCATCAATTTGTCAATTCATTCTGTTTTCATACGGTGTTATAAAAATACCAATTTGTTGTTTATTTTAAAAAAATTCAAAAATAAAATAAAAATTGTACAACATTTTTAATGTACTTACGTGGAGAAATTTAATGTATAGAAAATCAATTACAAAATTGCAAGGAGCGAGTTTCGTTTTTATCAGTTTTCTGTTCACTGTGGATAAAAACGTTTCGTTAACCATGCCCTTACTCGATGATTCAAATTTAATGTTTTTTAATATTCATAGATTCATTTCATTTTAAAGAGATACATTGCAAATCATACATTATAGATAAGTATTTTTGATAATTAGATTCCCACAGGATTAAGTACATAGTCCTTGCAAAAATTAAGCAAACATTATTACAAATGGCATTTGATATTTTATAGGCTAGACGGCGAGGAGTTTTGGGTGTATTTTTCGGGCACAGGCGAGATTATTGTTGGAATCGCTTCGTTTTAGGGTGTAGTTCAACCCCCCAAGTTTGCTTACAAATTGTTGGTGTGCTTGATTTTATAACAACAATTAGTGACGAAAATAGTGTTTTTTTCTCTATTTCCTTTAATATCTCCGTTCTTTTAGTATAGCATATGCATAGAGAAAGTTGTTCCTTATGAAATTTCCTAAAAAATGAGAACTGACAGAGCTCGCTAAGTGCAATTGTTAACTTGCAAATAGCCCCGAAAGTTAAAAAAACTCGTTTTTTTACTATTTTTTTACTAAAAATATCCCGCACATAGATAGCTGAAAATTCTCAAAAATGATGTGTATGTTGACCCAAACATGCATGAATAATTTTAATTGGTATCGCTAAAGAAATCGTTATAAAATCGGTTAGAATTAATTTTTTCCAAAAATTTCAACGGGATACTAAAGTTGAATGGATTTGTGATTTTTCTGGCTTGGTCCGACCAGTGAAACCCGTTTGTACAAAAAATGGCGCAATTTGCAATTAAAAAAAAGTGATCGTTAATTACTCGAGAAGTAATTGACCGATGACGCTAAAATTATTGATACATGTTTGGGTCAACATAAAGAATTGAGAATTTTCAGCTATCTATGTGCGGTAATTTTTTAGTAAAAAAATAGTAAAAGAAACGTTTTGCACATACCGCTAAACTAGCGGTATGTGCTTTATTATCGCTTTGTGCGTCAGAGCTGACTTTCGTTCATATAAGAAGTTATATCTAAGTTAATTTCACACGAAATCCATTCAAATTGAAGCTTTTTGAAAAGAGGAGATTCTAATCTATACAATAGAACCATTTTTAAATCAATTTGAGTTCATAAATACTATTAAAATTGTAATTGAAAATCACAAACAGCAGTTGTCGGTTGGTCTGTACGTATGTACGTACGTATGTACGTACGTATGTACGTACGTATGTACGTCACGACTCTACAGATCGCAATTTTGGTCGGATTGCCTTGGGTTATATTTTATTCACTTTGTTTACTATCAGACCAGAACCCTATTTAAATTCACTAAAATGTGTTCAGTAGTTTAATTTTTATAAACAGTTTTATTTTTTATTATTTTTGACAGCTAAAAGTTTAAAAACAATTTGTAAATATAGTGTAATCCATAAAACAAGTGCTACACTTGTATACCGTGATAACACCACTATCGTATTAGGCCGCCGTGGCGCAATGGTTATGCCGTTGGATCTTCAAGGGCAAGGTCCTGGGTTCGATTCCTTACGAAACCATTGATATTTTTTTTCTTTTTTTTCTTTTTATTTTGTTTTATTTTATTCCACTTGATATTAATTATTATATTATATTATGTATAGTTCTTAATTTTTTTTATTTTTGCAAACTTAAAAAAAAAATTTTTTCAATTTATTTCTTTAAATTTTTAAATCTTTTTAAATTTATTAAAAATATTTTTTAATTGTTATTTTTTTATTATACAGTGGAAAACTTGCGGGATGTGCACTTTTGGTTTTGCCAACTATTTTTTAACTTTCGGGGCTATTTGCAAGTTAACAATTGCACTTAGCAACCTCTGTCAGTGCTCATTTTTTAGGAAATTTCAGAAGGAACAACTTTCTCAATGCATGAGCTATACTAAAAGTCAAGAGGAACGGAGATATTAAAGGAAATAGAGAAAAATACACTATTTTCGTCACTAATCTATAATATAAAAATGAATCGCAAAATGTGTTGGTAAGCGCATAACTCAACAACGCCTGGACCAATTTGGCCAAATCTTTTTTTAAAATGTTCGTTGAAGTTCAAGGATGGTTTTTACGGCGAGAAAAATTAGAATTATTGCTGGAAAAACCCTAAAAATAGCCCTTTTCTTTTTCCCATACAAATGATTTCTAACTAAAACGTAGTCAATTTGAGCTTTATTGCTATGGAATAAAGTTCATATTGAGAACGACCGTTTTGGTTAAACTATTGAGCAGCTGTGAATTTAGAGAACTTAATTGTACCTATAAATAAAATATTAGTGAAATAATCTGGTAAAAGTATATATTAACTTGAAATACTTTTAAACAGCTTACTGTAAGTAATTAAATTGCTTTATTTCATCAAACAGTAAGAAAGTTGTATAATTCTTAATTAACAGCAACTCCTGGTGAGGTTATCTTTGCTCTCTGTTTAAAAATAATTATTAACAATATTCATAAATACACATAGTGTTTGCTAATTACTTCACTGGTGCCATCTAATTACTAATTAATATATTAGTAAATCAATTAGCGCTGTGCGACCGTTTGTAAGCGGTCGCGCAAACCTAAAAATAATGATTCCCAAGAATAAACATGGATAAAAACAATACTAATTCATCAAACCAATCTGAAAAAAATACCAATAATTCAAACCAATATCCAATCACAAATAACGTACACAATAATAACAGTAAAATGAACTCCACCACAGACACAAAAAAATCGTTCGCAGATACTGTGAAAGATAACACATTTCCTTATCCTACAAAAGAACAGGGAATTTTGTTAAATTCACTTAACGGGGTTAAAATTAAATCCTACATTTCAGCAGTGGCGGCTTTAGTATCTCCACAAAATATAATAGCAGCTTCTCGTATATCAAACAACAGAATATGTATGTTTCTATCTAATACAAGTATTGTAGATAAATTGGTTACAGAAAATAGTACCATCACCGTAGAAGGGTACTCAGTTAGTTTACGTAGATATGTTACCCCTTCCAAAAAGCTGTTACTATCAAACATTTTTCCCATCATACCTAATCATATCATAGAAAAAGAACTAATTAACATAGGGCTCAAACTGATATCCCCTATAAACTTCATTAAAGCGGGATCGACCGAACCAGGAGCTGCACACATAGTGAGCTTCAGAAGGTTTGTTTATATTATACCTAATGAATCAGTACCAATACCAGAACAGTTAATTTGTAAATATGATAACGATAATTACAAAATTTATTTGAGTCTAGATACAAAATGCTATGTTTGCAATCAGTTCGGTCATGTAGCCCAAAACTGTCGTTCTCATGTTCCTGAAACTCCAAGACTTGAAGAAGAGGAAGAAGAAGAAGTAGAATCGTCACAATCTGAATCGCCTTCAGCACAACCAAGCAGAAAACGACCGCTGCCTTCTTCCACTTCAACAGCAATCGTCGAATCAAATTCAGAAGATGATGAACCCGTAAACCCTAATATTAACATTAATACTACCATCGCATTAGTTCACTCATCTCCAAAGAACACGCTAATTGGTACTACGTACACAAACCAATCTGAACCTACAACAGAGAGAAATAAAGATGAAATTAACAAACAAAATAAAAAAGATAATCAAACAAAACCCCATTATACTTACCTGGAAACAGCAAATGAAGATCCTGACATCCAGGATGATGTGTTTGCTTCTCCTGAAGAACCTAAAACAAAAAAAGATAAATTATCAACAAAAATAAAAACCGAAAAAACAATAAAATCGTCAAGAAAAAGACGGAAAACAAGAAAGTACAATCTGGACGAAGAATTACTCCCTATTAAAGCAATTATGGAAAAAGAACCACCAATTTATCCAATAAATTATTGTCAGCTAAAAACATTTTTAGAAGAATCTGCGTCTACATCAGAGAGTATATTAACATTAGCAAACTCGAATTCACTTGACATTGAATCCCTAGTAACCACATTAAATGACGTCAAACCAAATCTAAAAAATCCGAGTTTAAAGGCAAGAATTACTAAACTAATAACAAGAATTAATAACGAATTAAATGATGAACAAACAATGATAACAAGTTCAATCTCTCAAACAGGCGACGAGGATAGTATTATTGAATAATGGATATCCTACAATGGAATATAAACGGTGTTTTTTCACACCTAGCTGAACTGCAACTCTTAACATCTGAACGCGATTTAACTGTATTAGCACTTCAAGAAACACATCTAAAAGACATACAAAATTTCAATTTCAAAAATTACAAGATATTTAGGAAGGATAGAATTAATATTCAACACGCAAGTGGCGGGGTGGCAATACTAGTCCGCAACAGTACATATGCGGAAGAAGTCCCACTCAACACCAATCTCGAAGCCATAGCTATAACTATACATTCTCAACGCACCACCACAATATGCAACGTCTACATTCACCCCAATCAAACTATAGAACCTGAAGATATAATTAGCTTGATCAAACAGCTTCCAAAATCCTACATTTTACTGGGAGATTTCAATGCCCACAACACACTATGGGGAAGTAGCTACACAAATACGAGAGGAAGAGTTATAGAAAAAATAATGGATTTAGAGAATGTCGCTCTACTAAACAATGGAGAATGCACACATTATAGTCAATCCTATGGATCTTTTTCAGCGATTGATCTATCTATTTGCCATCCCCAAATTAGACCAAACTTAATATGGAAGGTTTTGCCTGACCTTTATAATAGCGACCATTTTCCCCTTCTTATATCGGAAAATTCCCAGAAAATTACGGACAATGACTCCATGAATATCACAAAATGGAATATAGCTAAAGCGAACTGGAAAACATATGAACAATATATGAAGGAAAATTTGCATGCACACAATGAAGACACAAACATTGACGAACAAGTAAAAAAGATAACTGAACTAATAATAACAGCGGCGAACAAATCAATTCCAAAAAAGAAGAACAGGAATACACCGCACAAAGTACCATGGTGGAACCCGGATTGTGAAGAAGCAGTTAAGAAAAGAAAATTAGCATTAGCAAAATATAAAAGATATAAAACTGTAGAAAACCATATCGAACTAAAGAAAATGAGAGCATACTCAAAGAGAGTAATAAAACAAAGCAAACAAGATTCTTGGGCCAACTATGTGTCGAGTATAAACAGCACTACTTCAATAAAAGACGTGTGGAATAAAATTAGGAAAATACAAGGAACTGGTACACGAGCGGATATTTCAGCTATAAAACAAAACAACAAATTATACACCAATAAACAAGACATATCAAATATTCTCAAAAATCATTTAGCACAGACAAGCAGTATGGACGAAACCCACCCTGAATTTAAAAAATTAAAAAAAACTACAGAAATAACGAAACTACAATTAGAAACAAGACATGAAGAGGGATACAATACACTAATTAACATCTCTGAATTAGAAAAAGCAATAGAAAATGCAAAAGAATCTGCTCCTGGTCCAGACACAATTACTTATTCTATGATCAAACATCTCCCGTGGACTGCTAAAAAACTCCTGCTAAACATTTACAATTGCATATGGTCCAAGCAAACCTTCCCTAAAAGTTGGAAATTAGCTATAGTCCTACCTATTCTAAAACCCAATAAAGACCCTACAAACCCATCAAATTATAGACCTCTATCACTCACCAACTGCATGGCAAAACTTTTGGAGTCGATAATCAACAGAAGGTTGGTATGGCATTTAGAAAAGATCTCTGTAATTGAACCCAAACAGTGCGGATTCCGAAAAGGACATTCAACACTAGACCCAATTGTTCAAATGGAAATGGACATCCGCAATGCGTACTTAAACAAAGAATATATGCTGGCCATTTTTTTTGATTTACAAAAAGCGTTTGATAAAACTTGGAAAGGGAAAATAATAAAAACGCTCACAGATTGGAATATCAAAGGCAATATAACAAAATTTATAGACAACATTTTAACTGAAAGACAATTCATAGTTAGAACTGGTAGTATATATTCAGAACAAGCTACACAATCAAGAGGTATTCCACAAGGTACAGTTTTGGGCACTACCTTATTTCTAATCGCAATAAACGATATCTTGAACAATATAAAATACCCAGTCAAAGCACATCTATACGCAGATGATTTAGTTATTTACTATTCAGGAAAAAATCTTAAGCAAATCGGAACCAGACTTCAATCTACCACCAACACGCTAGTACACTGGGCAAACAAAAATGGATACTCATTTTCGACTCAAAAAACTAAGGCCATAATATTTACAAAAAAAAGGAAAATTTACGACACTCCAAAGATAAAACTATATGAGACTATTATAACATATGCAGACAAAGTAGACTATCTTGGAGTTATATTGGATAGACATTTAACTTGGATTCCTCACTTAAAAAATCTGAAAGATAAATGCAAGAGAAGGCTAGACTTACTAAAAGTACTCAGTCACCACCACTGGGGCTCTGACCAAGAGACTCTATTACATATATTTCAAACACTAGTTAGATCTAAACTGGATTATGCAAATGTTGCCTACGCATCGGCGAGTAAGTCTGCTCTGAAGATGATAGATGCTGTATATAATAGTGGACTAAGAATTATTTTTGGAGCTTGGAGAACCTCACCATTAGTTAGCCTCTATAATATGTCAGGACAAATACCACCAGATCTTAGAAGAGAAAAATTAGCCTTAAATTATTATTATTCAATATCATCCAAACACCGACATATGAACCATGATTTAATAGTGAACCCAAGGTACCAAACGAAATACGCCAAAAACGAAAAAATAGCTAAACCATTCCCCAATAGAGTTTACAAACTAATAAATAATACGGAAGAAAGAATCTACAAAGCTAAGGGATGTGATAAAATGTCAGCTCCACCCTGGAGACCACTAAAAATCAACATGGACTTATCACTTAACTTAATGAAGAAACAAGATACAAACCCTATAATATTTAAAAAAAAAAACCGGTCAAGTGTGAGTCGGACTCGCACACGAAGGGTTCCGTACACTATGTACATTTTAAATACTTTTGTAAAAGAAACAAGAGAGGCGCTATAACAATATGTAACCAGTGGGAGTATGCAAGTAGTTCAAGAATTTCAAGGCGTGAAATTTTACATAATACACCCCGGCGTTTTTATATTATAAACACTTTTTTTACAAAAATTTCTTGTAGAATAAAATAATATAAAGTTTTGATAAATATACCATTATATCAAATAACAACGTTATGGCAAATATCTCTGTTGCGCATACGCCGATTTCCCCAAAAAAAAATACAAAACTTTAGAATATTAAACCATTATGAAAAATATAAAAACAATGTTATAGCACATATCTCTTCTGCGCATGCGCCGCCTTTCCCCCTAAAACTTTTTACAGAACTTTCTTTTAAACCATTATGAAATATATACTATTATTATATAAAACAACTTTATTGCATATATTTCTTTTGCGCATGCGCCAATTTTTCCCAAAAAATTTACAAAACTTTTGTAAACATAGATAGAATAATAAACCGTTATGAAAAGTATGCCGTTATTATATAAAAACCAGTCTTATAGTATATATTTTTTCTACGCATGCGCCGATTTTTTCAAAAATTTATTTTACAAAACTCCTGTAAAACAAAATAATAAGCCGTTATGAAAAGTATACTATTATCTTATAAAAACAACATTATAATATATATTTCTTTTGCGCTTGCGCCGACGTCTCTCAAAAACAATAGACCTCTTCATATTTGCATATCAAATATCCTCCCAAAATTTGGTTTCATTCCGCTCATCCATGGTGTTGGAATGGTAAAAAATGTCAAAAATGACGTTTGCATCTGTCAAAGCAATATGTTCTAATAATTAAAATTAGTTATTCAAATCGTTAACTCAGAAGGCGTTGCATTTCAGAAAATACTAATGTCAAAAGATTTGAAATGACATTCGTTTGTGAACAAATGCAATCTTTTTTTTTAAGACAAAACATACGCAATTTTTAAATTCCCATAGTACAGTATGCAACAAACGAAGACAGACGATCCCCGTGTATGCTATGGATTAGACAAAATTGAATTTATACATTTTATTTCTATATAAAGCTGTATAAAAAAAGTGTTTCGACGAATTCTGTTATACAAAATCTATGTAAAATTTTCTGCTCTTTCGTTTAAGACAGGTCTCGAAACGATCTGATTTAAATTGAGCGACTTATAAGCAAAAAACTGAATTTGCTCCTCTTTGGGGAGTTTTGGGGTTTTTTTAATTATTTGTTGTTCTAGCGGCAATAGAAATACATACTCTGTGAAAATTTCAACTCTCTACCTATTACGGTTCTTGAGATACAGCCCGCTGACAGACAGACGGACAGACAGACAGACGGACAGCGGAGGCTTAGTAATAGGGTCCCGTTTGACCTTCGGGTACGGAACCCTAAAAACATCTAGCTGAAATAAATAATAGGTTCCAAAACTCTATTAAAGTCTACACAGATGGTTCGAAAAAAGACTCTCAAGTTGGTTGTGCATTTCTATCTGACTACTGCACAAAAAAGTATAAACTTAATTCTGAAAACAGCATATTTACAGCTGAATTATGTGCTATAAAATACTTCTTGAAACATTATATATCGTTGCCTGAAGGAAAAAATAGTGCAGTCCTATACTCCGATTCAATTAGTGCACTCCAATCTATAAACACGTCTTTCCCTACCAATCCTCACATTGTTGAAATCCATCAGTATCTATACGAACTACAAGAATACAACAAAATAGTAACTTTTGTATGGATTCCATCCCATATACAAATAACGGGCAATGAAATAGTGGACAAAGAAGCAAAAGACGCTGCGATGTCCAATACAGCACCATATGAAAATGAAATCACCTCCAGCGATCTAAAGATTTACACCACAAAAATAATCAAAAATAAGTGGAAGACCACATGGGACCAAACTGAAGGGAATAAACTAAGAAAAATAAAAGACTGTACAGAACGATGGAAATTCCCGGTTAAATTGACAAGAAGAGAAGAAATAATAATAACACGGTTAAGAATAGGTCATACCCAACTTACCCATGGCTTCCTAATGGATCACTCTCTTCCTCCGGAATGTGTGATATGTAACGAGCAACTGACAGTAGAGCACCTCCTTGTGAACTGCCCGCTATATGATGTGGAACGAATGAAAGCAGAACTTTCTTCAAATATAAACACTATATTAAACAATGAAGAAGACAACATTAAAAAGTTATTAAAATACCTAAAAAACATAAATAAAATCAAAGAAATATAAATGAAAATATATGCCATTTAATAATAATATACAATATACATAATAAATACTTACCATACTTACCTATTTAATATGTAAAATTACCAATACTATTTGTAATTTTTTCAGTTTTGTGATGATAACCATTGTAATCATTTTCATTTTGTAGTGATAATGGCCACAGCAGCCGATTCACTTGTTTTTTTTTTGTTAAAATAAAAAAAAAAAAAAAAAAAAAAGTTCATATTATTAAAGACACGAATTTTTTTTTAAATTCGTATCCATGGTTTTAAAATATAAACAGCCTTATGTATGATTTGAAAAAATTCTGTCAAAAATTAAAAAAACATTGATTTATATACTTTTAACATTTTTCATCATTAAATAATTTTCAAGTGATTTTATAACCTCAAAAGTACTCAACACGTGACACGAGCTTCCAATAACAACGGATTTTGTGTTGTAAGTATACTTTTTTTTATTCATATCGGAAATGTTGTTGATCTTATAAAAATTGGTCGATAATTTATTTATTGAAGAGTACTAATCAGACGTTAATCAAAGATTCAAATATCCCCATTCGTTCTTTTGCACCGGGCACGACGGCGCAGCCGGAGTGTTCGACATACACACATAATATACGTCCATGTATATTTTAAAATAAATAAAATAGATAGATAGATGTTCCAATTATATAGATATATATCTAATATATAAAATTCTCGTGTCACAGTTTTCGAAGTCATACTCCTCCGAAACGGCTTGACGGATTTTGATGAAATTTTTTGTGCTTATCCGGTATCTATGAGAATCGGCCAACATCTATTTTTCATCCCCCTAAATGTTAGGGGTAGTCCACCCTAAAATTTTTTTCTTCCTTTGATTATAATTATTATTAAAGACACGAATTTTTTTTTAAATTCGTATCCATGGTTTTAAAATATAAACAGCCTTATGTATGATTTGAAAAAATTCTGTCAAAAATTAAAAAAACATTGATTTATATACTTTTAACATTTTTCATCATTAAATAATTTTCAAGTGATTTTATAACCTCAAAAGTACTCAACACGTGACACGAGCTTCCAATAACAACGGATTTTGTGTTGTAAGTATACTTTTTTTTATTCATATCGGAAATGTTGTTGATCTTATAAAAATTGGTCGATAATTTATTTATTGAAGAGTACTAATCAGACGTTAATCAAAGATTCAAATATCCCCATTCGTTCTTTTGCACCGGGCACGACGGCGCAGCCGGAGTGTTCGACATACACACATAATATACGTCCATGTATATTTTAAAATAAATAAAATAGATAGATAGATGTTCCAATTATATAGATATACTAGCGGACCCGGCGAACTTCGTACCGCCTAACAGTATTATATATATATATATATATATCTATATAATTGGAACATCTATCTATCTATTTTATTTATTTTAAAATATACATGGACGTATATTATGTGTGTATGTCGAACACTCCGGTTGCGCCGTCGTGCCCGGTGCAAAAGAACGAATGGGGATATTTGAATATTTGATTAACGTCTGATTAGTACTCTTCAATAAATAAATTATCGACCAATTTTTATAAGATCAACAACATTTTCGATATGAATAAAAAAAAGTATACTGACAACACAAAATCCGTTGTTATTGGAAGCTCGTGTCACGTGTTGAGTACTTTTGAGGTTATAAAATCACTTGAAAATTATTTAATGATGAAAAATGTTAAAAGTATATAAATCAATGTTTTTTTAATTTTTGACAGAATTTTTTCAAATCATACATAAGGCTGTTTATATTTTAAAACCATGGATACGAATTTAAAAAAAAATTCGTGTCTTTAATAATATGAACTTTATTCCATAGCAATAAAGCTCAAATTGACTACGTTTTAGTTAGAAATCATTTGTATGGGAAAAAGAAAAGGGCTATTTTTAGGGTTTTTCCAGCAATAATTCTAATTTTTCTCGCCGTAAAAACCATCCTTGAACTTCAACGAACATTTTAAAAAAAGATTTGGCCAAATTGGTCCAGGCGTTGTTGAGTTATGCGCTTACCAACACATTTTGCGATTCATTTTTATATTATAGATATATATATAATACTGTTAGGCGGTACGAAGTTCGCCGGGTCCGCTAGTTGTTAATTATAAAATCAAGCACACCAACAATTTGTAAGCAAACTTAGGGGGTTGAACTACACCCCAAAACGAAGCGATTCCAACAATAATCTCGCCTGTGCCCGAATAATACACTTTTTAATGTTTTTTACCTTCTCGTCGTCTAGCCTATTAATTGTAACAGTGCAGCGTGACGCACATTTAACATATAAATCTGTACTTACTTCGTAAATCAGGTGTCCCAGTTTAATTTGTTAGTTTTCCATTGCATGAATATATTATAGGCGCTACAGCATATTTTCTATTACGCCAAATAAAACGACAATAAATGTACCACAATAAAAGGGATTTGTTATACGGCACAGATTACCATTTTCATCGTAATAATTTGCATCGGGGAGTTGTATAATGTATTTACAAGCTAACATTACAATTAACTCAAGGATGGGAAGTAGCGCTATAAATCATTAATCAACACAGCTACGAGATATTACAATTACTATTCGCTATGTGCAACATCAATATGTCAAATGAGAGAACTAGTAAAATGTGAATTAAAATTAAAATTAATGTGCAACATCAAAGTTTCAAACCCAATGTGAAAAAAAGAAAAGTTAAAGTCTATAAAAACTGTGACCAAATAGTTTAATAATATTAGCTAACATCACTTTTTTATGTAATAATGCAGCATTTACGAATTATCAACTTTTTCCCTTGATTTTATATCAGTCCATGTGCCGTAAAAATGCCAGCTTGCTCGGTCATTTAGCGTCTTCCTTCCAAGCAGCTGCACATAATATCCTGATAAAATTCTATAGCAATATTAGCAATATCTTCAATGTCAACAGTCAACTTGTAGCTCTTCATCGTTACTTTATAACCCTGTTCCGGTTTCTTCAGAGTCTTCCTAGTCTCCATCTTTTAAGAGGATTCAATTTCTACAATTACCTACTGCTTATTTAACACACTAATACAAACGAGGACAGCAACAAATAAAACAGTACATCATGCTTATGTAATTTAGTAAATGCTTATTGAATTTCCGCAGCATTTGTTTGTATTTTTGTGCTATCCTTCAGCCTAAAATACGCGTTAAACGCGGTAAATAAAAAAAACTATTAGATAGAAATAATATAAATAAATAAGAAAAGTAGTCGGGTAAATGTAGATGTATTAGTTTTAATTTCGACACAATACCTGCGCACTATAGAACTTTAATTTGTTTTATCTGATCACTTTTCATATTGAAAACTCTTTTTTTTAAGTTAAACTTCTTTTAAAACAGTAAAATTGATTCTTAAGATAGGTGTCGCAAGATATACCGTACACTATAAAACCGGCTGTAAAACAAGCTAAGTTGGCGGCGAGGTAAACCAATTGCCAAAAGAGCGCAGGCTCGATCCCGACGGTAGGTGCTAATATTATTATTTTACCATTCCAATCCAAAAGTGGGGAATTGTACTACTTAGCTTAGGTCAAAATTAACTTTCCAAAAATTTTATAATATTTTTTTCTTTTTGAGGTCGTCTGAATTCAAAAAACATACCTATTCTTGAAAAAACTCTGTGCGTCTGTTAGTTTGTGAGCATGATACAGGTCAAACGGATGAACGGATTGAAACCAAATTTTGGGAGGGTGTTTGGTATGCAAATATGAAGAGCCCTAATATTTTTGGGAATTTTTTATATAATATAATGGTATACTTTTCATAACGCCCTATAATTCTATTTACTCTTTCAAGAAAGTTTTGTAAAAACTTTTTTTTTCTAAACTTTATAGTTTCGGGAATATTTTAAAAATAAAAAAAATTGGCTGGTCTTTTGTTTTGTAGATCTGTCAGAAATAAACTAGTCAAGCATGCTTTGATTAATTTTTACGTGCCATGGTTACCTACATTATGTAGGTCACCATGGCAACGAATAGCATATTGAATACTAACCATTACCTGCGTCACCTCACCTATCAGAAATTGTATTTTGTTTATTATACTACATCAAATGTCAACATTATGAAGTCGGAATGGTCCCGTCGCCCATTTGGCTGCATTTTTTTATATTTATACCAGTTCTACTAATTCTGTAGT
Source organism: Xanthostigma xanthostigma (assembly GCA_963575645.1). Classification (NCBI taxonomy): domain Eukaryota; kingdom Metazoa; phylum Arthropoda; class Insecta; order Raphidioptera; family Raphidiidae; genus Xanthostigma; species Xanthostigma xanthostigma. The sequence goes on along the minus strand of OY754469.1, from coordinate 31,241,656 downwards.
CTGTATAGTCTAAAATACACAGTCTCTTTTTTTAGTCGCAGTAGGATTTTTGATGTGAAACATCTATTGGCGCGTTACTGCGATTCGTATGGCGAGCGCTCTCATGATACATTCGCTACGCCATCGCTTATACACGCAGTTGATTCTCTGTGTGAGCTGTGTACTATGCATGCCTTTCTTTACCGTGTGTAAATAATATTACTGTGCGTTGTTATATATTGGGAAGATATATTACAAGGTGAAATTTAGTTACAGGGATAAGTTACATTATAGGGTGAAATTTAGATACAGGACTAAATTTGGTTACAGGCCGAATTTTAGTTAGAAGATGAAATTTAGTTTGAATAAATAAAATTGTCGACCAATTTTTCTCAGACCATATATTGACAAAAAATAAAAATACAAATCAATATAACACAAGATGACGTTTCGATCCGGATTTGGATCTTCTTCAGAAATATCTTGTGTTATATTGATTTGTATTTTTATGTTTTGTCAATATATGGTCTGAGAAAAATTGGTCGACAATTTTATTTATTTGAAGAGTTCTATTCAGACGTTAATCAAAGATTTAAATTTAGTTTGAAATTCGCATAAATTTATGTTTCACATCTGCCAGGCGTCCCATGACGGTTCCTATTTTTTTTATATACTTTCTTTGAAAATATAATTAAATGTGCTAAAATATTTTAACCATCCTTATTAATAGCACATAGTTGCCGACAAAACGTGAAAGAATGTGGTAAAGCCGCATCAAAATACACATAAAGTTTCTTCTGTAGCCACTTTTATAGTCAGTCTACAGATAAATACCTGTTCAACGTACATACAGAATGTTCACAATAAATGGTTTAATTTTGAAGTACATATTCTACAAATTGTTTAAATGGTGGTCACTGGTCGAACTTTTATAATTGATAATAATTCAGTCAATTAAGTGAACAAACTTAAGAAAAAATCCAGAATTAAATTATAAAAAAAATTTACCTGTATCGTACTCACAGACAAACAGGGTAACAAATAGACGAAAACTTTTTCGAAAAATATGCTTTTCGAACACAGAAATCTTAAAACGAAAAAATTATGTGAACTTTTGAAAAGTGAATTTTGACCATAATTAGTAGTAGGTACCTATTCCTAACGAATTAGCTGACTGTTTTTTATGATAAGAATTCAAATTCATTATATACCAATAATTAATTAAAATAGGTATGCAACTATAGTTCACTGTGTATTTAAAGAGCGCGCACGCCTGTCATGAATAAACCTGAATGACCAGCACAGCACAAACGTGCCACCTGCACGATGTCGCACACTGGACCAGTATAAACCAACAAAATTTAGTGCAGGTTGCATAATATACGATAGACATTTAGCAGTTTTCTAGAAGTTTTATAAAATCAAATTAATTAATGAAAATGACACATCCCTAGCATCGGTTCAGCACGACTAGACAGAAATAATTGAAGGCGATCGACTTATGGTCATTGCTGGTAGCGGGTGCTGGTCTAATGTGCGTTACTCCATTAAATAACATGGGTACTTTCATGAACAGACTTTTTTACTCCGTGCTGTGCTGGTCATGCAGGTTTATGGTTAACAAATATGTGCGGATTTTAGGTTACAGTTATCCTATCAATAGGAAAAAGAGCCAAGTTTACTTCTACTCTAACTAAAGAAATATAAATCTAAAATGGTGCCTTTATAACTTAACTAGCTTTTATCCGCGACTTTGTTTGCGTGGAATCAGTGTGTACAATTGATATAGGTAATTGATAAAAAAATTAATTAATTCAAGCAAGACTCTAATTTAAGACGGCCCTATAAACAATGTTTTTTGTTTTACCATCTTTTGCAAAAACTTAACGATTTTGTGGATTCGATACACGTGGCCGTGTGTTTTTCTAATTGTTTGTAGTTATAGCTATTTTAAATTGAAAAGGCCAATCCGTTGATATAATTGGTATTCATGGTATTAAAACACTGTCTCCTTTGGATTTGCCATTAATTATAATAGCTCCAACAATATTTCAACCCAGATGAGAAACTTGTAAACATGTACCATTACACAATTTAGGCGCATCAAGATTTCGCTTAAAAGTACCGTAACACCCACTTTTAACCTTAATTTATGAGAAGGCATTTAACCCCTTTAGGAGTTAATTTTTGGGAAAAAAATAGTTTACGTCCTTCTTCAGAGTTAAAACAATCTCCATATTAAATTTCATCATAATCAGCCCAGCTGCAGTCTGGTCGTGGAAGCGTAACTTCATACAATATTATAACCCCCACTTCATCCCCATAGTGGTTGAACTTTGAAGAAAAGTAGCCTATGTCCTTCCCCAGACTTCAAACAATCATCATATTAAATTTCATCAAAATCGGCCCAGTGCAGCGGTTTGGCCGTGAAAGCCAGACAGACAGACAGACCGAGTTACTTTCGCATTTACAATATTAGTATAGATTTGGAACATAACACCTCTTGATATAATAACTTTAAATTTATTTCAGCAATGTGTAGGGCGTTTAATAACATTACGTTTGTTAAAACTATCAATTCTACAAAATTGCATATTTGCTTTACGTATATTTTAATTATTAAAACAAATCCATTTTAATGGATATTTTCAATTTTAGAAGTAATTAGGAAGATGCTTCATATTGCGGTAAGAATATAACATTTCCTATATTTTCTGAGACTCTAGGTATAATTTTTTGTATGGCCCATGTGTATATATATTAAGATTTTCTGACAAAGGTACTTTTGTAACATTACAAAGCAAAACACGATTCATTCTAAAGGTAATCATATTTAGTAATCTGTTATTGTATTTGGATTTTTTACTACTTAAAGCAAAAGTATATTATTTTTGCGTATTTTTGATTGGAATGATATTACAACTTGTCCCACTGTTTAAATTTAAGCCTTAAATCTAATTTTTCTAAATAATAATTTTTCTAATAATTAATGCCCATCGATGGCTTAATCATTTAACATCGAAACTCCGTTTATTAAAGGCAGTAGCTGCATGTAAGGTTTTTAGTACGATTTTCATAGTTATATCCACTTTCAAAGTAGATTTAAGTGTCAGACACCGAACATACTTATGTGTTTTCTAACGACTAGGCACATATTGTAATATGTTAGGGCTGTTGTCAGTCATACAGTGGCAACTGCTTTGTACATTTCTCGTGACTACGTGATGAAACACTAATATAGGTAAAATAGGATAGCCGAATTGGCTGAAAATACTTAAATACCACGCACACTATACCGGTAGGGACTAGCACAGCACGGACAAGAAAAGCTAGTTCGTGAAGGTACCTATGTTATTACCATTTCAGTAGTTTAGGCCAGGGGTTCCGATTTTATAACGATATCAAGCGATATCAATTTTAGACAAACATATAAAACCATATAACTTTTCCAATATTCAATCGTTATAAAATCGGTTAGAATTAATTTTTTCCAAAAATTCCAACGGGATACTAAAGTTGAATGGATTTGTGATTTTTCTGGTTTGGTCCGACCAGCGAAACCCGTTTGTGAAAAAAATGGCGCAATTTGCAATTAAGGAAACAAAAAAAAAGTGATCGTCAATTACTTGAGAAGTAATTGACCGATGACGCTAAAATTATTCATGCATGTTTGGGTCAACATAGACATCATTTTTGAGAATTTTTAGCCATCTATGTGCGGTCATTTTTTAGTAAAAAAATAGTGAAAAAAACGTGTTTTTTTAAGTTTCGGGGCTATTTGCAAGTTAACAATGGCACTTAGGAAATTTCATAAGGAACAACTTTCTCAATGCAAATGTTATACTAAAAGTCAAGAGGAACGGAGATATTAAAAGAAATAGAGAAAAAAAAACACTATTTTCGTCACTAATTGTTAATTATAAAATCAAGCACATCAACAATTTGTAAGCAAACTTGGGGGGTTGAACTACACCCTAAAACGAAGCGATTCCAACAATAATCTCGCCTGTGCCCGAAAAATACACCTAGAACTCCTCGCTGTCTAGCCTATTGGGAAACATTGGTTTAGGCCAAAAATCACTTTTCAAAATTTTACAATATCTTTTCGTTTTGAGGTCCCCAGAATCCAAAATACACATTTTTGGAAAAATTCTGTGCGGCTGTTAGTCTGTGAGCACGATGCAGGTTAAACGGATCAGTGGATTGAAACCAAATTTTGGGAAGATGTTGGTATGCAAATATGAAGAGCCCTATTGTTTTTGGGGAAAATCGGCGCATGCGCATAAGAGATATATTATATGCTATAATGGTGTTTCTTATATAACAATGGTACACTTTTCATAACGGCTTATTATTCTATTTATTTTTTTAAGAAAATTCGCTAAAAAATGTTTTTCTAAACTTTAGTTTCAGAAATATTATGAAAATAAAAAAATCAGCTGTTCTTTCTGTCAGAAATATACTGTTGTGAAGCATGCTTTGATTAATTTTTACATGACGTAGAACATATTATGTAGGTAACCATGGCAAAGAATAGCAAATATCATATTGAATACTAGCCATTACTCGCATCACCTCACGCGATATCAGAAATTTGATTTTCTTTATTATACTATATACATATATTGGAATGGTCCCGTCGCCCAATTGGCTTGAATTTTATTTAACAGATTAGCACACATAAGACTTGAAACGACCGTTAGAGCAAATCGTGTAGGATGGGGTACAATTCTGGTCTGCAATTTCTATGTCTGGCCATGTTGGGCGACTTAGCATTGTGTTTTGGTGCTGTTTTGCTACTGTAGGAGAGATAAAATGATATCCAAGAGCTTATAGAATTTGAATTGTGACATTCGAAAACATTATTAGAGTATTTGTTGATCTTGAATCTCCGGAATTCAGGAAATAAATAATGAAATTCACCGTATTGCTTCCTCTTTTCACTGGTAAGGTGAACCTAAAACCTCCTTTTAATCCAGACTTCTTTCTCTTCTTCTAACAGCGTCATTAAAATAAAAACTTCTTCCAGCGAACTACACACGTTCATCCTGCACAGTATGTACTTAAAAATTTCAAAATGTCTACCGCACACGGAACGTTCACTAAAAGCTGCTGGTCGGTGCAGGTATAGTGTGCGAGATCGCGTAGGCTGCAGGATCGTGCTGTCGTGATCTGGGTTGGTATAGTGTGCTCATTTTCTGATACGACTTTCAGTCTTAAATTTAGATTTAAGAATGTCGTTTGGACATCTCCATTTAGTTAAAAACAAATGACATTCTTAAATCTAGATTTAAAGCTAAAAGTCATATGAAACACCCTAACTGATCGGTTTTCCCTCAAAAGATAAACAAATATTACCGACATTCAAAAATTGTTATAGAAAGTTTCATGTAGGACTTCCCAAAAAACAGTTTAAATCAATAACAGTATCATCATCTTCATTTATGCAAGATCTATCATAAAAATCATTATTATAATATTTGTGTTTTTATTATATTTGTACACTCCTAAAATCAATAAAATCTTCGAATTCTGTACATATAGGTTCTTATTCAATAAATAGTCATTACGTAACAAACATATTTTTAACAAAAAAATTGAACCAACTTCAAAATATGCATTAAAAAGTAAAAAATAATTGCGTATTGAAATGTTTGGAGTCGGTGTCACATCGGAATTCGAAAGTAGCAATTTAAATCTTACATGTCTCTAGTTCTCGGAATAGATTTCATTTTGGCTGACACCGACTCCAAAACATTTCCATACGCAATTATTTTTAACTTTTTAGTGCATATTTTGAAGTCGGTTCAATTTTTTTGTTAAAAATATTTTTTCTCTTTTTAGTGTTAGATAAAGTATTGCAATGGGTAGGCCAAGTATGCGGGCCTTTGAAATTTGAGAGTTTCCCTCGATTTCTCCGGATTCCGCCATCAGATCCTGACTTGGTTCCGATGGGACCACCTCGGAAGTGCACTCTTTCGAATAAAAAAAAATTGAAAATCGGTCCATAATTGACGGAGAAATCGGTGAACATACATAAAAAAAAACAAAAAAAAAATATAGCTACAGTCGAACATAGAACCTCCCCCTTTTTTGAAGTCGGTTAAAAAATAGATTTTTTGTGGACTTGTAAAAATGCTGTTCAGTTGTTTCATTTCGTGCTTATTTTTAAATGAATTAAGGTGAACTATTTTGTTAATCAATTTTGTCTGATTGGATGCAAAATATAGCTATTTATTTGAAATTTTCATTTAATGGCTTGTTTTCAAAAGGTATTAACATTTTTTAAAATTTCATAGCAACCTTATCGTTTTTTGATGAATTTACAATAGTGCCATAATAAACATTCAAAGCAAAAGTATAATAATAATGTTAGCGAAATTATAATTTGTGCACATAATTAGTTACAAGTATAGTTACAATGGTGATTGCGTACATGCTTTAAACAGTGCCACGTGGTAGAACAATGTTGGTGGGTCATTGTAAATTATTGTGGACGAGACAGCTCCACAGATATCTTAAAGGTAACTAGACAGAACGTTACTATTTTTGAAGTAAATCTTCTTTACGCACGCTTGACTCGGGGAGTAAGCTGGTGAATGCGTGACGAGAGATTTACGGAAAGTGTGATCGGGCGAGGCGAACGGAAGTTGAGAGGGAGATATAAGTTAGTGAAGATAGAAAGAGGATGGCAAATACTTCACTGGCTAGTGGCACTATCAGGTGGCCGAAAATATAAGCAGTACTAACAATAGAATGACACATACTTTACTTGCCAGTGGCGCTATCGGGTGACAGAAAAAAGTTTTGTAAACCTACTTTAAATAATATTTCATAAAGATTTAAGCTTAAAATCCAACGAGAGCTAAGTAATAGCAATGTATTACTTTTGTTTTCATTATCTTTATGTTTATATTTCTTTCTTCTTACATTAGACTGTTCATTTCGTTCTTGAACAATTTTATAAATTAATATTTTGTTCAATACATTAAATATTCTACTTTAAAAGTGAAAAAAATTGTAAAATCATTTTAAAGTTCATATTTTGTGAATTTTCGGGTGAATAAGAACAAATTATGGCAGGAATAAGTTTTACTTCAGTCGATAAAGCACACTCGTTTTTTTGTAATCGGTACCTATATTTTAAACATCCAAAATGAAGAGGCTTATCGAAAATGTGTAGCTGCTTTTCAATACAGACTAGTTGCCTCCCTGGTAATATTTAGTACTGTATAATATTGATTCATGTTACTTTACCAGCGACGTCACAAAATTTCATCACATTTTTGGTATAACAGGAATCAGGATACTAATCGTGACGAACTAATGTGCAGTTGCAGAAAGCATTGTCAGAAAATCCTATTTGACAATGATCTTAGATTATGACCGTACATGCTTCTCCATATTATGAAAAGTATTGTCGAACTTGAAATCAATCCTGCTCGAAAAATAATTTTGATCGATTGAACTATATTTTTCTTAAACTATGAATACATACCTATTATATTATGTAAAATCGTTTTTTTTTGTAATTTCTACTTCGAAACAACATTTTTCTAAGCATTATGATAAAAATTTGGCTAGAAAAGCGATCTTTTTTATGTAAATCAATCGTTTATTTTTGCAAGAGTACACTCTAATGTTCTAGATGACGGGGAGTTTCACAACGATATTAGACTGATCCTGATGTATGGAAATTGTAATCTAAGGTTATTATCAAATCAATTTTTTTTACAAACCTTCTGCAATTCCGCATAAGGTATCTAGGCTAGGTAAATTTTTGAAATTTTTACCTATTGTGTCGTTATTTATAAGTTGATGCTGTCCTGTATCGTTAATGCTAAATTTAAAATAGGTAGGTGTACTGCTTAGTTCTTGTCACTTTCTAACAAAATGAACATTTCTTACGTTAAAGTGACCCAAAAATTTAAAACAAGATCCCGCTGATAAATATTAAATTATTCCTCTTTATCATTTAAAAGACTTGCAGATATTAATATTATAATTCTTCACGTAGCTAAAATGCAGGGGCGCATCGAGTTTTTATAGAGGCCAACTGGGTCTCATTTTTTGTTAGATTAAGAATCGTTTTTTGGTTTAAAATTAATTTTTATAAACATCAAATTCAGAGTTGAAATCTGTTGACCTGACCAAACAAATAATACTAGTAAGATACCGTTCGATTCGCGTGTTAGTATGACACGAACCACTCAAACTTTTTGTTTAGTTATTGCCAAAACAGTGAGAATGGCAACTTCACTTTCATACGTTATGTGCAATTTAGTTGATGAAACTAGTACATATTGGTATTTTAAATATATTATCTCGAAGATCCATTAAACAATATTTTATTGTAAATTTTAATCTTTGTGAGTTGTTAGGCTGAATGTTTGTAGACTCATTTTCTTTATATATTGTTGCATGCTCCCTGTTGGGACGATAATGTGTTCCATAGAATGTTCCAGACCACGACAACAACAACAATGGAAAGCAGGTAAAAACCCGACCTTCTTAGAATTGCCTGGAGATGCAATGTATGTAAAAAAAGGTTGAGATGCTTCTAGAACATTCGACAGGCGGGGGACGAAGCTATAAACTACGAGCGGAGTAGTTGGTGAGGCAGTCAGTCAGTTGGTTAAAACAAAACTATGTTGTAAATGAAACAGTAAATAAGTAACGAAAGAATTATTTAAACGTGGTGCGAATAGCTTTTTTTATTAGTAGAGGCGAATTATGCTCTGTCTATTCACTAGGATTGTCTGAAGGATGGCATCTTCATATTATGTTAGGAGCTAGGACCAGATGTGCTGTGCAACGGCGGATATGGTAATTATGTATTCATACAGTATTGGTCACAGACCTCGACACTCGTATACTAAATAATTACACTGTACAAACTGATTAACAAATTTGTCACTGTCAAAATATACGCGCATATTATTATAATAATGCTACAATACACAGTATGCGTCAAAAGTAACCCTTAACTGTTATTTTCTAACGTAAAGGCCCTGAATGGCAGTTTTTGGGGGTACCAAAATGTTTCACAAAAAAAAAGATACTACATTTTACACTTATACTCTATAGAAAAAAAAACTGGTATAATTGATATAAAAAATAATAATAATAATGGCACCGACAGCCGGGATCGTAAATACTGATTTTAGGTTACGAGGCAAATGTTCTACCTAGTGCCGGTCCAAATGTGGAACGAACGGAGCGTGCGCTTTAGGCACCGGGTCAGGAAAGGCGCCGAAATTATATTACAAAATAAATATATGACTCAGCATCCAACTATTAATTCTCGGTACTTTTCGATGTCTGCTTTTTGGCAAATAATAGCGCGGATATGCAAGCAAAAATAGATCTCCTCGTAGAACAGGCAGAAATCGCAGGTCTTCGTATCAATATAAATAAGACAGTCGCTATGAAAGTCGGTAAGGTGAGTCGACAACAGCTGGTAATAAAGGATATACCTGTTAAAGGAGTGAAAGAATTTTGTTATCTGGGCAGAAGTGGATATAGACAGTAGAATCGAAAAAGCATCCCAAGCGTTTGGAAGTTTAAATCGTATTTGGCTTTCAAGCATGATTTTTGAAAAAATGAAGTTACGTATTTTTAACTCGAATGTAAAATCGGTCCTTCTATATGGATCTGAAACTTGGAAAGTGACGAAGCCATAACAACTAAACTGCAAATTTTCATAAACAAATGTCTTAGAGCAATCCTCAAAGTGAAATGGTATGAACACGTCTCGACCAACGAGCTTTGGAAGCGTGCATGTCTTGAACAAATCTGTGTAGCTATAAAACGTAGGAAATGGAATTGAATAGGACACACGCTACGAAAGACAGATGACGACATAGCGAAGAGAGCCTTGGATTGGAACCCACAGGGATACCGAAAAAGGGGAAGACCAAAAACATCGTGGAGAAGAACTGTTCGTGAAGAAGTTATGGAACAAGGAACCACCTGGCTTCAAGTCGAAAATATGGCAAAAGACTAGATTTAAAATTTTCGTAGAGGCCCTATGCTCCACTTAGGAGTTAAAGGAATTTATTATATTATACTTTTCGAAATCGAAAAGTGTACGTTAGTCGTCTATTATTATTTTCAGTACGTTTTTAGTTTTCGGGAAATTAGAATTGTTTCGAAAGATGTCAACCAGAGGTACCAAACGAGATTCTGCTCTACCCTGAAAATAGTCTAGGGCCACCGCTGGTCCTACCTCGCCTTCAACTCAAGGTCGCTGCACACGATGCTAGAAATACTGCTTGGACGTCTGCTGGCCGATAGGCTGGGTACGGAGCTGAAAATGACGTCACTGCGGGCTCGCCTACTAGCTCATAAGATAGGTTTTAAAATTAGAACAGGGGCTATTTTTCTTGCTAGGTCCGCTGCTAGGTATGAGCAAGAACCAATCAGAAAGCAGTATCTTGTCACTTGGGCGACTTGAATAAACGCCAACAAACAAACACTATGCCATAGTGTGTGTTCTGTTCAGAGACAATAAACATGCACTTTTGTTACCGTTCTATCACTGCGGGCGCAAGTTTGTAAAGACGTCTAGTGTGAAAGTGAGCACATAATAGCAATTAAGAGAACAAGCGCTAGAAAACTAGTAGTGAAATCTAAAAAGGAACCTAGCGGCAAATCCAGCCTCGTGTGCAGCGAGCTTTAGCTTAATGTTCTGCAGCCTGTTTGTGTAGTATACAGTATACGTACATTGTGACACGTTCGTTACATTTATGATATTAAAAATCAATTTTTACTCTACCGCGCTAAAAAAAAGTATAATTTTAAAAAAACTCGGGTCGCAGTGCGAAACCCTGCCGACAATATAGTGTATTTGCTAATATAGGCAGTGTGGGGCTCCCTTATACATATATACTTAACTTCATTTTTGAACAAAATAAAAAATTTAACCCCTTAATACACCCCTTAAAATATTTTTTTTTTTTAATTTTAATATTGTTATCAATACAACAAATTAAATTCACCCTTCACTAAATAAATCCATATCTACAAACTAACATTTTCATAAAATTTTTAAGTCCGGTCCTGTCGGGCCGATTTTAATAAAAATTTGGTAGCACATTTTAATTATTACTAAAGGGTTAAATTTCAATTTTGAAGCGATTCGGAGAAATTTTTGGGTATTTTTGGGCCCAAAAATAGTTTTCAACCCCTAAAAACTACCCTTAAAGTGGCCCGATTGGGCCCATTTTAAATAGGCTTCGTGCGGTGATGGATTTCAACATGTGGTCCAAATTTCGTTAAAATCAATTAACTCCTTCGAAAGTTATAGCCCGCACACATATATATATATAAATATATATATATTATAATGGCTAGCTATATTCAGCGGCGCTGGGCGTGGGTCGGCGGAACTGACGTGGCAGGCACTTACCTTGAGAGATGTTAGCGAAGCCAAGGTCACCCAACTACTAAGCTGTATGTAAAGGGAAAGATGTTCAGAATGGGCGCCAGATCTATATTGACCTTAGCTTGAGTCACTGCAGGATCGATCACTCCTGCAAATAAATCTTAAGGGTCCTGCCAGCAAAAAATAACAACTCGAACGTAATGATCAAAAATTTAATAAAATAATTAATAATATTAACAAGAATGATTAGCATATAAACTTTGGCAAAATGCCCAGATCAGTACGCTACTGATTAAATTAGCGACGATATAAATTTTTACTTCAGTACCGTGAAGCGGTGATCATTAGTTTCCACGTAAAATACAAAGTGATACACAATAAACGTAATAATGGTAACAATTTATCTACAAAAAAATCAATAATTCAGATCGCCTACGGATGAGGTTCAAATTCCAATAATCAATCCGTCAAAACTACAACCAAAACGGCAACACAAACGTAACGCGACACTAACAGCAACGATAAGACAAACCTCATTCGTAAGCTAAAAACTTATTTCAACAACTCAAAATACAAATTACAACACGTTAAAATAGTTACAAATACAATGTCGAAATATTTTAATTAAATGTTGCTAACTTTATTTAACCAAATGTTAACAAACCGACAAGCGCAGTGTGAAATGAATTTTTCTTTGGAACAGCGCTATCCGTTCACAATATCACAACAGTCAAAAATAGTTCTGCCTGAAGGGCTATCAAACACTGTAATCTAAAATTCAGTTAAGTTCAGCACGCCACTGACGAATTGACATAACACAATATTAAGCTTTAATTCCGCCTGAATGGCCGTCAAAACACTGTAAGTATGAAATTCAGTTAAGTTTAGCACGCCACTGGCGAATTGACATAACACAATATGTGGCTTTAACAACAAATGCAATTTCTTTATGATGGAAACTATGATCCAACGCAGTCTAAGCACAGGTTCAAGAAACAAAATAACAAAATAATTATTTCAGACCGTGAGAATTTATTGATGAAATGTTCGCATAAGGCGGCATGGCAGCATGAAGGCAACGTAGTGACGGGTGCTAGCGCGCGCAAACTTATTTCACAGTTACGACGTACGTCAATCAAAAACGTGCATTTTATTTAAAGTTGAATTTAAGATGCGACGTACGTTTGATAAAGAATTTTAAAATTCAAACGCAAATTATGATTTTAACTTGAACAGTTACGTAATATAGCACAAAACGTTATCACACTACCTGTAGGGTGCAGTGAAGGTATTCCAGGACTCGTAGCCCTTTTCCGAGACAGCTGGACTGGATTCAGCTAGCTGAAGTGATCGACCCAGCAACGCTCCAAGCCTCGTTACAGTGGTTCTTGTCAATGGTAGTAGAATCACAGCGTTTTTTATGCTGAACGGACGCCACGTGCTAATCAAGTACAACTCCAAACACGATAACAATACGCAATTCACTAAAAGCTTTTCCCAACAGAAAAATAACAGGATGGCTCCAATTTTATAGCCACCGTACTCAATAATTTCGAAACCAACGCTCAAAACTCAAAAAAAAAACACAACGGCAATACAATAACGATACTCTCACAACGCTTGCCGGCAGCCGAATCCCGTATCTCGCTATTCAAAAAATCTTTTCTCGTCGACATTGTACCTAACCGGACACAACATGTTTTATAACTATTCGCCAGAATCAATCGGGTAAAGGGGGCCACACACACTCAAAATTTTGTTGGGGACTTTTTACCGCCATTTGACGTTGTAGGTTCACGGGAGTGGTCGCTAAGCTCAGGGGTCGTCCGGACCTCGTTCTTACGACTAAAGCTAACCCGTTACAATATATATATACATATATAAATAGACTTTTCCAAAAATGGTGCCAAAGTGTTTAGGAGGCTATGAAACGTCGAGAAATTTTGGTCCGACCCCTAGGTCCCGCCATGCGACCGACGCCAATAGTGTAAGTGCCTTATGGCAAATACACTAAAAATAGGCTGCCTTTTATTTACACTAGCGGTAGTCCAGTGGTCGAAATTCAACCGTAATTCACTAAATTTTTAAGTTTGAACGATAATGAAGTTCTTTTGTCATTATATGGATTTCTCCCGAGACTATTTTTCCTGTGTTAATACGTACACATCGTGATGAAACATATATTGTGCATTTCCCTTGATTAAAACGAAGAGAACGATGTCTGTTTCATCACAATGTGTACGAATTAACAGACTCAAATCGGAACAACACTCATTTTTTTTCTTCCCGTAATATATTGACTAGTCGGTTGCCGCGGCTTCGCACGCGATTGAGACGAAACACGGATGCATTCCCATTATTTGGTATAGTTAATCCTTTCTCGATGTAGACCCCCTCTAATAAATTTCAAAATTGATAACATTCACGTGATCAACGTCTTGACAAACCTAGAGAGAATGTCACCCATGTTTATTTTAAGACTATTTAGCTCTCTTCACCCTCTGAAGGGGGTTGATTTTGAATAAGCATCAAACACGTGTTTATTTATTTGTTGACAGGAGAAATCCTGCGCATTTTCGAATTGATACATCAATTTTATACGATTTCTCCATGCAAATTTTGGACCCCCGTTACACCCGTTAAATAGACGCTGATGACGTAAGCTGGTGAGCGTCTATAATTCACAATCTCTCTCTCTCTCTCTCTCTCTTAAACCCGTTACGTTTTAGGAGTTGAATTTTCAAAAATCTGTTCTTAGCGGGTGCCTACGTCAAAGTACCTAACTGTCTGTGTGCCAAATTTCAGCCCAATCCGTCCAGTGCTTTGAGCAGTGGGTTGATATAGATCATTTAGTCAGTCGGTCAGTCACGGTTTCCTTTTATATGTTTAGAAGACAACGCTTATTCAACAAAATATACCTATAAGTTCTAGTATTTCAGTGGAGATTTAATAAAAGTGAGCTCATCTCAGCAAATGCTGAAGTACCCAGAGTAGCACTGAACCTAAATCCATCTTAGTGTTTGCTTGATGTTTTGTCTAAAAGCTAGCTGTGTCCTCACGGGGGTTTAATGCCTATGTTGACAATGACAACTACAATTTCACAAACAATTTGTTTAAATTCTGCTCCGCCCACAATTTTTATTTAGTCGCGATCTCCGTAGAACAAAGTATATCCGTAACGATATTCTCTACGAAAATTTTCTTTAAATTAATTAAAAATGCACTATAGAATTCCGAGATTTTAGTGCGAAAATTGCCTGACAAATCAAACAGGGACTCAGTTCAGCGGTCCACACTAAATATGAAAATTATGAAATTATAACTATAAATGTTATAGAAGGAGATTTATTTGGTTGAGGAACAATTGAAAATAAGCTTTACCAGTGTATCGCTTTGAAACGTTTATCAAGCCCTGATGATGAAAATATATTTTTCGAAACGTTGACCACAAGCGATACACTGGTAAAGCTTATTTTCAATTGTTCCTCAACCAAATAAATCTCCTTCAATACATATTTTGGAACAAAACGTCTACTATAAATGTTATAATTTGTTTAAATTAATGATTATATGCACCATTTTTAGAAATAAATAGTTTTGAGACATGGAAAATTGAATTTTCGGAATAGAGTGAAAGAGGGCGGCATTATTTTAAGTGCGCCTAGGGCGGCGAAAACATTAAATCCGCCACTGACTACAATACTACTGTTTTACATTATTATAATGTATTAGGTGTAAATTAAAGACATTTTCGATCTATAATTATATATATCAAAATAATGGCCTACTTTTGCGGTATTCTTATTTTGAAATCATTAATGAATTAGTATGCAAATATAGTGGAAACCGTTTTTATTTCGACATTGCTTCGATGTTTATAATATTTTTACGACTATTTTTATTATCACTGACCGAATTTACATTTGCTACTAACAATAAGACAGACGTGAATGCAGGTACGTGAATGAAATCCCGAACTCAATGAGCTGAACGTTGTTTTGTTCAAGTTTTATATTTACATGCAAATTAGTTTCGGAGAATGTATAATATTCTCATAAAAAAGATATTTATTAATTTTACGTTCAATTTTATAAGATTAATGCGAAGATTAGTGTTGTTTCATCATCAGAGTTAGGTACAATGCAACATTTTAGAGTTTAGAGTAATTTAGTCAACTAATAAGGCCGCTGCACACGAGGCTGGAAACACTGCTTGGATTTCTGCTGGCCGGCAAGCTAGTTACGAGGCTGAAAATGACGTCACTGCGGGCTCGCCTGTTAGCTCACAAGATAGATTTTAAAATTAGAGTAGGGGCTTTTTTTCTTGCTAGTCCTCTGCCTGCTCTGAGCAAGAACCAATCAGAAAACAGTATCTAGTCAGACAACAGACACGTTTTGCTCTGTGTTTATATTTGAACTGTCACTGCGCGCGAACCACATCTATCCACAAAACAAGCTTGAAAAGACATGTCGTGTGAAGCGAGCACATAAAGCAATTAAGAAAACCAGCGCTAGAAAACTAGTAATCAAATTTAGCGGCAAATCCAGCCTCGTGTGCAGCAGCCTTTAATCTATTTGAATCTCTAAAAGTTCGAAAATTTGAAGAAATCTCTTTGCTTGAAGATATCGCGAATCCTGTTAATGTATTTAATTAATAATAATTAGTAGGTCTATTATAAACTGAAAAAGCTTAACAAATTAAAAAATATATATAAATTACCCGTTTAACGAGTTGTCGAGAATAAAACTATTCTGAAACTAATAGCCGATACCCGCGGTACCGCATGAGAATGAGATGAAACAATGCTTTATAGTTTATACAACTCAATAGTTATATATTTGACAATTATTATGCTTCATGAATACCAACTTTCCTTATTGGTTCAATAACAGTGAACGATTCAATAACTATTGAGAGATTTGACAAGTCTTTAGTGTCCGACCGAACTTTCCATATGAGTTTCGGTTTCGGCCGAAATTGAAAAAGAAACCGAAATTCGGTTTCGGTTGTAAAAAATGATCGGACACATGAACAATTTTGTTTTTTGACCAAGGATATAATACCAAGCACTTTAATGCTTTATAAATTATAATATGTTGCATGTTTATGGTTGAATGAACACGGTTTATTTGTAATAAACTAATAACTTGGCGGATAAACAGTGCAAATTGAACAGACTCAACTCGGTATTATACAAATTACATTATCTTCAAATATAGTGTGTCTTTTACTCTACAAGTGTTATTAAACAAAGATAAACGACACTTCGGTGCCAACATGTGTTTGTTAAACCTATAATTAGAATTTAGTTAGAATCAACTTCTAATACCTACTAAACTGTCAATTTTATTTCCAAATACGCAGAAATAATTGTGAATGAATATGAATTAAGCGACTCTACCATAGAGATATAAGTAACTAGAGTTCGTTAGTCCGTATGCTTCCCATAAGTGAAAGTGTTCTCAGTTGAGAGAGAGAACGCTGCAGCGGGTCCAGAAAACCAGATATTATATGTTTACTCAAATAAACATTGTTTAGTTACCATAGAGATAAGTTCAAATACTAAAACCCGACTACTGAAAAGTATGAAACAAGAGAATATTCTCGTCTGAGGATAGCCGTGGTCGTATCCCAGATACCTTAACAAAACACTACATTTTAACAATAGTAAGCGATCATAAGCTTCAGAGTAAAGTGCATCACGCTATAGGTACATCTAGAGGGCGCCATATGACCATATATATGAGGTGGCATACGACCACGGCTATCCTCAGATGAGTATATACACCCATCCCCCGATTTACACGGTACTTGTTTTACACGTTTTCGATTTTACACGGTTTTCCAAATAAGTTTTTTTTTGTTTTTATCGCACTCTACTAAATGCTACTGTGATTGAACTAGATATGAGCGCCGATGGGTAAAGGAGCGGCGGCGGCGCGCCAACTTTTTGAGGTCGGCGGCGGCGGCGTAGTCGGCGGCGTGACCTTAGGAGCATTTTTTAATGATGGGCAGGATACAATAAAACAAAACATGTAGTTTAACAATCAGAATTATTATTTATTTAACACAAATTATTTTTATAAGGAAATGGTTTCTAGCCTAGAGCTAAAATATTTTTGTCACTTCGATTGGCAGAAAAAAAATCAACGTTGTCATAAAGTTCTAATAACAATTAACAAGAAAATAAATCTTAGAGAAAACAAAGATGTTTCTTTTAAGTCATAAAAAAATATAAAGTAGTCTTTAAAAATATGTTTTCAACATTTTCTGATCGTTAAAACATATGCCTTTTCGCTCGGCGCGCCGTTACATTTTCACGGCGGCGGCGGCGGAAGGGAATCGTCGGCGGCGACGGCGCGCCGGCGCGGCGCTCATATCTAGATTGAACACGTGCGCTGTGTACACATCTCACGGGGAATCCCGAGCTTATGTGCTGACTTGCTGCACACGCACACTGAGTCTGTATTTCTTCGCATAAAATTAAAGTTTTATCTACGGAAAATTGTATTTGAGTGAAAGTTTCACAGTTTCAAAAAGATTTAATTTTCCATATTCGTAAATTACAAGTGAGTGCATAATTTAGATTATTATAAATTAACGGCTGTGATTAAAGTAAAATTCAGAGGGAAAATATTGAAAAAAATCACAACTGTTAAATAGCAAAATTATGCATTTTCTGCAAGCTTTTCGATTTACACGGTTTTGACTTGAAAATTTTTAATTTTCGATTTACACGTTTTTCTCAGGAACGTATCTACCGTAGTTTTATTAAGAAAAACATAAAAATAAACAAATGTCCATACATAAAGCTACGCACGTTGCGTCTGATCTATCGTTCTATGTGTTGAACCGATTCGATGAAGTGGGCAAACTTTAGTTTGTTTTTGTATTTTCTAAAAATTATGTGCTGTACCAAACCGAGTTGATTCAACGCGCGTCTATTCTTTTAATAGTAAATTGATTAAAAAAAAAAACAATTTTTAAGTCCGTGTAAAAAACTCTTCATTATTAATTTTTAAAGCAGTACCTACATATTTTTAAACCACATTTTAAACAACTACATAAAGTTTAAATTATATGAAAAATAGTTGAAATATACAAAATATGTAAATAGCGGGATATAAACAGGTGCGCTATAAAGGATGTGAATTAGTTGAATGTCAAATAATTACGAGGGTATACAAACATTAACCAAATTACAATTATTAATAGTTGCTTTTCGTTGATTTAGTTGTCAATAGTGATATATATGATTTACTAGCGACCCATCCCGGTTTCACCCGGATGCGATAGATATAATTCTGCAGTGTATTTCGTTTGCGGCGTAAAATTTTGTTGGGTAATATAATATTTATACCCCTATTTTAACCCCATTAGGGGTTGAATAAAAAAAAACGCTGAAACAACGGTTTGTTTATTTTTAATGAAGAGTGCGTATGTTGAATTCAATGTCTCTCATTTTAACGTTTTTTGAAATATGGCCATTTTATAAGAAACCTTTATACCCTCTTTTGACCCCATTAGGGGTTAAATTTGAAAAATGCTGAAACGAGGGTTTGTTTACTTTTAATGAAGAATGTGTATGTTGAATTCAATGTCTCTCACTTTAACGATTTCTGAAATATGGCAATTTTATCATAAACCTTTACAACCCCTTTTCACCTCCTTAGGATGCGAATTTCAAAAATTCCTTCTTAGCGGGTGCTTACGTCATAAAAGAAGCCTATTGTCCAAATTTCAAGCTGTTTGACCTGGGCGTTGTTGAATCAGTCAGAACAAACGATGAATTTTTGTTTCATGAAACTAAAACTTAATTGCAATCAGTGATTGATTCATAATAAGGCGCAATATGCACCGGCCTAGGGCACCACCACAAAACGAGAATACTTTTTCCCTAGAGTTAGAACTATATTTTCGATTATTACACTTCTGATTAAAAATTGTTTGCACAGGACTTTATGATCACTTGATGAAAATGTAGATGACGTTTCTTCTAGATCAGATCTTATGAAAAATGGTGGAACTTTAGAAAGTAAAACAAACATATTAAAAGAAGGCGATATTATTAAAAGCCGAGATCTATGAACCAAAACAACAAAAATAGAAAAATTGGGGCTTCAAAAAGTTAATCCGGCGCTGATATGATTGCAGTCATAGTAATATGAGTGCGTACCAAAATGAAATTAAAATATTAATCTGCTATACTCTGCTGGGTTTTAGAATAACCGAGCGTCTTGCAAGCTTCCAGTCCCCAGGTTCTAATCTGAGAAAGGAGCACACAGTCCATTTATCTATTTATCTCAGCAGTTACCTCAGTACTGTTCACGGTACTGACTGTTATCGCCGTGGTACATATATCTGCTGGATAGTTCTTTTTTTTTCTTGCATTTATTGTTGTCTGGAATTTGGCAGCAAGGCCTTTTTTACCTACGCATATTGTTACTGTTTGAACAATCAAGCCGATTGTTGTCCGACATCAATCCGTGAGTCTTTGTTAGAAAAACAAGCAGATTGTTGCCCCATAACAATATGCGTATCATTGTTAGAACGATAAGCCGATTATTGTTCCACAACAATCTGTGTGTCATAATTAGAATGACGAGCCGATTGTTGTCTCACGAAATTCTTCGTCGTGCCTGCTGTGGGGTCTCTGTTACAATACGTTCTAGATACCATAAACTGTTATATTGAAACTACCTTCGTATCTTCATATAGTTAAAATACAACCCCGCGGTTTTTGTGTTAATATGTACAGAAAAAAATAAATTGTTTTATTTGTTCACATAGTTGACTTGACTGCTCCTTTTATTATGTTTGTATCGTCTTGACAAAAATATTATGCTCTGAATGGAATTAGTGTGAAAGTTACACACTGGTTCACTATGGGCTTATTCCTTGGGAAAGTCTTACTCATCTCTTAATATTTATAAATATTTTTAAATATTTAGATTCACATTTTTTGTTATTTGTTTTTATAAATATATGTAGGTATAAAAACTACAAACATATTTAATTCATTTAAACCTTTACCTTAAAACCTCTGTCATATTACCTACATTTTTGAAATAAACATTCTGTATGTAATATTTTCATTCATTAGTTGATTACGGTCAAAATAGTAACCTATTTTAAGGAAACTAAGGAAAGTATTTATTTGTACTTTGTCTGAGGTGTGTAGATTTGATTTTGCGATTAAAGCACTCCTCACTCCCGTGGGTTGGATATTTTAAATACAGTAGAACCTCGATAAGTTAACGTTCAAGGGAAACGTTGAACAATTTAAGTTATCGAGTTCTTATCGAGAGTTGAAGTTTGAGAGGTTTTGGAAGTTCAATTTTTAACTTAACGAGGTTCAACTGTTTTAATAACTCTTAACTCAGAATATGTCAGTGTACTCAATTTTCGGGTCATTTTATCACTCGTTAATTAATATTTCATGCGGACAGCAATACGTAAAGCGATTTAGTGAAAGACTGAAGTAAAAGTTAATAAATTTTTTGACAAAACCTTTTGTTTGTCAACTTATTCACGATGACTCACTGATAATAAGCCGCTCTTTTTCTTCAGGTATTAATATATAAATAGCTGATGAATTATGATACTCGGGAAGAAGTAGAATTGTGTGTTAATGCGCGTCTTGATCCCCCGACAAAATATCACCTTGACTAAATATCCTGGGCAAAATATCCCCCGATATAAAAACAATTACGGGGTCGTGTCGATGCGATGGCGTTTTTTGCGCAGTGAAAAGGGGAAGGCGTTTGGAGGGAGTTTTTTTAAAAAACAATTACGGGATCGTGTCGATGCGATAGCGTTATTTTTTGCGCAGTAAAAAGAGGAGGACGTTTGAGGGGAGTTCTTTAAAAAACAATTACGGGGTCGTGTATACAAAGCTAGATAGTATTACAGTAATTCTCCACCAGTTTTGCTGATAAGATTTTTTGTAGTGGATAGTTTGTCTGGGGATATTTTGTCCGTAGGATATTTTGTAGAGATAAAAATGCACGGAATCAAATTTGTAAACAGTGAAAGGTTTTTTAAATCGGTTTATATCGCTAGATGCAAACTTTTCCACTTTATAATATTAGTATAGATGTTTAATAATTGAATGTTATTCTTTGAAAATGATAATTGATCCATAACTTTTGGAAATATCGCATCCGAAATATTACAATGCGATTATATATCTGACATTTTATCGAATCAAAGCACAGCTACACTAGTTGACCTTCTAATTTTCCGACGAACACTGATCTGAACATTCTCAGGCAAATTATTTACACCGCTTCTTACAAAAAGTCGTTTTTTATGTGTTTTACAACTACTACTTTATATTATTTAAATTGAATTTTTTCCTACAACAGGAAATAGCAGTTTATTCTTTATAGTATACACATTCATACAGTACGAGACGTAAATAGTTTACAAAACCGCAAAAACGTGTTCACTTGTTAAATTAAATAATATAATTGGCGTTATTTTATGTGAATTCCGTAGTTATAAGCGATACGAATAAATTGATACAATTTCAGTATAATTTCTTTTGAATTAGTTCCGTTGCGTAGCTGGGCAACATAAGAAAGCTGGCAATTATTGAAACAACTGTATTCTACATTGAAATAATACATTTTCTCCAGTCCATTTATTTTTTTATACAATGATGTCATCGCTTAAAAATACGCATTCCGAATTTGCGAATGAAAACTTAAATGCCGTTAAATTGATATTTTACAGTTTTTCTAAAGCAAATATGTCTGGTTCTTTTTATTAGTGCGTATTTGCGTGGCGCAATTTTTGTAAATGTTTATATAGGGTGACCGGTGATTGCTCGTATTCCTGTTGGGAGAAGAAACTATGACTAATTTGGAATGATTTAACCTTATCACTTGTGGATCGGCAATGAGTAATTTTTATATGATAATGACAATTCTGTAAGCATTTGTATTTTCTTTTTTTTTATTTATTGTAAGTTTTAACCATAGAGATATAAGTAACTAGAGTACGCTAGTTCGAATGCTTGCCATAAGTGAAAATGTCCTCAGTTGAGAGAGAGAACGCTGCAGAAAACCCAGAAAACCAGATATTTGTTTACTCAAATCAGCATTGTTTTGTATCATTATTTACCATAGAGATAAGGATCTGTTCTCTGTCTGAATTGCAGACATTTTCACGGCTCACTCGCGTACTCTAGTCCAATATCTCTATGGTTTTAAGGAAAAAATCCGAAAAACGTAAATTTTTAATTACATCACAAAAAAATATGTTTGTGATTATAAATTTATTTGCAGTTGACAAACTGACCTCGCTATATGGGGACAACAGTTTAAAAATCGAGCCTCGATGGATGATGGATGGACTATTTACATACCTACAAGTTTGTACGCAACTCTCGGTGCGCGAATCCGGCTCGCTCTTGATCTTTTTTTTTCAGTTGTGAGGAATATGTTTTTGAATGTTTAAAAAAAAAATCGTAACGCCGATATTGGACGTGGAGCGTGTAGAAATGCCGACGTTAATTATATGTATAGTGTTTCTAGTACTCCTCCACTACCAGTCCCGAGACCCCAGTTCCCAGGAATTTTTGATTTATTTTTAACAGAAAATAAATTGTCCTTTGTTTTATGCCCGACACTCGTGCCTTAAGGAATGATTATTTATTTGTAATTAAAATTTTTTTAATATAGCTTGTGGTTTTTTTCCAAATCACTAATAATGATTTTTTTAATGATCGTTTTGGTAAAAAACTATGAGTCGAATTGAAGAAAAGTTCAGACAAAAATTGTTTTTTTTTTTTAGAAAAAACAATATCCACTCATAAAAAATTGTAGTTTCCCCCTGCTAAGGGTGGAGGTGGGTATTGTGTCCAAACGATTTCCCCTTCGAAACCCAACAGCTTTTGTTCGAACTTTTTTTTTATTAAACCCGTTATTTTTTAATGAAAAACGTCCAAAGTTTTTGAATAAAACACCCAGCATAAGAATGTCTACATTCTGAAACGCAATATATTATAGTTGTTAAAAAAATCTGCAGCCGCCTATACGATCGGGCGCCGGGACTCCTCTCGTGCCCGAGTCCCAGCGGATACAGTCCGCCTGGCCACCCCAGGTTCATATTTTTTATTTGACCAAAGCTTCTTTTAATGAAATGTTCTTAATTATAATATAATATGTTATAGACCTAAAACCATATGGCTTAATCAGCAGATGGGTTGAATAAAAAAGAAGCCATTAGTCACGAATTCTTGTTACAGAGTTATAAAACATTAGCATTGGAATTTTATAATAATAATATCGTTAGAGATTTTGCTTCCTGCAGATTGCAGTATTTATAATTTATAATAATTTTATTTGATAATTGTTTGCATTATCAAAGGATACGTATTCTATAAGAGGCGACACTCGAACAAAGAAGGTCACTTAAAGGTCTATCGTAGATTGTCAATTATTTATTAGATAGGCAAATATGAAGAGCTCTATTGTTTTGGGGGAAATTGGCACATGCGCACAGGAGATATTATATGCTATTATGCCGTTTTTTATATAACAAACGTTACCTCTTTATAATGTAAATATATAAAAGAAAACCGTGACTGACTGATCTATCAACGAGCAGCTCAAACCACTGGACGGATTAGGCTGAAATTTGGCACACAGATAGTTATTATGACGTAGGCATCCGCTAAGAACGAATTTTTGAAAATTCAACCCCTAAAAGGGTGTAACGGGAGTTCAAATTTTGCATGAAGAATCATCGCACAGCTCACAACACTGGACGGATTGGGTTGAAATTTAGCACACAGATAGTTATTAGATATTAGATTTTTAAAAATTCAACAACTAACATAAATAAACACGTGTTCATGCTTTGTTGAAAACAACCACTTCAGAGGGTAAAAAGAGGTAAATAGTCTGAAAATCAAGATGGGTGTCATTTTTGTCAGAAGTTGATCACGTGAATGTCATCAATTTTGAAATTTATTATGGGGTTCTACGTCGAGAAAGGAGTAACTATGTCAAATAATCGAAATGCATCCGTGTTTCGTCTAAATCGCATGCAAATCCGTGGGCAACGGCTAGTATTATATATATTGTATAGATGCAAATTAGATACTTGACTTCAAAATCCGGCTTAATTAAAAATCATACGACTGTACATATTCAAGGTTGAAACTTTGTTAAACATAGAAGAAATCGATCCGAGCGTCGCCTTTTATAAAACTTGCTTACTCTTCGATATTACGTCAGAGCAGTTCGGTTTTATACCAGCACTCAACAGTAACCACCCACTAATAATATTGTTTGTATTGTACTTTAGGGAATATACAGTGCACTTATAAACTCTTTATAACTCAGAAGTACCCTCATTTAACATCATCATTCTGTTTGTTTAATTGTCACAATTTTAATTGATATCATAATCATTAATAAGCTCTTCACTTCTCAGAAAACACATATTTCATTTGAAGATGCAGGCACAATATTAAAATAATCCGACAAATTTCATTTGTCTATTAAATTCATAAAAGACTAGACATACAAAGTACTAAATTAATCTAATAAATTAAAGGCCATATTCACCGAACCTAAGTAAGTTATGTATTAGTTTCATTTGTTCTTATCCTCCGAATAAATAGCGATATTTCAATTCATCAAGCGTAATTATGTTTACTGCAGGTATAAATCTATTCTGTATTACTTCTAGAGTATAAATTTTTATTTGCTGATAAAATAATAGTGGCCGTCACATAGATCATAATGCCTAACCTACAAACGTGGAGTATGATATCTACAGTTTGTTCTTTTGAATTATGTTTATTAACCTTTTGTGAAATGTATAGTTGTAAAACGTTAATGTTGGTGGAAGTTTAGTGTGCAATTGGGTTAGGGTAAAACATTATTATTTTATGAAATTTTTTGTCTTGACGTCTCCACTAACGTCATCGGTCAGATTTTTGGGTGACTGTCAAAATAATCAAAAAAATGATAAAGTAGCTGTATAGTGCAGTATATATTTAATTTTTAAGTAAATTTGCTAGCTGTAACTGTGTTTGGTGAATTGAAAGTAAACTTTTATCTAACGAATTTTGTTTCAAGATTAGCAATTAATAGTGTTCGATGAATATGGCCATAAGCAAGTAAAATATTCAGATGCAATATACAATGTTTATATAGGGCAATGTAATCAGAAGACGAAAAGGCTTTTGTTTTTTGGAGATATCGATGTATGGAATTTTCTAGACTTGTTTAATTTCTGTCTAAAATCAATAGTAAAACCATGAAAATTGTTTGGAAAGAAAATAGTTAAATTGTTGACAATTGTGAATTTTTCATACGGTATAGTGCGTACTACTACTATTTAATAACTTTAAAGAATAGCTTCTGTTGCTACATTGTTGAAACACCCATTGTTGCATGTCTACATTAGAAACATTTATTTCTCAAACAATGTCACCATCGGGATACGAACTCCGAATCTTTCCGCCGCGATAGTGGAAAGATTCGGGGTTCGTATCCCGATGGTGACATTGTTTGAGAAATAAATTTTTCTAATGTAGACATGTAACAATGGGTGTTTCAACAATGTAGCAACAGAAGCTATTCTTTAAAGTTATTGTTGACAATTGTCACATACTTTTATTTATTTTTATTCTTTTATAACAGTATATATTATACTAGCGAATGACTCGCTTCGCTCGTTCATTTAATTTGTTTTCATTTTAAATTTCATCGAAGACTATTTGACATTTGTAATTGAAAATTTTATTCCAAAAAGTAATGGATCAATGCATTTTTTAGCAAACAATAATATTAAATTCAATAATTCCGTGTACATTACACAATAATAATCAATATTAATAGATACATGTGTGTATATCCACGTATAAACAAAATTTACCAAATAGAAACACTAAATATACATAAATAAGTAAATAAATCGATGATTATCACATAAAATTGATTATTTTGATTTCTCCCATTGCAACAATCTGAAAAAAGTACATTAAAATCAAGAAATTAATATTTGAATAAATTTATAACATTTATAAAAATGATTATAAACTCACTCAGTTGTTTTAGAATTATAATCCAGTTTGATTTTTGAATTGAAAGCTAATATTTTAATTTTAAAAATGTCGTAAATGTCAAAATTTTGTTGTACCGTTGGCACGCGGTCTAGGTTAAGAACTTTTTCTTATAAAATTAAAAGGTAAAATCATTTTTTAAAGTAGTACGGACACTTAAAGAAAGTTTTAAAAACAAAAAAAAAATCGTAAAAAATTAAAATTTTGATGTTGTACTGTTGGCACGCGGTCTAAATAAAGAACTTCTGCCATTAAAATTATTTTGTAAAATCATTTTTTAAAGTAGTACCTACGGGCACTTAAAGAAAATTTTAAAAATTAAAAAATGTCGGAAATGTCAAATTTTTTTTATAGTACCGTTGACACGCGGTTTAGATAAAGAACTTTTGCTTATAAAATTTTGTGAAATCATTTTTTAAAGTAGTACATACACAAAGAAAATTTTGAAAACTCAAAATTGTCGTGAATGTCAAAATTTTGTTATTGTTCTGTTGGCACGCGGTCTAAATAAAGAACTTTTGTTAATAAGATTATTTTGTAAAAACATTTTTTAAAGTTTTACGGGCTCCTAAAGCAAATTTTAAAAATTAAAAAATGTAAATGTCAAAATTTTGTTGTTGTACAGTTGGCACGCGGTGTAGATAAAGAACTTTTGCTTTTAAAATTATTTTGTTAAATCATTTTTTAAAGTAGTACCAGAGCACTATAAGCTAATATTTTAATTTAAAAAATGTCGTAAATGTCAAAATTTTGTTGTACCGTTGGCACGCGGTCTAGGTTAAGAACTTTTTCTTATAAAATTATAATGTAAAATCATTTTTTAAAGTAGTACGGGCACTAAAATAATTTAAAAATAAAAAAATTTCGTAAAAAATCAAAATTTTGAGTTACTGTTGGCACTTGATCTAAATAAAGAACTTCTGCCAATAGAAGTATTTTGTAAAATCATTTTTTTAACTAGTACGGGCACTTTAAGAAAGTTTTGAAAATAAAAAAATTTCTTTAAAAATCAAAATTACGATGTTGTACTGTTGGCACGCGGTCTAAAAAAAGAACTTTTGCCATTAAAATTATTTTGTAAAATCTTTTTCTAAAGTAGTACGGGCACCTAAAGAAAATTTTAAAAGTCTAAAAAAATCGTAAATGTCAAAATTTTCTTATTGTACCGTTGGCACGCGGTTTAGATAAAGAACATTTGCTTATAAAAATTATTTTGTAAAATCATTTTTAAAGTAGTACGGGTGCCTAAAGCATTTTAAAAAAATTAAAAATTGTCGTTAAAATCAAAATTTTTTTATTGTACCGTTGGCACGCGGTCTAGATATAGAACTTTTGCTTATAAAATTATTTTGTAAAATCATTTTTAATGTAGTACGGGCACTTAAAGAACATTTTAAAAATTAAAAAATGTCGTAAATGTCAAAATTTTCTTATTGTACCGTTGGCACGTGGTTTAGATAAAGAACTTTTGCATTTTAAATTATTTTGTTAAAACATTTTTTAAAGTAGTACAGGCTCCTAAAGCCAACTTTGAAAATTCAAAAATGTCGTAAATGCCAAAATTTTCTTATTGTGACGTTGGCACGCGGTCTAGGTAAAGAACTTTTGCTTATAAAATTATTTTGTTAAATAATTTTTCAAAGTAGTACGGGAAAAAAGAAAGTTTTGAAATTTCAAAAATCACGTAAAAGTTAAAATTTTGTTTTGGTACTGTTGGTAAGCGATCTAAATAAAGAACTTTTGCTTGTAAAATTATTATGTAAATCACATTACAAAGTAGTACGGACACAAAGTAAATTTTAAAAATTAAAAAATGTCGTTAATGTCAAAATTTTCTTATTGTACCGTTTGCACGCGGTCTAAGTAAGGAACATTTGCATATAAAATGATTTTGTAAAATCATTTTTTAAAGTAGTACGCGCACTTAAAGAAAATTTGAATCTTTAAAAATGTAAATGTCAAAATTTTCTTATTGTACCGTTAGCACGCTGTCTAGATAAAGAACTTTTGCTTATAAAATTATTTTGTGAAATCATTTTTTAAAGTTGTACAGGCACTAAAAGCAAATTTTGAAAATTCAAAAATGTCGTAAATGTCAAAATTTTCTTATTGCACCGTTGGCACGCGGTCTAGATAAAAAACTTTTGTTCATAAAATTATTTTGTGAAATCTTTTTTTAATGTGGTACGTCTATTTAAAGCAAAGTGAATATTCAAAAATGTCGTAAATGTCAAAATTTTCTTATTGCACCGTTGGCACGCGGTCTAGATAAAAAACTTTTGTTCGTAAAATTATTTTGTGAAATCCTTTTTTAATGTGGTACGTCTATTTAAAGCAAGGTGTGAATATTCAAAAATGTCGTAAAGGTCAAAATTTTGTTGTTGTACTGTTGGCACGCGGTTTATATAAAGAACTTTTGCTAATTAAATTATTTTGTAAAAACATTTTAAAAAGTTGTACGGGCTCCTAAAACAATCTTTAAAAATTCAAAAATGTCGTAAATGTCAAAATTTGCATATTGCACCGATAGCACGCAGTTTAGATAAAGAACTTTTGCCTTTAAAATAATTTTGTAAAATTATTTTTTGAGGTAGTATGGGCGCCTAAATCAAATTTTAAAAATTTAAAAATATCGTTAATGTCAACATTTTCTTATTGTACTGTTGGCACGCGGTCTAGATAAAGAACGTTTGCATATAAAATTATTTTGTAAAGTCTTTTTTTAAAGTAGTACGGGCACCTATAAAAAAATTTGAAAATTCAAAAATGTCGTAAATATCAAAATTTTCTTATTGTACCGTTTGCACGCGGTCTAGATATAGAACGTTTGCTTATAAAATTATTTTATAAAATCATTTTTGAAGTAGTACCAGCACTAAAAGCAATTATTTAAAATTCTAAAATGTCGTAAATGTCAAATTTTTTTGTTGTACCGTTGAGACGTGGTTTAGATAAAGAACTTTTGCTTATAAAATTATTTTGTTAAATCATTTTTTAAAGTAGTACGTGCACTTAAAAAAAATTTTAAGTTCAAAAATTTTGTTAATATCAAATTTTTTTTATTGTACCGTTGGCACGCGGTCTACATAAAGATTTTTCGGTTATAAAATAATTTTTTAAAAACATTTTTTAAAGTAATACGGGCACTTAAATAAAATTTTGAAAATTCAAAAATGTCGTAAATGTCAAAATTTTCTTATTGTGCTGTTGGCACGCGGTTTAGATAAAAAACTTCTGTTTTTAAAATTATTTTGTAAAATCATTTTTTGAAGTAGTAGGTACGGGCACTTAAATAAAATTTTGAAAATTCAAAAATTTCGTATATGTCAAAATTTTGATGTTGTACCGTTGGCACTCGGTCTAGGTAAAGAACTTTTGTTAATAAATTTATTTTGTAAAATCCTTTTTTAAAGTAGTACACACACTTAAAGAAAATTTGGAAAATTTAAAATATTGTCGTGAATGTCAAAATTTTGATGATGTACTGTTGGCAGGCGGTCTAAATAAAGAACTTTTGCTTATGAAATTATTTTGTAAAATAATATTTTTAAGTAGTACGGGCACTAAAAGAAAATTTTGAACATTCAAAATTGTCGTAGGTATATGTCAAAATTTTCTTATTGTGCCGTTGGCACGCACTTTAGATAAATAACTTTTGCCTTTAAAATTATTTTGTGAAATCATTTTATAAAGTAGTACGGGCATTTAAAGAAAGTTTTGAAAATTCAAAAATTTTGTAAGAGTCAAAATTTTGTTGTTGTACTGTTGGCACGCGGTCTAAATAAAGATCTTCTGCTCATAAAATTATGAAATAGGTCAGTTAATAAAACAATTCCAAAATCATTTAATTTTTCTTTTATGGCAATTTTTTGAGCGCTTTCGGGAATTTTTAATCTATGATAAAGATCAGTTATCAAATTAAATTTTATAATTAATACTTACGAAATTAAAATTGAATTCATGTCAATTCCTTATGCATCCATTTTAGTTTTAATGACGAACCTTATCGACTTATTAAATATGGTATCAAATTTCCATATTTAGATATTCTAATATTTGGTTTCATGATTGTTAAAGACACTTATTTACTTTATTGTAAATTAAATTTAATTAATAATACAATTTAGTGAGAGTCGGGATTTTCCGACTACCAGTCGGAATTTTCCGACTACCAGTAGGTATTTTCCGACTAAGAGTCGGTATTTTCCGAGTAAGAGTCGGGATTTTCCTACTACCAGTCGGTATTGACCGAGTCAGAGTCGGGACTTTCCTACTATCAGTCGGTATTTTCCGACTCATATATCGGTTTTTTTCCTACTACGGGTCGGTATTTTCCGAGTAAGAGGCAGAATTTTCCGACTATCAGTCGGTATTTTCCTAATAGCAGTACGGCCAATATAATATAGGATACAATTTAATACCAATTACAAAACACCCAACTTGGCAACATGGCTAGGGTGGAAGCTCAAACGCTTTATGATCGGACATTATAAAAAATATGTGTATTATAATATTAGAAAATAAAAATGAATTCTTTAAATTATTATTTTTTTTGGGTCAATAAATTATGTCCCATATAGCGATCTGTGCCCTATCATCTTGTATTAACCATCGTGTGATTAACTTGCTAAATATTTTAACATTCAAGACTTTTTTTGACTCCATAGGTAAGAGATTAAATAGCTTGACAGCAAGGAATGTAATGTACCTATTTATTTCTGGACAAACGTATTCGACATTTTTGGATGATATATATTTAGGGATTGGGCTTGGGTTTGATGGGAATTGCTGACTGGATTTAGAAGTTCTGGATGTCGATATATAAGAATATTTTGGCATACAATCAGTGCATATTCAGAACCCCAAAATCTCTAAATAAGTCAACGGAAGGATAAAGAAAGGGTTTACGAAGAATAATCCGTAAAAGTATTTTTTGAGTATTGAAGAGTGGAATCAAAAATGACTTGTAAACACCTTTTAATTCTTAATGTTAAACAGATAAATGTTTTGTCAAGAATAATAAAAAAGTTTATAATATCCAGTGGTTTCGCTTTGACAGACTTGCCTCTTGACTGGCGACTGAGTTTTTGACAATGTAAAGTAAGGTTTTTTTCTTTATATGCAACCGCTACAGAAATTAAGTCCAATTC
This sequence comes from Xanthostigma xanthostigma, assembly GCA_963575645.1. Lineage (NCBI taxonomy): Eukaryota > Metazoa > Arthropoda > Insecta > Raphidioptera > Raphidiidae > Xanthostigma > Xanthostigma xanthostigma. Next base: position 31,210,056 of record OY754469.1, on the reverse strand, counting down.
TTCAAACGGTATTTTATTAGTTTTTGGTGTGAAACATTTACTTGCACGTTTGGATGGGAATAAAAAGGTGCAATTGGCGCGAAGATACTAGTATTTTGTTAGATGACAGCACATGACGCTAGCTATGTGTCTGCGTTGGATTATAACATGGCTTTTGTTGAAGGCGACATCTAAGTGACAGGATGAAAAGTCACCCCATTTTCGTTAGATGGCAGGTCTAAATTTAATTACTAGAATTTTGCTTAAATTTATGTTTCACATCTGACAGGCGTCCCGCGATGGCTCACCTTTTTTTATGAATATTTAATTTACGTCTCTTAAAAGTTTCAGCCTCGGTAGGACGTATCTCCAAAACTATATCATCAATTTAACAAAAGCTAATTGATACTCGGCTAGATCAGTTGACTGCGGGGTCGTGGGTCGATTTAGACAAATTGTATACATTAATTGCAATATTATATGAAATAATAATACAACTATAAAAGCCCTAAAAGACTGATAAAATATCCTACCACCTACCACTCGACATAAAGGACAAAGGACAATACACCATAAGCAGAAAACGAGAAATAATCTGTAATAAGGTAACCCTAATAAGGGCTCAAAACACAACCACCTACCACACGACACAGAAAGACAACACGAGATATTACAGCCACTAGGCGAATAGTGAATCAAGATCAGTTCAAGATTAAATCAAAGCTTACAAATCCACCGACTGAGGATAAAAAGGCGCCAAGACTCCAGATCGCAAGCAACCGCACCCAGAGAGTCCAGACTAGGAAGCTTAGAACTGATTCCTGACTACTAGAATACGCCTTAGCATAAAAAAAACTACACAAACAATTCCTGACTCAAAACACGAATCTCAAGATCGATAAGTTTCAAAACAATATTGCCGATTACCTACTGAAAGTTATTCGATAAGAGACGGCACAAGTAATTTTCATCAAGAAATCGGTAATCCAAAAATAGGTAGAATAGCTTCTTAGGACCCCAAAATGTTGAGATCTGATGAAAACTCGATTTTCTAAAATCGGACAGAAACCAATAATTTCCCATTTTGAAAATTTTTAATAGGAGGAAAGTTAAAAAAAGAGGAGTCGTGAACAGAAATCGTAAACGAAATGCCACACATATAGGGCGCGGTGCATTCCAATAAAGCACCTGAAAGAGAAAACGAAGGACAATAATTAGACGATGTTGAAAAAGAAGCACCGGAGATGAACGTCACATAGATTGGCATGAATAATGAGACGTGAACTGAGCAATGAGTGGAGAGAAGCCAACAAGAAGAGAGACCGGAGCTGCTGCGACCTGTATGTGTGCACCTCAACTTGGCCTCATATTTTAACGGCAGTGACGGCGCGGCGCGTTTTCCAATGTCATGTAATCTCCAGGAAAAAGTGAAGCTAGCTTAGATTCTTCTCATTTGACTACTGATTTTCTAGCGTATATAATTTTTGAAGCCACAAAATACAGAGCGCTTTTCAAGGAGTCATATAAACTTTCAGATGTCTGATTAGATTCTTATCATCTAAGGGGGCGTCCATTAATTATGTCGATAAGCTCAAAATATGAAGAGGGGCTCTTCAAATTTTTACCACATCTCATTTAAAGGAAGAGGAGATCAATAAACATCCCACGTCAACTTTTTAATTAAGGGAATATGCTTTATTATAATAGAATACATTTTGTATCATATTTCCTATCTTATTTTACGAAAATATTCCAGCCAATTGGGCTAAGGAACTATTCCAACTTCAAAATGTTGACATTTGATATAGTATAATAAAGAAAGGAAAATTTCTGATATCGCGTGAGGTAACGCGGGTAATGGCTAGTATTCAATATAATACCTTCATTTGCCCATTGCTATTAAAGTGGAAGTTTAAAAATGTAGATAATAACGGGAAGCGTGATAGATGGAAAATAATTAATAGTGCGAATGGCGTCTTATTTGCTATTCATTGCCATGGTTATCTACATAATATGTCATGTAAAAATTAATCAAAGCTTGCTTAACTAGTTTATTTCTGACACATCTACAAAACAAAAGAACAGCTAATTTTTTTTATTTTCAAAATATTTCCGAATCCATAAGTTTAGAAAATACTTTGTTGAAAAAATAAATAGAATAATTTATAAAAAGTATACAATTATTATATAAAAAACAACGTTATTTCCCCAAAAACAATAGGGCTCTTCATATTTACGTATCAAACATCCTCCCAAAATTTGGTTTCAATCCGTACATCCGTTTGGCCTGTATCGTGCTCACAGACTAACAAACGAACACGTATAGAGTTCTTTTCAAAAAAATATGTTTTTTAGGTTCGGGGGACCTTAAAACGAAAAATATTGTATAATTTTGAAAAAAAAAATTTGACCTAAACTAGTACCATTCTCCACTTTGGGTTGGAATAGTAAAATGTAGTATCAGTATTAACGCTTAGGTATGAAGCAAAATACATGAACATATCAAATATATTTAATTATTTAAAAAAATTATAGGGTAAATCTCACCAGAGGAGAGATTTAGTCTCACTAGATTAAGTCTCACTAAGGAGGAGGGGGGGATCTAAATTTAAGAAAAAACAAATCACGTTATTAATGGACATCCCCTAATCAATAATCATTACACGCCCCTGTACTTGTGCAAGAGTTCTTTTGTTTTGCACGGTGCGCAAACACCAAACGTCTTTCTGTAATCAGATATCGCGAACCAACCAACAGACAGGTATATACAGCATGTTGAAAAAGTCCCGGTACCCCGGAATAACTCGTTTTCTTTGCTCCGAATAAAAAATGTTTGGAACAAAAGTTGTTAAATATTGAAGAAAGGATCGTTTGGACACAAAACCAACCCTCACTCCTTCCCCCTCGTGGAGAGTGGGGGGTAACTTGAAAATTTCAATTGTCCGAAATTTTTTTTTTGTTCGAGTTAATCTTTCCCCACTAATCAGCTTCGAACATCAAAAAAACAAAAATAACTAATTGATTGATGAAATTTTAATTTCCCTCACGTGTGTGATGCGAAATTGTGTGTCTACATAACTCGCCTCAGCTGCTTGTTCCATTATCTAACGTCTCAAATTTTCATTTTTGCACATTTTTTGTTTTTTGATGTTCGAAGCTGATTAGTGGGGAAGGATTATCCCGAACAAAAAAAAGGTTCGGACACTAGATGTTTATTTTTAATCGAAGAACTCATTAAGCTAATAAAAACAATTCCAGCCAATTGGGCGACGGTGTCATTCCAACTTCAAAATGTTGACATTTGATATAGTATAATAAAGAAAATAAAATTTCTGATATTGCGTGAGGTGACGCGGTTAATGGCTAGTATTCAGTATTATATTTGCTATTCGTTGGCATGGTTACCTACATATAATGTTCCACGTCATGTAAAAATTAATCAAAGTATGCTTAACTAGTTAATTTCTGACACATCTTAAAAACAAAAGAACAGCTGATTTTTTTTATTTTCAAAATATTTCCGGAACTATAAAATTTAGAAAAAAAAATTCTTAACGAAACTTTCTTGAAATAGTAGATAGAATAATAATCCGTTATGAAAAGTATACCATTATTATATAAAAAAACACCGTTATAGCATATACCTCTTAATATTTGCATGCCAAACATTTTCCCAAAATTTGGTTTTAATCATCGTATCGTGTTCACAGTAACAGATGTACATATTTTTTCTAAAAATATGTTTTTTGGATTCGGCGGACCTCAAAACGAAAAGATATTTTAAAATTTTTGAAAAATGATTTTTGACCTAAACTAGTACCATTCCCCCCCCACTTGTGGGTTGGATTGGTATTAGGGGTTGTCATTTAAAATTTTCAAGTCACCTCCACCTCCGCGAGATGGTGAAAAGGTGAGGGTTGGTTTTCTGTACAAACGATCCTTCTTTCAAAACCAAACAACTTTTATCCCAAACATTTTTTTTATTCTTTGCAAAGAAAGTGAGTAAGTCCGGGATACCGGAACTTTTTCAACACCTGTATATAGCATGCCTCCGAGTACCGCACGTTGCGAGATTGGGACCTTCTCTTATTCATCTTCGTCCGTTTCATGGTCGCTCGTAAATTTTTTTTTCGAGAGTAGTGATAATTTCACAGATTGTGTGTAGATTTTTGCGAAACTACGCGCCTCTGTTATTAAGGCATAATATATCAGATCCGCTGATAAATTATCTATATCTATCAAATTAATTTTTACTAGCGGCCAGTCCCGGCTTCACCCGGGTACAAAACTGTATAATTTATAAATACTCTAGCGGCCCGGCTCGGTGTCACCCGGGTGCGATAGATACATTTTGTGTTATTGGAAAATTGTGCAAAATTTATTTCATTAAGAAACGACTACAACGCCAAAATGTGCGAACTGATAGCTCTGAGCTTTGGTGGCAGTGCCCGCTAGCTCATGTTGCTATTTCTCGCCTGGTGTGCAAGAGCTTACACCCGCCTACTTGATATCGCTGCATGATACGGATACAGTTTTTTTGACAAAACGCCGTTATTTTGTACAAAGTATTTACAAAATATATACAAAAACCTTTCCTATTTATCGCTCTTTGTATTAGTGAAAACCGTATGAAAATCCGTTCGGTAGTTTTGGAGTTTATCGCGTTTAGATAGACAGTCAGACGCGGCGGAGGGACTTTATTTTATATATTACTAGTGATTCCGCCCGGTTTCACCCGGGTGCAAAAGAACGCATGGGGAAGGAAGGGACATGAGTACGCACATTCATCTTAGTTTACCGAGATTAATGTTGTGTCCAAACTTCATAATGATCGACGTTACCGTTCAAAAGTTTTTGTCGTTAAAAAGCAGTAGGTATTTATACTTTTTTTAAGTTATAAATTTTTTTTAATATAATAAATATTTAATTGAAAACACTGTAGGAAAATTATTTTTATATAGGTGCCTATAGTTGTAACAGTTTTTAAATGAGCTATTAATTAAATTTATTTAATTTTAATTAGTCGTACATTGCAAATAAAATATTAAAAAATTGAAATATAAGCCTTAAAAGAAAGCAATGTAGAAAATAAAAAAAATAAAAATATATTCGCCGACGTGGGGCTTGAACCCAAGACCCTGGCATTAAGAGTCTTACGCTCTACCAACTGAGCTATCCTAATATTGCAATATTTAGTTAAGGCATTTCACCTGATAATATTTGTCGGACGGACTAATTTTGAGATACATCTTGCAACATTTTTCATTGATGTTCCTCTCCAATTGGTCGTAGCGTAATATTATATAGCCTATAGCCTTCCTCGATAAATGGGCTATCCAACAAAAAATTTTTTTTTCCATTCGAAGCAGCAGTTTCTAAAATTAGCGCGTTCAACCAAACAAACAAACAAACTCTTCAGCTTTATATATTAGTATAGATATAGATAGTCTCCCTCTCCCTCCCCCTCTCTCTTTTTCTGGAAATCTACTATTGACCTTCCCATCTACGCAATCATCCACACCCACCCATGCAACAACTCACTAATATCAATGTAAGTTTTTACGGGGACGAGGCGATGAGCCTTTAAAACACATTGTTAGTTACGTTGAACAGTTTTGGTAAAAGTAATAATGGTTGATTATAGAATTTGACTGAATAGAATAGAAGAATAGAATAAATTTATTATCCGAAACAACTGTACGCAGGGTTCGTCAATTAATTATACAATTAAAAAATACATCAGGTATTGGTACGTAATTACAAACTTAACCAAATTTTAACATTTAACATCCGCATGAATTCTGGTTGTGAACCTGATGCGGTTTTATAATCGGATAAAAAATACCCTACACCAACCGTCGAAGTTAAATGACTATTCATTTTATTGTTATCAATCGACAGAAATCTTTATAAAAATCAATCCAAATGTTCTCAGGTGATGCCGGTACAACAGACAGCTAAACGAACAGATAAAAAATAGTGAAAACATTTATTCTCGCAATGTATAATACAGAAAACCAAAACCGGAAAATCCATGAAAAAATAAATTGCCGACATGGCACACATTTCTAACTTGGATGTTAAAGAGGAGATACTAAATTTTATAATTATTTTGACGTTAGTACGGCTGGTGTTTATAATATAAGTAGATTTAAACAATTATTGGATAATGGATAGGGCAGCCACAAGATTAATGTGAAAAAATACTTATATCTTGTGACTGTCCTATCCAATAATTGTTTATAACTAAATTTTATAGACGCTCAACAGCCAAGATTATATCAGAATGCTGTTACCATAAAATTGAAAGTTCTACCATTGTCCATATCATTATGTGAAGTAATATTAAAAGACACGCTACTGCGAATTTAAGTACCAAATACGATAGACGAAAAAGCGACCTTTTTGTTTGCTCTTTTTCTTTTCCATACTTTAACGGCCACCCAAACATAGCTCGCTCGAAAAACGGAACGCTATTTATTAAGGATAAGTATTTCGTAGTCGTTTTTTTTTAACTTTTGTTTCAGGAATATAATGTAAATTGTAAATTATGGTAAATATCAGGACTAGATTTTTTATGTGAGTAACAACAGTTTTCGAAAAAACAATGCGGTATTGAAAGCAGTAATTCAGCTGCGTGTTCGGCCATAATGGAATCTATTTGGATTGTTTGCAAGGACTACGACTGCTTTGCTGTCTCTGTTGCTCATATGGCTTTAAAAACAATAACTGAAACTTACTATTGCGGATTGGTAAAATCGGATTTCTTTTGTTTTACTTTAGGCCCTAGTGCGAATCATTTTGTAACTGCTATATACACAGGCACGAAATACAGCTATAATATACAGGAGTCGCGTAAAAAATATAAATATTAGTACAGTATATAAGCCGTAACATTTTTTTACGATATGAGACTAGATAACTCGTTTAAAAAAACCTTGCCTTAACCTTGTCACAGAGGAGAATTTACGAAAAAAGGCTCAGTAGGCTTTTATACAATAGTTTTTGAACGTATATTTGAAAGTCATTGCCAACTGAATTTTTATGCCCTGCAGGAAGCCTTCTCAAGGCCCCCCTAGAACGTTTTTAACAAATCAGAAATATTCGACAAATGTTGAGAAAATGATAGACGTTTATAATAAACCGACTTATTAAATACATGAATCATTTAATTTTCAATTCATTTATTATTATTTCCACTCATTGTAAGTTTTTAGATAGGACGGGCCCCTGACAGCACATCTGACTTGTGCTATCTAAAAGGGACTCTCAAAAATATTTTTCTAAAAATAACAAAAATCGAGAGTAACTTTTGGCAAGAGGGGCCCTTAATGCCTTCCGTCGGGGGCCCAGTGGGCAAGTATTCCTTTGCCCACCTATTAAATCCGCCATATTTTTTCGTTTTGATATCCCCCGAATCCAAAAAACATATTTTTGTAAAAAACTCTGTGCGTCTGTTAGTCTGTGAACACGTTACAGGTCAAACGGATGAGCGGATTGAAACCAAATTTTAGGAGGATGTTTGGTATGGAAATATGAAGACCCCTATTGTTTTTGGGGAAAATAGGCGCATGCGCAGAAGAAATATATGCTATAACAGCGTTTTATATATAATAATGGTATAGGTATACTTTATAAAGGCTTATTATTCTATTTATTATTTTAAGAAAGTTTCGTTAAAAATTTGTTTTCTAAACTTTATAGCTCCTGAAATATTTTGTAAATTAAAAAAATCAGCTGTTCTTTTGTTTTGAAGATCTGTCAGAAAAAAACTAGTTAAGCATGATTTGATTAATTTTTACATGACGTGAACATATTATGTAGGTAACCATGGCAACGAATAGCAATTAATATAATATTGAATACTAGCCATTACCCGCGTCACCTCATGCGATATCAGAAATTTTATTTTCTTTATTATACTATATTAAATGTCAACATTTTGAAGTTGGAATGGTCTCGTTGCCCAATTGGCTGAATTTTTTTAATTTAGATTAAGAAAGGCTTCTGATCTAGAATCGCAAAATCACTGCATGTCATTTAAATCTAATACTACATTTTCGGTTTATAAACTACCTAACTTCTAATTTTTATCATATTTTATTTTTATACATACTGTATATTCTCATAACTCATAAGTTATAATATTATGTAAAATATTTTGTATTTTAATAATTAATTAGGTATCTAAGCTAAGGCAACATGTAGACGTAGAGTATAAAGAGATTATTTAGGAATTTTAACGAGCGGAATAGAAAGAAATAAACCAATTAGTTACATTTTTTACAAAAAGATTGATTCCAGCATAATAAAAAAACATGTTTGTATAATTCAAATGCTAAATTTCATATACAATACGATCAAGGCAACTATATAAATTTGGTAAACGCATACGATTTTCAAAATCATATTTTTTTAGTACACAATATCGTAAAGAAAATTTGATATTTAGTCAGAATTATTATAGTTTAGTTAGTGGCTGAATACACATAAGTGTAAAAGTCAAAAATTTATAATAAAAAAAAAATAAAAAAGCACAATTGTGCCGTTACAAAATATAATGTTAATTATTATAATTGATATGAAAGGCTTTCTTGTACATTTGACATAATATTATAGTTCAGCATGTTATGCTATCATCATATGTATAATAATTACTATACGAAGCATTGTCTATTTATTCAATGTGTGGTGAGCGAAGGCAACAAAGCGTATCGAAAATATATCTGCGTCTTTTTTTCGAAGTAATTCATTGGTTATTTCGACAATATATATTATATATATTAGCATGGAGCATATCTCTCTTTATCAAAAGTTTTATGTCATTATCTATGGCGTTAGCCAATCAGAACCAACGAGCTCTTACGACTTAAAAAAAGACAGAAGTATATGTTTGCACCCTAATGGTTCGATTGCGATTTTATTCGTATGCTCGGTATATAATAAAAGTATATGGATCATCTATAATAATTTTTAAGTCATATTATGACGCTATTCTGTATGGTCAATGTTAAAATTAACAGCGCTGTTATATGTCTGGTAAAGTTTAACTTGTGTGATGTTAAAGTTAGAAAGTGACAAAACATTGACAGCACTGTAAATTCTTATATTGACCATACAACATATCATCAAGAGTTATTTTTAATGCGTTTTTATTTACCAGACACTCGAACGAATTTAAGTGTCATATCGTTCGTTTTTTTTCATTGAACGAAGCAGAAATTGCGGTTGTAAGGTACATTTTAGATCTAAAGGGCTTGAAAACAACATTCTATTATACATTATATGAATGAATCTACCTTTCTAACTTCAAAATCAGTCCTCTGCGGTAAAATTTAAACCTTTCACATTACGATTTGGTAAGGTAGTAAACAGGTGAATTTTTTCACCTATTTATTTTACACAGGTACATATTTTTGACTAACCCCCAACCGTTTTTTTAACAAAGGAATTTTTACCTGGATTTAAAAAACCGTTGCATTATTAATTGGGGAGAAATTTAAATGCCCGATGTATCATTTCATAATATTATCATAAACAGTAGGTATACAAACATATTATACATAAATAATAAGCATTATATAAAATGGAATATTTTCAAAATCTATACTCGAAGATTTCAAAAATGTATATCTATTTCTATACTATAGGACCTAGATAAGTTAAAAACCTTTGTAACTTAAATTTTTTTTCAATTCCCTTCCCCTCAAAGCCTAAAACCTCCATTACTTAAAGTCAAAACCTCGGTAACTTAAACAAAAATTTTGAGCGTTGACCCTTGATAACTTAAAATAATATTTTGGTTACCTCCATAACTTAAAGTATTAATTATTATCAGTGAATCATCGTGAATAATTATACAAACAAAAGGTTTTGTCAAAAAATTTATTAACTTTTACTTCAGTCTTTCACTAAATCGATTTACGTATTACTGTGCGTACGAAATATTAATTAACGAGTGATAAAATAAACCCAAAATTGAACACACTAACATATTCTGACAGTTGAACCTCGTTAAGTTAAAAATTGAACTTCCAAAACCTCTCTAACTTCAACTCTCGATAAGTAAAAAACCTGATAATTTAAATTTTTCAATGTTCCCCTTGAACTTTAACTTATCGAGGTTCTACTGTAATAGTATAAAGCGGTAACGTTTTTAAGTTTGGATGTGGAAAGTAATCGCTGAAACTATACTCATCCAGATTAAAAAAATTTTTCATCAATATTTATTTATTTGTAGCAAAATTTGAAAAATGGTGTCAAATTAAGAAAGGCTGTAAGTTAAAGATATACTTCACTAAATGTATTTATTTACAGAATTGCACCAAATTAGAAGTGTTACCTCAACACAAATTTAAAAATTACAGTGATCAAAATAAACGCTAATCAAGGGAAAAATATTATTTGAAAGAAATTAAAACAGTGAAGAGACCCCTTAGACTCTGCAAAATTGAATAAAACCCTGTACATAATTAATATATTAGCTGTGAAATTATAAGACATATAAATACGTCTGACTGTTTGCTATATATTTGTCCTAGAACTGCCAGCGTATAAATAATGTCAAACATTGGTTAATATTTTATACTGACGAACTTGGGACAATGGCGTCTGAAAAAATTAATTTTCTATTTATAAATAGGGAACTTCAAATAAATAAAATTGCCGACCAATTTTTTTCAGACCATATATTTACAAAAATTATATAAAAAAATAAATCAAAGTAACAAAGGATGACGTTTCGATCCGGCTTTGGATCTTCTTCAGAAAAATCTAAAAAATATAAAAATTAATTAGTATTAAGTTATTTATTATCTAATAGAATGCACGAATGATAATGTTAAAATGAATAAAAAAAAAAGACGTTAATCAAAGATTTATATAAATATGGTAATTCGTCTTGGGAATATTTTCGAGTAGAAGCTGCATTTGCGAATCTCAAGAGTTAAAACTAGATATAAAGATACAACTTTTGTTGCAACATTAAACTCTCCAATATTTATGTACTTCATATTTAGCAATGATACTTCAGAAAAACGGCAGAACATACCTACTACGTAGTTATTTTCTGTAAGTGCCATTTGTGGACTTCAATGAAATATTTTTAGGATTTACAAAGTATATAATAGAACTTATACAATAATGGCCATAAAATTATTGAAAAATCCTTTTTTTTAGAAATTACACACGCACTTTGTTGGAGTCTATTACACGAGTTGTTCAAAACCGTACTATTTATATGATAATTGTTGTTCTTTATGAAAAAGTCCCTTTAAAAGTTTATTTTTTGTAGTAAAAGTGATTTTGCATCTAACAGTACAATTCTCAGAATCCATTCATTCATAACAAGTGAGCGACAGGTTATGAAAGAGATGGGCATTGCAAATGATATACTGACAACAAAGACAAGAAGAGTTGCCCACCGAAGATCCCACACACAACCAAAACACTCACAGGCACATGGTTCTGTGCACGCACACTGAATATAGTAAAAATTATCTCAAATGTAACTCAGCTTGAACTCGTATAGTTTTTTTTTCGTTTTTTATTTAAATATAAAACGCTCAGCAACTAAGGCTATATGCGTAAACATATTACATAAGATCAATTAAAGGTAAGTATGATTGATGAATATCAAGAACACTGAGGTTTACACCAATTATGAAACGTGAGTCTGGACACCCCTTAATCACAACAAATGTTGTGGTCAAGAAGTGGCCAAACTCTCGCCTCAAACTTAGTAAGTATGATTGTTTCTTACAGATTGGTAAGTCTTACAGTATAACTATTTTGTATTAGTTTATGTTGAACTGATTATATTTTATTTTTTAGGTTAGTAAGTTCAAGAAACCGTTAAACCTTCAAGAGAGTTCCTTCGTCAAACTAAGAATGTCCTTTAAGGAGGCTGGTAAGCTAGAAGAAATCCGTTCTTGGTTGTATTTGGTGCAAGTAGACAGAATATGTTCCACTGCAATTTGTTCATTGCAGATATCACACATTGGAGGAGGATCTTTTTTCAAGATGTGCGAATGGGTCAGAGGTCCAATTCTCAATCTAGTTATGGTTGTCTCAATTTGATCTTCAGTTACGATTGATATATTTTTAGAAAGTATCGCTCTGATCGTAATTCACTATTTTGATTAAAATATCTGTATAATCCTTAATTAATACGAAATTAAACAAGTGGGAATGGTATTAGTTTAGGTAAAAAATCACTTTTCAAAATTTTACAATATCTTTTCGTTTCGATGTCCTCCGTTTCCAAAAAACATATTTTTGGAAAAACTCAGTGCGTTGTTAGTCTGTGAGAACGAAATATGAAGAGCCCTATTTTTTTGGGGGGAAATCGGCGCATGTGCAGAAAAGATATATACTTTAACGGTGTTTTTTATACAATAATAATATGTTTTTCATAACGCCTTATTAATCCATTTATTTTTTCAAGAAAGTTTTGTTAAGAATTTTTTTATAAACTTTACCTATAGTTTCGGAAATATTTTGAAAATAAAAAAAAAATCAGCTGTTGTTTAGTTTTGTAGATTTGTCAGAAATAAACTAGTTAAGCATACTTTGATTAATGTTTACATGACGTGGAACATATGTAGGTAATACAAATCTTTAATTAACGTCTGAATAGAACTCTTCAAGTTTTTAAATAACTTTTTCTTTATGGGTACTTTGATATCCATGACTACGTATTAAAAAATTGTTTGTTATTAATTTTTCATTAATTGTTTGATTCTTTCAAACTTCCATCATTCGTGTAAATAAATAATTAATAATTTAATACTAATTAATTTTTATATTTTTAGATTTTTCTGAAGAAGATCCAAATCCGGATCGAAACGTCATCTTTTGTTATATTGATTTGTATTTTTATCATTTTTGTCAATATATCGTATGGTCTGAGAAAAATTGGTCGACAATTTTATTTACTTGAAAATATGTAGGTAATCATGGCAACGAATAGCAAATATCATAATATTAGCCAATACTGCGCAATATCAGATGCGTGTTATTTTCTTTATTTTACTATATTAAATGTCAATATTTCTGAAGTTGGAATGGTCCTGTTAACCGATTGGCTTGAATTTTTAGTTCAATTTTGACGTGAAAACGCCTATTCGCTTGTCAAGTATAATGATAGAAGGTCGAACTTTTTGTGTTACCAGATACTCATTTTCATCCGGTAATAATTACGGGACTAATAATGCGTTAACAATGATTAAGCCCACAACCGATAGAGCATGTGTTTACGAGTTCGTCGCGTACGATTTATTTTGCCTTTGACGTCATCGCACGAATGTAGGGGCATGCACGTGACAGTCACGAATTAGCTTTGTGTAAATTTAAAAATTAATGTAGCGCTACAAAGTAAAAAATGCTTGTATTACCCATAATTTTGTAAAATAGTGAATGCAGAGTTAAAAAAACCACCACTAACCAGCCATATTTTTTCATAAGAAAAGCATTGCTTAGACCAAGGATGTCCAACCTTTTTGTTTCCCTGGGCCACATTGGAAAAAGACATGGTGTTTTGGTCCACAAGTATTTTGCCAAAGCTGACGAGCAAAAAAAAGACGTAAAATGTTCTGTTCTTGTTTCTGTTGTTTGTCACTTGGCAGCTTTAGCACGAAAGCGCACAAAACATAAAAATCAATCCGCAGAAAAATGGACATGCTTCAGTAACTTGAAATATTTCCGGGTCGCAATGATACTTGTCTTGGGCCGCATGCAGCTCGCGGGCCGTGGGTTAGACTATATTAGTGATGCGCCGGATCGTTAAAATGCATATCTGCGGATATGGATCTGATTACGGATATTTGGTTTCAAGATCCGCGGATACGGATACGGATATTTGGTTTCAAGATCCGCGGATACGAATACGGATACGGATCTTAACTTTCTTAGAGTACCGGCGGTAAATATTGCACATCGACCTTTGGAAAGAGACTGTTATGCGAAAAAGCTATTGACTTCTTTAAGAGTTAACTCTCATAACAGATTGTCTCTTTCCAGAGATCGATGTGCAATATCTCATTATAAAGATAGTTTTTTATTAGTACCTTTGAGTTATGTACTATTGGTATGGTACTCACTACGATAAATTTTTGCAATATAAAGGTGCCAAATACGATTTTAAGAAATAAAAAATAATCTGAATGTAATTTAACAGTTTTTCATTATTACCTAATCACCTATATAATATATAAAATTTCATCTATTAATTGAAAATTAATAAGGTAAAAGATCCGCCATAAAACTAACGGATACGGATACGGATCCGGATCTTTCTTCTCCCTCGGATATCCGCGGATACGGATACGGATATCCGGCACATCACTAGACTATATTTCATTACCTTATGCTAACAGAGGACTAAGGCCTTAGCAATGAACAAAAAAGTGAAAGGACTATAGTAAATAAAATTAAATATCACCAGTTGCTGGTAAGCTCACTATTCCTTATTTATAGCCTATGGGCTATGGGTCCACTTCAGTAATTCTTTTGGGTGATGAGGGTTTCTTCATCTAGTTAAACTAAAATCATAGACGTACCATGTTTTTTTTTTTTTAAAAACTGTGAACTGATTACGGACTTAATTCAGTAATAGGTTAAAGTTTCGTGTACATTGGAGAGCGATAAGCGGTCCTTATTTAACTGTGTTAAAAACGAACTTTCAAATATTTCATAGTTAAACTAACAGGCGTATTTTATGGTATTATCCAGAGCATTTGAAGATAGCGAATTGTTGGCGATTACAGTATGTACATCGAAAGTGGTAACAGTAAATAATTCGTGTATCACAATCACACTTTTAAGTTGATCTAGCATGGTATCAAAAAGTGAAATAACCGTTTTTGCAAACTCACAGCTCCAATGTACACGAGGCCATATAAATCACCACGTTTGAAATTGAAACTTGTATTTGCTACTGTTAGGACCCAGATTATTGTCATGTAAAACTATAAATGTCCGCCTATGTTTAGTTCTTCTCGAAGCGGTATAATATCTAAAGTATTTTTTTTTTCACCTTATTAAACATTCGGTTTCGTATATAATAGACATTCTTCATACGAAACCACTATTGTAATTAATAGGTGTTGAATAATTTGCACATAGTTAACAACCTTTACATAGTACCCATCTTTTTATGTTAGATAGGCTTCTAAATAAGCAAGAAAAAAAATTGTAATTATAATATAGTACGTATAACATCCTTGAGAAAACGTTAAACTTGTAAAGTATTTGAGTGAAAAAATTTCAAATATCGTATTTAAATACTTTACAGTATTGTATTTGATATTTGAAATACTTTCCAATTAAAGTATTTGTTATTTTTTCATTTAAAAATTGTATTTGAATTTGCAAATACATTTCTGTGATTTTTAAATACTGTGACGGTTTAACTGTTTTAAGTTTTCTACTTAATACTATTTTGTATTTGAACGTTTGACCGTAGCGCTGAACGATGTCAAAGAATAGATTACTTATATGAGAAATTAAATTTCTGTTTAAATAACTAGTTTTGCTTGAAAAAAAAAAATCCAGCCAATTGGGCGACGGGACCATTCCAACTTCAAAAATGTTGACATTTGATTATAATAAAGAAAATAAAATTTCTGATATCGTGTGAAGTGACGCGGGTAATGGCTAATATTTAATATGATATTTGCTATTCATTGTCATATGGTTACCTACATAATATTATGTTCCACGTCATGTAAAAATATGAAAAAAAAAACAACGTTATAGCATATATATCCTTTGCGCATGCGCCGATTTTCCTCAAAAACAAAAGGGCTCTTCACATTTTCATATCAAACATCTTCCCAAAATTTGGTTTCAGACCGCTCATCCGTTTGACCTATATCGTGTTCACAGACTAACCAACTAACAGACGCACAGAAATTTTTCAAAATTTTGCACATACCGCTAAATTAGCGGTATGTGCTTTATTATCGCTTTGAGCATCAGAGCTGACTTTCGTTCATATAAGAAGTTATATCTAAGTTAATTTCACACGAAATCCATTCAAATTGAAGCTTTTTGAAAAGAGGAGATTCTGATCTATAAAACAGAACCATTTTTAAATCAATTCGAGTTCATAAATACTATTAAAATTGTAATTGAAAGTTACAAACAGCAGTTGTCGGTTGGTCTGTACGTATGTACGGATGTACGTATGTACGTACGTCACGACTCTACAGATCGCAATTTTGGTCGGATTGCCTTGGGTTATATTTTATTCACTTTGTTTACTATCAGACCAGAACCCTATTTAAATTCACATAAATGTGTTCAGTAGTTTAATTTTTATAAACAGTTTTATTTTATTATTTTTGACAGCTAATAGTTAAAATAAAAAACCTTAAAAAAACAAAAAAATATCTATTACTGTTATTGTAATGTAGTGTATTACGTAGAATAACTGCTCCACTTCTATACCATAATAACAACGCAAGCTGGGATATCAGAATGGCCGAGTGGTTAAACGCGTAGTCCAGTAATAGCAAGGTGCCGAGTTCGATTCCCGCTGACACCAAGTAATATTTTTTTTTCTATTCCATTTTATTTTTATTTTTTTTCTATTTTTTTAATTGTTTTTTTTTTTTTAAATCTATTTTCTCAATTTTTTTTCATTATAATATGTACAGTGGAAAACTTGCGGGATGTGCACTTTTGGTTTTGCCAACTATTTTTGAATTCGGGGAACCTCAAAATGAAAAGATATTGTAAAATTTTTGAAAAGTGATTTTTGACCTAAACTAAATAGTACCATTGCTGACATTTGATTATAATAATGAACATAAAATTTCTAATATCGAGTGAGGTGACGCGGGTAATGGCTAGTATTCAATATGATATTTGCTATTCGTTGCCATGGTTACCTACAAAATATGTTCCACGTCATGTAAAAATTAATCAGAGCATGCCGAACTAGTTTATTTCTGACAGATCCATAAAGCAAAAGAGCGGCTGTTTTTTTTTTTATTTTTAAATATTTCCGAAACTATAAAGTTTAGAAAAAAAATTCTTAACGAAACTTTCTTGAAAAAATAAATAGAATAATAAGCCGTTATGAAAAGTATACCATTATTATATAACATAGCAAATATATTGAATATTAGCCATTACCTGCGCCACTTCACACGATATCAGAAATTTTATTTTAAATGACAATATTTTTTAAAATTGTAATGGTCCCGTCGCCTAATTGGCTGGAATTTTTGTACATGAATTCGGGTTTTTATCAAGTATAACAAGTTTAATTTAGACTGGCGCTAAGGCTGCATCAATTTAAATGAAAGTCTAGTTGTTTTCTTGCGTTCTATTTCTCGGTGCAATAATTTAGACAGATAGACAAACATGCCCGAAACACATTCTCCCATCTAGGTATTATAGTTATAGTAAATACTCGAAAGATTAAGACGAAAACGAAAGTATTTTTTTGGCAACTGTTTAACAAGCAATTAGCATGACTCATTCAAGTAAATAAAATTGTCGGCCAATTTTTCTCAGACCATACGATATATTGACAAAAAATAATAAAAATACAAATCAATATAACACAAGATAACGTTTCGATCCGGATTTGGATCTTCTTCAGAAATATCTAAAAAATATAAAAATTAATTAGTATTAAGTAATTTATTATCTAATAGATTTCACGCAAGATCTTTGGTGAAATACCATACAATTTGTTTTATACGAGTACATGCAGGGAAGGTCTTTAGTGTCGATGTCAAACTATGTTTGTAGAACATTAGATTGTACTCACACAAAAACAAATGATTGATCTACAACGAAAAAGATCGCTTTCAGGTTAAATTTTTATCAAAATGCTTAAAAAAGTGTTGTTTCGAAGTGGAAATTGAACAAATAAATTCCAGCCAATTGGGCGACGGGACCATTCCAACTTCAAAATGTTGATATTTGATATACCTAGTATAATAAAGAAAATAAAATTTTTGATATCGCCTGAGATGACGCGGGTAATGACTAGAATTCAATATGATATTTGCTATTCGTTGCCATGATTACCTACATAATAGGTTCCACGTCATGTAGAAATGAATCAAAGCATGCTTAACTATGGTTTATTTCTGACAGATCTACAAAACAAAAGAACAGCTGATTTGTTTTATTTTCAAAATATTTCTGAAACTATAAAGTTTAGAGAAAAAAAAAGTTAACAAAACTTTCTTAAAAAAATAAATAGAAAACATTTGTCCATATCATCCAAATCAGGCCAAAAAAAGTTGGCAATCATCGACTTATATCGCTCGCCGTTGACGGTGATGGCCTGGCCAATATCGTTCTCAAAGAAATATGGAGCCCAAAATCCACACCAAAGTGACTTTTTCTGGATGCATTGGATGCTCTTAGATCTCATATGGATTGGTATCGTTCCAAATTCGACAATTTTGTTTGTTCACGTACCCATTCATCCAGAAATGGGCCTCATCGCTGAAGATGATTTTTCGATGAACGTTGCCCGAACAGAAAACCCATTTTTGTATAACAATTTTATCATTTGCACGTGTTGTTGAACGCTATATCCGTCCATGGTGATTTGGCAAAACAACTGAATAAATGACAGCCAATTTGATAGATGTAGCTTCAACAAGATGGCCACTATCAACTGTCAAAGTTCGGAAGTCCCTATGCATACATTCAGTGAAGCTAATAAAAGCGTGCCGATCACTATTTACCGCAGGGTCATGCATCCGCATCTAAAAAGCGATCTACATTTTGTAACTAATGTTTATCAGTATCACCAATAAAGGATGTCAATACATAACGTTTTTTCGTAAATATGTCCTAGTCTAGTCGATCGCTTGCCGATTGAATATTTTGTGGTAGATCGTCGCCATTATAAGCCTGAGCACCCCTTTAGACAATAAGTGTATTGTGTCCATAGTTTCTAGGGCATAATATATTTACATTCTACAGTAATATAATTATGTTTGTAAATGTACGAAACATATTATATCGCTAACTCACTGTTTAAAATTTTAAAATATAGAGATAAATGTGATTATATGATCTTTCCTTATGTTCCATTTATGAGTATTCACGCCATATAATATAAAATTATTGCATACTTGTGTCGATCGTAAAATATATTTTCGTTTTATAATAAGTATACAGTATACACGTATAAGTTAAATTTATGCTAATAACGGACGTATAAAATGTAAATACAAGGCAAACTTAAAGAGCCGACAAGATGGTTTTTTTTCTCTCCAAAACATGAAGTTCTCTGGACTGTATGAGTATGAGTATATGGGAATACATTATTCTATATAAATATGCACCATTATTGAAGAGACTTTTATTAAATTATTCACTTCATTTGTCAAACTTTGCACAACTTTTACCATTCCAACTCATAAATGTGGAATTGCAGTATTTTCCTTTTCTCATTATCTATACTAATAATATATAAAGCTGAAAAGTTTGTTTGTTTGATTGGTTGGTTGAACGCGCTAATCTCAGAAACTACTGGTTCGAATTGATTTTTTTTTTGTTGGATAACCCATTTTTCGAAGAAGACTATAGGCTTAAATTTTAAATTTTGTATTTGTATATTGTTATGACTATATGTTTCATGCTCAACAGAGCTTTTCTGAAACGAATAAAATTATTATTATTATTATTATTATTATCTATTATTATTATTATTATTATTATTATTATTATTATCTATTATTATTATTATTATTATTATTATTATTATTATTATTATTATGTAATATCACGTTACGACTAATAGGAGCGGAGCATCAATGAACAATGTTACAAAATATAACTCAAAATTTGTCCGTCCGACAAAAACTTTTAAACGGTAACTGCGATCAACATGAAATTTGGACACAACATTAATCTCGGTAAACTAAGATGAATGTGCGTACTTATGTCCCTCCCCCCTTCGTATTTTTGCACCCAGGTGAAACCGGGCGGGACCGCTAGTTATCAATACGTAAACAAATGAAATTGTAACGGACTTCTTATCTGTGATGTCGCTGGTAAGAATGGCCAGTTCGATTCTACAGACCCTTGCAACCGAACCGCTATTTCCTTACCGAATTTTAAAAAATATGATGTATCTCATCTTTATCCAAAAATAAAATGTTTATTTTTATATTTTTTTAAAATGTTTTCGAAGTGAAAACTTCTATAAGCAAGTTAGGCGATTTTTGGATGGGTAAAATCTTATAAGTTCCCACCGACATGCTAATGTTATCAGTACACCTGTAGCTATTGCGCTTGACTAGCAGTGAATTGGCGCGCGCGCAGCCAGTACACATTTATACATTACGTTTGTTCCAAGCAGCCGCGAACGGTAACAGAACCGTACACAGTTTTGTCACTGCGCAAGACTGTACGGTTCTGTTACCGTTCGCGGCTGATTGGATCCTATTGTATAATATATATCCTATTGTATAATATCGTATCTACGTAAAGTTTTTTGCCTATTTTGACTCTAATTTTCATTATTGTAAGATTGTAACATTAATGCAAATGTATATCTATACCTATGAATAAAAGTTAAATTGTTCAATAAATAAAATAAATAAAAGTTTTGAAAAGTTAAATTGACTACGGGAAATGTGTGCATAGTTTAAATTGTGTTTTAGTTTGATTAATATTTTAAATGTTCAAATGGAGGATCACTGTGCAGTATAAAAATGAATACTAAATATGCTAATATTTTTGTATAGAAAAATGAATAACACAAACAAAGCATGTATTTTCAAATATTTCCAATATTTATATCAATATTTCTGTTTAAAAATTTTCACTTCTACCAGCAGTTCTCAATGACTGTCTATTTTTATTTAAAGCGACTTTAACAGTATCTAGATGTCAAAATTCGTTGTTGAATAACATCTAGTCCTCCACCATCTTATTTTTTTTTAATTTTCGAGTTGGTTTGTGTTGGCCATCTCTATTTTAGGATATAACTAAACGGAAGAGCACGTAACCTGAATATTTGTCTGTTAATACCATAGAGATATAAGTAACTAGAGTACGCTAGTTCGTATGCTTGCCATAAGTGAAAGTGTCCTCAGTTGAGAGAGAGAGAGAACGCTGCAGAAAACCCGGAAAACCAGATATTTGTTTACTCAAATAAGCCTTGTTTTGTATCATTAGTTAGAGATAAGGAACTGTTCTCTCTCTGAATTGCAGACATTTTCACGGCTCACTCGCGTACTCTAGTCTAATATGCCTATGGTTAATAAACATACCTAAGCATTGATGCTTTGGAATTCATTTGAAATTTTATTTTCATGTCTCAACAATCCTAATTTATAGAAGACAGTTTCCTTCGCAACTGTCCACTAAAATAAGGGAGCTACGGAACGGATTTACATGCGGTTTATACCATTCGGTAGCTTATTTCTTGAGGATATAGGCCCAGATTCGTCCGAGTGCACTTTGGATTAATTCTAAAGTGAATATCCAACTTTTTAATTTACGCATTCAAAACCCGGTCAGGCCGCTATTAACTAATAATTTACTGTAAAAAAAATAAGTTCAAAAACTAAAACCGGACTACTGAAAAGTATGAAACAAGAAAATATTCTCATCTGAGGATAGCCGTGGTTATATGCCACCTAGCCTAACAAAACATTACTTTTTAACAGTAGTGAGATCATAAGCTCTAGGGAAAAGTGCATCACGCTATACATCTAGAGGGGCCTCATATATATGAGATGGCATACGACCACGGCTATCCTCAGATGAGAATATTTTCTTGTTTCATACTTTTCAGTAGTCGGGTTTTAGTTTTTGAACTAATTTTTTATTCAATTTTTTTCTGAACTTATTTTTTGTTTTCAATTTGCTCTCCTCTGGGACGTAAATTCAAAAGTAAATGTAGCTATGTTACCCGGGCCATAATAACGAATCGATTGACACTTTATTTATACAAATCGGATGAATAGTTTAGGCGCTACGCTGGAACATCCGTATAAATACAAACATACATACAGTGCGCTTGACTAAAGAAGATCGGTGGGGAAAGGGCGAGAAGTCGCTAATGTGTACCATTGTCTCCTTAAGGCCTAGTTTATATGAGAGGCGTTTAACGCGCGTTAGCCCAACGCGCGTTTACAGTTTCTATACAATTGTATATAACTGTTTACATGATAACGCGCGTTGGTGGCGCGTTGAACGCGCGTTATCATGTAAACAGTTAAAGGCCCCCATACACCTCGTTCTTTTTTGGCAGTTTTCATCGTCACGATAAAACACGTCGGTCAAAACCGAAGTGTATGGGCAAAAACTGTCGATGAAACACGGCAGTTTTTATATCTGCCGAATCTTGATTTTAAACACGACGTGTTTGCTGGTTGTCGTTTCAAATCGTAATGTGTGGCGCTTTCCGATAAGAATCGACGTGTTTATTCAGTGATGCGACGTACAGCAAATAAGTCATATTAATTAAATGATTGTAATTAGTTTGAGTATTGATTTATATTTTAATAATAACTCAAAATAAGTATGTTCGTCCATTCTCAGGTAATTGAACCAATCCCCAGGTTCAAGTTTCAGCTCGTTCAATTCATACAATTGTATCGAAAATTAAACCAATCTCCTGGTTCTAGTCGTAATTCATTTAGAAGATTTACGTGTGAAAATTGCCTGCGTTTAAGTAACCATTCTTTAGTCCATTTTGAACGTTTTCTTTTTGAAAATTTTAATTTTATAGCCACTGCGGCTGCAACTGCTAACGTTGTCGTAGGATCCATCAAAGCAGATCGTATTAATGATGCCACGACTTCAGAAAAACTGAACGAAACAACGCCTCTGTGTGGATATGGCCGTTGTTCGTGTTTAATTAACCGTACAGTTTTACCCGTGCGGTTAAAACTGCCATAAAAGAACGAGGTGTATGGGGATGGCCGTTGTTCGTGTTTAACCGTACAGTTTTACCCGGCGGTTAAAACTGCCAAAAAAGAACGAGGTGTATGGGGGCCTTTATATACAATTGTATAGAAGTTGTAAACGCGCGTTGGGCCAACGCGCGTTGAACGCTCTTCATGTGTGCTAGGCCTTATTGCTTGAATCGGAGCTAGGATCATTACCTTTTACTAATATGAAATGCATGTGCGCTCTTCTGCAATAAGGTCATAGTACATTTCATAGACAAGTCTTCTTTTAAAATTTGTACAGTACATAGACTGCTAAACTCATACCCCTTCCTTTTGGCTTCGCCGTAGTCGGGTAAAAAGAGTTCAAAATATGTCCATAGAAACACCATATGCGAGTCAGTCAAGACTATAATTTCTAATGGCATAGTTTCATTCATAAATTTTAGGACTATCACATAAAAATAGGAAGTTGTAAACACACACACTCATATTTAACAAACAAAATAATATGGTGTATATTGTATATGCATGGATGTTTCTAGAGTTTTGTGTGACTTACACACAATATCAGGTTCTCGGAAAATATAAGATTTGTATGAAGCGTGATAATGATAAACAGCTGATCAGGGTTTCAGTCAAGTATTTAAACTTTAAACAAATAAAACAACACATTTTTCGAAATCTGTACGCTGTTCATATATGTGGTCGTAAAGCAAAACGACGTATGCCAAATTTTCACTGACGATCCAATTCTTCTTTAGATTTGCCACTAATTATACATATAATAACCATAACAATATTTCTACCTAGATGAGAAACATGTAAACGTGTAGCATTACACAATTTGGGCGCATCAAGATTTCTCATTAAAAGTACCGGAACACCCATTTTTAACCTTAATTTATGAGAAGGTATTTAACCCCTTCAGGGGCTAATTTTTGCAAAAAAAAGTAGCTTATGTCCTTCCCCAGAGTTTAAACTATCTCCATATTAAATTTCGTTCAATCGGCCCAGCGATGGGGCCGTGCAAGCGTATAACTTCCTACAAAATTACAACCCTCCTTCATCACCATAGGGGTTGGATTTTGAAAAAAAGTAGCCTATGCTCTTCGCCGGGCTTCAAACTATCTTCATATTAAATTTCATCACAATTGGCTCAGCGTTTAGGCCGTGAAAGCGTAACAGACAGACAGACGGAGTTACTGTAACATTTATATATTAGTATGGATTCATTCTAATAATTGGGAATAATTATGGAATACTTGTGTGGGGCAACTCTCCATATTCAGAACGAATTTTTATTCTGCAGAAAAAGGCCTAAAGGATCATTTTTAAAATTAAGTCGCGTGATACCTGCCGAAATATTTTCATTAATCAACAGCTATTGACAGTTCCATCTGTGTACATATATAAATCCGCCATATATGTTTGGAACAATTATAACAGTTTTGTTACGCTTGGTCATCAATACAATACAAGAAATAGGGACAATTTGACCAGCATCAGACCTAATTTATCATTATATCAAAAAAGTCCATTATACTGCAGTACTAAAATATACAATCTTCTCCCCGACGAAATAAAAAATGTAAATAATTGTCGACAGTTTAGGCCTAGTTTATATGAGAGGCGTTCAACGCGCGTTGGCCCAACGCGCGTTTACTGCTTCTATACAATTGTATAGGACTGTTTATATGATAACGCGCGTTCAACGCGCCACCAACGCGCGTTATCATATAAACAGTCCTATACAATTGTATAGAAGCTGTAAACGCGCGTTGGGCCAACGCGCGTTGAACGCTCTTCATGTGTGCTAGGCCTAAGAAAAGACTTAAGGCCTTCTTAGCTGCTAAATGTTTTTATAATATTAATGAATTTTTTAACTTGTAACTAATATGTATTTTGACTTCTCCTATACAATTTTTTTTTGTCTTTAGAGCAATAAAGAATTATTATTATCTAATCAGTCGTTAGATTAGAATTTGAGAATAGAGTTGGGAACAAACGAACCAAGAAAAAATCGTACAGACAATGTCGTACCGACGATTAGGTAAATTCAATATTAAGTAGATAATAGTATCGAAAGAACCAAAAGTTATTCAGTCTGTGTATTTACGTGTCTGTTTATGATTTCATTCAACAAAAACTTGTTTTCATTAATAATATGGATAGGTACTGTGTAGTATAAACGTCATGTACTATCTACAAGATACGAAAAATGTATACCTTTTATAGTATACAGTGCTTTTCACTAAGAAATATATAGTTACTTGTAGAATAAATATATACCGCACTATACGCCTTGCTCTTTTTATTGAATATTTTGACGTTTACCCAAAAATCCGACCGATGGCGTTAGTGTAAATGTAAAAAAAAAAACAATAATATTTTATCCTAACCCAATTGCACACAAAACTTCCTCTAACTTTAATGTTTTACAACTATACACTTCACAAAAGGTTAATAAACAACCTATAAATAAATTCACAAGAGCAAACTGTATATATAATAATAATAATAATAATAATAAAACTTTATTGTCATATGTAAGTAAAAAAAAAACAGCAAGTATTACAAACAATTTATACAGTGTACCAAGACAACCTACTGCATGATTTGTGTTTAGTAGCCTACAATAATTGACAAACATATTTAAATAAACAGATTTCTCTCATGGTAAAAAAGGAAAAAAAAAACCCAAACATATTAACTGTATATATAATACTCTACGTTTATAGGTTAGGTAATATGATCTATGTGGCAGCCATTAGTATTTTATCAGACGAATAAATATTTATACCCTGGCTAAAGGACAGAATAGATTTATACCAGCAGTAAACATAATTATGTTTGGTGAATTGAATTATCGCTATTTATTCGGAGGAATAACTACCTGAAGAACAAATGAACTGAATAAATAACTACTTACGTTGGGTGAATATGGCCATTAGTGTAGAAAATGTAGGCTCGCATCAATCTGTACTGTATTCAAAAGCCGTAATAGTAATTCTGCGTGAATCATTGGCACTGAGAATAAATCGACCAGCTTAATATAATTTTTTCCTGTTTTCCTTATAATCTGATTTGAATGAGCTATTCAACAGATATGTTGTGGGATAATTTGCAAAATGTTAGTTCACTTTTAACCGACTTCAGAAAACAAAAGAGATTATCCAATTCGTTGTGTTATTTTTTTACGAAACTTTAAAAGGAAGAGTCCTTTAAGGCATGGTTAACAATATCAGTGAAATGCTGTGTAGATTTCTGAAAGCTTAAAATGTAAAGTTTTCACAACTTATTATCTGTCTATGCGGTTGGTATAAATAGATTGAAGAAAAGAAAACTGGAATCGAATCGAGGGTGGCCGCGCCCAAGTACCTTAGTCGCGATGCGGACAATTCCCACGGGTGTAAGCGCACAGTGAGCCAGAAAGAAACAGATTTACAACAAGCCCTTGTTAAATGAATGTACAACAGAGATGGAGCAACTTGTAGAATGCAATGAACCTGCCCTTCCACCGCAGACAGGAGAATTCACCACGTCTTCGCACTCTTCTGCAGGTTCTTTGTATGGACTCTCTTATATTGTTGATAGTTCTTTGACGCCGAAAGAACTAGGAGTGATCAACCTTAGGTAACAAGTGTGGATTATTGATTTAGTCAGGGTTTGTGGTGTGTTGGGTTCTCATACCTCATTTTTCCTCGAACATCGTTCTCTTTTCGCGGACGTTCGGGGGTATATTTCGAATGTGTTCGAAGTAATTTTGTATACCCGGGATTTAAGTTAATTCCTAAATTCATATATATTGCTATAACGCCTGAGTTAGTTCTTTTTGTAGATGTCTGGGTCATAATAACACCGAACGATTGAATAAAAAAACACATTTAGCCTAAAAAAAAGACATCTGGTGGTGACATAGCTCGAGGCTTACAAGAAAAATTCGGGTTTTAATATTTAATTTCTAGTTTCAAAAATATTATTATGGCAACCCTAGTAATAGGTAAAATTTTAATCTGTCACTGTTAATTGTAAATAATCTGTAATTAATAACTTAAAAATGTGCCATGAGCAGAGATATTTATTTAGTATCCGGTCTAGAAAACAGTTATTTAATAACAGGTCTTTAATAATGTTGTATTTTAATGGCATTATTTTGGTAAAACTAGGTTGTTCCGGTAACTGTTGATGTTTTTCATCCATTACTGCTCAAGGTGACGTCCCGATAGTTGAGGGCTGAAAAATATTATAAAAACTTATCTTCTATTTGCAAGCAAAAACATTATTGGTTTATATTTTCTTATTTTAAGCAAGTTATGTAGTTCTATTAATTCGTGAAATTTATTGTCACTCGAATTCGTCTTACGCTGCAATTTAGTTTTTTCGTTTTTCGTTAAATGGTGCATTTCTTTTAGGCAACATATCTATAACAAGTTTATCGTGAATCAATTTAACCTTAAGGTTGACTTAATTTAACTTTTTTTTAAATTCAGTAAAGGCAGTTCGAGGCACTGGGGCTATTCACAGCTGAGTTTATAATTGAAGTAACTTCACTACAGAGTCGCGACACTAGCAATATAATTAGAGATTGTTTAAAATCACTGATTATAAGAATGTAAAGAATTTATTATTAATTAGGTTTAGTGGAAAGTTGAGTTTTAACCTACGGTTAGGTAACTATTGATTGAGCTGGTATACGACATTCATCTAATTTGTTATAGAAGTTCTGGGCGCAGTTTTAAATGAACTATTCGATAGCTGCAATGTTCAGCTCCTCGTGAATGTGTTGGTTTCGGAGGAACAAAGCACCGTTTAAAATGATACGCAGTACTTTATTTTATTTAGAAAAGTTTGAACTTTTTTCAGTTGTTCCCCAGACGACGCAACCGTATGTTAACATTGATGTTAGGTTTGGCTGATAGATGATCAATGAACATTCTTGTTATTAATCTACTATTTTTACTACTTCAGAATTGTGCAATTTAATACTAGCTGAAATATTTTATAAAAAGTGGATATAAACACACCGGTTATGACGACCCATATTCAAGTTGTTACACAGTTCTATTATCATACATTGATCAATCAAACCGCATTTATTGGGGGTAAATCGTTATTAAGGGCTGATTGGTCATGTGAGATAATAGGTATACCAAATACCTATAGGTAGTAAATTCCAATCTTTAATTTTTAAACAATTTCCGTCCTTCGCAAACGGTTATCATTTGTCTTGTAAAATAATATAATTTAACAGGCACTGAACTCTGGAGTCTGGACGAGCGGATTTAGTCGTAAAGCTAACTTGATCAGGAGTCTAAATGAGAAAGTCTAGTAATTAAACTTTAGATGCAGTGTTGGATTTATAGTAATAATAATAATAATGCGTTTAACGTCCGTTTCTCGACTTTATGTCATAACAGACGCCATTCGCACTATTGCTATTTTCCATCTTTCACACTTCCCGTTATTTTCTACATTTTTAAACTACCACTTAATTAATAGCAATGGGCAAATGAAGAAATTTTAGGATATTAGAATAAGGTAAGCAAATTTTGGAAACAGGAGTTTGACAGGTCATGGCCTTGAATAGGGAACCATCTCGATATTTATCTGGAATTATTGAGGGAAACCATGGAAAACCTCAACAAGATAACCGGTACAGGAATTACCGTTCCTCGGCGAGAGGCAGCAGAAAAAAATCCCAGCCAGATCTGTCCCCGCCGGGATTCGAACCCGGTATCTCCCGAATGCGAGCCTAGTGCTCTCACCACTACACCATCCCGCTCGGTTGTTGGATTTATAATAAGGCACACTAGGAACCGGCCTAAGGTATCACCACAGAGGCGGCGGTACCACAAAAAGAGATTACTAGAAAAATTATGGTTCAACTTCTTTTTTACATCTTGACACCTCAGTTTTGGGAAAGTTGCTGTTGCAAAACTTTGAAACATGACATTTGGGAGATACCTACATTTCTTCTATAATGTTCGCACACAAATAGAAAATATTTCTTTCATCCGTAAGAGCGTCAAAAGGAGTCAATGAATTTTTCACAGATTTAATCATTCTGTCCGGATACTGTTTGTCAGGGAGCTCTTAAATAATACCTTTTCTTAAGGGTGGATAGATCGTGAAGGGGAAATACAGTCTCTCAATGATTTTTCAAATTAGGGTTTTGTGAGCATCTAGTGATGAATTTTAAAATATTAACCAGCTAAAAAGGATAAAAATGGAAGTTTTTCAAACGTCTACTCACAGATCGTTAATTTTGTTTTAAATTATTTTTATAACTGTTTACCAATAAGTAAAAGAAAATTTCTGGATCTCTTTTAGTTTCGAAGTTATGAACTTTCAAACAACAATTTGTGTCTATAAGTACGATTATTTCAATACATATTTGGGAGACAGTTTTTTACCGAAACATGGGTTTTTCAAGCCGAACTCCTCGTTTCGTATTTGATACAATAAGAAATGATCGCCTTAATTACAATTTTCAATTAAATGGTAAAATGTCTCTAAATATTACAATTTTTAAGATGAAAATAATATACTGCCTATATAGGCACATGGTCTGTAGTTTATACCTATTGTTACTACACCTTGCCTGTAGAAAAAAACAGACGGTCCGACAATAACTGCAGGGATCAGTCTTTGGCCCTATATATTATATGTATACAGAGCGTTTGATAAAAATGTCTGAATTTTTTTCAGGAACTAATATTACTAAATTAAACTAAAGAAAACAGTAATGACTTAGTTAAAAAAACTTTAAAGTAATTTAGCCTTTCTTAACCTCTTAATCGTTAAGCCAACACTTCTTGCCCTTCTTTTCTGCGGCCTGCCCTGTACTGTTGGCAACCTTTACGAGTGTCTACGTCCGCACGACGTGATTTCAACTATTTCAAAGTTTTTCCCCCCAAAAGCTTCCTTAAACTCTAGGTACCGACGGTATATCTATACTAATATTATAGAAAATAAAGTTTGGATGTAGGAGGTAATCTCTGAAACTACTCATCCGATTTCAATTTTTATTGTCACCAATATTTAGAATGAACCTTCGGAATAGACATAGGCTTATATATTATCGCGCTAAAATAAAAGCGCTTTTCGTGGAGACCAATTTTGCAACGTCGACGAAAAAACGGTAGCAATCTACAAATTCGAGTGGTGCCGGACCGGGCCACTAGTCACGTATATATTAAACTTAGATAATAAATAATTAAATGTTAGATAATTAAATATGTTTTTCAAGTAGTAATATTATTTTTTAACGTAAAATATTTGTTTTGCTCTGAGAACTATCACATAATTTCAGGAATTAGTGATATAATGGGCGTGTTTGGCCGAAGTAAGTACTTACTAAATTTAGTAAGTCACTCACTATACTTACAAAATTTTCGGCCGGAACACAAAATAAGTGCTAACGCAGTAAGCATGGCTTGATATAAGACGCCATTTTGCTTATTGTTGATGTAAACAAAACAGACAGCAACATTATATTGATAAAAGTACTGTCAATTATATTCAGTCTATGAGGTTATGTACGGGATATAACGTAAACCAGTGTTTTGAGTTATGTCAAGTCAGTAAGTCTGTCCTGGCCGAAAAGCGCTGTGGTCAGCTTGTAAGATTTTAATTTTTTATGCTAACTGGCTTACTAAGTTTAGTAAGTACTTACTTCGGCCAAACACGCCCAATTACTGAACTTGAAATGAAGAGTTTCTCAGTAATTTTTTGGGTAATATTTCCGATACATTCTGTATAAATCTGTATTGGCACGATTGGTTTGTTTGTGTATGTGTGGAGTGTCGGTCAAAATTCAGAGCCATTCTAATTACTGGGCGCCGGCCAATTCCTAGAAACCGATACTTTTTAAAGGTCTAGGTCCAGTTTCTTTGTTATTGTTTACAGGCTTGTACCAAAGATATTTTTAAACTGCGGTTAAGGTTAAAAAGAAATAAGCAGGTACATGACCCTGAAATTTTGCAAGATATAGGTCAAATAGTACTTCTGTCATTTCACAGACTTATTCTCTGAACAATTTATGTGTGATTTATAAAAAAATCCGAATATGATTTTCTTTCTTGTGGTGACCTTCATATGACGAATAATTTATACATAAATATAGCTCTGGAATTATAGCCTACAATCTTTAGATTTGGGGAACAAGTAAAGTTATAATAATAAATTCCTCCAACTCCTAAGTGGAGCGGGCTTCTACGAAAATTTTGACTCTAGTCCTATTCTTTGCCATATTTTTGACTTAAAGCCAGGTAGTTCCTTATTCCATAACTTCTTCACGAACAGTTCTTCTCCAAGATATTTCCGGTCTTCTTCTTTTTGATAGCCCTATGGATTCCAATCCAAGACTCTCTTCGCTATGTCGTCATAATATGTCTTTCGCAGCGTGTGTCCAATCCAATTCTATTTCCTACGTTTTATAGTTACACAGATTTATTAAAGACATGCACGTTTCCAAAGTTCGTAGTTCGAGACGTGTTCGTACAACTTCATCTTGGGGATTGTTCTGAGACATTATTTTGTTTATGAATATTTGCAATTTAGTTGTTACGGCTTTCATCACTTTCCAGGTTTCAAATCCATCAGGTAAAGATAAATCCCATCAAAAACATTTCATGTAAAAATGTAGCCAAATCTCGCGTTGATATTCCATTAAAATGTCAAAAAAGGGGCCATACTCGGTACAAAAGGAACTGAGATCTAAAAAAGTGCCAAGTTTACACTTGGTAAATTTTCATGGTTGCTATATTAGAAATATACTCGTGTGTGAATACTTGGCACTTTTTTTAATCTTAATTTTTTTGTCCCAAGTATGGCCCCTTTTTTGACATATATGTTTTTAATAGAATATCAACGCGAGACTTGGCTACATTTTTACATGAAATGTTTTTGATGGAATTTCAATTCTTTTTGTAAGATACCTAATATAATACCAATACAGAAGCTTTTCTTGGACCGCTTGTGTCGGAACACGTCTTTTTTATAACATGTTTTTAATTTTCTCGTTACATGCACATGAAACCCAGCCTGTATACCAAATTTCAGTTTTTTTAAGATTACGGACCTATATAAAAGTTTGTACCCTTTCACTTTAAGGGATTGAAGGAGGGGGGGGGGGCGGTAATCACAGGTTTTTAAATTTTTTAACCCAGTCTGCATACCAAATTTCAGCTTTCTAGAGGGCTATGGAACTATAAGTCTGCATCCCTCACTTCAAAGGTTTGTAGGGGACGAAATCACAGATTTTCTCCGTAATTGTTCATAAAACACAGCCTGCATACCAAATTTCAGCTTTCTAGGACGACGGGAAGAACCCTAATGGTTTTGATGATCATAAATGAGTCAGTGACGAAACCAGTAAACTTTGCATGGGAATAAAATCCAAATGCATGGAAATAAAATTTAATCCTGAAAATTGGAGATCTGAAGTGTTATCCAGTTACGAGGATTCAAAGCATTACGAAAGTGGGGGGACAGGGGGGCCTGAAAGGTGCATTTGTTTTCTAATTTTCTCGGCTTGTATAATAGCTACGAGCACTACATGTTTGTCCCCTCATGACTTTCTCTCTCTCTCTCTCTCTCTCTCTCTCTCTCTCTCTCTCTCTTATGTAATGTCAAAATTACTTTTCCTTAGCTACACAGGAAAATTTAGTGTTGTTATTCCGAAAAAAATTCAGCGAGGTAGAGTATGTTTCCACGTTAACATAGGGAAAATCTCCCAACCGCCTGTACTATTTAATTTTCAAGGGGAGTCTTTTATATTTGGTCCTCGTGTTAAAATAAAGATATCTCTCTAAAAATACATTTATTCTTACCATTTCTGTGAAGAAATTCTGGACTATCGCAGTGTACTGCAAAAAGGCTACTCTTAAATATATATTTTTTCATGAAAATATTAAATTACTGTATTCGTTGGTGACAACTCTTTCTACGTTGTCAATGTTTGTAGTTTAAAATTATTACTGATTAATTTCGAACTTGAACCAATGACCTAGTGTTTTGTTTTGTGTTATGTTCTGAACAGTTCTTGCGTAATCATTAACATTTTTTTGTTATAATTTATATTTTGAAATTTTATTGCTTACAAGAAAATTGGTTCTAAAACGAAGGAGAGGAGTTACAGTTTTACTCAATCACTCGGCATTTAATTATATTTGTTTGGTTGGTGCAAAAAGGATCGTTAAAATTTTGTAAAATTGGTATAGTAACGAATATTTTTGCCAACAAGTTATTTTTGAAACTTTTTAAGTTTAAAAATCGGTGTAAAAGTCAGAAGTATTGCAATATTTCACCCATGGTAATTATTGTTGATCGAAATATCAATTAAGAATACGGGTATTTTACCCTGAGTTGAGCCTCAAGTCAAACCGCTTTTATGCGTTAATCTTTTAGTGATTTATATTATTTGGGAAAATTTTCATGGTCTCTTCATTTCACAGTATGGGAGACCATGATATAATATGTTAGAGGTCTATTCTTTAAACAAAACAAACCGTTAAATCGGAACAAAGGAAAACTGCTGTAAATGCATTCCATCGTATTTCTTTGTAAGGGATGTACAAGCTAACCCATAAAACCAATTTTATTCGAACCTTTCAATTTAAATCATTTATGAGTATTTGAAGTGAACATTTCAGTTTTTGTTGTTAATTACAACTGAAAGTCGGTGCTGTTAAATATTAGGAATGAAAATGAAATGCAACGACTTGTACCTATTTTATTCCAGTACTTTACGTCAATACGCACATATAAATTTTGAAATGTCTGGTTTTAAGGTCGCTGCACACGAGGCTGGTTTTGCAGGTGAAATCGTTGCTGTGATTTGTACTGGCTGCGAGGATGGAAATGACGTCACTGCGGACTTCGTTGTACGGTCACAGGCTGGATTTCGGGATTTAGAACCGGGGCTATTTTTCGTGTTTGTTAAATTTCTGTACTGGCTTTTAGCAAGAACCAATCAGAAAACGGTATCTTGTCACGTGGATGACATGGGAAAACATTATAAACAAATATGGCGTCACAGTGTGTGTTCACTGACAATAAATGTCCACTTTTGTTAACATTCGGACCGTCGCTGCGCACGCACCATAACCATCTACAAATCCAGCTTAAACGTATGAAGCCAACATATACAAACCACTACAAAATTCAGCGCCACAGCGTGCTTGGAACGTAGCAGCGAAACCAAGCAACGAATCTAGCAGCTAAACCGGCCTCGTGTGCAGTAACCTTTAAAAGAATTATTGTGTAAATAAATTACTTAGAGTGAGGAAAGAGGACAGCTTGGTGCATTGGTCAGTATGCTGATCATTGGATCAAACTGTCTCGAGTTCGAACCCTATCTCACTCTTGAATGTAACTGAGACGGTAATGACCTGCGTTGTCGAGCGTTCATAATGTACAATAAATAAATAAATAAATAGGATCGATGAAAGGCAATTGTGTTCATCAGGAATTTTAATGATCATTAATCAATAATCGATATTGGTCGATCGAACATCCCTAGTTCAAGCCGCAGTCACATGTAGTATTGTGGATGCCAACAAACACAAAGAATTCTCACACAAGTGTTTTTGTCTGACAAAACAGTATAAAAACTGGTACACCTTATAATAAAGGAATCCAAAATCTATCTATTCGATTTCGTTCGATCTTACAATGTAATACATTTTGATGACAATTTTGAAAATAGCCGAGATTGTAGAGATGTTGCTTATATAAGCGTTTCCACGTTTCTTTTAATACGAACCCAAAGTTCCAGGTTCTTATCGGAGAAATGAATGAGAAATCACGAAATTATGTCAAATGGATTTTCAATTTATAGTCAAAAATAAAAATAAACTGGAAATATGAACTGGTTGTACTTCAGGTAACTCTGGCAGTTTGTGAAATCTTCGTGTAATCTTTGTTCCATTGTTTCAATTAAGGTAGTATGAGCACCAAGGCAATTTTAAATAAAAGGCTTATTTTTTTTTGTATGAAGTTGGACTAAGTCTAAACCAATTCCGAAAATTTTAGGGGGTTTGCCCGATTATTTAAATAAATAAATGACTTCAAAAGTAGGCATATTTAACATTGGCTTTGTGGTAAAACGGTTGATGGATGATATGTTTTCATTGATTTCTCCAAAACTAGTCGGTGGAAATAAAAAAAAAACTATTTAAATTAAAGTTAAAACCTTAATAAATTATTGAAAACAAAAAAAAAACCCGGTGTGCCCGACTACTCAAAAAGATATTTAATTAAATTAATTTTAAAGATTTTAATTAGTCGGGCGAAACGGTTTTTTTTTTGTTTTCAATAATTTATTAAATTTTTAACTTTAATTTAAATAGTTTTTTTTAATTTCCACCAACTAGTTTTGGAGAAATCAATGAAAACATATCATCCATCTACCGAAATATAAGAAAAAAAATCAAGTCTTTTGTTTAAAGTTACCTTGGTGCTCGTACTACCTTAAACCAAAACTTCAAGAAAAGCTTTTAAGATGTAAAATACTAGCTTGAACTTTGTAAGTTAAGAAATTTCATAAATAAACTTTATCGCCCCATACTAATCTGAAGTATAATGACTTTTTTTAGACTTTAGATACTCATTACCTATACTGTCCAATGTCCATTAAATCATATTAACTGGCGTTCCATTTTGGTTACATTATAATAAGTATATAGGCAATGGTAGAATGGCGCAAGAGAATTGCTTCAATATCGCGAGGAGTTAAAAACACCTAAACATATATTTTTTTTTTTAAGTTTTGCTTTAGTGGTAAAATGTAGCATTAAGGTTGCTGCACACAAGGCTGCTAGTTTTGCCGCTCGATTCCTTGCTTATAGATTTGGCTGCTGGTTTTTTGGTGATGGCTGTTATGTGTTTGCTTCACACGATGCGTGTATTGAAGCTTGCTTTGTATAGATGGATTTGATGCGCGTGCAGTGATAGTTCAAACGTTAACAAAAGAGGACGTTTATTGTCTCTGAACAGAACACACGTTATGACGCCGTGTTTGTGGACGTTTGTCCATGTCGCCCACGTGACAAGATACTGTTTCCCGATTGGCTCAAAACAAGCAGACAAACTAGCACGAAAAACAGCTTCGATTCGAATTTTGAAATTTTTCTTGTGATCTCGCACGCGAGTTCGGAGTAGCGTCGGTTCCATCTTCGTAAGCAGTGTGCCAAAAACCAGCCTCTTGTGCAGTGCGTTTCAAAACCACGTTGCGCATGGGAACTTTTTAATGTTTTACCTATACCAGTGACTATACATGTATTCCTGCAAGTTAATTTGTTCGAGCTCGTAAAACAGAAATTTGTTACTTATTTATGAACTGTTTATACATATTGTTGCGTGCCCCTTGATGGGACGACTATGGAATTTTGTAGAAACTACTAGTGATGTGCCGGATCGTTAAAAATGCATATCTGCGGATACGGATCTGAATACGGATATTTGGTTTCAAGATCCGCGGATACGGATCTTAACTTTCTTAGAGTACGCGGCGGTAAATATTGCACATCGACCTTTGGAAAGAGACTATCTGTTATGGGAAAAAGTTATTGACTTCTTTAAGAGTTAACTCTCATAACAGATTGTCTTTTTCCAAAGATCGTTGTGCAATATCTCATTATAAAGATAGTTTTTTTATTAATACCTTTGAGTTATGTACTATTGGTATGGTACTCACTACGATACATTTTTGCAATAAGTATAAAGGAGCCAAATACGATTTTAAGAAATAAAAAATAATCTAAATGGAATTTAACTGTTTTTCATTATTACCTAATCACATATATATATAAAATTTCATCTATGAATTGAAAATTAATAAGGTAAAAGATCCGTAAAAGATCCGCCATAAAACTAACGGATACGGATCTTTCTTCTCCCTCGGATATCCGCGGATACGGATACGGGTATCCGGCACATCACTAGAAACTACTAGAAACAACAACAATGGAAACAGGTAAAAACATCCGACCTGCAGACAATCGCTTGGAGAGAGGTCAATACATGTCAAGGAAGGGATCTCGATGCGTGGAAAACATTCTAGAGCATGGGCCGAAACTATAAAAGGAGAGCAGAGGGGGCAAGTCGGTCAGTCAGTTATACGTGTTGTTCATGTTCAATGCTCTGGCATTACTACATAAATTATTCAGTTATACTGTGAAAATAAATAAACTTTAGTGAGTGCAATTTATATAAATCTGTTTAAATAACTTTTTGTAAATACAAGTGTGAATCAGCTACTGTACTAGATAAACTGTGTGTTGTGTTCCTGTGTTGTAAACATTTTGTGTATATAATTTAGTGACTCTATATTCTCTGTTACTTAGTCTTTTATTTTTATAATTTAGAACTATTAGTTTTGTTTCTGTTAACGTTATTATTTCTGTTAAGTTAAAGAAGTACGCTTTCGTTATTATTATTATAAATAAATAATTTCCGACACGGACTACAGCAGTTTTGTTACAATATTATGAACAGTCGCACTTGATTGATGTACAACTTTATCATTTTGGAGCACGCATACGCAGACACACGTCATACGTTAGAAATAAATGCATTTTTAGAAAATTGAGCTCCGACAGTGAGTGCCAATTCAACGAGTCCTGGCGTTCCTGGCGAATGGAGGACTTGCGTCCTGGCAAAAGGATATCTTGAAGCTCTCTCATGTCTTAAAATAGATACGGCGCTGAAGACACTACTCAAATAAGTATCCATAAACTTTATCACGGTACTTTTTCTTGCAAAATTGTGACACCTTTTTCTCGTTGAGCAAAATTGTGACACCTTTTTCTCGTTGAGCAAAATTGTGACACCTTTTTCTCGTTGAGTGTCTATACCAGAGGCGGGCAAATCTTTTGATCGTAGGGCCACATTGCTGATGAAAAGACCGTGGGCCAAAAATTTGGAGAGCAAAAAAAAATTTCATTTCCACAACAAAATATTGGAGAGCAAAAAAAAGGTCCTTTCATTTCCACAACAAAAAGGCCTTTGCTATTTACTATTAATTTATAAAATGCTTCGTGGGCCGGATAAAAGTCTACTGCGGGCCGGATCCGGCCCGCGGGCCGCCATTTGCCCAGGCCTGGTCTATACTCATGTCCAAAATGATAAATTGAATAGACGCTAATGACCCCAGCTGTCGAGCTATCTATAGTATTTATCGATAGTGTCGATTGTAATTATTGGATAAAAATTTGCCAGTTCATTAAGAGAATGTGAACGGAGCCTTAGAGTTAAATAAATTGATATTAAAGTAGTATAAATACACAGCATTGAAAAGTAGTCTTTATCCATATTTGTGTTAAAATGACGAATTTAGAATGCAGTGCGTGTAATGCAAGAGATAATGAAAAAACACGGTTTTATAAAGATCATTGCCAATATACATTTTTTTGTAACTCACTCTATTTATTTTCACATAAAACTAATTTTTGTAACGAAACTGGAAATCGTTTATAGATATTGTCATCAGGTGTCTTTTTTCTTGTCATAAAAATAAAATCCAGCTCCAGTTTTCCATTATTTATAAGTTCTGACAATAATGTGTAATAATACAGAGATGGTACCATACTTCACTGTATCATCTGTGAGATCTCGGAAACCGTTTTAAATGGCTTGAAAAGAGGTTGTCAATTCGTCGTGTATGTTTATACATATAACCACAATTATCTCGGCAACAATCACACCGATTGAAAAATGATTTCACTATTTAAAAACTTACTTTATTACGAGTAACATAATATGAACTATATGTAAAGCAAATCAGCAGGATTATCTCAAGAATTAATAAACAACTAGCGGTTCGTCCCGGTTTCACTCGGGTGGGATATATAGATATAGTTCTGCAAAATGTACTTCGTTTGCGGCCCGGTGTCTGAACTAATAGTTTGGAGCAAATTCTACCAGATTTCCATGTGAACTAACTTTCAGCAAATTCTAATAGATGTCGCTACTTGGTACTAAAACAGTTGTTTTTGTTTGCTACTGAACTAACAGCTTTGAGTAAATTCTGTCAGATGTCGTTACATGTTATCAAAACAGTTGTTTTGGGAAAACACTGTAATTTTGTACAAAATATATAATAAAAACTATCATATAGCGTAAGTTGTACCAAGCAAGACACATTTACAAAATTTCATTAAAATCAGTTTAGTGGTTTTGGAGATTAACGCGACCAAAATTGTGACACGAGAATTTTATATATGTATTATATAGATTGTATCGATTTTTCAATTGTTTAGTATATTGTTGAGAGTTTATGTCACTCTTTATTTTTTTTCATAGTCGAGTAAAATAGTAAATTGTATACCTACTCAGTGGCGTAACTATACCGTTAGAGGCCCGTGGCAAATTCAGCGATTGAGGCCCTTCCTCAATGTGAAGAAGTTCGACCAACTTTATACATTTTTTTGTTGAATTTGTGTATATAATATGTATTGTAGTAGGTAACTATTAATTGAATACAAAACTAATAAATGTTACCAAATATTGTAATAATAAATGCTGTGCTCCTGTGTTCACGGACTTCTCGGGCCGGCGGCCCCTTCTGGCCAGAGACCCGTGGCATTTTGCCCGTCCTGTCACACTATTGTTACGCAACTGTATACCGATACATATGCTCGGTTGCCGAAAGCATCATAAGAAAATTTGATTTTATAATGATCTTAGATGGTGATTGGTGACCATACATATTTCTTCATAAGAAAAACATTGAAGAATTTTAATCGATCCTGTTCGAAAATAATATAATTGATTGAAACGATATTTTTTTTGAACTGTGTATACTTGTGTATAACATCGTTTTTTTACAGTTTCCACATTAAAATAACATTTTTTTACGTATTTTGATCAAAATTTAACTTAAAAAGTGGTCTTTTTCTCTAGAGATTAATCATTTGATTGTGTTCTACTTAACAGGGAGTTTCACAACGACATTAGACTGCTCTCGAACGTATATAAACTGTAATTATACGGTCACAATCTGAAATAATTGTTAAATCAAACTTTTTGACAATGCTTTCTGCAACCCAATATTACTCGTGATAAAGTATAAGTATTACGAGCTGTGACATTGCGTATAAAGCGATTAACACTCACACGGGTCGTCATACCGCATACGTACGATGTGTTTTTTATAAAACTGTTTTACATGAATGTAAAGTGACCCCTCACTAGGGCTGTTGTTAGGTACAAAAAATTGGTCTTATATCACTGTCTGCGTGTCACTCGTTTTTTTTTATAACCCACTATTAGTTGACAATGAACTGTCAAAATTTTGGAAATGAAGTGAAAATCAGCTATTTTATAGGAGGTACGTTCCCATATCTTCACGACTGGACTGTTGAGACGACATAAAATCATTGGAATGACCAGAATTTGAAGTTGGGACGACTGTTTGATGAGTTTTTGTTGAAAACATTGAAAAAGATGTGTGATTTTTTATTAATCTCCCAGTTACTCCTATGCCTCAAACCAGCCGTGTCTGTTGCCTTGAAACTTTACATAGTGTGCATATTGCATAGTCATTATTTAAAGAAAAAAGTACATCTCGATTGATATCTATTAAGTTATTAAAATACTGTGCAAGTTTCATAATACAAAAAGAGAATTCTTTTAGGTTAACAATTTTTTGTGAGTGCAGAATCCAAGAGCTGAATAGTGATACAGTTAAATAAAAGTGATCCATACAAACAAGTATAATTTTTACTACCGGTGATTGTAACTATAAAACACAAAATTATAATATTACCGTCGCTGTAATATTTGCTCTATAAAATTAATTATATTAATAAATATCTGTGCCTCATCATGTAATTATAAAAATGTGTACAATATGCACCCTTTATAAAACTGCTTCATGATGTTATTATTACACGGCGGTCAATAAATGTAAAATATTAAAGCTAAAACTAAAGAAATCATGAGTGACACGATCATGGGAAGGAAATCTCTCAGAAAACTGGGAATTTTTCAAAAGTCGCACTGTTATTGAACTCTATTGGAGATCGAACATTCAAAGTACTTATACAATAATTTTATATTTGAACCAAGAGAAAGTAAGGATAACGTGAAAGATATAAAAAAAACAAATTTTAGGAGTAGGTACCTCAAATCTAAAAAAAATGTTACGAAAGATACAATATTTTCTTCACAAGGAATCAAAAAGAAAACCAGTTCATTGAATCGCGCTGCGCGATGTATCTCTAAGCTGTGAATTTCTTATGAGATTTAGAGTATGGGAGATACTGCTAAGGACTAAATGACCAGAGAACAGGACAATGTGACGCTGAGGATTGTCATCTAAACATGCAAAGCTGTCGAATGTACGAAGATACAGATTTCTACAGTCAAGACAACAGTTCACAGATAATAGAAATCAACGTACTGGGGCGTCGACGACTGTCAACTTCACGGACAAACAGCGAAAACAGAACGTCATTCCAAAAGAGGAGTGAATAAAAATCCTGTAGCTACAAACAGAAAATATAGATGCCGGGCGTACGGTAAGCAATATTTAAAATATAAAAATCACTATGGCCTATACGAATAACTAAGCAAAAATATAGAAAGTATAGAGAAATCAGAAGAGTAGAAAACGTAGATAGATTAGATGAAATAATAATACCTAGGTTCTGTAGAAATATATAGAAAAGGAGAAACCTGCAACATAATATTAAAGCCTAAGTACAGATGTAAAATTGGCATTGGCGCACAAATTAAGTATACGATTGTTCTTATTGGAAGTTGGAATATTACAGATACAAATGGAGCGGGCTAGAAAAAAAATCGTAATAGTATTAATAGACGATCGAACTTGGTACGGACCGGACAGCTGATATGGTCCGCTCCGTACCAAATCTGCTCGTCTAGACAGTAGTCTGCGTGTCCGCGCGATTCGATGGTTTGCACATCGTACTTGGTCCGCTTCGTACTTATATCCGTGCGTGTGTATACAAGTACGATTGAACTTATACATATAACCGTATAACGACGTCATTATAATTCAAAACGTTGTGCAACATGACAGAAATTTTGACAGAATGCGAAGTTCTTAGTGAAGTATTGGTATTATATAAAGATTTTCCATGTTTGTGGGATCTATCAGATAAGTTATATTGTAACAGAGAAGCGCGTAACAACGCTCTAGAAATTCTTCGGGAGTGTTATTCAAAATATGATCTTCGCTATCAAGCGATTTTATTAACTTCATATGACTAAATTCATCGCGATCTTTCAAATAGAATTTTGCCCACTCCTTTCTTTTCTTCCTTGTTGTTTGTGGCGGCATTAACGTTGCCGCTAGCGGCTAAAATAAACGCAATTTTCGCGCGCTTAATCGGAGGCATGATGTTCGCGACCTGTGTACAAGGAGACTGACAGATTCGGTCGTCTGTTGTAACCAGCGAACTTGATCCGCTGTACCATGTCCGTTCCCGGCCCGTACCAAGTTCGATCGTCTATTAATACTATTAAGAAAGAAGTGTAAAGCCGCGTACTCACTTAGCGAATACGAACGAACGAACAACATCAAACGCATACAGTAGAATATGAAGACATTTCGTTCAATATTCGGTTTGACGTCTACATATTATACACTGAATGTATGCGTTTGGTGTTGATCGGCCGGTTTATAGTTGTTATCGCGCCATTCCAAAAAAAAATGTCTGATGAAGAATTATCTTTAATAGCAAGTCTATGAGATTTAATATCATTTTATTACTCCACTCCATTATAAAATATACGATAAATATATAAAGCTGAAGAGTTTGTTCGTTTGTTTGAACGCGCCAATCTCAGATACTGGTTCGAATTGAAAAAAATATTTTTTGTTGGATAGCCCATTTATCGAGGAAGGCTATAGGCTATATAATATCACGCTACGACCAATTGGAACGGAACATCAATGAAAAATGTTGCAAGATGTATCTCAAAATAAGTTCGTCCGACAAATATTATCAGGTGAAATGCCTTAACTAA
The DNA here is from genome assembly GCA_963575645.1 of Xanthostigma xanthostigma. Taxonomy (NCBI): domain Eukaryota; kingdom Metazoa; phylum Arthropoda; class Insecta; order Raphidioptera; family Raphidiidae; genus Xanthostigma; species Xanthostigma xanthostigma. The sequence continues at coordinate 31,167,193 of OY754469.1, read as the reverse complement.
ATATTGCAATATTAGCGCGTGACGGTTACAGGTCGGATAGCTCAGTCGGTAGAGTGTAAGATTCTTAATGCCAGGGTGTCTTGTGTTCAAGCTCCATGTCGGCGAATATATTTTTACTTTTTTTTATTTTCTACATTGCTTTCTTCTAAGGCTTACATTTCAATGTTTTAAAATTTTATTACGACTTATTAAAATTAAATATTTATTAATGTATTGAAAGAAATTTTATTACTTAAAAAAAGCATAAACACTGCTTTTTAACGACAAAAACTTTTGAATGGTAACTCCGACCATTATGAAGTTTGGACACAACATTCATATCGGTAAACTAAGATGAATGTGCGTACTCTTGTCCCTTCCTTCCCCATTCGTTCTTCTGCACCCGGGTGAAACCGGGCGGCACCGCTAGTATACGGTAAATAAACGCAACCACGCCGGTAACTACTCTGTTTAAAAACAGCTAAAATAGTGCACAACCGAATGCATATGAAAATACGTACATACTTAAAAACAGCGGTAGAATATTTCCTTTTAATGTACTGACAAGTGAGCAAACCTGTTCGCAGCCGAAAGCATGCGTTTGTCGACCAAATTATTAACGTCCACATTAAGCGAACGCATACATTTTTCACCGTGCGGCAGTATTCGTTCGCTAAGTGAGTACGCAGCTTAAGAAAAATCTACATATAAAATAATTTACCTATTGTATGTCTGTCCGTAGACATAGAAAGTTGAAATTTGGCACACTTATAATATAGCACATGAGACAGATCCTAACGGAGCCGGATTTTTGAATTTTTGTCCCAGAGGGGAGCAAATTGAAAATAAAATAATATTTCGTTTACAATTCGCTCAATTTTCCTAAAGGAAAACAACATAAATCATCTAATACCTATAAACGCACCGAGAGTTTCCGTACAAACGTGTAGGTGGTAATGACCTAGTAGTCGATCCACCCTTAAATTAAATTAAAAAAAAAAAAAAATCGCTCAATTTAAATCAGATCGGTTAGAAACCTGTCTTAAACGAAAAAATCAGAATGTAGGAAAGAAATGAGAAACAGTTATCTAGGTAAATAGAAAAACGTAATTAATATTTTTTTAAATTCAAATATGCGTACACATTATTGTATTAAAATTACTAAAAATTGTTTATTTTTTTAAAACATTTATAAATGTTTCTCGTGGCACTTGAACATTAGCGATCAATCTCATTCTACGTTTTCCTTCAGCTTGCTGGGCAAGTAATTTTTTTCTTCTAGTTACGTCACCTCCATACTAGAAAAAAACATAAATATATTATACAAAACGCCCTTAAAGACAACAATGATATGAAAAGCGAACAGTTAGACGTCAGTAGATATTATGAACAATGAAAAAAAACTAAGAATAAAAATAAACAGCCCCACACAACTCTAAATTTTCTCTAGAAATCGACGTCTACATTTCATATATCGCTAGTGCCAACCCCACAGCCTTTCTCCTTGCATTATAAAATAAAATCAAAAACGTTAGTATTGATTTTAAGAAATCTATTTTTTCCGCTTTGCTTCTCCAACATTTGATGTATCCGAACAGTAATGCATAGTATTGCTATATATGGAGTGTTTCAAAAGCCCCGGAACGGCTTAATATTTCTTATCGGGAAGCAGGACTAAAAATGTTAAAATGGTTTTTTTAATAATTTTTTCCTGTTTATTGAATTGCAAAATTAGATTTTGGGCTTGAGGACCCTAAAAGGATTCCATAGGGCTTAACTTTGGTATTTTACATGGGAACCACACTTTTTTAAATAACTTGGGTCCAGTACGATAACACTATGCACTCAAATTTTGAAATTTTTTTTTTTAAGTCATAGAAAACGCTAAATTTTGACGTTCAAAAAAAAAAACTTTGCGGATTATTCACAAATTTCCTCAAAAATACGTGAAAAAAATGGAACTACTTTTCGTCTTTCACTGTCATTTTTTGAATCTAACCAATCAAAAATCACAAATACACGTCATAGCAGCTGGTGTAGAATTATTGTATAACTATCTCACTCTATATGCAGCTTTCGATTGTGTTATGGAAGCAGGGTCGTATTTAGATTCGCATACCCGTTTATCGTTCACCCCGGAATTGTTTTTTTAAAAACTCAACATTTGCCCCTTCCCGTTTCACTGCGAGACAATTCGCATACCCCTTTATCGTCCACCCCAGAATTACAATTCGCATACCCGTTTATCGTTCACCCCGGAATTGTTTTTTTAAAAACTCCACATTTGCCCCTTCCCGTTTCACTGCGAGACAATAGGTCATATGCATGAGACTCCAAATTAGTTTAAATTTTTATTTTGAAATATATTCTAGTTCCTGATAATATCGTAATGGTTATTTTATTAATCTACTCACTGAAAAAAATACAAATTATAAAATAGAAACGTAGAAAATACGCGCTATTTTCGAATTTTCAAAACGCAGCGTGACGTCAGAGTATATATCAATAACAGTTTCCATGGCGACTGGGTCGTCTCACAGTAAGATTACGTCAGTATTTAGAGAAAACAACAAATAAACTTCATTTAGAACATTGACAATTTGACATCAAAGTTGACATGCATCATATATCGTGACGTCACATAAGCCCGCCAACATGGCCGATGGTTTAAATTGTCTATTTTTGAATGTGAAATTTAATATTTTTTTTTCTTATGATAATATTACATTTTTAAATGATTATCAATTTTTTTTGTATTATGGTTGACTAAATAATTTATTAAAAATATAAAAAAAATACATGCATATGACCTATTCGCATACCCCTTTATCAAAAAAAGCGGTGGTTTTCAATCTTCATGAAAATGTGAGTTTTAAATTTAAAATTCGTTTTATAAATTAAAATTTCCAAATACGACTCTGCCCTGAACGTTCAATTGTATTTCATTCCAACCAATTGATATTTCTATCTTTGTTTATCATAGATACAGGTATATATAACTTTCTCTTTTCTTATCACTATATGAGACAAGATAGCGATCGCTATAGTACCTAAATAATATACTCCTCAACTTACTATACCATAATTATTTAATTTTTTTAAATTAATTTTTAAAAATTAATTTTCCGCACTTTAAACGACCAATAACGCTGTTATATGTTATATAAAACAATAATTGTGAATTTCCAGTGGATATTTTGCATAGCAAGTTATCGTACTCTTACCAAATAACTTAGTTTCGGGATAAAATTTTACCCTTTTAGACCTTTTCAGGGGTCCCACAAAAGGGCCTTAAGGTCCAAATCGAGCTTCAGAGACCTATGAAGTACCGATAAGTGAAATTTGTCCTCAAACCAAATATTTTAGGTAAAAAAGTAAGTCAGTTAATTCAAATTTAGATATTTATTGTACAGGGCTTATTTTTAGGTCTTTCTTAGGGGCTCTACATAGGATCCGAGGATTAAAAAAATACTAAGACGTATTTGTATGCAAAATTTTCCGCAGAATATATAATAATAATAAAAAAATATGGTTCCCCTTTAAAATTTCAAAGTTGGGCCCTACGGGACACTTTTAGGGTCCTCGGGCCCAAAATCTAATTTTGCCATTAAATAGACAGGAAAAAATTATTCAAAAAAACATTTTTGGTATGGTTTACCAGATAAGAAATATTAAGCCGTTTCGGGATTTTTACAACTCCTGATATTCGCAATAATTAATCTTTCTAACTATACCGTATTAAACAATCGATATTTAGATTTTTACTTATTATAGTCTAAAACTCACTGCTCAATAGTGGTATCATTTTTTTTATTTGAATTTTAAAATGGAAAACAGTAACGGGAAACATACCAGTTTAGCAGTTACGTCCTTCCGATATGGCTTTATGTTCTCTCTAGCAATAACTTTTCCTCCCACCTTTGCCTGAATTGCAATTAAAATCAATTGTCTTGGTATCATCTCTTTCAACTTTAAACACATTTTGCGACCAACGAAAGAAGCTCTGCTCGTATGTACTATAGTACTTAACTCTTCGACAATAACTCCGTTTAATAAAATAACTAGCTGTAACAAAAAGTATATCTTTGAATAAGGTTTATGAAAAATAATGTAATCGATTCTTAACCTTGTTTTTATGAGGAGAGTAAATCACTCTTAAACCAGAGCTCATTACGGGCCTGTTACGGACATTCAAACAGACATTGAGATCATATAAGAATTTTTTAATTTTTTGGTACCTACAATTCCTATGAGGTATCATTTTTTATGTGAGAGTGGGCCGTCTCACGTCGTAAGTTAACACTAAAGGCCCGGTTCAGCTTTGCCCGAATTTTTACATTGCCACATTTGCCACCCATTTTTTTGTCGATTTAGGTTTCGAAATTGGTTTCCACGAAAAGCGCTTTTATTTTAAGCGATAATATATAGCCTATGTCCAACTTGAATGTCCGTTCTAAATATTGGTGAAAAAATTTTTGAAATCAGATGAGGAGTTTGGAGATTACACCTCCTACATTTAAACTTACAAACTTTACCTCTTTATAATATCAGTACAGGTATTGATTATATAATACTAAGTTTAATCAATGGTTAAGGTGTAAATTTTGCGTAAGTTTCACTTGTGTGTAGTGTAAACAATATATATGTGTTTGTTGAACGCTCACATAGTTCGACTAATTCCGGGTGAACTATAGATATATTATAGCTTTGCCTCCTCACAAACTGACATTCCAAATCATTAAGTAGAATTACTGTTTCCTCGCCATAAATACATTTTGCATAAGTTTGCACCTACATTGGATCCTTATTTATACCGATCCAATGTTGACTGACATCGGAAGAAACGCAACCACCAACCATGTAACTGCTTACATTGGAGAAGAAATAGTGCTTCTCTTTTTAATGTAGGCATCTATATTAAAAATCTTGGTGTTTGCATGTCTTCCAATCTCAGCTGACATTAAAATATGTATGCAGCGCAAGTAACTTACGCTTCTATAATGTAAACTACATGGTCTTATAATCAAACTATATTTTACTTTGTAACCTTTGAGTATTGCATAAGCAGTTGAACTTGTAGCGAAACACATTTTCTTGGTAGCTATTTATCTAGTATTTTATATGAAAAATATTTATCAGTATACGAATACATCTTTATTTATACCTTAACTAGATTAGACGGCTCATATCCATGATCTTCATAGTCAAAACTGGCATATCCTGATGAAATAGATTTCAGTGTATCATGGAAATCTATAATTACTTCGCTTAAGGGTATCAAAAACTGTAACAGGACTCGATCATTATCTATGTTTGTTGACTTTTGTTGTACGCCTCGTCTATCCAAACATAGAGATAATACAGAACCTAAATATTGGCTTGGTGTTATTATTGTAGCTAAAAATACATAAGAATGTTATTATGTCTGTTCAATTACCAAAATCTATTTTAGATAAGTATGTTCTTAAAGGTCTCATCTAGAAATATCTAGATTTAGTATCAATTAATATTTTGTTTTTTTTTTATAATTGGGTTACCGTATTTTTTTTATTCAATACACCGATCATAGATAAGTTTTATACAAAAGTGTTTTATTTTTTTATAAAATTTTTCAAGAAAAAAAGTACCTATATTATATGACACACAAATCTTACAAATATCTATTCACCTCTTCTTAAATCAAAACTTGAGAACTGAGAGCTTGTAAATAGATGGACCATGAATATTTTTTAACGTTATTATTAACGCGTAGCTTTTATAGTACACTAGCGGTCCCGTCCGGTTTCACCCGGGTGTAAAAGAACGAATGGGGAAGGGAGGAACATGAGTACCTACACACATTCATATTAGTTTACCGAGATGAATGTTGTGTCCAAATTTCATGATGATCGGAGTTACCGTTCAAAATTTTTTGTCGATAAAAAGCAGTATTTATACTTTTTTTAACTAATATTTTTTTTTTAATTAACTAAATAAAATTAAAATAAATTTTAATGTAAGCCTTAGAAGAAAGCAATGTAGAAAATTAAAAAAAAAAAAAAAATGCATTCGCCCAACGTAGGGCTCGAACCCACGACCCTGGTATTGACAGTCTTGTGCTCTACTGATTGCGCTAGCCAGCGTTGTATTCTTACATCGCTAATATGAGTATACTTAGTTAGTGCATTTCACCTGAATAGAAGCTTATTTTTTAGATACATTTGGAACATTTTTCATTAATGCTCCGCTCCTAATGGTCGTAGCCTGATTTTATATAGCCTATAGCCTTCCTCGATAAATGGGCTATCCAACAAAAATTTTTTTTTTCAATTTGAACCAGTAGTTCCTGAGATTAGCGCGTTCAAACAAACAAACAAACAAACTCTTCAGCTTTATATATTAGTATAGATACAGATTAGTTTGCGTTTAAGATTGAGACTAATCAAACTGGGTGTGCTTTACTTATCGATTCAACGTGTAAAAAATGTATTAGCAAAGTTGACATTAAGTTTTTACAAAATGAGTTACCTAAAACTATGGGTTCAAAACACTCTTCAATGCTGAGCGCATCAGGAAAAAATGTTGGATTAGATACGTAAATTTCCTGTCGTTTTAATTTTATATTTTCTTTGGTCGGTTTTAATTTCACCTTGTATGTAACAGACGGCGAAGTTAAAATAGATTCGGCATCATATTCTTGCTCTAATCGTTGACTAAATACTTCTAAATGTAACAGTCCTAAAAAACCCAGTCTCCAACCCTGACCCAATGCAGGACTAAAAAAAATGCATACTTTTTTTCTGAACATATCTAGTGGAGTGGATTGGGAAAAAAATGTCTTGAATTCGGTAATGACTCGTATCGAAAAAATTTTCCTACAAGAACTATAGGGTCGAGCTCCCCCGAAATTTTGGTATAGTTTGTGACCGACTGTCGGATGGAGGGAAAGGGATATTTCACTTTAAAGTTCCCGAAAACCCGTTTTTGCCCATAACTAGAGTAGTCTGATCCAATCCGGTTTAGAACGAGCTTACACGGATTCTTTTTTTCTAATCTTTTATTGGTACTTTTTTTTCCGCCAGACAATAATGGCCGAGTTATGGGGCAAAAACGAGTTTTCGGGAACTTCAAAGCGGCATATCCTCTTTCCCCCTCCGACAGTCAGTCAAAAATTATACCAAAATGTCGGTTTTTGTAGGCAAAATTTTTTTGATTCGAGCCATACTGGATTGAAATTCCCAATCCACTTCACTAATCGATAATATACTGTTATTTTGTTTCGGTATAATTCTTGATTTAGTATTTTCAAGTCATTCTGAATTTTTTTACAATTTACCTTGAATCTATTTGTACAGACACCGCTGAATCATTGAGAGCTAATTTTTCTATGGCATTTCTTAAAGCAACATGTTGAGACTGATCAAACGGATAAATGCCAGCAAATACAACCGGCTTCATAGGCTTGAATCCTTCTAAAGGTTGGACAGGCTTGCCTTTAAGATGAATTGTATCTCCAATATGCGCTTCTTTACTACTTCTCATATTACAACCTAACAAACCAACTTGTCCTGCGATTCTACAATGAATTTTGTCGTTACATTGGCGATTATTAAAATTATTTTAAAATGAAACAAACAGCAGGTTTTCTACAAGAGACGACTCTAAACAAGGAAGTTGATTTTTGACATGAAATAACAATCACAACTGATAAAAAAGTGTATAGTAGATTTTCAAACTCTCTCTAAATATCTACTATTATTTTGAGAGGAAAACGGTTTCTTACCAACTAGCAACGTTATAGACGGAGAGCTGGCTACGGAGAAAATGGGTGACTCGGTGCAGAGCTGAAAATTTGCAGAATAATAGGAGATAGTACAAGTAAGTAGGGAAAAAATTGCCAGAAGGCTAGGCGGAAGATAAAGAGCCGCCAGAAGGCGCTAATGTTGCGAAAAATCAGTGCACTTCTGGCAATTTCTATACTTATTCTGTAATTAAAAACTAGATTATATATTATACATTATATAGGTCATATATTTTCATTAATAAAATTACGTTGTTATAACAACGTAATTTTATTAATTTATTTAATTTTATTTCTATCAAAATGACATTAATAATTTTGAATATTTGTCGAATGTAATTAATATATCATGTTTGAATTTTCAGTATGTCCTTATAACTATATAATGTATAATATATATTATAATATATAATCTAGTTTTGAATTACATAGAATAAGTATAGAAATTGCCAGAAGTGCACTGATTTTCCGCAACATTAGCGCCTTTTGGCGGCTCTTTATCTTCCGCCTAGCCTTCTGGAAATTTTTTCCCTACTTACTTATACTATCTCCTATTATTCTGCAAATTTTCGGCTCTGCACCGAGTCACCCATTTTCTCCATAGCCAGCTCTTAGACTATTATTAAATGTTGCGAGACATTGCCTTGTAATTTTAAGTCTTGAATAAACAAACTTAAACATAGAATCTTTAAAAAGCAAAATATTATATTTTATCCTAAACGCTTATTGGTTTGATCTTCATACAATGCGACATTTAAAATAAGCGCGCTTTATACAACCTATTTAAAAGAATTGAACGTTTTAAAGTCACTAAAATTCAATGATTAACATCGAAGAAACCGCCTCTTACAAAACTTACCTACTGGCATTTACTAACGGAAGTGCATAATTACAATTTTTGTATTGGTTGTTCGACAGGTGTTAAAATTCCAAGTGATTTGATCAAATAATTATTAGCTGTCAAGCAGGAACTAATTTCTTGACCAACTTCGACTGAGCCTTCGTGTACATATATTAATGATAATGCTCCTCGGTATCGGTCAAACCAACTATCGAATATTACAGCTTTAAAATTTGCATCACGTACTGCAGGAGGTGGTGGTAAACGTTTTATTATTTCTTCCAGTAATGAATTTACACCAGTACCCAATTTTGCTGATATCTATAGAAAAGTATATAGAAATTATTTATCAATATTTTAACATTTTTTTTACGGAAGACGATTATTGGATATGACTTGAAGGGGTTACCGAGTAAATGCCTGTCGACTGATAACCTGGCGTCTTATTGAGCAGTAGGGCCTCAAAAAATCAGTAGCAAAATTATTACTAGTCTTGAACTAATGTATACAAATAGATTAAATAAAAAGGTAGTAATGCAATTTTCTGGACAAATTTTGTTTAGAACTCCTGTTCAATTGCTGCAGCTTGCAGTTATAAGTTCAAACTTTACAATTACCTTTATTACATCTTTAGATTCTATGTCAAACAATGTTCGAAGCTGTTCACAAACTCTATTTGGATTAGCATTTTTTAAATCAATTTTATTTATAACTGGTATAATTTCTAAATCTTTTCCAAATGCTAAATAGAAATTCGCAACAGTCTGCGCCTGGACTCCGTCATTTGCATCTACAAGCAACAAAACGCCTTGGCATGCTGACAGAGATCGGGACACCTAAAATTAAAATTTCATAAAATAGCTAACGCATTATTGTCAATTGTTTCTGGGTAATTATACACTTTCACGGTCACCTGGTTTTTTGGCTCTAGAAAATCGAAAAATAGATGGATTTCAATGATCTCGGTCTCAAAAAGTTCTATTTTACGGCGGATTTATGAAAAAAATTAGTTCACCCCGGAATTACAATTCGCATACCCGTTTATCGTTCACCCCGGAATTGTTTCTTTAAAAACTCCACATTTGCCACTTCCCGTTTCACTGCGAGACAATTCGCATACCCCTTTATCGTTCACCCCGGAATTACAATTCGCATACCCCTTTATCGTTCACCACGGAATTACAGTTCGCATACCCGTTTATCGTTCACCCCGGAATTGTTTTTTTAAAAACTCCACATTTGCCCCTTCCCGTTTCACTGCGAGACAATTCGCATACCCCTTTATCGTTCACTCCGGAATTACAATTCGCATACCCGTTTATCGTTCACCCCGAAATTACAATTCGCATACCCGTTTATCGTTCACCCCGGAATTGACGTCAGAAACAGTTATAAAGAATTATATGTAGAAAGTCAATTTTTTTTTGCATTTAAAGTCATGAAACTGTGAGAAATATTGATTTTTTCAATTTTCGTATTTTTTTCCATAAATCCGCCATAAAAACGAAGATTTAAAAAAAAAATTCATCGAAATCGGATGATTTTTCGATTTTTTAGAGCCAAAAAACCAGGTGACCGCGAAAGTGTATAATAACCTGTTTCTGATTTATAAAACGTTAATATATACATAATTTTTCGTTAATCATAAATGACAATCTTTGTGATTAGCTTTGGCGTTATCTTTCATATCAGTACACGACGAATTTTTACCATCATTCATGAATATTGCTATTCATGATTGACACTGGTTCTCCTCATCACGTATTTATAGTTTTTTTTTCTCTAATATGATAACAACAAAAACTTAGGGCATAAAACAATATCACGGATAACATTAATACAAAGCAAAATTAAAAAGATTTTTCCCAATTTAGATGAAAAGAGTGACAAAATCAGATTCGTATTCTTCAGTCGATTGTTCTATAATCGACTGTTAAGGCCGCTACACACAAGGCTAGGAACACTGCTGGCCGGCAGGCTGGCGATGAGGCTGGAAATGACGTCACTGCGAGCTCGCCTGCTAGCTCACAAGATGGATTTTAAAATTAGAACAGGGGATAATTTTCTTGCTTGGCCCTCTGCTTGCCCAGAGCAAGAACCAATCAGGAGACAGTATTTTGTCACGTGGGCGACATGAACAAACGCCCACAAACACTGTGCCATGGGTGTGTGTTCTGTTCAGAGACAATAAACGTCCACTTTTGTTACCTTTCTATCACTGCGCGCGCACCGAACCAATCTACAAAACAAGCTTGAAAAGACGTCTCGTGTGAAGCGAGCAAACAAGAAAACTATCGCTAAAAAACTAGTAGTCAATTCTATCAAGGAATTTAGCGGCAAATCCAGCCTCGTGTGCAGCGGCCTTTAGTCAATTACTAAACTGAAACTATTGACTTCCATATCGTTTTTCAACTGTACAACTTGAAATAAGTTTATTTCGGATCTGTAAAATTCATCACCAGCGTGATGATTAAATAGCACAATATTTAAAATTGTTTAATGTCAGCTAAGTACTTAATTGTTGCTTTACTAACTTCATTTGCGAAGTCAACATGACCTGGCGTATCGATCAAATTTAGTAAATAGTTTACTCCGTTATATTTGTATCTCAACGATGCACTTTGGGCTTTAACAGTAATTCCTCGCTCTCGTTCAACTGGTAAACTGTCTAGTACTTGACTTTGGCCATCGTTTGTCTTTTTAGCGCCTGTAATTTCTAATAAACGATCTGCTAATGTACTTTTTCCATGGTCTACATGTGCTATTATACTAAAATTACGAATATGTTCGACGGGAATATTTGTTAAATCATCCGGTTTTGAACAGTACAATCGTCTTAACACTCGAAACGAGGTTTCCCTGAAATTAAAATTTTTAAATGCGTTTTTTAAATACTTAACTAAACTTAACCTAATTTATTCAAGTACCATTTTAAGTTTTTTTTTATTTTCCAAGTAAGCAAACGACAGCTCTTTCGAAAAATATCCATTTCAGTCAAAAATCTAGGTATTTTTTCTGGAGAGAATAAATTATTTTTCTCATTTTATGCACATTAGTCTTCAAAATATGTTTTGACCGGTCATACTTTGACATTTGATTTGACAGTTCGACTAGTAGTAGTTTCTAGGTTATGTAGCTAAGTATAGAAGGAGTATAATCATCTGATGTGTATATTTACAGCAAAGAAATGCCTATTTACACCATACACAAGTTTTGAGAACGGTGGTAACATTTTGATTCTTCATTTTACTGTCACCGTCACTTATACGTCAAACTACGGGGGGAGGTTATGTTGGTCTCTGTTATGTAGTCTTGATAATTAAGTTGTCTGAAATTAATAGAAATGTCGTTAACAGTGATTTTAAGTCGTTTGAGTAATATGCAAGTTTCACAAAAGTTTCAATATAGTAAATATTTTGTTAGAAATTTCTCAATTACGAAGCAATACTCCAATCATGTGGAACAAATTTTAAGTCCACCAAGTGAAAATGATAAAAAAGTTGTTAAAAAGAAGACGGTGCATATACCGAAAATTACACTGATTTCACCTGGTGATGTCATGTCTGTAACCACGTTAGAAGAGGCCCAGAAGCTGTCGAAGCGAAGAGATTTAAAGCTTGTAAAAACTGATTTTGATACAAAAAGTCACAGGCCTATATATAAATTATTGACAGGAAGTGAATACTTTGCTGAAGAGCAGAAAAAAAAAGAAAAACGCAAAGAGGAAAAACAGAACAACAGCTTAAAGGGTGAAAAATTATTATCATTTAATAGCCGGATTTCTGAACATGATTTAAATTCAAAAATTAAAAATATATCGAAGTGGTTGACGAAAAATTATCAAGTTCAAGTCGCAATTTCAGGGGAGTCCGATAATAACATGGAATTAGCTGTAAGTTTTAATTTTTTAATAAATTATGGAAACATTGATTTTTGCCAATATAATACACAATTTATTTAGTTTTAATATGGATTATGGAAATGGAAAACACTTTTTAGAATTAATTGTATACAAACTTTTTTAAAACATGCATTTTTCAGGAAAAGATTTATTCAACCTTGGAGAGTTCCTTAAAAAACGAAGGAAGATTTGTGCAAAAACGCAAGAAATTTAGTGATATTCGATTTCAAATTTTACCACCTAAAAGAAATAACAGTGGACAAAATAGTGATTCTAGTGGTTCCTGACAATCACAGAAACATCAAATAGTTATAGTGTGCGCTACGGTTTTAATTATTTTGAGTGCGAAATATTATTATTGGTTTAAGAAAAATAAAAAAGACGTTTAATTTAATTAAAGTGCGGTAACATTCTACAGAATGGACACCTAAGATTTACACGAAACTGTCTACAGTCTACATGAATAATTGAAATAACAAATTATTCATTATAAACAAAATTATATTTTTTTCGCATCAACAATACATAGGAATCTTTTTAGGAACTGCCCCTTACCACCTTCCCTTTTCACTGCGCAACAAAAATACCATCGCATTAACAGCATACCCCGTTATCGTTTTCTCATGTGCCCATTTAGTAGAATTTTACCTAAAGTTTGGTTTGGCCTTCTATTAAGTTTTAATATCTCGTAATAGAATTGATTTACACTGAATTGTCAATTATCATACCCTATGCTTAATTTCGTGGGAATTTTATAGTGATTTATTCTTGATTTTTACCAGGATCGGCTTAACAGATTGTTACTGGCATCTGCAGTGAACCCCAGTTGTCATACCTTAATAAATCGGTTCTATTTTTAACAACCACTTTTCAAAAAATATTGTTCATTGCTCAATTTTGAAATTACTTCAAATACAGCGCATAGTTCTTAAAATTTCTACGATTTCATAATTTCTACGATTTCATGAATTTATTGAACTGTTTACTTTTCTAGATAAACCAAGTTTAAGTAATATCAGTGTATTTTTAAAATTCTGTATATAATAAATGTAGATATATGTATCATAAAATTAAAAAAAAATGTATAAATTTAATTAAATATGAATTTTATATTTTGTAACATTTCAAAACTGCCTTAAAAAGTCATAGACGTGCACAAATTCTTTAAAAGTGACAGTTTTGACTTCACAATTCTTTATATTTTGTTTTCCGTTCTTTTATTATTATTAAACCTCAAATCGATTATAAACGGAGACGATTCCAAAATGTCTAGCAACTCTGTATATAGTTTACTCTGTTACATTGAAACGCGTTGAATATTATAGATTTGCATAAAGATACTAAAAATTCAACACTATTGGCGTTGTATATTATATTATTGTAAAATGATTCTTGCACAGTACTATTAATTAATGACTCTTTATTAATAAGAAACTGGATAAAAGATAAGCAGCCTGACTGGTTCTACATTAATCTTGAAGATACCAAAATCTTCCTGTGATTGGTCTGTTTTGCATCGAAAAGGGTTCGCTATCATGGGTATGTTCCGAAATATAACCCAGTATACTGGCCAGTGCTAATGACGTCATGAATCGACGCCATACTGTTAATTCGTTCCGAAATATACTGGCCAGCGCGTTTACGTATTATTATTTCCCTCGTCCACCAAAAGTAATTGTTTACTATGTTGAGCAGACATTATTGCAAATAATAAAATAAAAAAATCCACAAAGTCTGATGCTTACACGTCCGGTTCAATATTTATGCTATGTCACATCTGTCGCACCAGTACAATATGGTGGCACACCAGTAAAATTATGGCGTCGGATTCATGACGTCATTAGCACTGGCCAGTATACTGGGTTATATTTCGGAACACACCCAGTATCATTGACATGTTTTGAAGTTTTCTATCATATTGATGTACTGAAAATGTCTCCTATTTTGTAGACGTATCAAAATAAAGTACCTAACTATCAATCTCTGTGATTTGTGAACCTTATCAATTCAAATCTGAATCTCTGTAAACACGGTTGACCATCTGAATTTCTTTAAATCGGATCGCTATTAATTCGAATATAATTTGAAAATGCCGTGAAGAAGTGGCCATCGGTTCAACTGAACGACGCTTTTTCTGATCTTTTGCGCATTCTATTCTCTATTTCATGGTCGTGTCCAATTTCTAATTTCTTTATTTCATTTTTTAATCCCACCAACAGCTAGGGTTATTCAGGCATATCACCAATTCATATTTTCTATTTATTATTTTTTTAAATAACATATTCAAAATTACAATGAGACTTTCCCCAGTTATCGAACTAGAAGGTGATAATTTGGGTCTTTTGTAATGGAGGAGTCAAGGAAACGTCATTTAAACAATGCGATTGCTGCACGCTCGATTATTCTCAGCTCTCCAATCTCTTATTAAGTTATTAAAGAGTCTTTACTCTTAATTAAGAATCCTCGGTGTCTGTATCGTCTGTTGGATAACATGGAACATATTCACAAGGCTCCGTTTCTGAAGTTTCGCCGCAAGTTTTATCGCTGTCGTCTGGTGGAGGTGTTATAATTTTCCGGGCACGCATTCGTACTGAATTCATCCCACACGAAGCACTGCATCTGGTCCACGGGCTCCATTCGGACATTTCACAGTCTGAATTTTCACTTTCCTCATCTTCATTTTCTTCTTCTTCTTCTTCCTCTGGACTAGAAGGAGTGATATCTCCATTTTGTGGTGGACATGGTTTACAGTATCTTCTTCTAGTTGCTATTACAACAAGAAGGTCATGTTAATTCAACTTTGTTTTATTAATACTGTATGAAGACAAGAAATTATTTCTCTTTTACACCCTTTTTTAATGCGTGACGTAGTCATGCGCACTGAACAGGTTTGGCGACAACCAGAAATGATACTTACCACAAATAGCAACCCGACATCGTTTGTACTTGATAATTTTTTCTGGACATGCCTTGCCTCCATTTTGAGCGTTTTCCTAAACACAAATGTTGACATATAGCAGAGATACGGGCATATAGGCAGAGATAAGGATTTTAAATGATTTGGGACAAGGGAAGTAATTTAAATATAAGCTACAGGGCGCAGGCCTTGGCCAGAGATACGGGTCCCTGACTGATGACTATAGAGTAACTATAGTAACTGAATCAGCACGATACTGGATGTCAGCTAATCTTTTAGTTTATAGGCATACCGTGTTAATAATAATTTGAAATTTTCATGTTACATCCATATACCTAATATAAAAAATCCTAATTTACCTGCAGCTCCGTAACAGCCAATTCGGATCCCCGTTTATACAATTTTTTTACTTAGGCCTAACTCACACGTACCACTTTCCAACAACATAAGAACCACAATAAAGTCGTCGTCTGTGGAGAGTAGCTAGTTTCCATGCTAAAGTATGGAAACTGACCCGCAGCACTCACATAGTGTTGTCGGTATGATCCACTAAACTGTCGCAGTCGGCAGATCAACACAACTCACACGTGCGATTCTCTAGCTACAACAACAGGTCGGCAGATATCAATCAGTCTGTGTTGTATCGACGAAGCGATCGCATTCGTGAGCTTTTGTGTGTATAGCAAGAAAATGGAAAGCGGAAATGAAACATTTGATACGGAATCGTTTATAGAAGAAATCCACAATCTACCATGCATTTGGGACTACACAACTGATGCTTATAGCAATCGAGTAGAAAAAGCAAAGGCATGGGAATACCTGTTATCAAAAATCGAATGTACTTTTGCTCATTCTGAAGTAATTAAAAAACTTGTCATCATATATGATTAATAAAGGGTAAAGTTGATGAAATTGACTTTCGTTTCTGTTTTAAATAATGGGATGAACCCAATAAATTCTACTGCGGCGACGTCGCCTTCTTCGCCGTGACAAAAGCCACAACAGTGCTTCCTCTTCCAAATCCATTTTAGAACTTGCTGTTTCTGTGGGTCATCTACTCACACGTGCGTCTGCATGCCGACTAAAATGTTGTTGGAAAGTGGTTAATTGCTGCGACAGACAACGACTTTTTTGTGGTTCTGATATCGTCAGAGAGTTGTTCGTGTGAGTTAAGCCTAAAATGAACCAAGAAATCTCTCAAAGTTTGTGGGTATTACTTTTAAAAATTCTCTGTGTATGTTATCTAGTAGGTACTTACCAGTATAGTTCGCGTTCTTGCCTTCCGTCCCCAATTACATGTTGCACTGCATTCTGTCCAATCAGACCAGGCTGATATGTTACAATTAACGACATTACCCACGGGACGTGAATATAATATTTGCATGTCGTAGCCATCATTTAAAATCATATCTGTCACAGTTTTAGACATAATTTGGCCACCTACTTCATATCCAGGTATGGGCCCATCAACTGGAAAAAAAAGGTTTGAAAGTCATTGTGACTTTTCCCCTGTCAAAACTAGTCCCGTAGCTGACCGTCGAATTTTCAAGTGTTTTTATTTGAGATAAATTATTATTTTCAATCTTTCGGAACTGAAAATATAGGGCTGTCAAGGGGATGAGGCATGATGAACTCTGGCACTCCATGTTGATATGAAACTGAAAGTATTCGTTTATACCGATATTTTGACTTAAATATTTTTTATTTAGATTGTAGTCGATGATATGAGAAGGCAGTGCAAAAAATGACCGAAAGTGACGTCAGTGTCCCATGATCTAATCCAGAAATCTGATGGTGAACTCTCCATCTATTATTTTTTTATGTATTATAATCTAAGGTCTAGGGCGGCAGATTTTAGCAGGCGGTAGTTTTGAGACATAGTACCGCAAAATAAAAAACATACAATTATAATTTTATAAGTGCAATTAGGAAAAAGCTATCCAGTTGCAATCTTTTCTCGAAACGAAACATTCTTAGATGTGCAATGACTGATTTTTCCAAACTTTAGCAATCTCTAAGGATCAGAATATTTCCTACCTTTAAGTTGACTTTGGTGGCATAGAAAAACAACTTTAAAATACACATTATTTTGGTAATGTAGTTGCTTATTTTATATCACTTTATTTAGTTTCTTTAGAGGTGACAGATTGCAATTAAATCCGCCACTGTATAGCCGGCTTTGGATTTGATATCGGTTTTTACCATAAAGTTACAAGTAATTAGAGTACGCTAGTGCGTATGCTTGCCATAAGTGAAAGTGTCCTCACTCTTCAGTTAAGAGAGAGAACTCTGTAGAAAACCAGAAATTTGTTTAAGTACTCAAATCAGCATTGTTTTGGATAATTAGTTACCATAGAGATAAGGAACTGTTCTCTCTCTTAATTGCAGACACTTTCACTGCTCTCTCGTGTACTCTATTGTAATATCTCCATGGTTTTGACAATGGTCTCACCATTAGAAATGTAGTAAGTTTAATATAAAATCGGGTCAGTCGCTCATGAATGACTTGACAAAAATTCTGAAAACGCGTTTTCTCATCAGATATACCAAAGTAGGTACTTAAAAACCCAGAGATATCCGAAAAAACTAAATTGCAGATAGTGATCCTGTTACTAATAATAATGTACGGTTACCTCTGTGTTTTATTATTTTATTGGTTTTTCATTTCAAGATAGACCATTTGGTTAAACTCAGATTTCATTATACAGGAGTGTCCTAGTTGACGTTGGTTAATGTAGCTATCTTTGTTAGTAGTGGACATAGAAAGTCGGTTAAATGGACAAAGCAGTTCGAAATTTTGTTTTCATAACATTCTATTAAAAACAATTGATTTTGGCGCATTATGAAGTTATTTAGAAAATAGTAAACATTGTCGTTTCTTAAATTAACAGTTTCTTGCCATACATTTTTTTTTCTTTTTACATAATTTAAAATGTACACTAAATAATTTTGAAAATTCTTAAAGATCGCGCACACTTGTCGAGCATGAACCTGTACGATCAGCACAGCACGGAGCAATAAAGCCTGTTAATGAAGGTTTTATAATGAAATAGTGCACATTAGATTAACGCCTGCAATCATCAGCCAGCAATGACCATCAGTTGATCGCCTGCAATTTCTGTCTGTTCGCGCTGTTCGATCTAGTGTGCTAGTGATGTGTCGTTTTCATTAATTAATTTGCATTGATACAACTACTTGGAAACTGCAAAATGTCTACTGCACATTACGAAACCTGCACTAAAAATAATTTGGGCAAGCTTATACTGCGACATCGTGCGGGTTGCAGGTTTCTGATGTGGTCGTGCAGGTTTATGTTTGACAAGTGTGCTTGATTTTTGACGTGATAACGTCTTATAAATTGATGAATCACCAATCTTATAAATTGATGAAACACCGGCTGCATGCACGAAAAAGTGTAACGTTCCGCCTGACCCTGTGCGTGCTTTTCTCGAAAACGGCCCTAACGATTTGGATGAAATTTACTGAAAAGGGATTTTGGGGGGCAAAAAATCGTTTTAGCTAGGTCTCATCTCTCGAAAAAATCGTTTTCATACAAATTTTATCATTATAAAAATCAATTTTTTGACGTATGAAAATACTTAAATATTGTAAGTAGGTTTTGGAATTTTATATAAACAATGAAACAATTGTTTTCAAAATATTATGACAGTTAATCTTTGAGACTTAAAATAAATACGAAAGAAAGAAAGTTAAAAAAAACAATTTTTATTATAGGTGGTGAGTAATTTTAATAAATAAAATTAACCTAAATTTGAAGCGAAAGATGCAATATCATAGATTCGAATTATTATAATTTATTATATGTAGAAGATAGGAGAAATAGAACATAAATTACGAATACGTATTACGGAATACGTTATCACGTAAAACTATCGTCCGTAAACCGACTTTACAGACAACCAATTTTTTAAACTATCAACCCGATTTCAATTGCTTTTTTATTATGAGAATAATTTGAAACACGACAAAAAGTGGGCTTATATGTGCCGATAGTAAGGTCTCCTAGCCCCTCATTTGTAGTGTACCATGCATTAATGCGATACTCGTCAGGGCCCGATCTAGGGGGGGGGCAATTGCCCGGGGCGGCAAAATTGAGGGCGGCGCGGCGTCAGCGGCAAAGATGGTTAAACAAAAAAAAACCACACCCTACACAACAGTTGTTAGAATATAGGTATTACTATTGACATCACAGAAATTTCACATCATATTTTAGTAGATTACAAAATAAAATGTGCAAATATGGAACAACCGCATGGGTAAAAGGCGGCAAATATTATTTTGCTCGGAGCAGGGAAATAGCTGGATAGGGCCCTGATACTCGTATCAAGAGCTTGGGGATACTATTAACTAGTCTCCAATGATAAAGTATCCAGTGGCGTAACAATAAGGTGGCAGAACGGGCAAAATGCCACGGGTCCCTGGCCTGAGGGGACCTCCGGCCCGAGAGGCCGATAGGACAGGAGGAAGTTCGAGGAACCTAACAGTAGGTATTAGAAAATTTGGTAAAAAATATACACTAATTATTCAAATATCTACTTTACTTCGTGAAGCTTTTTTTATATTAAAGGATGGCCCCATCCGATGAATTTGCCACAAGCTTCAGGTGGTATAGTTACACCACTGAAAGTATCTTAAAATTAATACGTACTTTTACGTGCAAAGGTTGTTCTTCTTTGTCCATTAATTAAAGCTGTGAAAAATATTGTTACTACCAGAAATTGGAAATTACTTTGCATTGTTTTATTATACTTTTAAAACAATGGCGCAATTTTCTTACTCCCTTTAGTGGTATCGCTAAAGGAAACTTTCCGACGATCACAAATACATAAATCACAAACTACTTTAATATTTTTAAATTTCAGCAGAAATATTTTTCCTTGAATTTTGAAAAAGGAAATCACAGATAACCTATTTTCTATGAATTGAATGCATTTTGTTTATTTTTGGTTAAAACGCGCAATGGAATGATTAGTCAGTAGCGTTCCTCTCATAATTTATTTTGAAAGTTGTAATGATTTTTTAAAACTTTAACTTTTACCATTCCAACACCACAAGTGGTAGGTACTAATTTAGATAAAAAAATCACTTTTCAAAACTTTACAATATTTTTCGTTTCGAGGTCCCTCGAATCCAAAAAACATATTTCTGGAAAAAGTCTGTGTTTCTGTTAGTCTGTGAACACGATACAGGTCAAATGGATGAGTGAATTGAAACAAAATTTTAGGAGAATGTTTGATATGCAAATATGAAAAGCCATATTGCTTTTGGGAAAAATCGGCGCATGCGCAGAAGAGATATTTGCTGTAACGTTTTTTTCTCTCTCACTGTATTCGACTATCGCTGTCTTAGCAAATATGGTATTATTCAATGGTACGCTACTGATTGGTCAACGCGGAGATAACTTTTGGCCTTTTTAATCTGTATTTTAAATTTTTAAATGTTTTATTCTGCCAGTGCTTATAAAATTTATTTCTACTGTTTGTTTTAAGATCATTGAGAAAGGCCAATTTTAACTACTCTCCGGACGCTATTTTTTAAAGCTAAGGGGTTTGAGTAAAAGCCAAAAGAATGGACATTAGAGATCCTACAGGTGACTGGTCTGGCTTCGCTTGAATTTGTAGATTGCCATCGTTTTTTCGTCGACTTACGTTGCAAAATTGGTCTCCACGAAAAGTGCTTTCATTTTAACGCGATAATATATAGCCTATGTCCATCCTGAAGGTTCATTCTAAATAGTGGTGAAAGAATTTTTTTAAATAGGCGCAGTGGTTCCGGAGATTACCCCCTACATACACACAAACTTACAAAATTCGCACTTTCTGCGTATAATACTAGTAGGTATAGATGAATTCATCATTTCGTATGTTATTTTTTTTGAAGTATCAATTTTAAATTTGTTTTTTGCTATTTATAACCTTTTGAAAAATTTACAGCACTTACAAATATTATTAAAGAAATAAAATAAAATGTAACTCAACATTTTTAACAAATTTAATTCCAGAGTATCACATTTTCACAAATCTGTAGATTAAAACTGTAAATCCACATGAGCGGAGCCGCGGGTGCAGTTAATTAATTACCTAATAAAATTATAAAAAAAAATAAATTTTGTTTTTTATTTTATTTTAAACTTTTTAGAGATTTCGTGTACTAAGAATCATCGTAAATGAATTACAAACCCTCTACCGAAAACCGTATCTGAATTGATCAAACCGTTTTCGAGATAAATGGCGACATCCGACATTGTGCTGCACATACAAACAAACAATCTCTCACCCTAAACGCATATAGGTACCTTCTTCGTTAAAAAATGAGAGACTGTATTTTAAACTTCACTTTGAAAAACTGAAACACAAAACGTTTTTGGAAATATTTATTTTAAAATATTTTATTATTTTTTAATTTTTTTTATAAATATAATTAAACAAGAAATCAAATCTATTTTTTCTTCATTTCAAAACCATTTAGAAAAGAAAACGTTTCTTTGAATTTGTTTTCGATATGCGCTATTTTATTTTTATTATAAATGGTTTTACAATAATCTAATTATTACCTACGTAATTATCTTGTTCTTTCTAGAATTTCCAACTTGATAAAATTGTATTTCTTGAAGACAATTTTTTCTACACTTGGATAACTTACTATAAATATTAAAGTTAGTGTTTTACTACTTAATAGAAAAAAATTCCAATTTAATACCTATTTAATTTATCAGATACTCTCTATGTACAAAAATCTTGTAACGTTACTTATTACATAAAAAATATACTAACAGAGCTAAATGTATCTTTCACAGAAATTGACGCTTTCGTCAGAAAAGATTTGCTTCACATTTTTAATTCGACTACGACAAATCCAAGAAGCAATGGTATCTGGATATGCTTATGTGCTATCCTCTGACGACTAAACTAAATGCCAGATTTACGATAAATAAAAAATTCCATTTTAGACTATGTCAATTTACATTGTTAATACAATTTACAAATGTTAATTTAGTAAGGGAGAGGAGGGCATAGTGGGGTTCTTAGCACTCAAGCGTACCTACCAGATAAAATATGATTAAACAAAAAATTTTAACTGAATATCATGGTTTAACGCATTGTGAACGACTATGAATATATTTTTCTCGATAACGATAAGAAATCTACGATATGTGAATATATAAATGAAAATTGGCATTTGCCCCGTATATGGAGGTAAAGTGGGATCAGGGATACCGTAATAGTTTTTATTATCAATCATCATAAACTTCTCTTTTAAAACTAAAGAAACAAAATAACAAACAAATCAACGTTACTAATTAAATGTACACTGCTACAAAACGAAATATTAATCATCACAAATTATTAAGCAAGTTAGAAAAACAAGTGCTGTTTAATTTCGCGTGTTTTTTAACGAAAACACTGATTTCGAGACTTTTGTTCTTATAGCATAAACGGCTGTCGAAACGCCGTGGATCGCTCATGCAGGTCACGCGCCGACTGACGACCAATCAAAGCGCGCCATTTGACACTTTGCACGGCATTTCATTCGAGCCGCATTAGGGATTCTCCGCTGCCCCACTATGCCCCCTCTTCCTAACTAAAAAATTATCAAAATCGGATAATAATTTTATTCGCGCGCAACATTCTGTTCGATTAATAATTTAGTATTTAAACTAAAAAATATGTAAATAACGATATTTAAACAAACTCTACTATCACTAACTCAAAAATCTGAAACAAGCTTCTAATATGAATAGCGAAACGCAAACACCAACGCCGGAGCAGGAGCTTTTCTTGAAATGTAGGTAATTTTATATTGTAATATGGTACTACTAACATGAAAAAAGTAATTTATTTTATGCTTTTTAAAAAACACGCATATCATTATTTTTTTTCCACTAAGGATATTTAAATATGATTAATTAATTATTTATATATCTAACAGTGGATTTAGTGCGAGATCCGGTATTAGAAATATATATACCCTCATCTGTTATTTGATGATGACAAAGCTTATGTTAGATAATATATATGTTACGGCTAAAGGTAGGTGTGAACATAAACTTAAGATTAGCCGGCTAAACTTAGGTTTATCTTTAGCTGCTTCTCGATCATAAACCTAAGTTTAGCCGGCTAACCTTAAGTTTATGTTCACACCTACCTTTAGCCGTAACATATTCGAGTACACTGATAAATCGCACATGTAGCTAAATCGCGTACCGATGCTGTTAAATTAAATAAATTGTAATTGACATTTTTGGATTAACTTCCCCGATTTGTTAATCATAAAAATCGAGCCTAAGATGAGAGAACAAATGAACTCAAAGTACATAGAACACAACTATTTACAAAGTATGTTTATGTGGATGTTCTATATTATTTTATGTATATAGAATTAATGGTATAATCCAATTCCTTGTGTCATATTCTCGCATTTTAGGCTTGATTTTTATGATTACCAAATCGAAGAAGTTGATCCAAAAACTTCAATTAGAATTTATTTAATTTAACAGCATCTGTACGCGATTTAGCTAGGCAACCCATGTGCGATTCAATGTAAGATATATTATTAACACATAATTTTTGTAAATTGTAATCATCAAACAGTTGAGGGTATATATTTCTAACACCGGATCCTAGACTAATTGTTTATTTATTGTTATATTATTTTTTTTATTCAAAACGATAGTAATTTTTTATTGAAAAGGAATCTACACTTTCAAGTTAAGTTCGTTTCAACAGTTTTCATAATCTATAACGAATTAATGAAAGTAATCCACACGAAACAATGTTATTTGACCTGTGCGTAAAATATCGCAAATGAAATTCAAGAGGAAGCAAATTTAGTTTTTATTTGTTTTCGACTTTTTGTAATTAAATTCTAATCGGAGCATAGCACATTTTGTCGTCCAGTGAAGATTTCTTAAATTATAAACTTATTCTACTAGTACTTATATTTAAAAATGTCTACAACTATGTTGTAATACTAAACATACATTTTTTTACAATAACAATTACATTGATAATAATCTATTATATAGTTTGTCCCAGTTAAAATTCTCTATAAACAAATTATAAACAAAATTTTATACCAAAGCTTTGCACAGATCTTTATCGTTTGTTTTTATCACGTGATAGCAAACAATGTACCTAAATCCATTCGGTGTTGAAGACAAATAAAATATAGTTTTTTACAAAACATTTTATTTGTCAACAATATATCGCTGTTAGGAACTAATATTTTGCATATAAATTTGAAGAGAGAATACGTTTGCTAGAACACACGATATAATTAAAAATAGATATGAAAGAACAGAATCTATTTTTACGCAAGTGGGCAACACTAATAATGGCCGTTTTTTTGCAGCTTAGGTGTCTACATTATATATTATAGTGGCACTTTTTATGAAATATAGGTCAACAGCAAAAATGTATTTTTTGACAGTACCGAAAGCATATTATCAGATATTGATATTTAACCTAAATAATAGCGACGGAACTTAATAAAAATGGCATCTTTAAGCTGGAAAAATTGAACTCCCGGTTCTGTAAAAAATACTTTTTTAGGTGCTGCATTCTATAATGTAGACAACGTGTCGCTATATTATGTAACTATATTACGAGAAAATGACGTAACTTATAAAAATGGGTTACTTGGCATTACTGTAATGTTTCATTATCTACATAATAATATGTAGTGTATTATACCTATTAATTACTTGCTAATTACGCGAAGAAAGTTACTCATTTATGAAGAGTTGGGAATTGATTTAATAATGAATTAAAATTGGTCTATTTCATTTAGGGAATTTGTTAATACACATTTTGTTTGTTTATTTATTAACCCTGAAAAAAAATCGTTAGTACCTAAACCAGTAGTAAACAAGGTGCATAGAAGTTTTTTTGAAAAAAAGCACGTTGTGTTTGTAACAAATTCATTAAGAGGGAAAAACAGCATTTTAAATAAAACCAAAAACTATTAACAATTTAATTTTTACAAAGAATTTTATCTAATGGTCTCGTCAGATGATAGCTTACCACAATTTTTACAACCTTTATGTTATGGTTTAGTTCTGTTCTTTGACATATCCGTTATGAATTTAACAACTCTAATCTGAAAAATCGGCGATCTAGTTTATAAATAGGGCCGGCCTAAAATAGAGTAGCGTCCCAAAAAAAAAAGATAAAACCACGACATTCTTATAGTGAATTATCTTTCAAATACGTTTTTGTACACAAAAAATATTAAATTATGGGCACTGGTAAAACTTTTATTTCTAGTAGTATTGGTATTCGACGCGACGGTTTTGTCTGTGTGAAAGATAATGGCACCCTTTTTATAGAGCCGACCCTAGTTTTAAGTACAAACATACAGATATTATATTAAACTTATTTTATTGATAACAGTAGATACAGTATTGAACATAACTTTTTATTATAAACATTAGAAGGCATACCGCAAACTCATTCTGTGTACATATAATTTTATGAGTCTTCATTCCATCGAATCCAGGGCGCCATTTCGTATTTTATTCGTGCGAATTTTCACTTGCCATAATTGGATGATTCTTCAAATGAGTAATTATCGTTTAGTTGTTTTCGGGATTTATCTGAAGCAGTAAGTTTTTTAACAAATCAAAATAAGTTAATATGACACATTCAGAGTCATGGGTAAATAAATAGCCCATTCCTCTTAAAATAAAAGTCGTTTCGCAATCTGCCATCAGGGATTAGTTTTGGTGTATTTGAAACTCTAAACACCCAGAAAATTTATTTAAAATGAGATTTATGTGTTATAGATTTGTTGGGTATAATACGAATCTATTTTTATGAATTTTTGTTATTGAACAGGATTTGTAAGTTTTGTGATTAGGTAGGTGTAATCAATAGTTCAATATCATATCAATAGGTTATTTTTAGATGGAAATAATAAGCCTGTAGTTTTATAATAAACTGTCGGCCCGGTCCGGTGCAATAGATATATTTTGTGTTATCGAAATATTCTGCAAAATGTATTTCATTAAGAAAGAAAATGCCGTTAATTCTGTACAAAATATTTACAAATTATAATTTGTAAATATTTTGTACAGAATAACGGTATTTTGTCCAGAAAAAATGTATTCGTATCATGTATCGACATCAAGTAGGCGGGCGCAAGTTCTTGCAATTGGCTGCGATCAAATGGCGCGTCACTGCAGCGCACCAGGCGGGAATTAAAGTCCCTCCGCCGCGTCTGTCTGACTGAACGCGATGAACTAAAAAACTATCGAACGGATTTTCATACGGTTTTCACTAATAGAAAGAGCGATAAATGAGGAAGGTTTTTGTATGAAAACCGTATGAAAATCCGTTCGGTAGTTTTTTAGTTCATCGCGTTCAGACAGACAGACGCGGCGGAGGGACTTTATTTTATATAGGTACATAGATATTGGGCATAAGTTATTAAAAATCTCATCTTATTTACCATAGTGCATAATATGATCGAAATTTGTTTTTTTTTGTTTAGTGGCCATCCATAAGTAATTACGTTACGTATTTTAAGGGGGTAGAGAGGTCACTCAGCTTTTTTACGTTTCGTTATGTCTTAGCCTGTTCTACGTGACGCCACAAAAAACGGAAGGCAATTAAAAAAATATCTAAATACTTCTACACTGATTTTTGTTAGGTATTTATGTTGCAAAAATTAACTCTTTATTTTGTGTAATAAATAATTATTCATATCTTCATAATAAAATTTCTTTTTTTAAGAGGGAAGGGAGCCCAATCCCGGATCTGGGGGGGGGGCAAACTGGGGCACCTGCCTCGGATGTTCAGGGGGGCGCCAAAATCATAATATAATAATATGGTTGAAAACTACACCCAATTTGTCCTTTTTCCGATTTACTCAATTTGCCTGAAGAGTTAAGTTTATATGCCCTAGGCTGAGGGAGCCTGATAATCTGTACCTATAACTTAGAGAAAAGGGGGGGAGGTTACAAAAAACTTAAAAATGCAATTAATGGATGACCACTTATTGGGTATTAGGATTTTTTTAATTGAGTTTCGTATTTTTTTTAATGAAACAAATAATTTACCAACCCAGTTTTTAATTCGGTAATATCCTGCAGCAACATCTTCCTCAGCTGCATGGAAATGGTTGAATTAATTTGGATTTAAATTTATAAATAATTGAAATAGCCAAGGGCGTAGATATGGGGGGTAAAGGGGGTAATTACCCCCCAGGATCATAATATTAAAAAAATAAAACTGAAAATAATACGATGACCTGGCTGAAAAATAAAATTTAGAAATACTTTTTGAAAAGGAATTTGTAAAATGTGATGTCATTGATGAGAAGAAAGAAAGTTGGCATGGTTTGTTTTTTAATTAATTTTTAGTTCAATGGATCAAATGTTAAAATTAGTTATTGTAAAAATTATTGTCAATGTCATGTTAAGTAATTTATGTTAGATAAATATGTCTTGTCAATTTTGCCAAATTCTTTTAAACATTTTTTTTTCAAAAATTAAAATCAGTAGTAGTTCAAGTTTTAAATCGTTTACAACTGTTTTTTTTTTAAATATAAATCCTCTTCATCCAGCAACGCAAAAAAATTAGTTCCGGATGTGATATAAAACTTAAAAAAAATATTGATTTGTTAATTTACTCCCCCTAGAAAAAAAATATCTACGCCCTTGGAAATAGCGTCGACTGTTTAAAACATACTTGTTAAATGTACTTACGGCAAGGAATTTTACAGATTTTCCTTTTCAGCAGTTTCTTGGGACATGGAAGACCGCCTTCTGTTGGTTCAATCTAAATTAATAAGACAAAGTATTTATAAATACGGAAATAATAAGTCTAAGCAGCTTTATACTGAATGCATGTTTAAAATAAATATCGCACTAGCTGTCTCCGCGGCTCTGATCGCGTGAAATTCGAAATTATATGCTCAGTTGCCTATTACGGAATCAATTGCTTCACACATTCAGTCGAGTTAATATGGTTAGTGAGTAACGTATTAACTCGATGAATGAGTGAAGCAATTGATTCCGCAATAGGCAACTGAGCTCTTTCGGTGAAAATAAAAACGGATTTCCTTATTTTGGAATTAAAACCATACATCACTTGCTTTGTTCGTAGCGTAATAATATAGTCTACTAGCTTTTGCCTGCGGCTTCGCTCGCGCTAAGTTTGATGCTGATAGATCAGTCAGTCAGTCACGGTTTCCTTTTATATATGTTACCGGCCCAACCCGATTTCAGGACAAACTAGTTTGGCCTACTATTCATACTAGGGCAAACTAGTTCAGCCTAGGCCAAACTGGTTTGTAGAACTAGTTTGGCCTAGGCCAAACTAGTTTGTCCTGAAATCGGGTTTGGCCGGTAACATATATACAGATTATGACTCTTTTAGAATTTTTTTGTTGTTCAAGTGTAATAAATTTCAAAACTGATGACATTCATGTGATGAACGTTCCGACTATTTACCTCTTTTCACCCTCTTAAGGGTTATTTTTGAAAAAGCATGAAACAGGTGCTTATTTATTTGTTGACACATCTATCTTATATAATTTCTCCTGCAAATTTTGAAACCCCGTTACACCCTTTTAGGGGTTGAATTTTCAAAAATCTGTTCTGAGCGTATGCCTACGTTATAATAACTATATGTGTGCCAAATTTTAGCGCAATCCTACCAGTGGTTTGAGTTGTGTTTTGATAGATCAGTCAGTCAGTCACAATTTCCGTGTATATATTTAGATAATAATATATTGTATGGGAATTGAATCAAAATCGGTTCAGTGATTCTTGAGTTGTAAACAGACATACCGAAAGATGTTACATTTTATTAAATATTCAGAGTGATTCATTAACAATGGGAAATTCGAAAGCTTCAGATATTACCTAAACGTCAAATAGTGACCATAAGCGCAAACACGCCTTATCCGAAAGTTGATAGTTTCGGAAATATAGGGTGTTGATAGTTAAAATTTGTGTTCGTATTTTTTTCCATTATTCTGAAAATATCTAGGCTAGGAACTTGAAAATTTTTGAACCAATGTTTTTTTTTAGTTTTATCACAACCGACCCGACGATCTGACCGTGAAAGCGTAACTTCATACAATATTGCAACCCCGACTTCATCCCCGTAGAGGTTGAATTAAAAAAAACTCGGGTCGCAGTGCGAAACCCTGCCGACAATATAGTGTATTTGCTATTATAGGCGGTGTGGCTCTATTGTATGAACTTAACTTTGTTTTCGAACAAAATAAAAAAAATTACACCTTAATACACCCCTTAGAACAGCATTTTTTTACTTAATTTGAATACTACACACCAATTTAACATCTGTACCAAATTATATACACTCTTCAGTATGTAAATTCATATCAGTAAACTTGCGTTTTCATAAAATTTGTAAGTCCGGTCCTGTCGGGCCGATTTTATTAAAATTTTAGCAGCACATTTCAATAATTACTAAAGGGTTAAATTTCAAATTTGAAACGATTCTGAGAATTTTTTCCGTATTTTTGGGCCCAAAAACATTTTTTAACCCCTAAATACCCCCCTTAAAATAGCCCGATCGAGCCCATTTTAAATAGGCTTCTTGCGATGATGGATTCCAACATGTGGACCAAATTTCGTTTAAATCGATTAAGTCTGTCGACAGTTATCGTGCTAACACATATATATATAAATATATATATATATACATATATATATAGATTTGTTATACCGCTTATACAGACCCAACTTGCTATATTCAATACACGTTACCAGTCCAAGAGTGACGTTGTCAGACCCGCTCACGGGTCTGGTAACGTTTGATAGGATATTTCACTTGTTCTCACTTAGGGGTGCAAGGGGATGAATTTTTAGGTGGGCCTGGTTTGACGGTAAAATATCATATTATATACAATTTAGTTGACGTGTTCTCACTGTAGGTGGCTACAGGTTGATTTCTGTATGTTGTATGTAGACGTTATTGGACCCGTTACAAGTTTCCGACTTTAGTAGTCCCTAAATCTGGCAACATTTCATTGCTTTGACGAAATGTGTTATTATTTACTGTTTTCTTTCTTATTATGAGTCAAATAAATATTATGTTGATTCAAGGAAGTAACATACCGGTATTTAGTAATAATTTTAAACGTTTGAGAATTGACACTGAAAAAATGCGTTTAATAAACTTGAAAGTTTTATTAAACTATAAAATAGAACAATTTGAATAATACACATGCCTTTTAGCAGTAATACATTTGAATATTTTAGACACTGACCGGCAAAAGAAAATGATCACCCTGAAATATTACACAAAAGTACTGAATCTAAAATATTGAGTTGTTTTACTAGATATAGATAGCAGGTTAAAAAAGCATCTTTTGTTAATACAGAATACATAAATTAGCTTTAGCATATTATAATATGTTCCACGTCATGTAAATATTAATCAAAACACGCCGAACTTGTTTATTTCTGACAGATCCATATAACAAAAGAGCGGCTTATTTTTTTTATTTTCAAAATATTTCCGAAACTATAAATTTTAGAAAAAAAAATTTTTAACGAAACTTTCTTGAAAAAATAAATAAAATAATAAGCCGTTATGAAAAGTATACCATTATTATATAAAAAACACCGTTATAGCAAATATCTCTTCTGCGCATGCGCCGATTTTCCCCAAAAACAATAGGGCTCTTCATATTTGCATACAAAACATCCTCCCAAAATTTGGTTTCGATCCGTTCATCCGTTTGACCTGTATCGTGTTCACAGACAAACAGACTAACAGACCCCAAAACGGAAAGATATTGTAAAATTTTTGAAAAGTGATTTTTGACCTAAACTAGTACCATTCCCCACTTATGGGTTGGAATGGTAAAATTATACTCGTCGGACAAAAAACTCGTCTTTTACCATTCCAGCCCACAAGTGGGGAATGGTACTTGTTTAGGTCAAAAATCACTTTTCTAAAATTTCGCAATATCTTTCCGTTTTGAGGTCTCCCGAATCCAAAAAACATATTTTTGGAAAAAACTCTGTGCGTCTATTAGTCTGTTTGTATGTGAACACGATACAGGTCAAACGGATAAGCGGATTGAAACCAAATTTTGAGAGGATGTTTGGTATGCAAATATGAAGAGCCCTATTATTTTTGAGGAAAATCGGCGCATGCGCAGAAAATATGCTATAACGGTGTTTTTTATATAATAATGGTATACTTTTCATAACGACTTATTATTCTGTTTATTTTTTCAAGAAAGTTTCGTTAAATTTTTTTTTCTAAACTTTATAATTTCGGAAATATTTTGAAAATAAAAAAAAAAATTATGGATCTGTCAGAAATAAATTAGTTAGGATTGAAACCAAATTTTGGGAAGATATTTGGTATGCAAATATGAAGAGCCCTATTGGTTTTGGGGAAAATCGGCGCATGCGCAGAAGAGATATATGCTAAAACGGTGTTTTTTATATAATAATGGTATACTTTTCATAACGGCTTATTATTTTATTTATTTTTTCAAGAAAGTTTCGTTAAAAAATTTTTTTTCTAAAATTTATAGTTTCGGAAATATTTTGAAAATAAAAAAAAATTTTTCTAAACTTTATATTTTCGGAAATATTTAGAAAATAAAAAAAATCAGCCGCTCCTTTCTTGTAGGGATCTGTCAGAAATAAACTAGTTAAGCATGCTTTGATTAATTTTTACATGACGTGGAACATATTATGTAGGTAACCATGGCAACGAATAGTGAATATCATATTGAATACTAGCCATTACCCGCGTTACCTCACGTGATATCAGAAATTTTATTTTCTTTATTATAATCAAATGTCAACATTTTTGAAGTTGGAATGGTCCCGTCGCTCAATTGGCTGGAATTTTCTATTTATCTTTGTATATCAATAAGAAAATAATTGACGTTCTAATCAATAGGTATATTGTACCTATATTTTTTTTGCAAAAATCGTGTCTTCTTTTTATTTTTATATTTCTGCAAATTGTACAATCAATGGGTCAAAAAAGTCGGTTTATAATTTAAAAGTCGCTTAAGAATTTTTATTTTTTTATATTTTGGGGGATGCATTCTAAGTATTTTGCTTAAGTGCGTTAGCCGCTATCTTAGCTAGAACTTTAATGGTAAGACTTTTTTATTCAGCTAAAACGAATACTTAAGTATTATAAAAAACACGTGCGTTCTCTGCATTATTACAAACACAGTCTGCAGTTTATTCCACCAAAACGAATAATACACGCGTCAAATACCTAAAATAGCGGCAACATCGCTGGTACTGAGAACGTCGGTTAACTATAGTAATTTTATATACCCGGGTTTGAAAACTCTGTTCTGTGGTTGGGCGTAGAAGCGTTTATTGAACATAGCAGAAACAAAAATCAAGATATTGTTTTCCCCTCGAAGTTTGCCTTGGAGTGTATTTTTGAAAACGTATTTTTTTGCAAAAATATACTCCTGTAACTCATATATTTCTAGTGGGTCTGAGGTTGTCTGTAGAACGTATCTGGCTTGGTAACGTCGGTTGGATAAATATATATAAACATTTCCAAAAATGGTGCCAAACTTCTTAGAAACTTATGAAACGTCGAGAAATTTTGGTCCGACCCCTAGGTCCCGCCATCCGACCGACGCCAATAGTGTAAGTGCCTTATGGCAAATACACTAAAAAGTAGCCCTTGTTTTTCCCCAGGCTTCAAATTATCTCCATATTGTTGCGTACTCCCTGTTGGGATGACTATGGATTCTGTAGATTCTTCTAGCAACAACAACAATGGAAAACAGGTAGCCAAGAAAACCCGACCTTCTTAGAATTGCCTGGATAGGTAATTCATGTAAAAAGGGTTGAGATGCTTCTAGAACATTTACAGGCGGGGGGGGGGGGGGGGGGGCGAAGCTATAAAATGCAAGCGAAGTGGTTGGCAAGTCAGTCAGTTAGTTGCTTAGTTGTTCGTGAGTTGTTCATGTGCTCTGTCGTTGCGACATAAATCATTCAGTTATACTGTGAACACAAATAAACTTTTGTGTGTGTAAACCATTGAGTGAAATTATATAAATCTGGTTTTACATAAATAATTTTTGTAAATAGTCGTGTGAATATAGTTAATATACAAGTGTGAATAAGTGCACTAGGTAAACTTTGTTATTTGTGTATAGTAAATATTTTGTGTACATAATTTAGTGACTCTATATTCTCTGTTACTTAGTCTTTTATTTTATTATTTGGAACTGTCGTCATTTTATTTCTGTTAACGTTATTATTACTGTAAGTTGAAGAAGTACGCTTTCGTTTGTGTGTCTGTTTTGTTAAATATTTATTATTGTAAATAAATAATTTCCACCACGGACTAAAACAGTTTTGTTACATTATTAAATTTCATCAAAATCTACCCAGCGGTTTGGCCGTGAAAACGTAAGTGACAGACAGGGTTATTTTCGCATTTATGATATTAGTATGGAAGTATGGATTACTTACGAGTATCTCCCTAGTCTTGGTTCTAAATCCTCGACCACATGAGACACTGCAGGGTGTCCATTTGCTCCAAACTGACCAGACGCAGTCGACGACTTCGTTGCTTGGACGCTCTGCATCCAGTTCGTTATCTCCCTCGCTATTCATATCTTCCTCAGGTCTTATCTGAGACCTACTTTGAATGGCTGCCCAGGATCTATGCGCTTCGTATTGTGGCTCATCTGCTGTGTCTGAAAATATTTTAATATAAATTGAATTGTTGTATAATGTTGGAATATTAGGACGTAAAGAGAAATAACTCGGAACTGGCAATGGCAAGTTGGCTAGGAAAACTTAATTAATATTTTTTTATACTTAATAATTTTTAACTTCCCGCTTTAAAAAAAAAAAAAATTTTTTTTTTTTTTTTCAAAAATCGGGAAGTTATTGGTTTCACCCCGATTTTCGAAAATCGAGTTTTCGCCAGATCTCGGCGTTTTGAGGTCCTAGGAAGCTATTGAAACTATTTTGGCGATGATGTCCGTAGGGCTGTATGTATGTGTGTGTGTGTGTGTGTATGTATGTAAGTGTAAACCTTTTATATCTTTTGAACGGAGTGTCCGACTGAAACGCGGTTTGCGGCATCTGACGTGATCTTGGTGAACTTAGACTTCCTGAAAATTTGAAACGATTCGGCCCAAAAAATTTTGAGAAATCTTTAAAAAACAAGTTTCAAAAATTTTTAAAACTTTGTTTTTGTAAAAAATTTTCTAAACTACTAAACCGATTAATTCCAAAAACTAATCAGCTCTTCTCCTTAACAAACTGCGTCGATTTCCGCAAACCGCATCAAAATCGGTTCATTTGTTCACGAGAAACCGTGAACGAAAAAATCGTAAAAAAGTGTTTTTTTAAAATGACTTAAAATTGTTATCAGATTGATTTTTTTGTAATAAATTACTTTCTTAAGCTAAAAAAACTGCGTCGATCGCCGCAAACCATATCAAAATTGGTTCATTTGTTCATGAGATAACGTGAACGAAAAATTAGGAAAAAAGTAATTTTTTAAAATACTCGTAAAATTCTTATCTAATCCATTTTTTTGTAATAATTTACTTTCTTAGGTTAAAAAAACTGCGTCGATTGCAGCAAACCGCATCAAAATCGGCTCATTTGTTCACGAGATATCGTGAACAAAAAATTTTTAAAAAGTGTTTTTTTTTAAATTGCTCGTAAAATTCCGATGAGATCGATTTTTCTGTATTAAATTACTTTTTAAGGTTAAAAAATTGGGTCGACTGCCGCAAATCGCATCAAAATCGGTTCATTTGTTCATGAGATATCGTGAACGAAAATTTCGTAACAAAGTGTTTTTTTTTTGAGCTCGAAGAGCTAAAAAATAAACTTCTTGCTATATTTGATATATTTTTGAGCGTTTTGAACTCGAAAATAGCGGGAAGTTACAGGGATGACCTGCAGGGCCAAACTACTTTTCAAATTTTTTATATAGATTTCAATCAAGTCTATCGTACTCCTCGACGAGATTATTAATATAGATTAAGCCCTCCTAGACTCTTTGCGGTTTTTGTGACTAGTATTTTTATTTTTTATAATACAAAAGTCCTTAGTAAACTCTCTGATTGGCTGTGGCTAACGAAGAAGTTTTTAAAAATCAAAATTTGTTAAAAATAAACTGATATTTTACTATCGAATGTCTTATTGACAGCGCAGCAACAATCGAACTATTCTTTATCAAAATATGTTTTTTTTAATGTTTTAAAAACTGAAATATTAAATAGGTACTATCAAATATATTTGTGAGCGATTTTGTTTCACAATTCAGTTGCAATAATCCATTATTCTTCTTATTTGATGTGTTTTGTTAGAAATAGGGATCTTTTTTTTATAGATTGGGATATTAAAAAAATATACTCGATTTAATGAACATGCAGAAAAACTTCACATTTTGTTGAATATAGATATTGGTTTGATGGATATAGGGAACGAGACGGATTTTATAATGAATTCTAAAGGTGCTCGACCACGATGTTACTTATTAGTTCACAATTAGAGCACAAATTATCTTGTTAGGGGTTTTCTCATTTCCTTATAGAAATTTTTTTTTTATTAAAAGAAGTTCAATGTTTCCTTTGATTTCTTTTAGTATCCAGGAATACATTCTGTTAATATAATATGTGCATACATTTAAAATACTGCGTACATCCCACTCGTCGAATAGATGCTACACTCGATTATCTTTTTTTTAGCATTTAGTACCAAAAATTGATTTAGTATGCATGATTATGTTAGAAAAATATTTGGCAGATAAGTCTTACACTAGGATAATAGAATTTGGCAGTGAAGAAAGTTATGTACGTAAAAACGTATGCTTATGTTAAATCCATTGTGTTATAATTAATCTATGTCGTAGTTAAGGCAATGGTGCGTATTTCAATCGGTGGAAAGCAACCGGATGACTCTTGGTATTTGAGTTCCTGAAGCAATTTGGAAACTTTTTTGTTCAGTACCTCATAACCCCAAAATGGAAGGAATCGGAGAAAAGGAGGGGGGGTCAAAACGTAAAAAAAAATTGTTTAGAAACCAAATGGAAAGGCGGTAGCATTAAAGTACGTGTACTCACTATTGTTTAAAAAAATTGTCATCCGAAACGTGCGGACGGTTTGCGCGAACCGATTTTTTGAAAATCGGAAAAAAAAAATTGTGTCGCAACCGGTTGCGATTTTGAGGAAAATTCTTGTTTTTGTTCAGAGATGCTGTAAAAAAATTGTCATCCGTTTCTGCTGGACGGATTTTGAGGAATTAAAGGTTTGAGTGGCGAAATTCTCGATTTTTCACTAGCTTTTTTCAAACATCATAAAAAAATTGCTAAAATTGTTAAAAACGGATGACGTTTCTTATACATGTTCTCAGAGGGTCCAACTATAATATGTATCAATGTCATCCGTTTTTATAACATTTAACTCCATTTTTCAACCCCTTACTTTTGTGCGATATTAATCAGAATATTGAGGTTAGACTCGTTTCTGATGGCATACAGATCACGTACACAACCCCTTTAGGGGTTGAAAAATGGGGTTTAATGTTATAAAAACGGATGACACGTACTTTAATGCTACCGCCTTTCCATTTGGTTTCTAAACAATTTTTTTTTACGTTTTGACTCCCCCTCCTTTTCTCCGATTCCTTCCATTTTGGGGTTATGAGGTACTGAACAAAAAAGTTTCCAAATTGCTTCAGGAACTCAAATACCAAGAGTCATCCGGTTGCTTTCCACCGATTGAAATACGCACCATTGCCTTAACTGTATCTTATTTGAATTACATCAATTGACTACGTTGTTCATGAAATGATCGATTTGACGCGGCGCTATAGATGTTCATCTGAAAGTTACACAATCTGACGTACTTACTATTTTGACGCTTTGTGAAAGGATAGCGACAGTAAAATGCTTAAAATCTAACGTTAAATGCAATTCTCGATGCCACATAAGTAAGCCATGTGCAAATAAATAAATAATAAAACATTTTTGACGTGATAACGTCTTATAAATTGATGAATCACCAATATTATAAATTGATAAAACACCGGCTGCATGTACGAAAAAGTGTAACGTAACGTTCCTAACGTTCGTAACGCATAACGCGTAACGTTCCGCCTGACCCTGTGCGTGCTTTTTGCTAATTTCTCGCTCAATTTAAATCAGATCGGTTTGAAACCAGTCTTAAACGAAAGAGGAGAACATTTTACATAGATTTCGTATAACAGAATTTGCCTAAACA
Source organism: Xanthostigma xanthostigma (assembly GCA_963575645.1). Classification (NCBI taxonomy): domain Eukaryota; kingdom Metazoa; phylum Arthropoda; class Insecta; order Raphidioptera; family Raphidiidae; genus Xanthostigma; species Xanthostigma xanthostigma. The sequence continues at coordinate 31,129,524 of OY754469.1, read as the reverse complement.
GTTTTTTTATACAAATTTATATAGAAAAATATTTTATACAAATTTATATAGAAAAATAGCTGTATAAATGCAATGTTGTCTAATGCATGGCGCGACGCGGTCGGTTGTCTTTGTTTGCCGTACATGGAAATTAGAAGCAAACGTATGTCTTGTCTTAACATGAAAACGGCTGCATTTCTAATGTTTAATTCAATTTTTTGACATTAGTATATTGTGAAATGCAACGCCTTCTAAGTTAAGTATTGGAATAACTAATTATTATTAGAACATAATACTTTGTAAGTTGCAAACGTCACTTTTGACATTTCTTATCATTCCGACACCAAGGATAAGCGGATTGAAACCAAATTTTGGGAGGTTTAGGTTATGTATTACGGAATACGTTATCACGTAAAACTATCGTCCGTAAACCGACTTTACAGACAACCAATTTTTAACAAAAAAATTGAACCGACTTCAAAATATGCACTAAAAAGTAAAAAATAATTGCGTATTGAAATGTTTTGGAGTCGGTGTCACATCGGAATTCGAAAGTAGCAATTTAAATCTTACATGTCTCTAGTTCTCGGAATCAATTTCATTTTGGCTGAGACCGACTCCAAAACATTTCAATACGCAATTATTTTTTACTTTTTAGTGCATATTTTGAAGTCGGTTCAATTTTTTTGTTAAAAATATTTTATTTTTCTCTTTTTAGTGTTAGATAAAGTATTGCAATGGGAAGGCCAAGTATGCGTGCCTTTGAAATTTGAGAGTTTCCCTCGATTTCTCCCGATTCCACCATCAGATTCTGACTTGGTTCCGATGGGACCACCTCGGAAGTGCACTCTTTTGAATAAAAAAAATTTTGAAAATCGGTCCATAATTGACGGAGAAATCGGTGAACATACATAAAAAGAAAAGAAAAAAATATATACAGTCGAACATAGAACCTCCTCCTTTTTTGAAGTCGGTTAATAAAAATATAATAAATTAATTAATTATTTTGAGAAAGATTCAATAAAAGGTTCGATTTATTTGAAAATATCATTTTTAACACTCGTTGCGAAATATCATCACATACAACTATTAATAAATATATGAGGTCACTAAAACACAATAACCTTCACAAAGCATCAAAGTTGACTTGAAAGGCATAGTTACTATTTTCTCGACGTAGACACCCACTATAAAAAAACGGATTTTATGCAAATCCTATCCAAAATGGATTTTTCAACTACCATCACATACGTTACGTGGGTGGGTGTGGATGGTTACGTAGATGGGTCAATATAATATTTCCAGAGAAAGAGAAGAGGAGAAAGAGAGTATGTATTTTTTTAATCATACAGTTTTGCATCCGGGTGAAGCCGGGACGGGTCGCTAGTGTAAAATAAATTAGCATATGATTGAGCCTAAATTGTACAGTACTTGAGTGCATCATAGTTCGTGGACGTGTCGCTTAAGAAATGTGAATCTCGATTATCGCGTTGTTTACAGCTGACTGATCACAATAATCGAAAGACACTACGCTTCGACACATATTAAATAGATATGACAATGTTTTAAAATACTTCAGCTGTTCATAAAATAAATTACAAAACGGAAAGATTCAATAGATAAGCGTTGCAGGTTGATTAGTGCATGAATAGTATAAATTATTTTAGTTTGTGAGTAAATAGGAACGTGAAAAAAAATTAAGATTAAAGTAACAAAACCAAGCCGCAGGTAAAGTCTAGTATAATAATATAACAATAATAAAAATTTCAAAGTATTTTTTCTGTTGATAAAATAACAGCTATAAATCTTAATGAAAGTGATAGGGCAGGAATTAAATTCTTCTTGGATTCCGAGCTTGTATGCCGTGGTCCATTGGTATTTCTACCTGACGTTTCGTCTACAACTGCGGTAGACATTATCAAAAGCGATGTGGTAGCGGGCGAAGTGTCCTTCTAGGCTGCTGACAGGTAAGTGTGTCGACAAGTGTGATTGGTCATTCCATTCAGTGGAATGAATGGAACGACCAGTCACAGAAGAGCATACTACGACCGAGTAGAGAACACGAGTACGCTGACCATACATTTGTCGACACACTTACCTGTGAGCAGCCTAGAAGGACACTTCGCCCGCTACCACCGCCTTTGATAATGTCTCGCAGTTGTAGACGAAACGTCAGGTAGAAATACCTATGGACTACGGCATACAAGCCCGGAAACCAAGGAGATTTGGATCAACACCGGCCGTGAAAGCCTACACACTTGGATAAGGACAGGAATTAGTCAAAAAATTATAAAACTATTTGAAATATTCATATTTTAATCAATCGATGTTTCTTTTTGCTAAGTTCAAAATTTTTAACTTTAGTTAAAATATTTATAGTCGACTATTTTATATTAATTTTCTGTATTTAATGCGGATTTTATTTTCGCCTAATAGAAATAACCCATGCTCAATAATATTAATGGACGCACAGCTGATAACACACCCATTCATTTGATAGACGCTATAAGTGAAACTCCTCTACATCATTAATCTGATGGCAGACAAGCCATATTATTTGATTCATAGAAGAAAAAAATGATATTTTAGGAGCATTACGAACTTCCAACTATGATCAGATAAATACTATATCTCAACCTGAATTGCTATAACCGTTGGCATCGGTTAACAGAGTTCATAATCAAGATTTTTTTACTTGCCGCTAATAAATTGCTTTTGCAATTTATTTTATTATTTTTTAGAATTTAACTAAATATGCAGCACATATATACTCATTTTTGGTCCATTAATTTTTGTGGTACAATTTCTTGTATTATTGATTTTTTTCACAGATTCTCAAACTGTTTGGAAAATTGTGTCTGCATATTTTTCAATGCGTTATACATTGTACACACTGTCATGACCATATATGGTTGGGAGTTCGGGTGAACAATAAAATTCAAAATACTACTGGTGACGGACCTATTAAAAGAAATGATAATATGAAACTGGTTTACCACATTTTATGGAGGGGTCCCGAGGTGCTTCATCTTGCATCTGAAGATTGTAACTAAGAATTCCGGAAACCGAAACTCCAAGTTCTTTCTTTTGCACGGTTCGATTGGCATGCAATTCCTCTGTTTATTTTTATGAAAGCGTGAAAATAAATCAACACAGACATATTGGCAGTTTTCTTTTTTATTTCAAACAAGTATTAATTTCAGTCAACTTCTAAATTTATTTTCAAGATCATCAGTTGCCAAGACTATTTGGGTCCATCAATTCGTTAGTAGATATTTTCAATAATAAATTTAAATTTAAACTTGAGTGTGTGTTTGTACAAGGCGTGGAAATGCCTTATAATCGACAGTATAACCACAAGAATAAATAACCAGAAATATAACTCTTTATTACGAGCTTACTCATTCTTGTGACCTCGGTGCTCGGTTAACGTGAGATTCTATCCTGAAATGGCCAGTGCTGAACCATCTCGAGTGTTGGAAGATTTACAGCAAATTGTTTCTTACGCGTTGGGTTTATTCATTGGCGTAGCAAGAGAGGGGGCCAGGCGAGAATATTAATTGTTCACGTACAAATAACAAGATAAGTCTACAATAATCTACACATTTTCTTTGTCGTGAAATTTCTTCAGAAAGTTGGGTTGATCGATTTCGCTTCAATGAACAGTTTTCAAATGATGTGTAAATGGCAGCTGGTAATGGTAGGTAGAGATGAAAAGTTTGCCCCCCCCCCTGAGATAAAATCGTTGCTACGATTATGGATTTATTTCATTTTAAAATTGTGTTTGCTATGATAGTAACACGCTTATATATAAATACGGTAAGGAAAAAAACAATGTGGTACCGATTTAAGTCTGTCAATTCGCAACACATCGTGATGAAACATACATCATTATCTTCGTTTTAATAAAGGGAAGTGCGGAATATACGTTTTATCACGATGTGTACCGATTAATACAGGTACAATCGATTCAGAAGAAATCCACATAATGACAAAAGGACAACAATAACGTTCAAATTTAAAAATTTAATGAATTAAGGTCGAAAAAATCATCCTTTACATGGAACCAAGGTCACGAATCCATCAGTAGACACATTAATGGCACCGTATTCGAGTTATGCTTCTGTTTTTTATTTATTATTGTGGTATCGCTATCGCAATATTATTTAAATGCAGGTTAATTATAATTTATTAAGTAAAAATTTATTATCACATAGTCAAACGTCATTTCATAATGGAGGCATCTTCTTAAAAAATGTAGATCTTACAGTCTCTTAGGTTTACTAAGACCAAACTACAACTGAAAAGAGCTATATGATTTTTTATTATTTAAGAAATACTGATATAATATCAAATAAACTTAACAATCTGCGTTGAAAACCATACTAGTAGTATTAATTTGTGATCACCTCTATATATGCCACACAACTGTTCACAAGACGATTTAGCATCGAAATTGTTCCTGTTTCCTTGACATCCTGAATAAAGGAACTGCTCACACTGTTCGGTTACATAATCAAAGAACCATCGTTTCATTTCGTTACGACAACGACCTCTTTCTTGTGGAAGGCGACATATAGCTGATGAAATATTAGACCCGGTTAATCATGCTAATTGTGTTAGGTATATGAATTTAATGCGTGCACAAGCTTGGGAAAAATGCCATAAATGAATGCAGGACCGGTCTTGGAAAACTTGGGGGTATATATTTTAAGCTCAACAGCAGTACCGTAACTAGATTCATCGGCGCCTAATACAATATTCTGATTTCGCACCCTCAAAATTTTGATGTGGGCCCTGGTTGCCAAGCCCTAGTTACGACGCTCAACAATTAAAAAATTCAGTTTTTATCTTCATATAGGTACTGAATAATTAAACTTAATACAATAGATTGAAGTTAATAGTTATTACACGCGTGATTTCTTAATAATAAGTGTTCCTCATAATCACGCACTGTTGTAAATGTTCAGTTATCAATTTGGAAAAATTTTAAATATACTACTGGTTATCATCAGGACTCAAACCTGAATCTCCCAATTTCGCATGCGTTATGATTCGATGTTTAATTACATTGTGTTCTAAACTCGACTCTCGCATACAGTGTTTCTCAGTTATCAAAATATCATAAATAATTATTTCTTACAACACTTTACCATCGGTTAGTGTAGAATGTAGATTAATTGATAAATCAACCAACGCGAAATTGGGAGATTCAGGTTTGAGTTCTGATGGTAACTAGTTGTATAGGTATTTAAAATTTTTCAAAATTGCTAATTGAACATTTTCAATAGTGCGTGATTAAAGGGAACAATTATCATTAAAATCAATATATTCTTCCACCACTTTAAAATTGCACGCGGGGTACATTGTAAGCTTGAAGTCCGACTGGACTGAAAAGACGTAAACCGACCTAAGATCGGCCTTTGATAAGAATTTAAGAGAGGAAATGAGTGAACACATAGCGAAGTATTTGATTTAAATAAAAAGAACATATTTTACAATTCTTAAAACATGTTTCAAAAATTCCAGAAGAAAAACAATGGAACGATCGTTAAAAAATGTACATTATGTTAGGATCATTTTTAGCGTATATTTTTTTTAAATTTTAAACAAAGCGGTTGGACATCGATTATCATTATTAGATGCATAGAGAAATGCAAACATTCAGCATATTATAAACATATAGCAAATATATATATTAGATAAATAAATGGTAAATAAATTACAAGTAATTATTGAGAATTTATTGGAAGGTAACTACTATTATTCCTGTTGTTATTGTATATTATGTAGGTAATAACACACATTGGTTGAACCGTAATCTGAAATCGGAAGTCAACCATCGTGATATACGTGTATGCAATCAAGTTTATTATTTTTAAAATGAAAAAGCTATTAATTGACACTGTTTTCATCCTGGTCCTGAAAAAGATAATTTGAACCTGTAAACGCAGTTTCATCCATAAGGAGAAGTAGGCAATCAGAAACCAAATGCTAAACAAAATATTCTTCTCAGTATACCTATTTCAATAGTAGTAAAAAATGATACCTAAATAAGAAATTCCCAAAAAAATAACTTAATGAGCCTTATTTGAACTAGTATACGGGTCTAGAACGTTAATAAAGTGCCCATGTTTAGATGCCGTAATATAAATTATTTTTAATATTTCAAGGACTACGAATATATTGATCAAGCTGTGTTCGACTCAATAGCAATTATAATAAAAATATTATATAGACTTATAGAGTCGCAAGCTAAATAACTCGAATTATCGAGAAATGACTATTATTGAATTTAATTCACGAAAAAAATTACAAACCTTTCGCTTCTTCAGTGGTAATTTCACAACTGATGCCGGTATCACAAGTGACCTGTTCATACTTCCTCACTCCATCGCAATAATCATCATCTTCTGTTTCGATATCGACATCTTCTTCATCCATTCTTCTTGATGACCTGCTCAGTTCAGCGAATGACTTTCGGCTTCGTTCTTTCACACCTTTTCCACATGTTGCAGAGCACGGCGTCCATTCAGACCATGGTGCCATAAGGCAACCATCCTTGTCGAGAACTTCTTCTTCGGGACAGTTCGTATATTCGCCGTCACATTCAATATTTTCTTCTAATTTAGGAATATTTGGTCCTAAAAAAACAGAAATTCTTATTTTACAAGCTAGACAAAAGGTAAGGTAGCGAAGTCAAGCAACTTCAACGATAAAGATCTACTAGAATTTGTAAAATATTTGTAAAAATAAAACTTGTCCGTATTTAGTTTACCGATGCTCAGGAAAACATACTGAAACATTATAAGAGACTAAATCTATTGCTTTTAAAATTTCTTATATTACCATGTGTGCTCAATTTTAGAATTTAGTGAATGATAAAAATACATTGCTTTGATAGTATCAAGCGTGCCGTGATTGGTTTATCCAGTGTGCAATTTTTTTCCAAATTTCGTAGGATTATAACTTTTTATGAGTGACAAACGAATTCCAAAATTGATGGTCGTATCTAAAACGGTACTTCCAATATAAGGAAAATAAATTTTTTACTCCCAGCTTAAAGGGTTGCCTTTCCGAAAGTGACTAATATTCTCCCACGAGTCTATTGTGAACAGTTACAGATTGGTTATAGCGTCACCCTGTCTAGTAAATGTTATGCAATTTGTGATTAGTTTAATTGAGGGTAATATTTAATTCACCTCTGACGCAATCTTTGATGGCACCCTTATGCTTGAACCTTCTTGATCTAGTTTTGGTGCCTTTGCTGCAATTAGAGCTGCAGGACGACCACTCGTCCCAGTCGGTCAGTTCGCACCTGGGATCGTTCAGTATGTCGTCTTCGTTGTCTTGTACAGGACACGGTGGCTGATATCTACAGTTACCACGCTGGGATAAATCTGTTGTTTTCAAACAGTTATGTTTGTATGCCAAAGTTTCGTTTCTGAAATAACGCTGTTTCAATCTGGTGCCAGGACCGCATGTGGTTGAGCATGGACCCCATTTTGACCAACCCGTCGTTGCGCAAAAACCGTCACCACCTTCTTCTATGAAATTGATATATAAATATTATTATTTACAGTATTTCTTATATCTTTGATAGCCAGTTGCACCAACGGCGATTAACAAATTAGGCAGATTTTAACCGTGGATGTTTGTAAACTTATATTATTTCACACTCAAAAATTGGAGATTTAAGTAATCAAGAGCTTATTGCTTGATAGTAATATGCCCCATTTATAGTAAGAATCTGAGGTGTGTTTATATATTATTTGAACTATATAGTCAGAGTGCCCGTCGGAAAAAATTTTACTGACACATACTCTCCCCAAACCATAGATAAACGTATAATACGTTTATCTATGCCCAAACTTTGTATATGGCTTCATTAGGCCTAGTCTGACACCTATTTCCTCTATGACTTTTCTTGATTTTGGGGCGTTTTCCCTCTAAATTTTCCGAAAGATGTCGTTTTGAGGACATGTAAAAATTTATAGATACTGTTTGCCTTTTTAATTGGATAGCTTAAAAACTTCAACCAAAACGCTAAAATAATGTTCTCTGACAAATAATATTTAATTTAATTATTTTTTTATAGTCGTTTTTTCGTCATATTCGAGGTGTCAGACATTTTAAATGGTTCATGTTATTTGTCAGAGAACATTATTTTAGCGTTTTGGTTGAAGTTTTTAAGCTATCCAATTAAAAAAACAAACAGTATCTATAAATTTTTACATGTCGCCAAAACGACATCTTTCGGAAAATTTAGAGGGAAAACGCCCCAAAATCAAGAAAAGTCATAGAGGAAATAGGTGTCAGACTAAGCCTAATGAAGCCACATACAAAGTTTGGGGAGAGTATGTGTCAATAAAATTTTTGCCGAAGGGCACTCTGACTAATATAATAAAGTGACAAGTTACAAAAAAATATATTATTGCTCTTCAATGAAAGTCGGTTTTAAAATGTCTAATACTGGGTTGCAGAAAGCATTGTCAACAAATTTTATTTGACAGTGACCTTAGATTGTGGTTATATAAAGAGATACGTTTATCATACAGTCAGGAGCATGTCGAATGTCTTTGTGCACAACATTAGATTTCAATCACACAAAAATAAATGATTGAACTGCATAGAAAAAGATTGATTTTTAAGCTCAATGTTGTTTAAAATAGAAAAATATTGATAAAACGGGAAATTCTGCAAAAATTATGTTAAATATGGAAATTTTCGTATTAGGAACTTATTAGGAAATTATGTTGGCATATTCACTATAGAAAGCGCTCGTATTTTTATTTTAACTTTTTAAATTGGGAAGGAAATTTGCGGATTATAAAGGCTGCTGCACGCGAGGCTGAATTTGCCGTTAGATTATACTACTGGTTTTCTAGCGCTGGTTTTCTTGACTGCTTTTATGTGCTCGCTTCACACGAGACGTTTTTTCAAGCTTGTTTAGAATGAATCTGGTGCGTGCGCAGTGACAGTTCAAATAAACACAGAGCAAAACGTATCTGTTGTTTAGCAGAATACCGCCATGTTGGTTTGTGGGCGTTTGTTCATATCGCCCACGTGACAAGATATAGCTTTATAATTGGTTCTTAATCAGAGCAAGCAGAGAAAAATAGATCCTCTTCTAATTTTAAGATCCATCTTGTGAGCTAGCAAGCAAGCCCGCAGTGACGTCATTTCAAGCCTCGTAGCCAGCCTGCCGGCCAGCAGAAGTCCCAGCAGTATTTCCAGCCTAGTGGCAGCAGGCCGCTGCCACTAGGCTGGAAAAACACTCGAACTTGTAGGTCAAGAGGTCGTGGTCAAAAATTGTAAGACTTTTGTAAAGGTTAATATTTATTGATTAGCTAGTATTTAGAATGTAAATCTAAAAAAAACTCGGGTCGCAGTGCGAAACCCTGCCGACAATATAGTGTATTTGCTTTTATAAGCAGTGTGGCTCTATTGTATGAACTTAACTTTGTTTTTGGACAAAATAAAAAAAATTACCCCTTAATACACCCCTTCAAACAACATTTTTTTACTTAATTTCAATACTATATACCAATTTAACATCTGTACCAAATTATATACACCCTTCAGTATGTAAATCCATATCAATAAACTTGCGTTTTCATAAAATTTGTAAGTCCGGTTCTGTCGGGCCGATTTTATTAAAATTTTAGCAGCACATTTCAATAATTATGAAAGGGTTAAATTTCAAATTTGAAACGATTCTGAGAATTTTTTCGGTATTTTTGGGCCCAAAAACATTTTTCAACCCCTAAATACCCCCCTTAAAATGGCCCGATCGGGCCCATTTTAAATAGGCTTCTTGCGATGATGGATTACAACATGTGGACCAAATTTCATTTAAATCGATTAAGTCTGTCGAGAGTTATCGTGGTCACACATATATATATAAATATATAAATATATATATATATATATATATATACATATATATATAAACATTTCCAAAAATGGTGCCAAACTTCTTAGAAAGTTATGAAACGTCGAGAAATTTTGGTCCGACCCCTAGGTCCCGCCATCCGACCGACGCCAATAGTGTAAGTGCCTTATGGCAAATACACTAATAAATTAAAAGTGAGAAAAAAACTAGTGTTTTGTGAAAACAGTTTTAAATGATTGAAAAAATTTATGAAAAAAAAACGTTCGGACTTCATTTAAATAGCAAATAGCTATCGAAAGAAGGTCTGACTGTTATTTTTTTCATAAATTATGTGTAAAAACTAATTTCAGCTTTTTTTTACATCTAAAGTGTCCCGACCGCGACGGCTGGTTCCTAACCGCTGACTTTTTGAATAGTATATCTCTTATTTACGCTCTTAAATCTAAATATAATACTGCCCTAAAAAGGCAAAGGGCAGTAAATGACATTTGATGAAAAATGAGTTCATACTGAAGCCAACGACAGCAGTAAGTGCTGCAGCAATAATTTTATTGTCTTTAAAAAATGTTTCCCCCATGTTTTAGTTTCCATAATCTAAAATTCTGGACGGTCAAGACATTTTTAGTAAATCTTGATTTACTCAAATTCATAAGTTGGTCACTTACTACCTTTTACCTTTTTACAGCAGTATAGCTGATCTCAAAATAGTAGCCTTTACAAAATTCTTGTAATTTTTGACTACGATTTCTTGCACTATTATGGAATACAGCAAATAGAGGATTTCAGAGTTTGTGGAAATTTCAATACAAATTATTATTTCTTTTAATAAACGCTGGTACAGATTAAAACATTTTTATTTAAAATAAAATATAAATACGAAAATATATATTATAGAATTAAAAATTGTTGTTACAAAAATATAGATTTATTTATGATTATAAAAAAAGTTTTTAACGAAACAAGTTACAATATGTGTTGCACCTATATAAACTTCTTGGTGATGTATTTGAGGAACCACAATAAGTTTAAAATATTAAACAACAGAAGTTCAGTCTTTTGCAAAAAATTCTAATCGAAATAATGAATAAAAATACATGCTTATCTGAAAAGTCGATGTCACGATGTGTGCAGTAATAGTATCTTTGATCAAAGAAGTTGTGTTTGGAGGTATGAGTAGAGAAATAAAGCTTATAAAGACGTAGTGTTGCAGTCGCATCATTATAGTACAGCGGCTTTATAAATCCGACTTTTTATAGACCGTGCACACTTATTCAGCACGGACCAGCACGATCAGCACAATATGGATCGAAAGGCGTGTTCGTAAAGGATATTTATTGAATTAGCGCACATTAGACCAGCAATTATTGCAATTATAGCAACGACGTTCAATTTCTAACTGCGCTGAACCAATCTAGTGTGCTAGCGATATCTCGTTTTCATTAATTAATTTTCATTAACAGGGTGAATAGATAGGCAGATTATGTAGATAGATAAATACAATTTGTTTGTAGAGCCAGTTAGGATACAAAACGTCATATATAAAAAATTATACCTACATATTTCACATGATCATACAAATAAGCTTTAATTTAACACTGTTTTAGTTTCTTTCTGAAAGATGTAATGTTGTTTGCATTTTTTATGTCGGTGGGTAGATCATTATACAAAACCTTTTTTTCCTAGCTTCTTCCTCTTCTTCACATAACATCGTAAAAATATAAAATTCTTCTACTGAACTACACACGTCCATGTTGCACACTCGCTACTTGAAAGCTGCAAAGTGTCTTCCGTACGCGGAACCTGCACTAAAAGTTGCTGGCTCGTGCTGATTTGTGCTGATCTAGTGTGCGATATCGTACTATGTTTACGTTACTTACGCCAAAATTAGGTCGTTTTAACATTCACTGCGGTGATTTGTTTCGTTGCAATAATAATTAATGTTTGATATTACAATAAAACTAACCATTATTCTGCTCTGCAGGACAATCCTTTTCATAAAGGTGAAGTCTAGTAAGGTGAAGTTTTGCCATTGGCTTTATTTCATTTCCATTTGGGTCATAAAATGGAGACATTTCATCATCAGGTGACTTAATATATCGGATTATATCTCTCGGATATGTGGGCTGATTTTTAGCCTAAAATATACATTATTTATTAGTGATGCTTTTATATCTAAAATTCTGAAGAAAAGATCATAAATTGACCATGCTTTTAAGCTAATAGTCCAGTAAATAAGCCAGGAAAATATACTATACAATCTGGAAAAGTAGTGGAACAGCTCCGATTTCAAAAATTCTTTTTTTCCTTGATTCCTTAGACCCTCAGGAACATTCATCACCACTAACCTCCGCCTCACTCCGAAAATTGAAAAAAGTAGGGTGGTTTTAACCCTCTCAAAAGCACCCGCCAGTGAAAAAGTGGAAAAAAATTTTGAAAAATAAAAATGTTGTCTTATAAATCGGCTCTCGGGGGTTTTCGAGGTCGCTGATTACGAATTCGAGGTCTGTAATCAAGTAAGGGTAGTTCCAACCCCTCAAAACCACCCCCAGTCTACGTATAAGTAGAAAGTATGTATAGAACGCCCCCTTTCGTTATAAAAATGAAGGTTAGCAATTGTAGAGGAAATTCAAAACATAAAATTACATTTTCGCACATCAAAAACTCACGCAAGATTCTTAAAACTTTCATTTGCGCCTAAGAGTGGTTTTGAGGGGTTGGAACTACCCTCACTTGATTACAGACCTCGGATTCGTAATCAGCGACCTCGAAAACCTCCGAGAGACGAACTTTAAGACAAAATATTAATTTTTACTGTTTTTTTCATTACAGTGACGACTGGGGGTGGTTTTGAGGGGTTGGAACTATCCTTACTCTATTACAGACCTCGAATTTTACAGACAACATTTTTATTTTTCAAATTTTTTTTCCACTGTTTTACTGGTGGGTGCTTGAGAGGGTTAAAACCACCCTACTTTTTCCAATTTTCGGAGTGAGGCGGAGGTTAGTGATGATGAATGTTCCTGAGGGTCTAAGGAATCAAGGAAAAAAAGATTTTTTGAAATCGGAGCTGTTCCACCACTTTTCTAGATTTTCCGGCTTATTTACTGGACTATAAGGGCCTTCAAAAACGGCGCTAGTATGCACAAGTTTACGATCGGCTATAGCCGCGTTTTGAGAAGCGTCAGATTAGGTATTTTGCTGTACTCTTGTTAGGTTGCAGAAAGCATTGTCAAAAATGTTGTTTTGACAATGATCTCAGATTATGATAATATAAATAGCGTTTTTATACTTTCAGAAGCAGTATAATGTCGTTGTGAAACTCCCTGTCATGTGGAACCATAGAGATATAAATAACTAGAGTACGCTATGCCAGCCATAAGTGAAAGTGTCTTCAGTTAAAAGAGAGCACGTTGCAGAAAACCAGAAATTTGTTTACTCAAATCAGCATTGTTTTGCATCATTAGTTAAAATAGAGATAAAAAATTGTTCTGTCTCTTAATTGCAGACACTTTCACTGCTTTCTCGCGTACTCTATTGTAATATCTTTATGTGTGGAACATTAAATCGTACTCAACAAAAACAAATAATTAATTTGCACACAAAAGACCAATTTTCAAGCTAAACTTTTATCAAAATACGTTGATAGAAGTTGTTTAAATGAAGAAATTGTACAAAAAAACGATGTTATATATGTTACGGTCTATACCTGAATTCGGTCAATGACCGAAATAAATGCGCAAAACCAGTTTTGACCAACGAATATTGCCCAAACCCGAAATCTTACATTTAAACGGGTATTGAGTATTATAAAATTAGCAATACTAGTTTTGCGCATTTTCAGTTGGACAATACTAGTTCTGCTCTGCCTGTTTCATTCAATCAACGTCCGAACCCGAATAAAAGTAGGGTTATGTTCTTGTTTACCTATTGAATTGTTCTCCTGAATGTTATAATTAATATAATGGTGGGATATTCGGTGTAATAATTACGTAAAAATGCAAGGTGAATTTGAGTCTCAACTAGTTCGCAAATTGGAGGTTTCAGAAAAATAATTTTATAACGAAACATAATCACCATACTACACTAAGTGGGGTAAAGAAAGCTAATTTGTTGAAAGCTGAATTAAAACCTCTGTCTACTAAACAATACAAAAGAATAAATCACTTTCATATAATAAGTATAGTTGATGTGGAAAAGTTAATTAAAAAACGCAAAGAAGTTTCCGATGCCATTGTCCGTTTAGAAATGGACAGAACTAGTTTTATGCAATTGAAAATGCGCAAAACTAGTTTTGCGCATTTATTTCGGGTATAGACCGTAGCATATACAAGTAGGTATACACAGTTTAAAAAGAATATCTTTTTGAACGATCGATTATTGAAGTAAATAGCCCTGGATCAGACGAAAAGTGAAAAGCTTCCCCTTTCAGACATTAACTGGTAGTTAACTGAAAGAGTGGGGAATTGTTTCTAGTCTCTCTGTCAAAGCGTCGTACGCACTCTAGACGCATGCGCAGTACGTACTATTGTATACGTAGCATTTTCTCTAGCCGCGGTAACAAATTCCACATAACCATTTCCTATTCCTGAAATAATAAAATCGTCAACTTCTAATGCGCGACCGCGAAAGTCTCACGCATATTTTTTCTTCGAGCAGGATCGATTTTAATTTCTTATGAAGAAATATGTGTGGTCATTTTCTGAGCTCATTGTCAAACCAAATTTTGTGACAATGATTTCTGTAACCGAGCATCGGTATTATACTGAATTGTGTATGGCAGTGTTTTTCAATCTTTTTCATTTTTAGGACCGCCTACCCTCCGCTGTTTCTAACCAGTATATAATAATAATGCGTTTAACGTCCGTTTCTCGAAATTATGTCATAACAGACGCCATTCGCATCATTACTATTTTCCATCTATCACACTTCCCGTTATTTTCTACAATTTTTAAACTTCAACTTAATAGCAATGAGCGAATGAAGGAATTTTAGTACATTAGGATAAGGAAGTTAAATTTTGAGCATAGGGGTTTGACAGGCAATTGGCCATGGCCTTGAATAAGAAACCATCTCGATATTTATCTGGAATTGTTGACGGAAACCATGGAAAACCTCAACAAGATGACCGGTACAAGAATTACCGTTTCTCGGCGAGAGGTAGCAGGAAAAAGTCCCAGCCCCATATGCCCCCGTCGGGATTAGAACCCACTACTTCCCGAATGCGAGTCTAGCGCTCTCACCACTATGCTACCCCGCTCGGTTCACTCGGTGTATATAGTATATTTTATCCCCCCAGGGGGCCGCGAGCTACACTTTCAAAAACACTGGTGTAAGGAAAGCAGGTACCTATTTTATTTGAGCGTTCAATTACACCTCTCGGCCTTGTTCCCGATTTCAACTACGGGGCATCAGTATTTTACGACATGTTTGTGTGCCTGTGTGTTATATAGTACATAGAGATTTCGGTTTAGGTATAATAATAAATAAATAGATACGTACCAAGTAGGTAGATCCGTTATCAGTTCCGGCGTCGTACGGATACAGGTTCAGTACTTTCGATTTAACCCACGCGCATTCAGGAAGACATAACTCCAAACCGCTGACGCCGACGAACCAATCTGGAGAAGGGTCGATCTTTGACACCAACGACATAAGGTGGTGTGTACTGTCCACTCGGAACATTGCGAATGTTTTGCCGGTTATGTTTGGGTAGCTCATCCCGCGTGCTTTTATTATTGTTCTGATATGTTTGCTCTGGAATCACGGCAATCAATATACGGGTGTTGGGAAATTACATTTAGAGTATTCAGTTTAGTTTAAAATTTAATGAGCTATTTTCCTTAAGTTGAAAAATCTCTCATTAGCAGCGCTAGTAGTACGGTAGGGACAAACATTTTTAAAACACAATATCAAAGCGAATGCAAAAAATGTTTTTCACAGAAGACGACCGACGTACCTACCTGGTGTGAAGTTAAAATTTGCAAACGTCAAATGAAATAATATGACAAAATAGGACAAAGCATACACGATAGCTATTCTATTTATTACCAAATTATTTAACATAATATACAAATAAAAGGGTAGTATTTAAACGAGTGACTGTAAATTACAATTTTGGGTGACAAAAGTAATCAATTTGGGTTACTGTATTATTAAGTGAGCGACTGACTGCGCGTGACGAGAAAATAATAGTTGGGTGACTAAATTACTAAGTGAGCGACTAAATTACTAAGTTGTTAATAGTTAATTGTTTGAATAGAACTGCGTTTTCTAAAAAATATATATTTAATTGACTGTCAATTAAATATACATTTTTTAGAAAACGCAGTTCTATTCAAACAATTAACTATTTAATTCGAATACCCCGTTATCGCTCACCCCGGAATTATTTTTTTAAAAACTCCACCTTTGCCTCATCGCGTTTCACTGCGAGACAATTCGCAGACCCCTTTATCGTTCACCCCGGAATTACAATTCGCATACCCGTTTATCGTTCACCCCGGAATTATTTTTTTAAAAACTCCACCTTTGCCCCATCGCGTTTCACTGCGAGATAATTCGCATACATCTTTATCAAAAAAAAGCGGTGGTTTTCAATCTTCATGAAAATGTGAGTTTTAAGTTGTAGTCTCAAAGTGAAAAAAAATAAATAAAAAGTAAAACAAAAGAAGATATCTGCTTCAAAATTACCGAAGGCATTCTAGTCGCTCACTTAGTAATTTAGTCACCCAACTATTATTTTAATATCTCAAGTTATTAAAACAGTATCTCATCATCAGTCACCAAATTTTTTTTTATTCGACCGTTTTATAATTCCCCCAAATAAAATAGTGTAACAATAACCAGCTGAAAGATTGTTCTTAAATTATGTAAGGCGCTGTGAAGTGAGGGTGGGGTATTATTGCAAAACCCTACTAGAAGAAGAGAGGGTGGCAGATCAGTAAAATTTTTAATACAAGATTTTTTATTTAAAATTATGGCTGGTTTACACGTTGCGAGCTGCTGACCTGACAGTAGGCAGCTGCTCGCATTGTGTGTACTCGCACGCCAGTAGCTCGGCTCGCCTGTGTTGTCCACATAACTCGAGTAGCCTTCAGCCTCATGCGAGTTGTCGCGATGTCGAGTCAACGTGCTTTGATTAAAAACTGTAATAAGGTCTATGACTACAATATTATTCAATAAATAAAATTATCGACCAATTTTTCAGACAATATATTAACAAACAATATAAAAAAATTAATACATTAACGTTTCGATCCGGGTTTGGATCTTCTTCAGAACGGATCTAAAAATATAAAAAAAATAATTAATAATTAGTTTCTATTTACTTTGAATGGAATTCGTGATAGATATTTTTAAATATTTATTGAAGAGTTCTAATCAGACGTTAATCAAAGATTTGACTACAATATTATGCCATGAATTGGAAAACTTAAAAAAATATTCATCTATCCGCAGCCATTTTGAATGCGATAAACGCGCGTAGGAAAGGTACCGCTCGCAACCACAGATTCTCGCAAAAGCCTGGCGACACTGGCAAGTTACTGCCGAACGCATCTGAACGATGCTAGTGATGTGCGAGCTGCTGTCGGGCGCTAGGCGAGTGAAAATAAAAAATGTTTAAGTAACTCGCATGCGAGCTACTATCAAACTCGCACGTGCGAGTAACTCGTAAGATACGTCCATACGGTACGAGTTACTGCACTGCAGCTACTCGGGAGACCGACTCGTATGCTATCTCGCAACGTGTAAACCAGCGTGTCGTCATCGATTGAACAACAGTCTGCTTTTGGAGATGAGTCGTTCGAATCTGACGATATTTTGAAAGTAATTGGAGAGTCGAATAAAATCCTGCAATGTCTTACGTAATTTATGGACGTCTCTTTGTATATAGCAAGTGCCTCATTAAAATGACTCGCATTTAAAAAACACTTTATTTTCTATTGTTTTAGTATTCTTTGTCGTATTTGTACTGTTAAAAAATCACGGCTGTTAACAATTCTCGGTCTCGTGCATTATTATATACGATGCTTTTTGTTAAAAGTAAAGATTGTGATATTTTAAAATACTGCAAGTTTCACCTTATCTTTGAGTTCCCCTTCAAGTATAATAGATGTGCCATCTTCCGCTACATGCCGTAGACCCTCGCTCGCTTCTTCCCCATTCTTCCAGAATCTGTAATCTACTGTGTGCGATGCTCCTATAATATCGCTAAACTTGGTTAGAAACGGATTATCTGGAAAGTCTTTTGGATGCGTATGCCTGGACCATAAACCCTCAAATGTTACCTGTTTACAATTAATAATAATATTTATTCCTCGAAAAACTGCTCCACAAAAGGAAAAGGATTAGTCAATGCAATACAAACATGATTAGTCAAATACAAATACTTAAAAAAATCGTTAATTGAATAAAACCTGTTCTCCAATAAAAACAATTTAAGTTTCAGTTTAAATTAGAATTCTGATGAGCTTGACTACATCATCAGGAAATGCATTATAACATTTCACACGTTCGTGGTAAGCACTTTTGTGATACAGTTTTAATCTGTGTCGATGAAAGCATAGATCGTTCATATGCCTCGTGTCGCGGCAATGTATATCGCTATTTATAAACAAATGTTGATTATTTAAAACAAAAGTAACATATTCATAAATACAGAGGGAAGGTAGTGTTAATATTTCGTTGGATTGAAATAACGGTTTGGCCGATTTGCCACGATTGGTAAAAGTCATTAATCGTAGAATTCTTTTTTCCGTTTAAAATTGACGACCCACCCCAAAAAATAATTCCGTAAGTGGACACCTAGGTTGAAAGTAACCATAATAAATTGATTTTAAAACGTTAATGTCGGCAAATGATCGACATTTAGTAATTGAGTAGCATATGCTATTATACATATTATGTTTGTTTTAAGTTCATAAAAACAATCTATAATAATATTTATATTATGCTTCAATGTCAATAATAATTATTAAACTTTAAAATTTTATCAGTGTGCAAGTAGTTGCCGTCTTTTTGTCGGGGGCACTTCAGACTTTCTTTTCATTGTTACGCCAAAGACTATGTACATTCTTATTTTGTAGTATATCATTAATTTGTATTAAAAACAAAATATCTGTATAAAAGTACAGTTCCAGACGTCATTGAAAAGTAAATAGGTGTTTCAAATAAGCGTTTCAGTTTTATACAAATTAAAAAAATGCAACAATATCGACGTTACATGCACTTTTTCCTTTATATACAGATAATATTCATCCTTGAATAGGGTTCACTAGTTCGTAATAGAGTTGGGGAATAAATATAATAGACGGAGAGCTGGCTACGGAGAAAATGGATGACTCGGTGCAGAGCTGAACATTTGCAGAATAATAGGAGATAGTACAAGTAAGTAGGGAAAAAATTGCCAGAAGGCTAGGCGGAAGATAAAGAGCCGCCAGATATGGATATGGATTCTGTAGGAGTCTTCTAGTAACAACAATAGCAATCGAAGGCAGTTAAAGACCCGACCTTTCTTGAAATAGCCTGGAGAAACCAATACATGTAAAAGAAGGAATCTCGGAACTACGAGAACATTCTAGAAGCTTGGGACGAAGCTATAAAATGCGAGCGGAGTGGTTGAGTTAGTCAGCCGGTTATTCGAGTTGTTTAAATGTTTTGTTAAACATTTATTATTGTAAATAAATAATTTCCACCACGGACTACAACAGTTTATAGGTAAAATACACGTAATGTACCTACCTCATATTTGGCTTCTTCACAAGCACAGCATGGGTCCACAATATTCGGTTGGTGATCTAATACTTCTTGCTCATCCTCACAAAGCGTTTTGCTAAGGAATCTGTCATCTTTGTACCATATGTTGCCGTACTCGTTTACCATTGCTTTTATGTTAACGCATCGACTTCCCAAGGGCGGACCTGTCCAGGTCACCTGCATAAAATAAAGTTACTACAGTAAATATTAGAAATAATTTCCATTTTCTATGAGCTTTTCTTAGATTCGTCTTAATGATGAGAGTGACATAGGGTCATATATTTAATAACTTCTATATTGCTAGTGGCCGTAAGTCGAAGCGTGACCCACGAAGTAAGACAGCAAATGACTATCTCTTTCTTTTTACTTGACCCATTGTGCGCAAGTGTCGCGTCTGCAGTGGGGAAATTAGTAAGTGGAATAGAGCAAGCCACCTCCCTTTCACAGCTTAGTTCCATGTGCAAACTGACACTGCAACTGACGCACATCCATTCACGGACATGAGCATGAGACTCAAAGTATAATGAGTGAGACAGACGTATATAATATGTCTGCACCGTAGTGTTTAAGTCTTTCTTCCGATCTTGGCTACCAATATAAAGGGTATTAAATATATGCATAGGGTATAATATTAAAATATGGCGATTGTAAATCAAACAATAGTGTAAGTGCCTTATGGCAAATACACTAAAAAGAGAAGGGGGGAAAAGTTATAACATACAGGCATGCGTTAGACCTGTACACGCATGCGGTGAGCAGTCACACATACACATTCGCATGAAAATCTGGAAGGCGTTTTCGGGGCCACTCGCCGCATGCGTTACCTCTTGCGAATGACTTGAGCGGCGCATATCGTTAGCCGGAGTGGTTCGGTTTTTTGGTACACATCAAAGAAACATACGTGTGCGTTCGCGCTCAAATTGGACGGATTTTTGTGTCGTTATTCAAGAAAGCGTTTTTTTTTATTGAACCAACTCTTCAGACATTTTTACCAGGAATGGATAGAGCGAATCGAGCACGCACGCATATGCGACGATAAAAGTTTGTAACCAATCCAGAGAGCGCGAATGGATGGAGTTGGAACTCATATGCTTAGCTTCTCACCGCATGCGTGTGCAGGTCTGTACGTAGCTTTACGTTTTATTTTCTAAATTTTCCTTACCGATATGTCAGTTTTTGGAGCGTTACTTGTATTTGTAACTGCTCCGTTACAGTCGGTGCTAAACTTCGTTGTTGTTTGATCGAATATTTGAAAATATCCAACATCGTCGCCTCCCTCAACCGACTCCGCCAGAAGCACAAAACCTTCAAATTTGTTGCTCGGTGCACCTTGCAGGATCACTGCAATGAAAAGATAAATTGAATCGCTTGTAAAAATATGGTTAATTTTGTTATATAACGCAAAAAAATAATTATGCTTATTTTGACATCTGTTCGGTTCTAACTCCTAGAAAAAACAAGTAAATATTAACACAACCACTTTTAGTGGTTTTGTTGTTTTTTTTGATAATGTCCGTTGGGGTACTTTGATACAATAAGACACGGGGCACATTGATATGTATCAAAGTACACTATAGTATAACTTAATAATTTGCCTGAAATCTCATGAACCATTAATTAAAATGTCTGACACCTCGAATATGTCGAACATATTTGAGGTGTCAGTCATTTTAAATGGTTCATGTTATTTGTCAGAGAGCATTATTTTAGCGTTTTGGTTGAAGTTTTCAAGCTATCCAATTAAAAAAAACAGTATCTATAAACTTTTACATGTCGTCAAAACGACATCTTTCGGAAAATTAAGAGGGAAAACGCCCCAAAATCAAGAAAAGTCATAGAGGGAATAGATGTCAGACTAGGCCTAATGAAGCCATATACAAAGTTTGAGGAGAGTATGTGTCAATAAAATTTTTGCCGATGGGCACTCTGACTATAAGCGCTTTAAGACTGAAACGGAGCACTTTTAAATGCTTGTCAAACAAAGCAAGGACTTTTACATGAAGAATATTTGTAAATGATAGTAAACTTTTGGATTAATTTCAAATAAGAAATTGATCTCTAACATCAAACGAAAAATAATTACATTGAGATAAATTATAATGTTTTATTAACGCTTACATAGCATTCAAAAAAGTTTATAAAGCATATCCTTAGTGCTTAATAAGCTTTTTGAATGCTTATTAAAATACATAGTATTTATTCAACACTCGTGAGTAATATAAAATTTCGGGGCTCTGCTAAATTCGGGAGAAATAATAAATTACTTCATGTTGACGCGTAGAGTGCTAATAATGAGCCAAAACTGTACGGTAGTTTCTGGACCAATAGCGAGCCGAAACTGTACGGTAATGAATTATTACTGCATAGTTTCTGAACCAATAGAAATGCGGTAGCGATTCTTATAGGTATATGAAAACAGCATCGCAATTCAGCGAAAGTCAGGGCCATCTTGTGTGCATCGAGGGCGGTGGGTACGTCAATGAATGAAGTGATTTATTATTTTTCCCTATTTTATCAGGGCCCCGATTACATATTACTCGTGCTATTTTAATAAAGTATTATGTGCGACCATTAAGGAGAATATTCCACTCGCGTGACCGCACTCGCTACGCTCGTGCGGCAAATTTCACGCTCACGGAATCTTCTCCTTCTCTCACTAGACGCACAATATAGGTACTATTACTTGCTTAATAAGTAGCAAGTCTTCATTTAAGTGATCTAAGCATTGAGCATCGAGTGTCTGTTTGACAAAGTACTTTAATATGGCACAGGTCCACCGCACTGATTTTCCTCACTGAGCCCTCGCTGTTTTTTTTTTCGAAACAAGAATTACCGCATATTGCAATATTGCAGAGCTATAATTTAAGTACCGATTTATAAAATATGAGCGAAATCGTTTGAACCATTTCCGAGAATATCGATTTTTTGTATTTTCGTTTATCAGTAAAATAGTAAAATATCCTTTATTTGAATGAATAAAAATGTTAGCCAGGCCTCTGTAAATAAGTTTATTTCTGACAAAATCTACAAAACAAAAAAACAGCTGATTTTTTTATATTCAAAATATTTCCGAAACTATAAAATTTAGAAAAAAAAATTTAAATTTTCTTCAAACAAAACATCCTCCCAAAGTTTGGTTTCAATCCGTTCATCATTTTGACCTGTATCGTGTTCACAGACGCACGGTGTTTTTCCAAAAATGTGTTTTTTAGATTCGGGGGATCTCAAAACGAAAAAAATATTGTAAAATTGAATAGTGTTCTTTGACCTAAACTAGTACCATTCCCTACTTGTGGGTTGGGAATGGTAAAAATCAGAAAAGGAGTTCATGTGTCCTCCGAAATAGCTGCAGCTCTATATTATGATAGAGACACAACAAACTGTTATCCGCATTCAGCGCACGTTTGTATAGTGGATATCAAGCTTTAGATAATTTTGCGGACAAACGTTATACATTAGGAATATGCGACGTGTTGACAATTACGCAGCTGTAAATGTCGTTGTTAATGTGACATAAAACATACATTGCCGCTGCTAGATAAATGTTATGTCACGTGAAAGAGTTACAAATGTCGTTTAAACATTGTCGACGCTAAAATCTAAGGTAAAAAATCATATTTGCACTGTAAGCGTTTTTTTTATTAATGGCTTGTGGCACTGAAAACTGTCGGTTCAAACATGTTTACGTTTATAACAAATATTCGTTATTTTTATTTTGCATTTTTATATTCATTAATAATGTCCTTGGAGTTGAAACCACTTGTCTAGTTCACATGTCCCTTTTTGATGAAATCTAGTCCACCTTCATCGAAAATTATGATCATGGTGTCATTCGATTCAGAATAACATCTAGAAACGTTTTGTGAAAAATTAAGGGGGGGGGGGACGAAAAAATTGCAAAAGTTATAAACATTTTTGTAAAAAAAGGAGGGATTTGGTTTTTTGTGAACATCTCAAAAACTATTAAAGATATCTGAAATCACAAAAAAAGATTCTAAAAGATCAGGAAATTTCCGACAATAAAGTCCCACCTCTTGGAACTCTACCACCAATATTTCTTATTTTAATTTAGAGGTGAATGTAGGTCTACATAAAAAATATAAAAATGATCTTATATACACTAGGACCTCTTTAAGTCGAACTTCGTTAAGTCGAAAACCCTCAAAACTCCAAAAAATGTTTTGTTCCGTTCCCTTCAAGTCCCAAAACCTCCATTTCTCGAAATCTCAACCCTTTATAGGTCGAAATAATCAGTGAGTCCCTATAAGCCATTTCGGTACATATTTTCCCCCCATAAATCGAAAAAATAAATGGGGCCTCTGTATCTCGAATATAGCAACCTGCAAAATTAGTTAGAATGAATCTTAATCTCTGCAAGTCGAATATTTTCTTACAAAGTCCGCCTAAGACGAAATCCTTCGTAAGTCGAAAACTCTACACTTAATTCGAATTTTTTGGAGTCTTCTTTGAAGTTCGGTTTACCGAGGTTCTACTGTACCTATTATAGATTGAATGTTGCGTTTTAAGTAGATATAGTTCAATCGTCGATTAAATGCACGTTCTATATTATTGACAAAGAAGTTCTTTGAACCTACTCCTGAAATAAAGGAAGAAATACAATTTAAATGACCATACAGGTTTCAGTAAGTTTTTCGGTCTGTGCGTTTGTTCGCTCGTAACGTCAATAACTTTGTGAACATTTCATCTGGTTTTAATTAAGTTTAGCAAGTTTCATTTATAAGAAGTTCAGATATTTTCAATGATCGATAAAATTGTCCAGAACTTTTCTTTTTAAACATAGTAAAATGGAAAATGTTACGAACAAAAAATACAGCATTATACAATGGTTGTACCTATATTTATATCGTCTGATTTTTCAATTGCTCATTTTTAACTTTCCAGTACATTAGTGAGTTTTTAATTGATCCGAAATTCGAAATAAAAAATTTCAACAAATTTTTATGTTTGAAAATCACTATACTATTTTTAAACTATTTTACTCTCTCTCTCTCTCTCTCTGTGTGTGTGTGTATGTACGTACGTACGCAGTCATTTCTTTCCAAGACAAAATTTCGAGAATACAAAATAATATCGATTACGTTAAGGTGCCAATCTACACGTATTAATTTAAGTATGATCAGTCCCACCTTTTTTTTTAAACCAAAAAGAATTAAAACAAGTGGGTTTTACACAATATCGCGCGAATAAAATATTACTTTACTAGTGTATCAGTCGAAGCCTGTTAACATCATTTTGATCCTTAGGCATAGCACACATGAAGAGTGTTCAACGCGCGTTGGCTCAACGCGCGTTTAAACGCCGCCAACGCGCGTTATTATATAAACAGTTATATACAATTGTATAGAAATTGTAAACGCGCGTTGGGCCAACGCGCGTTGAACGCTCTTCATGTGTGCTAGGCCTTAAGAAAGTTTACCAAAATCGGTCCAGTCGTTTTTTTTAAGCAAAAATAGGTGGATTTTACACGAAATCTCGCGAGTATAATACGATATCGACTTGACTATGACGTATTTACGTCAATATAATCTAATAGAAATGTTATAAAGATCGGTTCAGCCGTTTTTTTTTTGTTTTGTTTAAAAAACTACAAAAAACGAGTTTTGGAATTTTTTTAAATAGGCTACTACAATCTACATATTTAATAAAAACAATCTTGTAGCATATACCTAAACGCATGCGTCGTTTTTCCCCAAAAATAGTAGGGTTATTCATATTTACATGTCAAACATTTTATACCAAAAATTCGGTTTCGATCCATTTAATCTGTATCGTGTTCATTGACAAATAGGAAAACTATAAAACAGACTTTTTCCTCAAATATGTTTTTTTGAACTCGGAAATACGAAATAATGTAAAATTTTGAAAAGTGAAATTAGACCTAAATTAGTATAGGTATATGTTACGGTCAATGTCCGGAATGCGGGCAATGTCGACAATGCCCGAGCCACATCGGATAATGTCCGAAATCGGACAACGTTAAAAAAATAGATTTTTTTAAAAACATGAAACGCTGACATTTGATTGTATTTTTATCATGATAAGTTATCATTAACCCTTTATGAAATTTTTGTCACTGATATCAACTATTGAATCATCAATAATTGTAATAGAAAGCTGAAAAATATATTCTTCAATAGTTGATATCAGTGATAAAAATTCCATAAAGCGTTAATGATAACTTATCATGATAACGATACAATCAAATGTCAGCGTTTCATGTTTATAAAAAATCTATTTTTTGAACCTGGTCCGATTTCGGACATTGCCCGATGTGGCTCGGGCATTGTCGTCATTGACCGGTCAATGTCGACATTGCCCGGATTCCGGACATTGACCGTAACATATATATATTCTCCACTTGTGGCAAATAGATCTTTTTGTTAGCAACGTTTCGTAACTCATTCAACTCATGAATCGATTTTACCCTACCGTGCGAAAATAAATTGTACTTCAAAAAAACATTTTGCACTCATTAAAATATAGCCCTAACTTTATCTTATTCTTTTTATTTTTTGTTTTATTTTTTCAAAACTAATTTATAATTATCAGAAAACTTTATCAAAAAAAAAAACAATAGTAAGTATAAAATATAGTATGTAAACGGATGGTAGTGAAAAGTCAGATAAATTGCATATCTGGAAAGTTTGAGCTTTTGAACATTAATTGTGTTAAAAAACAATCGGTTCAATTTGCAGCAGGCTTAGAACAATGAGAACTGTGTTTTGTCAGTTTTGCGGTGAACGCAAGTGAACATAACAATACCGAAGTAGGCAGGTGTATTGAAGCATTCAGTGCAGAGGACAGTGGTGACTCGTTGCTAGAGAAGGGAACAATATGCGAACTAACAGAACCGGACTAAAATGAACAATAAGCGAAATACTGACTCATCATTATTATAAGAACGATAAAATCAGCGTATTTAAGCAATTGCAGTTAATTACGCCACCTGTCACTATTTCCAGCGGTTGCTATTAAATAGCATGTGTTGTACCTTCGTGTCATATACTCCTATATTGCTAGTAGGGGTCTGCACAAAGAATGAAGACCCAATGGTGCAGACATATAAGTATATATACAGTATGTAAACACGTAAGGTGCACATAGGGAAATTAACATTGGGAAAAAATGACTGGATCAGAGTGAGCCTTGAAATCTTGTTTTTCAATTTGACAGATAATATTTTTTTTGCAAAATGTTGTGTATAGGTACTACCGAAGAAAATATTCAAATGATTATAACATAATCGGACTTTTTTTTTATTAATGGGACATTAAATTCCCAAAAATACTTAAATATGGTGCGAGATCAAATATCTCCGCCTATTCGTGTTGAACCTAAAGACATTGGGTCACTGATTTACCAACGCGTATAAGTCGTACCAGTCAGACAATTTTTGAATGAAATGTTTCCAAACCGATGGAGTTGTTTTTTTGTTTTATTTGTGTTCAAAAAAATTAAAATAATGATTTATAAGAGCTTTTTATTATTAAAAAAGCCAAGTAAAATAAAAATATATCAAAATAAAATAGAAATCCTCAAGATTACCACGATAATTCAATAGAAATAACAATTAATGCAGTCATGGCTAACTCTGATCCAAATATTTTTTTCCCAATGCTAATTTCCCTATGTGCACCTTACGCGTTTACATACTGTATACGTCTTCAATGCTTGCGCATAACGGATCGAGTATAAGTGAGATAGAAGTATGCAGTTGCTGTCTCTCTTGGTGGCCAACACTTCCACTTGCGGGAACTAGCAATATAGGAGTATTAAGTATATGCTACGGGTACTGAAACTGAGTCTTTAATCACAGGAATGATTATCTTTGGAACGTTTTGTCAGCACTATGGCAACTATGTTTACGGTTGCACTACGCTACAAAAAAGTAGCTGAAACTTTTCGTATTCTAAGGGGAACTTCATGTCAAGATATTTAAAAAGACTTGGTCAAAGGAAAAACCGATATGAAAAGCCTGTTTTATATTCTGAGCAAGAAAATGATGAGTCAAATTGAGTGTCAGTGCTTTTTTTAACAACCGTTTTAGCCAACGGGTAACGGGCCGACGCGAAACGGTTACCTTTGTACACGATCCGCATATACGTGAGCGCGTCCATTGTTATCGATATCAGTTCTATACTTGAAGGGCAAAGAAGTGCAAGTACGTTATGTCTTGCTTGTTTATTTTTGTAATTTTCTAGTCTTGTCCCAACACTGGCCTATTATGAACAAGGCTAATTAATAAATCCATATATCAATATCAATTTTAAACTCCATATTCACAATGAGCAGAACAAGATAGGTAGGTAGGTATAGGTAAAAACGGGCGCGCACATCTGTCGTCGTCACCAGACTTCTATGAAATGACGTGGTCCACTGCATCGGACCGACCACCGTGGCGCCGAGGGGCGACGTGCGGGTATCCGTTGAGTTTTGTTGCAACGGTTACTGCACGTCGCGTTAACAAACACCCGCACTAACCTATTGAACACTGCGCGTCGCGGTCGGCCCGTCGCAAAAATCGGGCCGTTATCCGTTGTCGTTAACAAGATGCCTCAGGGTTAAAAAATCTGTCGGTATGTATGCCACGGGCAACATAACGCGCAGTTCAAGGCTCTCAACCTTCTGCTCGTGTGGTGTATACTATTTTTCTTCATACCTCGGTTGAAAGTACGTTTATTAATTACATTAATTAATTAATTAATTACTTATAATTACACAAATAAATTACAAGCAAGCAGCTTTGAGGTTATACTTAAACACGAGTGATAGGGGTGTTCGCGACTTTTGGCTGGCGGCATTTTGTCATGGAGCGGTGTACATGATAACTATTTTTTTTAAAGCCGGTCGAAAGTACGTACTTCCGGCATCAGTGCGTGTAGGTAATCCCACCAATGCATAAATGTTAGACTTTCTGCCTTAAAATTGATGCTGGAAGTACATACTTCCGACCGAGGTATGAAGAAAAGATTATTAGCGTCTGCATTTAATATTTAAGTCCTGGTTTTGAACATGAAATTTCGATGTTCCGGGTCGGTGTCTGCATACTCGGTGACGGCAGGCTGTGAAGGGGAGTGGTGGACTGTAACTGAATAATGGACCATCTGCGTCAGGCACCCCGACACGCGTGTTTATTGTTCAGTTCAACAAATAACAAAAATACTTAATATACATACATATGCGCGAATTGTAGGCGCTCACTGCAAGCGATAATTACGTTCGTATAGATTATAGAACAATAGTGTAGTGATGTGTCGCTCCTGAGTGAGTCGTTCATAATGAACGACTCCTTTCACGGAGCGGAGCGAGTCGCTCATTTTTTTGTGAATGACTCACTCCGAACGCCATTGCTCTGTGCTGATACGTTCTGTACTGTTTGCATTCGCACATTTACAGAGCGCACTAGTGAATTTTTCACGTACGAAGTTATCTTTGCTGAGTCATTTAATGTTGAATGACACACTGTAAGTGTAATAGTACTAAGCTTAACTGTGACTTAAACCATTCTGATTTCAACTGACAGATGGTTGTAAAGTTTGATACAGTTATAGAGCACACCTTTTTCAAAGGTAGTCAAGGAATGATCTGGCAAGCGAAAGTCATTGTTTCCCCTGGTGTTATACTTATGTAATAACTGATGGTTACTGAAAATGCTATAATGCGACTGTTCGTAACCAAACAAAAATAACATTTTACAAGTACTTGATTTGAAAAAAAAATGTTTGTTAATTGTAAAAAAAGTATTTAGACGTTCGTTTCATCAAACTATATTATGTGTTTAATACTACAAACTTGTATAATAGACATGATGACAGATTCCGAAATTCAGTTCTGTAATGTAGGTAGGTACACGTCTACTATTCCGATTAAAAAAAACATTATTTCAGCAATAAATTATTGTTTTAACGCAAATTATTGCATTTTATCTTTCTATTTTGAAGTGTAATCTCGAAAATGCTTGTGATGTCACGCCTCAGTGGCAGCTGACATTAGATGTTGTATTTATGGGTGTAGAGCTGTAGTTCAGAGGTATTTCTTAGAAAGGGTTGTAAATAGGACTTAATAATATGATTTATTGTAAAAAATAACTAATAATTTAGAGTGATGATGATCCTGTTAAAATATTAGAAGATTAAAGGATGAAACCTGGTGGCATAGGATTAATGAACTAAGCAAATACTAAAAGTCTTTACTTAAACGTAGGTATTTAGTAGTAAAAAAAATACGGTTTTCTATAGTCGCAAGATAATAATAATAATAATAATAATAATAATAATAATAATAATAATAATAATAATAATAATAATAATAATAATAATAATAATAATAATAATAATAATAATAATAATAATAATAATAATAATAATAATAATAATAATAATAATAATAATAATAATAAGCCTATAAAATCCCACTACTGAGCAAAGGCCTCCTTCTTGGAACTCCATAAGTCTCTGCCAATTGCAAACCTAACCTCAAAAATAACCTATGACATAAGTGCTATAAAATATCACAAAAAAAAACGAATATACAACAAATCAACTAATTAAATGATGCAGAAGTGAATGATCTCAACAAAAATTTAAGCGACTCGGTGATTATTTACTTCGGGTGTTTATATTCTCTTTGATTTACGAAGGCGTGAATTCATTCGGTGTTTCAGTTAAAATGGCCGATTACAATATTTTATACTTTTATTTTAATAAAAATCTTATTAATCTCAATGTTCATATTAACACTGGGTCATTTTTTAGAATCCTATCAATATATATTTTTCTCTAAAACCATTTACTCTCTGATTATTTTATCATGCCTATTGTAAAACAAGACAAAAATAATAATAATAATAATGGCACCGACCCCCCGGATCTTTAATTTTCTACAACCGGTTTTTATAATATACAGTATATGTATAATATATATTGCAACGTTTCGTTACATTTTCGACCTTATCAATAAATATGCCGTGCCAAAAGAAGTTTTATTTCAAAAATATTTCAAACATGCACTTGAAAAGTGATATTGGGTTCGGTCAAATCTATTAGTATGTCATTAAATTGTGATTTGGAAATGAAAGAATAATATTTATGTAGGTACCTACCTATTTATTATTCCATTCACTAACCTTTTGAAAATGATTACTTTTGCAAATTACTCAAAAACTAGAGGTCAGAGAATATTTACATACAAAATGGTGGATGCTCTAGCCATTCTAATTTAATTTATTATTATTATTTTTATTATTATTATTATTTTTAATATTATTATTATTATTAAATAAATGCATATTTAATATTTAGGTATGTTTATTTATTTGACTACCTAGTAGTAGAGCAAAACAAGCGGCGGGGGGGGGGGACCCGGCTTAAGAAATTTCTGATTTGCCCCCCCAGCCAAAATCTGGGTACGCCCATGGCTCTAGCACCGACGCATCTACGTTATTGTAAAGTCCGATTTGGGCATATTTGTATTTATATTCAATTTATTTTATTCAGATTTTATTAAACCGTAATCGGTGTTAATTAAATTTGATGTATGAACCGTTCTGACATGTGTAATATTGCACTGTTCAGTGTTCATGTACATTCAAAAATTTGCATTTTAACACCTGTTTCATAACGAAAGGTCAATTTGTTTTAATTAAAATTATTGCAAACTGAAATCGGATGTTTGATGTTTAACCAATTTTTCACATAAACATATTATTTAGTGAATTTCAACAAATAAATGTTTGAGGTTTGTGACATAACAGGGAGAGCATATGCCGCCATTTGATGAATCGATATACATAAAATGTGTATATTAGAATTTTTGTTTTCATTGCACATTGTCGACGACGTATAATTATGCCAACTCGATGTAATCGATAGCGGCCATCATAGAGGCGGTAAAAAATTGCGTCAAAAAATTCCTGCAACTGTTTGAACGAAAATTAAATTCAGTAAAAAATTACGGTAAAAAACGACCATTTGGGAGGATTATAAAGATCAATATTCGACTCAAATCCAATACACAAGCAGTAGAACTTTTGAACTTTTTTAGCACTGACTGGATACTGAATTTATAAAAATAAATACAGCTGAATGTTTTCGTCTAAGAAGCGATTAATCTTAAGAATATCTCAGTTTTATATAAGCCGATTCCCAAAAAACTATACATAAAAAACACTAATCTATATCTATACTAATATATAAAGCTGAATAGTTTGTTTGTTTGATTGAACGCGCTAATCTCATTAACTACTGGTTTGAATTGAAATTTTTTTGTTGGGTAGCTAATTTATCGAGGAAGGATATAGGTTAGGTATATAATATCACGCTACGACTAATAGGAGCGGAGCATCAATGAAAAATGTTACAAAATGTAACTCAAAATTTGTCCGTCCAACAAAAACTTTTGAACGGTAACTCCGATCATCATAAAATTTGGACACAACATTCATCTCGGTAAGCTAAGATTAATGTGCGTACTCATGTCCCTCACCCCTATTCGTTCTTTTGCACTCGGGTGAAACCGGGCGGGATCGCTAGTATAATATATGTATATAAAACTAGCATTAACTTCGTCCACATGAAATCAGTGTGTATACAATTGATATAAATATAATTGATTAAAGAATTCATAAATATTTTGTGGATAAGATACACGTGAGCAAACCACATACAGCTGACTGCGCGGAAAACATGTTTTTTTTAAATGAATGCCAGTTACCGTGTCTCCCCCTGGACTTTGCTTATAGTTATCCTGAAAGCAGTTTTTAATGGAAATTGTAGTATTTTAAATTAAAAAGGCAAATCCGTTGGTATAATTGGTATTCATGGTATTAAAACACAGTCTCCTTTATATTTACCACTAATTATAATAGCCCTAACAATTTTTCGACCCAGATGAGAAACTTTTAAAAGTGTACCATTATACAATTTGGAAGCATCAAGATTTCGCGGTCTGGCTGTGAAAGCATAACTTCATACAATATTACAACCCCAACTTCATCACAATAGGGTTGAATTTTTTCCCCAGGCTTCGAACTATCTCCATATTCATTGCAATCGGCCTGGCGGAAGACAGAAAGATAGACAGTAACTTTCACATTTATAATATTAGTATGGATTACAATAAAAACTCTGTCCATAATTTCGTTTTCTTCTCATTTTTTCAATTTTCGAGTACCTATATTATATCATAATATGTCGATACTTCTAATCCATACGTAGCTAGGAAATAAGACGTACTAGAGATATAAGTACTAGAGTACGCTAACGGGTATGCTTGCCATAAGTGAAAGTGTCTGCAGTTCAGAGAGAGAACGCTGCAATCGTTCTGAATCATTCTCTTTCTCATGAGCGCTTGTTGACAGATCGTTAACTGAAGAGGGGAGCCCGGGAGGGCGGGGAAAACGATACACTTATGTAACTAGCCTTGTGTTGTTTATATCTTTAGTTACCATAGCGATACGGAATTGTAAGCAGCCTTATCTCTCTCAATCGCAGACACTATCAAGTATCAAGGCTCACTCGCGGAGTCTAGTTACTTATATCTCTATGCTAGATACCGAAATAGTGCCACTTGCGGTCAGAACAATTATCGTCCCACTTGCGGTCATTCGATATTATTAAAAGAAAATAGTGTTAGCAGTGGCTCCACTTGCGGTCAAGAAAATTTGATAACTTCAATAGGTTTATTTAAAATACACATAAAGTTTATTTAGTTTTAATTATTCAAGTTATAATATTTTACCTTCATATCTAATTATGTACAAACGCCCGAAATTAAAAAATTTCACACTCAACGTCAAAATCATGGAGAATTAGACTCCATATTTGATTTCGCTTTTCACTACGCAACAAAAACAACATCGCATCAACAGCACCCCGTAATCGTTTTTTAAGGAACTCCCCCATACCTCCCTCGATTTTGACTGCACTGAATTAACTTTATATGGGTATTTTAAATAAACTTATTAAAAATTTTCAAACTTTCTTTGACCGCAAGTGGGACGAAAATTGTTCCGGACGCAAGTGGGAGGATTCGTAGATACCAACTGATAGTGTTCCATGATCAGTAAAAAATATAGGCCAGTTTTCGAGTGATGTCTGTACAAACAGATAATAAAAATCTTTCAAAAATACATAACTTTCAGATTTTTTTGTCTGTTTAGAAATAATACAAAATAGATTTTGGATACTTCCGGAAAACTTGTAAGTAAATGAAATTAGAATCAGCTAAAACTTTTATAAACATCCTATAATCAAATTTTGTGACATCGTGAATTTTAACATATTGTCTGTTTTGATATAATTTTAGGATTTTGGGCGCTTTTGATATTATTGCACAGTGTTATTTTAATTATTAATTAATCTTTGCGACACTTATTGTTTCAAATGTTTTGTTTATCTAGTAGTTATTAGCGTATGTATAACATTGTAATGTAATGCTTATTTACATATTATGTAATGTAAGCCATATAACACCAGGCGGAATTAATAGCAATGCAAACGCTTGTCATTATACAGGGGAAGTTTCGCGAACCAAACCCAAAGAAAACGTAGAAAAAGATTCGTAAACGACTTGGTTAATTACGTACATTAAAATTTTGCTTGTTGTGTTCTATACAAAACGGTGTTTGTCGGTTTTGATATATTTGCCAGTTGAAAAGATATGAAAATATTTTTTCTTCATATACCTCGATCGAAAGTACATACTTTCGGCATCAATTGTAAGGCAGAAAGTCTAACATTTATTCCTTGGTGAGAATACACGCATCAATGCGGGAAGATCGTACGTTCGGGCGGCAGTAAAGAAAAATAACTTATCAACTGTTGTTTAGATGTCGTGTCGATAGCAACCCTATTACATTTTAGCTAATAGTCGCGAACAGCTGTCATTCGTGTTTTACGTATATACTTTTATTTATTCAGTGTGTATCACAGGAAACGAAACATAGGGAAAAGTACATAAGTAGTACAAATTAGTTAAGATCAGAGATTCCCTATATTCGGTTTTCTGTGGTATAGCCTGTATACTGACTTATATACCTATATAAAAGAATTATTGTCATGAAATAATACAAATTTGATATAAAAAGGTACAACAATTACATGGCAATTTCGGTATAACTTTTACCTGCGCTCCTTTTGTCTGTTTTTTTGACTATGATGAGCGTTAATTAAACTTGAAATGTTATATTTATATTCCGATTTCGGCTATGACAATGGGTAGAAATAAAAGAAACTTTGGTAATACAATATGGATAAGCCATCTACGTAACGAGTTCATAATTCTAAAGAACTTTCACTTCCCTGTGAGCTTATGTGAGTAAGGATAGGAGCAAACTAAAGCTTAGTTGGAAGCGCTTATATGCACCGGCTTCAACCTAATACACTGTTGTTACGTACGATTTTAACAATTTATATGTAAAACATATATAGGTATATTGTATATATCAAAATAGGACACCCCTGCAGTATAACATATTCTATGTATAGGCAAAAGCACTAATAAATACGAATAAGGTATACATAACTCACAAAACAAACGTACAATTAATGTAGTTCATACGTAGTTATATTCTAAATCAGATAGGATTTAATTACTGAAGCTTAAGTTGGTGTAAGTGAACAATTGCTTGACGACAGTTCTTAAATCCAGAAGTTTCAAACACCATATTACATAACATCTAAGATTGTGCCGATTTTTTTATTGAACTTATACTTCATTTGACATGTTATGACAAAATATGAGAGTGAATTCTTACGATGTAACATCAAAAAGAAGTTGTTCGCAGAAAAAGGCTATCAACAGAATAGACAGATTATATTGACTTGTACACTGTCTAGTGGACATGTGTTCACCATCTTTGCAGTTGTTTTTTGGTTCACTGAGTGAAGAATCAATTTATTAATTAAATTCACACAATGCAAACATTTAACATGGTCTCCATGTTCGCATTATTTGAATTTAATTAATAAATTGATAACGTTTTTCTCGAGTATTTTCTTATATATATAACCTTATGAAAACTTTATATGGATTTTTATAGAGAAAAAATGGAGATTTTGAAAACGTAAAAACATAGGTAATATTGCCATAAACATCCGGTTCAGTTTGAATAAGCTTCAGCACTTTCCGACGATAAATCACGAGTTGAACAAAAAACTATTAAAACTTTTTTTGGTATCAAGTAGGATACACGAATTATTATTCACTGTTACCACTTTCAGTGAACGCACTGTCGGATTGGTATATTACTGCTCGTGTGCCGGGTAAAAAATATTATGACACCAAGTATATAATCTACTATTCCCGTCTAGGTATCATACAAATAAATCTAAACTCACAAAATCAATATGCAGACATCTCCTGACCATTTTTAATATTCTGTGTGGAACAAACTTAAGCGCTCTAAACTCTTTTCTTAAAAAAATGACTATTAGGATTTGACATAATATGAGCGGATTTTAGACCAAATATAATTGTGAAAAATAACTCTAATAATTTAGAGTGATGATGATCCTGTTTAAATGTTGGAAAATTAAAAGGATGAATCCTGGTGGCATAGGATCGATGAACTAAGCAAATACTGAAGGTTTTTTTATTGCATTTTATTGTCTGACGTTTCGGCAAACTTTATGCCATCTTCGGAGAATCTAGAAGATTTATATATAAAAAGTTTTAAATTATTGTTGTTACAGTTGTTATTGTTAAAGTTATTGTTCTTAAAGTTGTTATTGTTAAAATTAAAGTTAAAAATTGAAAGTAAAATAAATAAACTTACCAATGCTGTCTGTTTTCTCAGTATAAAGTTTGCCGAAACGTCAGACAATAAAATGCAGTAAAAAACCTTCAGTATTTGCTTAGTTCATCGATCCTATGCCACCAGGATTCATCCTTTTAATCTTCTACCAAATATAATGTTAAATGCGCCATTTTTAGGGTTCCGTAGTAATACTAACAGCATGTAAAATGTAATATGCTTATTGTTTAAATTTTTGTCAGCAGATGTCGTATCGTTTCATGTCAAATCCCAATAGTTTAGAAGGTAGTTTTATTAAAATTGTGTTTAAAAATGAACGGACAAGGCAGATATGTAAATTACGTAATTTTCACAGCGTTGTTAGTGTATTCAAATGTAAAATATGTTGGATACTTTTGTATTATGCATACCACACATAAGTTATGTCGTTTTTATTCATATTTCTTAGATAACCTAATTAATTTTTTTTATACTTTTCCATGGAAAACTGTATAAATGATTTCAGTCTCATTTGCATACAAAAGCTGCGGATGTTTTACATTTGAATAATCGCGTAAATTTATATACCGACGTATTCTTTCAAGTCGAGCAAAGTGAATTTAGCAATTTTTTCATAAAATAAATTCATAAACTTGTTTTAATTAGGATTGTTGAATGAAAAATACCAATTTAAAAATTTGTAAGATTCCGTCAAAGAAATGCACGGCCTTTGCTAAAAAAATGAGAAAGGTTACCTACACATAGGGTTAGCTTTTTTACGATCGTGTCCAGCCAAATATTTACAAGTCCTGCTTTCATTAAACTTTTCGTCATTTACAATAACTAATTTAAATTATATAATTAAAGAAAAATAAGGTTTCGTTAAAAACTAGTTGAAAATTTTCCCGAAGCATGTTGTAGGTACATTATTTTACCTTAGTACTGAAAGTAAGTAGGTACAGAATACTCTCGATTATCCGTGCTATAATAAATATGGATAATTAAAAATTGAAACAAGCCATGAGGTAGTTTATTGGGACTCCACAAGTGCAACCCTTGAAGTTCATACGACCAATTTTTCAGGATGATCTGCAATATTGAAGAATAAATATGCAGGTATTTAACCAATTTAGTCCGAAAAATATTTTTCAAAAAATCCGAAAATACACATAGGGGGCTTTGATTAAACTAAAATAAAATTTGTAGTTACATTATAGTCGAAGAAGACAGTCGAAAGCTAAATATGATTTCCAATCTCAAATAAATAAAAGTTTTCTACTAAATGCCCCCACGATTTTATTTTAGTTTAATCAAAGTCCCCTATGATGAATCATATTTATTTTCTAATTTTTAGTACATTATCGATTGTACAATAAAAGATTTAACTTAAAAGTTTTTTTACTTCTTTTTATTTTTAAGTTTTTAGTATGCTTTGTTAAAAGTGAAATTTACATCTGAACGAAAGCCGGACCGATCAAAATGAAAAATTATTGTAAAATTTTGACCTAAATTAGTACCATTCCCCACTTATGGTGTTAGAATGGTAAAAGTCGTCTACGGATAATCCTCGTTCGTATAATGGAAGGTACACTGCAGTTGTTTTAATTAAAAGAAATTGCAATCTTTTTTCTCCATTTGCATTTTGCTACGTGTTTAATATTAATAATTATAAATTCTTAAGTAATTATACCTACGATTCGCTTGAATGTAAAGGAGGGTAAATAGCAATTGGTGTAATAGTTAACTAAAATGCTGTATGTTTATCGTGTTAAAAACCAAAGCATATTTCTTTCGTCCTTACAAGTTCTAATATCTTATTTCAATTTGGTCAAAAATGTTAAAATTATGTAGGAAGATCCGTTATTTTCTCGTGGTAATTTGAGACACAAAAATTGTCGAAGCTAATACAGTAAAGCTAGAATCACATTAATCCGGCCGTTAAATAGTTCGACACAGTCACTAATCCGGAATTTTTCTCCAATGTGTTAAATACGTATATTAGCTACTCTATAATGGCTAGTTTACACGTTGCCAGCTGCTGACGTGACAGCAGCTGCTTGCATTGTGTATTCGCACGCCAGTAGCTCGGCTCGCCTGTGCTGTCCACATAATTCGAGTAGCTGCCCAGTCTCATGCGAGTTGTCGCGATGTCGAGTTAACGTGGTTTAAAACTGTAATAAGGTCACAATATTTTTACACGCCACTGCTTTCTGTCGAATGTTCTAGAAGACAACAAAAATGAACGCAGGTCTAAGGGTTTTGTGGCGGCAGGTAGCCAAATCCCGACCTTAATAGAATTGCCTGAAGAAGACAATGCAAGTGTAGGAAGGTTCTCGAACCAGCTAGATGCTTCTGGAACATTCGACCAGGCGGGGTCGAAGCTATAAATACGGCGCGCGCCAGGAAGTCAGACAAGTCAGATTTCGTGTGTGAGTTCACAGTCAAACACGTGTCCGAAATAAATAACTAGAAAATAAATAACCAGTGCAGAGTGCGGTATAATTAACCATTGATTTCGATTATATAAATCTGGTTTAACATAAATAATCTCTTGTATATAGTTAATAAACAAGTGTGCTAATTAAATTTTTGTGTGTGTACTGTGTTGTAAATATTTTGTGTACATAGATAGTGACTTTATATACTTCATTACTTATTCTTTTATTTTATTAGTTAGAATTTGTTGTTTTGTTTCTGTTACGTTAAAGAAGTACTTTCCGTTCCCCCCCTCACAAAAATTAATCAGTTCTGTAACTGCTCGGAGTTAGATGGGGGTGGAAAAAGATTCGAAATGTATCGTGTAAATTATAAAATAAATAAGCATAGTACTTTGCGCTATGACCATCAGAAAATTACCAAGTGAATATTGGCATTACATTGTGAAACCTGCTTTACTGATTACTCTTAAATAACTATGACTGGTATAATTTTGTTAGAAAGCTTGCGTAACTCGCAAAGTTAAAATAAATATAGTATTCGTTGATCAGGTGTAGAGTCAATTTAGATTTAATTCTATTAAATAGCGTGAACTCAATATTAGCGTGAATTTATTTTTCATTATACCTACATTTTTTTGTGTACGAACTAATTAAATTAGATAAAAAATTTCTGTTCTAGAACCAAAAATTTTAACCATGTATCATGTTTTCTCCACTATATGTTTCGTGCGCGGAGGACTCGATGCTCGGATTCGACGTTCGGAAATGACGCTCAAAATTTCATACGTCTCTCAGCTATGTGTTGCGCGGAAAAAATTGACGCTCAAAATTGACGCTCAAAATTGACGCTCAAACAAAATTGACGCTCAAAATTGACGCTCAAAAAAATTTAGTACCCCAGGGCTAAAACATGATACATGTTAAAAAGTGGGATAGCTAAGTTTGTTAATATTAGTTGAATGGTTCGTTTAAGCACATTTTCCATTACTTTGTAAGTTGTACAGCGATTCGACACAATATTGTTATACGCTTGATCTGATTTCACGCTTCAATTTGACATAGGTAATTAAACTATGTTATTAATTGTTGGCGACTGTGCTTTGAAACAATTTTGGTGTGAAGTGATAAATTGAAAAATAATAAATAATTCAATTATATACGAACATAACGTGTATTTCCATGTATGAGTTGTTAATTTATTTATAACGTAATTCGGACGTACTAATTTTTAGTTATATATGTATCTAAGGCCAAAAGACAAAACCGTTTATGTCGACTTCGTGATAAAATCAGATTAATGACGATATAATCAAGTTCTGTGAATTATCCAACTCTCCGTTTTTGCAGCTTTTGATGCAGTAATAACGGTAAAAACAGGTTAGAATACGATAACTCTATTTGCAAAATATCCACTGGAATACCTACACAATTGTCATTTTATATTACATAATATAACAATGTTATTAACCATTTTAAGTGCGGAAAATTTATTTTTATATATTAATTTTTTTGTGCAGTGAAAAGGGGAAGGCGTTTGGGGGGAGTTCTTTAAAGAAACAATTACGGGGTCGTGTCGATGCAATGGCGTTTTTTTGCACAGTGAAAAGGGGAGGGCGTTTGGGGGGAGATCTTTAAAAAACAATTACGGGGTCTTGCAATGCGATGGCGTTTTTTTTTTGCGCAGTGAAAAGGGGAGGGCGTTTGGGGGAGTGCTTTAACAAACAATTATGAAGTCGTGTATACAAAGTTACTATGACGTGTACCTATATGTGATTTCTGATTGGTTAGATTAAAAAAATGACAGTGAAAGACGAAAAGTAGTTTCATTTTTTTACATATTTTTGAGGAAATTTGTGAATAATTCGCAATTTTTTTGTGGAACGTCAAAATTTAGCGTTTTCTTTGACTTAAAAAAAGTCAAAATTTTGTGCACATTGAGTTATCGTACTGGACCCGTAAAAATATATTAATCAATCTCAATTTTGTATTTAGTTTTGTAATAATAATGCAAATAATCTGAAGAAATGCTGCAAGGCCTTTATTTTAACAAGTATAATTAGCCAGAGTTACTTTTAATGAAACGTGTGGCACGCACAGCCTAAACCGGTAGGGCTAGAAACATGAAATTTTGCACAGGAATACCTTATTTAACGTAGGTGAGCACTAAGAAAGGATTTTTAAAATATCATTCTCTAAGGGAGTTTTATACTAGGTACTGTTGGATAAAACACTATTTTACTCAATTGCGTGCGGAACCGCGGGTAGCGGCTAGAGAGGTATAAAAGACTGTTTCCGCTTGCGTCTGTTTTTCTGTCCGCTAAAACAAGAGAACTACTAACTTGATTTGATTGCGATTTTTATAATTCGATATTTTACTTCTTGGAGAAGGTTTAGATCTGTAATAACTGTCCGTCCCGGCTTTGGTCGTGATAAAATCGAATTGATTTCGCTGAAGAGATGAAGAGATTTGAATGCAATTTTTACCATTCGTTATCTTAGTTCTTGAGGAATTCTTCAAATAAATAAAATTATCGACCAATTTTTCTCAGACCATTTTATTTATTTGAAGAGTTCTATTCAGACGTTAATCAAAGATTTGAGTTCTTGAGGAATGTTTACGTCTATAAGCCCGGATTCATTCGAGCGCCAATAATATTTATTCTAAATTGGAGATCAAACGAGAGAAGCGTGTCGGTGTGCGTAACGTAACAATCTACATCTATATAATATAATATTCTCGTGCCACAATTTTGGCCGGGCTAATCTCCGAAACCACTGAACCGGTTTTAATGAAATTTGGAAATGTATCTTGCTTGGTTTAACTTACGCTAAAGGATAGTTTTTATTAAAATGAACCGCTATAGTACGTATATCTTTTCCCTAATGTGCGTTCGGATGTCCAGATGTCCGTCTGTCTTTCCAGAGCCTCCAGAAGGCCCCCGTTGACCTAGGAAGCTGAAAGACTTATAGTATAGGGCACGGGACAAAACTTAACGAAGCCGGATTATACATTTTCTTCTCAGAGACAAAAATATAAGTTAACTTCTATATTATGTGTAAAATAAAGATGTAATTTTGAATATTTGAACTTCAGATGCGCATGACGGAGACATGTTTAACCACTAGTTAATTATAAATTCATAAACAAATGTCTCAGAGAAATCCTAAAGGTGAAATGGTACGAACACGTCTCGAAAACGAACTTTGGAAACGTGCATGTCTTGAACAAATCTGTAGAACTATAAAGGTGGCACTTCACATGGCTATTTGTGTTCGCTATTGGGTGTTTGTTGTATTTGGCAAAATATATGACGTTCAAGACAAACATGCAAATAGAGGCAAATACGACCATCCACACATGGCAGTCAAATAGCAAACACACAAACATTTGGCAGCAGAACGCAAGTTAAAAATTCCAGGAATTTTAGCACTGTTTCATTGTCCCAATTCATTTTCAATAGTAATTGTTCCAGTTCTCGTTCACAGCACAGACACAAAACTACCGCACGTCCGTACAAGCTCACGGCGCGTGCGCTTCTAAATATAGCCATTGTGTGGACGGTTTATTTGCCGTATTTGCCTATTTGACTCCTTTGATGTGCCTCGAAAAACCGACAAGCGCACGGTAACGCGTATTTGGTATTGGCCTTATTTGTCAAATAGGCAAATAAGGCCAACACTTTGTCAAATAGACCCTCTACATTTGGTAATTGTTTGCCAAATATGCCAAATACACAAATACAATAGCCATGTGAAGTGCCGGCATAAAACGTAGGAAATGGAATTGTATGGGACACACGCTACTAAAGACAGATG
The DNA here is from genome assembly GCA_963575645.1 of Xanthostigma xanthostigma. Taxonomy (NCBI): domain Eukaryota; kingdom Metazoa; phylum Arthropoda; class Insecta; order Raphidioptera; family Raphidiidae; genus Xanthostigma; species Xanthostigma xanthostigma. The sequence continues at coordinate 31,086,887 of OY754469.1, read as the reverse complement.
ACGACATAGTAAAGAGAGTCTTGGATTGGAACCCACAGGAATACCGAAAAAGAGGAAGACCAAAAATATCCTGGAGAAGAACTGTTCGTGAAGAAGTTATGGAACAAGGAACTACCTGGCTTCAAGTCAAAAATATGGCAAAAGATAGGACTAGATTCAAAATTTTCGTAGAGGCCCTTAAGAGTTAAAGGAAATTATTATTATTATTATTAATTATAAATTTAAGCGATCAAAATGATTGAAATCACGCAATTACAACTTATTTAAAGGGAATATTAAAATAACAAAACTTAATTTACACTAGCGAATCGAACCTCGATGATATTATTATTATAAAAAAAAAACAATTGTGAGTCCTTACTTTAATATGCGCGCTTTCGGTTTCACCAAACGGTTAGATGAAATCTCATACCTGTATCATTGTACGTTCGAATGTTCGCTTTGAACTCTTCCGACCAGTTCCGATTTAACCCGATTTAAAAAGGAGCGTTCAGAATTGTCTACCCATAGTTTTAAAAAAAATTGACATACTCGGATTTGATTTTCGCCACAAATATGCATTAGTGCAGTTATAGAGCATTGTTATCATAAATTAGTGTGTCTAATTTTAATGGTAACATACAAAATACGTTCAAAAATGTTGATTTCGTATTTGTAAGGTCTTTGAACAAGTTGCATGCATGCATTATTATATATCGAAACAAAGTGTTCGATGTTTAATATTGTAACAAAACTGTTCTAGTCCGTGGTGGAAATTATTTATTTACAATAATACACGTTTACCAGAACAGTTAAACACACAAACGGAAAAGTACATCTTTAACTTAACAGTAATAATAACGTTAACAGAAACAAAATAACGACAGTTCTAAATAATAAAATAGAAGACTAAGTAACAGAAGAATATAAAGTCACTAATTATGTACACAAGATATTTACAATACAGGAACACACCAAAGTTTATTTGCACACTTGTCTGTTAACTATATTCACACGATTATTTACAACACAGAAGCTATTTATGTAAAATCAGGTTTATATAATTGCACTTAACGGTTTACACAGCGCATTTATCCTTCTATCTTACTGTACCGACACTGAACAATTTATATCACACAGTTGCTTGTCGGACTACTGTACGTACGCGCTGCAACTAACCGACTGACTGTGCCAGCTTTTATAGCTTCGATTCCCACAGCATCGAATGTTCTGGAAGCATCTCCACCTTTCTTAACATGCATTGCATTCTCCAGGCATTGTATGAAGGTCGGGTTTTCTTAACTACCTGTTTTCCATTGCTGATGTTACTAGAAGATTCTACAGAAGCCATAGCCGTCCCAACAGGGGGCACGCAACATTATTTTAAATCAGCTCTCCTATGTATCAGGTTTAAGTGTCCCTTGCTGCTAATTTTTATAGACACATACACATTTCGACGTGCGTTTGTAAAATTGAAAGTCACTTATTTGTATTTTTATTTTCAGAAAATTTACTTATTTTTGGTTTGGTTTCGTTGTACTCTGTGCAACAAAACACAGTGCATAGGTATTATTGTAAAATCATAAATGCGTTTTGTTGATTACAGGTAATTCGAAAAATAATTGCTGAAAGTAGAAATTATATACGGTGACAAATTTTGTACATTGACACTCTGTATAGTTATTTGTAAAGTATAAATGAGCTAAATCGTTTTGTTGATTGCAGGTAATTCGAAAAATAATTGCTGAAAGTTGAAATTATATATGTACGGTGATAAATTTTTCACATTGTTATTAGCTTATTAGATACCTAATAATATGTGAATTCGTTGTACCTAATTGTTATAATTTAATTTGGAATATTATGAACGTTATAATCGTTAACATTATATTAAATTATAATACGTTGTTTATTGGGTAAAAGAACGGTTCCAAATTAAAACACTTTATTTATTAAAACGTTTTTTCCTTAACTTCGGACTTCTTCAGGCTCTTCAAAGTATTTATACTTTAAATACTTTGAAGAGCCTGAAGAAGTCCGAAGCCCGAATCAAGGACAATAGATATTATGTTATATTAAATTATAATATAACTATATATTTTATATAAATACATTATATTGTATTGCCCCCCTCCCTTCGAAAAATACATTATTACACTCTCCTGATCGTTTTTCTCATATAAAGATAGTAAATTAGCGTTGATTTGAATTAACTTGGTCTACGATCCATTTTTTTTTTTAATTTTATAGTACACAATTCACAAATTTAATCTTTATTGATTTTTGTTCTAATATTTTCGTGCCTTTCCTAAAGCAGTTTATATGCAGTGCATACACATTCTATCGAACTAGAACAGTTTTGTTACAATATGCTAGATGTTGAAAAAAAAAAAAATAACAAAGACGAAAAAGTTTTATAGCGCTCAGTGTATTATCGAAATTATTCTTTTCATCTATGTTTCATTAATTTTTTTGACAATGAAATTTCTTTGGCTGCTTGTCGGCACGACATGGCTACATTAAAAAAATTGGAAAAAAATGGCACGTTGATGTAGAAAGGTTCGCCACCCCTGGTTTAGACCAATTCTTTATCTTTTATTTAAAACCGAAATAGACCCCCTTACGTTTAAAAATAAGGTCAGAAGAGAATAATTAACGAATGTCTGTTTTATCACTTTTTTTGAGTTACGCACAATCGACGCACAGTATTATTTTTTGTCCCTGTCGTATGTATTTAAATCTCATAGCGTATACTCTACTAATAGTCCGGTCAAAATGAACAAAAAAAAAAATAGTGGTAGGTTTACAATAATTCGCATAGAGGTGAAAATTGATAGAACATTAAGTTTCGCTGGAAAAAGCTATAAGATATTTTGCCCCCCTTTTTGACCCCCCCGAATTAACCCTTTACTGCCCCTGGCCGGGCATTTTTATTTTTTACGTTCATTATAAGCCCCTTTACCGTTTACAATGATAAAAGTTCTGTCTACAATTAATGTTGGTCTTGGCTTCTAAATATGCTAATTTGCCTGCACTATTAGGTACACTATTACAAATGAAATATTTAAAATAACGTTCATTTTTAATATGCATATTAGTATTTTCGATGTATGAAATCACCATTTCAAAAGAATGGTGATTCGTAGGGAAAAAAGTATAAGAACAATTCTTGTAGACAATTGCGTGATACAATTTTTGTCTGATCTATTTTTAGATAACATTTACCGTTTACGATAAAAGTGCAAAAAACCGATAGCGTTAACCTTTGAGCTTGAATAAATTTTTTAGCAGATGTAGAATCGGTGGAGACTTTTGATATTTGGAATAGTGTACGTAAGACCGGTACCATTTTCAGCTCATGCGAATTATAGTAAATTAAAATGTTTATTTTGATTAGACTATAATAATTATTCAGTGGAAATTTCGAATTCATTTTCCACTTGTTATGTTTTGAAATGTTTTGACCAAATTGAAAGTTCCTTACTTTATGAAACGACTAAAAAATGAAAAGTTTTGTTCTTAAATGACATTTCATAAGAGTTAAAACAGTGAATTAACCTTAACTAGGGATAGAAATACGTATACGTTAAAGAAAAGTAGGTCGATAAAGAAAATGAGAACAGTTCAGTAATAAATTCTTTTAAGGGAAAAAAAGTGGAATTGGTAGAAGAAAGAATGTCTATAGCGACACTGAGTACATACCATACGAACTAATATAAAATAGAAGTACAGACGTGTTCTCACTAAATGCCTTCAGAGTTAATTTTGGGCAATTATTGGAATTCGTACGCGCGACGTGACTCATTACTGCGATTATAGTCGTTGATAAAGATGGGAACATACTGCATAGCTTTTGAAATGTACATTCAATAATAAAATTGTTGTAATTAGGAAGTGACTAAGCTACAGTTTTTAATGGTTTGGGCCAAACGGAACACTTATGGAATCACTTCGGTGTCCATCCTTCCGTCAGTCACAGGTGATTTTTTACACTATGGTTATAACAGGGAAATAAAAAAACTTAAACCCCCTTCAAAGAGTCACAAGAGCAAAAAATCTGTTAAAAAGACAGAACCGATTTACTAAAAAAAAATAATTATAAATGGAATCAATCCGTAAATATTCTGAACAAAATGGTGTTGATTTTTTTGACGTGATAACGTCTTATAAATTGATGAATCACCAATCTTATAAATTGATAAAACACCGGCTGCATGCACGAAAAAGTGTAACGTTCCTAACGTAACGTAGCTAACGTTCGTAACGCGTAACGCGTAACGTTCCGCCTGACCCTGTGCGTGCTTTTCTCGAAAACGGCCCTAACGATTTGGATGAAATTTACTGAAAAGGGATTTTGGGGGGCAAAAAATCGTTTTAGCTAGGTCTCATCTCTCGAAAAAATCGTTTTCTTACAAATTTTATCATTATAAAAATCAATTTTTTGACGTATGAAAATACTTAAATATTGTAAGTAGGTTTTGGAATTTTATATTATAAACAGTGAAACAATTGTTTTATAAATATTATGACAGTTAATCTTTGAGACTTAAAATAAATAGCAAAGAAAGAAAGTTAAAAAAAAACAATTATATTATATGGTGAGTAATTTAAATAAATAAAATTAACCTAAATTTGAAGCGAAAGATGCATTATCATAGATTCGAATTATTATAATTATTATATGTAGAATTTAGGTTATGTATTACGGAATACGTTATCACGTAAAACTATCGTCCGTAAACCGACTTTACAGACAACCATTTTTTTTTAAATCGGTTAACTTTTCGAAAAGTTATGGCTGAACAATCATTATTTATATGATTTGCTCGTAGTTAGAAATTATAGATAATAGAATTTTGAAGCTTGTGAATAGCTTGTGAAAGGTAATGTGTCGCTGCTTTTTCGAAAAAATAATTTTCAAAATTGCAAAAAATAAAATCTCTCCTAAATTATTTGTAGGTGTCCGCCATTTAATTTTTCTATTAAATGGACCATATAATTAAAAAAAATAGTTGCCAGACATCTAGGCCAATTTTTTTAATGGTTAGGTAGTTTGTAAGAAAAGAAAATCTTCATCAAATTATTTGGTCGTCTTGGACTTTTTTTATAATTTGTTCGCTTTTGTCTCCAGAACAAAAAAAAAAAAATCCAGCTGTCTATACTGTGTCGCTGCTCTTAGAAGTTATTCTTAAAAATCTTCAAAAATATGTCATCGTCATTCAACCGTGCATTTTGGGATTTTTTTGGTATTCATTGAGGGTGTCGGTGGTTAGCTTAAAACTGAGTTTTCTGGATAGGTGATTAAATTCTTGCTCTTTTCAATTCTTATTGCTCGTTAAAAGATGATAAAATTTTTTGAATTCAAAAACTATAGAAGTACGTTGTACAAACTTTAAAAACGCTGTATTTTTCCTGATAATACAGCGATTTGAAAATCACAAAAATGGTGAAATTTTTTTTATCTTATTCCCTAATCAAACTGAGAACTGTATATTAAATTTTCATCAATAGAATTGTATAAATTTTAATTCAATGAATTTTACTAATTTATCTTATTTGTTAAAGAACGAAGTGGGTAATATTATACTCTGAGGGTGGAAAGAACACCGGCCATAAAATTTGCGTTGCTTAAAGTTTCAGTCTTGTTGCTGCTGCAACATATGAACTGATTTCCGTTTCGCACCAACGCGACGGCGGCGTAGACTTTCCTTGGGCGCAGTCTAGTTCAGTGTGACTATAGCTTACACAACTAATAAATACAACATCGCAGGACACTGTAAGCGGAGATTCTGATTGTACCACTGTTCTATAGGTATTTTGTATACCTATATCTAGGCATAGATGTTCCATTAAGCCTTGGTTTCCTAGTTAGCGGTATCGTAATATATAGCAACCGTAATATGATGGCAAAAAAGTGAATTTTTATAATTTTTTGAAAAATGTATAGAATATTTATTATCCGAAACAGCTGTACGCAGGATTCTTCAATTAATTACATTTAAAAAAATACATCAGGTAAAATAATCATCAGAATATAAAGAAGGTTCAACATAACAACATACATAGTCTACAAACATTTAAAAAAAATATTTTTACAAAGTCTTAAGTGTCGTGAAGGCATTCATTTATTAAAAGATTTTTAATTTTTATACGAAATTGTTTATAATTTAAATTTGTTACACTTGGTGGCAGCGAGTTGAACCATTGGATACTTTTGAATTGTCTGTTTGACACTGTTAATCTATGAAATAGAATGTTAATGACATTGGTGCTTCTGGTGTTGTAGGTATAAAAACTATTTAAAAATTCCAGCCAATTGGGCGACGGGACCATTCCAACTTCAAAAATGTTGACATTTGATTATTATAAAGAAAATAAAATTTCTGATATCGTGTGAGGTGACGCGGGTAATGGCTAGTATTCAATATGATATTTGCTATTCGTTGCCATGGTTACCTACATATGTTCCACGACATGTAAAAATTAATCAAAGCATGCTGAACTAGTTTATTTCTGATATCCATAAAACAAAAGAGCGGCTTATTTTTTTTTATTTTCAAAATATTTCCGAAATTATAAAGTTTAGAAAACATTTTTTTGAACAAAACTTTCTTGAAAAAATAAATATAATAATAATCCGTTATGAAAAGCATACCATTATTATATAAAAAACACCGTTATAGCATATATCTCTTCTGCGCATGCGCCGATTTTCCCCAAAAACAATAGGGCTCTTCATATTTGCATACCAAACATCCTCCCAAAATTTGGTTTCAATCCGCTCATCCGTTTGGCCTGTATCGTGTTCACAGACTAACAGACGCACAGAGTTTTTTCAAAAATATGTTTTTTGGATTCGGGGGACCTCAAAACGAAAAGATATTATAAAATTTTTGAAAAGTGATTTTTGACCTATACTAGTAGCATTCCCCACTTGTGGGTTGGAATGGTAAAATGTGGTTGTTTATGTTCTTTTTAACATACAATAAGTTGTAGAAAACTACCAAAGATGGAAAAGATATAATTTTTAATTTTTTGAACAATGGTTTACAGTGATCTGTGAAGCCAGAATTTATTAAAATACGTATAACTTTTTTTGTTGATGGCACTGTTCCACAGGCTACGATGCCGTATATAATCAAGATATGAAAAATTACAAAATATGCAGTTTTTGCGGATTCTGGTCCCACTGTCATATAGATCTTTCTAACTGCAAATGAAGCCTTTGACAATTTTGTGCATAAAATGTTAATGTGCTGTTGCCAATTTAATTTAAAATCCAAATGCAATCCCAAATACTTGACACAATTCTTGTCTAATATTGGTTTATTAGAAAATATAATAGAAATCTATATAATATATGTATAGGTACATATATAAAATTCCCGAGTCACAATTTTGGCCGCGCTAATCTCCGAAACCACTGAACAGATTTTAATGAAATTTTGTAAATGTGTCTTGCTTGGTGCAACTTGGGCTATAGGATAGTTTTTATTAAATTTTTTGTACAAAATTACGGTATTTTCTCAAATAATCTGTTTGTTTGCTTCTGAGCTAATTTAGATATGAAACAAACAAAACTTTTTTAGTACCAAATAGCGACATCTATCTGTTAGAACTCGCAATTTGCTCAAAGCTATTAGTTCAGAAGCAAATGTGGCATTATTAATTCTACGTCACATGTGTTACATTGTAAACACAGAAGCAAACACACAACTGTTTTAGTACCAAATAGCGACATCTGTTCACCGACAATAAACCCTAATCGTTGTGTCATTTAACAAAAACAAGACAAACTAAAATTTTCGGCCACACTGTTCCATTAGAAATAAACTTCTATACAGTCTCTCTTCTCTGAGAATGTAAACCACGATAATAAGGAGATGTTTTTCGGGTTTAATTTGTTAAATTCCTACATATTTAATATTCAATATTGATCATCCTGGAAAGTTGGTCGTGTGGACCTCAAGAATCGTACTGGTAGTGTTCCAATAAACGACCCACCTCACGGTCTGTGTTTTATGAGTGCATGAGTGCACCGGTGACCGAACGATTCCGTCGACAGCGCGTATCCCTCCACCACAATCTCGCCACCTCGTTCCCTAACATAGTCGCGATACAGATGCGTGTAGAGGGAAAAAAACTGTAAACGCGTTGGAACACTTTACAGAGCGCGTTAAGGCGTGAAAAATAATACAGAAAAAATGTTGCATTAAACGGGAAAATATTGCTAGTTTTCGGCGATGTGACGTTTTGTACCGATGTAATGTTTCAAACGTTTTCTTTCTTTTTTAAAAGGCTATAACCGACAGCGTAACACTATAATTCATCTTTTCGATCAATGGTGTTTAAAACATTTATAGAAAATCTAATTGATACTTTTATCAGATCTCTGATTAGAGTCTGAGAACTGAAGGCTGGTTATTGTAATTCAAATGTGACTAAAACCTTTTATATTGAATATAGGTATATTCAATTAATTAGTCCAGTCAAAATAAGCATTTAAGGTTACTATAATTCGCATAGAGCTGAAAAATTGTACAGGTTTTAAGTATACTCTTACAAATTATCAAAAGTCTCTACCGATTCTAGACCTGCTTCAAAATTTATTCAACGTCAAAGGTCAAAAGTATCGGTTTTTTCACTTTTCTTGTAAACGGTAAATGTTATCTAAAAAGAAGTCAGACAAAAGTTGTAGATCATGCAATTGTCTATAAAAACTCTTATTATATTTTTTTCGTACGTATCACTATTCCTGAGATATGGGACCAAAATGTCTATGTACGCACTGAACGTATTTATCAAATTTATTTGTAGACAATTGCATGATCTACAACTTTTGTCTAACCTATTTTCAGATAACATTTACAGTTTACGAGAAAAGTGCAAAAAAAACAATACTTTTGATATTTCATATTTTGTAATAGTGTACCAATTTGTTAGCTCCATGCGAATTATTGTAAACCTACCACTTTTTTTGTCTATTTTCTCGGACTATACATATTATATTGTGAATAACATCAGGCAAATTATTACAGAATTAGATTTAAATCAATATTTTAATAAACTAGTTGTGACGCAATCAGTGATGGATTAATAAGGTACACTAGACATCGGTCTTGGGCATCACCACAGAGGAGAGACTAAAAATAGATTACTTTTTTCCTGGTTACAATCATTTCTGTTATTCGATTTTTGATTAAAAATTATATGTTTGCACAGGTCTTATAGTGTTCATGATCACTTCATAAAAATATAGATGGCGTTGTTGTGATCAACTAATATGAAAAATATAGGGATTTTGAAAAGTGAAATGAACATATTAAAAGAAGGCGATATTAATAAAAAACGAGATCCTGCGCTATGGATCAAAACAACAAAAAGTGAAAAACTAGGGCATCGTTCACTATAAAAACCTAGGGCATCAAAAACTTAAATTCGGCGCTGGGCGCAGTATAGGCTAGAATTTTTATATGGAGATCAAATCAGATCTTTATATTTAAATAATTATAATGATCTGATATATAATGATAATCATTATGATCTTTATATAAAACTAGTGGCCCGCCCCGGTTTCACCCGGATGCAAAACTGTTCTGAAAATATTATATTGACTTTCCAGTCTACCCAGCAGAACTATCAAAGTACATTGTTTTGATGTATCTCTATTCTCTAAAGATTTGGCCAGCGTTAGCTATGTAAGCTACTGTTTTTTTAATTAAACATCGTCATAGTTCAGCCGTTTTGTACCAAATATATACAGAAACCTTTCTTGTTTATCGCTCTTTCTATTAGTGAAAATCGTATGAACATCCGTTTGGTAGTTTTTGAGTTTAGTGCGCTCAGCCAGACAGATGCGACGGAGGGACTTTGTTTTATATATTATATAGAGATTAAAAGTTAATAAATAAAATTCATTAAAATTTTATTTAATCAAGATGATAAAGACGTCCGATCACAGAGAGATAAAAAAATAATTCTGATCATTTGTTTCATCAGCGTAGCTAGTAGAAGCCCAAAAACAAAACAATGTTGTGGTATACAATGCAGAGTATTGATGATGTTTCAAAAAAGCCCAACATGATAAATAGCCTAAATAGTCAACTTGTACTAGCTTTTCTGTAGAATGTGTGTTGGAATCCGAAGCCATACTAAAACTTCCAAAATCGTTTGATGATGATCGACTTCCGTTTCTTTGAAGGACAGTATATTTATTCCACAAAAGAAAATTTATACATCCTATATTCTAAAATATATTTATATTATTTGATGCGCGTATTGCCATTATTCTGCTACATATTGTATATAAGTGGATCAAGAGTTAAGACACAATATTGTATACGCGTGTACAGCGGTATACCGTAAATATGTATTTTAAATGTTTTAGAGATTCCACAAAAATAAAATAATCTATATACCTAATATATATAAAATTCGCGTGTCACAATTTTTGCCGCGCTAATTTCCGAAACTACTGAACAGATTTTAATGAAATTTTGTAAATGTGTCTTGCTTGGTGCAAACTTACGCTATAGGATAGTTTTTATTAAATATTTTGTTTAAAAATACGGTATTTTCTCAAAAAAACATGCAACGACATTCGACAGAATTTACTCAAAGCTATTAGTTCAGAATCAAACAAAAAACTGTTTTAGTACCAGGTAGCAAGATCTGATAGAATTCGCCTAAAGCTATTAGTTCAGAAGCAAATCTGGTAAAATTTGCTCAAAGCTATTAGTTCAGACGCCGGGCCGCATACAAAATACATTTTGCAGAATTATATCGCACCCGGGTGAAACCGGGCCGGGCCGCATATACGTATTCTGCAGACGCACAAGGGATAGCGAAACGATTCGGCTTTTTAAGATTAATCCAACCAAGGCTATAGTAAAGTGCAGACGTAGTTTATCCTAATACGTCTGCAGTTTACTACGTGTCTAATTGTTGATCAACTAGTACCTACCAACAGTCCAGACGTAGTTTATGCTAGTATATCTGCCGTTAATTACTGATTGTAAAATGTAAATAAGACACAATATAATTAATGTATTTACTATTTAATATTATTAATCACTCAGCTCAGAACACTAAAAAACAATTAATGTCTTATTCTAATTTTTTAAACAAATAAATATAGGTATGTAATCGCAACTAAAACTGACCTACTCGTATGTAAACGCAAAAATCATTAAACTTTTAATGGTGAGTAGTTTTGGATATCATATCAATTATAAGTAAAGAATAGACTATTCCATTAGCTCTCGCGTGATGTAATTTTACAGTTATAATTTGCTATATTATGAGAAGGATTAAGTATTGAGATGTGGCACAGTAGAGGAACTGATAACTCATTCCGCCGCGAAAGTGGAAAGTTTCGGGTTTAAGCATCCCGACGGTGACATTGTTGAAAAATAAATTTTTCTCATATAATGTAATGTAAAAATGAGTGATTCTTAACAATTGTAGCAAAACGATACCTACGTAATAATATTATGATTATAAGGTTTGTTAATTTTCCTATTTAAAAATTATTACTTGATAATTTTGGAATGACCTGCTCTTTACTTAAATTGAAAATTTAATTATCAGCTCAGTAATATGCATACCTACGTATGAATGAATGTTATTTTAAAAAATGTTATATACTAACCTCCATTTCTTCTTTAGATTGTAGTTTCGTTCTAAAACTATTTTGGTTTATAAAGTTGTATTAATAACCCTCTGGAACTATGTTTTCCATCGTTTAGAGTTTAGACCACTTTTTAAAATCGTTTTTAATAAAAGTTTACACCGCCTACACAAATATTTTCATGAAATATTAAAATGTAAATTGCAGACGTAAAGTTTTTTTTAACCGACGAAAAACAAAAACGGAGGAGGTTCTCAAGTCGACGCGTATATTTTTTTTTTATTTATTTTTTTTTTTTTTATTTATGTATGACCACGCATAACTTTTTACAGAGTAGTCCGATTTTGATAATTATTTTTTTGTTTGAAAGGGTATACCCCGAAGTTGGTCCCATAGAAATTTGGTAAAAAAATTCCAACCCTAAGGGTAGGAAAACAGGGGATGATTGATTGTTCACTCACTGATTGTAATGTATGACCACACATAAGTTTTTACAGAGTAGTCCAATTTTGATAACTCTTTTTTTATTGGAAAGGGTATACCCCGAAGCTGGTCCCATATAAATTTGGAAAAAAATTCAACCCTAAGGGTAGGAAAACGGGATTATTGATTGTTCATTCACAGATTGTAACGTATGACCACACATAACTTTTTACAGAGTAGTCCGATTTTGATAATTATTTTTTTATTGGATAGGGTATACCTCGAGGTTGGTCTCATATAAATTTGAAAAAAAATTCCTACCCTAAGGGTGGGAAAATAGGGGTGATTTATTGTTCACTCACAGATTTTCATGCTGAGTTGTGTATTACAATTATAAATTATATAGCCACAAAAAATTATAAAATAAAAACTTTTTAACAAAAAAATTAAACCGCCGAAAAACTGAAAAGCAAAAAATAATAAATCTTTTTATTTAACTAAGTTCTATCTAAGTAGTTGAACGTATGTGACAGTCTAGTATATCTAAGTAATTTTGAGTCGGCGTCAAACAATCAATGAACAAAGATCACTAAAAGAAATAACCAAATCAAATTAACAAAAATCTCCAGCGATAAACATTAACATTCCAAACATGCGCTCTCTACACGATCACTCGCAAAGACGTGTGGCCTCAGTGTGTGCCCGTTCGGGTTGCTCTGTCGCTGACATTAACTTCGTGAACTCTCAGAGATTTCCGGCAAAGGATTGTTGACGCCGACTCAAAATTACTTAGATATACTAGACTGTCACATACGTTCAACTACTTAGATAGAACTTAGTTAAATAAAAAGATTTATTATTTTTTGCTTTTCAGTTTTTCGGCGGTTTAATTTTTTTGTTAAAAAGTTTTTATTGCATCTGCAGTTTACGCGCATGCAGTTCAAGCAAAGGTCTAGACCGATCCTAACCGAATATTTACGAATCGTTTGGCTATCCCTTATGCGTCTGCAGAATACGTATATGCGGCCGGGCCGCTTGTATACCTATATATTACATATTTTACTAATTATATCAATTGCTCAAACATTCTATGCATGTATAAACTTTATAAAACTTTACTTTTAATTTTATTGTGCAAGAGCATATTTTTCTAAATTCTAAGTAAGTACGAGTAACTAACTTATTATATTCAATTATTCTTATTCAACAATACAGCAGATGAAAGTAGTATAAACAGGGCTGTCTTTAACCTATTGGAGGCCCTGGGCACATTAGGATAATGGGGCCCTTATAACCTTTACAGAGCACTATTTTGTTTGAATAGACAAAGAAAGTAAATAAGCAAAGTTCTAAATTTATTTTTATTTTTTTAGTCACATTAAATGAATAGATAATATAATATAATCCACAATAGTAACTCTTTTAGCACTCACAGGTTAATGCTTAAAAATCTATATTGATTGAGCATATCACATTCTATGGCCATCAGAGAGACAAACTGATACCTAAACATGCTGAGATCGAAAAGCCTGATTTTCGGGCGAGAGTAGAATAGCTTCGCGCATGCAAAAGATAATAAGCAAGTAGGTAATTATAGTCAGTCATTATCGTTTGATTTTTTCGAAATAATAGTATATTGTGCGACTAGTGAGAGAAGGAGAAGATTCCATGAGCGTAGAACGCACGCGAGTGGAATATTCTCCTTCGATCAATGGTCGCACAGAATACTTTATTCAACTAGCAGGAGTAATATGTAATCGGGGCCCTGAAAAAAGAGGGAAAAATAATAAATCACTTCATTGATTGACGTACCCACAATAAGATTGCCATGACTTTCGCTGAATTGCGATGCTGTTTTCATATATACAATACCGCCTACCACGTTCCTATTGGTCTAGAAGCTGCGTGCAGTTTTTTTTCATTATTTCGCGCTTGGGCTTGCTACTGAGTTTCTATTGGTCCAGAAAATTCATTATTACACTCTACGCGTCAACATGAAGTAATTTATTATTTCTCCCGAGTTAAGCAGGGCCCCGAAATTACATATTACTCACGCGTGTTGAATAAATATGTTTTTCGGTTATAAATATCGGTTATCGTGTGGTGATTTGGCTGGAACTAGGGGGCCCCTATCGATGGCGGGGCCCAGTGGGAAAGAAAGGCCTGAGTATATAAATATCTAATTTTGAACGGAAAAGACGTAATATTGATAACTTCGGGCTTAAAGATGTAAATTATATAATTTTTTTCTGTTCCAAAGCTCTTCAATAAATCTGACAGTAGCATAGTTTGCACCAAAGATAAATACATAAAGATATTTTAGAGTCGCCTCATTTAGAGTTCAGACAAGCGCGACTAGTTCTTGGAGTTAAAGACTGCGCATACTTGTCAAACATGGAGCATCGCAAATCTGTAACTTGCACGATGTCACATCACAACCACCTTAGATCGGTCCTGTACGGCTAGTCAGAAATGCACGCGATCAATTGATGGTCGTTGTTGTTTACAGGTGCTGGTCTAATGTGGGTACTCCGTTAAATAACATTGGTACCTTCACGAACAGGCTTTTTGTTCGTGCTGTGTTGGTCATTCTTTACAGATGTAAACGATTTCAGCGAACGTGTACAGAAAACAGAACTATTTTATTTTAATTATTAGAAAGATAAAAGACAGTCTATTCGCCGGGTGCAGAGTATAGAGTGTGGACTGAATCTGTCGCAGCGTGAGCTGTGGACTAAATGAGCAATAAATCATGCAAAGGTTACACATTCTGATTTCATGTGGCCGTCAGATGTTATTTTCGTCGCACTCCCTGCCATAACGTCTATTAAGAAAATCGCGGTTTAAAACAATAACTACCAGGCAGTTCAATCCCGCTCTATTGTACACTAGCGGCGCACAGTGGGGCCAAGTACACTAATTTGTGGCAGAAACTGCAATGGCAGAAATCGACAGCAGGTAATAAATAATACTTAGATACTAAAGTTGAGTAGTGCGTGTACTCGCTACCACCAAGCGTCGAGCGCAGATCATGCAGTCATCCAGTTCAGACCAGTTTATATTGGTTATCCTATCGGCTATACAAGCGGAATGAAATTTGGCTATTGCGCCTCAGTGTTATTATATAAAAAATTGCTTTTAGCATGGAGTGTTTACTCTCAGTTTGGTCTTTTGTTTCTGAATTGTTATTACGGTTTTTAGGTACATAGGATTTTCCAATTATAACCAGTCATTAGGGCAGATCATGTTTCTAATTCTAACTCTGAATCAGTCTTTGTAACTTGTATTTGTAGAATCACGAACAAAATGTTGCGCATAATTGTGCCTTTTGAAGAAAATTTCAGTGAAAAATAAGACTATGGTAGTTGTCATTTTTAATGATATTTCTTTCTTCTCTTTTAAGGATCAGGTTCCATGGACATTAAAGGCACCAAATGTCAGTAGTTTGAAGAAATAGATAGCAACGAATCATTAAATGATAATGATTCCGACGTTTCCCTATAAAGTTGCTGCATAAATCCAATACATGTAATTATTATTTTTGGCGATGTAATCATAGCATAAAAATATTAAATATCTTTATAATGTTCGTTATAAATGTTTTATTTACCTATAAAAACACAAAAAAATATTAAAATAATTTCTGCCAACAATTTATATATTTGGACCCAGTGTGCGGCGCTAGTAGTTTTCGTTGAATTAGATGTCGAAACATACATTTTTCCAAATAATCAATAATAATTATATTCAATACATTTTTTTCAGCACAACAAACACTACATTTCCTTAACTGGGAATACAAATTTCGATAATTACAGGTTTCGTTTAATTGTTATTACAGTTATTTGAAAAATGCTCATTTGATAGAATGTTATAAGAGCATGAAAAATTGCGCAGGGTCGGCGGTATTGCCGTCACGCACCTAGCGAATTGTTTCCATTCAGCAATAGCCAGGGGGGAGGGGCTTTATTTTTGTATACAAACCAAAACAATTTTAGTTTTTCGCCGTCACTTTTCAACTTCTACTCCATTGACGTTGAGAATCTATGACGTAATTAGTATATGGTTAATGGTTATACTCACAAAAACGGTTACAGATTTTCTACTGTATATTTGCCTATGCCGTGTGACCAAAGCATAGTATATAATATGAATGCTATTCCAAAGCAATCCTTCAGGCTATCGCCAGCAATCCAATAATCCTGTCGCATAGTAACACATCTATGGTCACGTGGAAAAATCATTTATGTCCGATTTTTGTCATATGAAACGTCATACATCATGGGTAATGACGTTTAAACACTCGTGTGAACAACTTGGATGACAATAATGGTTCAGTCTTTATCTATTTTTATTTTACTTTTGAATTAAGTGAAAAAAATATTGTAATGATGAAAAAAATTCCAGCCAATTGTGCGACGGGACCATTCCAACTTCAAAAATATTGACATTTGATATAATAAAGAGAATAAAATTTCTGATATCGCGTGAGGTGACGCAGGTAATTTTTCAAAATATTTCCGGAACTATACAGATTAAAAAAAAAATTTAACGAAACTTTCTTGAAATAATAAATATAATAATAAGCCGTTATGAAAAGCATACTATTATTATATAAAAAACACCGTTATAGCATATTATATCTCTTCTGCGCATGCGCCGATTTTCTCCAAAAACAATAGGGCTCTTCTTACTAAACATCCTCCTTAAATTTAGTTTCAATCCGCTCATCCGTTTGACCTGTATCGTATTTACAGACTAATAGACGCACAGAGTTTTTCCAAAAATATGTTTTTTGGATTCAGAGGCCTCAAAACAGAAAGAGATTGTAAAATTTTTGAAAAGTGATTTTTAACCTAAACTAGTACCATTCCCACTTGTAGGTTGGAATGGTAAAAAGAAATCGAGATTTTGAAGAATTAACACATTAATGCATTCATCCCTACCACGTACAGAAGTTCAACCAGCCTTTCGTTCGCCCATCCTTATCTATAGAATCCTGCAGACTAACAAACCGCGCGTTCACCGGAGCGAAATCAAACTTTAAACTAAGTGTTTTTAGAGAATACTTTAGCTTTTTTATTTTATTTTCCCCATTTTCCAAATAAGGTTTGTTTTCTAATGGACGAAATTCAAAAATGACTATTTTCTTGAAAATACTCGTGTTACATGACGATATACTAATTAAGGTATGTAATCGGCGGGTTTATTAACACGTTTTTATTATCTTCAGTCCTTCAGTTTAATTTTTACCTACTTCCAGACGTCTGAGTAATTTGAAAATTTGCACAAGTATTAGGAACCCATACAATAATAATATTTATATAAATATTTATAAATATATAAATAATTTAAATGAACATTGTTATAGTGCCTCTCTTGTTTCTTTTACAAAAGTATTTAAAAAGTACACAGTGTACGGAACCCTTCGTGTGCGAGTCCGACTCACACTTGACCGGTTTTATTTTATTTATTTATTTTAATGTGGACTAAAAAGTAACAAATTATTTTTAGTTCACATTGTTATAAAAGAGTGTTTGGGTTTTTCTAAACTCTAATTTTATTGAGTGTACAATTTTCCTCACATTGTAAGACGTTTTGTGGTCCTAGCAAAATGTGCAAAAATGAAAGAGTAATATGGAATTATTAAACTGAACGCGAAACAGACAAATAACGCATGCAGTTTAGTTCGTGTAAAAAGTTATACGAATTTCTTTAACCATTTTATAAATGTCTGATTATTTCATAGACACATTCTCAAACAGTACATGTCCAGACAATTGGCAAAAAAAATCGACACAAGCCTTGTGCTTTGTGGCCATAGATACGTTGACAATATTGCATTGTATACTCTGACTTGGTGTGTTGGTGTGTGTGTATGTTAATCGAATCGTAGATACATTTTATTTGCAATTTAAAACGATAGACTTATTGGAGAACAATTGCGATTTGTTTTCTTTTCAGAAACTTATTCTTATTTGCGCAATGTTCTCTTTGATTTTAATTTCGAGTCAATGTCATATTATATTGAATAATTTTAATGGTTCATATATTATTATAGAAGTTCTGTAAAAACAATCTAGGTAAGTCATTGTTCTCTTGTAATTTTATAGGTGAATTGTTAAAAAGAATTGCCCTAAACGACTCCGACTCCAATGTAAAAAAAATAATAAAATTCCTGGAACTAACGAATCTAAAACCACTCGTATGAGACATACCTGAAAAAAAATAAATAAAAATTAATTATAAAATATGCAATTAAGTGTAAAAAAAATATATAATAAATAAATAAACAAATAAATAAATAAAAAAAATATAAATAAATAAATCAAAGTGATGTGTCTACTTACCTGACAATAAAATGTGGTGCCCACCAACATATTTACCTGACTCTACCAACTGAACAATAACAATAATAAGACAGTAATACAGTAATACAACATTCCACGCATATAGCCATAGCAGCTGAGCGTGTTATAATAATAAAAAAAAAAAAAAAAAATTGATACCGACGTGTTTTGATGACTTCAAAAAAAAACATGAACATATTGTGCTGTGCTCTCTTGGAATCTCACCAGTTTTCCATCTATAGAAATATTAGCTAACTGCGAAGAGTTGGTAGCCCATGTTATATTGGAAATATATAAAACATAGCGCTCGGTCCGGCTTCGCCCGAATTTATAGATTGCCACCGTTTTTTCGACGACTTACGTTGCAAAATTGGTTTCCCCGATATATTTGTGCATTCAATTAGAAAACGTAAAAATTATAGGTCGCCATAAAGAAAACAATTATTTTTGTGAGTAATATGTAATTTCGGGGCCCTGCTAAACTCGGGAGAAATAATAAATTACTTCATGTTGACGCGTAGAGTGCTAATAATAAACCGTACTGTGAGATAATGAATTTTCTGGACCAATAGGAACGCAGTAGCAAGCCAAAGGCGTTAAATAATGAAAAAAAAACTGCACAGCTTCTGGACCAATAGGAAAGTGGTAGGCGGTATTGTATATATGAAAACAGCATCGCAATTCAGTAAAAGTCAGGGCCATCTTGTGTGCATCGAGGACGGTGGGTACGTCAATCAATGAAGTGATTTATTATTTTTCCCTCTTTTGTCAGGGTCCCGATTACATATTACTTGTGCTAGTTGAATAAAATATTATGTGCAACCATTGATCGAAGGAGAATATTCCACTCGCGTGTTACCGCACTCGCAAAGCTCGTGCGGCAAATTTCACGCTCATGGAATCTTCTCCTTCTCTCACTAGTCGCACAATATACTATTGTTGTGTAAAAATAATACTACTATAATATATAGCATTCATTTCCTTTTTTAAAGTACAGTTATTAGTTGAAATGATCACGCTGTTAAAACAATATATGTACTCATAATATTGTGCAAAAATGAACTAGAAAAAACAAAGAAAAAAATGATAACAATATAACATGCAGATCTTATTAATGTTTGTCATTTTGCCTGAAATGGCTTTCATATTTCACAAACAGGGTGGTTGTTTGTGTTTGTTTTAACGTTTCTCTTATATCTGCGAACGCCGATAACATTACAACAAATGACAACAATAAAGTTTCAGAATTTCTGAGATGTTTTAATCAAAACAAAATATATCTACACCTCGGCTTCGCTTTCCATGTATAAATTAATCTTCAACCAAATAGTATATAAGAGAGCTATCAAACATTTTTTGGGAGGTATTTGATGCAGCGTGAAAAGTGTACTACTTCTTTTGTAATATCTGAACACAAAATTGAAGACCTGACTTAACGATAGTGGAGCCTGGCTAAACCGTGAATTTTTAACTTTGCGAGATTTTATTTGTAAAGAAATCCTTCAAATTTAGTATTTAAAATAAAATAAAAATAAAAAAAAAATTTTTGGGGTAGCTTTTCATACACAGAGGGATGAAAATTTTTATTTTTGCGCACCCCATTCTATGACATATCGTTGGATAGGTCTTTAAAAATGCAGTAAAAGTTCATAAGTGGCTCTTTTTTTAGATGATAATATCCCTAGATATAACCTCCTAAAATCGTTAATAATATTTTCAAATGCGGCTGGCAAAGTGAAGCGGGAACTCTACTACCGATATTTCTAATTTTAATTTAAAGGTGAAAATAGGGCTAAGAAATGTTTATCTTTTTCTATGCAGATCGGTCATTTGTTTTTAGAATGTAATGTTCAACATGTCAGGAAGTTTCACAACAACATTAGACAGTTCCTGCGTCAATAAAAACTATATTATCACAATCGGTCATTGTTAAATCAATTTTTTGACAGTGCTTTCTGCAAACCCAGCACTAGTTTTTTGTTCATGATATCCATTCATACTGTTATGCATATTCATACACAAATAAAGTTCTAAAGATATAAATGAACCCTGTAAAAAAACTAAAAGGAAAACAGTTTTATGCAAAACCACAACTCATTCAAACTTTTGTACAAAGGCGTTCTTTCTGAACTATTGTATTTATCTAAAGAATATTGAACGAATATGCCTATGTCACGAACAGATGCACATAAAATCAGAAACTTTTTACATAAGTGCCATAAAGTAAAATATGCCAATAGTTTTAAATTATTCTTCTGATATAGAATTTTGTTAAAAAATATATGATTTTTTTTTTATTTAAATTTGATAATTTTATTTTTAATACACCGGAGCACGATACCAAACACAGCTAATATTACGAGGCGCGATTTCGTCTGCGCAAAAGACGGCGACTGAGAACTAACATCCATGAACCAGAATTTGTTGAGTTTGAAGTCGTATATTTTTTCTTTTTATAGAAAAAATAAAAGAGAAAAATTTGAGTAGATATTTTAAATTTTATTTAATTAGATCAGAAGTCCGCTTAACACACGCGAAGAAATTATAGAATGAATCGGAAATGCATCCCAAATAATTCGCAGAAAAAAAGCTGGGTCAAAATTAAAACATTCGAATCCCAATTCCGACGGTATTGTCCAGTCAAATGGCTCAAAAAGGCGTGTAGAGTGCGTGAGCAGGGACCTGAGCGGTTCCTACAGAGACTTGTTCAGGGAGCTTAGGGAGTAAACATACCAAAAGTCCTGACATTTAGGAGGTGAGCCGAAGGGAGGGGGGCTACACACAAGGTACCACGTTTGGTTTTCCGAAAACAATACGTTACAGGGATAAAATTTCAGATGCCAAATGAAAGCTCGTAAAATTTTATACAGCTTTCATTCTATACACTTTTTTCAAATTCTCAACCATTTTTGCGCTACACGCTCCAGAAAAGTGAAAGTTTTCGAAACAAGAGACTTTTACCTCATATTTTTCATCAAATATTCCTTCATGTCGTTTAAACTATTCATCTGAGAAAGAAAATTATTATTATTATATATATTATATTCAATTCTCTACAACTTCCTTGTAGAGAATTGAATTACCTTCAAGAATATATATACTTTAACATTTTCAGTGGGTTCCGTCGTAGCTGGGACCTACTTATTCCAAAACCTGTATTTGGGAAGAAAGACAAGCGAACAAATATCAAAATTTACAGAGTAGTGGCATGCATGTATTTATTTTCTTTAACTATAGAATTCTAAAGTTAACATCTATGTTTACAATTATTTATTTATATTAATTAACATTTTATAAATAAATCTCAACTTATATATATTTTACACAATACACATCACACTCAATAAAAATGTCACCTTTTCGATTCGCTATGCGCTTAAAGTACCTCGTTGATTGACGACATGCTGTAAAACACTAGATTTGAGGTTAAAGTTTTTAAGCGACTATTTTTTTCGTTATCTAATAAAATATTTAATTTCCTCGGATGCACAAGCTGTGCTGAAAATGGTGTCGTAAAAGGCAAGCTGATTTTAAGTGCATACTGCGGTCAATATTTAATGAAAGCACAACTTGAACATAAAATGAAAGGAACTGTTACTTGAATAGACTCTTGAGTGTAGTGTATAAAAGCTGCAAAGAGTAAAGTGTACATTATGAAAACTAAAAAAAGCGCGCGAGTAAAGTCGTCGTTATTTTCTTGAGACAGAGAGAGAAGGCAGGTAATAAAACAAACGGTGAGTCTTTATTTGAGAGCGGCGATGCGGTAATAGGGTGTCGGGACAAGTTTCTGACAGCTTTATTGGTCGACTGTTTTGCGAATAAATCGAGAGAAAAATGCGTTTTTTTCCACTGAACTTCTGGTAGATAAATAATATTCTAGTTATGTTAGTAGGATCTGCTGAATTTACAATAATATTTAATAAATGAATTTTAGAGGTGTGACAGTATTACTAAGTTTCTTGAAATACCAACCCAAATCGACCAACCGTGCCAATCAGCAGATTATGGTGCTCTGATGTGAGATGTCTGTAAACAATATGTTTTAAAATCAATGTTATGTATTACAAGATTGGATACTATTAATAATTTCGCCGGGGGTTGCAGTAGATTTGATTGAAATCAATAAAAATTTATTAATCATAGAATATTAATTTCGAATCAACAACATACATTCGAAAAATTCGAATACTCACGTTATTACGATAATAATAACATTGAATGACAGCTATTTCATATACACGCGCCATGATAGCTTGCCCGTCTTTGACAATAAAACCGTTTACTGTCGAATGTTGTTTTACCCACTTAAATCGTTGATAAAGTGGTTCATAGATCTGTACGGTAGATATCACAATTACTGTTCTTTTTGTCATAAAATACTTTTTCAATAATAGGTACAAATCAACACTTAAGACCGCTGCACACGTGACTAGAAACACTGCTTGGAGTTCAGCTGGCCGGTAGGATAGGTACGAAGCTGAAAATGACGTCACAGCGGGCTCGCCTGTTAGCTCACAAGATAGGTTTTAAAATTAGAACAGGGGCTATTTTCCTTGCTTGCTCTGAACAAGAAGCAATCAAGAAACAGTACCTTGTCACGTGGGCGACTTGAACAAACGCCCACAAACCAACATGGCGTCATTCTGCTCAGAGTCAGACAACAACAACGTTTTGTTCTGTGTTTATATTTGAACTGTCACTGCGCGCGAAAAAGACGTCTAGTGTGAAGCGAGCACTTAACAGCAATCAAGAAAACTAGCGCTAGAAAACTAGTAGGCAAATCTAGCAAGGAATCTAGCAGCGTTTCTAGCCTCTCTCACTTGCACTCAAACTGCAATTTAAGTATTGTATCCGCACAGAGCTTGACCCGAGCTTGGTTCACAGCTAGTAACAATAACTGGATAATTAAAAGAAAAACTAAAGAAAAGCGCCCTTCTGGTCTGTGCCGTAAATTTTTCGTGAAAACGTAGAATATTACTGTTTTGTGTATCGCCTGCACGTGATTCTTTTCCTTTTCGCTCGGTTTAGGACTTTTTAGGCTTAGTACATTCCTCTCGATACAGGCTATCGCTAACAGCGTTTTGTATAATTCCGAGCATATTTGCGAATCATATTGTAACAAAACTGTTCTAATTCGTGGTGGAAAATATTTATTTATAATAGTGAAACGTTAACAAAACAGTTAAACACAAAAACAAAAGTACTTCTCTATAGCGTAACAGAAACAAAACAACAATTCTAACTAATAAAATAAAAGAATGAGTAATAATGAATACAAAGTTAGTATTTATGTACACAAAATACTTACAGCACATAAACACACCAAATTTTATTTAGCACACTTATTTATTAACTATATACAAGAGAGTATTTATGTTAAACTATTTATTTCGCGCATTGTTTATTTACACAGTTCATATATCTATCTATTTATCTCAGAAGTTACCTCAGTACTGTTGACGGTACTAACTGTCAATTTATATCTCAATTATTTGTCGATTGTTAACTCGATGAAGCACACAATATGTCTACTGAGCTATCCTTTTTACCTACGCATATTGTTATTGTTTGAACAATCAAGCCGATTGTTGTTCCACAACAATCAGTGTGTCATTGTTAGAATGACAGCCGATTGTTGTCTCACGAAATTCTTTGTCGTCCCAACGGGAAGTGTGTAACAATATGAAACGATATTTTTAAATATTTTGTAATTTTCAGTTTAATACCAATTTTTACTTATGTTCCGGTGACTATTTTATTGTCTCATTTTAGCTCCTAGCTGTGCTCCGCGAACTCTTTTAAATGACACCCGAATCAACGTCATAGCTAAGCGAGTTTTCACGCTACATTGATTTTAAACTTTACGCAAAGCTAATTCGTGACTATCACGCGCTTACGCTTCCACTCTTACGACGACGTCACAGGCAAAACAAATCCTGCGTCACGAACTCGTAAAGACATGCTTTACCCATTGTGGGCTCACCGTTGTTAATGTATTATTTATAGTCTCGTAGTTATTATTAGCGACTGAAATTTAAGAGTATTCTGTAACACAAGAATGTTCGACCGGCTATCATTGTACTAAACGAGTTATTAGAAAAGAAATTGTATCTAAATGTTAAGGCAGACAGACAATAGACAGTCAACGCTTAGACCAGACACTGTACATAACCTCACTGCCTCAGAGCAGATTTTGATGAATATTAGTACAATGCCAATTAGTATCTAAACTTGGAATATAAAGCACTGTTTATTCGATTACGAAAATAGATAGGTATAGTCGTGAATAGATCTGCGAATTAGATTGGCGTTCAGATGACGAATCCACGAAAAAAAAATTCCAGCCAATTGAGCGACGGGACCATTCCAACTTCAAAATGTTGAAAATAAAATTTTTTGATATCGCGTGAGGTGGCGCGGGTAATGGCTAGTATTCAATATGATATTTGCTATTCGTTGTCATGGTTACTTACATAATATGTTCACGTCATGTAAAAATTAATTAAAGCATGCTTAACTAGTTTATGTCTGACAGATCTACAAAACAAAAGAACAGCTGAATTTTTTTTTATTTTCAAAATATTTCTGAAACTCTAAAGCTTAGAAAAAACAAAAAACAAAAGTTTCTTAAAAAATAATAAGAATAGGGCGGTACAAAAAGTATACCATTATTATATAAAAAACACCGTTATAGCATATATCTCTTCTGGGCATACGCCGATTTTCTCCAAAAACAATAGGGCTCTTCAAATTTGCATATCAAACATCCTCCCAAAATATGGTTTCAATCATTCGTTTGACCTGTATCGTGTTCACAGACTAACAGACGCACAGAGTTTTTCCAAAAATATGTTTTTTGGATTCGGGGGACCCCAAAACGAAAAGATATTGTAAAATTTTGAAAAGTGATTTTTGACCTAATCTATAGTACCATTCTCCACTTGTGGGTTGGAATAGTTAAACTAGTTAACTTATAGAAATATTTCATTTTACCTTGGAAGAATAGTCCTTTTACTTTTAGTAATAAAATCAATCCATCATATTGGTGTTACATAATCTCATAAAAACGGAAATTATGTTTTTGTAATTGTATAAAACGTGTTTTATTTTTTTGACGAATTAATTGCATAGTTTCTAATATTTTGAATGCGGCTATTTATTTTTATCGAACGTTCTATTATATGTATAAGGTATTAATGTTATTTCCATGTCTCAGAGTAAAAGGAAATTGGTTTCCGAGATCCGACATTGAGGCAGTTAACGTGTTAAATTACATTGGCTTCCAATACCTACATCATTTGTTATGGAGTCTAGTCAGAGTCTATAGTTGGAGGTCTTTTAAGGAAATAGGTGAAAGAGAGTATCTCGTGCCTCCGCAGCATAAAAGTTGTTGGAATGTAAGAAGAAGAAGAAGAAGCAGAAGACGCCTGACGAGTATCCGCAAAGGTAAATGGAGGGTGTATATTCATTTTAAGGTCTTATCGATCTTCTTGACATGCGTGTGTCTTACAGTGTCTGTCTTTACTTTTAGATCGATGTATGTGCTGAGTTATATTTTTGCGGAGCTCCATCGTAGTGCAGAGTTTTTAAAACAATTAACTCGCGTATTTTACTTCACAAACAATCTAGGTCGCCAGTTATAGTGAATGAGAATTATAGCTGTGATATCTGTGATTCTAAACTGAGATCTAATGAAAGTGTCAATTGGTAATTGCAAATAAATTGAAAAGATATAGTAGAAATTTTTTTCATAATAATTTTAAACATTTATAAACAAAACTATTGGGCGCTCACAAAAACAGCAACAGTACTGTTTAATGAGCGCCTAATGTTTTTTTACAAATGTTAAAAATAATCCTGAAAAAAAATATTTTCTACTTTCAGTGCAAAAGGAAATCATTGTTTAAAAAAAAAATAAGTTCAAAAACTAAAACCCGACTACTGAAAAGTATGAAACAAGAAAAGATTCTCATCTGGATCTGAGGATAGTCGTGGTCATATGCCACCTACCCTAACAAAACCTTAAATTTTAACAGTAGTAAGCGATCATAAGCTCTAGGGCAAAGTTTATCACGCTATACATCTAGAGGGGTCTCATATACGACCACGACTATCCTCAGATGAGAATATTTTCTTGTTTCATTCTTTTCAGTAGTCGGGTTTTAATTTTTTAACTTATTTTTCATTTAAATTATTTTTTATTTGTTTTCAGTTTGCTCCCCTCTGGGACCAAAATTCAAAAATAAATGTAGTCTATGTTGTCCAAGTCATAATAACGAATCGATTGACATCTTATTTATCAAAATCGGATGCGAATAGTTTAGGCGCTACGTTGGAACATCCATAAATACAAACATACATACATAGACAAATCTTTGATTAACGTCTGATTAGAATTACTGACCAATTTTTGAGAAAAATTGGTCGATAATTTTATTTATTGAATACATATATAGACTGCTAAATTCATAAGCCTTTCTTTTGGCTTCACCGTAGTGGGGTAAAAACTGTTTAACGTCTCATGCTCTATCAACTGAGCTAGCTGGGCTTGCTAGGACAGTTCCATTTTTCAATATAGTTTCACGTTCATTCTTTATTTTGAAAAAAAACCTTAATATTCCATCAATAATTAATTCAAAAGATGATTGAACCATGTATTATGATCGGCAATACATGTGTACAAAATTTCAACTCAATACAGACAGAATTTCGAATTTAAGAAAACTAAGGGTCAGGTCCCCTGAAAAATTTGGAAACTGACGATCGTAAAATGAATACAGAACACTAACATTATAAATTATTAGGTTTTAAAAAACAATAAAAATTCGTATGGATTAATTTAAGAAATACATATAAGTAGGTGATATCTGACGAAACTTACGTTCAGGAGGTTTTCAATTCCAGTAATGGTAAATGTGAAAAAAAACTTTGCACCTATTGGCTCTCATCAGCAAATTTTTCTTTACGGAAAATTTGAGCAGCCAAAACTCCATAGAATTAGAGACCACAGCTCTATGGTAATTTGGTTGCTATAGTTAGATATAGCGTTGCCAGGGGTCCGGATAAAGCCGGACATAGTTAGGCTTTTTGATTGCGTGTCCGGCTTGTCCGACTTTTATTAGGCTTTTTACATTTCTCAAACGAGCGAGCGTCGAGCGTGGCAGAGCGCAGGCGAATATGAATAATGATTTTTATTAACTTAAAGAAAAGAAAATTTGTTTTGTTTAGATTGTTTTTTATTTTGTTTTGGGAAGTAATAGCAGGTACATAAGACTTATTTGTGCAATTGCCTGCTTTCATTAGAATTTAAGAAGAATTTTAAATGTTGATAAATGTTTATCTAGAATTTAATTTTGACTAATGACTTTGGCTGATTAGTAATAAAGTACTTGAACTGATTTGGCATTCGATGTTATTTATATTTCATTAGAATTTAACAAGATTCATGGTAATAATAAAAAAAGATTGATTTTACATACAATTTTTTTGTCGTAGGTACCTATTAATATTGAGACAAAATACTCAATAATGTAGGTTGTCCGGCCTTTTTACCCAAACGTCCGGCCAAACTGGCTGGTCTGTCCGGCTATTTGGTGTGGCGACCTGGCAAGTCTAGTTAGATACATTTTCAAAGTAACCAAATGTCGGGTGCAAACTAACTCTGCTCATTTTAAATTTTATTTTTTTTATCGATATCATTGATAACATAAATTACAACTGACTTTAATTTGTCATTTCTATTAATCTATGATTTATAAATTACACCACTCAATGCTCATTTCACAGTTTGATTTTTTGAAACATTGATATAGATTTTTTTTCACCGAGTTCATTTAGAATGTGATTAGTTGCGGGCTGCAAAAAATGTGAGCAAAGCTATATCCCTTTCATTTATTTATCTGAGTTTTTTTACAAAAACGAGTAACTTATGTGGTGTTTTCATGACACCTTTATTATAAGTCCCGAGTTCTCAGGTTCTAATCGAGAAATGGCAAAAAATCAATAAGGTTTTTAATTTAGCCTTAAAAAAATAATAAATCTAAAACGTGACTAGATTCTACTAGTCCCAAACAACATAAACTGTTGAAGATCTAATAAAAGAAGCATTAGTTACGTTTTCAATACATTCTCTTACACTAAGAACTGGCTCACATAATATATTTGTTATCTAGTTGCTACTGAAAGTCACAGTAATGAACGAGATCACATAGTAGGTGGTGTATCGCTAGGATTGCAGTGGAAATAAATGTTGTAAAGGACTTTTCCTCTGCTCGCTTTTGAACTCTACTAATTTTATATAATATACATGAATGAAATGTACATGAATATATATTTATTTCCGTTGATTGTGTAACAATATCTGATTCATCCCGCTACAATTAAATTATAGAAGTATATTCACAAAATGTATCAAATTATTTAAAAATTTATACTTATGAGATGCTTTCTAAGTTTACTTTTGAATTTATTTGTAATATAAACCATGAAAACTTGGCATCTTTTTAGATCTCAATTCTTTTGTATCAAGTGTGGCCATTGGCCCTTTTTTGACATTTATATATTTAGTGGACTTGGCTACACTTTAAAATGAAATGTTTTTAAGATAATATATCAATATAGAAGTTTTACTTAGATAAAAAAATTCATGCTTTTTCTTTATTTCAGATTTGATTGTTTTTCTGTTCCTAAACTATTTGTTACAATTACAAACTCCCAGTTGAGACGACAAAGAAGTTCTTGAGACAATAATCGACTCGTCATTCTAACAAAGACACACCGATTGTTGTGGAGACAACACTCGGCTTGATTGTTGTTTCAACAATAGGTGTAGGTAAAAGGGCTTTGTTGCCAAATCCCAGACAACAATGAAAGCAACAAAGGAAAGAACTATATAAACCACGGGATAGCTTAGTGGAGACACAATCACACAGGGACAGTCACACAGGGACAGTCACACAGGAACAGTCATGCAGAAACAGTGATACATAAATTCGACATAAATTAACAGTCAGTGAACAGTGCTGAGGTAACTGCTGAAATAAATAGTTTAACATAAATAATCTCATGTAGATAAATAAATAAATTAACTGTGTAAATAATTATGTACGAAATAAATAGAACTGTATATAGTTAATAAATAACTGTGCTAAGTAAATTTTGGTGTGCTCCTGTGTTGTAAATAATCTTGTGTATAGTGACTTTGTATTCTTCATTATTTATTCTAATATTTTATTAGTTAGAACTGTTGTTTTGCTTCGGTTACGTTTTGAGACGTACTTCTTCGATTGTGTGTTTAATTGTTTCGTTAACGTTTTATTATTGTAAATAAATATTTTCCACCACGAATTAAAACAGTTTTGTTACATTATATTGAGCTGCTGATTGTAATTTTGACATCAACGTTATTTTTTTTTTGTTTGACAGTTAAGCCCAGGTGCATAATAACGATACCGTAGTATAGCGGCTGTAATATCACAGTGAATGACGTTAGAAAAAACGTTTATATAGAAATAAATGGATATCGCTAACGGTGGTGCCGCCGTTACCGATGAAACCACATCCATGTACTTCTATGCACTCGTTAGGCGCGAATAGCGTAAGCTAAAGCGCCTATATGTACTCGCTTTGTCTGTGAATCTGTGAATCTGTGAATCTGTGATTCTGTGATCCCGAATTTTGTATCCAGCGTACAGCCCAAACGACTTAACCGATTTTAAAAAACTTTTTTTTGTTCGATTTGTCTCCGGGTAACTTAGATCCTAACGTCGCCCGATTTTTGAATTTTTGCTCCAGAGGGGAGCAATTTAGAAAAAACGAAGTTTTTCGCTTATAACTCGCTCAATTTAAATCAGATCGGTTCGAAACCTGTCTTAAACGAAAGAGGAGAAAATTTTACATAAATTTCGTACAACAGAATTCGCCCAATCAGTTTTTTTATACACATTTATATAGAAATAAATTCAATCTGATATAACCGATAGCAAACATCTTTCGGTTATCTCTCTCTGTTGCACGGTATAACATGGTAATATAATTATTGCGTATGTTTAGTCTTAAAATAAAATTGGTCGATAATTTTATTTATGACAATAATGAAATTAAAAGATAGCATTTGTTCAAAAACGGATGCCGTTTCGAATATTTCTGAAATGCAACGCCTTCTAAGTTAACAATTTGAATAACTAATTATTAGAACTTAATACTTTGACAGAAGCAAACGTCACTTTTGACATTTCTTATCATTCCGACACCAAGGATGAGTGGATTGAAACCAAATTTTGGGAGGATGTTTGTATGCAAATATGAAGTGGCCTATTGTTTTTGGGGAACATCGGCGCATGCGTAAAAGAATATATCTCTTATAATGTTGTTTTATATAATAATAATATAGTTTTTAAGACGGTTTTTACTCTATCTATTTTTACTAGAAATGTTTGTAATTTTTTTGGGGAAAATCGGTGACGTCACTCTAAATCCAATATGGCGGACTTCTAAAGATGGCGGACTAATTTTATTATGCTTTCCTACAATATGGGTATCAAATGAAAGGGCTTGCTGAGAATAACTCGAAAAATAAAGTGACGTCACTCTAAATCCAATATGGCGGACTTCTAAAGATGGCGGACTAATTTTATTATGCTTTCCAACAATATGGGTATCAAATGAAAGGGCTTGCTGAGAATAACTCGAAAAATGAAGTGACGTCACTCTAAATCCAATATGGCGGACTTCTAAAGATTGCGGACTAATTTTATTATGCTTTCCAACAATATGGGTATCAAATGAAAGGGCTTGCTGAGAATAACTCGAAAAATAAAGTTACGTCACTCTAAATCCAATATGGCGGACTTCTAAAGATGGCGGACTAATGTTATTATGCTTTCCTACAATATGGGTATCAAATGAAAGGGCTTGCTGAGAATAACTCGAAAAATAAAGTGACGTCAGTCTAAAACCAATATGGCGGACTTTTAAAGATGGCGGACTAAGTTTTCTATGCTTTCCTACAATATGGGTATCAAATGAAAGGGCTTGCTGAAAATAACTTGAAAAATAAAGTGACGTCACTCTAAATCAAATATGGCGGACTTCGAAAGATGGCGGACTAATTTTATTATGCTTTCCTACAATATGGGTATCAAATGAAAGGGCTTGCTGAGAATATTTCGAAAAATAAAGTTACGTCACTATAAATCCAATATGGCGGACTTCTAAAGATGGCGGACTAATTTTATTATGCTTTCCTACAATATGGGTATCAAATGAAAGGGCTTACTGAGAATAACTCGAAACATAAAGTGACGTCACTCTAAATCCAATATGGCGGACTTCTAAAGATGGCGGACTAATTTTATTATGCTTTCCTACAATATGGGTATCAAATGAAAGGGCTTGCTGAGAATAACTCGAAAAATAAAGTAACGTCACTTTAAATCCAATATGGCGGACTTCTAAAGATGGCGGACTTATTTTATTATGCTTTCCTACAATATGGGTATCAAATGAAAGGGCTTGCTGAGAATAACTCGAAAAATAAAGTGACGTCACTCTAAATCCAATATGGCGGACTTCTAAAGATGGCGGACTAATTTTATTATGCTTTCCAACAATATGGGTATCAAATGAAAGGGCTTGCTGAAAATAACTCGAAAAATAAAGTTACGTCACTCTAAATCCAATATGGCGGACTTCTAAAGATGGCGGACTTATTTTATTATGCTTTCCTACAATATGGGTATCAAATGAAAGGGCTTGCTGAGAATATTTCGAAAAATAAAGTGACGTCACTCTAAATCCAATATGGCGGACTTCTAAAGATGGCGGACTAATTTTATTATGCTTTCCAACAATATGGGTATCAAATGAAAGGGCTTGCTGAGAATAACTCGAAAAATGAAGTGACGTCACTCTAAATCCAACATGGCGGACTTCTAAAGATGGCGGACTAATTTTATTATGCTTTCCTACAATATGGGTATCAAATGAAAGAGCTTGCTGAGAATAACTCGAAAAATAAAGTGACGTCACTCTAAATCCAATATGGCGGACTTCTAAAGATGGCGGACTAATGTTATTATGCTTTCCAACAATATGGGTATCAAATGAAAGGGCTTGCTGAGAATAACTCGAAAAATGAAGTGACGTCACTCTAAATCCAACATGGCGGACTTCTAAAGATGGCGGACTAATTTTATTATGCTTTCCTACAATATGGGTATCAAATGAAAGAGCTTGCTGAGAATAACTCGAAAAATAAAGTGACGTCACTCTAAATCCAATATGGCGGACTTCTAAAGATGGCGGACTAATGTTATTATGCTTTCCTACAATATGGGTATCAAATGAAAGGGCTTGCTGAGAATAACTCGAATCATAAAGTGACGTCACTCTAAATCCAATATGGCGAACTTCTAAAGATGGCGGACTAATTTTATTATGCTTTCCAACAATATGGGTATCAAATGAAAGGGCTTGCTGAGAATAACTCGAAAAATAAAGTGACGTCAGTCTAAAACCAATATGGCGGACTTTTAAAGATGGCGGACTAAGTTTTTTATGCTTTCCTACAATATGGGTATCAAATGAAAGGGCTTGCTGAAAATAACTTGAAAAATAAAGTGATGTCACTCTAAATCAAATATGGCGGACTTCTAAAGATGGCGGACTAATTTTATTATGCTTTCCTACAATATGGGTATCAAATGAAAGGGCTTGCTGAGAATAACTCGAAAAATAAAGTTACGTCACTATAAATCCAATATGGCGGACTTCTATAGATGGCGGACTAATTTTATTATGCTTTCCTACAATATGGGTATCAAATGAAAGGGCTTACTGAGAATAACTCGAAACATAAAGTGACGTCACTCTAAATCCAATATGGCGGACTTCTAAAGATGGCGGACTAATTTTATTATGCTTTCCTACAATATGGGTATCAAATGAAAGGGCTTGCTGAGAATAACTCGAAAAATAAAGTGACGTCACTCTAAATCCAATATGGCGGACTTCTAAAGATGGCGGACTAATTTTATTATGCTTTCCAACAATATGGGTATCAAATGAAAGGGCTTGCTGAGAATAACTCGAAAAATGAAGTGACGTCACTCTAAATCCAATATGGCGGACTTCTAAAGATGGCGGACTAATTTTATTATGCTTTCCTACAATATGGGTATCAAATGAAAGGGCTTGCTGAGAATAACTCGAAAAATAAAGTGACGTCACTCTAAATCCAATATGGCGGACTCCTAAAGATGGTGGACTAAGTTTTTGACGTGATAACGTCTTATAAATTGATGAAACACCAGCTGCACGCACGAAAAAGTGTAACGTTCCGCCTGACCCTGTGCGCGCAAGCGAGAGCGCAGTAATGTATTATTAAATATGATATTCGAGCGGAATACGTTCTCACGTAAAACTATCGTCCGTAAACCGACTTTACAGACATCCAATTTTTTTATATAATAATGGTGTACTTTTTATAATGTTTTATTATTCTACTTTACAAGAAAGTTTTGTAAAATGTTTTTTGAGGGAAAGTCGGCGCATGCGCAGAAGAGGTATAAGTTATAAAGTTGTTTGTATATAACAATGGTATACTTTTCATAACTGTTTATTATTCGATCTATTTTTACAAGAGTTTTGTATAATTTTTGGGAAAAATCGGCGCATGCGCAAAAGAGATACATGCTATCGTTGTTTTTTATATAATAATGGTGTACTTTTTATAATGTTTTATTATTTTATTTTAAAGAAAGTTTTGTAAAAAATTTTTTGAGCTAAAGTCGGCACATATATGTTATAAAGTTGTTTTTATATAATAATTGGGTACTTTTCATAACGGTTTATTTTTCTATCTGTTTTTACAAGAAAGTTATGAAATTTTTTTTCTAAACTCATAATTTCAGAAATATTTTGAAAAAAAATCTGTTGTTCTTTTGTTCTGAAGATGTTAGTTAGGTTTAATTTTTGCATGACACAATAACATATTACATAGAGAACCATGAAATTATTAAAATTATATTTTCCTTTCTGTTTCATTATTTTCAACTGTTATTTTTTTCTTAGAATAAGTAAATTAAGTTATACTATATTATTCTCCAAGTGTCGTTAAATATAATTATATATACACCGATTTTCAAACAAAACACCGGGGTATATGACGTAAAATTTCGCGCCTTGTAATTCTTGAATTACTTGGGCATATACTCCCACTGGTTTTTTATTATGCCATTCATCGTCATATTACGGTACCGCTATCTTAAGAAACCTGGGCTTAACGAGCGATTGTTTACTATGTGGGCAGTATAGGACGGATTCTTTAGTCGAATTTTGTTACTATGTAAACTTATTATAGTGTCGCGTTGCTAACCTGGTTATAAATGTATAACATCAAAGATATAAATAGA
Source organism: Xanthostigma xanthostigma (assembly GCA_963575645.1). Taxonomy (NCBI): domain Eukaryota; kingdom Metazoa; phylum Arthropoda; class Insecta; order Raphidioptera; family Raphidiidae; genus Xanthostigma; species Xanthostigma xanthostigma. Next base: position 31,052,094 of record OY754469.1, on the reverse strand, counting down.
AACCAATGTTTAAGAATTAATTGGTTGACTCACGACACCTTTCGGTCCCCAATTTGCATCTCCAACCCGTATGTAGTGTAGGCATTACATATATTCTGTCATGCTGAAGTATTTAATGGATATTCCTTGCACCGGGTATACACTGTCACACATTCATGGAATGAGACCCTGCGCCTGACGGTTACTGCTTAGTCACTATAGTGTATACTGTATGTACACACTACATTACTTGTGTGTTTAGACTAACATTGGAGACACACAACATTAACCATGTTTACCCCGAAATACTAAATCACCGATCATATTTCCTGAAAAAAACTTTTTTGCTTTGTGTAGAGATATTACTGAAAAATTGTAAATTATCTTCTAAATAATATCTCTATGGTCACAAGGTAAAACCGCTTGTGTCACATTTGTGGCAAAAAACAAAAATTTAATTCAAATTTTAAATACTTATAGTCCAAGATCCTAAGATCATCTGTTATTTGATGATGATAAAGATTATAATATATTAAATAATATATTCATTGATGAATTGAAAATGGGTTTTTGGATCAACTTCCCAAATTTGTTAATCATAAAAATCGAGCATTAGCTGAGTATAAACAGGTAAGCAAGCGTTGTTAATATACTCTCATCAGTTATTTAATCATTTTTTTATGAAATGAAAGGTTATTTCAATTCTTTACCCAATAGTATTAGGTTGCCTCAGTAAAAGTTTGTCATATCGATGTTAGCCTAGATTTTAGAGATTGTTAATATTTAATCTGACTTGAAGATAGTATTTCATCAATGAAGCGCGCTTACACAATCGAAAAAATCTTTTAGATGAACTCTAAAATCTAGGCAACCATCGATGTGAAAAAAAAATTTGCTGAGGCAACCTAATACTGTTGGGTAGGGAATTAAATAGCCTTTAATTTCATAAAAAAGTTGTTTAAATAACCGATGAAGGTATATTAATAACGCTTTGCTTACCTGTTTATACCTGGCTACTCCACAGTTGTGCTGCAAGGAAACTAGGCAACCTCTATTTTTCCAATTCCTTGTGTCATATTTTCTCAGCTAATTTCTCGAATTTTATGATTAACAAATCGGGGAAGTTAATCCAAAAAGTTAATTAGAATTTATTTTAATTAACGGCATTTGTAACGTTATTTAGCTAGGCAATCCATTTGCAATTTAGCAATGATATAATCTTTGTCATTATCAAATAACAGATGAGGTTATATATTTCTAATACCGGATCTTGCATTATTACAGTAATTATTAATATTATTATTGAGATTATGAAGATGTCAATATTAATATATTATAAAATAGTGATCAGGAGTAATTGTATATTCAAATCTTTGATTAACGTCTGATTAGAATTGGTCGATAATTTTTTTATTGTAATTGTATTATATAGGTACAGAGAGGAAAATTTGTTTTCAGAATTGCTGTCTGTTTGTATCAGCATCATTTGAAAACAGCTGGATTGATTTTGATGAAATGATAAAAATCGAGTCGAACGATTATTATTAATGTACATTTTAAATCTAAACTCCAAACCGTGAGGTTCCTTTATAATAATCAAAATGTACATTAGTGAATTTATTTCATTCGATTAGTCGTTTGCTGCGAAATTCATGTGACAGTAAGGTTATATCCATGTAATCAGCATTAATGCTTTATATTTACATTGTTACGAAAAATATACTTTGGATAACCCATACACCCAGGCCAAATCTCTGTAAAGGGGGCGTTCACAAATTACCTGTAATTTTTGTCTATGACGTGCAGAACCGATCTAGTGTGCTAGTGATGTGGCGTTTTCATTAATTAATTTGCATCGTCAAAATGAAAAATTATTCCACCGAACTATACACGTCCATTTAGAAAATTTTAAAACTGCAAAATGTCTACCGCACGCGAAACCTGCACTAAAAGTTGCTCGTCCGTGCTAGTTTGTGCTAGCTAGTACGCGAAATCATGCAGATTGCAGATCCGTAATGTGTTGGTCCGTGCTTGATAAGTGTGCGCGGTCTTTTAGTCTATTAGTAACCAATTAAATTATTTAAAAGATGATCTCAACACACAGATAAATGTGTATATCGACCAAACAAACAAGGTTAAAAGAAAAACTAAGTAGGTATGCAATATTGAAAAGAAGGGAAGTAAATAAGAATTCTATTTCAAGATCTGTTGGAGAGATCTGGAAGCTACAAAGCATATAATAAATGTATCTACGAGCACAATGGTAAACAATATTCGGTTTTGTGTATTTTTTCCCGGCTTGAGAAGAACCTTACCTTTAAGTACATATATACAGAGACCATTATTGGTTTATGGAGTTTTACTCGATAATTTGAACTCTAATAACTTATCTACTTATTCGAGGAAATCACACGAGAATCGGTTGAATCATTTCCGCGAGTTTATTGTGTTCAATTAGAGGCAGTGATTCTCAAAGTGGTCTATATCGACCCTCAGGGGTCGACGACAACTTGCAAAGGGTCCATGTCAGCGAAAAAAAAATTAGGGGTCCATGAAGTGAAAATAGGGGTCAACGATAGTGGATCTCCTAACAAAAAAAAATAAACAAACTGGACATCGTTAACCGAGTAGATTTGAGATTAAACCTAATTAAATTGATGTCAAATGTTGATTTAATATTGTAGCGTGAGGTTCATCCCTCACACTAAAAGCATTCATTTTTTGCTTAGTTATTTTATGTAAAAGAAAGCTTTTTTTAATTTGGTTCGTTTTAATTTGGATTTAATTAATAAATGTATAAAACTTAGCATGTGTTTTTCACACTACACTTCACAACCGTTATAAATTTAAATCTTTCACTATACCGGTTGTCAAAAATACATTTGAAGTTAATGAATTTGCCAAAAATTAATATTCTATAAGCAGGGATCTACCCAAACCCGAAAAATATGGCAAAAAAGTGTGAGGACCTCTGAACTAGACAAACTAACAAATGGACATTGCCTTTTGCATTTACAATCGCTGACACACTAACTAAAATCGGAATAACTAATCAGACACTTAACCGATTTTTGACTAAACATCGGTCCATCGACTCTCGAATTTCACACCATATAGATTAATTATAGGTTCTCTATAATTTTAGTTAATAGTAGGGATTTAAACCATTTTTTGCATACCTCCATATAAAATAGCTGCTTTTAATGCCTCTATAGTGGTTTTAAAATGAAAAATAAAAAAACAAGTGAATCTTTTTTTTTTTAACATCTCGCATTTTTCATTGACATTTTGAGGTCACAGTAAAAAGTGACTCCTATAAGTTGTAGATCTTTTTATGTTCTACAACTGTCCTGTAGAACATTTTTTGATAGAACATTAAGTTTCGCTAGAAAACGCAATAATATATTTTCCCCCACTTTTTACCCCCTCCCCAATTTACCCTATATTACCCCTGGCCGGGTATTTTTATTTTTTATGTTCATTATAAGCTCCTTACCGTTTCCAATGGTAAAAGTTCTGTCTACAATTAATGTTGGTCTTGGCTTTTAAATCTGTTAATTTGCCTGCACTAATATTATGTCAGTTGCCATTTAAAACTATATGAGCAATAGAGACTGCAAAGTAGATAACACAAAGTTGCTGTTTTCCTCTGTCTGTTTTCTCCGTTTACTTCTTCTAAACCGCGCAACGGATTTTGAAACTGTTTTCATTAATAGAAAGAGCAATAAACGAGGAAGGTTTGTGTATATAATTTGTAAATATTTTGTACAAAATGGCTGAACTATGACGGTGTTTTGTCAAAAAAAAAATGGTTGTCTGTAAAGTCGGTTTACGGACGATAGTTTTACGTGATAACGTATTCCGTAATACATTACCTAAACCTCCCAAAATTTGGTTTCAATCCGCTTATCCTTGGTGTCGGAATGATAAGAAATGTCAAAAGTGACGTTTGAAACTGTCAAAGTATTATGTTCTAATAATAATTAGTTATTCCAATACTTAACTTAGAAGGCGTTGCATTTCACAAAATACTAATGTCAAAAAATTGAATTAAACATTAGAAATGCAGCCGTTTTCATGTAAAGACAAGACATACGTTATCTTCTAATTTCCATGTACGGCAAACAAAGACGACCGACCGCGTCGCGCCATGCATTAGACAACATTGCATTTATACAGCTATTTTTCTATATAAATTTGTATAAAAAAACTGTTTAGGCAAATTCTGTTATACGAAATCTATGTAAAATGTTCTCCTCTTTCGTTTAAGACTGGTTTCAAACCGATCTGATTTAAATTGAGCGAGAAATTAGCAAAAAGCACGCACAGGGTCAGGCGGAACGTTACGCGTTACGCGTTACGAACGTTAGGATTTAGGAACGTTACACTTTTTCGTGCATGCAGCCGGTGTTTTATCAATTTATAAGACGTTATCACGTCAAAAAAAAAACTATTTTTTCATACTATAAAACAAGGTCGCTGTTTGCCTCTGTCTGTTTCTTCGCTTGCTTCTTCTAAACCACTCAACGGATTTTGAAACGGTTTTCTCTAATAGAAAGAGCGATAAACGACGAAGATTTGTGTACATAATTTGTAAATATTTTGTAGAAAATGGCTGAACTATGACGGTGTTTTGTAAAAAAAAAGATGTTTTCGTACGCTTACATGGCTAACGCTGGCCAAATCTTTAGAGGTACATCAAAACAATAGATTGGAAGATCTATATAATATTTCCAGAGAGAGAAACAGGGAGAGAGGAAGAGAGAGAGAGAGAAAGAGACTATGTATTAACAAATCTTACAGTTTTGCAGCCGTGTGAAACCGGGACGCGTCTGCTACTAAACAATATTAGTAAGTGAAAATCAGCTATTTTGTACTTTTGTAGGAGATACGTGCGTAGTAACTTGATGATTCAGGTGACTATTAAAACTCGCTGGTCGCGTGTTATAATATAATGCCAATTATTCATATAATACCTTCATTTACGGACGTGATACAAAAACTACTAATATTAATTATCTCTGCAGGTGAAAATGATTTTCAAGCTTGGAATATTACGTAATTCGTATTGCTTTTCAACTTTAATGCTGTTCAGAAATTGTTTTATTGTTTGACATGACAATTTCAGAACATTTTAAAGCACAAAACAAAAGAATGGAAATAAACCGAGTTAATAGCGTAATAAATACTTACGAACAAATTGGTTAATTCTATTGTAAGTCGAAATTAGAATAATAAAGCGTGAAATTTGTCTTTTCCCTGATTCCAATTAAAAGTGTTAAATTCTTAAGCACTTGGGCAGAGTGGCTGCTTCTCCTAATAAATAAATCCGAAATCGCTTATCTTCTTTCGTATCGTTTAGTAATTTAAATTAAATTTTATAAAAGCCTCTTAAAGCATTCAGTTATCAGCTGAATTGAATTTCTTTCTACATCGATGAGTGCACAGTAGATATTTGCAGCAGGAGCGAATAACACGAGCTTCCCTAGTCAACTATATAAAGAGGAATAAAGTACAGTCAGTGGCAGCGAATTATTCCTGCTAATATATAAGAAAATGAAAACTTCCATGTTTGCTGCTCTAATACGGCTCAACTGCGCAGCGTATCTGAATGAAATTTTGCATGCCCCGAATTAAAATATAATAATCTATTCTTTTACCATTCCAAATCACAAGTGGGGGAATGGTACTAGTTTAGGTCAAAAATCACTTTTCAAAAATTTTACAATATCTTTCCGTTTTGAGGTCCCTTGAATCCTAAAAACATATTTTTGGAAAATCTCTGTGCGTCTGTTAGTCTGTTTGTCTGTGAACACGATACAGGTCAAACGGATGAGCGGATCGAAACCAAATTTTGGGAGGATGTTGGTATGCAAATATGAAGAGCCCTATTGTTTTTGGGGAAAATCGGCGCATGCGCAGAAGAGATATTTGCTATAACGGTGTTTTTTATATAATAATGGTATACTTTTCATAACGGCTTATTATTTTATTTATTTTTTCTAGAAAGTTTCGTAAAATTTTTTTTTCTAAACTTTATAGTTCCGGAAATATTTTGAAAATAAAAAAAATAAGCCGCTCTTTTGTTTTATGGATCTGTCAGAAATAAACAAGTTCGGCATGTTTTGATTAATATTTACATGACGTGGAACATATTATGTAGGTAACCATGGCAACGATTAGCAAATATCATATTGAATACTATCCATTACCCGCGTCACCTCACGCGATATAATATAATATTGTATTTTCTTTATTTTAATCAAATGTCAACATTTTTGAAGTTGGAATGGTCCCGTCGCCCAATTGGCTGGAATTTTTTAGTTATTCCCGACGGATAAGACAACATTTTATTTTCGGTTTAACACTTCATTAAGCTTGAAAATCACCAATTGAAATGAAATATTGCATGCAGGTAGTGTCCGACCGTAACTATGTTTTCACAACCGAAACAGAAACCGAATTTCGGTTTCTATTTCAGTTTCGACCGAAACCGAAACTTACCTCGAGGGCAATTCTAGTATATATTAAACATCTACTGGTGCGTACGCGTTATCTGACTATAATAGTTTTAATAAATTTAAGAAACTTTTAACGGACTATTTAGTCGAGAAATGTTTTTAATGTAATTCTTTTTAATTTTATATACATATTTAAGACGTTTTTATACTATTCTTTAGAATCGCTAATAAAAAATCTATCTATCTATCTATAGTAGGTATACTTGACACGTTCACAGCTTGTATACAAACTTTGTATTAGTTACAGGGTGAAATTTAGTTGACAGGGCGATATTTAGTCACTAGAATTTCGCTAGTGAACGGGGCGAAATTTAGTTACAGGGCGTAATTTAGTTACTAGAATTTTGCTTAAATGTATGTTTCACATCTGCCAGGCGTCCCACGACGACTATTTCTTTTTTAATCTTTTGTTCATTTTAACTATTGCAAATAATGTGTTTGTGTTCAAAGAAGCAATTATATTTTGATAAATTAACAATTTAGTTGTGCTAAAAAAACTAAGTATCCATTCTATTTGATATGCCGCCGCTCCACTACACCGATCGCTCCCGAACGCCGCACGGAAACTTACGAACCTAGTTTCAGTTTCGATCGTAGTTTCGGCAGATTTTTTGCCGACACCGAAACTAAACTCCAATTTAATACCGAAACTCTCCGAAAGCGAAATTTCGGTCGGGCACTACACGCAGAGAATCTATGAGTAGGAGTTGCTATGCTAGTCCAATCGGATAAGTAGATTCCAATCCGAATAAATGCGGAAGTTTTGAAACTTTCGGAATTTGTAGATTTCAGTGCCCTGAACGGAATGAAAAAATTCAAAATATGATCGGAATCGCCGGGGCCGTTATATCAGAAATTAGAAATATGAAACAAAAAAATAATTTCTGTGACCCATCTCGCTTTGGGTGTTTCATACGGCAAAAAATGCTGTTACAAAAATAAGATATAATTAAATTTTCTGCAAAATATGACACACATTTTTTTTTAAACTGAATAGTGTTGATGGAGCTGCTAGTGAAGTCAGTTTTTTTTTGTCAAAATTGTGATTTTTTGCAGTTTACCAATAAATATTTGATCTTTACGAAATTTTGCATGCATATTTGTGATGTATTGACCTTAGGGCTCGGAAATTTTTGGCCTTGCAAGTTTAATAATGCTTTTTTTTTCAAAAATGTTGTTTACATCTGTTTGAGAATGATGGGACGAATTTTGATGAAATTTAGTACATTATCTACTGATATTCAGACTTAAAGCATAGGGTAAGGATTGTGTTAATTTTTTTGTCTGTCAAAACTGGTATTAATTGGAGCAAAGTAGCAGGAAAACGCTATGTAATATATTGATTTTACTACGCCGATATTGGTGAAATATATATAATTAACTAGCTGCTCGGCCACATCACAGATACATAATTCACCACCCGAAATATTTTTTTTAAATTGAAATAAAAATTAACATTTATTAAGAGCACCGCTACTGAACTGGCTAAAAATAAAAAAATATAATTTGCTACCCAGCAGTTTAATTAGACGTTCTGTAAAAGCTGGTTTCAAAGATAACTAAAAAAGTTTTAACTATCTGTTCAAGTCACTATAAACTTCTGTATGGATATACGTTTTCATATTAGTCAACTTATTTTTTTATAATTATCATAACGTTTAATAAAATATTAGAATTGTTTAAAACTTTTTCTGCAATAAGATTTTAGTAAGAGCAACTTTGTCTTAATTAATTTTTTGGTCATTATAATATAATTATTTTTCAACGTCTGATTTATTATTGAATACCTAATTTTTACAAGCTTTTATTTAGTTTCACCTGTCCCGGTATCTGTCTGTCTTAAATCAAATCTTGTAAGTTAAATTTGACCCACTTGTCGATTTACGATTGAGCAGAAATTTTGCAAACATAATAATATGTAACTAATAAACAATGAGAAAGATTTAATTAAATACTTGCAATATTATATACAAAATCAATTTTTCTTATATATAAGCCTTCTAAAAAAATATTATGACGATAATCGTTTAATATTATTATGCTTTCACTAATTCAGTGAAATAATATACTGCATATGGACTTCATCGGATTGATTTTGTATATAATAATATGTAGTTTCGATGACTATACACTATTATAATAACTAACTGGCCGATTCGGCTTTCGTCGAGATGCAAATCACACTTTTAATAAAAAATTAAAAATGAAATAGATATAGTTAAAGAGACGCTGACAGAAATGGTCAAGGAGCACTTGGTGGCAGAGATGCTCTCTTTCGTGTAGTCTGAGTTCCCCACTGCAAATCCTCTTAGTGAAGTAGGGGTCTAGCGCGTTGCGATACGACGCTGGGGCACTTTAAAAACGGCAAAATTCAAAATTCCTCTACTAAATGGCAGAAAATGACTAAAATGCATCTGGGGGGTCCTCCTAATGACAAAAAAAATATTTTCTGCCAATTTACTGTCTGTAGAGACTGTCAGTATAATAAATAAATACAAAAAAAAAAATAAAAAAAAGCTCGGTGAGTGAAACCGAGCTCAAATGGTTTGTCTTCTCGTAGAGAATCCCGAGGTACAGTTTTCTGCCAAAATCGACCTTTGCGGAAAGTTTAACATTGTATTCAGGTAAAGCATTAATGACAAATACATTAAATTGACAGATTGTGATCTAGCAATGAGAAATTTGACAAATGATATTTTTTTCAAACTTTTTGGGTACTAATAGAGACTCTGGTACGAATTTCTGCCACCGAGCGAAGACTTTTCGAATTTTGGAGCCAGAAATTTTTTTTCTCGTATTCTGGGCCACCCAATCAACCATTCCGTCAAGTTTCAACTTTAAATTTAATTTTTTGGACGTTTTTTTTTCGATTTTGACGTGATAACGTCTTATAAATTGATGAATCACCAATCTTATAAATTGATAAAACACCGGCTGCATGCACGAAAAAGTGTAACGTTCCTAAATCCGTAACGCGTAACGTTCCGCCTGACCCTGTGCGTGCTTTTTGCTAATTTCTCGCTCAATTTAAATCAGATCGGTTTGAAACCAGTCTTAAACGAAAGAGGAGAACATTTTACATAGATTTCGTATAACAGAATTTGCCTAAACAGTTTTTTTATACAAATTTATATAGAAAAATAGCTGTATAAATGCAATGTTGTCTAATGTGCATGGCGCGACGCGGTCGGTCGTCTTTGTTTGCCGTACATGGAAATTAGAAGATAACGTATGTCTTGTCTTAACATGAAAACGGCTGCATTTCTAATGTTTCATTCAATTTTTTGACAATAGTATTTTGTGAAATGCAACGCCTTCTAAGTTAAGTATTGGAATAACTAATTATTATTAGAACATAATACTTTGACAGTTGCAAACGTCACTTTTGACATTTCTTATCATTCCGATACCAAGGATAAGCGGATTGAAACCAAATTTTGGGAGGTTTAGGTTATGTATTACGGAATACGTTATCACGTAAAACTATCGTCCGTAAACCGACTTTACAGACAACCAATTTTTTTTGAAAGAATTTTGAAAGTCTCTGCAGGGAGTAAGTCGGCAGAAAATATTTTTTCTACAATTAGGAGATCTTCCCAGATGCATTTAAAGATACCACTCGAAGAATTTGACTCAATTTAACTCAATATTAAACAGTGAGAGTGTGCGTCCTGCTTTAAGTTCCGAACGATGCAGCGTGTATTTAATTACGTGCAGCGAACTAACGCCATTATAAATCCTCTCTTTAAGCTTTTTGTTTGCACATCTGTTTGGGACAAACAGAATGCGTTAAAGCAAACTGCATGACCACGATTTCAACAGTAGTTCTTATTAGAAACCGTTGTGGAACTCTGTTATTTGAGAAGAATATAAAAACAGATCATTGCCGCCTTTGTAACTCTTATATTAGGTGGTTTGTAGATATTTCACTGTTTTTTGTACAGCGTGTTTCACTTTTCATTGACTCGATACTTTTTCTATTTCCAATTGAGGAGCAAACATGCAAAACCCGATAAATCCAGTTTACTAGTTTCGAGTAAGTCGTGAAAATCTGTCAAACAGAATCCTTTAGATTTAATTGGCAAATTTTATTTTACGTATCAGTGGCATACAGGTCATAGATGAGCTTACCAAATTTAGAAAAAAATATTGTTTTGATTTATCGGGTTTTGCATGAAATCAGAATTTTATCGTAGTTTTTTCGCAAATCAAATATACAGGCTGAGTCAGACCACCCGTAGCGGTCGTTTTTTTCGAAAACGGTTAGTCGTAGAGAGTTGTGTCAAAAATCTGTATTATAAAAGCCCTAATGAAGAATCGAGTGGTGATATTTTTTTCCCTGGAAAGGTAGGCTTCCCTATTAGTTTGCTCCAGAATGTTCAGAACTCCGGAATATTAAATGGCACGATAGGTCGAAAGTAGTATTGTTGAAAAGATCTTTAAAAAATAAGCAAGTTTTGTAGGACATTTTTTTTTGTTACTGCCACCCCTATTAAGTAATATTCGTTTGAAATTATTAAATTAACATGTCATAATGACGAACTTAAAATAATGCTTAAATTGTTTTCTTCTAGATATGCTATGGGTACCTCTAAGTATTTTCCGACAAAAAAAAAAACAATTGCAATTATTAAAAAAATATTGTGGCATTTATTATTGTTTAATTTGAGAACTATATTTTAAACGCTAACTTTTAAAATTAAGTTCGTTATTATAATATGTTAATTTAATAATTTCAAACGAATATTACTTAACAGGGGTGGCAGTAATAAAAAAAAATTTCCTACAAAACTTGCTTATATTTTAAAGATCTTTTCAACAATACCACTTTCGACCTATCGTGCCATTTAATATTCCGGAGTTCTGAACATTCCGGAGCAAACTAATAGGGAAGCCGACCTTTCCGGAAAAAAAGAAAAAAAAGTATCACCATTCGATTCTTCATTAGGGCCTTTATGATACAGATTTTTTACACAACTCTCTACGACTAACCGTTTTCGAAAAAAACGACCGCTACGGGTGGTGTGACTCATCCTGTATAAGTACCTACTTCAGAAAGCGTTATTAATATGATAACACCGAATAAAAAGATGAAAAAACACATTTTTCAAAATTTAAACAGTATAATATTAAGCAAACGGATAGCAAATATCATATTTAGTACTAACCATTACTCGCGTCACTGTACGCGATATCAGAAATTTTATTTTCTTTAATATAATATTAAAATAATGTTAATATTTTGAAGTTGGAATGGCCCCGTCGGCTGGAATTTTTTAACTTAAAATCGAGGTTTATTTGAAAAAAAACAGCAAATTTCCGGCACTCTGAAGATATGTTAAATATTAAAATGGGTTACATATACTTATAACTATAAAATATTTTGACAGCTGACCAAGAAGATTTATAGTGAAGGTGTGCGTCACTTTTGCAATATAGGTACTTCTGTGACATATTTCACCGAGACAGGTTTACATTAATTTATACGAAGATCTGAATTTTTATTCTCGCTAAAAAGGAACTAATAACATATTATTCGAAGCAAATAACTTTTTCGCCTAGGTCACTGAAAATATGGTATTGCAATTTTTCTTTTATTTTTTGACAACTTGTTTAACTCCAACAGAGTAATTTCCTTAACATTAAGTATTAATTTTGCACATACCGCTACACTAGCGGTGTGTCCTCTATTTTCGCTTTGCGCGTTTGAGCTGAGTTTCATTCATGAAGTTATATTTAGGTTATTTTTGCACGCACAGATCGCAATTTTAGTCGGATCGCCTAGTTTATATTTTATCCAGTTTGTTAATTGTCAGACTAGAACCCTATGTAAATTCACTGAAATGTGTTCATTAGTTCGATCCCTGCTGACATCATTTTTTTTTTCTATTCCATTTTATTCCACTTGGTATTTATATATTTTTCTAATATATATTCCAACTATTTTAGAATTGGAACCAATAAATCATATTTATAATAGGTATGTATAATGTATATACTATACCGGTATAATTTTTTCCAGGTGTGTACATCGTTGGATTTGGCACCATGCTGATATAGAATTTTCCGTCTGCCGGATTGGCAAGCACATCCGGAAACTGACACTTCCATGCTTCGTTTCCGGAAACCAGAAGGACAAGTAGAACACCGCCCAGCAGGGGCCACACAGGTAAACGAACTGCACCTCGCATTGTGACTAAATTCTCACCTGTAAAACATAAGATGACATTTTGTAACAATTTAAAATGCACTTTTAAATTTGTCATGAGAAACGAGAAAATATTCAGTTTTATGATGAAGTCATTGGGGCAAATATAAAGGCGCCTAATCCTAAAAAAATGTTTCATTAACAAGTTTTTAAAAGAGTATTATAATAAAAAATATGTCACTGTCCAGATTTGAACACGAATCCTCTACGATCCTGGTGTAGGGTTCGAATCACGACAGATACAGAAAGTTTTGTCTTAAAAATTTTCTTATTAAGTTGAGTCATTTTTTCAGTCGATTTTTTATTGATTGAAAAATAGTTACTCGTTAGTTTAGTTGTAACGAAATTGAACTTTTTTAGGGAACGTCATAAAGAAAAAATTCCAGCCAATTGGGCGATGGAACCATTCCAACTTCAAAATGTTGACATGTAGTATAACAAAGAAAATAAAATTTCTGATATCGCGTGAGGTGACGCGGTTAAAGGCTACTTTAAAATATTATAATTGCTATTCGTTGCCATGGTTACCTACATAATATATTATGTTCCACGTCATGCAAAAATAATTAATCAACACATTGAAAAAGTCTAAATCTATAGACGAAACGTCGTACATTAATGAATCTAACTTTTTGTCTACAATCCTACGATTTTTCTTATTAATGCTTAACTAGTTTATTTCTCACAGATCAACAAAACAAAAGAACAGTAGTTTTTTGTATTTTTAAAAAATTTCCGAAACTATAAAATTTAGAAAAAAAAATTAACAAGACTTTCTTGAAAAAATGGTTCCATGATAATTGATCCTCCGACAATAAATCCCCGACAAAATATACCCGACAAAATATCCCCGGACAAAATATCCCCGGACAAAATATCCCCGGACATATTGCCCCCGTGACAAAACATCCCCGACAATTGATACCAAATAAACATTAATTTACAAATAAAATAAAATATTATGAAGCTTCCCATTTTGAATTTTAAGTAACTCAAATGGATGTTTGTAAGTTGCTGTTCTGTTGATTTCTCGTCACGCGCAGTCAGTCGCTCACTTAGTAATACAGTAACCCAAATAGATTATTTTTGTCACCCAAAATTGTAATTTACAGTCACTCGTTTAAATACTCGTATCAGGCTTCTTGATCCTCCGACAAAAAATCCCCGACAAAATATCCCCGACAAAATATACCTGGACAAAATATTCCCAAAAAAAATATCCCCGGACAAAATACCCTCGTAACAAAAGATCCCCGACAATTTATCCTCGTATGCGAATTGTCTCGCAGTGAAACGGGAAGGGGCAAATGTGGAGTTTTTAAAAAAACAATTCCGGGGAGAACGATAAACGGGTATGCGAATTGTCTCGCAGTGAAACGGGAAGGGGCAAATGTGGAGTTTTTAAAAAAACAATTCCGAGGAGGACGATAAACGGGTATGCGAATTGTCTCGCAGTGAAACGGGAAGGGGCAAATGTGGAGTTTTTAAAAAGACAATTCCGAGGAGAACGATAAACGGGTATGCGAATTGTCTCGCAGTGAAACGGGAAGGGGCAAATGTGGAGTTTTTAAAAAAACAATTCCGGGGAGAACGATTAACGGGCATGCGAATTGTCTCGAAGTGAAACGGGAAGGGGCAAATGTGGAGTTTTTAAAAAAACAATTCCGGGGTCAACGATGACGGAGTGGGTAGTATTTAAACGAGTGACTGTAAATTACAATTTTGGGTTCCAAAAATAATCAATTTGGGTTACTGTATTACTAAGTGAGCGACTGACTGCGCGTCACGAGAAATCAACAGAACAGCAACTTACAAACATCCATTTGAGTTACTTAAAATACAAAATGGGAAGCTTCATAATATTTGATTTTAATAGTAAATTAATGTTTATTTGGTATCAATTGTCGGGGATGTTTTGTCACGGGGGCAATATGTCCGGGGATATTTTGTCCGGGGATATTTTGTCGGGTATATTTTGTCGGGGATTTATTGTCGGAGGATCAATTATCATGGAACCGTATACCATTATTATATAAAAAACAACTTGATAGCATATATCTCTTCTGCGTATGTGTAGATTAATAGGGCTCTTCATATTTGCATACCAAACATCCTCCAAAAATTTGGTTTCAATCTGATCATCCGTTTGACCAGTATCGTGCTCACAGGCTAACAGACTAACAGACGCACAGAGTATTTCCAAACATTTTTTTTTTTGGATTCGGGAGACCTTAAAACGAAAAATATTATAAAATTTTGAAAAATGATTTTTGACCTAAACTAGTACCATTCCCCTGTGGGCTGGAATGGTAAAAGTGTCACTGTTGAAATTCGAACTTGAATTTTTCAGTTTCATATTGAATGCCTTTCCAGATTATTCACAGTGTACCTACAGTAGTAAATAAATACATTATATATTGTTTTATATCTTTGACTAGATTGTTTTAATAATTAACGTTTTTTATATGGTAATACATACCTAATACGTTATAAAATTAAGGTCAATGTGTAACGTTCCCCGTTGGCCCTTACGCCGTGTTGATAAGGACGAAACGCTACGTCTTCCTGAACAAATACCAACGCTATTGTTGATATCTGTAGAGGGCAAAATCTTTAATTGTTTACCAAAAAATACTCAAAATAATGATTGGGACAACGCCTGTAATGTTGTCACATTACAAATGCCGATATTTTTTTCATTAAATTTTTTTAAACCGCAGTTCACTAACAGAAAACAGACATTGGGACCATTTTCATAAGGATGTATTTGTACTATAGTAGCGTTATAAATATACCTCCAAGATTTATATTTATCTTGGAGCTTTTTTATCTGTGCTTGAAGTAATAACTTCATATAAAACGTCTGACTATGACAACGTGATGAAACGGTTTTAAATTCTCGATTTAATGCGATCAAAGAGATCCGTGATCCATTCCCACAGCTGTAAATGATTATTTACAACTAAAATTAATCTAATTTTTAAATATCACAATCTCTTCAGAAGTTATTTCTATTTTATTTGGCAAATAAGTGATAAAAGCGGAAGACTTGAATTTAAAAGGTAATGAATTTAAATCTAAGTTAACCACATTTATAATAATAGACTAGTGGCCCGGTTCGGCTTCACACGCATTTGTAAATTGCTATCGTTTTTTCGTCGATTAAGTTACAAAATTGGTCTCCACAAAAAGCGATTTTATTTTAACGTGATAATATATAGCCTATATCCATCCTGAGGGTCCATTCTAAATATTGGTGAGAAAAATTTTGAAATCGAATGAGTACCTAGTTTCCAGGGCCGTCCCAGGATTTTTGTAAGAGGGGGGGGGGGTTAATAAGTTATAAGTATACCATCAGATAACATATGATGGTATTACTGATAACTGAATTATCTAGATGTCGCTATAGTATTTTGAACATACATACTGACAGAGCCAGTGTAAATATACGTAATTGTTGGCATACTTTCTCACTTTTTCTCACTTGCATCTTTTATTAGAAAAATTATATATAACTTTGGAGTTTCATGGGGGGGGGGGGTTAACCCCTCTAACCTCTCCCCTGGGTACGGCCCTGGTAGTTTCGCATATACACAATATCTCAAAATTCGCATTCTCTGTTTGTTAGGTTCCTCCTTCGCATACCTAAACATCTCTCGCGCCGACATCCCCGCCGCCGCGGCCGACCGCCACCATATTTATTTTGTCAAATATGTTCTGAATTATATACTTAAGATAATAAGCAAATTTATTTAGATATATGTAGATTAACACCATATCGGTTAAAACATCTTCGTATAAATGATTCATTATTTTTTATCAAATTTGAAAGATAAAAATAGTTTTTGTGAGTTAACCTTTGAAGATAGATATAATGTTACAATCTCTCCGTTGAGACGACAAAGAAGTTCGTGAGACGACAATCGACTCGTCATTCTAACAAAAACAAACCGATTGTTGTGGGAGACAACAATCGGCTGGATTGCTGTTCCAACAATATGCGTAGGTAAAAAGCGCTTTGTTGCCAAATTCCAGACAACAATGAAAGTAACAAAGGAAAGAACGATCCAGCGCCTATATAAACCACAGGATAGCTCACATTCACACAGGGACAGTCACACAAAGGCAGTCACACAAAGACAGTCATACAAAGACAGTCACACAAAGTCAGTCACACAAAGACAGTCACACAAAGATAGTCACACAAAGGCAGTCACACAAAGACAGTAACACAAAGACAGTCACACAAAGACAGTCACACAGGGACTGTCATACACAGACAGTCACACAGGGACAGTTAAGGGACAGTCATAACTCATACAGTGTCCCTCATCGAGTGAACAATCGACATAAATTAACAGTCAGTGAACAATGCTGAGGTAACTGCTGAAATAAATAGTTTAACATAAATAAATCTCTGCTGACATAAATAAATGAACTGTGTAAAATAATGGTGTACGAAATAAATAGAACTGTAAATAGTTAATAAATAAGTGAGCTAAATAAATTTTGGTGCGTTCCTGACTTGTAAATAATCTTGTGTATATAGTGTTGTATAGTGACTGTATTCTTATTACTTATTCTTTCATTTTATCGGTTAGAACTGTTGTTTTGTTTCTGTTACGTTATAGAGAAGTGCTTTTCAGTTTGTTTATTTGTTCTGTTAAAGTTTTACTATTGTAAATAAACATTTTCCAGCACGAGTTAGAACAGTTTTGTTACAATATGCTGTCGCGGACTTTTCAAGAGGAACAATTCAGCTATACGTTATTTTCGTGTAACTTAAACTAATATTCAAAGCAATGGCACGTCAATCCGGTGTCGGAGAGGCAACCGGATGGCGAGTGGTAATCTGGGCCTATGAGTGGTGCAGAACCCCCTGGTAGCGGCCAAAGTGACCCCAAATGGACGGGGGCGGCGATATGGGGGTGGGGAAAAATCGAAAAATGTTTGAAAAGGCAACCGGATAAAAATGCGGTTGCATTAAAGGAAATACCCTAATTATATAATAAATTTTTTTTGCCATCCGAACCACGCGGGCCGTTTTTGCACTAGCGAATAAAAAAAAAATTAAAAAAAAACTGAAAAGGCAACCGCTTCAAAATTAGTGAGCATACTTATTGACACCACCAAACGTTGGAAAAAAATTGCCATCCGATCCTGATGGGCAGTTTCGGAGAAACAACCCCTCAAAGTCGCCGAAAAACCGTTATTTTCGATTTTTTCAACAATAAGTAAAAAAAACACACTAAAAATTGTTCAAATCGGATGGCATTCGAAATTTATACTGTCCTAAGTACAAATAATAGTGTGAATCAATGCCATCCGATTTTGATTAAATTTACCCCTATTTAGCCAACCCCCAAAACTCAATAACAATAAAAATAATGCCATACGCTGCATAAAATTGTTGTTTTCATGAGTTTTGGGGGTGGCTAAATAGGGGTAAATTTAATCGAAATGGATGGCATTGATACACACTATTATTTGTACTTAGGACAGTATAAATTTCGAATGCCATCCGATTTGAACAATTTTTAGTGTGTTTTTTTTACTTATTGTTGAAAAAATCGAAAAAAAGTGTTTTTCGGCGACTTTGAAGGGTTGTTTCTCCGAAACTGCCCATCAGGATCGGATGGCAATTTTTTTCCAACGTTTGGTGGTGTCAATAAGTATGCTCACTAATTTTGAAGCGGTTGCTTTTTCAGTTTTTTTTTAATTTTTTTTTCATTCGCTAGTGCAAAAACGGCCCGCGTGGTTCGGATGGCAAAAAAAAATTATTATATAATTAGGGTATTTCCTTCAATGCAACCGCATTTTTATCCGGTTGCCTTTTCAAACATTTTTCGATTTTGCCCCACCCCCATATCGCCGCCCCCGTCCATTTGGGGTCACTTTGGCCGCTACCAGGGGGTTCTGCACCACTCATAGGCCCAGATTACCACTCGCCATCCGGTTGCCTCTCCGACACCGGATTGACGTGCCATTGCTTTGAATATAAGACAGTTCAATAGATATTGTTTAGTGTGTTTTTGTCATTTCTTCTTACTATCGATTTTGAGTAATTCAAGTTGATGCAAGTCGATTCGAATTAAAATAAAAAATTCGATTAATCGATTCGATCCGATATTTTCGAAGAGTTGAATATCGATTCAGAATTTTCCAAATCTCATAAGCATTGTTTACTACGTAATATTTTCCGTTTATTATTATTTTGTCTCTGTGACTATATACTGTATAGTATATTATCATCGCAAATGTAATTAAATAATATTATTATGTGACATTAAACGCGTCGTGGCAACTGTTTTCTCCGAGTGCAGCGCACATGCGACCTTGGAACATTTTGCAGATATGACTTTTTGCTTCTCTCTACATTAACCTTAACCTCACTATTATTGTATTAGTAAATGTGTTCCAACAGTAATTACGTGATCTGTTCGAATGCACCAACATTGTCATCAGATAGGGTTCGTTCCAGTTTAGAGCCAGATGGACAAGCAGATGCTACTCGTCTCAGCGGTTGCTAGCTACGCTGGCAGCCCGGTCCGGCTTTGTAGATTGTGTATTAAATATAGACATATTATGCTGCAGAGCCCCCAGCCCCCTCTAAAAAATAAAATAAAAAAATCGTGAACCTGGTCCCCCCAAATGATGAGGTGTAAGCATTTTTTTAGATAAGATTCATATCTCCCCGCGTCTTAATGACGACTCAAGTAATAAGAAGTCCATAAAAATGTTATTAATTTGTTTACTCAAAAATTAATTTAAAAAGTTAAATTAAACATATAGCATACGATATAGTCTTACTTATAGAATCATAAGTAACATTAAAAAAAATCATCAAAAACCTTCAAATAGTTTAGATCTGTAAAAGTTAAATGTTCACATTTTTTGCAGCCCGTAACTAATGACATCTAAACGACCTCGGTGAAAACAAATCTATAATCAATAGATAAAATGAAATTTGAAATGAGCAGAGCCCACCCAATACTTTATTACTTTCCTTTTTCTGAGCCGACATTTGGTAACTTTGCAAATATGTCTATCTGTAGCACCCAAATTATTATAGAGACCGTGCACATGAGCATTATTTTAATTTAATATTCTTTCGAAAGTGACATTTTCTTTGCGATTTTGCTGTGAATGAATAAGACTGTTTTTAGTGAATTTAGAATTGTTCATGCGATTTTTAAGAATATTTACGTACGTAATGTAAGAAATCACGAAATAATTATCCCAACTTGTCATGTCATCGGTAAGACAACATTTTACCTTAGGTGTAGAATATGTTTTTGACAAAGCTTTTATCAGTTTTTGATAAAAAAATATCTCCAATATAAAAAATATTTTTACCAACAATTAAGATTTATATAAACCTCATTAATTGTCGTTTTTGTATCATTCAAAAGTGCACACCTATATGTTATCGGTATTTAGAAAAAGACGAGCGGATGTTATCAACACTACACTGTATTAACTAGAAGAGGGAATGCTATAGATCCAGTTATATCCCCCTTTGAGTGGCACAGACCAGAACTTCTTCAAACGTATTCAATTCAGCCAATTAAAAATGTGAAATTAATATTTGAAATCAAAGAACTAAGTATTTCAAAGTTCAAACATTCAACTAAGGACGGTAATTTTGGGCAGCGATGGATGCAGTGCGTGGGACTTCGTGTCATGCCAAATTCCAATATCTGGATGTTGTAATACTATCATTCGTGATGCGATAAACAAGGCTTGAAGATTTTCAATGCTTGTACTAAGGGGATTATTTGTTTAATTAACGATGAGATTTGTTTGAAACCAATCCTCGTTAAATATATGCGACGGCTTAGATTATCTTTCAGTACCTATACCTCATGTAATCATCGATGGAACAACATAACAATAACAGTTATTTTAGGACTGTTTTTGGAGAAGAAACGGTTTTTAAAATAACAGTTCTGAGTAATATGTGACAGTTCCTAAAAGTAGGCTTTTAAATAACAGATTTTAAAAAAATGTTATTATTAAATGAGTTACCAAACGAGGCAAGTTGCGTAAGGAACGATTACTTTTAGTTCAGTCATAATAAAGAAAAGAAAACATCGAATACTATAACAGCCTTTTTACTTTCTCATACAACAGGAAAGTCTTGTAATCGTGCGAAAGTTCAGTTTTAAGGTTTTAAATATATCAGTTTGTTTGTGGTTGCACCCACGAAGTCTGTAATCAGGGGACCTAGCCTTCCTATGCTTGCTGTGTTTCGAGACGGACCGTTTTCTGGTGCACATGAGATAGCGCTGTTATCATTACCTGGGAAAACTTCGGTTCTTTCCACTTGTTTCTACCATAGTTACTAAAGTTGTTTTACTTCACAGACACTATACACACATGTAAGTGTGTGGGTTACCCAGTAGCTGACATCATATTGGTTCATGCGCCAGATATCGGTTCACCGCTACGCTCGAGCTTGGTCTCCTGGTTACTGACTTTGTGGTTACATATACATATAGAGCCTAAACAACTGGATCGATGTTGCCTTAATATGGAATTCGTGTTTAGGATGGTCACACTTCCTAACTCAAATATTCCTCTAGAAACAGGTAATAAAACATGCGTAAGGCTCTCACTTGTTAGAAGTGAAATTTAGGTTCTAGCATTTGTTAACGAATATTGCATTTGTGTTCTATTTTGAAACATAACTGCAATAAATTATTCGCAATAAAACTTTATCATACAGGAAAAATTTGTAGGTTATGTCAAAATGTCATAGTTTGAAAAATAGCCACCAGTGATCTCTGTGTTCTTTGCAACCAGCACACGCAACGCGACAACAGACGAAGTTCGACGACAACAAGCGAGGCTCACTAGACGCTTGTGAGAAAATGCTACAAGTGTGGAGTGGGCATTTGACACAGAGACTACAAACGATTCTCCTCCTCTTTCCTTTCAACTGTTTGTTGGTGTCGGAGAACGCGAAGCGTTTCACTTTTCGTCTGATCAGGCCAATTTGGCCTACCGCACCTAAGAAAGTTTTACTTCAAAAAGTGGAAAATATTTTTCAAAAACAGCTCTAACAGTTTTGACACAGTTTTGCACAGGGATACTCCTTTACCACCAGCGATAGCAGGCTTTCTATAGAAAATACAGGGAGAAAGGCTATGACGATGTAAGCCTAGCTCAAGTTGTGTCGAACCGTTTAATGTTGCTCCTCTTGAAGATTTTAGGTCTATAGTTTCAGAACGAAATACTATTATTTCATAACAAGTTCTTATTAAAAAGCAGGTACAACTGTTATTGGAAAAAATACCTGTTTTGCCCGTCACTACATGCTATGTTAGATTACCGATCATTACTGTATAAATCTTGAATTAATTTTGCTTACTTAGCAGCATGTTTTGCTTGTTTGCTGTATCTACATTATAAGCAATGAATATTACTCGTATTTTATGATATTACCTTATCCAATTTAGTTATAATCTATAATCTTATTATTATATAAAGGCAATGGAAAGGATGATTTACAATTGTCCTGCAATAACAAAAGGGTTTACAGAAGGTCTCTATAATAAAAAACCACGGACCGGCCGCGATACTAGTGTTATAAAGGCCTAATGACGTCTAGGGATGGGTACAATATTTTTGAGATTTGTAGATTCTATACGCTAAACACCTGAGGTCATCAGCGAATCTTTTCTCTATGTAACAAATAAGTGTTTGTAGTTTTCGTAAAAACAGCACAAGTAGTTTTATTTTTTGAAGAAAGCAACTTTATAAACTTCGTATTTTTCTGTAATTTTTATTTTTGGAAGCTAGTGGCCCTGTTCGGCTTCGTCCGAATTTGTAGATTTCCACTGTTTTTTCGTCGACTTACGCTGCAAAATTGGTCTCCACGAAAAGCGATTTTATTTTAACGCGATAATATATAGCCTATGTCCATGATGAAGGTTCAATCTAAATAGTGGTAAAAGAATTTTTCAAATAAGGCAGTGGTTCCGGAGATTACCCTCCGCATACACACAAAATCACAAAAATCGCACTTTCTCTTTATAATATAAGTATAGATTTTATATGAACAACATAGATACTTGGCTGTCAGAAAATCATGTTTAACAATGATTTTAGATTGCTGCCACCCATATTTATCTTAGATTCTGCAACCTATAACATCAGTTATTTAGTTTTGAATGATAACTGTCTAAATTAATTAATTTATGCACTACTCTTTTTTATAAGAATGAAAAATATAATTATTACTTATTAGGTAACTTTCTAAAAGAATGTGCACACTATCCAGCACGACCAGTACAGCACGGACCAGAAAAGTCTGTTTGTGAAGATACCCATGTTATTTAATGGATTAGCCCACGTTAGAACAGTATAGGTACCTGCAACCAGCAACGACCGTTAGTTGGTCGCCTGCAGTTTCTATCTATATAGCCGCGCTAAATCGAATTAGTGTGCTAGTGATGTGTCGATTTGGTTAATTAATTTTCATGAATAGGATGAATCCAAAGCCCTCTTTTTACCTGGCTTCTTCCTCTTCACACAACATCGTCAAAATAAAAAAAAAATTTACCGAACTACGCACGTCTTCGTTGTACACTTGCTACTTGAAAACTGCAAAATGTGTGCGAAATCGTGAGGGTTGCAGGTTCGTGCTGGTATAGTTTGCGCGGTCTTTAAAATTACTGTTAACATTTTACCAATCCAACCCACAAGTGGGGAATAGTAGATACTGGTTTAGGTCAAAACTCACATTTCAAAAATTTTACAATATCTTTTCATTTTGAGGTCCCCCGAATAAAAAAAAAACATATTTTTGGAAAAGCTCTGTGTGTCTGTTTAGTCTGTGAACACGATACAGGTCAAACGAATGAGCGGATTGACACCTAATTTTGGGAGGATGTTTGGTATGCAAATATGTAGAGCCCTATTGTTTTTGTGGAAAATCGGCGCATACGTAGAGGAGATATTATATGCTATAACGGTGTTTTTTATATAATAATGGTATACTTTTCATAACGGCTTATTATTCTATTTATTATTTTCAGAAAGAGTCGTTAATAAATTTTTTTTCTAAACTTTATACATAGTTCCGAAAATATTTTGAAAATACAAAAAATCAACTGTTCTTTTGTTTTGTAGATTTGTCAGAAATAAACTAGATAAGCAGGCTTTAATAAATTTTTACACGACGTGGAACATATTATGTAGGTAACCATGGCAACGAATAGCAAATATAATATTGAATACTAGTCATTACCCGCGTCACCTCACGCGATATCAGAAATTTTATTTTCTTTATCATACTATATCAAATGTCAACATTTTTAAGTTGGATTGGTCCCGTCGCCCAATTGGCTGGAATTTTCTTATAAATAACTAAACGAAGACATTATTATCAGTTGCGCTTCTTTTAAAATGTAAACAATACAAAACCAAACCGACACGTCTTCAGATTGAGAATAATAGTCCGTGAAAATCAAATTGAAATAGGTTCAACGGTTTTCATTAATCGCGAATAGAGACATAGAGAAAAGTGCAATTTTTGTAACAGATATGAATCAAGTAACGCTTAAACGACTGCGATATAGTTTTAAACACAAACGGGTACAGAATGTATGATTTGGTGGTATAGTAGGTGAAAACTAAGTACCTACTACCTATACCCATTATGTCATAGCTATAGGGCACAGCGAATTTGATACGCGAGACACAATGAAGTTAAGCCCATATGTGTTGCTGGCGTTGACATAATCGGATTTACCTTTATAAGCTGTTTATAGTCAATGTTAAACCCTCGACATTCTCGTGCATGTACATAATATACTTAATATATCTCTCTACTAGTAATACCTACTAGTAGGTGCTACTTTCGTAATGCTTACAATATCGCTCGAAAATATTGTCAATTTTATCGTAGAATTGATTCCCATTTTTAATTTATTGCATACCTATTTAGATCGAGGATAGGGTTGCAAATCCCAAAAGTAGAAAAGTCGGACTCGGTATTATACAGTATGTCCCCGGATTGAGTTCACAATAGGTGAGATTGACCAAACATTTTCGAATTGGAATTTCATATTTTGGGATTCCGCCCTGCTTGGTCTGAAACTTATTTTTGGTTTACTTTCGATTTTTTTAAATCACGTAGGCCTTTACAGTTGAGTAAAATCTCTTTTCGTTTCAGGTAAAGTACCTTTTCCATTCATAGTATGCAAAAGTGTCACTAAGAAAAGTTGTTCGCAATGAAAAATTATGGCGTTATGCAGAATGATTGGCCTACCTACTTTGATAATATAGAAGTAGAAAAATGTTTATTATTAACGATTACATGATAAATCTTAGATGAGAAAACAGGGTGATTAGAAATGTTCAAATTAACATTCAAATTTTTACAGTTTATCAAAAAAATAAATTAAACTCCAATTACTTTATTTGGCTTCCTCCGCGCGATTGTTTTTGAAACAAAACAAAACAAAAGCGGATTTTATCAAAGTAGACCGATCATTCTGAAAATTTGCATAACGCCATAATTTTTCATTGTGAACAACTTTTCTTAGTGACACTTTTGCGTACTAGACGTATTGAAAATAAAACAAAAAAAACCGGTCAAGTGTGAGTCGGACTCGCACACGAAGGGTTCCGTACACTATGTACTTTTTAAATACTTTTGTAAAAGAAACAAGAGAGGCGCTATAACAATATGTAACCAGTGGGAGTATGCAAGTAGTTCAAGAATTTCAAGGCGTGAAATTTTACAATAATACACCCCGGCGTTTTTATATTATAAACACTTTTTTTACAAAAATTTCTTGTAGAATAAAATAATATAAAGTTTTGATAAATATACCATTATATCAAATAACAACGTTATGGCAAATATCTCTGTTGCGCATACGCCGATTTCCCCCCAAAAAAAAAATATACAAAACTTTAGAATATTAAACCATTATGAAAAATATACCATTATTATATAAAAACAATGTTATAGCACATATCTCTTCTGCGCATGCGCCGCCTTTCCCCCTAAAACTTTTTACAAAACTTTCTTTTAAACCATTATGAAATATATACTATTATTATATAAAACAACTTTATTGCATATATTTCTTTTGCGCATGCGCCAATTTTTCCCAAAAAATTTACAAAACTTTTGTAAACATAGATAGAATAATAAACCGTTATGAAAAGTATGCCGTTATTATATAAAAACCAGCCTTATAGTATATATTTCTTCTACGCATGCGCCGATTTTTTTCAAAAATTTATTTTACAAAACTCCTGTAAAACAAAATAATAAGCCGTTATGAAAAGTATACTATTATCTTATAAAAACAACATTATAATATATATTTCTTTTGCGCTTGCGCCGACGTCTCTCAAAAACAATAGGCCTCTTCATATTTGCATATCAAATATCCTCCCAAAATTTGGTTTCATTCCGCTCATCCATGGTGTTGGAATGGTAAAAAATGTCAAAAATGACGTTTGCATCTGTCAAAGCAATATGTTCTAATAATTAAAATTAGTTATTCAAATCGTTAACTCAGAAGGCGTTGCACTAATGTCAAAAGATTTGAAATGACATTCGTTTTTGAACAAATGCAATCTTTTTTTTAAGACAAAACATACGCAATTTTTAAATTCCCATAGTACAGTATGCAACAAACGAAGACAGACGATCCCCGTGTATGCTATGGATTAGACAAAATTGAATTTATACATTTTATTTCTATATAAAGCTGTATAAAAAAAGTGGTACGACGAATTCTGTTATACAAAATCTATGTAAAATTTTCTGCTCTTTCGTTTAAGACAGGTCTCGAAACGATCTGATTTAAATTGAGCGACTTATAAGCAAAAAACTGAATTTACTCCTCTTTGGGGAGTTTTGGGGTTTTTTTAATTATTTGTTGTTCTAGCGGCAATAGAAATACATACTCTGTAAAAATTTCAACTCTCTACCTATTACGGTTCTTGAGATACAGCCCGCTGACAGACAGACGGACAGACAGACGGACAGACAGACGGACAGCGGAGGCTTAGTAATAGGGTCCCGTTTGACCTTCGGGTACGGAACCCTAAAAATGAAAAAGATTTTAATGAGTTATGCAGTTTATAACTTAGATGAATTTTATAATATAGATTTTAAGAATTTTAGTATATAGATTTTAAAATTTATTTAATATTTTAATATTTGATGTTTTATTGATATTTTAAATCCTATTGACGCTATCTACGCTGTAACTAGCAATATGGAATTATGGAATAAAGGAAATTATTATTATTATTATTATTATGAACGGAAAAGGTACTTTACCTGAAACGAAAAGAGGTTTTGCTCAACTGAAAAGACCTACTTGATTTAAAAAAATCGAAAGTAAAGTAAAAATAAGTTTCAGACCAAGCAGGGCGGAATCCCAAAATATGAAATTGCAATTCGAAAATTTTTGGTCAATCTCACCTATTGTGAACTCAATCCGGGGACACACTGTATTTAGCCGGACATTTAGCCCTGAAAGCCGGACTAAGTACTTTTTTTTAATAAAAAAAAACTTGATTAAATATTTTTAATAGTTTTATATACTAATCAATCACAGTTTTTATTACAAAACTAACCGAACATTATAACTAAAAACAAACAACATAGAAATTCTATTAAATAAATACAAGACAACAAACACAAATAGCTATCTTCTTATTTTAGAGGTTAAGGAAGACATCGGGTAAAATGTTGCATATTTTTTCTCTAAAAATCATATTTTGTGAAAATAAATAGGTAGTTCTATTAAAAATGTCAAAGTCACTCTCATCCCTGCGCAAGTGTTAGGGGTGGGGAGTGGTATTTGTCTTCAAACGATGTTCCGCTTCAAACTAAACAACTCTTGTCTGACAGGTTTTTTCCGAAAATGTTGCTCTATCTCAATAATTTTCCATATAGATTAAAATGGATCACCCGCTTTAACGCAAAGTTTATCGCGTGTGTCTGTCTGTGTGTCCATTAAAAACAGGAGAACTACGGAACGGGTTTGAATGCGGTTTGTACCATTCGATAGCTTATTTCTTGGAGAAGGTTTAGTGCTATTGTAACAAAACTGCTGTAATCCGTGGCGGAAATTATTTATTTACAAGAATAAATGTTTAACAAAACGGTTAAACACACAAACGAAAGCGTACTTCTTTAACTTAACCGAAATAATAACGTTAACAGAAACAAAACTAATAGTTCTAAGTTATAAAATAAAAGACTAACTAACAGAGAATATAGAGTCACTAAATTATGTACACAAACTATTTACTACAACACAGGAACACAACACAAAGTTTAGCTAGTACAGTAGCTGATTCACACTTGTATTTACAAAAAAAAGTTATTTAAACAGATTTATCTAAATCGCATCCACTAAATTTATAATTTATTTTCGCAATATAACTGAATTTATGTCGTAATGCCAGAGCACTGTGTCAACACAACGAACAGCTCCAATAACTGACTGCCCGACTTGCTCACTCTGCCCGCCTTTTATAGTTTTTCGGTCCAATCTCTAGAATGTTCTCCACGCATCGAGTTCCTTTCCTTTACATGTGTGTGAGTCTCCAAGGTCAGGTGTTCGTTACCTGTTTCCATTGTTGTTGGTTGACCTTCAAGTATTGTATAGACTTTTCTACTTTTTTCTAGAAACTCCATAGGCGCATCACTGGGGGGAAATGCGCAACATAATTCTTTAGAGTTCATAGTCGTCCCAACTGGGGGGCGCAACACTATCATATATCCGTCCCAGTAATTAGAGAACTTATTTAAAGGTCGAGTTTTGAAATAAGGAAATTAAATCTACATGGGCGACATCGTACTGGGTAACTATCAAATGTAATATCTAATAATGAATCGCAGGCAAATGCTACATTATATCCATATATTATTACACACAGATG
This sequence comes from Xanthostigma xanthostigma, assembly GCA_963575645.1. NCBI lineage: Eukaryota > Metazoa > Arthropoda > Insecta > Raphidioptera > Raphidiidae > Xanthostigma > Xanthostigma xanthostigma. Next base: position 31,023,459 of record OY754469.1, on the reverse strand, counting down.
AAACCTAAAGCGCCGCTAGTTTTAATATAGAAAATAATGATAACATTTATTTATCTGCAATATTAATTTTTGTCCTATTCTGCAAGATTTTAGAAACACTCTGTTCGTATAATGAATACATGCAATTTTTTGCTACTGTCTGTTGGGTGGGCACGAAGTTTTATAAAAATCTAGGTTTCCTAGGTTACCTAGACCGAGGTGTAAATATGTAACTCGTTTGAAATTCAATGCGGGGCTTAACGCGTCGAATTTTCAAAATAGCTAGCCGTTTTATAAAACGGTGCTGTATTGTAAAAAGTTAACTAACATTCAGCCGGATTGTCGTCACTTCACTTTTTGCAATGCAGTTGGCAGATCGGGTTGTCTTATGCCCATATTTACCAAACACTATTAAAGATAGAAGTTACCAACCCTTGGAACAGATTTATTCCTTCGGATAAAATTTTCTTTCAATTCACCAAGCAAATTATCAGATGGAAAAGTTAGTTCAAAAATAAATATACACTGCACTATACTCCTTGCTCTTTTTGTTTTTTGATGTTAAAAATTATTTAGTAATGTTATTCTGTTTCACGTACCTTTCGCTATATTTAAACTTTTATTTGTGTTCATTCGTAAACATAATTAAAAATCATTCAGTATACAAACATACCTATTAAAACAGTATTTGATATATTAAGAAAATTAGCAGGATTGTATCGACAATTCTGCGATTTTTCTTAATATTATTATCACCAAGGACACGATATCTATACTAATATATAAAGCTGAAGAGTTTGTGTGTTTGTTTGTTACTTTGCTTGAACGCGCTAATCTCAGAAACTACTGGTTCAAGTTTAAAATTTTTTTTATTGGATAGCCCATTTATCGAGGAAGATATTTATAATATTTGATATAGGTTAATAGGTTATAGCAGAGCATTAATGAAAACTGTTGCAAAATATAACTCAAAATTTGTCCGACCGACAAAAACTAAAAGGTAACTCCGATCATCATGAATTTTGCACACAACATTCACCTCGGTAAACAAAGATGCACGTGCGTACTCATGTCCCCCCCCCGTTCGTTCTTTTGCACCCGGATGAAACCGGGCGGGATCGCTAGTCTAATGTAAAGTATTTGATATATGGGTCTTGCACCAAGCTGACAGAGCAGCGCAACTGGTTTAGCTGCCGAGACACACAGTTTAAAAAATCAATTTTGCGGCAAGCGTTGATATTATATTTATGTCATGTTGAAGTTCGCTAAAATTAATATTTTTACATTAAAAATTACTATTTTATGGATTTTTTGTATAAAATAAAAGTTGATTTTTTTCATAAAACATTGCTTGTGTTTCATTATATCATTGTTTTCTTTTTCGCTAAAAATATTTATATTAAAATTAGTTAATTTTCGAAAAAAATAAAGAATCAATTTTGCTAGGAATATGCGTTGAGGGGAAAGGTTAAAATAGTGGTCTGGTAGCTTGAGTGAGGCAGGCGTGTATGAAAGCTGTATTTAACTGGAAGCTCAAACAGTAGCCAGCAAGACAAGTTTAACGTGACAATGCTAATGAACACAACCAAACTGGAAGTAGAGTGAAATACAGGTCATAATATTTATGGAAACTTAACCAGTTGCGCTGCCATGGAAGCTCGGTGAGGAAAGGGCTCTTAAAAGCAGTTTTTCATCTTTGATGTACAAAACTTTATATAAACTTTTGTGCGGTAATGTATTAAGAGTACATCCACCCCTGTGTACCTGTACCTGCATAATATAACCTACAGTGAATAGCGTATAAACACTCTGCAGGAGTTTACGCAGTAATAGCGTATTAATTAACCCCTTCCTCCTAGTTGTACCTATATGTTTACCAATTTTATAGCTTTCCGAGTAAATATTCTATGCGCAGTATTATTTCTTTTTAACTTTTAAGCTAACGTGTGATTTTTAGCGCAGCTCGAGTTACTTCAAATTGGAAGCAAAAATAGTGTTTGATGTTGTCAAATATTTATACAAGTCTAAAACGTATTAACTGGTAGGTATTGTAGAGAATACATATCTACTAATGAATAAGATTGGTATAATATCTCTACTACTTTGGAATATGTCAGTGTGTAATACTCGAAAATAGCTGGACCGATTTTGATGAGAATTGGTACACTGTTATACCAAAACTTAAAGTACACGATACTTTTTATCCGGTTACAATTGGGTTAAAATTGTGAAAAGAATGATATTGGTCAAACTAAAAGTGCTCTTAAAACAAGAATAAGAGAACACCAAAGCAACCATACATTACTCCCTGATAAACAAAATGTGGTAACTAAACATAAATTTGAACACGACCACAAAATTAATTGGGATAATATATAAATTTTAGATAATGAAAAAAATTCTTTAAAAGCAATATTTCGGAAATGTTACATATAAAATCAAATAAAAATTCTCTTACAGAAAATTTAAGATATTTATAATATTATTTTGAAATAATGTTTCGTTTTTAATGATTTTTCCTTTCTTTTTAGGTACTAACAAATATATTCATGACTATACTTATTAAAAATTTTTGTTATTATTTTTTCAATATTTCGATATTTTAAAAAAACTTACAGTGAATTTTATTAAAAACTAATTTTAATCTATTCTGAAGAAGATGCAAATCCGGACAAAACGTTAACGTACTGAATTATATTTTTATATTTTTGTTAATATATTTGTCTGAAAAATTGCTCGATAATTTTATTTATTGAACAATTGGGTTAAGATAAGGTTAAAACCGATAGGTACTAATATGAGTGAAACCGCGAATAAAGGCTGGTAGGTACACGAAATTGAAACAAGATATCAGCGAATTCTTGAAAAATAGTTTTTTCTTAAAATAAATTGAAATACCGTATTTCTTCAGTGTAAAATATTTTTCTTTTGTGAAAACTTTATAATAATATGTAATAATAAAATAACTTCAAAGTTTAGGAGAATTTCTGTAGAAAAAGATCTTTATGAATAAATATAATAAAATTGTTCTTGAGAACGTTGAGTAAGTAAACTTCTTAAAATAGTGTATGTTAGAACTTTGAAAAACGTGTTAAACAAGCTTGTTTTCTTATTAATTGTAAACCGTGAAGAGACGAAATCATGAAGATGGGTGCAGCGGGGATTTGTTATATACTTAAATTATTATCTATGTCTCTTTTGAATACGCAACGTCGTGAATATTGAGGGAATACTCTACAAAATTCCTGAAAAAGCAAAATATAATTTTACCAATTTTCTCTTCGAAGTATAAATGTCTAATTAAATTACTTCCCTGCAAAATTTGCAAAACCTCTGCGTATTGTATTATATTGCATATACCTATTTAGTTTTTTTTTTTTTGATAATATGTACGTTTATCGTAAATTATAAAGAATAAATATTTTTTAGTATCGTTAAAAAAATTAACTTCGTCTTTTACACTCCTGCTGCACATGCTAGGGTTGTTCTGTTACCGCTTAGCGACTGAGCTATTTGCTTCTGTGCTGACACATATTAGTATAATATAGACACTTACTAGACAAAAAAAATAGTTTAGCCATTCTTAGTTTTCTTAAAATAATTTTTGACAAATTTAACGGTTGGTTACCTTTAAAAACGACTAGATTTGGAGACGCAAAATGTCATTTTAATTCTTTGCACTGATTAAATTGAATATAAAGCTTGTCATTTCCGCGCAGAAATCAAATTTTAAGTAGTTCTCAGTAGTTTTTAGTGGTTCTCGGTCCATTTTTAATTAAAACGTATTGTAATCAGGAGATTTTTAAACTTTAACAGTCAATAACATGGTAGTTATACTTCGAAGAGCAACATGATAAAAAAAGTTGTTACATCTGGAACAGTCGGTAAATATATCTTGTGCATATGATAAATTAGCGCTACAATAAGTTCATTTCTAAATATCCCTAGACTCATTAGACGTATGTACATTGTGCAATACGTAAAAGTTTTGATAGAAATTTATATACAAAACTATATGTAGACAGATAATTGTTTAAGAGTACTTTCTAAGTTTAACACAGATGAATTGACATTCCTCAGGGAACTGCAATTAACGCTCTTCAACTAACTTTGATTGCAGTCATTAGATAAAGGAGGATGCATTACAATACTTAAAGACATAATATATATACACGTAGGTAGTGTTGTTAGATGAACGGCGATTTGAATTTGTGGTGTGAATGATAAATCGGAAACGTTATATTCGCAGCGGCATTTTGGATAATCTGTAGACATACAACGTTTAGTTTCTGCCGACAACCATTGTACGCTATGCCTTCATAGAACCCGAGACAAAATATATTTAAAAGATTTATTTAGAGAATAAACTAACGATGAACGATGAACATCGAACATTTTCAGTTTTATTTTACAAATAAATTAATAGCGAAATATGATTACTATTAGATATAAGTAGTTTCAGAAATAATACATAATATAGAAATGACAAACAGCCCGGTTCGACTTCGCTCGAATTTGTAGATTGTTTGTTAAAAATAGACACATTATATTATGGTGTCGTAACGTTTTTCATAAATATATCCATATTTACCCGCCATTGCCGACGAATTACTGCTCCCTGTTGTAATAGCATAATGAAACATTCCCAAATATTTTATCTCAGTATTCGTAAAAGTCGAAAAAAGTTTCCGGCTAGGAGCACTTGCAAAAACATTGAAACATGTAATTCTTTGTTTCTTACCAAATCCTTAACTTGAGAAATGATGGGGCAATCCATCATTTCTTTTTACCCCTTTGAGGAATGACTTTGCAAAAACGGTGAAACACGTAGATCTTTGTTTCTAATCATAAGCTTCAATCTGAATTTTCATATCCCTAACTTGAGAAATGATGGATTACCCATACAAACTTTCAACCCCTATTTTACCTTCTAGAGAGATGACTTTGCAAAAATGCTAAAACACGTAATTCTTTATTTCGTATCAAAAGCCTAAATACGAATTTTCATATCCCTAACTTAAGAAATGATGGGTTCCCCATAGCAACTTTTATTCCCTATTTCACCCTCTAGGTACAGGTTTTTTTTAGACAAAAGGTAGCCTATGTCCTTTCTCAGGATACACTTTATCTCATTGCCAAATTTTATCGACATGATGTGTTCAGCAGTTCAGGAATGAAAAGGTAACAGACAGACAGAGTTACTTTTGCATTTATAACATTAATATGGATTTGTAACAGCAGATCCGCTAATTTTGGCTCTGGTTGGCACCGTTGCATTTGTTCAATCTATACTCAAGAAACGAGGTGTTTTAAATATCGATAAACATAAAGAGATAATATCGATAATATCATTGACATGTCGCGAACGGAGTTTCGAAAACAAATTATTAACCAACGTTCATTTTCAATTAAAATAAAGTTGACTAATTTAAAAACTTAAAGCGAATATTTTAAAATACGAATCAGAAATAATTATTTATTATTTTTTTTAGATCAGTTCTGAAGAAGCTCCAAATCCGGACCGAAACGTCAATGTATTAATTATTATTTTTTTCTAATATATTTGTCTGAAAAATTTGTCGTTAATTTTATTTATTGAAGAGTTCTAATCAGACGTTAATCAAAGATTTAAAATAAGGTTGAATATTGATAAGATTGTTAACGCTCCGACCCCTAGATGCCGAACGTCTATGAATGAATAAATTAATCAATTAGGGGTTGTGGCTAATAGCCCGTTATTGCACGTCATCCTATAAGACTTATTGTGCCACCCCTTATCCTGGAATTAGACCTCCAATCATCTGGATCTTTTCATGAACTTCAGAGATGGGTGACTAGATTGTCCTGTTGAATTACTCCCTTCTGGTCAATGTATCGAAAGGCCTCGCATTCGAACAGTAAATGATAGTCTGTTTTGTCCTCCATTTCGCAAAATCTACACTGTATCGATTCCTGACATATCTCCATCGTGTGTAGATGTTTCCTCAGGAATGAATCATCATGACCAGTCAAGAAACCAACCATTTTCCTGAGTTTTGGTCTATTGCGGTTGATCAAGTCCTCTGTAAGCCTATTTGAAGGGCTCACAATAATCTTTTTCCCATGTGAGTTTCCTGGATTCAAGCTTCAGTCAGAGATGTGCTGATTGCGGATCCAATTTTCTAACAGTGTGTTGACTATTCGTATAAGTAATTCCACAAACCGATTCTGGTTCAATGAATTTCACAGAGGCTCCTTGTCTAGCAAGGCTATTCGCCATCTCTTTGCCCCAGATTCCTTCATGACTCAGTACCCATATTAAATAAATTTTGTTCTTTGTTCCAAGTCGTTATCTATAATAATCCACATCTATCTTTAGGATCATCTATCTCTGTCAAAAATCCTTCGAGAATTAGTACAAATAGTGATGAGTATTTGGAAAGAATTCCGTGGCATAAGGATCGAAAATGAAGCAATACTGAGATTTTTTTAAACTTGCATTTAATACTAACGTTTCGATACGTTTTGTATCATCTTCAGAGTATCGAAACGTTAGTATTAAATGCAAGTTTAAAAAAATCTCAGTATTGCTCCATTTTCGATCCTTATGCCACGGAATTCTTTCCAAATGCTCATCATTAACTTCAACGGATCACAGTTACTCTATTTATTGAATAGAGTCAATCTTCAGTACAAATAGTGTCAAACCTGAGTGAGTGAGAACTGGGTAAGCGAGAAAACTCTCTAAGTGAGAGTAATTGCCAGGTACTGTCTTTGTAACACTGTAAAACCTCTATTAAGTGACAGAAACATCCATAAGAGAAAGACGTTTTTCACTCATGGACCTCTATAACTGAGACTACTACTTTGCTGTACCTCTATAAGCGATAGCCTAACGTAATAATAGTTCCACAAAAAAGAATGAGTTATAAATAGCTGAATTAACTAACATTGTATAATTTTTATAGACCTCTATAAGTGTGAAAGGTCACTACTGTACTAAGCTGGAAACTTGGGTTAGTGAAAAACCTCCATAAGTGAAAAAGAGATCTCGGTCCCTTGTACTCTTGCTTATGAAGGTTCGACTGTACATATTAATACTTAATTTTTTGTATGGTATTGTGGTACCTAATATTTCTTTCGATTCATTTTTTTTCCTACATACTTTCATTCAGCATTCAATACATTTCACATAATAATGTTTACATTGAAAGCATCTGCGTCGCGTCGTCTCATTGGATGCTATACTACGTAATATAATAAATTGATAAGTAATATTGTAAAAGATTGAAAAACAAACTGGATGTTTTATGTTGAAATTGAAAGACGAAAGTATATTATATATATACACACTTATGTTTTGACATTATTTTGATTGATTATGAACATTGATAAAGAATGATTGTGGGCAAAATGTAAGCTATGTTTACATCAGCCCAGTTTTCTAATAATATTTTTTTATTTCTTATACGCACATAAATTCGTTTAATATCTGCGTATTATCAGAAGTTGTTCTTTCTTTTTTTTATGTACATTTTAACATTATTTGTTATTATTGTTGCGTGCCTCTTGATGGGACGACTCTGGAATCTGTAGGAACTACTAGAAACGACAACAATGGAAAACAGGTAAAAACATCCGACCTTTAGACAATCGCTTGGAGAGACACAAATACATGTAAAGGAAGAGATCTCGGTGCGGAAAGCAGGTAGCGAAGTTAGACCCGATTTCTTAGAATCGCTTGGAGAGAACAATAGATGTAAAGGAAGAAATCTTGATTCGTCCAGAACATTCGATAGAAGCGTGGGACGAGGCTATAAAAGGCGAGCAGAGTGGTTGAGTCAGGTCAGTCAGTTATACGTGTTGTTCATGTGTTGACACAGTGCTCTGGAATTACTACTTAAATTATTCAGTTATACTGTCCAAATAAATAACTTTAGTGAGTGCAATTTATATAAATCTGTTTAAATAACTTTTTGTAAATACAAGTGTGAATCAATTACTGCACTAGATAAACTTTGTGTTGTGTTCCTGTGTTGTAAACATTTTGTGTATATAATTTAGTGACTCTATATTCTCTGATACTTAGTCTTTTATTTTTATTATTTAGAAGTATTAGTTTTGTTTCCGTTAACGTTATTATTTCTGTTAAGTTAAAGAAGTACGCTTTCGTTTGTGTGTTTTACTGTTTTGTTAAACATTTATTATTGTAAATAAATAGTTTCCGCCACGGACTACAGCAGTTTTGTTACATTATTATCAACAACAAAGTGAATTTTTCGTATGAGCTAATGCAATATTTTGTTTGCTGTTTTTACTGTGAAAGCCTGCCTTTATAATACATCGCATCATAATAGGTAATACTAGCAATAAAGTAAGACAGTTTAAAACAAATGGAGGTAGTTTTCAATGCTTTTTTTATTTCTTTGTTTTTAATTAATTATTATAGCACGTACACTCGCTACTCTTGATATATTTTGTTTTGTTTCAATTTAATAGTTTTCGAGAAGAGTAGCGTCGGGATTAGATTTTCAGTCATAAATTATATCGATAAAATACCGTAGAAAAAGAAAATTTTAAACTACTTTAAAACTAAAAATGCTAAATGATTTTCATTATGGATGGTGGCTTAAGCCCGAGATTCTTAAGATAGCGGTGCATTAATATAGCAGCCGTAATATATCGGTGAATGAAGACGTGTTATATGGGTGTAATTTTCTCGATAGCGGCGGTATAATAGGCGTCACAAATCTAAAAGGCTCGAAAGTTAGATGCGAACGCGGGCTTGCGCTTGTACAGTCTGTTAAAAAACTACACACTCGCAACTCAACAAAATTAAAATAGCAATAACAACTTGATAATAGCGTACTCGACTGAACTTTAAAGCAGGAAAGTGACAAAGGCAACGAGCGATCACGGCCAAACACCCGACGACCGCACGTTCCGTGCAGGTAGCTGGGAGGTAGCGGGAGTATCAACGGCTTTCAAATGTGCCTTTGCGACGTTGTTTGTGACTAACTTCCGAACCTTTTACATCGGTGGCGCGTATTATACCACTTTAACGTAAAAAGGCGGCATCCATTCACTTCCATGCACACGTTTTTTGTGACGTCATTCACAGGCTTAGTACGGTCGCTATATTGCGGTACCGCTGTTTTAGGAAACTAGGGTTTTGGATTCAAATGTTTTAAGTAGAGTTTTTTCTTTTAACTCTAGGAAAAGAAAAAAAATACAAGGTATGTTTTATTAACCTTGGTTTCCACCGGGTAGAAACCTGATTGAACAGTTTTTAACAATTCTAACGAAACACGGTTGGTGAAAGTTTAATGTAATTGGATTAGTGGTTCGGAAGCGTTTATATATACAACTTAACACTTTTTATATAAGAGTAAAGATATACAGTTTTGGTTGTCTAGCCAAACAAGTATCTGACAAGTCAAATTGTTTGCGGACTTCACGTTTACACATTAAGAATGACATATTGAAAAAAACCCTTTCTTTGGAGAAAAATTTAAGAAATTTTTTCTTAGTGAGTGTCTACGTTAAAAAGGAACTATTTTCTAAATGTCATGTTTAAAAGTTCAAAAGTAGGGGCAGGATGTTTAAATATGTAAAAAGCACATATATCCCTTTTCACCGCTTCATGGTTTTTTGGAAAAATTCTTACTTATAGTGGATGCCTACATTGTAAAAAAATGTATCTTACATATTTCATGTCTCTGAGAGTAACAGTATGAATAGAATCATTAAATCTGTAAAAATACATTTACTCCCTTTTCACTCATTTAGGGATGAAATTTTGAAAACCTCTTCCTTAGTGGGTAGTTATAAAAGAAATGTGTCCTCAAAGTGGCAAGTTTTAAAGACCTCTAACATAGGCATAAATATTAAATTTGTAAAAAATACATTTATCTCTTTTCACCTATTAGGTGTAAAATTTTGAAAATTTGATTCTTGATACCTACGTTATAGAAGAAATGTATATTCCAAATTTCATGTTTCAAAGTTTCTGCTACAGCGTGAAAAAAAAATATTGATCATCATTTTTCCTGGCAACATCGATAATATCGCAAACACTGTGATTCGTAGACACTATATTAGACAATGTGGTCCTCATATTTTTAATACAGAAGTACTCTTGGCGCCTGTTTCATAAAAATCTTGATAAAATAAATGTGAATATTCTGCAGTTCCGAAAGGATATTATTTTCTAAATTGATATAAGTGTTTATAATGAACTTTCCCTTTTCATTTAACGATTTGTAATTAATTGATTTCATTATATTACTTCGCATCGGCGATTTTAATCTTTTAGGTGTTTTGTAAATTTAATTAAATTAAATACGTCAGAAGGTTATCAGAAATGTTATTATTTTGCTCGGCCAATTCGAAATATGGATATTATTTCTGATCAGAAATGCCTAATTGTATAATGTAAATATTGTAATGATTTGACACAATAATGTGTTCCCTTTTCTTCTCAATTTACTTACAGCAGATGCGTGCGGAATTATAGAAATTATTATGAATAGGGGAAATCTTCAATAAAAATTATATACTTGCAGCTTGTGTTCTTTCGTAATCAAATAAGTATCAATTTGCAGAGTAATGTTTTATTACTGCTATCTTTCAAAAAAGTTTTCACATAGGTTGAGATTTTTTTTATTTTTATTGTATTAAAGTTTGGCTGGAAGAAAAGTTACCAACATTTTGTATGTTGTTTATTTTAATGATATATAATAAATAACCATTCAACACAAATATTATTATTTTTAAAATCTGTTGTCATTTATTATTTTGTTTGTTGTTAAATGTTTTCAAAACTATTGGACACTATTTTTGATAGGGGAATTATAAAACGGTCGAATAAAAAAACTTTGGTGACTGATGATGAGATACTGTTTTATTAACTTGAGATATTAAAATAATAGTTGGGTGACTAAATTACTAAGTGAGCGACTAAATTACTAAGTGAGCGACTAGAATTCCTTCGGTAATTTTGAAGCAGATATCTTCTTTTGCTTTTACTTTTTATTTTTTTTTTCACTTTGAGAACTCACATTTTCATGAAGATTAAAAACCACCGCTTTTTTTGATAAAGGGGTATGCGAATTGTCTCGCAGTGAAACACGATGGGGCAAAGGTGGAGTTTTTAAAAAAATAATTCCGGGGTGAACTATAAACGGGTATGCGAATTGTAATTCCGGGGTGAACGATAAAGGGGAATGCGAATTGTCTCGCAGTGAAACGGGAAGGGGCAAATGTGGAGTTTTTAAAAAAAGAACTCCGGGGTGAACGATAACGGGGTACCTATGCGAATTAAATAGTTAATTGTTTGAATAGAAGTGCGTTTTCTAAAAAATGTATATTTAATTGACAGTCAATTAAATATACTTATATTTTTTAGAAAACGCAGTTCTATTCAAACAATTAACTATTAAAAACTTAGTAATTTAGTCGCTCACTTAGTAATTTAGTCATCCAACTATTATTTTCTCGTCACGCGGAGTCAGTCGCTCTGCACTTAGTAATACAGTAACCCAAATTGATTATTTTTGTCATCCAAAATTGTAATTTACAGTAACTTTTATCAATTTCAACTTACATATCTGAAAACATCTTGAAGTACCGGAAATTATCAAAATGACTAAAATATCGCAAATTAATGCGCATTTTGTGATTAAAACGCTTAACTAATAAACATTATGCAAATAGGCACCGAATGAGAAATTTAATAGATAAAATAATTACTTCACTGTCATATAATATAAAGGAACACGAATGTTCGACTTGCATTTTTGGAAGCGCTCTCACAACAGTGAGCAACTATGGCGCAGTAAGGAGAGTAAACGTGAACGGGATCCCCTTCCCTGCGTGTAGAGAGATGAATCGTGGCGCGCAGTTACTGGGTCTTGCGACAGTCAAAAGCAGTAAAGTGCAATGTTGACTTGGATCTCTTCTATAAGGACCCATAAAACCGTCTGCACTTTTGAGTTTGGCTTGTGAAAATATAAACCAAGATATGGTTATGAAACAATGCTTCGTATAATTTGACGTCAGCGTTGCCAACGCATTGAGTTGTTTTAAAAGCGCCAGACGTCCGATCAAAGTGTTTAATAAACTCGTATGTGAACCATTGGCTTTAACAGGACGCTTAGGAGGGGCCTTAGCGGATGCCACCTCTTGAAAAAGCCTACACATTCGAATTAAGTTATTAGTTAGTGGTATGTTCTCTGGTTAGTGGTGTCGGATTATCCGCGGTTGGGTCGTAATGTCCACGAGCATAGGGACTTGCAACAACCGCCATACTGTGAGACGTGTGACACTCGAATCACCGTCTCACATATTTTAATTGAGTGTGTCCAGTTTAGGGACACACGACAGCAGATCGGATTGTCAAGTGATCTATCTGTGATTTTAGGGAAATCACCCGGAAAATGTCGATCTGCTGTTTCGATTATTAAAAGAGACCGGTCTTGACCGATTTCTTTGATTTTATTTATTTATTTGTTATTTTTTTTTGTTACCTGCTTGTTATTGTTTATTGTTAATTTTTATCTTTTACCATTCCAACCCACAAGTGGGGAATGGTACTAGTTTAGGTCAAAAATCACTTTTCAAAAATTTTACAATATCTTTCCGTTTTGAGGTCCCCGAATCCAAAATACATATTTTTGAAAAATCTCTGTGCGTCTGTTAGTCTGTTTGTCTGTGAACACGATACAGGTCAAACGGATGAACGGATTGAAACCAAATTTTGGGAGGGTGTTTGGTATGCAAATATGAAGAGCCCTATTGTTTTTGGGGAAAATCGGCGCATGCGCAGAAGAGATATATGCTAAAAAGGTGTTTTTTATATAATAATGGTATACTTTTCATAACGGATTATTATTCTATTTATTTTTTCAAGAAAGTTTCGTAAAAACATTTTTTTTCTAAACTTTATAGTTTCAGAAATATTTTGAAAATAAAAAAAAATCAATCTCTCTTTTGTTTTATGGATCTGTCAGAAATAAACAGTTCGGCATGCTTTGATTAATGTTTACATGACGTGGAACATATTATTATGTAGGTAACTATTGCAACGAATAGCAAATATATTGAATACTAGCAATTACCCGCGTCACCTCACACGACATCAAAAATTTTATTTTTTTATTATAATCAAATGTCAACATTTTTGAAGTTGGAATGGTCCCGTCGCCCAATTGGCTGGAATTTTTTTTAAATGTTGTTATTTTTGAAGGAGATTTATTTGGTTGAGGAACAATTGAAATACTAATATTATTTGCACAATTGACAGAACAATTTTATAAGAAAACTGTTTTATGATAATTTTAAATTTAAAAATTTGTTGAGATTCATAATAAATGATCATGTATATTAGAATAATTTTTTTTACAATTTACCATCTTAACTTGCATTGAGGCCCTGATGATGAAAATATATTTTTCGAAACGTTGGCCACAAGCGATACACTGGTAAAGCTTATTTTCAATTGTTCCTCAACCAAATAAATCTCCTTCAATACATATTTTGGAACAAAACTTCTACTAACAGTTGTTATTTTTATCTTAACAGTCTATACAACTCGTTTTTTCTTAACAAGTTGATTTTTTGTTTTTATCTTTTATTCTGTTTTTTTTTTTCATTTATTATATATTATTTTTTTATTTATTATATAGACGCTGATGACCTCAGCTGTTGAGCGTCTATAATTCACAATCCCTCTCTCTACCCAAATCAGTCTCTCCTAGGACTAGACAAAAATTCGTTAGTCAAAGGTAGGAAAACGCTATTGGTATGGACTTTAACTAAGACTTTATGTCAGACCTGACGTTTGCCTAGCCAAACCTTCGAGCGCCAGAGCTTCGATGTTTGACTATAACATATACAGTATACACATTATTTATTCGGTGTGTACAGAGCTTAACAGTGGTGCGACTATGCACAGAATTACTTTTTGTTGTTTATTTATCGTACAAAATGTTTTGCTAAAAAAAGACAGCCTTAACACTTTATGTCGTACTACAAATTACAGTAATTATCGCTACTTCTCCCTTTTGTATAATCGTCCCCTTGTTCAAGCGAAACATGAAAAGAAATCCTACTTTACTTACTATGCTTAATTTTCATTTAAATTGAAGAATTATACGGTTGTAAATTACAAATACATAAAACTTTTGTTGATGGGACTTTTCATCGGACTCTACAAGAAAATTTACATTTTCAGAGTTATGTGGCTATTATACTAATATATTATACATAAAGTATGTGCCATTTAAATATAGTTGTGGCAAAAGGCAAATATCCTATATCAGTGCTTCTCAACTGTGTAAATTAATTCAAACAAAATATGTTACTTGCATTATTGTATTGCAGAATGAAAATATATGGCAATAGGTCATATGCATGTATTTTTTTCATATTTTTAATAGATTATTTAGTCAACCATAATACGGAAAAAAATTGATAATCATTTAAAAATGTAATATTATCACAAGAAAAAAAATATGAAATTTCACATTCAAAAATAGACAGTTTAAACAATCGGCCATGTTGGCGGGCTTATGTGACGCCACGATATATGATGCATGTCAACTTTGATGTCAAATTGTCAATGTTCTAAATGAAGTTTATTTGTTGTTTTCTCTAAATACTGACGTAATCTTACTGTGAGACGACCCAGTCGCCATGGAAACTGTTATTGATATATACTCTGACGTCACGCTGCGTTTTGAAAATTCGAAAATAGCGCGTATTTTCTACGTTTATATTTTATTATTTGTATTTTTTTCAGTGACTACATTAATAAAATAACCATTACGATATGATCAGGAACTAAAATATATTTCAAAATAAAAATTTAAACCAATTTGGAGTCTCATGCATATGACCTATTGGAACAAACCTCTAAAAGATCAAAAACATCGAACATTTGTTGAAGTGCAATACTTTATTAAAGCACTGTTTAAAAAATGTTGGTGTCATTTCCTCACGCAGTTATAAAAAGTGCTTTAGTAATTTTTTTTGATGGTCACATTACTTATTAGCTTGTGCAGTCCGTGGACTGGATCAAACTATCCAGTCCACGGACTGCACAAGCTAGTGCACGGAACGAGGATACTGGATCGAGTGTTATAATAAATTGGGAGATAGCATCCCTAGAGACTGCGGTGTTTCCAGTGACAAACCAACTCCTGTTAATTAAAAAAAAACTAATAGTTAGGGTGCTGACGCGCAAAAAAACCATGTCGTCCCAACTTTCTGCCGTCTGGTATATAAGCTATTTAAATAATTTAGAGCATTTTTTTATATTCTCATGATATATAGGCAGAATCTGGACCCATTTTAAGATGGAAGGGGGGAATGTCAGCCTAACCGCTTGGTTTTGATGGTATAACTTACTTTCAGTGCTCCACATTTCCGGAAAAATAGTGACAGAAAAAAATTCACGGATCATTTTTCCATTGCGTGAATAAAAAAAAAGTGAACTCTAACCGGATCTAACAAAATGGAAAATTTTCTTTTCGATGTGTACTACTTCGACGGAAAAATAGTGACAGAAGTTTTGGTCGTGCCATTTTTCCATAATTTGACGTCAAAATGTCGAAAATCTCAAAGATGGTGAAAAAGTTGGTAAAATTTAAAAAAAATTTCTGCCGATTCGTTTTTAGGTTCTGTTAGAACCAAATGACCGGGAAATACCAGCGGCAGAAATTTTTGACCAATTGCACCCTCCCCAAGCCACCGTTAAGATGGATTTATGAATTGGTCAGTTGGGACGACATGGTTTTTTTTTCGCGTCAGCTCCCTAACTATTATTGAAAAGTACAATAGTAACCAAGAAACCTTAGCAAAGTATATTTGACTTTAAATAGCAGAGCAACTTTTACGGTAGGTAGAAGTGATTCCGGTTGAATATGGATAAAGCGTGACGAGAGTAAGAAGAAACGAATAAAACTGCGGAAGAATTAGCTCGCTAGCAGATAGCGGTAAAAAAATAATTGCAAATAAAGATACTAGGTTTATCAAATATCTCAACCCAGTATACCCACGTGCTGGAGGGAGATAATAATGAAACCCTTCAAAAATGACCGACTAACAAAAATAGGGACTCAAGTCTTAAGGCTCCTCTACACTAGTGGCCATCACCGCCACTTACAGGCACTCACGATTGTGTAGAGGGCATATTCGTCGGTGCGTGGACATAATCGCCTGTAATCGGCAGTAATCGGTTGATTGTCGGTACATCAAAGGAATGCGTGGCCAGCATTGTGCGCCCGTACTTACAATCGGACCGGCACGATTGTGTGGAGGGCTAGGCAATCATCGCGGCAATGATAGGCACTTATTTGAGTGGCGGTGCTGGCCAGTGCTGGCCACTTGTGTAGAGGCTCCTTAACATATTCACAGTAACAGTTACATCTTGCAATTCAAAAATTACAACTTTATATTTCATTGACATTTACATAAAATATTGTATAATTTGGCTAATTTATTTATTTTTGAAAATGAAAATGACAATTTTTCATCGATATTTATTTTTGAAAATATTATTTTAGGGGTTGTAATTGCTATTAAAGACCGCGCCCACTTGTCAAGCATAAACCTGCACGACTAGCACAGCACAAACCTGCAGGATGTCACACACTAAACCAGCAGTTTTTAGTGCAGATTTTGTAAGGTGCGGTAAATATTTTTAAGTTTTCAAGTAGTTTTATCAATGCAAATTTATTAATGAAAACTACATAGGTATTACTAGCATACTAGGTCGGTCCAGCACGGCTAGATAGAAATTGCAAGCGACCGACTGACGATAGTTACTGACTGCCGGTTGCAGAGACTGGTCTAATGTGCGGTGCTTCGTTAAATAACATGGGTACCTTCACGAATAGGCTTTTTGCTTCCTGCTGTGTAGGTCGTGTTGGTTTGTGTTTGATAGATGTGGGCGGTCTTTAAAAGTATTTATGTATAATTCAATATCCATAATTTTTCCAGGTATTTAGAAGGTTCTCAAAAAAAAAAAACAAAAAAAAAACTATTCGATGTGAATTGAAAGCTAATTGAAAGTATCTGAGGCCAATAAAAATATCAGAGATTTGATATTATTATCTTCACCAGTTGCCCTTTCGATTAAATACAGATGTCAGTTACAAACGATTTTCAAAGAAAGTGTGAATACAATATTCAAAAATAACAAATGTAAACGTTGTAATAGAAAGTCGAGCATTAAATAAAATTTTCAAATCCTCTGACTTAAGGGAGGTAAGTAATCAAAGAAAATCCGTCGGGGGCTGCCATTCGTTGCCCTGAAATAAACTAAAATATTGCAGTTTTAGAGTATGTGGCTGATTAAAATCATGTTTGGTTATACGTAAATAATTAATTGTAGTCATTAATTGATATTCTCCTATTCTCAATTCAGGGCAGCGAATGGCAGCCCCCGACGGATTTTCTTTGATTACTTACCTCCTTTAAATCGGGGTATTTTAAAATTTTATATAATCATTTTTCTATTAACACAACGTTTAAGTACATCCGTCGTGGGTTTTTCAAAATTTTTAATTTGATTGTTATTTTATTTAAAACAATTTATATTTTTATTTTCTTTCAAACAATTATTGGTGGATTTATAGAAAATGGTGCACTGAACTCAAAAATGCAAAAAAAAATGTTTCTATCTTCATTAGTTTAAAAACGACACGTTTTTTTGTTTTTCCAAATTTTTTTGTAGTGCAGCGCCCCTTGGCGAGTAACCATCGTAACATCGATCTAAGAGCCATCGCAAATGAATTACAAACCCTTTACAGAAAACCGCATCTGAATCGATTGAACCGTTTTTGAGATAATTGGCAACATTCGAGTGCACACACAAACATACAATCTTTCAGTCTCACCCTAAACGCATATACCTTCTTCGTTCCGTCGTGGATAAAAACTGCAGACAGTTATATAAAAATACAGCTCGAAAATATATTCCTTATTAAAATAATCTGTTTATTAAACTTTTCTTCAAAATTATTAAATTCAAAGAATTGTTTTTTATACGTAAATAAATTAAGTATGACAGTTATTAAAAAAACATGTTATATTTTATCTCTCTTAAATAATGTTAACGTTTATTTTTTATTCCAGAAAAATAATTCTGTTGAATTTATTTAATTAAACAAACCATCAAACAGTTGAAATATTCATATTTAAAATAATTTTATTTTAGCTTTTTTATAAATTACTAATTATTTAAAAAAAGTATACCATGAACTGTTTCTTTATTTTACTTAGTTAAATCTAGGTATAAGGAAAGCATTATTATTTTCTCATTACGGTAAGCTATTTATTATCCCCGTTCAATTAAAGTGTGATTACTGAAAACACGTAGCGATGCAGAAATACTTGATATATTTATACAGTGTGCTAAAAAGTTTTCATATGTTTTACCCATATTATAGCTCTATAACGCTAGCCAAAACAAACAAAAAAGTTTTTGAATATGACCCCACAAATCAATTGTTTCCGAGATAGAGTAGATTGTGTGTCCACCCCGCTTGATGGCAGATTGCATCACTGGTTGAATGGGACTTCTACAATAATCGTCAGAGATTTATTTAAATCAAAATTACAACGGCAGATGAATGAAATAACGAGGTTCAAATGCTTGACTCCACTTAACTTTTGGATTTTAATTTATGTCTATGAATAATCGGGATGAATTGAAGCAATAAATAGAAAATGCCTGCCAAATTATTTGCGTAATTCCAGGAATATTAAATAAATTTCAGCCAATTAGACGACGGGACCATTCCGACTTCAAAAATATTGACATTTGACATATATGAAATAAAGAAAGTAAAATTTTTGTTAACGCGTGTGGTGACGCGGTTAATAGCTAGTGTTAAATATTATATTTGCTATTCGTACAGACGCACAGACTCTTTTCAAAAATATGTTTACCTCAAAATTAATAATATTGTAAATTGTAAATTTTGATCTAAAACTGCGGCGTTATTCATTTTTACGTATAGACACGGCGTCTGCATAAGAACATTTACTTGAATTATTTTACAATTAAAATGTGAAATTAGCTTTACAATTATTTTTCGATACAAAGAAAACAACGAAAAATTCTAATAAGTCACCTTGTCATGAATCAACCATCAAAGATTGATTAATATTTTGAATACAACTACAGGTGGGTAAAACATTCGATAACATTTTTTTACACAGTGTATAAGTGTTTTTTCTCACTTTAGTAGTTCTAAAACACATTCATAATATTTTGTTCCACTAATGGATTTTGGCGTGATCGAATTTTAAGATTCCGCACGTGTCTAAAATAGGTATGGATAAAAAATACAGAAAACTCCCGATTATTGCAATCCTACCCGTAGTAGTGTTGGTACGTGCGCAACCCAGCTTAGGGCTTTATTTGTAATTTATAAATGGCATTTTTACCATTCTAGACTACAAGTGGAGAATGGTACTAGTTTAGTTCAAAAATCACTTTTCAAAATTTTACAATATCTTTTCGTTTTGAGGTTCCACTGAATCCAAAAAAACATTTTTTTGGAAAAACTCGGTGCATCTGTTAATCTGTTTTTGTGAGCACTATACAGGTCAAACGGATGAACGGATTGAAATCAAATTTTGGGAGAATGTTTGGTACGCAAATATGAAGAGCCCTATTGTTTTTGGAGAAAATCAGCGCATGCGCAAAAGAGATATATGCTATAACGTTGTTTTTTTATATAATAATGATATACTTTTCATAATGGCTTGTTATTCTATTTATTTTTTCAAAAGTTTTTTTAAAAAATGTTTTTTCTAAACTTTATAGTTTCGGAAATATTTTAAAAATAAAAAATCAGCTGTTATTTTGCTTTGTAGATCTGTCAGAAATAAACTAGTTATTAAGCATGCTTTGATGAATTTTTACATGGCGTGAACATATTATGTAGGTAACCATGGCAACGAATAGCAAATATAATATTGAATACTAGCCATTATTCGCATCACCTCACGCAATATAAGAAATGTTCCTTTCTTCATTATGCTATACCAAATGTCAATATTTTTTAAGGTAATGGTCCCGTCGCCCAATTAGCTGGATTTTTTTTTATTTCACAAAGTAAACATAGAGACTTTTTGCACTGCATTTTGAAACTTTTTTAAGTTTAGTATTTTTTACATAATTGTCAGGTTCCTACGATTCAAGGGCGTTGATATTTTTTTTCTAGGGGTGTGGAGCAAAAAAGAAATCAATATTTTTTTTAAGTTTTATTAATATCACACAAGAATACTCCCAAATTTTTTTCAAAAAGTATTTCTAAATTTTATTATTTAGTTTATAGGTATTAGTAATATTTCAGTTTTGCTTTTTATTGTTATGGTCCTGGGGGAGGGGTAATTATCCCCTTTACCCCCCCCCCCCATATCTACGCCCTTGTGCCCAGTTCCGTTTTTATCTACACTAATATATACAAAATTCTTTGTAGGTATGTATGTGTGTTTGAACGGATTTATTTTAATAACTCTGACGAATTTTGACGAAACTCTTTTTCAAATGTTTCTTATGATTCCGGAAGTGTTGTAGGCTATGTTTTATTTCACCTCTTTTCCACAAAGTGAATTAAATTAATTTAATATTTTTTTGGTATATAGGTATAGGTACTTCAATACAAATACCTATATAAAATCGTAACGTGTTGTCAAAGCAGATCGGTATTCTTTCTTCTCCCGCGCCTGTGTTATATGTTATCGTACATATAAGCCGTCAGACGACGTGCAGCTGTACAAGTGGTCATGCCACGAATATCGATATAAAATATGTAGGATGGTTTTAGATTACATCTCATTATACTCTCGTAATAGGAGGGCTATTATTCCCGGGAAACGCCTGACTAATTCGGCTATATTCCATTAATAAAGTCCGCGACAGACTTTTAATAGGCAATCGATAAATCTGGGAGAAGCCGGACCGGGCAAGTAATTGAATAAAATCAAAACTGAAATCAAAATGTGTGTCGTACCATGCACGCAGTTTCTTTTATGATTTCTGATTCATGACATGAAAAACATTTGGAAACGCTGTTATACACGTTCTCCTTTGCAACAGTTGGGTGGACAGCAGGCTGAGGTCCTGTTTAAGCTGATAGCTGGGTTATTTCACCGTGTTGTTAGAATTGTAAATTAGGGTATTTTGAATGAATTATAATGTATAGTTTATCCCTGCGGTACAAATGTTTACGTTTGTAATAACAAGGCATTAGTAAGTTGTCGAAATACATTTTTCCAACTTTTTACGCTTTATACAAAGTAAAGAAAAACAAAATATGGCATAAAAAATAGAGCAGGCTTTTCCAAATTTATACATACCTATTACATAACATACATTTTACAAACTCTCTCTGTAACGGAACAAATCCCCACCACCGACGTAAATTACCACTCTGAACCCAGACAACTTAGAGAACGCCGGGTTCTAGTAGAGAAGACAAGAAGACACGGAAGTGAACAAGCACATCGAGAACAATATAATTATTTTGCATTTTATTGTAATTTGAACGTAACTCACGATATTCATATTAATTTTATTGTAAAAATAAACAAAATATAAAATCACATTTTATAGGTATCTCCAATTTTAATATTTCATTGAGTAAAACAAAAATATATAAATTTTAAGACTACGTAGCCAAATGGCAAAAAACGGAACTCATAATTTTGTCATGTCAGTCATAGCCTTGTAACTCTGCCATCTTTCCATCGATTCGAAGGAAATTTTACAGATAGGCGTCTTATGTAAACCGCCTGTGTAATGAAATTATAAAAAAAATATAATGTAGGGGTAAATTTCCATACTTAGAACTGAGGGACTAAGAATTTTTATTTTCGCGCTTCCCTTTGCATGGATTATCGTTGGACAGGGCTTTAAAAGTGCAATAAAAGTTCTTTGGTGATGATTTCCCGAGATATAAGTACTTAAAGTCGTTAATAAAAACTTTGAAAGCATGTGATTAAAACATTTGAAAAAAATCAAGACAGTACCTTGCACTTTATAAATACTTTTAACGAAAATTATTTTGAACAAGATAATATATTAACAATTTTAAGGAGTATCGCTAATCTTTTGTTAGTCTTTATACGGCTGTGATATTTCTAACAATAAATCGGAGACAAGAACTACGGCTATATTATCTTTAAAAAAACCATCCGATGTCACTAGTGTACATGTCAATATTCATTAAGAGTACTTGGTTTTTGAAAGGCTTTAAAGTGATTGTATTAGTGTAAATCAGTGTTTTTCAAAGTGTGGGTTTACAAGGAGGTCGTGAAGAATGGCGAAGCCTCATTGAAAAAAAAACAAAGGTCAAAAACATATTTTTATTAACAAAATTTTAAAAAAATACCCATGAGTCACATTTACTATACTAGTTAGGAACAGCTGATGGTAGGGGGTCCAAAAATATTTTTTCACACTAAGGGGGTCGAGCCATGAAAAAAATTGAAACACACTGGTGTAAGTACCTATAATAACTTATTTTTAATTAATAATCTACAAAACAGTGCCAACATATTGCAATGACTTAAATCAAGGTAAGGGTTTGATATTTGTCAAACAACGCATAAATAATAATCCACAAATACGTTTTACGAACACTACGGAACCCTAACATGTGTGTCTCCAATACGTGCTTGGCCGTTTTTTTTTTATTTTACTTATAAAGCATAGCTACGTAATTATTTTTTTTAAAACGATGAATGTTGTTTAACTTTTGATTATTTAACTTATAAAATAACTTTTTATTCAAGTTTAATTATTCATCTCTTCTCGAGAGACCTATGTTGGCAAACACTGCTCTAAAGCACGGATTGCAAACATTTTTCACTTCAGTGCACATTGTATTTTCGTGGAACATTGATGTAGGTTATTGTTATATCTTGATATCGCATCAGTTAACCATTGTCAATAATAAATTCTATTCTCTAAATGCAAACCTAGCAATTTCGATTAATAACGATTTAATCATTCAATTTATTTAATAATTCAGAAAACGTTTACAATTATATTTATAACGCAAGTTTGTGGATAGATAAAACTAGAAGAATAAACTCCTTCCGGCGAATAGTAATTTTTGTTAGTGATAATATGTGATTTTGCATCTAGACCACCAGTAGTAATAGTCCAGTCCACATGTCCCTTCTTGATCGAATTCCAGTCCTACTTCACAGAAAATCATGATCATGGTGTCATTAGATTCGGAATAACATCTAGAACTTTTTGAAAAAAATGAAGTGGAGGACGAAAAAATTGTATAAGTTTTTAGTAAAAAAAGAGGGTTGGGCGAATATTTCAAAAACGATTGCAAATATCTGAAATCACAAAACAGATTCTGAAAGAGCGGCAAACTTACTACAAAAATGTCCCACCTCCCGGAACTCTACCGACTACCACCAATGAAACAGGGCTAAAAAAATTTTAGCCCTTTTTTCCCCCTCTAAATTAAAATTATAGATATTAGTAGTGAAGCTCCGGGAGGTGGGACTTTTTGATGAAAATTTTCTGCTCTTTCAGAATCTGTTTTGTGATTTCAGATATCGGCAATAGTTTTTAAGATATTCGCAAAAAACCAAACCCCTCTTTGTTTTTTACTAAAATGTTTATGACTTTTGAAATATTTCCGTCCCCCACTTCAATTATTTCAAAAAGTTTTTAGATGTCATTCCGAATTCGCACTGTTCTGTGTTATTTGCTATAAACATGATCCCATATACCTCCAGAAGTTTCTGTCTATCATAAGAAGAATCAAAATAAAAATGTTGTGCTATAAATAAGCCATGTGTAATTTATCATACGTATTTTGTCGGAACATATGGTCAAGAAATAGTATAGATTTCTTACGAATAACATAATGACCTGTGACATCATGATTTTAGTTTGTATTTTGTTCTTATAAATTAGACGGATAAATAATTAATCATCAACCGAGGTTATTCAAAGATTATAAATATTATTACAGTAAATCAGGAATTTCATAAGAGCGTAGTTATTAAACTTTCTAAGAAAAAGTTTTTTAATAACTCTTTCGGGTTATTTTTATTTATGTGTTTAAAGGTAAAAAATCTTTTGCTAGAGCCCAAATAAAACTGCATTATTATTATTAAAAATGCACTTTTCTCTAAGCTTAGTTTTTACCAATAGTGGAGTGAATTTGGAAAAAAAAAGATTTGAATTCGGTATGTTTCGAATCGAAAAATGTTCCCTACAAAATTTATAGAGTCGAACTTCCCAACATTTTGATATAGTTTGTGACCGACTGTCAGAGAAGGGGGAAAGTCAGGTTTAAAGTTCCCGAAAATTCATTTTTGCTCCATAGCTCACCATTATAATTATCAAGGGGGATTATCAAGTTGTAGAGAAAAAAAATCCGCGTAGGCTCGCTCCAGACCGGGTCGGATCGGAGAACCCGTTCGCGAGATATCGCCATTTTAGTGCGCTAAATTTTGAAAAATTAAATGCCTTTTTTTAAAAAACAATTGCAGCTGCTAGGAAATTAATTTTTTTTATTACAAAGGTACTAAAGACCTTCTTTGCACCGGAAACTGGACGCGGTGGGTCAATTAGAACCGTTAGGAGAGGAGGAAAACGATTTTTTTTAAATCTCCCATAACTTTAGTTCTAATTGACTTATCGGCCTAAACCTGACGTTATCTTTATCGTTTTATTATCTACTTTTATGTGACAAGTGAAAAAAAAATTCCCAAACTCAACTGCTGATGGGCGAAATAAAGTATTGTTACATTAACTCTCTCTTTCTTATGTAATATTGTAGCAGGAAAATTGAATTCTGAAACATTCAAATTTCTTGCGTAGTTAAGGAAAAGTTATTGTTTTTTAAAAAATGGCATTTAATTTTTCAAAATTCCGCGCACCCTAATAGAGATATCTCGCGAACGGGTTGTCCGATCCGACCCGGTCTGGAACGAGCCTACGCGGATTCTTTTTCTCTACAACTTTTATTGGAACTTACCCCTCGATAAAAATGACCAAGGTATGGGGCAAAAACGAGTTCTCGAGAACTTTAAAGTGGCTTATCCCCCTCTCCTCTCACAAACTATATCAAAATGTCGGGGGAGCTCGACTCTACAGTTTTTGTAGCAAACATTTTTCGATTCGATATATAGCGGTTTGAAATTCCCAATTGACTCCACTACAAGTCATGCAGGCAGGATTAAAATTAAAAGCGATCAAAAAATAAGTTTAAAATTTTGAAACTGGTTGTGTTACACCGAACTTAAATGGAAATTAAACAAAATTATGTATTATGTTGTCATATTTGAGTTAAGGGTTAAATCTGCGATGTTTTCTAGGATATTCATTCAAATGATATGATGTCAAGGTCAACTTTGATCTATCATGTCAGTCAAAGTAGCTTCGCAAATAACCATTATTTTTATCAAATTTTTGAAAAATAAAAATGGTTACTATGCAGGTCCTTCTTAGAAAATAAACATATTATGCTATCACGAACTTTTCTGTAGGGCTTTTTGAAAGCTACAATTCTGTAGCATATTAATTAGATTTATCTTTTATGGTTTAGTCAGCGTAAGCCTGTCCTAAAAGCATCTTTTACAACTTGATTTTCTACTATGTTTAAATTTAATATGAATGTATTATATACATAGACCTTCCGGAAGAAATTCTCTAAATAATGGTGAAAACCGCGTCAAAATCCATTGTTTATTTAGAAAAACTAAGAAAACAAACAAGACAGATAACGACCTTGTTTTATACTATTTGACTATTTGAGATACTAATATTATGAAGATGAAACTTTTTCAAGTTCCCAAATTATAGAGAAGGAAAAGTTTTGTTCATTTGTGGCGGGTAGTCTCAGGAAATGTTGAACCAATTTGAAAAATGATATCATTGTTTAAGAGCCTACTTTTTCCCGAGTAATTAGGACAATATATATAATTAGGCTAAGACAACATAGGGATGAACAGTGAGCGAAAATATAATAGTTAGGGGGCTGACGCGAAAAAAACCATGTCGTCGCAACTTTCTGCCGCCTGGTATAGATAAGTTCTTTAAGTAATTTAGAGCATTTCTGCCGCTTCATTTTTAGGTTCTGTTAGAGCCAAATGACCGGGAAATACCAGCGGCAGAAATTTTTTACCAATTGCACCCTCCTCAACCCACTCCTAAGAAAGTGAATTTATGAACTAAAATCCACTTTCTTAGGCTTTTTTTACCATCTTTGACATTTTTTTATTTCCCTTATCTTAAAATGGGTCCAGATTCCGCCTATATATCATATAAGAAAAAATGCTCTAAATTACTTAAATAACTTAGGTATATACCAGGCGGCAGAAAGTTGGGACGACATGTTTTTTTTGCGCGTCAGCTACCTAACAACTATAAAGCATGTCGCGAATTTACAGCCATTTTCTAAGCTAGACTGGTGTTCTTTGGATGTCATTTATGTGCAACTTGATCTTAATTCAAATATGTTTCATGGGCAATGGAGTTATCTCTATTGTCTCAACATATTTACTATAACTACTTTTCAAAGGTCATATTTTCTGATAACAAGAGTCTATAGTAAATGTAACTGATCGTTGTATTAGTTCAAGTGTTTGTGCTCAGAAATTGCAAGATTAACTAGTATTTAACGTGGAATGTCAGTAGAAGTTTCAAACTTCTCCCAACTTCTGATTAAGTCGGTTCTATCAAAATGACTATTTTTCCTAAATTATATTCTACAAATGAACCCTGTTCCAAATTTCAGCTTTTATACATCACTAGTTTTTTTACATCTTTATCGTAATTTTTATCTATAAGAAGACCAACTAATTGAAAGCAACGCGTTTGGGATACGAACCTAGATTTTGATTTCAAGCAACTTTTCTAAATAAATTTTTGACGCTACTATCTTGGGAAAAAATGTAAAATCATAGTTGGTCGAGGATTTTCAAATTTGGTATAGGGACCTAGACGTTGAATTTAAATAATTTTTCTTGATAACTTTTTGCCCTATTTGCAACATAAAAGGCACTTTACTCTAGAGAAAAATAATGTTAAAAATTAGTCTAAAAAATGAAAATTTCTAATCTATAATTTTTTACCTTGTACAAGAGTCGTTTCATCTATCCGGGGACACACTGTATATTTATATAATATAGTTTTTTATATCTCTATTTTTTTAACTTAAAAAAATATTATTTTTTTCAATTTTAATTTTTGAAAATGTTTTTTTAATATTGTTTCAGCCGTTTTTTATATACTAAGATCCCAGACCCGCCAAACCTACGTCATTTCAGTACTGCTAAGATTTTATCAGTAAATATACAATATTTTATAGTTAAAAACGTGTGCCAATTTGCTAACTTAAAAGCGGGGACTTTTTAGAGATAACAGGATCTAAAGGTACATAAAACACGTGCTTACCTACGTACACATTGGTATTATGCATACATATGAGTGCGAGTGAGAGCATTTAGTCTACATTTCATGAAGCTGTCCAAAAAAATCATCTCGCACTCATATGCATGCATAATACCATTGTGTACGTAGGTAAGCACGTGTTTCATGTACCTTAAGAACCTTTTATCTCTAAAAAGCCCCCGCTTTCAAGCTAGCAAATTGGCATACGCTTTTAACTAAATGCTGTACATTTATTGATAAAATCTTAGCAGTACTGAAATAACGTAGATCTCAGACTAATTCGAGACACAATACGAATTTTCATATCCTTTTTATATGAAAAAAATGCTACTCCGTATCTAACTTTTAATAAATAATAAAAGCATATTAAGTTTGTCAAGTTTAAATATGTAATGAAAATTCAGTCGAAAAATGTAGACTTTTTATAATAATTATAAAAAGAAGTAGAACTAACGAATTTGATACACGAAGTAGTAAGAACAATTACGCCAGAAATGCTTTGTGGAACAAATTCGCATAGCTTACAAAAGAGCGTTATTTTGCATAAAAATGCAAAGTGGACCATCAGATAATATCTGCTTTAAAAATAAAGGCAGTGTTCCATTAATCTAATCGACGCTTGAAATCTCAAAACAAAAATATAGACACGTTAATTAAACATTTTTTCAATGCCGTCCTTAATTATTTAATTGCTTTAATTTATTATTCTCTTGAGAAACTGTGCGCATGAGTGTCTTTTCCAAGGATGAGGACGAAATACTAAATTGTGTATATCTTGTGGCGTGTATTCTTGACCAGTAAATAACATTATGTTAAAACGAGAACCAGCGAGTCATGCATAATAGTTGGTGTCATACCCCCACATTTCACTTCATTTTCGATATATTTTCAAAAATTTTGACGTCTCTTGTGTAGCAATCAAACGGCATGCTCAATATTTGATTGGTTAGCGCGCTTACTTTTTGTTTCATTACAGTACTAGTGTGCAATCATGTAATGAGTCAATGTGCATGCAAACAATACAACTGTTTTATAGGAACTGGGACAAAAATTAAACTTTACTATTGCCATTGGGTCCAGTACGATAACACTATGCACCCAAATTTTGAAATTTTTTTTTTAAGTCATAGAAAACGCTAAATTTTGACGTTCAAAAAAAAAAAACTTTGCGGATTATTCACAAATTTCCTCAAAAATACGTGAAAAAAATGGAACTACTTTTCGTCTTTCACTGTCATTTTTTGAATCTATCCAATCAAAAATCACAAATACACGTCATAGCAGCTGGTGTAGAATTATTGTATAACTATCTCACTTTGTATGCAGCTTTCGATTGTGTTATGGAAGCAGGGTCGTATTTAGATTCGCATACCCGTTTATCGTTCACCCCGGAATTGTTTTTTTAAAAACTCAACATTTGCCCCTTCCCGTTTCACTGCGAGACAATTCGCATACCCCTTTATCGTTCACCCCAGAATTACAATTCGCATACCCGTTTATCGTTCACCCCGGAATTGTTTTTTTAAAAACTCCACATTTGCCCCTTCCCGTTTCACTGCGAGACAATTCGCATACCCCTTTATCAAAAAAAGCGGTGGTTTTCAATCTTCATGAAAATGTGAGTTTTAAATTTAAAATTCGTTTTATAAATTAAAATTTCCAAATACGACTCTGCCCTGAACGTTCAATTGTATTTCATTCCAACCAATTGATATTTCTATCTTTGTTTATCATAGATACAGGTATATATAACTTTCTCTTATCTTATCACTATATGAGACAAGATAGCGATCGCTATAGTAAATAATATACTCTCAACTTACTATACCATAATTATTTAATTTTTTATAAATTAATTTTTAAAAATTAATTTTCCGCACTTAAGGCCTAGTTTATATGAGAGGCGTTCAACGAAAAATTACATCAATTGTATGTAATTTTTCCCGTAGAATCCGAATCTGCAATAAAAAATAGGGGTTCCTATTTAAAATTTTAAAGTTGCCCCTCCCCCCACCAACTGGGTTGGGGGTGGGGAGTCATGTGTGGTATCAAAAAATAGTTTTGCGAAAAATATTTGACACGTATTTTTTTTTTTTTGATATGATGCGTAGTATGCGAGATATTCAACCGTTCCGGGACTTTTGCCTCATCCGGTATAAAACAATAATTGTGAATTTCCAGTGGATATTTTGCATAGCAAGTTATCGTACTCTTACCTTGCCATTTTTCTGGCTACTGCTCAAGTCCTTTGATTATTGAAAAACAAACTTGAATTATTTATCCACTTTTTAAGTACGTCAATTTAAATTATGAAACTTTACATTCCACACATTTTTATAGAAATATGCGAATAAAAAGACTGCGCTGGGTACACTGACAAGAATGTTAAGAATGTTATATAAAAATATAGTTGTCATTTAAGGGTGCCTCTAAAATTACTTATCTAATTTTATAAAATCGTTTCAAAACTCATGTCCAGATAGAAAACTAATCGATTGCACCCAATATTTGAAAACGATTTGAAGTGTGCGAGTTCTCGTCGAATCAACACTCAAGAATCCCCCCCCCCCTCCTCCATCAATCACCAAAAGTGCCACTCTGCACATAATGTGATTTCCGATCTCTACATTATATTATAGTGACTATTAAGATAATAGCATTACGTTTAAAAAAGTTGCTTTTTCGTCTTTAGCGACGTACCTGTATGAAATTTTCTGTAACGTTAAAGGGGAAACGATTCAACGGCGCGGCGGGGAAATATAGAGAAACCTCGGTAACGCAAAATCATATACTTAATAATTTATTATATGAATCATTGTCTATGTACTCAATGTGCGGTGAGCGAAAGTGTATCGAAAATATATCTGCGTCTCTTTCTTCGGTGTAATTCCCTGAATTCTCCGATGATAGGATTAGCTGATGTCATTCAATCTGAATAAAGTATCTCTGTTTCAAAAACGTTGTCTTTTTCTATGACGTTAACATGGGCGTACCCAGCTTTTGGCCCAGGAGGAGGCAAATTAGACATTTCTTAAGCCGGGTCCCCCGTGCTTGTTTTACCCTCCTGGATACGCCAGTGCTTACGGCGTAAAAAAAGACAGAAGTATATGTTTGCACTCTAATGGCTCGATTGCGATTTTATTCCTATGCTCAGTATAGAATAAAAGTATATATGCGCAAAATGAATAGCACGTCAATGAAATGAGTTCATAACCTTAAAGAAATAACACTTCAACCCGTGCGCTTATGTGAGTGAAGCTCACGCTTTTTTTAAACATTTTTTCACGTTCCCGTATTTTAGTTAGGTACTAAATTGCCATAACAATATGAAGTTTTTATTGTCTAAAATTGTTTCAGAAATATTTATCCAATATTCAAAGAATTCTTCGATACATAGAGTTCAATACTACTCAACCGGTCAAGCGTTTCTTGGATACTCACATACTGACCTAAAAAGGCAAAGGGCAGTAAGTGACATTTGTTGAAAAATGAGTTCATTGAAACCAACGACAGCAGTAAGTGC
Source organism: Xanthostigma xanthostigma (assembly GCA_963575645.1). Lineage (NCBI taxonomy): Eukaryota > Metazoa > Arthropoda > Insecta > Raphidioptera > Raphidiidae > Xanthostigma > Xanthostigma xanthostigma. The sequence continues at coordinate 30,992,530 of OY754469.1, read as the reverse complement.
TGCAGCAATAATTTTATTGTCTTTAAAAAATGTTTCCCCCATGTTTTGGTTTCCATAATCTAAAATTCTGGACGGTCAATATATTTTTAGTAAATCTTGATTTACTCAAATTCATAAGTTGGTCACTTACTGCCTTTTGCCTTTTTACGGTAGCATAAGCTAATTATTATCGCTCGCCTACAAATGCATCATTGCAATATGTTTATACAGCTTTGTAGATTATTAGTTAAAAAGAATCCGATTACACCCATGAGTTATTATTTGCACTATTAAAATTACTTTGAGGTCTTTCAAAAACCAGGTGGTTCTAACAAATATTGACATGTACACTAGAGACATAAGGCGGTTTTTTTAACGTTAATGTATCCGTGATTCTTGTCTTTGCTATATTAATAGAAATATGACTTTCATATAAAAAAAACCCTGTAAAGAAAGATCAGCTGAATTTCTATAATTTGTTAATATATTTTGTTTAAAATGATGTTCGTTGAAAGTAATTCTAAAGTGCTACTCTGTTGATTTTTTCAGATTTTTTAATCAATTGATTATAAAGTTAGAGGGGGGGGGCACATTATTAACGACTTTAGGAGCTTATATCTCGGGAAATATTCACCTGAGAAAAAAGTCACTTAAGAACTTTTTTTTCATAGCTAAAGACCTGTCCAACGTTACTCCATGTAATGGGGTGCGCGGAAATACTAATTTTCACCCCTCAGTTTATATATAGAAATGTACTCCTGAATTATTTCTTTTTTTTTAGTAATTTCATTACTCAATTATATGACAGTTCACATATGATACCTGTCTGTAAAATTTCATCCGAATCGATGGAAATGTGGCGAAAATAAGGTTGTGAAATACGGACAGACATGACGAAGTTTTAAGGGTTCCGTTTATTGCCATATGGCTACGAAACCCTAAAAAATGAATTTTAATTTAATACTTGACTGGACTCAAAAAGGAAAATCCACTATTCGTACAAAACCAAAAATTTGTGATGAAGCTGTATTATTCAACGTGAATTTCCATGAAAAATAAAACACCCTGTCTATTTCTATATACCTAATAAGCAATTTTAATAAAACGATCTTGGAACAGCGGCGAGTGCAGTGTGCAGAAAGGACTGATTTTGTATATACGCAGGATAAACTTTAGTGATCATAAAATTACATGACTTTGATGTATACTATAAATTTGAAACACTCTCCATACCGTGCTCGGTTATATAACCTAGAAAAATTATTTCCCGTGAAATCAAAAAGAAGCCAATAGTGATTCCGACAGACCCTATTTACTAGCACCATTAATGTTGACATAAATTTAAACAAAGAAATAAAACAGTGAGTCCCTGGTACTCTTAGATTCGAATAAAATGAGAGCTAAATCGAAGAATCTCGCTAGAGATTCTTTTCTGTGCTAAATGCCAACGAATCTCTAGCGTATTCTTATACATTGATTTTGCCTTTGTCCCATATAACGCCGTGTATATGAAGCAAGTTTCTAAGTTTTATAGTTCTGTGACCACGTGACTTTCATAGGACCGATTTTTCGTATCACCCATATATACTTCTGTACCACAATAACAGCTTATAGTCTGAGTGTGCCCGTGGACTAGCGGTAACGACGTTAGGCTAGTAATAACTAATAACAGGGTCTTGAGTTCGATTCCCGCCAGCATCATTGGAAAATTTGTTTTTCAATTTTTAATTTGTTTTTATGTTTTTAATTGTTTTTTTAGTTTTAATTTATTTTCTCAATTTTTTCTCATATATTTTTATTTCTTTTTTAATTTTTAATTTTTATTATTTTCTTGTTTTTTGAAAAATTCACTTTCGTCAAATCTTTTATTAAAAAATAACAAAATATATGATTGAAGTTAGATTTAAATAAATTAATTTATTAAAAAACATATTTATCATAAAAAGTGCAACAAAAATTAAAAAGTGAAAAGATTACGAAGTGAAACTTCTTTTTTTAATGCAAAATAAGTATTTTACAAATGATATGAAAAAAAATTTGTATTTTTAATGGTGGGCTTTGTTCATTGATTTTTTTTCCATGCCTTCAAAATGTGCCTTCATGGAATCTTCAAGAATATCCATATTTCAAATGAATATAAAAAAGAATCATGTATCACAGAGCATAGACTTGTTATAGCTCATTTTTATTTTTAATAGACTTCACATGGATTGTTTACAAATTGAATGTCATGGTATTCGCATGGAGGTGTGATGAGCCGATTGCACCACTAGGTGTTGCACCGCGGCAGCACTGAACTACGCGGCAAAATATAAATGCACTTTTGTAGTACTGTTTGTTAAATGAGAAGTAAAAATCAAAAGTCGATTATTGCAATTTCTATAACCGACTTTTGATTGTTACTTCTTATTTAACAAACTACAAAAGTGCATTTATATTTGGCGCGTAATCAAGTGCTGCCACGATATAACTTACATGTCACGCCCACAAATACATGAGAGACGCGCTCGAAACCACAGTTGCATGGAGTAAGGATCGTGTTGTTTTTTACAATACATATTCTAATTTCGGAGATTCATTGCATTTAAATACAACAATATGAACACTTTTATTGCATTTAAATACAACAATATAAAAAATGCACATATGCTTATTTTGGAGGAAAAATAAAAATAATGTCTCACACTTTGGAAAAAGACGTGAAATCTTAAAAAAAAACTTCGGAGAAGTAAAAACTTCGTTCTGTGCTAAATTCAAAAACTTGAGGCGACTGAATCTTAAGATTATAACTTAAAAAAAAAAGAATTTCGAGGCAGACAAGAAATTGAAATCAAGCTCGAAATTCTGTGCGTAAGACGTCGAAAAAAAATGAATTTCGAGGCAGACAAGGAATTGAAATCCAACCTTGAAATTCTGTGCTTATAAAAGCTACAAGAGCAACAGCAAAAAAAAGTGCACAGACGGCGTTTTTTTAGTAGTAACTAAAGGAGTTATGCGAACACCGTCTTTGCATTTTTTTTGCTGTTGCTCTTGTAGCTTTTATAAGCACAGAATTTCAAGGTTGGATTTCAATTCCTTGTCTGCCTCGAAATTCATTTTTTTTCGACGTCTTACGCACAGAATTTCGAGCTTGATTTCAATTTCTTGTCTGCCTCGAAATTCTTTTTTTTTTAAGTTATAATCTTAAGATTCAGTCGCCTCAAGTTTTTGAATTTAGCACAGAACGAAGTTTTTACTTCTCCGAAGTTTTTTTTTAAGATAATATTATACTCTCAAAAAACTTTATGAGCTAATCAACAAAAAGTAGAAATATAGCATACTGTACGAGTTCCTCCGAGTTCAAATAAGATATTTTGGAAAAGTCTGGGCGTCTGTTAATCTGTGACCATGATACAGGTCAAACGAATGAGTGGATTGAAACCAAATTTTGGAAGGATGTTTGATATGCAAATATGAAGAGCCCTATTGTTTTTGGGGAAAATCAGCGCATGCTGTAACGTTATTTTTATGCAATAATGGTGTACTTTTCATACTGATTTATTATTTTATTTATTTTTGCAACAAAGTTTAACAACCGTTTTTTCCCCTGAACTTTATAGTTTGGGAAATATTTTGAAAATAAAAAAATTCAGTTGTTTTTTTTGTTCTGTACCTATCTCTGTTAGGTTGTTAACAAATATGCTTTGGTTAATTTTACATGATGTGATAACATATATAGATAACTGTTGAAACGAATAGCAAATGTCATAATATTTAATACTAGCCATTACCCGCGTCACCGAACGCGTTAACAGAAATAAGTCAAACGTTAATATTTTTGAAGTTGGAATGGTTTTGTTGCCCAATTGGCTGGATTTTTTTTACCAGAAGAGAAATGAAATTACCCCATTATTCTAAAATCGATTAAAAATTTTAATTCCCGCTAACTTGAGATAAAATAAAAAAATATCACTATATTTCCTATTTCAGAGTCTCTTATGAAGAGGAATCGGTTGGCGAAATCAGTATTATGTTAGAAGATCCATCATAAATTTGTGCCAGGGACCATATTTGTAATTACTCCACTGAATACGTCGATAGTATATTTAAACACGCATCTTTTTTGATAGTCAATTTTTTAAACCCCACCCTCTTTTAATGGCACCTCCAATTTGGATAGATTATCAAATGCTGATTTTAGCAATATGTCAATATTTGACATTTGCACTGACAGTTTCCGAAATATTAAAAAACCGGTCAAGTGTGAGTCGAACTCGCACACGAAGGGTTCCGTACTCTATGTACTTTTTAAATACGTTTATAAAAGAAATAAGAGAGCCCCTATAACAATATCTAACCAGTGGGAGTATGCAAGTAATTCAAGAATTTCAAAGCGTGAAATTTTACATAATACACCCCTTTGTAATAATATAATATACCATTATATAAAAAAACAGCGATATGGAATATATCACTGTTGCGCATGCGCCGATTTCTCCCAAAAAATACCAAACTTTATAATAATAAACCATTATTTAAAATATTCCATTATTATATAAAAACAATGTTATAGCACATATATCTCTTCTGCGCATGCGCTGCCTTTCCCCCTAAAAACTTTTTACAAAACTTTCTTTTAAAATAGAATAATAAACCATTATGAAAAATATACCATTATATTATAAAACAACTTTATTGCATATATTTCTTTTGCGCGAGAGCCAATTTTCCCAAAAAAAATACAAAACTTTTGTTAACATAGATAGAATATTAGTATACCGTTATGAAAAGTAGACCGTTATTATTTAAAAACAATCTTATAGTTTTTCTCAAAAATTTATTTTACAAAACTCCTATAAAACAAAATAAAAAACCGTTATAAAAAGTATACCATTATTATATAAAAACATTATAATATATATTTCTTTTGTGCTTGCGCCAATGACCCTCAAAAACAATAGGCTTCTTCATATTTGCAAATCAAACATCTCCCAAAATTTGGTTTCATTCCGCTCATCCATGGTGTTGGAATGGTAAAAAATGTCGAAATGATGTTTGCATCTGTCAAAGTAATATGTTCTAATAATAATTAGTTATTCAAATCGTTAACTCAGAAGGCGTTGCATTTCACAGAATATTAATGTCAAAACACTGACTAATATTTGAAATAATATCCGTTTTTGAACAAATGAAATCTTTTTATTTTAAGAGTATTCGTCCCTGCAAATACCCCCTGTACCCTTAACATCTCAAATCTTTTCCCCTCGCCTAAAAACGGTTCGCGCTCTCCCGACGCTATTTTTAAAGCTAGAGGGTTCTGGTAAACGCCAAATGAAAGACAAAGAATCAGACTACAGATCCTTCAGGCGAATTTTTTGAAAAAAAATTTCTGAAAAAACTTACAACCTTTTGAAAAAAATAATAAGTTACGTAATGTTTCACACGTAGGCGAAACTGTTTTTCAAAAAATTCGCCTGAAGGATCTGTAGTCTGATTCTTTGTCTTTCATTTGGCGTTTACCAGAACCCTCTAGCTTTAAAAGTAGCGTCGGGAGAGCGCGAACCGTTTTTAGGCGAGGGGAAAAAATTTTAGATGAAGGGTGCAGGGGGTATTTGCAGGAACGAATACTCTTAAGGCAGAACATACTTAATCTTTAAATTCCCATATTACAGTATGCAACAGACGAAGACAGCCGATCCGTGTATATTAGAGTAATAGACAACATTGAATTTATACAGCTTGCTTTCTGTATAAAGCTGTATAAAAAAAGTGTTTCGACTTTCGGTGAATACTGTTATACAAAATCTATGCAAAATTTCCTGCTCTTTCGTTTAACATAGGTCCTGAAACGATCTGATGCAAATTGAGCGAATTATAAGCAAAAAACTTAGTTTGCTCCTCTTTTGGGAGTTTTGTAGGGTTTTTAATTATATTTTGTTGTTCTAGCGACAATAGAAATACACACTCTGTGAAAATTTCAACTCTCTATCTATTACGGTTTTTGAGATACAGGGCCGCTGACAGACAGACGGACGAACGGACAGCGGAAGCTTAGTAATAGGGTTCCGTTGAGCACCCTTCGGTTACGGAACCCTAAAAAACACCGACGGTGCTGTTTTAAAAAAAAGTTCAATTATATTTATGCTCTCTAAAATGCTTAGGTAAGCTGGTCTACACAAAAAAAAATAATTCAAAAACGGTTTCACACCCTGTACTAAAAATGTTTATTTAATTGTTAATGAACTTAGCATCGACGCTATGGTATTCATCTTTTTGTATGCCAAATTACTCTTTACACTTAAAGAAAAGTTTTAAAGGATACTGTGGTACTTTTAATTAAAAAGTTTAAATTTAATTTGTTCAGACTAACCTAAGAGTTATAATAAGAAATTCTTCTATGGTCACCTATCAATTTCAATTTTATATTTCAAAAAGTATATTTGAAGTACCTGACAGTTTAAATTATTATAATTATTATAATTATTAATTATACCGGTTTCCAAAAGTCCAGGAACGGCTTAATATTTCTTATCGGGTAAGCCGGACTAAAAATATTGAAATAGTTGTTTTAAGAACTTTTTCGTGTCTATCGAATGGCAAAATCAGATTTTGAACCCTAGGACCCTAACAGGGTTCCGTAGGGCCCAACTTTGAAATTTTAAATGGGAACCATACTGGGGTCTCCTAATCACTAATCGATAGTTCATAGGTTTCTAAAGCTCGATTTTGAACCTTAAAGCCCCTTTGTGGGGCCCTTAAAAAGGTCTAAAAGGGTTCAGAGTTGTATAAATCTTAATTTGAATTCGGTTACTTAATATTAACTTCAATACTTATTTTGGAATGAAATTTTGCAAAGTTCTAAATTGTACCCTAGGGTCCTATGAAGTACTAATTTGTAAAATTTCATACCGAAAAAAAGTTTTTAAGATAATATTAAGTAACTGAATTCAAATTAAGATTTATTCAATTCTGAATAGACCTTTTTAAGGGTCCTACAAAGAGGCCTTAAGGTTCTAGATCGAGCTTTAGAGACCTATGAATTATCGATTAGTGAGTATAGGGGCTTTACATAAGACCCGAGTATTAAAAAAATACTAAGACGTATTCGTATGTAAAATTTTTCGCAGATTTCGAATATGAAATAAAAAAGTATGGTTCCCATTTAAAATTTCAAATTTGGGCCTTACGGATCCCTTTTAATATAATTTTTTTATTCGATAGATACGAAAAAAAACGATTTTAACATTTTTAGTTCGGCTTACCCGATAATAAATATTTAGCCGTTCCGGGACTTTTGAAACACTCTGTATAAAAACACATATTTTGATCTAAAATGGGCAGTAACATACTATATATTTCAAATAAGAAAAAATAATGAGTACGAATATTTTTAGTTTATTTTGTGAGTAATAATTTCAGGTGTTGGATAAATGAAATTGTTTTCTGTTATATAGTATTATAGTGATTTTTAAGTTAATTCTTCCTTTATAACAGCTTGTTGAAATCAGAGACGAACAAATATTTTAAGTAGCTTTTTTATCAAAACTCAAAAATAAGAGAGAAACAGACTTTCAAAGTTCAATTAGATTTTTTTAAATTTAATTCAATTAATTCAAACTCCCGGTTAACACACACGCTTTGTGTCCAACAAAACGGGGAAAACTTCAAACAATTTCTGTGAATATTTGATAATGACATAACATATTTCCATAGTGACAACTTAACGCTAGGACCGACTTTAAAATTTGATAAAATTTAATAAAACTTTGAAAGCCCAATCCTCTTTCATTTTTGAGTTTTGGTACAACAGTTACCTGAAATATTTGTTCATCTATTTGATTTTTATACGCTGTTTAAAAAAAGAATCAACTTAAAAATCATTTTGTATAAAAACTCAAAATTTATCCGAAAAAAACTTTTAAACGGTAACTCCGATCATCATGAAATTTCGACACAACATTCATATTTGTAAACTAAGATGAATGTGCGTACTCGTGTCCCTCCCCCCGTTCGTTCTTTTGCACCCAAATGGAACCGGGACGATAGAATTTTTTTGTCGATACCATTAATTGGCCAATACCTGGGTGCGTGACGGCAGCAACGCGTACTATCCACAGTTTTTCAGGCTTTATTACATTATGCGAAATGAACATTTTTCAAATAACTGTAATAATAATAATTATTACAGTTATTTGAAAAAAAAATGTTCAATAATTAAATGTTTCGTTAGTAATTAATGTTTATTTTCATAATTATTGTTTTGAATTTTCATATAGTACTTGAAAAAGTCTAAATCTATAGACGAAACGTTATACATTAATAAATATAGCTTTTTGTCCACAATCCTGCGATTTTTCTTATTAATTATTATCTCGATGGACACGATATCTAATATATTAGTCGAAAATGTTATTTATTTAAATAATAAAATCAGAATTAAAAGATCACATATCGATGATACCGATAATCGGTCAAAAGGCAGATACGGCCGATAATAATCGATATTGATATCGGTATCGATCGATCGCTATTATAAAGTAAATAAAACTTTTATTATTAATGCCTGTATATAATTAATTAAAATAATATTTATTAAGATCAAAAAGTGTCAATTTACTTCTAGTTATTTATTGTTTGCCAAATCTTCTTATATATATTAAGTACCCTTTTCGCGTCTGAATGTGTGTTTGAATGTTCGCTGGATTGCTTTTAATTTGGCTTTCACCAGTGGTGTAGTCAGAATTTTCTTAGGCTTATTCCTTGAATTTTGTCCGACAGGTCACTTCATGTCTAATATGAGTGACATTTGTGGATTTAGAGGGACGTATCAGCTACGTCACTGGTTTTCATAGTTGTATATATATAGAGCATTAGTTAACAATGGAAAAACATTTCTGCCAAGTACGAAATGGGCACGAATCTAGCGTCGGACTCAACAGCTAAAGATTATAAAACCTTATTGAAAAATTTATTTACAATCAGTGAAGTAACTTTTCTTGAAAATAAATTGTAACTTTCACTAAATTTTAAAAAATATTTCTCGAACTTTTTTTAATTTTCAATAATTTGCAAACTATTTATATCTATCCTATATTTTTTTTTTTGCAATGCAATTATCTAAAATCATGCTAGCTTCCTCTTTAGCTCTAACAATAGAAAACTAAAATATGTCGGTTATATTTTAATATTTTTGATAGTAATGTGTCTTTTTGTGAAATCAGTTTTTATATTCTAAATTTTTTATAGTGACGGAAGTACATTGACTATTTACAAAGAAAAATTACAATGATTTAAATTTAAAAATAAATATTTCTATGCTATTTCAGATTGTTACCAAAATTTTTAATAATTGCATCACAGCTGAAAAATGTCATTTGCAAAATATATTTTCTTAAACAACAGAAGAGTATTAATAAATCCAATCTTATAAGTTAAAATTATGGACATAAGACATACATTGACTACATAAGATATTATAAAATGAAAATATCTCACTTTTTTAGTTTATCAGTAAGTACACGTGCGTATTGCGTATCACAGTTTTTGTTCGCGAATTGAAAGAGCGACAACGACGTCGTTGCCTGTCAGCTCGTTACGAACGGAGCGCGTCAACTGATTACAGCTGCGGTCCGACGTCCGCGTGTTCAGAAGATGGGACGGACGCGTCGGCCTGAGCAGAGAGCTATGACGCGTACGATTGGCCACACGGCGCGCGTTATTCATCTTGTTTGGTGTCGAACTCGCCTGTGTCCAAAACGAGCTACACAAATTAAATTATACTAATAACTGTAATAGAGTTGTCCTACCTATCAAACTAAGCTATTACACCGTTTTTTGAAAAGTGTTTTAAATGAATCCTAAAGTGATAAAGAAGCAATGCAATTTTTATATTAATATTTTATAACTGAATAGTCCCATAAAAACGATTATCAATTTATCATTATGAATTTTCGCGCGACTCGTGGCGTCACTATGATTGTAAATTATAACGATAGTGCACAGTAACCATGGTAAACACTGTACCTACAATTAAAAATATTTAAGATTGCTATGATTATTACTTTACCAGTGTAGTATACAAGTTAGAAAAACTTTATTTATTTATTAAACCTATTTTTCCTTGGTAGATTACTACTTCCGGCTTTTACGAAACCGTCTTCCATGATGCAGAATCAATAAAATACGAGATAAGTATCTATAAACGTGATAATAACTTCAAAATAACACACAGCACAATATAAACGTAGACAAAGTGACGTCACGCCGGAATACAAACAGCGTTTTAGGCTTTTGAAGAACAGATGAAAAAATACAATTCTTAAAATTGAATTATAAAATTTATAGTCCATTATTATGAATATAAATCAACATTTCTCGTATGTTTTTTACAAAATCTATCATGAATATGTATTATTAGATTTTTTCTTACATGGTGCAAAATACCCTATTTGATGATGTTGAACAGTGCATATTATTCTTCATGCATAAATAAATAATGTAAACCAAATACTTCGTTCTTATATCGTTCCTCTTAATTGTAAACAAGAATTTAAAAAATGTATCCTTTCAAACGGCTGAGCTTAGACGTCAGTGCTGGACCTAGTCAGCACATCACTTTCGTGATTAGATAAAGAGGTATGTCTATGGAAAGAGATGTATATATCAGTTGCATGACTACTACCACTAGAGTTGCGGATTTTCCGGAAAATTTTCGAAGCCACTAAATTAATAAGGTGTAAAATTAAACTCTTATTCACTAGAGGCTACAAGTAAACAAAACGAGTATTTTCATGAACTATGAGTGTGATGCCCTCTTAAGTTTTTCCTCTCTAACAAAAAATAATTATCTAGTGCTGTTTACATGAGGGGAATTCCCTTTATAACTGTAGCAGCCAGTAAAGTGGTGCCATCTTCTGGCCTCTGCCAACACCTCATTGCTATCAAATAACAAGAGATTTTATTTTCTTTTAATTCTTTTTCTGTGTGCTCTTTTATTATGAAATAGGATTAATTGACTTGTAATGAGTTGCAAATTAAACAAAACGACAATTTTTAAGTAAATTTGCCTTTTTGAGATTAAAAATTTTCTGGAAAAAGATAGTGGAAAATTTCCTCCCCATATCGCTATCCACACGATTCAAGTCTTGAACCAGTGGACGTGATTCAACTACAGACAGCCAATTATTAGCTGAAGTTGTCTCGCGATGACGTATCTCCGTAGCTGGATTATTCTATGTTTAATATTACTTACCTTACATTAAAAAATACACATTTTTGGAAAAAAAAACTTTTTTTCTGAAAAATTAAAAAAAAATGTTTTTTTATATAGGTATTTGTAGCATAGTATCCAAACCTGAAAAAAAACAAAAATGTGGGACGACCCCATTGAACGAGCGAGCGAAGTGATCTGATCTCGTTTCAATTCGATCGTTTAATGTTTGGCTCTAACACGTTGTTACGCTATTTATTATGGCTAAATACTGACTCATTATGACTTATTTTTACAAAATTTGAACCTAGACCGAACGAGACCTACAGTGATTTTCATTTAAAATGCAATATATACATGAATAGCTATGAAAATCATCAATATCAATGCATTACAGAAAATAGGGATGGGCAAATTAAAAAAAATATTACGATATTTTTAAAGAATATCGATACATATACGTAAAGTAAAAAATATCGATATATCGATATATTGATATTTTTGCCCCAAGGATTGGTTACCTAAAACACACACACCATACGATCACCATTCATAATCATTTTTTTTGGGTTGCGTTCAAAAATATTTTTAAGTTAGCAGATTGATTTTTATAAATTAATATGAAATTAGAGCTTAGGGTATTTACTGTCGAATAAAAGAGAGTCGGATTTTCGGAACCTTACTGTATTTTTACATTTTCTAATTATCAATGAACTGGACAGAGACAGTACAGTGCATTTATCATTCTAAACACTGTCACTATTAGTATAAGAGCCAGTGGCCGGCCACCTGTATGTAATTGACCAGACCTGAATTTTTACACTACCATACATGGGGCGAGGACTCACTAATCCCAGCATAGCCGCCGCGGCCCGTGCTCAGGTGCAACAGGTACAAAATTTGACTAATTTCAAATGTATTTGACCACGTCTGCCATTTGAAAATTTAATAATATATTATTATTATTATTATTGAAAAATAACAATGGAAGCGCGTCTAGCATCGTGGCAAACAATTTTCAAGATACCAAAAATATGAAATTTTGAAAGGTATACTTTTCATCACGGCTTAATATTCTATTTATTATTTCAAGAAAGTTTCGTTAAAATTATTTTTCTAACTTTAAAGTTCCGGAAATATTTTGAAAATAAAAAAAAATCAGCTGTTCTTTTGTTTTGTAGATCTGTCAGAAATAAACTAGTTAAGTATGCTTTGATTATTTTTTTCATGGCGTGGAACATATTATGTAGGTGACCATGGCGACGAATAGCAAATATCATATTGAATACTAGCCATTAACCGCGTCACCTCACACGATATCAGAAATTTTATTTTCTTTATTATACTATATCAAATGTGAATATTTTTGAAGTTGAAATGGTTCCGTCGCCCAATTGGTTGGATTTTTTTATTTGTTCCAAAACAAAATTAAAAAACTGTGTCAAATGAATATAAAAAATTATTTATGCCTACAGGTAGGTACCTATAAACAATATTTTTATATTCACTTGACACTTTTAAATTTTGTTTTGGAACAAATAAAACATTCCGAAAAAATAAATAGAAAAATAATAAGCCGTTATGAAAAGTAAACCTTTCAAAATTTCATATTTTTGGTACCTTGAAAATTGTTTGCCACGATGTTAGACGTGCGATAATAGTCTGCCATTGTTATTTTTCAACAATAATAATAATATACCTACTATAAAATTTCCAAATGGCAGACGTGGTCAAATACATTTGCAATTAGTCAAATTTTGTACCTGTTGCACCTGAGCACGGGCCGCGGCGGCCACGCTGGGCTTAGTGAGGCCCCACCCCATGTATGGTAGGTATAGGAGACTCTCTGTGTAAAAATTCAGGTCTGGTCAATTACATACAGGTAGCCGGCCATTGGCTCTTATACTATATCTACATTAATAAGTGTTTAAGTACAAATAACTTTATATTTTGGCATTGCTTAACTATTCTAAAGCATAATATGCTCGGTTTTATTTATAGCATATCTCCTTGCTCTAGAACGCAGTACGCAAGATATATTTTAGAGCGATGTTTGGGAAAGATTCAATTTACCAGTCGCAGTAGTTAGTTCTGTGACAAACTGAACTGTTATTTTGTAATTTTATTTTTAAACTGACTAATAATATTAATTATAGTCTTAAAATAGTTGTTTATGGGATGCACGAAAATATTTATCTAATTATCGACATACATTTAGGTATACTATCTTGTTAAATAACTTTTTTTAGCCCTTTCTCTTCTGCGCCTTACTGTTTTCAACTGTTGACTTACTATAGTTTAAATAGATGGCTACGCATTTGGTCGTCGGTCGCCCAGGCGACTCGCCGCGTAGTGGCGACGCACAAAGCGACTGCCGGTCGCCGGCGACCAATAGGAGCACGACTTCAAATGGAACCATTCACACTGCGAGTAACTGTCTCTTCATTATTAGTATACTATATATTAGCATACTTAAAGGATTTTCAGCAATTTTTTGCAGCGTATGGCATTATTGTTATTTTCATGAGGTTTGGGGGGTGGCTAAATAGGGGTTAATTTAATAGAAATCGCATGGCATTGATACACACCATTATTTGTACTTAGGACAGTATAAATTTCGAATGCCATCCGATTTGAACAATTTTTAGTGTGTTTTTATTACTTATTATTGAAACTGCCCATCAGGATCAGATGGCAATTTTTTCCCAACGTTTGGTGGTGTCAATAAGTATGCTCACTAATTTTGAAGCGGTTGTCTTTTCACTTTTTTTAATTCGCTTGTGCAAGAACGGCCTGCGTGTTTCGGCTGGCAAAAAAATTTTATTATATAATTAGGGTATTTCCTTCAATGCAACCGCATTTTTATCCAGTTGCCTTTTCAAAAAATTTTCGATTTTGCCCCACCCCCATATCGCCGCCCCTGTCAATTTGAGGTCACTTTGGCCGCTACCAGGGGGCTCTGTACTACTCAAAGGCCCAGATTACCACTCGCCATCCGGATGCCTGTCCGACACCGGATTGACGTGCCACTGCTTTGAATAATACAGAATAGCTCTACTATGCGGCCTTATTCACCGAAAGTAAGTATTTTTTCGGTTGATTTGTTCTGCGGGTAGCTATTTATCCGAATAAATAACGATAATTCAATTCACCAAACATACCTAATTATGTTTACTGCAAGTATAAATATATTCTGTCTAGCTTCGAGGGTATAAATATTTATTCGCCTGACAAAATAATAATGGCCGTCATATAGATCATAATACCTAACATATAAATGTGGAGTATTATATCCACAGTTGCTCTTGTGAATTTATTTATGTGTTGTTTATTAATCTCTTGTGAAGTGTAGGTATATATGTTACGGTCAAAGATCGAAAACGCTCAGTGAGCGGAAAAATAGCTCACAACGCGTTGTGGTCGCAATAAAACATCCACATGGCGAAATTCGTGTTATGGCTCTAGTAAAAACGATATTTGTTATTTATTGAGATTACTTTATATTTAAAAAAATCAACGTATTAAGTAATAAATTACTGATTACTTATGGCTTATCTTCATCGCCACAACGCGTTGAGATCGAATAGCATGTCAGCCACGACACGAATTTCGCTATTTGGTCTTTCTGTGATTGACACAACGCGTCGTGCGCGTTTTCATTACAGCCATAACACGAATTTCGCCATGTGGATGTTTTACTGCGACCACAACGTGTTGTGAGCTATTTTTCCGCTCACTGAGCGTTTTCGATCTTTGAGCGTAAGATATACATAGCCGTAAAAAATTTAAGTTAGTAGAAGTTTTGTGTGCAATTGGGTTAGACTAAAACATTATTATTTTGTGAAACTTTTTTGTCGTTTACACTAACGCCATCGGTCGAATTTTTAGGTGCGCGTCAAAATATTCAACAAAAAGAGCAAAGAGTATAGTGAAGTGTATATTTAATCTTTTACTAATTTTTCTACTTGATATTTTGCTTGGTGAATTGAAAGTAAATTTTATTTTAAAAACAAGATTAATTTCTATCTTTAATAGTGTTCGGTGAATATGGGCATTAGAGTCCTATTTAGAAACTCAGATCGAGCTTATAATTATTTTTATTCAAAAATATATTTTTTGCTTACATTAGTATCAATTTCAGTTTAACGTGGGTACTTGTAACTTCATAACTACATCAAGCAATAACTGTCAGATGTCAAGTATACCATATTTCTACTTTAACTGATGTCTCCAGTGCAGTTAGGCACAGTATTCGGTGTATTCCATTAGCATTTCAACTTGTACGTAAACAAAATAAAACTGAGAGTACCATCTAAATCACTGACTGACTCATTAATTTATTTAATTATGCTTATGATCGAGCAACTTAACAAGTATTGTAGTAGTTAAGTAGCTGTGAGAGCACTTGACACGCATTCGGATTGTGGGATATTCAGTGTAATAATTAAGTTCGCTTATTGGAGGCACCTGATGCAAAAAAAAAACATAATGTTATGACGAAACATAATTACCTTACTACACTAATGCTCATATTCATCGAACACAGCTATTAAAGATAGAAATTAATCTTGGAACAAATTTATTCGATAGAATAAAATTTAATTTCAATTCACCAAGCAAAATATCAGGTAGAATAGTTAGTTAAAGAATAAATATACACTGCACTATACTCCTTGCTCTTTTTGTCGAATATTTTGACGTTCATCCAAAAATTCAACTCACAGCGCTAATGTAAACGTCAAAAAAAAGTTTCATAAAATAATAATGTTTTATCCTAACCCAATTGCACATAAAACTTCCACTAACTTTAATGTTTTACACATCACAAAAGGTTAATAAACAACATATAAATAAATTCACAAGAGCAAACTGTAGACAGGTATAATAGTCCACATTTATAGGTTAGGTATTATGATCTATAATATGGCGGCCATTATAATTTTATCAGACGAATAGATATTTACACCGTCAAAGTAAGACAGACTAGATTTATACCTGCAGTAAACATAATTATGTTTGGTGAATGAATTATTATCTAGCTACCTGAAGAACAAATGAACTGAATAAATAACTTTTACGTTTGGTGAATGGCCGTAACTGAGGTTAAGGAAGCAAATTTTTAAAAGCTGAATTATTAAAACCTCTGTTTGCTAAACAATACAGAAGAATAAATCGCTTCGATTTAAGTATCCGTGGTGTGGACAAATTAATTTCAAAACGCAAAGAACTGGGTTTAAATCGCGGCCTAAACAGTTGCGGCATAAAACTTTTTCCTGTTGCCTGTTAGACGAGAAACAGTACCGACTATTTTGTGGATGTTTTCTAATATTTCTGTCAATAATGAGATAGTCCCGAAAAATAAAAATCGTGTACGTTTCTGATATAACCCAATCTTGCTTGGTTAATGAACAGGAGCGGATATGTTCACCGGGATTTTAGGTGTTTCCTTGCTAGACCGGTGCCCACGGATTGCCTATATTAGCTTAAATCTTCTTTGTTTACTAGAATTATTTGGATTTTACTTTGTAAGATATAAGATATTGGTTAACAGATATAATTCCAAGGTAAAATTAATAATTCTTTGTTCACCTTTGTTGTAATGAACCTTACAACCATAAGCTATATTTTTTTAATACGGCAAATAGGGGGTGTCAACTGTCAAACGATCACTTTGCACAGGGCGACAACGCCGGCACTCTGTATATAAAAAATACTATTCATGTTGACGGGACCGGAATAGTTGAGCCCATCCTCCTCTGATAACGACACAATACACAAATTCATTTACTTTTGAGGTCACAAAAACAGCGTTGGAGGAGTTGTCAATATTTGAGTCATGCGCAGAGGGCATTTCAATAAATCAGATATCTGCTATTCAATCAGCGGATAACTTTATTTGTAGGATAAGTACTATCTGGAAGTAATGAAAATGAATTCTTCGGAATATCGTTCGGATAATGCTATTCAGAACTTATCCCGTAGTGAAGAAATCAAATAATAATAATAATAATAATGCGTCTGTTTCTCGACTTTATGTCATAACAGACACCATTCGCACCATTACTATTTTTCATCTTTCACACATCCCGTTATTTTCTATATTTTTAAACATCAATCTAATTAATAACAATGGTCGAATCAAGGAATTTTAGAACATTAAGATAAGGCAGGCATATTTTGAGCTTAGGAGTTTGACAGGTAATCGGCCATGGCCTTGAATAAGGAACCATCTCGATATTTATCTGGAATTATTGAGGGAAACCATCGAAAATCTCAACAAGATGGCCGGTACAGAAATTACCATTTCTCGGCGAAAGGCAGCAGAAAAAAGTCCCAGCCACATCTGCCCCCACCGGACTTCTAGCCCGATAACTCCCGAATGCGAGTCTAGTGCAAATCCGGTATAAGATTCAATTAATATACATGACAAGGAGTAAACAAAAGAAAATCAAAATTTTACGCCAGATAAAAACCACATGTTTATTTTAACGTGATGTAATTTGATCGGACCCAATAGAGGTATTACATCATATGATCATCATGATAAAACATGAACCAGATGGTGTGGGGGTACGAATTAGCTACAAACTACATACTAGCAACATCGGACGACGTTTATTATAAACGTTTAGCTTAGCGATCAGTCGGTGTCACTTTATTTTGAGGTTGGCCATTTTAAAATAGGGGGCACAATTAACGTGGGACATAACAACTAGTTTAATATTATAAAAACTATCTTATATTAGTGGCAAAGCACTCCCAGGATAATTTTCTACACAACAGTTTAAATTCAAATTGAAATTGGTCCATCCGTTTTTTTAGAGCGAATAAAGATTATTATTATGAAATAAACCGCGAACATACAGCCAGACGAGAAAAGAGGATATTGAAAATGTGATATTTAATTTATTGCTGTGAAAATGCCAGCCCATAGATTTAGTTTGACTGTGAAGAAAGATGAGCTTGGTAGGTCTTTATATGAGATTCACTGGTTAAATCTCTTCAAGTGACATTCGCTCGATTATAAATGAGAATTTCATTTTTAATTTTGTTTGAAGAGCAAATATCAAAGTTTAAGAGAGATTTACAGTTGTCAGTCTTTTTCTTTTCATTATATATACATATATCTACACTTTTAGACTTCAGTATAAATAAAGTATGAAGCTCTTGCTTACTGAATTTAAGTGAACGAATTTTCGAATAAAATATCAAGATCTATGGTAACACAAGGAAAAACTATTTAAAAAGCAGGAAGTCTCGCCGTTTAATTATTAGCATTATAATGTGTTGGTTCACGAGAAATTTTAGTTCATTTAGTAATCACGTCATGGCAGATATTTCACACTCAACTGACTTGAAACAATCAAGAAGAAAAACCAAGAACATAAAATTACATGTAGGTACGTATGTGTAAAGTTGCTCATTATGTACTAGTGCGGTAAAATGAAACAAAACGACAATTCCATAGTAAATCATTGTTTGTCTGTTAGTTTTTTTTTGTAATCTACTATAATAAAAGTGACGTTTGTTTACAAGTGAACTGTGCACAATTTTGAAAATGAAGTGAAAAACAGCTATTTTATAGAAAGTAGGTACGTCCAAAATAGCATATATTTATATTATAATTATATTATATTTATATTATATTTATATTATATCTATATTATATTTATATTATATCTATATTATATTTATATTATATTTATATTATATCTATATTATCTTTATATTATATACGGTATTAAGACTCGTATGACTGTTAAAAGTTGCTGGCGGTCGTTTTAAACATTATGTCACACCACTTCGGAATATAATCCGTTACGACACTAGGCAATCTACTGTAATTTAAAAAAACATGTTCGGATGTTGAATGTTTAAGTATAAAAGAAAGAGCAAGAAAAACAAACAAAAATAATAATGGCGCAGATCACCGGAATAGAACCTACGACATTTTCTGTACGAGGCAGCCTAATGTTATTCAGCCGGATTTATAGCATAGAATAGAATATTTATGATACGGTATACTTGTATCGGCGGGGTTCCTCATGGTTTGATCCTCGAACCTTTTTTCGAAGCACTTTCATTTGCAAGAATCGAACTTGCTCTACCGTGTAAAAAAGAAGTTTTAGTTAAAAAAAACGACGCAATAGCACAGAGTCCTGATATCCTAAAGCTTTTCAATATTGTCACGTTGGTAGTAGTAAACTTCAGATTTTAAATGTATGTGAATTTCAAGGTAAGGTAGAGAAGTGACAAATGTATAAACTTTCGCTAAACATTCCTTTCTGAAATGAGTATTGTTCCTAATAGAGTGGCT
The DNA here is from genome assembly GCA_963575645.1 of Xanthostigma xanthostigma. Lineage (NCBI taxonomy): Eukaryota > Metazoa > Arthropoda > Insecta > Raphidioptera > Raphidiidae > Xanthostigma > Xanthostigma xanthostigma. The sequence goes on along the minus strand of OY754469.1, from coordinate 30,973,046 downwards.
GAAATTAAGTGAATGCTTTATGTTTATGCTATACAGAAATGTGGAGTTCATGTCTATATTGGAGAGTGGCCACGAAAATACAGTGGAATTTCATTAATTAGAAGTCGACGGGATCGGTCCAAAAATTAATATTAACGCGAATTTGAATTATTGAATTTTTGAAGTTGATCTTTCTTAAAAACTATCAAGCCATCGAACACAAACCTTGAATTGATCTTTCCTAGACTTTTGGCAAATTCCTCAGTTTTACTTCTGATAATGGCACAATAGAAATTTTCAAATCGCGAGCCTGTTAAAACCACTTCACAACACACTCGTTGATTTCCGGGAAGTCGGGACCTTGGGCACGTTTCCATTTCAAATTGTTGTTCTCATTCAAAATTTTATTTTTATTCTTTAAAAAAGTCGACGCTCGCTGGTATACCAAACTCCTTTGCCACTTTTGTTTTTTTTTCTCTTCCTTTCTCCTCTTCATGAATAACGTCTACCTTTTTGGCGAACGTTAATGTTTTAAAAGAAATCTTTCTACACTGAACACTCGGGAAATTTCGATTTCTAAAACACTCACAGTTTATTACGGTACGGTAGCCGAAGAAATAATAACAACTAGTCGTGTTTTTGTCGACATTTATAACAGAATGAACTAATTCCAGATCATTTCTACAAAAAGAATCCTTTGTTTTAGACATGATTTTATTAGATTCAGGTAAACGTTCGAACTAACAGAGTTGCGGTGCTCGAATTATCCAAGAAAATACTCCATCGCGTTACATGGGGAATTCAAGGGACCAGTTAAGAAATTCCAATTATCGAAGTTCGAATTACATGCTTTAATATGACAATGATTTGGAAAACGTTAGAAGGATTAAGGAAATTGAAATAATACAAGTTATTTAAGTTTAGAATTATTTTATTTGTTCTTATTCACTTGCTGCCTCGTTAGTTAATAATTATAAAAATGTACGAAATGAATGCGTTTCATTTATCTTATTACGCCTTACGTTGCTGAAAAATAATCTCATACATTTGATATGTTATGTAGCCAATAAACAATGACTTAATTATGACCAATATTATAAACAATTGAATTGACAAATTGTTGTATTATTATTTATTATGAACGCCAACGGAAAATTTACAATCCATAAGAAGAGGTGTCCAAATGGGTGGTTTCAATGTACATTGTAAACGTGTCGTTTAACTCACGAACATCTGCTACTTGCTTCAATTTTATTAATTTATGAAAAAAGTTTAACACAAACATATTTAGTGCAATACAGAAGATAAATTATTTATACTTATGCATGTATTATTATTTTATATTGTTACAAAAGGTTTACAATATGTATAAAACAGTATATTTAAAGATATCAAGAAAAAATTAAAAAAAGTAAAAATAAACACTATTATTTTTATCTGTCATTTAAATTATATTCAAGATACTTTATTGCGTTTAAAGTAATGCTATTAAAAAAATTTGAAAAGAAGTTTGACCCTGCAGGCCATCGCTAAAAGTTCCCGCTATTTTCGAGTTCAAAACTCTAAAAATATAAACTATAGCAAGAAGTTGATTTTTTAGCTCAAAAAAAAAACACTTTCTAACGAATGTTTCGTTCACGACATCTCGGGAACAAATAAACCGATTTTGATGCGGTTTGGTGCAATCGACGCAGTTTTTTAACCTTAGAAAGTAATTTATTACAAAAAAATCGATCTGATAAGAATTTTACGCGTAATTAAACAAAAAAAAAACACTTTTTAACGAATTTTTCGTTAACGATATCTCGTGAACAAATGAACCGATTTTGATGCGGTTTGCGGAAATCGACGCAGTTTTTTAAGAAAAAGAGCTGATTAGATTTTGGAATTAATCGGTTTAGTAGTTTAGAAAATATTCCAAAAAAACTAATTTCTAAAAATTTTTGAAACTTGTATTTTTGAGATTTCTCAAAATTTATTAGGTCAAATTTTCAGGAAATCTAAGTTCAGCAAGGTCACGTCAAATGCCGCAAACCGCGTTTCAATCGGACACTCCGTTCAAAAGGTACAGAGGTTTACATACGTACATAACTACATACACACACATACACACACCAACATACAGCCCTACGGACATCATCGCCAAAATAGTCAGAATAGCTTCCTAGGACCTCAAAACGTCGAAATCTGGCGAAAACTCGATTTTCGAAAATCGGGGTGAAAACAATAACTTCCCGATTTTTTTGAAAAAAATAATTTGTTTTTTTAAAGGAGGAAGTTAATAGTTATTGGCGTAACTAGTAGTCTAAGTCATTCATCGCGCCCATAATTTTATTCAACAATTGCGCGTTATTCATGTTTTAATTATAATAAGATGTTGTAAATATCTATTAATTATTTCTTTATAAAAAAAACTGTCAATACTAACAGCACCAAACAGCACGATTCAATGTTTTGGTTTGAGGTTAGCCGGTTATGAATAAACTCCATGTCGAAAACATTCGGCCTCTCAATTTTAGTCTCAATGGGTAACAACGGAGTTGTTGTTACCTACTATTTCGTTACGACTCAGAAAATAGTTACGTTTATTTTCATTACTCCACAATGGCCGAGCTAGTAGGAATCTTCATTGAGTTATGACCAGTAATTGTCACCAGTCGGTAAATGGCTATTTAGGGTTCGGTTTTTAGGCATGATAAAACATGAATAACGCGCATGAGTTGAATAAAAATATAAATAGGTACTATACTAATAGATAAGTGGAAATTATGGGACGAAGTTTGAGCATTTCACTTAATAAACCCGAAATGTTTTTTTTAAGTTTTTAAACTTCGCGGTTAATTTTAATATTATTGATTAGCGCGTTAAACAATGAATAATTATTGTAATATAAGTATAAAGCCTCTCTTTCACTATCAATACGGAACTTTGATACGATGCGGTTCGTCGCGTTGCGTACTATAACCCGTACGACAAATGAGCATAAGACTTAGGGATGTCGGAAGTGAAAAAAAGTATCGATATATCGATATTTATAAAAATATCACTATCGACGTCGATATATCGAGGAAAAAATATCGATATATCGGTCAAATTTTCAAAATATTTTGCGTTTTTTAAATAATAGTGAATTAGCTTAATATTATCAATAGTAATTTTTAAACGCTTTATATTAGCTTGGGTTGTAACTAACTATGTATGTATGTATGTAACTAACTACCGTAACGGAATCTTTGAGCATAATTTTCACCAATTTCCCGAAGTCTGATTAATTTGAAACTTTGCATACGTATCAAGGACCGATGACAATGCAATAATTTGATAACAGTTTCCCATTATCCTTATTAGGACCCCCAGGATTAATAAATTCTTTTATAGATCCTCTGTAGTAAACGCTTTATTTTCACCAATTTCCCGAAGTCTGATTAATTTGAAACTTTGCATACGTATCAAGGACCGATGACAATGCAATAATTTGATAACAGTTTCCCATTATCCTTATTATTAAACGCTTTATATTAGTTTGGGTTGTAACTATGTATGTATGTCCGTAACGGAATCTTTGAGCATAATTTTCACCAATTTACCGAAGTCTGATTAATTTGAAACTTTGCATACGTATCAAGGACCGATGACAATGCAATAATTTGATAACAGTTTCCCATTATCCTTATTAGGACCCCCAGGATTAATAAATTCTTTTATAGATCCTCACTAAAAAGTGAAAAATAAAATATAGTTTAAAAAAAACTAAAAAACACGCTTTATATCGGACTAAAAAGTAAAAAATAATTGTTTTAAAATAAGCTTAAAAAGCGTTGGGCGCTCGATGTACGAAAATGTGGAACAAAGCGCCCCACGCTTTTTAAGCTTATTTTAAAACAATTATTTTTTACTTTTTAGTCCGATATAAAGCGTGTTTTTTAGTTTTTTTTAAACTATATTTTATTATACAAAATGTACATTATTTTAATGTACAAAAATCTCAATAATAATGAAGGTATTTTTACCAGTATTTCTTTTTATTAGGCAATATAATAATTACAAAAATATCAAAAACTAAGAAGCTATCTTCTAACTAATATTTTTAAACCTATTTATTGTATTAGGCAAACCAGTATTTGTCCGGTAACGAAAGTATCCTTTACGTTTTTGGATTCTAGTGACTTTAGTTACATAAATTAAAAAAAATATATTGTTTTTGATACAATTTCGATATTGGATATTTTGTATCGATATATCGGATCAAAATATATTGGCTAAAAATATCGATGTTTTGAATTAAAAATATCGATACATCGATATATCGATACTTTTTCAACATCCCTAATAGGACTACCGTTGATTCCATATTTGTTTTTGAACTAAAATACGTTCTAACAAATGGAAATGTGTAACCTACAGTATTTAAACGAATCTCATTCATTGTGTTATATTGTTCTATGAATGCTTTATGCTATATAAACCACTTACTGATATTATTGTGGAAATTGTAAACGGATACGAAGTAGGTGAGACACAAAGGCATTTTGTGTGGAGACATGATAGAGTTCATATCAAAGACTCAATAGTATGATATATGTAAATGAACCTAGCATTCCCTATATTAGTTAATATAATATAGTGATGACAACATCCAATAAAACAAAGAATCACTCGTCTTTTTCTAAATACCGATAATAACATATAGCCGTGCAGTTTTGAAGAATATAAAAAAAATTAATGGGCGTGTTTGGCCGAAGTAAGTACTTACTAAACTTAGTAAGCCAGTTAGCATAAAAAAATTAAAATCTTACAAGCTGACTATAGCGATTTTCGGCTAGGACACTTATTGACTTAATATAACACAAAACACCGGTTTACGTTATATCCCGTAGGTACATAACCTCATAGTCTCATAGACTGAATATATTTGACAGTACTAAATTTATCAATTATTAATTTATATTGAGTGCTTGTGTATCTGAACAATGACAGGTCTGTTCCTGTCTGTTTTGTTTACATCAACAATAAGCAAAATGGCGTTTAGTGAGTAACTTACTAGATTTAGTAAGCACTTACTTCGGCCAAACACGCCCAATGAGGTTTATAAATCTTATACATATTACTAGCGGACTCGGCGAACTTCGTACCGCCTAACAGTATTATATATATATATATATATCTATATAATTGGAACATCTATCTATCTATTTTATTTATTTTAAAATATACATGGACGTATATGTGTGTATGTCGAACACTCCGGCTGCGCCGTCGTGCCCGGTGCAAAAGAACGAATGGGGATATTTGAATCTTTGATTAACGTCTGATTAGTACCGTAAAATGGGGTGACTTTGACCAATTTTTAGGTTTGAACTAAAATTTCTATGTTAAAAAAAAATTCAGGGATATTGTTTTTTGACAATATGGGTATTAGGTAGTACTAGCGTTAAGGGAAAGTAGTATCTTTAGTTTGTTTACCATTATCAAGAAAAAAAATAAAATGGCGTAATAGTCAACTTCACCCCAAATGGGGTGAAGTTGACCACAGCTTTAATTTTCATTGTAATTGTTTATTTTAGCTAGTTGGGGTTAGTTTGTCCACAGGAATATGAAAAGAACATTTTATGAAACATTTATTTAAAAAAAAACGAACATTAAAGTCCGAACAACCTAAATAATGCAAAAAAGTAGAAATTAAACAGTTTACTTTAAATCAGATTGAAATTAAGCAGTTTACGTCAAAAAATGTAGGTCAATATAAAATTTTAATTTCGGTCAAAATCCACTTTTCAAAATTTTACAATATTTTTTGTTTTAAGGTTACCCGAACCTAAAAAACATATTTTTGGAAAAAGTCTGTGCGTCTATTTGTAAACTGTTTTTTTTTTCTTTATTTTCAAAATATTTCCGAAACTATAAAGTTAAGGAATAAAAATTTAACAAAACTTTCTTCCAAAAATAAATACTAAACCGTATAAAGTATACAATTATTATTGACCTGTACAGCGTCCACAGACAAACAGACGCACAGACTTTTCCCAAAAATATGTTTTTAGAATTCGGGGGATCTCAAAACGAAAAAATATTATAAAATTTTGGAAAAGTGTATTTTGACCTAAATTAGCACCATTATAAATTTATGATGTAGGAGTGGTAAAAAATGATGATTATTTGAATTTGATATTTTTTATCGTCCCTACTAAATTGCTCTCGCTTGTAAAAAGCAGACAGTCAATGTGAGAATGAATGAACTGTGTAGGTAGATTAAATTTTAAAATTAAATATATAAATATCACTAAAACTACTTTCAAATATAAAAAAAAACATTTTAGCTAAAATTAAACGCCGAAAGGTCCAAATTAAACAAAAATTCCCCTCTGCGACCGGTTTTGGGTTCGTACAATTAATATTAATTAATATGTATTTATTAATATTTTTTAGAAGCCTGAGTTGCACTTATCTTTCCTTCTAAAACCTCTTCTAAGCATTTTTCTAATGTTTCTTCACTATAATCTTTAAAAACTCGAGCACCTAAATATATTCTCGGCATATCGTCAAATTACACTTTTAAATAATTAAGAACTCAATTTTACAACCACTCACATTCATTCATCAGAACAAACCGCGTTGCTAGAACAGTACAGACACACAAGACTGCAAGTTTTTGCAAGACTCTGCAAGCTAGTCAACTTCACCCAGGCGGTCAAGTTAACCCCAAAATCGTAAAAATATTGTCAAAGTTGAATATTTAGAATACTGCGATCCAGTTATTAAAGTTATGTAAAATATGATAATAAAGTGTTGACACAGAAAAATCACGTTATTAAAATAACGAAACATATTAGTCGTAAAGTTTTTTTTTTTTTTTATTATAGAATTAATGCTTCGGCTAAAAGCCATTAGCATACAAAAAAAAATATAAAAATATAAAAAAAAATATACATATAATAATATACAAAGTAAGGTAAGTATTGTGATTTACATAAAATGGAGTTAAACAATGCCAAATTGATAGGGTTTGGGGTAGGTGGTTGGTAGGGAAGGTAAGTATTATAGGTTATTTATAATTCCTGTTTCTGTTATAAAATCTGTTAATCTTTTTACGTTTTGTGTAGTGTTATTTAATATTTCTTTTAAATTTTCAGCTAAATTGTACTTCAGTCTGGTTTGAAAGTACTTGATGCAGTCAACGAGGATATGCTCTGTTGTCAGTCTCTCGTGGCAGATATCACAGTTTGGTAAGTTTTCTTTTTTAAATAAGTAGCTATGGGTAATTTTATTATGTCCTGTTCTTAGTCTGATCAGTGCTATTTCTTGTTGTTTTGTAAGGGCTATGGGAGGTTTCCAGTAATCGGTGTCTTCTTTTATTTTGTTGAGGAAATTTGATTCAATTTCTTGCCAGTAGTGGGTCCAGTTTTTCTTGCATGTTCTTTTTATTAAGGCTATTGTGTCTGTCAGTGTGATGTTTTCATTGATAATTTCAGCGGAGGAGATTGCTTCTTTAGCGTTGAGGTCAGCTCTTTCGTTTCCATATATACCGGTGTGTGAAGGTATCCAGATAAGGTTTGTTGTACTTTGGTTTAGACGAAGTTGGTGGATGTGGTGCTGGATTTCTTGTATTATAGGGTTTTTTGGATAGAGACTGTTTATTGCTTGTAGTGAGCTGAGGGAATCGCTTAAGATGACAATGTCCTTGCCTTTATCATTTGGATTGTTTTGTATTTCGGTTAGACTTGATTTTATTGCCTGTAGTTCAGCTGTGAATATACTCGCTTCTTTGTGTAGGGTGATTTTATTTATTTTCCCGTCGATAATATAGGCGCAAGCCGTGCCACTTTCTGTTTTGGAGCCGTCGGTATAAACTTGGATTGAGTTTTTGTAGTTTTCTAGGAGTAAGTTTAGTTCTGCCTGGATTATTTTGGGGTTTGTTTCTTGTTTATTGAATTTTTGTAAATCTAGGTGGAGTTTCGGATATTCAAACATCCAAGGTGGGAAGTTTATGCTGCTTGGTATAATTTGCAGGTTGTCTATTTTGTAAATTCTACTTAGTTTATTTGCTGCGATATTTGCTGGAATTTGTAAGTTGGCGTTATTTTCATAGGTGTGTTTGTAATTTGGGGCTGTCATTTTCTTATGATTTAAATGTGATGGACTGGATTTTATTTTAGCGTAGTATGAAGCTGTTATCATCTCCCGACGAGTTGATGGAGGCATTTCTCCAGATATTGAGTATAGACTATTTAGAGGTGTGGTCTTGAGGGCTCCTGTAGCGATTCTTAGGGCGTTGTTATAGACTACTTCTATTAATTTAAGGACACTTTTCTTGGCCGATGCGTAGGCTATGCAAGCGTATTCTATTTTTGACCTTATTAGCGCTTTGAATATATGTAGCAATTGTGTTGTTTCGCTTCCCCATGTGTGGTGGGAGAGTGTTTTAATGAGGTCAATATTTTTACAGCAGCTTCTTCGTAGCTCTGTGAGATATGGTTTCCAGGTAAGTTTATTGTCAAGGATTACACCCAGGTATTTTATGTTGGTCAGGAGTTGCAAGTTGGTATTATATAGTTTTAGTTTAGGTTTTTTTACTCGCCTATTTTTCGTGAATAAGATGCATTTGGTCTTTTGTGGTGAAAAGTGATATCCTATATTTTTAGACCAATTTTCTAGATGGTTAAGCGCTGTTTGTAGTTCTGTTTTTATGTTTTCTATATTTTTTCCACAACAATATATGACTGCGTCATCGGCGAACAAGGCGATTTTGACGGGATAGCGTATGTTTTTAACAATACCATTTATTGCTATCAAAAAAAGACTTACGCTGAGGATTGATCCTTGAGGAAGGCCATTTTCTTGGTTAAAGCTATCGGACGTTTTGTCTCCTATTCTAACTTTGAAAGATCTGTCCGAGAGGAAGTTTCGTATAAAGTTGGTGATGTTGCCTTTTATGTTCCATTCCACAAGACTGTCTAATATATTTCTCCTCCAGGTGCGATCATATGCTTTTTCGATGTCCAGGAATATGGCTGTGAGGTGTTGTTTTGAAGCGAAAGCATTTAGGACTTCTGATTGTAGATGGGTTATTTGGTCGATTGTGGAATGTTTTTTTCGGAAACCACACTGCTCAGGTATGATAAGATTTCGAGATTCTAATAGCCAAACTAATCGGCAGTTTACCATTTTTTCCATGATTTTACACATGCAGGAAGTAAGTGCAATTGGTCGATAGCTGTCGATGTTTGTTTTATCTTTGTTGGGTTTTAGGATGGGCAAAATTATGCTTTTCCTCCATTCAGAGGGGAACAGTTGTTTGGTCCATATCATGTTGTAAATGTTGAGAAGGGTTTGTTTTTTTGTTGAGGGTAATTTCTTTAAAAATTCGTTATGAATTCTATCTGGTCCTGGAGAGGAGTTGTGGCAGTTTGACAAAGCTGCGTTTAGTTCGCTTATTGTAAAAGGTATGTTAAAATTTTCTTTGTTTTCGGATTTTTCATTAAGAATTTTATTTTCTGCAGCATTTTTCCGTTCAATGAATTCTTTTGTGTAGTTGTCGGTTGCGAAGGTTGATTCAAATTTTTCTCCCAGTGATTTTATTATATTTTCTTTATTTGTTTCTATTTTATTGTTAATTTTTAACGCAGGTATGTTGAAAGATTTGTTATTACCTCTCAGTCTGTTTATTTTATTCCATACTTCCTTCGTTGATGTGGATGCATTTATCGAAGATACAAAATTAGACCAAGATTCTTTTTTACTTGTATTAATTGCAAGTTTTGCTTTTGCTTTTAGTTTTTTTAGTGTGAGTAGGTTTTCTTGAGTCCGATGTTTCCTGTATTTGTTTAGGGCAGTTTTGCTATCTTTTATAGCATTTTCAACAGTTTGGTTCCACCATGGTATGGTTTTTTTTTTATTTATAGTTTTTCTTTGTTTTATGGTTTTGGTTGCAGCATCTAAAATCATTTTAGAGAATTTTTTTATTATTGTATTTATGTTTTCATTTTCGTTGAACTCGGTGTGGTCATTTTCAATTTCATCCTGGTACGCGTCCCAGTTTGCACTTGTCAGGATCCATTTGGGAGAGCAGTAGTTTTCTGTTCTTGTGGTTGTAGTAAGTTTTAAGGATATTGGAAAGTGATCACTGTCGAATGTTTCGGATAGGGTAGTCCAGTTTGTTAAGGGGGTTAAAGAAGGATGGCACATTGTGAGATCAATAGCCGATAGAGTTCCCGTAGTGTTGTTTAAATGGGTCATTTGACCTTCATTGAGTAGGGTTATGTTTTCTGATTCTATAAATTTTTCTATAATTTTACCTCTTGTGTCTAATTTGTCACCCCATATAAAGCTATGAGCGTTAAAGTCGCCCAGTATAATGTAAGGTTTGGGTAACTGAGACACTATATGTTCTAAGGCTTGAATAGTTATTTGTTTACTGGATGGGGCGTAAATATTACATATTGAAATTTTGTTTGGGGCATAAACTACGATCGCTACTGCTTCTATGTCTGTCTGTAGAATTATGTGTTCTGAGTGGTAGTTTTTGTCTACTAATGTTAATACTCCTCCACTGGCGTGATTTGTATCTTGTCTGTCAGTTCTGTATTGTGTGTAGTTTTTTTCGAAATAAGGTGTAAGTGTGTGGTTTGGTTTGAAATTTGTTTCTTGAAAGCATAATACTGATGGTTCTTGTTCATTGATTAGTCTATAGATATTTGGTAGTCTTCTATAGAAGCTGTTTAAATTCCACTGCACTATCTTGAAATCCATTTTTGTTTAGTTTTTATTCGTCAGTTTCGGAGCTGTAGGATGAGAATGACATTTGGGATGAGCAGATGTCGTTATCTGAGTTGTTTTCTTTTAATAACATTTTGCCAATGATATTTGTTGTTTTGGTGAAATGGTATTTCATAGTACGGTTTTCAAGGGCTTTGTAAAGGTCGAGCATCATTGTTATTAGGCTTTCGATGTCAGTCGTTATAGTACGAGCAAAATTTAATGGGTTGTCTGATTTTTGTACTTGTGTGATGAATTGTTTCAGTTGATCATAAGTTAGAGGGTATTTGTTGTTGGGATCTTCTATAATTGGTTGCAGTGGTTTTAAAGTTTTCTCTGCTATTGAACTTATGTTATCAGGCTTCTTTTTGTCATTATTTTTCCTATCTTTTTCCGTTGTAGCTAGTTTAGGTTTTTTTGCTTTGGGTTTTATAAACTTATGTTCTAATTTTTCTTTTTTTTCTGTTTCAGGTTGATTTGCTGTAGCTGTGCAACGTTCATGGAGAAGGGGATCCTGTTCTTCAGTGGTGGGTGAGTCGATTGACGGTATCTCCGATATTGTTGTTGAAGAGCTGGTCGACGGAGGTGGCGGTCGTTTAACAGCTTTATTATTGTCGCTCGTTGTTTGTTCTAGCATAGGTGTTTGGTTTTGTTCCGGTGATTTGCAGTTGTCCGCTATGTGTCCGGTTTGGTTGCACTTGTAGCATTTGGTTTCTTCTATGCTTAAATAAATTCTATAGTTGTCTCCATCATAGTTTATGAATATAGAATCTGGAATATATATTGAGTCGTCGGGGACAACGTAAACAAAGCGTCTAAAACAAATGATGTGGCAAAGATCGGATTCTGTATTTCCGGCTTTTACATAATTGATAGGTGAGACCAATTTTAGATTCTCTATGCCTTTTAATTTTTCTTCTAGTATGTTGTTCGGGATAGTAGGGCTGATGTTTGATATCATCAATTTTTTAGCGGGAGTTACAAGCCGTCTAATGTTGATTTGGTTGTCTTCGATTATAATGGAGTTGTGTTTTTCAATAAGTTCATCCACAATTTTTTTATCAGACAAATACATACATATTCTTCCATTGGATATGCGTGACGCTGCTAAAATATTTTTTCCCTGGACAATTTTTGCGATCTCGACAATGTACTGTTTGATTTTTAATCCATCGACTGAGTTGAGGATAATGCCCTGGTCTTTCTTTGGAACATTGAACGTGGTTGGTTTTTTCAGTGCTGCAGCAAAGGTTGGTTGGTCTGATGAGTTATTTGCAGTGTTTTGTGATTGTTGTGGGGTTTCCATGTTTGGTTTGTATGATACAGTAGGGGTAGGTGAGATAGTGTGGTTATTATCTAATAATATAGTTGTCATTTAGTGTATGTTTGGTTGCCTACACAGAGCATTATAAAATGCGTGGCGTCCGCAAAGTGCGGACGCGAACCAGTAGCGATAGCAGCGCGTTGCTGGAAAGATATCTAGATGTCTATAATACAAGTATATTTGATAATAATTGAAGAGAGAAAAAAAAGAAAAAAAAATAACCTAAAAAAAAATTTGTTTTAGAAAATTAAAGTTAAATTTCAATCCGTTTAGTAAGAGAATAAAACAATAACTTACTGGATAAAGAAAAACTTTATAACTTAAAGAATGACGGTTTTGGTACGAAAATTGCAGTATAACTACAAGAAAAGTACAAAACCTATCAGCGTAAAAAAATACGTGCACTCAATATCAATCGGCGATTGACCTCCCAGTCGTAAAGTTTCTGGTTTTGCAAATATTAATGATAGTTTGAGCACTACGAATTTTCATTAACTTTCATATATGACTTTGGCTTCGTATGTATCATGTATAGATAAAAATTAAAACATTTTGTTTACATGAAAACTTTTGACAATATATTAGCTTAATATTTAAGCAATAAAACTTCCGAATAATTATATCAATACGGAAAATATTTAGCACTGAAACATTTTTTTAGTTTTTGGTCAACTTCACCCCAGTGGTCAAAGTCACCCCATTTTACGGTACTCTTCAATAAATAAATTATCGACCAATTTTTATAAGATCAACAACATTTTCGATATGAATAAAAAAAAGTATACTTACAACACAAAATCCGTTGTTATTGGAAGCTCGTGTCACGTGTTGAGTACTTTTGAGGTTATAAAATCACTTGAAAATTATTTAATGATGAAAAATGTTAAAAGTATATATAGAGCAGGCTACAAGGGGATGTTCGTTTGCAAAAATAGCGGACCGCGAAATGTTTTGTGATTCATCTACCTGATGCTATCCACATCGTAAAAAGCCATGTTGCCGCGCGCGCGCGCGGTCCTGTGTCTTTCAATCCCCCCCCGCCCCTTTATCACTGCTCTATATTTATATTCAAAGCAATGGCACGTCAATCCGGTGTCGGAGAGGCAACCGGATGGCGAGTGGTAATCTGGGCCTATGATTGGTACAGAACCCCCTGGTAGCGGCCAAAGTGACCCCAAATGAACAGGGGCGGCGATATGGGGGTGGGGCAAAATCGAAAAATGCTTGAAAAGGCAACCGGATAAAAATGCGGTTGCATTGAAAGAAATACCCTAATTATACAATAAAATTTTTTTGCCAGACGAAACACGCGGGCCGTTTTTGCACTAGCGAATAAAAAAAAATTAATAAAAACTGAAAAGGCAACCGCTTCAAAATTAGTGAGCATACTTATTGACACCACCAAACGTTGGAAAAAAATTGCCATCCGATCCTGATGGGCAGTTTCGGAGAAACAGCCCCTCAAAGTCGCCGAAAAACCCTTTTTTTCGATTTTTTCAACAATAAGTCAAAAAAACACTAAAAATTGTTCAAATCGGATGGCATTCGAAATTTATACTGTCCTAAGTACAAATAATAGTGTGTATCAATGCCATCCGATTTCGATTAAATTTACCCCTATTTAGCCACCCCCCAAAACTCAATAACAATAAAAATAATGCCATACGCTGCATAAAATTGTTATTTTCATGGGTTTTGGGGGGTGGCTAAATAGGGGTAAATTTAATCGAAATCGGATGGCATTGATACACACTATTATTTGTACTTAGGACAGTATAAATTTCGAATGCCATCCGATTTTAACAATTTTTAGACACATAAGTACTAATTTTCTAATGAAATTCCATATTAAAACCAAAAACCTTTGTAATTTATCAGTAATATTTGTGATGGAGGGGGGGAGGGGACCACAAAACTTGTTGGCAGCATCTGTTTATAGGCTGTCTGGGATCTATACAATATATATCAGAAGTCAGATTGAGGTCCGCAATGTTTGCAAACGGAACTCCACTGAGAGTCCGAAATTTTAAGAAATATATTGAAATATCGAAACTCGCCATCTTTGATTGCTCCCCCCGCTCCCCCGTGCAACTTTTTCACTATACGAACTATTGGTTCATAAACAATGGACTATTGTTAGTTATTAAAAACAGGGCCGTGCCTGGGTATATGGCCGCCTGCGTGCCAGTCTGTATGGCCGCCCCCAGGATAACATTAAAAAAAACTACTTTAATTTTTAATGTTTATTATTATACACAGGGCATCAAACCGGGAAAAAAATCAGTTTTTGGTTAACCGAAATCGAGAACGAAAAAAAATATTGGTTTTGTTCCCAAAACCGGTTTCTGAAAAGAAAAACCGGCTAAAAACCGGTTTTATGAGATTTATATGTTTGGATGAAATTTAAGAAAAAAAAATGCACAAAATAAACATTTTTTTATTTAAAATTTAAACAAAAATAATAACATGAAAAAAATTATGGTATTGGTTTTATAATCACAGACAAAATTATCAAACATAAAGAACAAGGAATAACCCTTAAATCTATACTAACATATTAGGATAACAAAGCTCAGTGGCCAATGGCAGATCTGGGCTGACTTGCAACTTGGGAGGTATACAAAATAGAATTAATTTACTTACTTTAATAATAACATGAAAAAAAGTAATTATGGTATTGGTATTATAATCACAGACAAAATTATCAAACATAAAGAACATAGGAATACGATAATTTAAAATCCTAGGTGTCGCTCAGTGACAATTTAAAATTATTTGATTTTAAAAAATCAAATCTTACGTATTATTTATTGATATTGAAAATAGTAAAGGTTTTTGGTTAATTAACCGGTTTCATAAAATTATTTCGGTTAGGTTACCGGTTAATTAGGGAAATCTTTCAATCTTTCAATTATCGCGATTGAAAGTGAAATTGCTGAATCTTCACGAAGCAATTATTAAATAAAGTACATATTAAAAGTTAATCCTACGGGATTTTTTACTGACAAAATCGTCAATTGCTTCGTGAATATTTAAAGATTCAGCAATTTCACTTTCAATCGCGATAATTGAAAGATTGCTCATACAATGTTCGAAAAAATTCGGATTCGCTGCATGACTAGGTATATAAATACTACAACGACCTAATCAGTTTTTATACATTTCTTATTTCTGAGAAACTCTTTTTAGATAGATTAGATTAGAGAAACTGTTTTTACTTCGTATCTTAATGAAAACAAACCGATTGTATTTTTGCCCAGTAAACAACTTGTAACGATTTGGCCGCCTCTTAATTTCGGCCGCCTGCGTGCGGTGCACGCAATGAACGCCCGTCAGGCACGGCCCTGATTAAAAATAATAATTATAAAAATATATACATTAGTTTTCAATCTATAGTGGTTTAAAGTTAACTCGAAAATGGAGCATCGTAGTAAATTTTCAAAAAATTCTTAGAGAAAGTGTAAGAAATGTTATAGTGTGCTATATATTCGTGATCTACTCAATAAGCCCTTTCATTTGATACCCCACACGGCATGGCTTGATGATTTTTTTTTTTTATTTGTAGTATGCCATTTTTAATTGCCGGGGAGGGGGGAGGGGGACCACAAAACTGGTTGGCAACATTTGTTTGTAGGATGTCTGGGATCTATACAATATATATCCGAAGTCAGATTGAGGTCCGCAATTTTTGCAAACGGAACTCCACTGAGAGTCCGGTCTAATAAATCAATGTTTTTTTAATTTTTGACAGAATTTTTTCAAATCATACATAAGGCTGTTTATATTTTAAAACCATGGATACGAATTTAAAAAAAAAATCGTGTCTTTAATAATAATTATAATCAAAGGAAGAAAAAAAATTTAGGGGTGGACTACCCCTAACATTTAGGGGGATGAAAAATAGATGTTGGCCGATTCTCATAGATACCGGATAAGCACAAAAAATTTCATCAAAATCCGTCAAGCCGTTTCGGAGGAGTATGGCAACGAAAACTGTGACACGAGAATTTTATATATATAGATATTCTTGATAAAAATATGTTTTATATTTTAGATTTTTTTTATCAAATTTAACTGATATTCTATACCTAAGATAAAATGTCGTATTTACTTACCGATGAAATGACATGTTGAGATAATTATTTCGTGATTTCTTTCATATACGTAGTGCGCTTAATCATGTTTAAATATTCTTAAAAATCGTAAACAGTTCTAAATTCTCCAAAAACAGTCTTATTCATAATTCACAGCAAAAAAATATGAAACTAAAATAATACTCATGTGGTCTCCATGGTAATTTGGCTGCTACAAATATACAAATTTGCAGTTGCCAAATATCGACTCAGAAAAAAGGAAAGTAATAAAGTGTTGGGTGCCAATGGGCTACGCTCATTTCAAACGTTATTTTATATTTTATCTATATAATTGATAATATCTATTACAACCGACTTGAATGTGTCATTTCTATTAATCTATGTTTTATAATTATATCATTAAATGGTCAGTTGCAGTTTGACAACATTGATACAGATTTGTTTTCCCCAAGTTCGCTTCGATGGGATTAGTTGCGGGTTGAAAAAAATGTGAGCAAAGCAACATCACTTTCATTTATTTATTTGAGTTCACATTGATTGTATTAAGTACTAAATTTTCTTTAATAATTAAATTCCGATTTATTTATTGGCTTCATCATTTTATTAATTTAACATACATTATATTATGATCTTAAATAAGTCTTCTTTAAAGTTTGTTTGATACGGAAATTTGAACGAAAATATGCTAATTTTGATATTACAGGTATTTTTATAAATGAAGTGAATAAAATAATATTTTGATGCTTATATAAAGTGAATGGGAATATAGGAATAAATATTATATCAATTGGTATAAAAAAATATTTTAAAATTGTTATACAAAAAAGACAACGAAATAATCTGCACGATGCAAAATACTTTCATATTTAATATTTTTTTCTCTGAAAATTTTATAAAAATGTGTAAATTTTAATTTAAATGTTGAGCTTTGAGTTTTTTTACAATTGAAAAAAAAATGATATTTTAGATTCTGTAAAAAATATGAAAAATGAAAACGTACAATTATCGCCCTTTATCATTTAAATAAGTGGGTCTTTTTTACTTTATAATGTGAATATTATTTAAACATTATCACAGTTGTCGAGCGCAATTGACACACTCTTTTTATAAATGGGATATTTTAAAAGTTCTGTAATGTTAATAAAACTCTTCTGCTTACAAAACTTTTACTATACAGAACAATAATATCACAACACGCGCAGGCGCAACGTGTGTTATATTGTGACAGCCATTTGACAATTACTGTAGAACCTTGCTAATATTTTATATTTATTGTAATAAATACGGAAAAGGATGTGGAGTTGATGATGAATTCGAAAATTAAACATATTGCCCTATAAATAGTATAAGCTGTTAATACAATAATTTCAAAGAAATGAAATACTTGTTACATTATATCATAACCTCACTTTGTTTTCATAGCATTACGGTTAACAGTAATAACTTTGAAGTATGTGAAAATTTACAACCAATACTTACACAAACTATCGACAATGATGGATTTCATAGGTAATATCAATATTATCTATTCAGCTATTGTGCCTGGTTCTGTTCGTAACATGTATTAATGAAATTTGCTTTTTTTGTACAGAATTGTAAAATGGATTATAGAATTTAATAACTTCAAAGCGGATGTAGCCAGTGAATGTGTTATGGCATTAAGTCAGGAAATACCTAGCGGCGCATTTGTTAATCCTGACCAGATTGCCGATTTGATTCGAGTAGGAAAGGTAAAAAATGAGAATTCCCAAACGCAAAATCAATATTCCAAAGTACTCCACATTTTTACAGATAAGGACGCCTATCAGTGTTTAAAGACTGAAACTTTTTGATTTCATTACATAATAAATGGTTTAAATGAACATCCAAGATCTTGAATTTGTTTTTATATCAATTTTATGTGGTTGATTGTTAAATCAGCGAAAGCGCAATGAACCCTTTAGACCTGAGTTCAGACAGAAAAAAAAATGCCTGCCCCTAAATTATCTACTATTGAGTCAACTAGACAGTAGCCCACTGCTTAAAACTTGAAGGTGCACGCGTTTTATACATTTTGTTTGCAAATAAAAGACTTATGCAGGATTGCAGAAAGCATTGTCAAAAAATCTGATTTGACAATGATCTTAGATTGTGAACACACCTATTTCTCCATATGAAAAGCATAGTGAGTTTTAAATCGATCCTGCTCGAAAATTAATTGATCGATTGAAACGACATTTTTCTTAAACATAGTAAACATGTATTTAGCATCGTTTTTTTTGTACATTTTCCACTTTGCAATAACGTTTGATCTACGCATTTTGATCAAAATTTATTTTGAAAAGCGGTATTTTTCTATAATATAAGAACAATCATTTGTTCTAGATGACAGCGAGTTTGAATATGACATTAGACTGCTCCTGATGTATGGAAACTAATTATATGATCACAATCTAAGCTCATTGTCAAATCAATTTTTTTGACAATCCTTTCTGCAACCCAGAATTAAGTTTTAAGGTGGAGCAAATTGGACACTTGAAAAAGGTTTTTTAACTTTTTAAATATCGGCAATTAATGCGAAACTGAGTTTAACATTTTAGCTCTCTTCTTAAATAAAATCGTGGCTATCGCCTTGAGCTTGATTTAGGACGCAAAATAAACCAGCACCGGCACTATTTAAATGAAAGTTTGTTTGTGATTTAAACTTATTAAATTTTATATTTAGTTCATTTTTTTATTCGATAGATATCTGCAAGAGTCGACGGTTTTTTAGACGTTGAACTGCCAATGCATCATTCAGAGTCACAAACAATTCTTATTTTTGAGAATATGACCCAACCTCGTATTGATATTAAGCTTCCGATTCATTTGCGCTATCAACGGCCATTAATAACTGGAGGATTTGTCAGAGTACACTTTGAATATCCGTTGTTCCTAATACGTTGTAAAGCCATAAGTGGTGTAAAAATCTGTGGTGATTCACTCAGAACCTTTGCTAAAAGCAATAGTAATAAGAAGGTGATATGGAAAAGTGTTTCGTATAAAAAGGTTTGTTTTTTTTTTTCAGTTGCAAAGGAAAGGTTCAATGACCCTAACGCTACTGAATGATATGTGCTAAATTTAAAATTATATGTAACTGCTGAATAATTTTGTAACAACCAAATGGGCAGTTTGTGTTTGATGAATTATTGCTTTTTTTAACACGCATGTACCTATGATGTATGCTTTTTTGGTTAGTTTAAAATTAATTTTCATCCACTTCCAGACGTCTTAATAATTTGAAATTTTGCACACCTATTAAGATCACATGACAATACCACAATTTATATAAATGATATAAATAATTTATATAAATTGGTTAATTAATTTGAAATATTACTGTAAGCAAGCTAACACACCGTACAGCCATGTACGTTACGCTGCCTGGTCCGTAGGCGTGATTTTATAAATAAAAAACAATTCTTAAATATAAATATTTTGTTCAACAGCGATAAGAAGCCCCTAACTGGATTTAATTTATTTTATTGAATAAGCTATTCTCGTTTTAAGTTTATTAAAAAAATTAAATTATATCAAGTTGGGGCACTTCTTTCGCGGTTATATTTAAAAATTATATTATACTTTTTAGTTTTTAGTCCACATTAGCTACAAAAGCGTGCAATTTTAGTTGTTTAATAATTATATTAATGGATTCATAAGTTTTTCAGCAACATATCGGCATTGTATTTTAATTTCAAACAAAATTGTTTCGAAATTTGTCCAGAAATGTTTCATAAAAAGAAAGAAATACAATCCATTATAAAAGATTCCAGCCAATTAGGCGACGGGACCATTTCAGCTCTAAAAATCTTGACATTTGATATAGTATAATAATGAAAATAAAATTTCAGATATCGCGTGAAGTGACACGGGTAATGGCTAGTATTAATATGCTATTTGTGGCACAGTTACCTACATAATATGTTCCACGTCATGTATCAATTAATCAAAGCATGCTTACCTAATTTGTTTCTGACAGATTTACAGAACAAAAGAACAGCTGTTTTTTTTTTTATTTACAAAATATTTACGAAACTATTGGGTTCCTTCAAATGGGCGGAGCTTTAAAAACATGGTGACGATGGGATATCATTTCCCATAGTTACTATGGTTACTGTATTATAGTATACAGTGCAATTGTGAATTTTTTTAAGTGCAATAAAATGTATCAGCACAATATGTAATTGTTCTGATACAAATCACCGAAAAAGAAATTTCCTTGAATTTTAATGCTTTCTGTTTACAAACTTCCGATTTAAAGAGTAATCCACATGAAATAAAAGTGGTAAATAGAGATATTATATCAATGCAGTGTTGATGAACGTTGCAAACATATTATTGAAACATTACTTTATTGCAACAGGTACGGCCATTGCTATTAATTAAGTTGAAGTTTAAAAATTGTAGAAAATAACGGGAAGTGTGGTAGAAAAAAAAATAGTAATGATGCGAATGGCGTCTGTTATGACATAAAGTCGAGAAACGGACGTTAAACGCATTATTATTATTATTATTATTAGTATTGCAACAGGTAAGTTCCCAACCTAAAATTAGTCATCTGTCAAAATGTATTTACAACTTTTTTTTTTCTATCAAAATTTTTAATGTTATTTAATAATAACTATTAAATTAATAAATTAAGTTTTCTATATTAGACTAAGTATATATCTACTTACTTAGTAAAATAACTAATCATCGGCATTGAAATGACGCGTACTATTACTTAACCTTTTATTAACTTTTTATTTATGTTTGCACGAGGTAAAAACTTCGCAGGTTCCATAATAAGTCATTTATTAATTTATTCAACGCTTTTTATTATTATAATAAAAAAATTCACAATTATCAGTACCGATTCACAGTAAGATTCATAATCATGTTTCTCTAATTATAGTTGTAAGTTTCGTCGCCAGATAGAGTAGTCCATATAAAGGATTCCCATAAAGTTTAGAAAAAAAAAATAAACAACTTGCATGAAAAAATAAATAGAATAATAAACCGTTACGAAAAGTACACAATTATGATATAAAAAACAACATTATAGCATATATTTCGTTTTCCCCAAACACAATAAGGCTCTTCATATTTGCATATCCCTTCCAAAATTTGGTTTCAATCCGCCCATTCGTTTGACTTGTATTGTGTTCAGACTAGCAGGCGCACAAAAAAAAAATCAAGATAACTGTATTTTTACAGCTTTTCACATGACAAATCCATTTTCCCTGTTGTGTTCTCTTCATGCTCTCACAAGCTCCGTGCTTTTCACTTCATCCAACGTTTGAACATTTCACCACCATGGGCTCTGTAAATTATATTGCATACACGTAGCGGTTGTGGTCATTGAACCCATGACCATACCCAAAGTATTAATATTTTTATTTATAAGATGACTCTTTTGTGCAGGTGTCCGAACGAATTGAACAAATGGTACCAGTTGGAAATTTAGATCATTATCCAATAGTTTCAATAGCGACATTTTTGGTAACGTGTGCTGGTTGCGTCTATTTACTGTCAGTCATGTTATCAACACCTTTATATGCTAATCGATCAGAAGAGAAAAGTGGTTTTTAATTTTTTTTTTGTGCAACAGAAATCATTCCTTGTAACACCAAAGAAAATGTACTTTAATTATAATTTTACTGTGCCAAATATAATTTTACTATAAAGCATTTTTTTACGTTTTGAATGTGTTGTTTGCCCGTAACATAATGTGACCCATATTTTATTATCCTGGTTGTATTTTTGATAATTTTTTAAGTAAGTATATATGCGGTGGCGTGGCTATGTGGTCAAGGGCCCTGGAGCAAAAAATAAACTGGACCCTCTTACCAATATTATCTTTATTAAAAGAACTTCACGAAACAATTATAACCCAATCAATAAAGGAGTTGTATAGAGTCCGTGAGCAGGGACCTAAGTGATTCCTTCAGAAACTTGTTCAGGGTGCTTAGGGAGGAAACATACTAAAAGTCCTGACATTTAGGAGGTGAGCCGGAGGGAGGGGGTACAAAGAAGGTACCACTTTTAGTTTTTAACTTATATCTCGAAAACGATACGTCGCAGGGAAAAAATTTCTAATTCCAAATGAAAGCTCCCAAAAGATTTGTGTATATGATATATACACAAATCTTCCTTGTTTATCGCTCTTTCTATTGGTGAAAACCGTTTCATAGTACGGAACGTGGTTTAGAAAAAGTACGCGGAGAAACAGGCAGAGCCAGACAGCGACTTTGTTTTATTTCATACTTTTTAGTGATTGTTACCTTTAATTTCCTAACATATCAACTTTGCCGGAATCTGGGTGGATATTGCCTCTTTATTCATTAAATGGGCCCTACAATCAACAATAAATGTTCGCCCATTGAGCTCTGTCAATTTTAATATTTGTTTGTTTGCCTTCTTTCCAAATACAGGTTTTGGAACAAGTGTGTTCTAGCTACACAACAACCTACTGAACATGTTAAAGTATATAATATATTCTTGAAGGTAATTCAATTCTCTACAACTTCCTATTAATAAATTTCTTTCTCAGATGAATAGTTTAGACGACATAAAGAAATGTTTGATGAAAAATATGAGGTAAAAGTCTTTTTTTCGAAAACTTCCACTTTTCTGGAGCGTGTAGCTCAAAAACGGTTGAGAATTTAAAAAAAAGTGTACAGAGCGAAAGCTGTATGAAATTTTATGAGCTTTAATTTGGAATAAGAAATTTTTCCCTGCGACGTATCGTTTTCGAGATATGGGCTAAAAAACTAAAAGTGGTACCTTCTTTGTACCCCCCTCCCTCCGGCTCAACTCGTAAATGTCAGGATTTTGGTATATTTCCTCCCTAAGCACCCTGAACAAGTTTCTGAAGGAATCGTTTATGTCCCTGCTCGCGCACTCTACACCCCTTTTTGAGCCATTTATTGACTGCACTATTAGTTAGGTACGCGGTGACAAAAGTGCCTTGCAACTCCCAAACGGATGATAAGCACGTTTTTGTATAGTTCGAGTGTCGTTCTCGAAATCCGTGTTGTCGAGTAGGGGTCTGGCGTCCGGCGTTGAGCGGCTATAGTATTTTTTCCGAATTTTGCCCAGCGGTTCCAAAAATCATTTCCCAAACGGATGAAAATTACTGGAGGGCATCTACGCAAACCCCCAATTACCGGAAAAATATTTTCATCCGATTTGATCCTTGCCGTAGCCTGCAGTACAATTAAATGGACCCAGACTCCGAAATGAAAAAAATCATCAGCCGCATGCATGCAACCGGACTGATATGAATGGTTATTATTTATGTTATTAGAAAAAAAGTTTTCATCCAAAATGCGCCTGGCTAAACTATGCCAAATAACAAAAAACCCCGCCAGCGCGCGTGATTTTGATCCCGGAGTTCTCCGTAAATTTTCTGATAATATGTGGCTATACATATATACTTTGGTATCAATCGGCCTATATAATAATCAAATTTAATTCACGAGCAAAGCGAGTCAAACGCTAGTAAAGAGATACTAGCTAATTTGTGGATGAAGTATGCGCTTGGAGCGTTCACACGGTCCAAAAGTCGGAGTGTTCCCTTCATAATCGTCAAATCAGAGGAAAATAGTCTCATCAATGTTTAGGACAATAATACACAATTTGATTGTAATCGGCCTTTCCACATTAAAGTTGAACATTCAGATCCTGCAGTTTCCCGTGATAATGAATATATCGGAGCATTATTATGGATGATCTGGACTTGACCGCAACAAATTTGGATGAAAATAATTTTTCGATGTTCTGTAGGTGTCAAAGAACCTGTGGGCAAATTTTCATCCATTTGGGAATTACTTTATCAAATTTGGCCCATTTAAATTTTGGAAAATTGTTACAAAGCGATCGCGATACATAGAGTAAAAAAAATTTTTTTACATATTCTCAGACACGAACTATATCTCCCTGCTAAATTTCAAGTTCAAATGAGGAAATTTTTTTCCCCCCCTTTTTTCCATTTTTTTTAGAGCTTCTGGAAAAGCTCTTTGCAAATATCAAATCGGATGAAAATATTTTTCCGGTAATTGGGGGTTTACGTAGATGCCCTCCAGTAATTTTCATCCGTTTGGGAAATGATTTTTGGAACCGCTGGGAAAAATTCGGAAAAAATACTATAGCCGCTCAACGCCGGACGCCAGACCCCTACTCGACAACACGGATTTCGAGAACGACACTCGAACTATACAAAAACGTGCTTATCATCCGTTTGGGAGTTGCAAGGCACTTTTGTCACCGCGTACTTAACTATATTAGAGAATCAAATTTTACGAAGTCAAATAACATCAATTTTCAAACTTCTGTAACTTACCGAAAAAAGTTCGTTAAAATTTTTCGAGTACTGCATTTTAATGTGAAAGGCCTCAACTTTCAACCCCCTTCATTTAATTTCCGTGATGCTGCACCACTTCCCAACGAACCGGGTAAACATTTAGAAAAAATATAGTTTAAAAAAAACTAAAAAACACGCTTTATATCGAACTAAAAAGTAAAAAATATTTTTTTTAAAATAAGCTTAAAGCAATAATGAATAAAAAATACAAGTATTATTGTGAAAAAAGCGTGGGGCGCTTTGTTCCACATTTTCGTACATCGAGCGCCCCACGCTTTTTTCACAATAATACTTGTATTTTTTATTTATTATTGTTTTAAGCCTATTTTTTTAAAAATATTTTTTACTTTTAAGTTCGATATAAAGCGTGTTTTTTAGTTTTTTTTAAACTATATTTATTTTTTACTTTTTAGTTTGATATAAAGCGTGTTTTTTAGTTTTTTTGAAACTATATTTATTTTCCACTTTTTAGTTCGATTTATGGTCATAAATTTGCCGAAAAAAAACAATTTTTTTTTCAGCGTGGACGGGATTAGAACCCACGACTCGTGATTCCGAGAGTTGACGTCAGCGAAGACCCGTGCCTTAGACCGCATGGCTAACCGCTGTAGTTACAGTGCTGGCATATTATACTACAGTAATAAACCACTTGCTGTAGTCCAAACAAAGGTTAAAAACAAACATACATACATACATACATACAAACTTACAAGTGAAGTTAATATGAAAAGTGTAAAAAATATTATTTCGTCGTATCTTGAGTCAAAAATTGTAGCTCGACTTTCAGTAGTCAGATTAAAAAATGGGATTTTAATCTTTGAACACCCGTGGGTGCACTGAAAATTGCCAATTTTTTTGCAGTTTTCGTCCGGTTCGCTTCAAAGTGATGCAGCGACGTACAGAAACGCCATCAGAAAAAATTATAGGCAGGAACTGAAAATTGCCGCGTTTCTCGTTATAGTGCTGTATTAAAATAATTGCAACGATTTTTTTTTATAGAAATTTGAAAATTGATAACTTTTGACTTCGTAAAAGTTGATCCTCTACTTGTTTTGATATATTTAGGCAATCAAAATGTAGCTTTAGGGTTGGTCAAGGGCAGGGCCCGATCTAGCTATTTCGCCGCTCCGGGCAAAATAATATTTGCCGCCTTTTGCCCATGCATTGTTCCATAGATGGTGTAATTTTTTTTTGTTTATCCATCTTTCAACACTTTATAAAACTGAAGAACGTTATAGTCAGAGTGCCCGTCGGCAAAAATTTTATTGATACATACTCTCTCCAAACTTTGTATATGGCTTCATTAGGCCTAGTCTGACACCTATTTCCTCTACGACTTTTCTTGATTTTGGGGCGTTTTCCCTATAAAGTTTTCTAAACATGTCGTTTTGACGACATGTAAAAATTTATACATACTGTTTGGTTTTTTAATTGGATAGCTTAAAAACTTCAACCAAAACGCTAAAATAATGTTCTCTGACAAATAACATGAGCCATTTAAAATGTCTGACACCTCGAATATGTCGAAAAAACGACTATAAGAAAATTTATGAATAACCAGCTGATTTTCTCAGTATCTTATATTTGAACACTGCAAAATCAAATTTTCATATTGTCTGACGGGGATAGTTTTTCTATTTTCCAGTCTGACGCGTCAAAGTTGTCGATTTACTGACTCTAAAAATCGACAACTTTGACGCGTCAGACTGAAAAATAGGAAAACTATCCCCGTCAGACAATATGAAAATTTGATTTTGCAGTGTTCAAATATAAGATACTGAGAAAATCAGCTGGTTATTCATAAATTTTCTTACAGTCGTTTTTTCGACATATTCGAGGTGTCAGACATTTTAAATGGCTCATGTCATTTGTCAGAGAATATTATTTTAGCGTTTTGGTTGAAGTTTTTAAGCTATCCAATTAAAAAACCAAACAGTATGTATAAATTTTTACATGTCGTCAAAACGACATGTTTAGGAAACTTTATAGGGAAAACGCCCCAAAATCAAGAAAAGTCATAGAGGAAATAGGTGTCAGACTAGGCCTAATGAAGCCATATACAAAGTTTGGAGAGAATATGTATCAATAAATTTTTTGCCGACGGGCACTCTGACTATTACCAAACACTGCGATTAGTATATGTTTTTCACTCAGTAAACATAAAAAAGATCTAGAAATGTCGTTTTTTTTGAGATTTTGACAATATATAGGTATAGGCAGTCTTTCAAAATAATTATTCCTGTCTAGAAAACGTACCTACTAATTATAATAAATCTATCAAAAACGAAATTTTTAAAGAAGTTTGGTAGGTACGTTAAAAACTCCATTTTTGTGGAAAATAGGATTTAACAATGGCGAACTACATGATCGCCATTCGCAAGACGTAAAAACCATTGGCTTCCTGTTTCATGGAAACTTACGTCAGGATTTAACAATAAGTAAATATACAGCGTGCCTTTATACAAAAGTATTTATTAATTTCTAATCAACCAATATCAATTTTGTTTTTATTCAGCCGTTTACAAATTTGTTCCTGTTATAAATATCTCGGAATGTTGATAAACTTTTTCTTTCACAATTTATGAAAATAGGGGATGAATGGGGATAGGATGGTCATCGTTCTTTTTTGTATGCTGGAGGAGGCCCGAACATAAAAATGTGCCAGGGGTCTTAAGCTTATAGTTCGCCACCGTTAATGCTCCCTCTTCTCAGCAGTACCAGATATTATGTACATTTTAGTCTAAAATAAAAAACATGAGCTTAAATCACAACATTTAACTCATGAAACACCCATTTAAAATACAAAAGCGAATTGGATAACGGATAGTTAGAAAGGTTACATCATTTAAAAATATCATTTTTAAGATTATGCAACGTGAAAAAAATCAATCTATAAAAATGAATCAAAATTAAATTAGTTTATTTTATTATTTTCATCGTGTTAGACATTATTTCCATCTGTAAAAACATAAAAATGGACGGCACTGGAATTGAACCATTTGTTTTAAATTGTTTGAAAAGTCAAACCAATACCATATACGGTTTTACCAAAGCTTATTATTTATATTTGCCGTTGCCGCCTGTAAAATTAGACACGAATTCAGGACGTACGTACAAAGTTGCTGTCTGCAAGCCTGAAGGAGATGGAAAGGATGATGAAGTGCATATAGTGATTGTTAAAACGGTAGGATTCGACTCAGACGTTTCACGAAAAAGATACAAACAAAATCTGATCAGAAATGAATGCTTCATATATGATATTTATAACTCGTATCTTGATATTTCAACGCAATTTATGAGACACGCACCAATTGAAGATTCGTTCTCAGAGCAGCTTGTTTGCTATGCAAATTGTACTGACGAAAATCAAGAATTATTGATTTTGGCCGAAGAAGAGAATTTTCACATGGAAGACACGAGATACGTATTGAAACCGAATCTGGCATTTTTGGTGGTCAAAAAACTCGCCATTCAACATAGGGTTTGTTGTCAAATGAAAATTAAAGATTCAGATGATTTTATGAACATAGCACTTCACTTAACGGTATTGCTTCGAGATGAATATCGACTTGAAGACCTGGTTTTGGAGGCACAAACTCGCATAAAAGCTATTCTGAACAAAATCCTTCATTCTACCACGCAAAAAAGTAGGATGGTTAAATTTGTCAATGAGTTGCAAGATGTTTTTGGATCATTTAGAGTAAACTCAGATATGACAAATTTGTCCCTAACTGAAAAATTATATACAGTTATTTGTCACGGAGAAGTATGGATCCCAAATCTTTTATTTTCCGCAGATGTAAGTTTATCATATTCACAAAAGATAATAAAATATTTTTAGAACTATATTTTTGTTATATTACATATTTACAGTACCTACGTTTAATTTCAATCAATATATTTGACTTTGCATGTTATTTTTCTCCAGTCGACTAACATTGACTTCAAGTTATGTCAAATAGTAGGATAACACATATTTTCAATTTGATTTACATTGGATCAAATTAAAAAAAAAAAAAATACCAAACCACGGTAACCGTTTTAAGCAAGTAGTAGGTATGTACTGTCTGAAATAACGTTCCCACGATTTTAATAGTAGCTGAGTCTACCATTTGCCATAAATCAAGATCACTGTATATATTAGGGTGCCTATATTTCGCAGGTTGGTTTTTTTTACGCCCCTCCTCCCAATTTTTAGTTTTTGACGTAAAAAAAGTATCAGATCAAAAAAATCGCATAATTGTGATAAACCGTGCCGAAAT
Source organism: Xanthostigma xanthostigma (assembly GCA_963575645.1). Classification (NCBI taxonomy): domain Eukaryota; kingdom Metazoa; phylum Arthropoda; class Insecta; order Raphidioptera; family Raphidiidae; genus Xanthostigma; species Xanthostigma xanthostigma. Next base: position 30,944,273 of record OY754469.1, on the reverse strand, counting down.
CATGATACATTTCCCATTTAAATAACAAGCGGTTTTCTTACTTTATACATTTAAATTTTTTTCTCCGAAATAAATGGACGTACAGCAATGAGCCATAAATATTTGTGTAGGGAAATGAACGCTCTACAAAAAAGGTCTCTTATAAGTTTTCGATAAATTCACTCCGTCATAAGTTTTTCAAGGTTAAAGTTAAAAAAAATGAAAATAATTTTTTTAACCACGTTTTTGAAATTTGTCACTACCAAATTTTGTCAGAAAATGCCTTTTATACTCCTCTATAGGTACTCAGGAATTGAACAAAATGAAAAAAAAATAAAATCTAATTTTTTTCTATAGCTTTGCTATTTCTTTTTAAATAAAAACGTTTAATTAAACGTAAAGCTATAGAGAGAAAATTAGTTTTTATTTTTTTTTCGTATTGATCCACCACTTCGAAAAAATTTTAGAGGAGTATAAAAGGCATTTATGGACAAAATTTGGTGAGTGAAAAACTTCAAAAACGTGGTCAAAAAATTATTTTCATTTCATTTTTTTTAAATTTAAAATTTAACCTTGAATATTATGCGCTTTATTTTGTCTGTTATTTTTTTTAGGGCAAAAACTAAAAATTTGGGGGGGGGCGTAAAAAAAACCAATTTGGGAAATAACGGACACTAGTTTATAATACCTACATGTATTTATATTATGTGTTTCTTTTACACAATTCATATTAATAATACCTAATAATAATGCGTTTAACGTCCGTTTCTCGACTTTGTCACAACAGACGCCATTCGCACCATTGCTATTTTTTTTTTCTACCATACTTCCCGTTATTTTCTACAATTTTTAAACTTCAACCTAATTACTAATAGCAATGGGCGAATGAAGGAATTTTTAGGAAATTAGGATAAGGTAGGCAAATTTTCAGCATAAGAGTTTGCCAGGTAATAATCGGCCATGGCCTTGAATAAGGAACCATCTCGATATTTATTTGGAATTGTTGAGGGAAACCATGGAAAATCTCAACAGAAATTACCGTTTCTCGGCGAGAGGCAGTGGGAAAAACTCCCAGCCATATCTGCCGCCGCCGGGATTAGAACCCGGTACCTCCCGAATGCGAGTCTAGTGTTCTCACCGCTACGCCACTCCGCTCGGTACAATTCATATTAGTAGAAATAGTTATGAAATGTGGCAACGCAATTGTAAAAATAATGTATATTTACACTAAAAAAATTTTTTGCAAACGTTTCAGGCAGAAGAAGTTCGCTTTTGTGATCCACAGCTAGCCAAGCCCGCTTCAGCAATCTACGATTTGTCGTTTTTCCTCTGCACCAGCTGTGACAGCGATCTGTTCGATAAATTATTAGATGAGTATTATCGGTGGATTGCATTTATGTTTATCCCGTTTGATAGAAATAATTTCCAAGATGAACTCAGTACACATTTCAAATATGGATTGGCTTCGAGCTTAATATATCTTTCTAGAATGTTAAATCCTGCTGGCGATCTTATCGTAGACATTGAGGATAGAAATATCAACGAGAGTATTGAAATGAGAATATATAATAACTTGTTTTACGCTGCTGAGCGATATTATATTTAATTGTTTGTTGACCACTTTTATTTTGAAATATTCAGCACACTAAACATTCAATATTTTATTTGTTTTCTTTCTGTGTTGCGATTTTATAACGGAGGGGTCAATAATAATTAAAGTCTCAACTGTTATGCACCAATCACGATTTTAAAATTATTTTTCGTATATTTTTAACTCTGATGTAATTTCTAACTTAAAAGATCAAAGATTTATTCATATTTTAACGTAGCAAATTTGAATAAAAATCAAAAATCACTTCATGAAAAGATGAAAATTGTTTAAAATTATGTTTGTGTTTTTAATCTATTATTTTTAAATTAGTGCCAGTAAGATATCATATAAGATTTTTAATCTATAAGTATTATCGTTATTCTGTAATGCAGGTTGTAAATTTAAACAGAAAAAATGTAGTAGTATTTTAATCAAATAAAAATTTCAAGCCAAAAACTTATTAATCAGTCTCACTGTTACCCAGAAACTTACTTACAGATCCGAACTATAGTCTACGTCAGCGGTTCCTAAACTTTTAAGGTAACGGAACTCAACAAATACCTATATTATGTTTATTTGAATCTACTTTATTTGTAATAACTATATGTTTTTGTTAACTTCATATAATTTTTGTTAGCATTACGCAATTTATTTTATTTCATTCATTTGTATCGCTAATAAATCGGTCTAATTTTTACTTTGTTGCAATTAAAGTGTTTCTTTCATTTATTTATGAAATGCTTTTTTTGTCCTGTTGGATTGGTCCTTCTGAGCTAACCAGAACATCACATCAAATGATTACAAATGAAAGACACTGCAATTCAAAATGAGGACAAAAACCCTATTATAAAAATTTTTCAAAAGTGAAACAGTTTCATTCTTTACTTTAACTTTTAATGTGCAGAATAAAACTGTTTCACTTTTTTATTGATAATTGTTTTAAGATTAGGTATTATGTCCGACATTTGTATGCGCATATCTGAGGCAGCATCCAATCTAGACCTAAATTTGTTTTTAGAATGAACATAAGCTGAAAAGCCTGTTTCACAATGATACATTGTGACAAAACGGAGCAAAGTTAAGATAGCCTTTTTAGCTACTTCAGGGTATTCACTCCTAACATCAATCCAAAACTCGTTCAGTGACACAGACTCAAATGTGTGTTTTATGAGTGCTTCGTATTCCAGGACGGTTAGCATCGCAGGTTGACTTCAAATGATAAACGAATGGGAAACGTAACCGCCGCCGCCCGTTGACTTTACAACCCGCCGCGCTATACTGGGACTGGGGATCGAATTCTCGCCAATTACTTCTCATCACGTTTTTTGCGCTATTCCAAAATAATATTTGTAACTGTAGAAGTATTTAACAGCCAAAAATAATTAAACGATTTAATTTCGCAGAACCCCGGTGACTTTTCCGCGGAACCCACTTTAGGAATCGCTGGTCTATACGCCAATAACGCCATAGCGTAGGGGCCAGTGCAATGGCGCAATAATAGGGTGGCAGGACGGACAAAATGCCACAGGCTCCCGGTTGGAGAGGGCCCCCGACCCGAGAAGGTCGTGAGCACAGAACGATCCTTACATTTATTATTACTACATTTAGTAAAATTTGCCACGGGCCTCAAATAGTATAGTTACGCCACTGGTAGGGGCGGTAAACTTCGAGAGGAGCGGCAATCATATCCAAATATAATAAAATATTTTTAATAAAAAAATTGAACCGACTTCACACTAAAAAGTAAAAAATAATTGCGTATTGAAATGTTTTGGAGTCGGTGTCAGCCAAAATGAAATCTACCTATTCCGAGAACTACACCGACTCCAAAACATTTCAATACGCAATTATTTTTTACTTTTTAGTGTGAAGTCGGTTCAATTTTTTTATTAAAAATATTTTATTTTTCTGTTTTTAGTGTTAATCTAACACTAAAAATCGGTGAACATACATAAAAAACATTATGAGTGCCTTTGAAATTTGAGAGTTTCCCTCGATTTCTCCGGATTCCACCATCAGATCCTGACTTGGTTCCGATGGGACCACCTCTGAGGTGCACTCTTTCGAATAAAAAAAAAAATTGAAAATCGGTCCATAATTGACGGAGAAATCGGTGAACATACATAAAAAAAAAAAATTACAGACGAACATAGAACCTCCTCCTTTTTGTTGAAGTCGGTTAATAAAGAACCCAAGCTATTTAAAGCACATATCTCTACAAACCAATATTTAAAATTTCTTGACTCCATAACCTAAGAGTTTTAAACCCCACAACCCGAGGGCACTTAATTAGTTAATTGTTTATGTAAAATATGTATACAGAACGGTATAGAGGCGGTACAGACTCAACACTGCTTCTGCTTACATAGATGACATGAGTATTTTTTTTCCGGCCGTTAGGTACACTGCCTATGATCCTTTATTGAATACAGGGATATATGATTATTTTTAAGAACAAATCTTTGTCAAAAATCTTTAAATTATTTGTATGATACATAAAATACATTTTTATAAGAAAAATGACAAAATGCAGAGTAACTATTTAGCCCTCCGCACACGGGTCTAATGTTTTGGATTTTGAGTTTCAAACCGGTTCACGTTGCGATCATTCTATGACCTAGTAGGTACATAGGGCGACAGAAACACGACCGATTTGAAATTAGTTTCAATTGGTTGTGTGTGATCGTATTTCCAGGTCGAGAAAAAATTTCAGTTGCATGTTTTCTTTTGTAAGGTAGGAGTCTCGGGCAACTATATTTGTCAGTTCAGCTCCAATTGCGCTCATGTGCAAACCGATTGCATAATTGTCGCATTCTGAGCCTGTTTGAAACTGAATTTGCAAAACAGTCGACCCGTGTGCAAAGGGACTTTTTGTTTTAATTTATGATGGTGGATGATAAAAAATATTCTTTTAAAATAAAGTATGCTTTAAAATTAGATATAATAAAAAATTTGAGCCGGTGTGAGACGTCTGGCAGATGTGAAACATAAATTTAAGCGAAACTCTAGTAACTAAATTCGCAACTAACGAAATTCTAGTAACTAAATATCGCCTTGTAATAAAATTTCACTTTATAACTAAATTTTGCCGTGTCATCTACTAAATTTCGTCCTGTTAACTAACAAAATTCAAGTAACTAAATATCGCTCTGTAACTAAATTCCACCCTGTAAGAAAATGTTATCCTGTCATCTAGTTGTCGCCTTTAACAAAAACCAAGTTATAATCCGACGCATACACAAACAAGCGTCACGCGCTCTCATCTAACGAAATACCTACTAGTTACTAAATTTAGCTCTGTTATCGTCTTCAACTAAGGCCATGTTTAATCTAACGCACACAAACGTATAACGTCTTCCTATAAAACGTCGTCCCATAAAAGTGTCGCGCCAATTGCCAAAATCAAAAATCATTTTTAAGCGAATCAAAGACAACCAAATATCTTTTATAACACCAACGTAATCAGCGGCGTACCAACAGGGTGGTAAAATCCCATGGTCTCTGGCCTGAGGAGGTCCCCAGCCCAAAAGGCCGTTAAGACAAGAGTAACCTAACATTTAATTGCAAAATTTGGCAAAAATATTAATTGTGTATTTAATCAATTTAACTTAGGTATTAACTCAAGAACATACACCAATTATACAAATATCTACTTTGCTTCGTGATTTATAAAGATGAAACTACAATGTGAAGCTTTTTTACCCGACTGCGGCGAAGCCAAAAGGAAGAGTTATGAGTTTAGCAGTCTATGCATGTTTGTATTTACGGATGTTCCACCGTAGTGCCTAAACTATTCATCCGATTTTGATAAATAAGGTGTCAATCGATTCGTTATTAAGGCCCGGGTAACATAGACCACATTTATTTTTGAATTTTGGTCCCAGAGGGGAGCAAATTAAAAATAAGTTCAAAAACTAAAACCCGACTGCTGAAAAGTATGAAACAAGAAAATATTCTTATCTGAGGATAGCCGTGATCGTATGCCATCTCATATGTATGAGGCCCCTCTAGATGTATGGCGTGATGCACTTTTCCGTAGAGCTTATGATCGCTTACTACTGTTATAATGTAATGTTTTTAATATTTTCTTGTTTCATACTTTTCAGTACTCGGGTTTTAGTTTTTGAACTTATTTTTTATTATATTACAGGAGGGCCCCATCCGATGAATTTGCCACGGGCCTCAGGTGGTATAATTACGCCACTGAATGTAATAATCATAGTTGCGCAAGTATTTAGATTGTCTAGGAGTCTGTAGAAGGGTTGTTTAGATACGTGATGAATATTAAACTGTTCAAAATTTCGTCGACTAAGGTTTCCTGATTAGTGTCTCAGTCTGATATTGTGTGAAGAAATATGTCAAATCCAATATTTGTAGTCATAGCGCTTGCATAAAAAATTCATGAAATATTCCATGCAGAAACTTAACAATTCATATTTTATCGTTAAGGACAATAAAATTAATAATTGCTATACCTAAGTGGCTCATTGGAGTACTTTTCAATAAATTTTTTAGGCGTGCACTGTTTCAAGTACAAGATATAAAGCAAAAGAGTTTGTTTGTTTGTTTGAACGCGCTAATCTCAGGAACTACCGGTTCGAATTGAAAAAATTTTTTTTGTTGGATAGCCCATTTATCGAGGAAGGCTATAGGCTATACAATCACGCTACGACGGAGCGGAAAATCAATGAAAAATGTTGCAGAATGTCAGTCAAAATTTTTCACTATATACTTATATTCAGGTGAAATGCCCTAACTGAATATCCCAATATTAGCGCCGCCCGTACAGAAGCTCGGTTAGCTCAGTCGGTAGAGCGCGCGATTCTTAATCGCAGGGTCGTGGGTTCAAGCCCCACCTTGGACGAATATGTTTTTTATGTTTTTTTTTTTTTAATTTCTACATTGATTTCTTCTAAGGCTATCATTTAAATTTATTTTAGTTTTATTTACGACTAATTAAAATTAAATAAATCTAAATAATAGCTTATTTGAAAACTATTACTGTACCTATATATAAAAATAATTTTCCTACAGTGTTTTCAATTAAATATTTATTATATTTTATTAATTATACAGTAATTATTGATTTAAAAGAAATAATTATTACTTAAAAAAAATATTTTCATCAAAAATGGAGGTTTGAGTTTAAAATAAGTAATAAAGCAGGGAACTGCCGAAAACTGCAAAACATTTTGACCCAACATTCATCTCGGTAAACTAAGATGAATGTGCGTACTCATGTTCCTCCCTTCCCCATTCGTTCTTTTGCACCCGGGTGAAACCGGACGGGACCGCTAGTAGTTAGTATATAAAGCATATTCAACCACGTCGCTCCGGATATTTTTCAAATCGTGCGCGTAATATCAATACTCTTATAAGAACACTGTCATTCAAAATGTATATTGGTGTTCTCAGTTTTTTTTTTTATTTTTGTGGCGTGAATTAGTAAATAATGATCTGCATGACATGTGGTTTCAACAGGATGGAGCCACTTGTCTTACAGCAGCTCTAACAGTGGATTTATTGAGCCAAAAATTTCCTGGACGAATTATCTCAAGAAATGGTGTTGTTGCATGGTCACTAAGAACATGTAATTTGACGCCTTAGGACTTCTTTCTCTAGGCTATGTGAAATCACAAGTCTACAGCAATAAACCACAGAAAATTGATGAATTAAAAGCGGATTTTATTCGTGTTAGTCGTGAGATAAAGATTCAGCCTAATTTGTGTGAAAAAGTCATCGAAAATTTTGACCATCTGACCATCAAAAGGTGACTTACCTGATATTCTTTTTAAAACGTAAATAGCAAACCTTTAACTTTCATATAATGCAAAAATTAAGATATTTTCAATGTAAACGCTGTGTTTTTTTTTTTAATTAAAAAAAAAATTCTTAATGGAACACCCTATATATGACGATTTTCTGTATACTTGCTGTACGACGTACGTATGAAATAAATGAACTTTATTATTACTATTATTATACGAAAAACGTTGTATTTTTTTAATGGCCCAATTAGCGCCAGCTACTGTCGATAAAAAAAAACTCAAATTCAAACACGTAGCTCTCAGAATGTAAGTATCCTAATGTCTCGAGAGAGAGTATTTCTATCTATAGACTTGTTCGATAATTATTTTACTACGTTCTGCGTATGCATGTTAATGCATATATTTGAATATAAACTGCTTATTTGCACAGTATTGTTTGTTTATGATGCGTTTTATATAATTCGCATTTGTGCAAATAAAATGAGTTTGCACATTAAAACTAAGTACAGAGTGTCCAATTTTTAACTGTTTTTGTACCATTAAAAACAAATAAAATAGGACGCCCTGTATCTAGATTATTATAATAGAGAAAAACTGAGTTTAATAACGGTTTTTAAGGCAAAATCAGAATTTTGGTGACACGGAGCGTATATTCGATTTTATTCAGTTTGTTTTTACTAATAAAAATTAACAAAAACACAATTATTTGGATTTTACATAGTTTTCACAAGAATTCGGCTTAGTAGCCAGATTTTTTTATATTTGTGGTGAAAGATGGATTTTTTACGGGTTTTCCCATGTGACACAATTATAGTTCAAACAAATTAAAATCCTCAAAAAATGCATTAAATGTCCTGGGTGGCAAATTTGTACACTTATGTAAAGTTTGCGAATATAGTGCAATGAATCTTTTAATTTGTCTATATTTTCGGTAATTTTTAGTGACTGACCGAAGGTCGATTTCTGGCTGAAGCTGAAGCCGAAGACTTCAAAATTAATAAATTCAGTTTGAATTGGCTACAACTGCTACAAGCTACAATTACTAATAGAAATGATTTTAAAGCTTTTAAATTGAAGGTTTATGTTGACTATATAATATAAAAATATTGTCTGAAGACACAAGTAATTCAAGAATTACAAGGCGCGAATTTTACATAATATACCCCAACGTTATGTTCGAAAATTGATGTATATTTTTAACGACACTTTGAGCTTAATAATATAATTTAATTAACTTAATCTAATAAAAAAATAACAGTTGAAAGTATTGAAACACAGAAAGGAAAAAATCATTTTAATAATTTATTAATAATTAATTTAGGTTCATAAATATAAAAGCGTTAGCTGTAAACTCTATGATCGTTTATTAGTCACAATCAATAATATAATTGTGACCCTAAATTATAAAAATTATATTTTCTTTTTGGTACATTTCAATAAAAACTTTCTTTTTATTAGTATTTTATTTTTCTTGTTTTTATAGTCTTTCAAAATTTTAACTATTATGACATTAAATTATAAAAATTATTTGATTATTTTATTCAAGATGGTTGAGAAGGAAAAGGTATTCCGTCATCTTGGGGCATCCGCCATATTGGATATATACATTGTCACCAGACTTGCTGTGTGTGAAATTTCAAATCTTTTGTTAATTTAATCTAGTCGAACAAATTGCAGCAATTAGATTATGGGGCCTTTCCAACTAATAAATTATAATATTGACATTTGACATATAATAACAAAGAAAATAAAATTTCCGTTAAGGCGTATAGTAACGCGTATATAGTTACCACTAAATATTATAAAATTTGCTGTTCGTGTTCATGGTTTTCTATATGTTATCACGTTATGATGTTAAAAATAAACAATGAATGCTTGTCAAATACCTAACTAACATCTACGGAACAAACTAACATTAGATTTTTTTTATTTTCAAAATATTTCTGAAACTAAGTACAAATTTAGAAAAACACATTTTTTCATGACTATCTTGTAAAAATATACAGGCTAATAAACTGTTATGACATGTAAGTATATCATAATTATAAAAAAAAACAACATTGAAAGGTAGGTACTTCTTTCTCTGTTGCGCATGCGCCGATTTTCCCGAAAAATAAATTACAAAACTTTCTTGTAAAACATATAGAATAATAATCCGTTATGAAAAGTTTACTATTATTATATAAAAAACATCATAGCATATAATATCTTTTGCGCATGCGCCGATTATCCCCAAAAAAAATTACAAAAATTTCTAGTAAAATATGCAGAATAATAAGCCGTTATAAAAACTATATTATTATTTTATAAAACAACATTATAAAAGATATACTCTTTTGCGCATGCGCCGATGTTCCCCAAAAAACAATAAATCACTTTATATTTGCATATCAAACATCCTCCCAAAATTTGGTTACAATCCGATCATCCGTTGTGTCGGAATGGTAAGAAATGTCAAAAATGACGTTTGCAACTGTCAAAGTTTTATGTTCTAAATTAGTTATTCAAATTGTTAACTCAGAAGGCGTTGCATTTTACCAATATTTATAATGGCATTCGTTTTTGAACAAATGCAAACTTTTTATTTTAGTACTACCAAGGCAATTTTAAATGAAAGGCTTGCCTTTTTTTAATATTTATTTATAATTAAAAAGATATTTATTTAATTAAATATCTTTTTAATTAGTCGGGCACAACGGGTTTTTTTGTTTTCAATAATTTATTAATGTTTTAATTTTAATTTAAATAGTTTTTTTTTAATTTCCACCGACTAGTTTTGGAGAAATCAATGAAAACATATCATCCATCTACCGTTTTACCATAAAGCCAATGTTAAATATGCCTACTTTTGAAGTCATTTATTTATATAAATAATCGGGCAACCCCCCCTAAAATTTTCAGAATTGGTTTAGACTTAGTCCAACTTAAAAAAAAATCAATCCTTTCTATTTCAAATTACCTTGGTGCTCGTATTGCACATACCGCTAAACTAGCGGTATGTGCTTTATTATCGCTTTGTGCGTCAGAGCTGACTTTCGTTCATATAAGAAGTTATATTTAAGTTAATTTCACACGAAATCCATTCAAATTGAAGCTTTTTGAAAAGAGGAGATTCTAATCTATAAAATAGAACCATTTTTAAATCAATTTGAGTTCATAAATACTATTAAAATTGTAATTGAAAATCACAAACAGCAGTTGTCGGTTGGTCTGTACGTATGTACGTACGTACGTATGTACGTACGTACGTCACGACTCTACAGATCGCAATTTTGGTCGGATTGCCTTGGGTTATATTTTATTCACTTTGTTTACTATCAGACCAGAACCCTATATAAATTCACTAAAATGTGTTCAGTAGTTTAATTTTTATAAACAGTTTTATTTTTTATTATTTTTGACAGCTAATATAGTTTAAAAACAATATAATAATCGCTGTGAAAATATAGTGTAATCCATAAAACAAGTGCTACACTTGTATACCGTGATAACACCACTAGACGTATTAGGCAGCCGTGGCGTAATGGTTATGCCGTGGGATTCCCAAGGGCAAGGTCCTGGGTTCGATTCCTTACGGTATCATTGACTTTTTTCTTTTTTTTTCTTTTTATTTTGTTTTATTTTATTCCACTTGATATTAATTATATATTATATTATGTATAGTTCTTAATTTTTTTTATTTTTGCAAACTTAAAAAAAAATATTTTTTCAATTTTTAATTATTTATTTCTTTAAATTTTTAAATCTTTTTAAATTTATTAAAAATATTTTTTAATTGTTATTTTTTTATCATACAGTGGAAAACTTGCGGGATGTGCACTTTTGGTTTTGCCAACTATTTTAAATTGTCATGTTAAACCGTGCAACAATTAAATTGAATTCATTTCTATATAATTATGTATAAAATGAATTTATTTCTATATAAATCGGGATAAAAAAACTGTTTGGGCAAATTCTGTTACACGAAATATATGTAAAATGTTCTCCTCTTTCGTTTAAGACTGGTTTCAAACCGATCTGATTTAAATTGAGCGAGAAATAAGCAAAAAACTTTTTTTTTCCTAATTTTCTCCCCTCTGGGACAAAAATTCAAAAATCGGGCGACGTTAGGATTTAAGTTACCCGGAGACGAATCGAACAAAAAAAAGTTTTTTAAAATCGGTTAAGGCGTTTGGGCTGTACGCTGGATACAAAAAGCGTGACTCACAGATTCACAGATTCACAGATTCACAGACAAAGCGAGTACATATAGGCGCTTTAGCTTACGCTATTCGCGCCTAAAAAGTAATTTTAATCATCTCTAGAAGTCGCCATGTCCATCGCGCTCATTCGTAACAGTTCGTTAAATTTTGGCGCTTGTTAGAAACCTTCGACTTCGGCCAAAACTTCGATCCAGTTTGCTCGAAGCCGAAGTTCTCGTTTTTTTTTGCCGAAGGTGGCCGAAGCTTCAGTCAGACACTAATAATTTTTCAAGAACTGACTTACACTTAAGCCTCGGTTTCCTAATATAGCGGTACAGTAATATACCGGCCGTAAAATGACGTTGAATGACTTCACAAAAAACGTATACTACATAATATAGAAGTTAATGGATGTAGTTTCTCTGTAGCTGCGGCTCCACCGTAACAAAAGGCGACATCCATTCTACCCACATGTTTTTTGTGACGTCAATCATCGTTATATTACAACTATCGTCGGAAATCAGAGGTTTATCAACATTTTTTTATGGATATCATGTATCACTGACGTTAAAAATCGCTTTTTAGGCGCGAATAGCGTAAGCTAAAGCGCCTATATGTACTCGCTTTGTCAGTGAATCTGTGAATCTGTGAATCTGTGAATCTGTGAGTCACGCTTTTTGTATCCAGCGTACAGCCCAAACGACTTAACCGATTTTAAAAAACTTTTTTTTGATCGATTTGTCTCCGGGTAACTTAAATCCTAACGTCGCCCGATTTTTGAATTTTTGCTCCAGAGGGGAGCAATTTAGAAAAAACGAAGTTTTTCGCTTATAACTCGCTCAATTTAAATCAGATCGGTTCGAAACCTGTCTTAAACGAAAGAGGAGAAAATTTTACATAAATTTCGTACAACAGAATTCGCCCAATCACTTTTCTTATACACATTTATATAGAAATAAATTCAATCTGATATAACCGATAGCGAACATCTTTCGGTTATCTCTCTCTGTTGCACGGTATAACATGGTAATTGCACATACCGCTAAACTAGCGGTATGTGCTTTATTATCGCTTTGTGCGTCAGAGCTGACTTTCGTTCATATAAGAAGTTATATCTAAGTTAATTTCACACGAAATCCATTCAAATTGAAGCTTTTTGAAAAGAGGAGATTCTAATCTATAAAATAGAACCATTTTTAAATCAATTTGAGTTCATAAATACTATTAAAATTGTAATTGAAAATCACAAACAGCAGTTGTCGGTTGGTCTGTACGTATGTACGTACGTACGTACGTACGTACGTATGTACGTACGTCACGACTCTACAGATCGCAATTTTGGTCGGATTGCCTTGGGTTATATTTTATTCACTTTGTTTACTATCAGACCAGAACCCTATTTAAATTCACTAAAATGTGTTCAGTAGTTTAATTTTTATAAACAGTTTTATTGCACATACCGCTAAACTAGCGGTATGTGCTTTATTATCGCTTTGTGCGTCAGAGCTGACTTTCGTTCATATAAGAAGTTATATTTAAGTTAATTTCACACGAAATCCATTCAACTTGAAGCTTTTTGAAAAGAGGAGATTCTAATCTATAAAATAGAACCATTTTTAAATCAATTTGAGTTCATAAATACTATTAAAATTGTAATTGAAAATCACAAACAGCAGTTGTCGGTTGGTCTGTACGTATGTACGTACGTACGTACGTATGTACGTACGTACGTCACGACTCTACAGATCGCAATTTTGGTCGGATTGCCTTGGGTTATATTTTATTCACTTTGTTTACTATCAGACCAGAACCCTATTTAAATTCACTAAAATGTGTTCAGTAGTTTAATTTTTATAAACAGTTTTATTTTTTATTATTTTTGACAGCTAATATAGTTTAAAAACAATATAATAATCGCTGTGAAAATATAGTGTAATCCATAAAACAAGTGCTACACTTGTATACCGTGATAACACCACTAGACGTATTAGGCAGCCGTGGCGTAATGGTTATGCCGTTGGATTCCCAAGGGCAAGGTCCTGGGTTCGATTCCTTACGGTATCATTGACTTTTTTCTTTTTTTTTTCTTTTTATTTTGTTTTATTTTATTCCACTTGATATTAATTATATATTATATTATGTATAGTTCTTAATTTTTTTTATTTTTGCAAACTTAAAAAAAAATATTTTTTCAATTTTTAATTATTTATTTCTTTAAATTTTTAAATCTTTTTAAATTTATTAAAAATATTTTTTAATTGTTATTTTTTTATCATACAGTGGAAAACTTGCGGGATGTGCACTTTTGGTTTTGCCAACTATTTTTTATTATTTTTGACAGCTATTAGTTTAAAAACAATATAATAATTGCGGTGTAAATATAGTGTAATCCATAAAACAAGTGCTACACTTGTATACCGTGATAACACCACTACACGTATTAGGCCGCCGTGGCGTAATGGTTATGCCGTTGGATCCCCAAGGGCAAGGTCCTGGGTTCGATTCCTTACGAAATCATTGATTTTTTCTTTTTTTTTTCTTTTTATTTTGTTTTATTTTATTCCACTTGATATTAATTATATATTATATTATGTATAGTTCTTAATTTTTTTTATTTTTGCAAACTTAAAAAAAATATTTTTTCAATTTTTAATTATTTATTTCTTTAAATTTTTAAATCTTTTTAAATTTATTAAAAATATTTTTTAATTGTTATTTTTTTATCATACAGTGGAAAACTTGCGGGATGTGCACTTTTGGTTTTGCCAACTATTTTATTATTGCGTATGTTCTGTCTTAAAATAAAATTGGTCGATAATTTTATTTATGACAATAATAAAACAAAGGAGATAGCATTTGTTCAAAAACGGATGCCATTTGAAATATTTATGAAATGCAACGCCTTCTAAGTTAACAATTTGAATAACTAATTATTAGAACTTAATACTTTGACAGATGCAAACGTCACTTTTGACATTTCTTATCATTCCGACATCAAGGAAGAGCGGATTGAAACCAAATTTTGGGAGGATGTTTGATATGCAAATATGAAGTGGCCTATTGTTTTTGGGGAACATCGGCGCATGCGTAAAAGAATATATCTCTTATAATGTTGTTTTATATAATAATAATATAGTTTTTAAGACGGTTTTTACTCTATCTATTTTTACTAGAAATGTTTGTAATTTTTTTGGGGAAAATCGGAGACGTCACTCTAAATCCAATATGGCGGACTTCTAAAGATGGCGGACTAATTTTATTATGCTTTCCTACAATATGGGTATCAAATGAAAGGGCTTGCTGAGAATAACTCGAAAAATAAAGTGACGTCACTCTACATCCAATATGGCGGACTTCTAAAGATGGCGGACTAATTTTATTATGTTTTCCTACAATATGGGTATCAAATGAAAGGGCTTGCTGAGAATAACTCGAAAAATAAAGTGACATTACTCTAAATCCAATATGGCGGACTTCTAAAGATGGCGGACTAATTTTATTATGTTTTCCTACAATATGGGTATCAAATGAAAGGGCTTGCTGAGAATAACTCGAAAAATAAAGTGACATTACTCTAAATCCAATATGGCGGACTTCTAAAGATGGCGGACTAATTTTATTATGCTTTCCAACAATATGGGTATCAAATGAAAGGGCTTGCTGAGAATAACTCGAAAAATAAAGTGACGTCACTCTAAATCCAATATGGCGGACTTCTAAAGATGGCGGACTAATTTTATTATGCTTTCCTACAATATGGGTATCAAATGAAAGGGCTTGCTGAGAATAACTCGAAAAATAAAGTGACGTCACTCTACATCCAATATGGCGGACTTCTAAAGATGGCGGACTAATTTTATTATGTTTTCCTACAATATGGGTATCAAATGAAAGGGCTTGCTGAGAATAACTCGAAAAATAAAGTGACATTACTCTAAATCCAATATGGCGGACTTCTAAAGATGGAGGACTAATTTTATTATGCTTTCCTACAATATGGGTATCAAATGAAAGGGCTTGCTGAGAGTAACTCGAAACATAAAGTGACGTCACTCTAAATCCAATATGGCGGACTTCTAAAAATGGCGGACTAATTTTATTATGCTTTCCTACAATATGGGTATCAAATGAAAGGGCTTGCTGAGAATAACTCGAAACATAAAGTTACGTCACTCTAAATCCAATATGGCGGACTTCTAAAGTTGGCGGACTAATTTTATTATGCTTTCCTACAATATGGGTATCAAATGAAAGGGCTTGCTGAAAATAACTCGAAAAATAAAGTGACGTCACTCTAAATCCAATATGGCGGACTTCTAAAGATGGTGACTAAGTTTTTGACGTGATAACGTCTTATAAATTGATGAAACACCAGCTGCACGCACGAAAAATTGTAACGTTCCATAACGTTCCGCCTGACCCTGTGCGTGTAAGCGAGAGCGCAGTAATGTATTATTAAATATGATATTCGAGCGGAATACGTTATCACGTAAAACTATCGTCTGTAAACCGACTTTACATACAACCAATTTTTTTATATAATAATGGTGTACTTTTTATAATGTTTTATTATTCTACTTTACAAGAAAGTTTTGTAAAATTTTTTTTGAGGGAAAGTCGGCGCATGCGCAGAAGAAGTATAAGTTATAAAGTTGTTTGTATATAACAATGGTATACTTCTCATAACAGTTTATTATTCGATCTATTTTTACAAGAGTTTTGTATAATTTTTGGGAAAAATCGGCGCATGCGCAAAAGAGATACATGCCATCGTTGTTTTTTATATAATAATGGTGTACTTTTTATAATGTTTTATTATTCTATTTTAAAGAAAGTTTTGTAAAAAATTCTTTGAGCTAAAGTCGGCACATATATGTTATAAAGTTGTTTTTATATAATAATTGGGTACTTTTCATAACGGTTTATTTTTCTATCTGTTTTTACAAGAAAGTTATGAATTTTTTTTTCTAAACTCATAATTTCAGAAATATTTTGAAAACAAATCTGTTATTCTTTTGTTCTGAAGATGTTAGTTATGTTTAATTTTTGCATGACACAATAACATATTACATAGAGAACCATGAATTTATTAAAATTATATTTTCCTTTCTGTGTTTCATTATTTTCAACTGTTATTTTTACTTAGAATAAGTAAATTAAGTTATACTATATCTTAAAAAAAAACTTCGGAGAAGTAAAAACTTCGTTCTGTGCTAAATTCAAAAACTTGAGGCGACTGAATCTTAAGATTATAACTTAAAAAAAAAAGAATTTCGAGGCAGACAAGAAATTGAACTCAAGCTCGAAATTCTGTGCGTAAGACGTCGAAAAAAAATGAATTTCGAGGCAGACAAGGAATTGAAATCCAACCTTGAAATTCTGTGCTTATAAAAGCTACAAGAGCAACAGCAAAAAAAATGCAAAGACGGTGTTCGCATAACTCCTTTAGTTACTACTAAAAAAACGCCGTCTGTGCACTTTTTTTTGCTGTTGTTCTTGTAGCTTTTATAAGCACAGAATTTCAAGGTTGGATTTCAATTCCTTGTCTGCCTCGAAATTCATTTTTTTTCGACGTCTTACGCACAGAATTTCGAGCTTGATTTCAATTTCTTGTCTGCCTCGAAATTCTTTTTTTTTAAGTTATAATCTTAAGATTCAGTCGCCTCAAGTTTTTGAATTTAGCACAGAACGAAGTTTTTACTTCTCCGAAGTTTTTTTTTAAGATTTCACGTCTTTTTCCAAAGTGTGAGACATTATTTTTATTTTTCCTCCAAAATAAACATATGTGCATTTTTTATATTGTTGTATTTAAATGCAATAAAAGTGTTCATATTGTTGTATTTAAATGCAATGAATCTCCGAAATTAGAATATGTATTGTAAAAAACAACACGATCCTTACTCCATGCAACTGTGGTTTCGAGCGCGTCTCTCATGTATTTGTGGGCGTGACATGTAAGTTATATCGTGGCAGCACTTGATTACGCGCCAAATATAAATGCACTTTTGTAGTTTGTTAAATAAGAAGTAACAATCAAAAGTCGGTTATAGAAATTGCAATAATCGACTTTTGATTTTTACTTCTCATTTAACAAACAGTACTACAAAAGTGCATTTATATTTTGCCGCGTAGTTCAGTGCTGCCGCGGTGCAACACCTAGTGGTGCAATCGGCTCATCACACCTCCATGCGAATACCATGACATTCAATTTGTAAACAATCCATGTGAAGTCTATTAAAAATAAAAATGAGCTATAACAAGTCTATGCTCTGTGATACATGATTCTTTTTTATATTCATTTGAAATATGGATATTCTTGAAGATTCCATGAAGGCACATTTTGAAGGCATGGAAAAAAAATCAATGAACAAAGCCCACCATTAAAAATACAAATTTTTTTTCATATCACTTGTAAAATACTTATTTTGCATTAAAAAAAGAAGTTTCACTTTTTAATTTTTGTTGCACTTTTTATGATAAATATGTTTTTTAATAAATTAATTTATTTAAATCTAACTTCAATCATATATTTTGTTATTTTTTAATAAAAGATTTGACGAAAGTGAATTTTTCAAAAAACAAGAAAATAATAAAAATTAAAAATTAAAAAAGAAATAAAAATATATGAGAAAAAATTGAGAAAATAAATTAAAACTAATAAAACAATTAAAAACATAAAAACAAATTAAAAATTGAAAAACAAATTTTCCAATGATGCTGGCGGGAATCGAACTCAAGACCCTGTTATTAGTTATTACTAGCCTAACGTCGTTACCGCTAGTCCACGGGCACACTGAGACTATAAGCTGTTATTGTGGTACAGAAGTATATATGGGTGATACGAAAAATCGGTCCTATGAAAGTCACGTGGTCACAGAACTATAAAACTTGGAAACTTGCTTCATATACACGGCGTTATATGGGACAAAGGCAAAATCAATGTATAAGAATACGCTAGAGATTCGTTGGCATTTAGCACAGAAAAGAATCTCTAGCGAGATTCTTCGATTATTCTCCAAGTGTCGTTAAATATATACACCGATTTTCAAGCAAAACACCGGGGTATATGACGTAAAATTTCGCGCCTTGTAATTCTTGAATTACTTGGGCTATACTCCCACTGGTTTAAATTAAAAAAATATATACTTAACTTTTTTTATTTTCTGGAGTGTATTATATTTTTTTGGTTCATTGCTTCGTGAATCTCTTGAAGAAGGATGAAATCTTAAGTGTAATCACTAATCACGATATACCAAACCCAAGGCCGTAAGCAGGGGGAGAGTTTTGGGGGTTCAAACCTCCCCTGAAATGCCTTAGCCGCAACTCATCGTTTTATACATACTTACTAAAATATTTTCGACTCTTTTTTTCGAAACTGCGATACGTTTTTAGGCACGAGTAAAATCGAAATGTATACCTATATATTGTTATTAAATTAAATGAATCATAAGGCTGGAAACAGTGCTCGACCGACGGTCAGCGCGTAAAGTACGCGCTGATCGTCGCTTATTTAAAATAAAGTTGTTACTTATTGTCTCTAGTCCAGAGCACGAACCGACCCCCCTCACTCCTAAGTGAATTCCTTGCTATGGTCTTGACCAAACTATTTATACTGGTTTCTCGAAGCACGTTTCGCTAGCCAGGTTAGCATCTACAGTATATGATAAAAATTATTCCTTTAGCTTGCCACAAAATGTATGTGAAAATGTGTTAGATAAACAGCTATAGGTACATCAAATTTATCAATACCGATAAAATAGCGTAAATGGGATGCATAAAAACATAATTAATGAACTAAATTACTTGCACCCAAATTAAATTATTAATTGAAAACTGTTCCTTGTATAATCGTTGAGGGAATTTGGTTGAGGAACAATGTTTATTGTTTCACAACCAAACTTTCCCTCAACTATTAACCTATCGGAACAAAACTATATACGGAAGATGTTACTTATATAGCCTAAGTAAATTAATTAAAGAGCAGCCTAGCTGAACTCCGCCCCTAATAAAGGCATTTATTAATATTATTATATGGAGGGTAGAGGTTAAGGAGAACCATATTTGTGTACGAAAAAGTGTCCATCAAAAAGCGTTAAATTAGGGGACCGCCACTGTCGCAAAAGGGTACCTAAATTTTAAAGTAAGCGTATGGAGGGCAAAAATTATTAGAGTAGGATAGAAAAATAAACGAGGAAAAAAGAATTTCTGGTTTTTATGGCGCACTTTTCAAAAGTAAAACAAAAAATTAAAAAAAAAAAACAATATGATATAAAATTAATTTTTGATTTAAATGTCATTTTTAAACGTGCTATTATGCATTTAATAGTAAATAGACGATTATACTGATATGAATAAACTATTAAATGACTAAAAAATATTAGTAAAAGCTAAGAAAAATTAAATTACTCATGATACTATCTCACAGCAGGTTTTTAAGTTATATTTATTAAATTATTTTGGACTACGTAAACAGTTTAGTTTTATATATTGCAGTGTTATTAACGACTTTAATCATTAAAAATACTAACTTTTCCAACTCAGCGCACTTTAATTCGTTTATAACTGCTACAGAGGGTATAAACAACTGCAAATTCATTTTATACTCGGATGCACCGCTAGCGCCATTCCGGACGATTTTTGAACTGTTATTTACTGCATTTAGATGGACACTTTTTCAGCTTATCCCCCATATAAGATAGTACTCCTTACCTCTACCCTCCATAATAGCTCAAACGCTGTAAATAAACACCGCTACGGCGTCGCTGATCTGTACTGTGACGTAGCTGCTATATTAATATAACTTCCCGTTCCCAGTGTATTGGGAAGTTATTGTAATGAGCCCGAAAATACAAATTAAAATTTTTAACATACTCTTTTGTTTCTCAGTCACTACAATTTTACACTATTTTTGAAAAATCTCTCTCTCTTTGTGTGTATACCTACATACGTGGTCATTTCTTTTTAGAACAAAATCTTGAGAATAAAAAATGATATCGACTGTGTTTGGGTATCAATCGACGCGTATTAACGTAAATATCACCTGAGAGAAATGTCGGTCCAGCCGTTCTTTTTATAAAACAAAAATATTGCAAAAATAATAGATTCCACACGAAATCCCGCAAACAAAAAATGTTATCGACTTATAATTCAAAAGAAATTTTACCAAAATCGGTTCAAACGTTTTTTTAACAAAAAAAAAAAAAAAAAAAAAAACGAGTGTGCTTTAGACCACACGACTGAAGTAGAATATTTAATGTGTTGAACAAAATATTAATTTATAAAATTTTTCAAGAACGAAATGAACAGTCTAATGTTAATAGACGATCGAACTTGGTACGGGCCGACAACGGACATGGTACGGAGGATCAAGTTCGCTGGTTGCAACAGACGACCGAATCTGTCAGTCTCCTTGTGTACACAGGTACGTAAACATCATGCCTCCGATTAAGCCCGCGAAAATTTCGATTGTTCTAGCGGCAACGTTAATGCCGCCACAAACAACAAGGAAGAAAAGAAAGGAGTGAGCAAAATTCCATTTGAAAGATCGCGATGAATTTAGTCATATGAAGTTAATAAAATCGCTTGATAGTGAAGATCATATTTTGAATAACACTCCCGAAGAATTTCTAAAGCGTTGTTACGCGCTTCTCTATTACAATATAACTTATCTGTCAAAATTTCTGTCATGTTGCAGAACGTTTTGAATTACAATGACGTCGTTATACGGTTATATGTATCAAGTTCAATCAAACTTGTATACACACGCACGGATAAAGTACGAACCGGACCAAGTACGATGTGCATCCCATCGAACCGCGCGGACACGCAGACTACTGTCTAGACGAGCAGATTTGGTACGGAGCGAACCATATCCGCTGTCCGGCCCGTACCATGTTCGATCCTCTATTAATACTAGAAAAAAAATATAAACATAAAGATAATAAAAACAAAAGTACCTAATACATTGCAATTACTTAGCTCTCGTTGAATTTTAAGCGTAAATCTTTATGAAATATTATTTAGCTCTGCTAGTTAAGTAGGTTTACAAAAGTATTTTCTGTTACTCGATAGCGCCACTGACAAGTAAAGTATGTGTCATTCTATTGTTAGTACTACTTATATTTTTGGCCACCTGATGGCGCCACTAGCCAGTGAAGTATTTGTCATCCTCTTTCTATCTTCACAACTTATATCTCCCTCTCAACTTCCGTTCGCCTCGCCCGATCACACTCTCGTCTCGCATTCACCAGCTTACTTCCAAGTCAAGCGTGCCTAAAGAAGTTTTACTTCAAAAAACGGCAAAAATAGTGAATTTTAGACAAAATCTGGCGAATAAGAAACGATATCGATTTTGCTAGGGTGTCAGTCGAGGCAGATTTAACATCCATAATATGCTCCAAAATAAATGTTATAGAAATTGATCAAGCTGTTTGTTTTATTGTTTAAACAAAATAACAGAAAAAAGTGAATTTTAAGATTGGTAGTATTGCGTGCCGAAGACCCGCTTCCATAATTCTTAGGTCAAAGTCCAACATAAAC
Organism: Xanthostigma xanthostigma; assembly: GCA_963575645.1. NCBI lineage: Eukaryota > Metazoa > Arthropoda > Insecta > Raphidioptera > Raphidiidae > Xanthostigma > Xanthostigma xanthostigma. The sequence continues at coordinate 30,922,215 of OY754469.1, read as the reverse complement.
TTAAAATGATAGTATTTAGGCCCCAAAGACTACATTTCTGACGGGTCACGCTAAATCAAAAGAAAAATAACTGTAAATAAAAGAGATCGCGGTCCCTTGAACTTTTGCTTATTAAGTTCGACTGTAATTAAGACATGCCTAGATGTTCATTACGTATAAAAACGATGTGTTCGAAAGCAAAAATTTTAAATTCTATATTTTTTCCAATTCTTGAGTTTAAAAATACAGTGTGTCGTATTTTGATAAAATGCTATGAAAATCTGATATATGACATTTTGGGTAAATATCTACATACTTATTGTGTAATTAAAAGTTAAAACCTAAATAAACATTGTGACATTGAATCACTTAAACTTAAGTTTAGTTGAACAAAATTTTATTTAATATTCACAAAGAGAAGTGCATGTACATGAAGATGTAAAACAAAGAATGTCTATTCTTTCGAACAAATATATAGATGACACATATTTAATTAAGGTGACTCATAAAGGTTTCAAAAATATCATTTTTCCTTTAAGAGTTTTATTCCATAATTACATCCAAAAATTCTGGCTCTTCTGTAAGAAAATTTGATATCGTTGAAAACTCGTTGTTATCCATATTTCGTATGCCGCCTTCTTTTTTAATGAGCCAGTACGTGTTCATAATCCCCTTGCCCTGTAAAATAAGAATTCGAAAATTAAAGTATGAAAATTTTACAAATATTATTAAATTATTTATCTATCAATAGCACTAGTTAGCTTTAAATCGTCACTCATATCGATCAGTAATTTTATAAATATTTGTAGTAGGTATCTATAGAGATCCTATTTTAAACTGAAAGAGTTTTTAAAGCTATCCAGTTGTTCCTGACATTAGACGAAAGAAACAAACGTTTATAATTTAGTAGTATATTAATTGGTAATAATTTATTACTTTTATTTCTAAGCTGCCACGACTTTCAACTGTATATCCTCCAAGCAGATCTAAAGCTTGTTTCGTGTTTTCCGAGATATGTATTTTCATTGCTTCACCCGTGGATTCCATTCGACTAGCCGTGTTGATTGTGTCTCCAAAAAGACAGTATCTGGGCATTGTTGTGCCGACGACACCAGCTACACACGGACCCGTGTTGATTCCAATACGGATCTGAGAATAATACAATGAATGAATTAAATTATTATAAAATATCAATTTTCTAACAAAATATGTACACGGATTTTTGATCATCAGTTAGCTACCTTTTTTCGATTTTTCGAGTCAAATGAATGGTGGAAAATTGTAGGATCACTAATGATGTATCGGTTTATGAAATATGGACAAAATCTTTGCAAATGTTTTCGAGAAAATTTTAGTTTTTTAAAGCTTAATTTTGAACGTTAAGACCCCATTGTAGGGCCCCTAAAAAGGTCTAAAAAGGTTCAGAGTTGAACAAATCTTAATTTGAATTCGGTTAAATACTGTTTTTCAGGATGAAATTTTACAAATTAGTACCTACTACCTAGGGTTCTATTTAGAACTTTGTAAAGTCTTATCCCGAAAAAAAGTGTTTAAGTTAATATTAAGTAACCGAAATCAAATTAAGCTTTATTTAACTCAAAACCCTTTTAGACCTTTTTAGGGGCTCTACAAAGGGGCCTTAACGTTCAAAATCGAGCTTTAGATGACCTATGAAGAATAGTAATACATATTCGTATATAAAATTTTCCGCAGAATCCGAATATGAAATAAATAAGTATGGTTCCCATTTAAAATTTCAAAGTTGAGACCTACGAGACCCTTCTAGGGTTCTATAGGGCCCAAAATTAAATTTTGCCATTCGATAGACAGGAAAACGTTATTAAAAAAACTGTTATAACCAGATAAGAAATATTAAGCCTTTTCGGGACTTTTGAAACACTCTGTATATATACTAGCTGACCGGTTCGCCTTCGTCCGAGTGCAAATCGCATTTTTAAATTTTCCTCCACTTCCCGTTTACCGACTAAATTGAAATTTTGCACTCGTGTGTAGTTCCGATAACAATACAATATTATGATGATATTTTGTACACACATATTATATTCTAAATATGAGCCGAATTTAACCAATTAAATACATTTTACGTGTTTATATATTACTAGCTTTTACCCGCGACTTCGTTCGCGTGGAATTAATGTGCACAATTGATAATTGATAAAAAAAATCATAAATTCAAGCAAGACTCTGATTAAAGACGGTCCTATAAACAATGCTTTTTGTTTTAGTATCTTTTGCAAAAACATAAAGATTTCGTGAATTCGATACACGTTAGCAAGCCACACAGCTGACCGTGCAAAAACATGTTTTCTTCATACCTCGATCGAAAGTACGTACTTTCGTCCCTTATGGCTTATAGCAGGGACGAAAGTTTGACATTTACTCCCTGTTATTTATTATATTAAATGACAGCGGTAACCCTAGTTACGAGTATAAATACGCATGAGAAATTTTTTCCTCCCGCCGTTCTCACTGGGAGTAAATGTCAATCTTTCGTCCCTGGTGACGAAAGTACGTACTTTCGAGCGGATATGAAGAAAAATCGTATACACCACAAGGGCCTTAAAAGTTGACATCTCGGCTCTGCGCGTCATGAGCCCGAGGCGAAGCCGAGGGCATCATGACGCGCAGGACCAAAAATTCAACTTTCGGCCCTTGTGATGTAATATACCTACTATTTTCTAAATGAATGCCAGCTTTATTTATAGTTATTCCGAAAGCAGTTTTTAATGGAAATTGCAATCTTTAAAATTGGAAAGGTAAATCCGTTGTTATAGTTGCTATTCGTGGTATTAAAACACTGTCTCCTTTAGATTTACCACTAATTATAATAGCCCTAACAATATTTCGATCGAGATGAGAAACTTTGCATTTTACCTGAAGTTTCTCTTTGGGTCGATGCGGTATCACATAATTACTTATTCCGTCACTAAGATCCAGTGACATGGTAGCTATTTCGCCTGCATGACGATCGCCATTGCGTTGCGGTAAACCGGAAACCACCATATAAGCATCGCCTATTGTTTCAACTTTATAAACATCGTATTTCCGTATCCGAGAATCAAACAACCGATACAATGTGTTGAGCATGTTCACCACTTCCATGGCCGTGCTAAGAGATGACAGTCGAGTGAAACCCACTATATCACTGAAGTATATTGTTACAGATTCGAAATTCTCCGCTGGAACCTAAATTATAATTTAGTATTAGTGCATAAAAATAAAATAGTGGCAGGACATCTCTTTGCAATTTTATCACATTTTTTATTAGTTTGATTGTACGAACGGATTGATGGAACTTTTTACCTATCAGGTGATCTGGGAATATTATACGTGAGTGCGAAATGTGAGAGAGAGCGGCCGTCTGAGTCTTGCTAGAGTCAATCGCACCACAGCACGCTTCAACTCATCAGAGCTGGGGTAACATCCATACACCTACAGGCGAAAGAAAGGAAAATGGTATACGACACAGGAGAAGGTAACCAGAGTAGAGAGGAAATCATTTGAATATGGACCAAGGAACTCGTTACCAACATAAGCAAATGGCTGGCATGCAAGCATCGAAGTGTGGATTAATATATGACGCAGGTATTAACAGAACATGGAAGTTTTAAGAGCTACTTAAAAAGGATACGAAAAATAGGCAGTGATGAGTGCATATACTGCGGAGAAATATTTCATTGCCCGAGCTGGGAGGTAGCGAGAAGGGAAGTGAACACTATAGATTGGGACAGGAATTAACTGCTCGGAATCTGATATCAGTCATGATTGGCCAGACTGCGACGTGGGAGATAGTAAGTGGACTATTGAATAAGATAATGAGAAAGATGAGGGATAGAGGAGAAGAGTTGATCAATAGCCACCAAATGGAGTTTTTTTTTTCTTCCGGCGAATCAATGACCAGTCGCCATCTTGATTGTATGCCGAGAGGCGATTCCGGGGTGACGATACGGGGGACAAAGAGGGGGTTTTAGTGGATAGGTGGCCTTATCCTGAGTCCCACACTAAGAATTTCCCTCTCACAAAAAAAAGACCGCTGATATATATTGCAACCATGAAGTCTGTAACCAAGGAACCCAGCTCAAGCGTAGCGGTGGACCAATTCTGTCGTATGAACCAATATGGCGCCAGCTACTGGGTAACGCATACACGCTCATGGCTTACATATGTGTAGTGTCTGTCAACTTCGGTAACTATGACGAAAACAGGTGGAAAGGACCAAAGTTTTCACAGGTGGTGATAATAGCGCCATCTCGCGTGCGCCAGAAAACGGTCCGTCTCGAAACACGGCAAGCCTAAGAAGCTAGGTCTCCTGGTTACAGATTTCATGATTGCAACATTTGCAATTACCAAAGTACACTAAAAATGTTATTATAAACATTGACTCTATTCAATAAATAGAGTAACTGTGATCCATTGAAGTTAATGATAGAGTATTTGGAAAGAATTCTGTGGCATAAGGATCGAAAATGAAGCAATACTGAAATTTTTTTAAATTTGCATTTAATACTAACGTTTCGATACGTTTTGTATCATCTTCATTATAAACGGTCAAGCGATGTTGCCTTGTTTTCGTATAAGTAAATAATTTAATCTATACTATTATAAAGAGAAAAGATTTGTATTTTTGTTTGTAATGAATAAACTCAAAAACTACTGGCCCGATTTTAAAAATTCTTTCACTAATAGAATGCTACATTATCACTGAGTAACATAATATTATGCTATATTGTTAATCGAGTTAAATTAGGGATCCCTACAAAAACTCCAATAATGTAACCTAAGGTGTAAAAAATATATAACAACTTTTTAACTATAACTCCGATCACCATGAAATTTGGACACAACATTCATCTCGGGAAACTAAGGTGAACGTGCTTACCTACTCATGTCCCTCCTCATTCGTTCTTTTGCATCCGAATGAAACCGGGACGGATCGTTATTAATATCGAAAAAATCATTTTTTTTAATGGAAAATATTTTTTTTTGTTAATTAAGATTTTGTATGAAGTAAATATTTATTAAAAATTAAACGGGTCGGCAACATTTTTTTTTATTTGAAAACTTCGTGGATAGGAGTTCTCATCTTGCAAAAGACAAAGGATTTTTTATAAGTTATGTACCCTAGCAACATATTCGGTCTCGAAACCTCTTTAGTCAGTACGTGCTAAAAGCATTTCACAAATAAGTCATTAATAATAAAGCAAACGGAACGACTGTAATTTCCTAATGTAGAGCATTTGGATTATTAATTTAACTGGTACGTTATGTACTCACGAATATACCTCACCTGCCTTTGTTGTCTTAATTGTCTGACGACAGCCGGGGGAAGCATTTGAAATAATAGACGATCACTCTTGCTCTTTTCCGTATGTAACTGGCGTGTTTTTGATTCTAGCGAGCCAGCGAACTCCTGTATTGTCGTTGTGGCATTTCTTACCAATATAATAATTATTGGACTGACTGTCAACACCATTATTAGCAAACTTAAATTTATGGCATAACTTTGAGACGCACTTCGAAGTTCTTTGTGAATTTCATCTCTTTAAAAAAATCTTAAATTACTGTTCTGTGCCGAATATATGTTTTATATTTTGCGAAAAAATACAAAAAAAAAAAACAAATGCGTGTAGGAAACATCGCTGGGTGAATGCAGAAGTATCTTAAGTCCACAACGTGCTGTTTTGAGTTTTATATTATACCTATAGGTATGTTTTTGAGCATATTCAAAGCACAATAATCTCATGTTTCGCCAAAATATGATAATTATTTTTTTCAGAGAATTGAAAAAATTAAAGTTTTTCGATGTTTTTGCAAATTGGCGACTTTTTGAAACACTAAGAGCCTTCCGATACGGTTAATATTAACCATACTTAGTAAAAAATCACGCTGAATCCAACGAGACCATCCATTGGTTTAAACTTTAAACCATATTTTGGCGAAACATGAGATTATTGTGCTTTGAAATATGCTCAATAACTTATCTATAGGTACCTATATAAAACTCAAAACAACACGTTTTGGACTTAAGATACTTCTGAATTTACCCAGCGACATATCTACAAATTAAGGTTACGTAGCTTTTCTTACGATTTTTTCAATTTTTTTTTATTTTATTAACAAATCGTTTCAAATTAGCAACTGTTTTATTGTATTTCTCCAAAAATGATTATTTGGTTGTGACCGCAATACTTTTTGAGTAAATTTACTAAACGTTCATGATTTTTTTCAGTTGAAAAGTTCGAGGAGGACACTCTTAAAACAAATTTGTAAACCCATAACTGATTACAGAGGTTTCAAAATTAAATTACACGTTAAGAAGTCTTATAGCGTTTTAAAAGCCTTATCCAATACCTCATTCGATGATATATGCAATTTTTTTTCTTTACTTATGCCTATAAATACTGTGTTTTCACACGGATTTTTAATACAATTTTAAATGTTGTGTTTTAAAGCATTTTTATAGGCTATAAAAATATAACCTGAGGAAGGTAAATCGAGTTATGGTGAATATACGATTTTTTTTTAAATTTAAATCATGTTTTAAGGGATTTTTTTTAAATCCAGCGATTTTAAAAACTATCTAAATAAAGAATGTGTCTCCAGGGTTTTGTGGTAAATATTTCTGTAATCAGCAAGAAATTATTACAAAGTAGAGCTGTAACAAACCATATGTATTCGTTACTGAGTAACGGGTACATCGTCTGACTCGAAGTAACGAATCGTTACTTACAAATTCATTTCGTTACTCGCATGTTTCGTATCCATGTCAGTTCGACTCGTTTGATACGGTTATACGAATACAATGCAATATGTGTATCATAATCATATAACATGCCTCATGCGGATGTGCGAATTGGAACCAGGAACGGTTCACCTAGCAACTGACTCAATACAGAGCAGTGAATAAAGTTGATACGAACGGAGTCATGACTCATGTCGTATCACGTATGCGAAGCTACATGCTTATTGCTTGATGCTGTTAAGTACACTATTGTATGTCGTCTGAAAAGTAACGAGTAACGTAACGATACGAATGTAACGGGTACTGGTTCTTTAAATAACGAATACATACGGTTACACAATTTCTCCTTACTTTTACAGCTCTATTACAAAGTGACGTTATATTTCAAATATTTGTAAGGGCTCCAAGTAGCTACAGAACTCTAAAAAGTCTTATCAATTAATGGCATTCGAGTGTTAGGCAAACTGACAAGTGCGCATTTCCTTCAGAACCTTTAAATTATTAGCGACATGCTAGAGAATTTTACAAATCCGGCAGCAGATTACAATGTTCATTATAGCTATAGATATCATAAATGCATTAAATTCGTTCCACATAAAATGCAACATAGACCCGGTCTAAGTTGAATTTTGTGTGAAATGATTTGCATCAGTGCATTTTTTTAACGCAAACCAAGTTCAAAAATCTCACCTAATTTGGTCACATAAATAATTTTGATATTGACTTAATTCAAGAATATATTTTGAAGTCATATTAAAATATTTGTTGGTTTTTGTCATATTAACTTCCACACGTGTGTTGTTATAAATTTCTTCTCTCCTAAAATATAAATAAACTTTTGAAAATTATGTTGATTTTTAGTGATTACATAATGATAATATCAGAAATATTCATTCCTGAATTTCATTGTCACCATTGCAATAATTGGCAACCATTTTATCAAAGTTTGTTCCAAATTATATACAGATGCAGAAATTCACTATTCACGAGCATATTATTTACTGAAAATTTTTCTAAATCAGATCGGTTTTTAAATTTTTTGGACTATTTTATTTTAAATAAAAACATAAGTGTTTGTTTTAGAATTCCATAAATACTTTCAATGCTTTTAGACGCAAAATAATTTAAAATTTATAAATTTATCCTTAAAAATAATTTCGTTTGGGTTTATATCAAATTTTTGTAAAATGTTAAGTTTTTGTCCTATAATTGAAAGGTTCTCGACTTTAATAATAACTTTCTTATTAATAAAACTTTCAAAAAAAATGCATATAATTTTTTATATATTTTTAAAAGAATTAATTGGCCAAATTTTCTTTTAGCTTTCAAAAAGTATACCTATAGGTAATTTTGAATATATTTTTGTACAACCCACAAAATAGTTGCTTTACAGGCATGTAAAATGTAATAAAAAACAAGAGTAGACGATCTACTAATTCAATTTCATTAGTTGCGCAATGAAGTTTACTACACATTTGAACCGCCAAACATTTTGAAAATGAAGTGAAAAGCATTTGTTTTAAAGAGGAGTTATGTGCAAAAAATATAGTGTCCACGGAAAGAAAATTTCAGTAAAAATTACCGTTTAATTTACGGTAATCCTGGGACGTCTTGAAAATCCCGTTCAAACAACTTTTTTTGTTACAAATTATTATTCACAAGCACAACGTAAAAGTTAAAAAAAAGTCAATAATTTTTACTGTAAAGGAACGAAAAAATTAATAAGAAAAGGAGTATTTTGTGCTAATTTAATTAAAAAATTTACTAAAAAACCGAATGCCTTTGCTATACCTAGCTATATGATTTACCGGCGTCTCAAGTAATTATTAATCTTAACACTGTCCCAGGATTATAGTACACTACGGTAATTTTTATGATGAATGTAACGGTAATTTTTAATGAATTTTTTTTCCGTGTATAATCTAAGGCCAAATGACATAATAACTGGTGTGATTGTACAAACTCACTGTCCACTGATGTTGTTTTTACATTATGTCACAACTCGTCGATAATAATATACTTCGTTATGTTCTAGATACATAAAATATGCTGCCAATAAAACAAGAATAAATTCTGCTATCGTTTTGGCAAAAACCACAGATTGTGACCACACATATTTTTCTATAAGAAAAACATTGTAGGATTTTAAATCGATTTTTCTCGAAAAATAATTGATCGATTGAAACGATATTTTCTAAACTGTGTAAATAACATTTTTCTATACATTTTAATCAGAATTTAGCTTGAAAAACTATCTTCATATGCAGTTTTGTTTTTCAATGAGTTCAATCGAATGTTCAACATAACAATGAGTTTAACAACGACAACAGACGGTGCCTGCATAATATACAGGTGAGTCGGGAGGAACGCACCTAACTCAGGGAAAGTAATCTACAGGAAAAAATTCGAACCAGTTGGGCGACGGGACCATTCCAACTTCAAAATGTTGACATTTAATATGGTATTAATTAAGAAAATAAAATTTCTGATATCGCGTGAGGTGACGCGGGTAATAGCTAGTATTCAATATTATATTTGCTATTGGTTGCAATGGTTACCTACATAATATTATGTTCTATGTCATGTAAAAATTAATCAAAGCATTCTTAACTAGTTTTTTTCTGACAGATCTACAAAAAAAAGAACAGCTGATTTTTTAATTTTCAAAATATTTCCGGAACTATAAAGTTAAAAAAAAAATTTTAACAACACTTTCTTGAAATAAATAATATAATAATAAGCCGTTATGAAGAGTATACCTACCATTTATATAAAAAACACCGTTGTAGCATATATCTCTTCTGCGCATGCGCCGATTTTCCCCAAAAACAATAGGGCTCTTCATATTTGCATACCAAACATCCTTCCAAAATTGAGTTTCAATCCGCTCATACGTTTGACCTGTATCGTGTTCACAGACTAACCGACTAACAGACGCACAGAGTTTTTCCGAAAATGTCTATTTTGGATTCGGAAAACGAAAAGATATTGTAAAATATTTTTTTTTTATTTGCAAAAACCATTATATCGGCATACATAAAAGTGTGTGACATTTTGCAAATTAGTGCAAATTTTACGCGCGGTTGAAGTAAAACTTTTTTAATATTTGTTAATATTAATATTTATTTCTGTTATGCATTTATTTTTATTGTTATTATTTATATATTATTTTTGATTTATTAATAATTTATGACTTATTATATTTAAATATGTATAATAAATATTAATTTTTATAAATCATAACTGTTGTAAATATAAATTATGTGTTTTGTTGATCTCCGCTAGCGCTCAACCGATCACAAAATTGGTTTGCGTTTGCTCTTATGCTTTACATTTCGTTCAAGATGGTTTCTACAGAGGGGTTCTGATGCCGCCATCTGTGAGATATTTTTTTTATTACGGTAGCTAAACAGACTATAAACTTTATTGAACGTTACTTTTGTCCGAAAAAAATTTCGTGCCTGTAGAAGTTTACTTCAAAAATAAAATACGTAATAAAATTGTAACGAAAACCAACGTTATATCACTGTTTCCAATTCACTGACATTAACCCACTGACATTAACGTGTACAGAGAGTTTCTTTATGATGCTATAACTTGAAAACAAATAAAAATCGCATAACAACTTTTGAGTTTTTACCATTCCAACAAGTGGGGAACAGTACTAATTTAGGTCCAAATTCATTATTCAAAATTCTACAATATTTTTTCGTTTGGATGTCACCCGACTTCAAAAAATATATTTTTGGAAAAAGTCTGCGCGTCTGTTTGTCTCTATACACGAATGAGCGGATTAAAACTTTTTGGGAGGATGTTTGATATGCAAATATGAAGCGCTCAAATGTTTTTGGGGAAAATCGCCGCATGCGCAAAAGAGATAATATATGCTTATACCTACATAGAATATTGGTGTACTTTTCATAACGGTTTATTATTCTATTTATTTTTACAAGAAAGTTTTGTAATTTTTTATTCTAAGCTTTATATTTCGGAAATATTTTGAAAAAAAAACAGCTATCTTTTGTTCTGTAGATCTGTCAAAAAGAAATTAGTTAATGACGTGAAACATATTATACAGGTAACCATGCAAACGAATAGCAAATATCAAATAATTTAATACTAGCCGTTACCCGCGTCACCGCAAGAGATAACAAAGTTTTTATTTTCTTTATTACACTATACCTACCTATATATCAAATGTTCATATTTTTAAGTTAGAATTGTCCCGTCGTCCAGTAGGAATGTTGACACTAGTTGTAATTTCATGAAAATTTTTGTTAAGTAAGTACTTAAAAGAAATTATACCCTTTATTACGAGACTGCGAACACCAATCAGAGCGCATGATGTCATAGACCGCTAATGTCATTTTCAAATAAATATCCCTCAAATTTGCACATTTTTGAGATTTTGTGGAAATGTTTAGGGTCAAATCATCTTCATTTTACTGGAGACGGAGTCAGTGCTAGATTTGAGTGTTTCAACGGGAAATTTAAAAAATATTTTTTCGTGTTTATTAAGGGGGACACCTAGTGTAACAGCTCAAAAAAACGCTTATTTTATTTTTATGATATTTTAATGAATTAGGCCTTATCAAATATCTTTTAAAACTCTTAAAAAATCTGTATAATTTTGCGGTACAAAATGGCGGCGTGGTAAACATTTTTATCTGACGCCTTGCAGTTGCGATGTCTAATTTGTGGCCGCAATTGCAGCCCTTAGATATAATTCGTAGTTAAACCTATAAAATATATAAAAAACTGAAAAAAAGCAAGTTGAATTTTTTTTTCGATGTTTTGCATAAAGTGTTGACCTATACCTAAACATTTATAAATAAAATTTGTAACAATAATTTACCAAACAAGTAGGTTCAACTACGAATAAAAGTTGTTTTTTGTATCTGGTAAGAATGTCAGCCCCAAAATGGTTTTGAGATATTACGCACACAAACTTCGAAAATGATGTTTTGAAAAAAACGCGATTTTTAAAAAAATTCAGGTTTGATAGTGAAAAAATGTGTAATGATCAATTAATATCGTAACTATTATCGTAACGAATATCATTTTGAATTTTGTAGGCATAGGTATTCTACATAAGATTTCGAACATTTTTAAGCAAAAAAAAATGTTTTTTGAGCTGTAACACTAAGTACCCCCCTTAAGGGTTTATTTATAAAATTAAAAAAAAATAGTCAAAATCCATATTGTCCGAAAATTTTCAAATTATATTTCCGTCGCGATTATACACTTCTGGACTTAGTTGCGTTTCTCCCGACTCATTCCCTATATAAAAACTGCAGAATTGTATGATCACAATCTAAATCTATTGTCCAAGTTCTGCAACGCAGCATCAATGCTTTTTTTTAATAAAAGTGTCGATTGTTCCCTGCTATTTCGGATTTACCCGAATCGATTCAGTGCGAGGTTTTGTTTAATACTAACCATTGTGAAATGACGTGTGTATGTTCTGACACGGTACTAACGGAAGCCAGATGTCGAGCAAAATGCCTCATTGCTTTTATGTAGTCGTAAGCCAAAGCGTCGTGAATCACAAAATTACTGTAGAACCTCAATTCCAAATGACCGACTCCAAAGTAATATAAGCCGTACACTAACGATACGCCAGTGTTTTCGATCGCCCGTAATATATTTTTATACGCTATTAAAGTCCTGTCAATGAAAATATGAGTAGTATTTTTTTATTAAAATTCCTAAAAGTGGCACTTCACATGGCTATTTGTGTTCGCTATTGGGTGTTTGTTGTATTTGGCAAAATATATGACGTTCAAGACAAACATGCAAATAGAGGCAAATACGACCATCCACACATGCAGTCAAATAGCAAACACACAAACATTTGGCAGGAGAACGCAGGTTCAAAATTTCAGGAATTTTAGCACTGGTTCATTGTCTCAATTCATTTTCAATAGCAATTGTTCCAGTTCTCGCTCACAGCACAGACACAAAAATACTGCATGTCCGTGTAGGTTCACGGCGCGTGCGCTTCTGAATATAGCCATTGTGTGGACGGTTTATTTGCCGTATTTGCCTATTTGACTCCTTTGATGTGCCTCGAAAAACCGACAAGCGCACGGTAACGCGTATTTGGTATTGGCCTTATTTGTCAAATAGGCAAATAAGGCCAACACTTTGTCAAATAGACCCTCTACACTTGGTAATTGTTTGCCAAATATGCCAAATACACAAATACAAATAGCCATGTGAAGTGCTGGCATAAAAAGTAATATAACTATGTTTGAGAAGTAAAATTCTAGAATGCATTTCAAAAAGACTTAAATTGGCCGTCTTTGTTTAAAGGTAAATTCAGAGACGTGCTAATATTGAATGATGTAGTGATGGAAAAAGTGGTACCTACATATTTTTTTATAATAGCTGTCGCCACTGTAGTTTAAGGAATAAAGACAAAAAATAAGTGAAACTTCGGAAAAATTAGGGAAAGGCTATATTTTCGTGTGAACCTTCTTTTTGTGGTTCTAAACAATATCCCCAAAAATTCCCACCAATACCTGTGCAGCGAAAAATACATATTACGCGGGTCAAAGGTTCGATTAAAAACGGTTTTTCGTGAAAATTTCGTGAACGGTGACTTTTATAGAAAAAATAGTAGTTATCAAATTTGTTGCTTAGAAAATTGCCTACAAAAATATAGTATTATTTTATTATTATTATTTTTTTTAGTGAACCATTCCAGTTCATACAATCACCATACGACATACATCATACGGATTATGATGTATGTCGTATGGTGATTGTATTCGTTCGTATAACCGCATCAAACTAATCAAACTGAGATAAGAATCATAAACGTTACAACTTTTTAAATAAAATTTTATCGAAAACCGTTAGTCTTACAAAAAAAGGTAATATGTACTATGTTTTTTGCAGGCAATTTTCTGTGCTACAAATTTAATAACCACTATTTTCTCATAAATGTTATCTTCAACGAGATTTTCGCGAAAAATCGTTTTTTGTGACCTTTCATCCCGCGTAACATTTTTAGCGGCACATGTACCGGTGGGGACTTTTAGTATAGTGTTAAGAACCACGAAAAGAAGGTTCATGCAAAAATCCAGCTTCCCTCTAATTTTTCTACTCAGAAATGTCTCTATTCCCTGTATTACTGTTATTTTAGTGAAATAACAAACTGTTACTAGTTAACAATAATCTTTAAAAATCCATTACTTAGTAACATGTCTTAAATAACGGATTTTTTCGTAATAGTATCTGGTTATTCAATGATATAGTTATGCATAGTAACAAATCTTAAACAAACGGTTATTTAGTGCCGAGTCATAACTGATTATTTTGTAATAGATTTTAAATAATCGATTTTTAGTAACAGATCTTAAATAACCGGTTAGTTAATAACAGATTATTTAGTAGCAGGCCTTTAATGGTAATGCGCGTCTTGATCCCCCGACAAAATATCATCTTGACTAAATATCCTACGGGCAAAATATACCCCGACATGAAAGCAATTACGGGGTCGTGTCGATGCGATGGCGTTTTTTTTTGCGCAGTAAAAAGGCGAAGGCGTTTGGGGAAGTTTTTTAAAAAATAAAATGAAAAGGGTAAAGCGTTTTGGAGGAGTTTTTTAACAAACAATGACGGGGTTGTGTATACAAAGTGAGATAGTAATATCAGTAATTCTATACCAGTTTTGCTGATGGGATATTTTGTCGGAGGATATCTTGTCCGTAGGATATTTTGTCGGGTATATTTGGGGGATGAAAACGCGCAGAATCGTCTTTAATAGTCTGTTATTTTTTAACAGCATAATATTGTTGGGAAACGGTTATTTTCCAGTAACAGTTGCTATTTTTTCATCCCATCATTAATCAAATGGAAACAACAGGCGAGAAGAATGACTGAAACTGCAAAATGTTCAACATATAAAAGTACACCCATATTATTTCCATTCATGTTTTAAACAATATAGTGTAGAGTGTTGTAGGAAAATGGAAGGAACAATCATCTCACATTTTAAATATTAATTTAACATGAAACCTATCATTAGTAGTGTGATTACGTCATAAGCAAAGAGTATGTTATAATGTATAAAGCCATGTTATTTTGTTTGTTGAATGTTATTTCGAAGAGAAAACTTACAACAGCCAAAGTTATTTGAACTTATCAAACAGTAAATAACAATAATGATAACAATAAGTTCAATATCCGTTTCTCGGCAATTGATCATAACAAACATTACTCGCATCTATAATATACTAAGGTCGCTGCACACGAGGCTGATTCTGCCGCAAGATTCCTTGCTAGATTTCGCTGTTAGGTTTCAAGCGTCCTGTGACGCTGGGTTTCGTGATGGCTTTTATGGGATCGCTTCACACGATGCATATATTGAAGGTGGCTTTGTAGACGGGTTTGGTGCGCGCGCAGTGAAAGTTCGAAAGTTTATTGTTTCTGAATAGAACACACATTACGACGCCATGTTTGTTTGTGGGCGTTTACTCATGTCGCTCACGTGACAAGATATTGTTTCCTGATTGGTTCTTGCTCAAAACAAGCAGACAAACAAGCACGAAAAATATCCCTGACTCCAATTTTGAAATCCATTTTGTGACCACGCACGCGAGCATGCAGTGGCGTCATTTTCATCTTCACAGCCAGCGCGCCAGCCAGCGCAAGTATCGATTCCAGTGGCAAAAGCAGCCTCGTGTGCAGCCTGTTTTTTTCATTCATTATTTTTGAGTAAATCAGGTCTAATACTTGAAATTTTAATCTGAATATATAAAAGGAAACCGTGACTGATTGACTGATTGACTGACTGACTGACTGACTGACTGGTCTATCAACGCACAGCTCAATCCGCTGGACTGATTGGGTTGATATTTGGCACATAGATAGTTATTATGACGTAGGCACCCGCTAAGAACGAATTTTTGAAAATTCAATCCCTTGAAAGGGTGTAACGGGGGTTTAAAATATGAATGGAGAATCAACACACAGCTCAAATCACTTTACGGATTGGGCTGAAATGTGGCACACAGATATTTATTATGACGCAGGAATCCGCTATAAACGGATTTTTAAAAACTCAACCCCTAAAAGGGTGTAACGGGGGTTAAAAATGTTTAATGGAGAATCAACGCACACCTCTAACCACTGGAGGGAGTGGGCTAAAATTTGACACACAGATAGTTGTTATGACGTAGGCATCCGCTAAGAACGGATTTTTGAAAATTCAACCCCTAAAAGGGTGCAACGGGGGTTCAAAATTTGCATGAAGAAATCATATAAGATAGATGTATCAATTCGAAAATGCGCAGGATTACTCCTGTCAACAAATAAATAAACACGTGTTCCGAGATTTTTTAAAAACAACCCCGTCAGAGGGTGAAAAAAGGTAAATAGTTTAAAAATCAACATGGGTGTCATTTTCAAGGTTTGTCGGGGCGTTGATCACGTGAATGTCATCAATTTTGCAATTTATTACACTTGAACAGAAAAATTCTAAAAAGTCATAATTTATAATTAATTTGTATTGATCTAAATAACAATTTTTTTCCCGCGATTAAGATGGATCACGATAAAATGTGACAGTAGTTTCCTTTTATGACGTAAGCACCCGTTAAGAAGGGGTTTTATGTTGTTGTTTAGTTTGAAGAGGACATTCTTTGGAGATAAATATCACCCCCACCACCAACTCCTGCACAGGAATGAGGGTGACTTGGACATTTTTAGGAACACCTATTTTTATCACAAAAATTATAACTTTTCGGGAAAACATATGCAATATTTGCCTGAAAGATTTTTTTACTCGATGCCTCCCTCAACCCCTAATATGCATGTCAAAAGTCGATTTCCATCTCAATCGCGGGCGTAGCCGCGGGTAGCGGCTAGTCTTCATATATGAAGCTACATCCAGTCAATTTCTTTGTCTTGGTTTTATCTGAACACGTATACAGAGAAAGTCTGTCCACAAAAGTCGTGTGGCATCAAACGCCTATTTTTTTTATGTTGTAGGTCCGTGGACCCCCGAAAAACATGCCATGAACCTCTGGGTGTCTACGGACCATTGTTTTGGAAACACTGGAATATACGTTATGCATGCATAGTAACAATATAATATCAACAAAATAGCTAAGTTCTATAAGAGGCGATCAGGGAAACTGATGTTCGACGAAGGACGATCACACTCATTAAAACGAGTATCGTAGATTTTAGGTTATTTTAAACCGGTGACGCATTTCATTGCATACTGGCTCTCATGATACGATATTTTACAACTTTTTACATAACTACTAGCCCAGTCAAAATAACTATTTTAATTTGCTATAATTCGCATAGAACTGAAAATTGGTACACTATTACAAATAAAATATCAAACATCTGCTTCAAAATTTTAATCAAGGTCAAAGGTCAAAAGTTTTTTGCATTTTTCTCGTAAACGGCAAATGTTATCTAAAAATAGATCAGACAAAAATTGAGGATTATGCAATTGTCTACAAAAATTGTTCTTATATTTTAGACCAAAATGTCTATGAACGTACTGAAGGTATTTATCAAAATTAGTATTTTCGATGTATGAAATCACCATTTCAAAAGAATTGTGATTTGTAGGGAAAAAAGTATAAGAACAATAATTCTTGTTGACAATTGCATGATCTACCTACAACTTTTGTCTGACCTACTTTTAGATAACATTTACCATTTACGAGAAAAGTACAAAAAAGCGATAGTTTTAACCTCTGAGCTTGAATAAATTTTTTAGCAGATGTAAGATCGGTGAGAACTTATGATATTTCATTATTGTAATAGTGTACCTAAGACCTGTACCAATTTTCAGCTCTATGCGAATTATTGTAAACCTACCATTATTTTTTGCCTATTTTAACCGGACTATATGTATTTTAAAAGAACTGAATGTTTCAAAATCATTGAAATTCAGAGCTTATAGCATCGCCTCTTATAGAACTTGTCTACTCTCTGATATTAATTTACCTCCAAATTCCACCTGAATCGGTACCGCCAATCCTACGAGAAACTTGCTCTAGAATAAAATTATTGGCTTCATTGTACCATTGAAGTTTGTTTATGATGTCATTCATAAGCACGTTTTTATGTTTGCTGTGACGCAAAAAATTAAAAAAATGTATTTTTGTTAATTGACGCCGATGTATTTAAAATCAAAACAATCAGTTATTTTTATTTCGCTGCAATTATATTTTTTATATAGTTTATATTTTCATAAAACTGTATTTTATATCAATTTCTAAGAGGGTGACACTATATTTTAAATGAAAATAAAAAAGCAATCGATCTGATATTACATTCAATGGGCTTGAGAGCAGCCGAGATCGTTGGAATGATGTTTATTTGGCGTTACCATTATTCTCAGGGATGCAGTCGTGCCAGGGCGCACCATGAAGTCGCTCCGGAACTTTTATATATAATAATAGGGCTCTGCCTTACCAATATTGCTAAAAATATTTATTCTTAGTTTTAAATTTCATTGCTTTGTAATTTTTTTATATTGATCTAAGACAAAATTAGACTTAATAAAATTATGTACCTACCTACTAGATAAACATATATTTACATTTTTTTTGCGCCCTGGCAGTATTTTTTTAGGATTTACATTCTGGTTGTTGCCCCCAGTTCTCAGGTTTAATCTGAAAACTGGTGAAAGTTTGAATTTGTTTTCAGTTTATTATTAAAAACAATAATAAATTGAAAATATGAATCGGTATTATGCTCAAATAAGTGTGGCATGTCATGGATTTAGAGAAATTCTCATGATTTTAAAATCTACTGCTCTAATTTCATTATTATCAACGAAAAAATACTTACTATCTACTTCAAAAAAATCAAATGTGTTGAAGCAACGAAAAATATACAAAATAGACAGATATTTTTATTTTAACTAAATTAAAAAAGGATGTATTTGGAAAACACCAAATGGTCCTTATTATTTTTTTTGTTTTGTTTTTTTTAGGATTCCGTATCTCAAAAGGAAAAAAGGTACCCTTATAGGATCACTATGTTGTCCGTCTGTCTGTCTGTCTGTCAAGACCCTTGGTAATCAAAACCTATAGGGTACTTCCCGTTGACCTAGAATCATGAAATTTGCCAAGAAGCAATGTCTTAAAGCACATGTAAAGAGAAAAATCCAAAAACCGTAAATTTGTGGTTACATCACGAAAAAAAAATGTTTTTAAACTGCAACAGCATGCTACGCACGTACACAGTAACAGGTTCGCTGCCGCTGCATTTAAACAGTACAATATGAAAACTCTCGCATAAAACGCGGTACGACAATTAAATTATTAGTCCATCTGAACAAATGTTACCGACTAATTATGGACAATATATTTTTACGAATAGTGTTATTTGCAATAAAAGCTATCGTGAGCAATATTTTTTATTCACGTTGGCCTTAGGCAAGACTAAGTAAGGCCACATGAAGAGCGTTTAACGCGCGTTAGCCTAACGCGCGTTGAACGCTCTTCATGTGGCCTTACCCTTAAGCGGGCTTTGTGATGACCAAATACATCCTTTCGATTAACACTGTACAGTATACACACAAAATAATAATACTGTGAGTCGGTTGTAACACAAAAAAGTAGAAAGAAGATGTTCACTATTTACACTCTCCCGATCTTATTTAATATTCAGAAGAGCGCTGTGTGGCCTCAACTCATTTTTTTTTAATTTGATCAATAGTGTATCAGGAGGGGCTCATTAGCTTCAGTTTAATTCATAAAAGTGTGCGTGTAACTTTCACGCGTGGTTGAAGTAAAACATGTATACCAGGCCTGGGCAAATGGCGGCCCGCGGGCCGGATTCGGCCCGCAGCGCAATTTTATCTGGCCCGCGAAGCATTTTAGAAAGCGGAAATAGAATGCGGGGACCTTTTTGCTCTCCACATGCGGAAATAAAATGTGAGAGTCTTTTTTTCTGCAAATTTTTGGCCCGCGGTGAAATTTTCGTCAGCCATCCGGCCCGCGGTCAAATTTTCATCAGCTTATGTGGCCCGCCGATCAAAAGATTTGCCCGCCCCTGATGTATACAATACATAATATATTGTTAGCGGCAAAGAGTAACCATATCCGAGATACCGAAAAGATTTACTTCGGTTATTTTTGGCGTTTAGTGCGGCTGAAAATGCTATAACAAGCTACATGGATATTCTTAGCTATGTGACTGTAACTCTCGGAGTTACCCCTTCGCGAAATTTACAAATCGCGCCTAAGGAAGTTTTTCATCAACAGACGCAAATGATATTTTAATGCATCTATCACTTGCCATTTTTCCTACAATTATATATTTGCAAAATATATTTGAATGTACAAACATGCAGAGTTTACAGTCTTTAAACACAAATGATGAAAACTGAAAATTCGTTCAAGGAATCTTGAAAACTGTACAATTACAGACTAAGTTACGATTTTACTTATTTGTATTAATTGAACCAGGCCCGGCAGGTATAGTGGGTAGCATGACCCACTCGAAAAATCCCGAGTAGGAAAATACCCACTCGAAATAATCGAATATGATATAATATAATCGGATATGACCGACGAGCTCGATCTGGAGAAACTGATAAATGAGTTTATTTCGCGAAATTCGAAACGTGCAAGTGTTTTTGCTTTGCGAGAATGAGTTTCCTTTGACAAAATGACATGATTTTTATGACATTCATTATTAAAAAATATATGAACAAAGAACACAACAAAAACAATTGTATAGCAATTTCTCGTGATTTGAATATCTATGAAAATTATATTTTGAAAATTTTTCCTGATCCATATACGTTTTTGCCTAGCCCCCCCTGTTCCGGCTAATAATTAATCAATTACCCACTCGGGCCGGACATGATCTGCCGGGCCTGAATGGAACTAACTTTAAAAAACAACTCTTGCAGTATGTGAACGTTGTAATCCGTTGCTAAATATACAAACACAGGGAAGTTCTATTTTTTTATATGTATAGGTATAGGCCACACACACATTTGTTCGTAAAGGCAAATCACTGAGTTGCTCCTTCGCGAAATTCACAAAACACACCCAAAACCAGCCACACACCGATTGCTTCAAGCAGTCACAACTGACTGCTACTAAAAATCTTTATGAACGGCAGAAAAGTACCAGAACAAAAAAGAGAAAATATGGCGAAAATGCTGTAGTGGAGGTAACCAATCAAAATCGTTCCTGAATATACTGAAGGTCCTATTAAAAAAGTTCTGAATAAAAGTTGCTTACTCTCGAGGGGGCAATCGCAATGTAGTGCCGGAGGGTATATGTCACAGGTAGCGTCAAAATCGAAATATTAAACGCAACTTTGCATTTTTAAACAGCAGTCCACATTTTTTAATGGCTCTTTAAAAAAAGGAGAGGAAATGCTATCAATATTGTTCAGGGCAGTTTTTGCTCCAGTCTTTTTTTTCCAGTAATAATCATTTTTTACCGCTGCTATACTATCAATTAAATCAATTATTTTATTTAAATGACAATTAGTCAATCTATAATATCCAATTTAGTAGTTGATTAATTAGCTAATTATTTAGTGTAAAGTAACTGTTGATAATTTTCAGAAGACTTATTCGAAGTTACCTCCTTGTTGTTTTAAACCTGTTGGTGTTGGTGTTGTGTTTTGAAAATTCGCAACAGTTTCGTCATATTTCCGCTTTTTTTCGTTCCGCTAATTTTCCGCAGAAATTACGGTGCATGGGGATGTTCGCAAGACCGTCTTTAACCTATTAGAGGCCCTGGGAACATTAGGATAATGGGGTCCTTACGACCATCACAGATCACTATTTTGTTAGAATAGAAAAAGAAAATAGATAAGCAAGGTTCTAGATTTATTTTTATTTCTTTACAGTCACATTAAATGAATAGTTAATATAATATAATCCACAAAAGTAGCTCTTTTAGCATTTACAGGTTAATGCTTAAAAATCTATGTTGATTAAAGAGGTACGCTTCTAGATTTGAGATGGACAAAATCGTTAATCACTTCTTCAAAAACTATATTTTTGAGCATATCACATTCTATGGACATCAGCGACAAACTGGTTAATCTCTCTTGAAGCATTGTATACTTAAATTGTATTTTTATATAATTAAATGTATCTAAACATGCTGAAATCGGAAAGCCTGATTTTCGGGCGAGAGTAGAGTAGCTTCGCGAATGCAAAAGTTAATAAGCAAGTAGGTATTGTAGTCAGTCATTATCGTTTGATTTTTTCAAAATAAATATGTTTTTCGGTAACAAAATATATCGGTTATAGTTTGATGATCTGGCAGGAACTAGGGGGCCCTTAACGATCGCGGGGCCCTGGATACGTGCCCAGAGTGCCCAATGGGAAAGAGGGGCCTGGATGTTTCTTGACTACTTGAAGCAGTCCGTGAACTGTCGGCCTAAAGAATTTTTACTTAAAAAATATATTCTAGGTTCGGGAGCGTGTAATAAAGCTATAGGTGGTAAGGAGAGGACTCTTTTAAAACAGCAATGTAGTTAATTAATTATTGCATCGTTCGTAAAAAATATAATAACATTTTTCCGAATTTTCAAAGCAATACAATTGATGATCATGCATACCTATCAGTGTATTAAACTTAAAGAATGACACAATAAAGGGAAAAAAATAAATAAAATTGAAATCGCGACAAAAATAAATAAAACATTTTAAAATGTATTGACTTACATAGCCTTTAATATTCCATTACGTATAGAACTGTAAAGTAATATTATTATTTATAAAGAGAAACATTAACATTTTTTTTCATTTGGTTAATAATGTAAAGAAGAAAAATTTAATTAAAAATAACAGTATTACACTGCAATAACAGTTTGACCTTTTCTTTATTTCAACAAAAAGGAAAAGTTTTCGTATTGCAGATGAAATATTAACTATTTTAATGTTATACTTTAACCTACTTTGCTTGGTAGGTATGTTAACCGACTAGGTTGTAAAAGTTTAAAAACAAAGCAATATTTTTCATTCAAGTATCTACCATAGAGATATAAGTAACTAGAGTACGCTAGTGCGTATGCTTGCCATAAGTGAGTGTCCTCAGTTAAGAGAGAGAGAACGCTGCCGAAAAACAGACATTTGTTTACTCAAATCAGCATTGTTTTGCATCATTAGTTACCATAGAGATAAGGAACTGTTCTCTCTCTTAATTGCAGACATTTTCACTGCTCTCTCGCGTATTGTATTGTAATATCTCTATGGTATCTACCTATATAAAATTATTATGATCTACATACAGAGCCGATTCAATGTATATGCAACAAAAACCAGACAGTGCTTTGTTATGTACTTGAATTTTCGAAATACAGAAGTAAAAAAAATGCGAAAACAATAATTAAGCTTAGTAATAGGTCATATGCATGTGAGACTCCAAATTGGTTTAAATTTTTATTTTGAAATATATTTTAGTTCCTCATCATATCGTGAAAAAAATACAAATAATTAAAAAGAAATGTAGAAAATACGCGCTATTTTCGAATTTTCAAAACGCAGCGTGACGTCAGAGTATATATCAACGAGTTTCCATGACGACTGTGTCGTCTCACAGTGAGATTACGTCAGTATTTAGAGAAAACAACAAATGAGCCTTTTTCCTGAGAATAGTGCAGCGAAAGTGTCACGAGAGGCAGCACTAGTAGTAGGGACAAACATAAAATATTTACATGCCAACCAATGTTATTTACGTGATATTATTTTATTATTTAAAAATATAAATCTGAAATAAAAAAAATTTTGAACTGATAAACTTATCACTGAGAGTCATCATTTACATATGTTATCGAAATTATTTTCAAAATTAATTAAATGAATAAAAAATGAATAGTAAATTTTTCACAGTTTATTACCATTGATTAGAATGAGATATAACCTCAATCTTTTATTAAATTATATTCATTTATTATATTTAATTAAATTTATTTAATTACCATATATTTTTGATTCATATTTCATTTGGAAATAAATCTGAAATTCATAATTATTTTCAATTTCTCTTATTACAGTTTGAATTTATCGCTAATATTTTACTAGAGTCTGCATACTAACCTGTCTATTAATTCATTTTTTTTCCAGATACTTTTAAATTACGACACGCAAGCCAACGTTTTAATGTTACTACATTGTTATCTTTTACAGTTGCAAATTTTAGTTTTGCTCCAGAAACATCATCTTCTGTTAAAAACATTTTTCTTCAAGTACACTTTAATGTGTGTTTATATGGGGATTTGACAGTGTTTGTCCCTACCGAACTACTAGCGCTACTAGTGAGTGATTTTTCGTACTTCAGGAAAAAGGCTCATTAACTTCATTTAGAACATTGACAATTTGACATCAAGGTTGACATGCATCGTATATCATGTCACATAAGCCCGCCAACATGGCCGATTGTTTAAACCATATATCTCTATTAATTAACTATATGTATTTGTTTTTGCGATAATGGCTTTAGTTGCTGATTCGCTTATTTTGTTTTTAAAATAAAAAAAAAAAAAAAAAAAAACTATATGAATCATTGCCTATCTACTCAATGTGCGGTAAGTAAACGCAACAAAGCGTATCGAAAATATATCTGCGTCTCTTTCTTAGATGTAATTCCCTGATTTCTCCGATGATAGGATTGGTTGATGTACTTGCATGCAATCTGAATAAAGTATCTCTGTTTCAAAAACTTTGTGCTTTTCTATGGCGTTAACATGGGCGTACCCAGCTTTTGGCCCAGGAGGGGGCAAATTAGAAATTTCTTAAGCCGGGTCTCCCGTGCTTGTTTTGCTCTCCTGGATACGCCAGTGTTTAGAGCGTAAAAAAGACAGAAGTATATGTTAGCACCCTAATAGTTCGATTGCGATTTTATTCCTATGCTCAGTATAGAATGAAAGTACCTATATGGTTTAAACTGTCATTTTTGAATGTGAAATTTAATAATTTTTTTTATGATAATATTACATTTTTATTGATTACCAATATTTTTCCGTATTATGGTTGA
This sequence comes from Xanthostigma xanthostigma, assembly GCA_963575645.1. Taxonomy (NCBI): domain Eukaryota; kingdom Metazoa; phylum Arthropoda; class Insecta; order Raphidioptera; family Raphidiidae; genus Xanthostigma; species Xanthostigma xanthostigma. The sequence continues at coordinate 30,897,480 of OY754469.1, read as the reverse complement.
CTAAATAATCTATTAAAAATATAAAAACAATCAATGCATATGACCTATTCCAAATCCGGCTCCGCTCAGATTATATTAGTAGTGACCTGGAACGGAAAGCGAGAAACGCACTGTAATTACTCATTTTTGTTAACTGAAACCAAAAGTTTAATATAGGTCCTCTTTTTTTAAAGCTGTAAGCGAAAATTAAATTTTATAAACTTAAATCGATAATGAAATGAAACGAATGTTGGTTTCGGGGTTCTACGGCCATTCATCGCGCGACAATAGGTCGCATGACAACTCATAGTCAACAATTTATCGCAACATGAATTTATCGCAGAATCACAACTAATAATATCCAGAACTCTTTTCGTGCATATAGCCAAAGTTGCTGAGCACGTAATTTAAGTAAAAAAAAAAAAAAAAATATCCAGAACTATTTTAATAACAAATAAATAAAATTGTCGACCAATTTTTTTCGGACTAATATATTGACAAAAAATAAATAAATAATAACAATTTTATTTATTTGAAGAGTTCTATTCAGACGTTAATCAAAGATTTGTATTTTAATAACATATTTAAGGTTACAGAATATAAGGCTATTGCATGACAGTTGAAAAAAAACACAAATAATGATCGAGTAAAACTAAAAATATATTGAAACAATCATAATAAAAAAAAAAACTACATATACCAAAAACGCAGCATGTTAGACTTGTAGCCGAAAATTGTAAGCAGTTTTAAAGAAATAAAAATTCCTTCTTCGTAGCCGTTAGGAATGGTCATTTACATGTAAATTAAAAAAAAATAGAATATCATGAAAACAATACTTTACGATGAATTGTTTTGCGAAAAATGGCCGTACCGATGAATTGTCGTGCGACGAGTTGACGGGATACCCGGTTTTGGTTCCTGGTAGCAACACATGTTGAAGGAACACAGGAAATTTATAAATAAATTTTAAAAATAAGGCACATTAGATAAATTTTTGTCCACTTATAAAATGAATTAAGTCGCCGTAATTATTATAATATAAAAATAACATATCAAAAATTATTATTATTCTGAAAATTTTAGCTGTGCGATGTACCTAATTCCTTTGAGAGGACAATTTTTATCTTATAGTAATTTAGCATTATGTGGATGGTTGAATCAAGAATTTAAAAAAATGTTGATAAAAACGTACTCAAAGCGTGACGTGACGTCTATTTTCCTAAAAATAGACACTTCTGGCCTCAGTTGTTGACTTCATAATTTAATCATTAATTCATTTTCCTAACACACTTCGGATCAATGAAGACTCTTTGATATTTCATTCATAGTGATGCAGTCGTAAGCAACTATGTCAACAATCATCTTACTAACAAATTTCATATTGATACCCACATCATAGTGTTAGTGTAGGTACTAGGGTTGCCAACTGTCTCGATTTAATCGAGATGTCCCGATTTCAGACCTATTTGTCCCGTGTTCCTACCAAGGGGCTAGCGGGACGCAATTTATCCCGATTTTTCATCATCTACCAATTTCAAATTTAAAAGCTAACGCTAGCACAATATTTTACATTGACTGCCACTCGCGCAGTTTTAAACATGGCTAGACAGATAGATATGCAATATATTTGTGAAGCTATATAGTTCAATATGGATACAAAATGTCAGCGTACATTGATAATATAATATGAAGTGTCTAATATAATTTAATATGTCCAGCAATAGTTATTTCTGTTTAGGTATTTATACAATTCTAAATTCTAATCCCTAATTCTAAATAATTCAAATTAAATAAATAAACACCTAAACAGAAATAACGGGTCCTGGACATGTTAAATTATGTTATACACTTAATTTTACATATATTATTAATGTAAGCTGACATATTGTATCCATATCATCCATATATTTTTTTAACCTCTTACCTACTATGTTAAAGTTGTGTTTTTGTTAAATCTTTTAAATGGTGCATTGTAATTTTTAATGACTATGTCTTTTATGATAATGTTCAAATTTTAAACTGTGATTTAAAAAAAAAAGATAATTCTTAATTTAAGTGATATTATATTGCATTTGTTCTTAACGCTATTATACCTACTCTGGTTCTTAATAAAGATGCGCTATTCTATTCTATTATCCATATTATACACAGAACAATAACCTTTACTGTTCTGTGATATTATACGTATTGCTTCACAAATATGTTGCATGTCTATCTAGCTATACACGTTGCAATAAGTTGCAGGAATCTTTACAATTCTAAATTCTAATACCTAATTCTAAATAATTCAAATTAAATAAATATACATAAAAGTTTCCTGCAACGTATTGCATAGGGATTAGACGCCATTATGGTAAGTTTCGGTGCAGTAATATTGAGAAATGTAGATCCGGAGTATCCTTAGTTAATAGACTTTCAATAATTTTGCAAAAAAAAACTTGCAGCTCTGTCACAAAATGTTGCAGAACCAAATTAACAAACATTTCGAGCACACAGTACTTCTGAACTATTGACTTTAGACATAATATGCCGCCGGGGACTGTTCATATGAAATTGTATACTCAACAAAATTACTGGTATGCATTTGTTTCGTATAGTACCCACAGCATAGCTCTTACATAAATTTGAGTATGATAAAATTGCTCGCCAAACCATACGTCTTGACTCTTGGACATTACGTTAAATATTTTTATTTTGAGCATGTTTGCCAAAAATTTGACTGTTGGCGCAGCGATCGAAAATGTAAAATAGTGCATAATATATGCTCTATTTTATATAGATGTCAACTGACGTTTAATACGAATAACAATTATAAATATATGTGTTTATAAATTACCTACAGTAGTGCTTCAATTTTTCAAATTAGTATTGGTGAATATTATTGAAAATATTAATTAATTATCAAATTATTATTTGCATGCAAATTAAAAATAACACCAAACACGCGTACAATACACACATCCACTGTTTTAATTGACGTATTTTCGTTACGCGTAATAAAAATGCCATACAAGAAATCTATTTGATTTATAGATGATGCATAATCGAGCGAGATGCCGCTGATACACTAGACCAGCGGTCGGCAACCTTTTGGCAAGAAAGGGCCACATAGTGGCAAATTGAAATAAAGGCGGGACTTGTTCATAATTTTAATAATAGGTATTTGTGATATTAAAAATTCGAAAACATTTCATTTGAATTTTATTAAAAATTTAACTGAGAACTTCAAAATAGAACTTTTCTTTTACAAAAATTAGTGTGGCGTTTGAGATTGTATTTGAGTGGCTATTTGTTGTATGTTAGCTTCCAGGTTTGTAGTTGCAATTCTTAGAATATCTCTCAAATGCTCATCTGTGACACGAGAAGCATATTTATTTTTTCTGTAATTGAGAATCGAAAAGGTTTGTTCGCATAAGTAAGTACTACCAAAAATTGTAATTAATTGCAGAGCAAACCTTTTCAATTCGTCAAAATGAGATGGCAAACTGACATAAAATTTAACAATATCTTTGATATCAAAGAAAGAGTTCTTGAGAGTATCATTAGATTGGAGATCAATCACGTACATTTGTAAATGACTAAGTACATCCTCAATATCATAAGAAAAAGGATTTGTGAAAATTAATTTAATTATTTATTTATGTAGGTATAGGTAAATAAGACTTTTATTAATAAAACAGTCACGGGCCGCAAGATATAGGCTCGCGGGCCGCGGGTTGCCGACCCCTGCACTAGACGGAGATTTTATATTTGGCATTTTGAAAATTCTCTGTTTATTTTACAAGCAATAATATTTGGTTTTACCTTATATTTCTGAAATATTCATCCATATTGAAATGAGATCCATTAAGAGATGTTTTACTTTCAAAATAATGTTCAACTATTGACACTGCATTGTTGGTTCTGTTGAAAATTTCATCTAAATCGGTGCTGTTGTAACAAAACATAATAATATCAACAACTTAAAAAAAAAACACTGCATATACATATTTTCCCTTTGCCTCTTGAAATGTTTTTGCTGTTTTAGAAATTTGCATTATACGAACATTTCTTTTAATCATTTCTTGAAGTGAAAACTTTCTATAGGTGCACCTTGCACACGTTTTCCCGAGCAGTGAATAAAGGCCGCTGCACACGAGGCTGGTTTTGCTACTAGAATCCTTGCTATATTTGGCTGCTAGGTTTCAAGCGTTCTGTGACCCTGGGTTTCGTGATGATTTTTATGAATTTGACTCTATTCAATAAATAGAGTAATTGTGACCCATTGAAGTTAATAAGAAGTACTAGATGGACCTGTTCAAAACTTTTTTGAAGGTGACTTAACACAGTCTTCTAAGATCAATTTTTGGCACAGGCAGTCGCCAAAAATTTTTTTGCCACAGGCTGTCGCCCAAAATTTTTTTGCCAACACAAAACTTTTTAACACGTACTTTTGGGTTAGTTTTCAAATATTCATGTGTTTTGGTACGGGCTCGTGGCGCAACTAACCGTTATTTATTTACACAAAACATTTTAGCATTTGATTTTGGAATAGTTTTCAAAGCTTGGTGTGTTTTGATGCACGCCTGCCAAATTACCATAACAGGTGTACGCGAAACATTTTTGAATGTGTTTTTAGAATAGGTTTCCAAAATCGATGTATTTTGATAGTGCATCGGTTTCAGCAGCAATTCTCGGCTCTTCGAGCCTCGTAATATTAATTCAAGTACAAAATTCAGGCCTTCGCCCTCACAATTTTCGTATTTCTTAAACAAAACATTTTTGTATGTGTTTTTGGCGTAATTATTTTCAATTGTTGGTGTATTTTGATACACGCCTGCTCAAATACTATAACAGATTTACGCGAAACATTTTTGAATGTGTTTTTAGAATAGTTTTCCAAAATCGATGTGTTTCGATACTGGTCGAGCGCAAAAAGATAACTATTAGTGTGTCGGTGCACCATTATGTATAATAATCGTGAAAATCGCATCTAAATTCGTCCAGTAGAATCAAGTTATATTCATTCTCATAACAAATCTTATTTGCAACTGTATATATAGGTATATACTTTATTATAATTAATATTGAATTAGTTCATTATGTTATTGTAGTCAACCGCCGCGATAGTGGAAGTTCGGGTTTAAGTTCCAACAATGACATTGTTGCAAAGTAATTTTTCTCAAAGCCGATTACCGATCAGTTTTGATGCGTTTATGCTCTATTTATCACAATGAGCGAATCTTTTCATTTCATCTATTGAAAAGGATGCAGGACAGATAATGTCGATAATGTGATGGAATATTTTAGCTAAATAAAGTTCCGCAAGCACCTTTAGTATTTTGTTGTTTTATTTTACGCCGCCACTGGGTATTATGTACGTTTTTGAAATGAAACTATTTTTATAAGCGTTAGGGGGGTAAATTGGCTTGAATCTGACAAAAAGTTAAACGTTTCCCCTTTTCCGACTTCAACCGACAGTTGAAAGGAAAGAGTGAGAGAAACGTTTCTACTCTCAGTGTCAAAGCGTCATGCCCACTTCCACGAAATCTAAATTTTTTCTAGCCACGGTGACAAATTCCACATGAACATTAACTATATAATAAAATCGTCAACAAATATTTGAAATTAAGAAGTTTCACTTCTAACGCGTGAGAGTTCCCCGCGTATTTTTTTTATTTCTAAGTGTGAGGTACCAGACCTGGTTATTTTGGTTACTGTTTTCTTGTAATTGAGGATTTTTTGAAAAGCATAATATGTACTTTGAAATTATTTTATGTGGGTTGTATAGGTAAGTTAAACCGGATAAGTGATTTTAGAAATTGCATCTACGAAAAATGACAATAACTTGACGTTTAAAAATTTGACACAATAGTATTATATCTTACATTGAAAAAAGACAGACTATATTTTACAAACCGCTGATTCAGTACTGCTAAGAATTTATCAGTAAATATACAATATTTAGTTAAATTCATATGTCAAATTGCCAGCTTGAAAGCGCGGGGGCCTTTTCGAGATAACACGTACTATAAAAGGTACCTAAAAAGTAAAAATCGAACTTAGATATCCCGATTTAAAATACAGAAACCCGACTGAGTGTGTATGACAATAATATTATAACCTAATTTTTAGCTGTCATATCTATACAAAGAAAAAATGTTTAAAATATAATTTTTTATTTATTAATAGGCATAATATGTATATATAGCACGTATTTATAATACATTTAGAATGATTTAATAACTAACCTGTATTATTTCCCGTTACAAAATGCAGCAAATTTTATGAAATGTGTTTTTGATACAAAAAACAATTGTTTAAATTTTAAACGTCAAATAGTCGACCAAAAAAAATAGAAGTCCGATTAATGTTCTATCTCTGTCGTACCCACAACCCAAGCGACGACCCCCTGTCAACATTCAGTTTTGAATATTTCTCGATTTAAATTGGTTAATTCGCCGTCGGACGTCCGTCAAAAGATTCTATAATTATCAATTTACATAATACTGACAAAAAAATTCAATTCAAAATCGAAAAAAGTGCCAAATTATGCTATTAAAGTGCAAAGTGACAGCTACATTTTTAGATTGCCGTTTGTTTTTGTTTATTAACTCGAACGTCAAAATATTTTCCGACTAATAATAAATCAAACTATAAATTTTTCATCTCTGTCACACACATTAACTGTTGGCGACGTAAGTTTATTAAAACACAGGATTCGTCGTCGCATGTTAAATTCGTATTGAAGCTAGACTGTGAGTGTTTTTTTACTTTATCATGCGTTCAGTAAACCGACCGCTTCACCGCCTAAACGCCGAAACACCGATTTTTATTTACGAATAAATCGCTACAAAAAAATCGTTTCGAGTGCAACTTTTGCACTTCGCAGGTAGAGTTTTTTACTCCGCTTCGTTTAAAATGCCTCCCGAGGTCGTGCGACCAAAATCGAGCGAGATATAAGCAAAAACACGTCCCCGGGTTAAATCCCATAAGGACTTTGCGCGGGTCTCGACTTTTGGCTTCGGCGGCCGAACCGTACGGTCGACTTTTGTGATCGGAACGGCCTATAAAAATAGAAAAATGAGCGAAAATCGTCCCAAAACCTCGTCCTCGTGCGATTTTTTTTACTATTTTAGACGACGATCCGCGTTTGGCTCAATGCATTTTAAATGGGGCCGAGGGCCCGTTTGAAAAATCGCCCCGACCACGCCCCTAAAATGCAAGAAAAGCCGACCCCCCTATGCAATAGAGAATCTCGAGCTCTATATTCGGCTATTTTCCTGATTTTTTTCGTCGAAAAGCGTAGATTTCTATAGACACATAAATTTTTGTGTCGAAATTTTTGCGTTTTAATATACACCGGACTAGTGGACCTGGTTCAAAACTTTTTTGAAGGTGACTTAACACAGTCTTCTAAGATCAATTTTTGGCACAGGCTGTCGCCAAAAAATTTTTTGCCACAGGCTGTCGCCAAAAATTTTTTGCCAACACAAAACTTTTTTACACGTGCTTTTGGCTTAGTTTTCAAAGATTGATGTGTTTTAATACAGGCAACTAACCGTTATTTATTTACACAAAACATTTTTGCATTTGTTTTTGGCATAGTTTTTAAAGGTTGGCGTTTTTTGATGCACGTCTGCCAAATTACCATAACAGGTGTACGCAAAACATTTTTGAATGTGTTTTTAGAATAGTTTTCCAAATCGATGTGTTTTGATACTGCAATGAGTCCAAAAAAATACTCGGCTCTTCGAGCCTCGTAATAATAATTCAAGTACAAAATTCGGGCCTGCGGCCCTCATCATTGTCGTATTTCTGAAACAAAACATGTTAGCATGTGTTTTTGGCGTACTTTTCAAAGGCTGGTGTGCTTTGATCTACGCCTGCCCAATTGTCATAACTGTTGTAAGCAAACAATTTTTGAATGTGACTGAAGAATAGTTTTCCAAGATAGATGTGTTTTGATACAGGCTCGCAGCGCAACTTACTGTTATTTATTTACACAAAACATGTTTGCATTTGATTTGGGCATAGTTTTCAAAGGTTGGTGTGTTTTGATACACGCCTTCTCAAATACCATAACAGGTTTACGCGAAACATTTTTGAATGTTTTTTCAAAATAGTTTTCCAAAATCGATGTGTTTTGATACTGATCGAGCTCAAAAAAATACTCGGCTCTTCGAGCCTCGTACAGGTAAAGGTATAAATTTCGACTTTTCGGCCTTCACTATTTTCATATTTCGTAAACAAAACATTCTTGCATGTGTTTTTGGCATATTCTTCCAAAGTTGGTGTGCTTTGATATACGCCTGCCTTATTGCAACAAATGTCGTAGGCAAAAATTCTTTGAATGTGTCTTAAGTATAGTTTTCCAAGATAGAAGTGTTTTGAAACTAATTAAAGAAATCTCTCAAAAGGCTCTCACTTTTTCACTGCGCAAACAGAACACGCCATTGCATCGACACGACCCCGTAACTGTATTTAAAAAAATCCCCCAAAAGGCCTTACCATTTTCACTGTGCAAAAAATTGGTTGTCTGTAAAGTCGGTTTACGGACGATAGTTTTACGTGATAACGTATTCCGCTCGAATATAATATTTAATAATACATTACTGCGCTCTCGCTTGCACGCACAGGGTCAGGCGGAACGTTACGGAACATTACAATTTTTCGTGCGTGCAGCTGGTGTTTCATCAATTTATAAGACGTTGTCACGTCAAAAACTCAGTCTGTCATCTTTAGAAGTCCGCCATATTGGATTTAGAGTGACGTCACTTTATTTTTAGAGTTATTTTCAGCAAGCCCTTTCATTTGATACCCATATTGTAGGAAAGCATAATACAATTTGTCCGCCATTTTTAGAAGTCCGCCATATTGGTTTTAGAGTGACGTCACTTTATTTGTCGAGTTATTCTCAGAAGCCCTTATATTTGATACCCATATTGTAGGAAAGCATAATAAAATTAGTCCACCATCTTTAGAAGTCCGCCATTTTGGATTTAGAGTGACGTCACTTTATTTTTCGAGTTATTCTCAGCAAGCCCTTTCATTTGATACCCATATTGTAGGAAAGCATAATAAAATTAGTCCGCCATCTTTAGAAGTCCGCCATATTGGTTTTAGACTGACATCACTTTATTTTTCGAGTTATTCTCAGCAAGTCCTTTCATTTGATACCCATATTGTAGGAAAGCATAATAAAATTAATCCGCCATCTTTAGAAGTCCGCCATATTGGATTTAGAGTGACGTCACTTTATTTTTTGAGTCATTCTCAGCAAACCCTTTCATTTGATACCCATATTGTAGGAAAGCATAATAAAATTAGTCCGCCATCTTTAGAAGTCCGCCATATTGGATTTAGAGTGACGTCACTTTATTTTTTGAGTCATTCTCAGCAAGCCCTTTCATTTGATACCCATATTGTAGGAAAGCATAATAAAATTAGTCCGCCATCTTTAGAAGTCCGCCATATTGGATTTAGAGTTACGTCACACAGCTAACCATGCATTGTCATTCAAACTAAACGTGTATACAAATTTTCATCTCAATCGGTTGATGATATCTGCTTCAAAATTACCGAAGGCATTTCCGCCATCTTTAGAAGTCCACCATATTGGATTTAGAGTGACGTCACACAGCTAACCATGCATTGTCATTCAAACTAAACGTGTATACAAATTTTCATCTCAATCGGTTGATGATATCTGCTTCAAAATTACCGAAGGCATTCTAGTCGATCACTTAGTAACGTCAGGAACGTTAGGCGTTACACTTTTTCGTGCATGCAGCCGGTGTTTCATCTTTTTTTTTTTTTTTTTATTTACATAGTTGGGTCGACAGCTAGGTCATTCATCTTTTTATTTTGACGTGATTCATCAATTTATAAGACGTTATCACGTCAAAAGAAAACGCCAACGCATCGACACGACTCCGTAATTGTTTTTTAAAGAAATCCCCAAAAGACACTTCCCTTTTCCCTGCGCAAAAAGAAAATGCCATCGCATCGACACGGCCTAGTAATTTTTTACAACCCCGGTTTTGATGCTAACAGTCAACAGACGCGCGCAATGATTTATATGATGTCCTTATACCTCCATAGTCTAAGGTTTGTGTCATCTATTTCAACATCTTGTTCGTGTTGAATAATCTATTCTTCTTACAACAAAATCGAACAATAATTTTTTTTCCGATCTGAGACCGAATTTTATGCTTAATACGGTCTTCATCATCATCTCTATTAAAACGCTATAATGTAAGCCGGCAGTATACACTCGCCGAGTGATACCGAAACTGCCCGAACTCGAGTGTGTACTGGAAACGCTCGCCTGATCTCGTAGCGCCCTGTCTCGCCTCGCTAGCGCTCTGTATAAAGTCGATTTTTCAACCGCGAGTCAAAGGAATCGAGCGGTGAGTGCGAGTGCATTTAGTGCACACTCTTCACCTAGTGCGAATTTAAATGTACTTAAAGGTACGATTCCGATCCACGCGGCAGACGGCAGACCGACAGCAATAGCTGTCGGGCTTCAGTTGCCGTCGTATAGATTCCGAAGCCGGCAGCAGGCACTGCAGTTACGTCACAGCATTAGTAATTTGCGATGTGTATTCGATATAGTTATGAATAATCAAATGCTGCAAGTTTTATTGCAAGAAGAAGAAGACGACGACGATCTATTATTATACTATTGCTTAAGCAGAAAACCTATACTGCCATTGTATTTAAATTGACTGGAAGAAGGCTCTTATGAAACTTTCATAAAAAAATCAAATACACACGAATGTTTAGACACTAAATTAATAAAATTTATATAAAAAAATTTTTGCAATCAAATAAACACGGATGTTTAGACACTAAATTAATAAAATTTTTGATTTATTCGTCTGTCAACACGTCCATAATGTCAAACTGCAACGGCAGTACTGTGTTTTGTATGGTAGTGCAGTCTGCCGCTACGCGTCAAAAAAAGTCACGACATGTCGCGAGGCATTTGCAGTCGTAAGGCACGTCCAAAATGCAAGCTGGTAGTCAGATTCAGATTTTCGGCGTCTGACTGCCTGACTCCGAGCGGCGTTGGGTGTGGCCAATATAAAAGCTGGTTATCGGCGCAGACAGAGCATTCATATTAAATAATTATTAATTATGGAGCGAACAGTACAGATTGCAGCTTTGTTGCTGCTTGGTGACAATGTTACATCTAAATTAAAACCTGTTAAAAGTGAAATACATTCAATTAATAAATTAAGGTCGATTTACGGGGAGTACAAACACCTTTTTTCGCAATTACTTGCCGACGAAAACCGATTTTTTTAATATTTCCGAATGAGTCCGGATACTTTTTACATTATTTTGTCAAGAATTGAACACAGAATTACAAAGAACTGGGCGTATTTCCACAAAACCCCCATTTTGCCGATATCCATATTTTATAGCACCTAAAAACGACACTGTCAGACGCAGGTTATCTGAAACCAGAATGTACAATTCATACTGGTAAATATCTGAGTCAGAGAGCCGGTGCGCCGTAAAACTGCGCGCTGGTGCATTATGGCCAGTCCGATTTAGCAACAAAGGATTTTATGCACGCCGACTGTCTGACTCAGAAAACCAGCGTCTGACTACCTGACTACCAGCTTGCATCTTGGACGTACCTTTATGTCGGAATCGGCCTCATACAAATGAAAACTACAAAGTAATGCCGTTTGCCGTTGCGGCACATTCACTCGACGTCTGCCGCTGCAGTCTGCCGCGTGGATCGGAATCGTACCTTAAGTTGTCATTTTTGTTAGTTAAACTCAGTTAAAGTGTAAACTAATAGCGTTTTTAATGATAAATAAATTATGGCGGATTTATTTTTAATAGGTATAGGTATTATGCGCAATAAGCTGAAACAGCAGCAACACAAACAACGTCAGATCCATTAAACTGCGCCGTTAAAATGGCCAGTGAAGCCAAGTCACGCCAAGTGTGTACAGTGTACACACACACACACACATACATTCGTAGACGCTCGCTTTATCAACTCTCTCGGCGAGATCTCACGGCGAGCACGCTCGGCGAATGCGTACTGCAGGCATTAGCTTTAAGTTAACCCCAACTAACATGTTCGTATGAAATTCGTAAATTCAAATCATATATAGGTACTCTTATTTATATAGGGCCTGTCATAAATACGGTGGCGGTCAGTTATTTTGAATACTGCACGTTGAATTAAAAAACAAAAAAACACGTGTCCAGTATTTTTGAAAGGCATATTCAGCGACACAAAACTTGACGCCCCGTCCCCACTCCCGGTGGCGGGGGCGGGGGTAGCTTTGAAATTTGAAATGGGTACCCCCAATATTTATTAGTGATTTGTATTGTACGTTGAAAAATAAGACACTTTTGTCTGAAACATTTTTTCGAATTCTGAGGAAACATCTTGTCAGATAGGCGACATGAACTAACGCCAGCAAACCAACATGAGGCCATTCTGTTCAAACAACAGACATAATATACATTTCTAGGCACGTATTTTTTCTCCGTTATTAACAGCGCCAATTACTCAGAATTCGAAAAAATGTTTCAGACAAAAGTGTCCTATTTTTTACCGTAGAATACAAATCGGTAATAAAAATTGGGGGTACCAATTTAAAATTCCAAAGTTTAGTGTCGCTGAATAGATCTTTTAAAAATACCGGACACGTGTTTTTTTATTCAACGTGCAGCATCGAAATTATTGACCGCCCCGGGGTATTTTAGACACACACCCTGTATAGTAGTCCATACTTATAGCTCCATCACTGTATCTAAAACGAAACTATTTGTATCGGTTTTTGATGAACTGCGCAAAAAAAAAACACAGGATAACGTTCCCGAATTTTTTCTTATGTTAACGGTTGGCGCCATTCACAGGTTAGATCTGAAAGGCTAACATTTTGTGAGAATTTTTTTAGGTCCAATGCTAAAACATTAGCTTACAAAAACACCCTATAGCGTGTATACAATCTACATAGCATTTTCTCGAATTTAGGATATTTCGCGTTATTTACGTCGAACGGTGCGTCGGAGCGATTGAAGCGCCGACTTCGGAAAGACGCCTTTCGACGGGCCGAACGTGACGATATCCTTTTAGATTTGATCAGACGATCCGTCCGACGTCGGCAAATATTTGGAAATTTTTCACGTCCACCAGGAGCCTTCGGCCCCGACGGTCGAAACATAGGTTTATAAGAGACCGCCCGAAAAAAATTCCATTGAATTTCTGTAATAAAAATTGGGGATACCCATTTAAAATTCCAAAATTATCCTCGCCTCCGCCAACAGAAGTGGGTGGGCAGTGGGTTAAGTTTAGTATCGCTAAAAAGAGACGCAGCTATATTTCCTATACACCGCACCTTGAGTAAATGTAGGCAATGCGTGATATAGTAATTTTATTACACATAATATGATAAAAATGCAGTTTTCATTACTTAAAATTGATTTTTGAAATTCGCACTATTTACTTACTACATGCTCGACAACGATTACATTTTGTAGTTTTACTGTGTAAAACTATATAATCTAATAGCTGTCAGTACACACTACGGCGGTTTTATATCGTTAATTAAAACTGTTAAATAAGAAAGTTATTAAGATGCAACCTTTGACTATTTAAGAACGGACAGGAAGTTGAACTTTCTTTTCCCATAATAGTGATCGTCCGGCAACGCATTTTTAAACTTCCACGCATGTGCGAGACTGCGCGCGTTTTGAAATTATATTTTTTTGTTTACTTTTGCGATCTCACAATCTTTACCGCCTTTACCGCCCCTATGTAAGATTAGATTAAGACTTGTTCAGACCCTGTCCCTCCCCAAATCATACGTAATAATGTGGCTATTCTGTGTCTGTTCCGAGTCTAGCACTGTGTCGAAGATATTTTTTTTAACTATTAGTGTGTCGGTGCAGGGACGCCGGCTTTTAAATAACCCTGTGAGTGCTGATGCTCAATTTAAAGATTCGTTTAAAAAAACTGGCAAATTGCGAGGAAAGAAATACACACCGACCGACGTATTTAGACGCAATTTTCACCATTATGTATAATTATCGTGAAAATCGCATCTAAATTCGTCCAGTAGAATCAAGTTATATGAGAACAATTCATCATTCTCATAATAAATCTTATTTGCAGCTGTATTTTATACAATATATATAGGTATATCATGCTTTATTATAATTAATGTTGAATTAATCCATTATGTTATTGTAGACTAACTGACTAAGTCATCCGCCGCGATAGTGGAAGTTTCGGGTTTAAGTTCCAACAATGACATTGTTGTAAAGTAATTTTTTTTAAAGCCGATTACTGATCAGTTTTGATGCGTCTATGCTCTATTTATCACCCGTGGGTGCTAGAGCCCTCGAGCACCCACGGAGTCGGCGCCCCTGTTTCGGTGGCTTCATGTCAAAGAAGCTGTTTTCTAAATTAAAGTTAATAAAATCTTACTTAAGGTCCTGCACAATGAGAGCCAATCTTTTCATTTCATCTATTGAAAAGAATGCAGGAAAGATAATGTCGATATGTGATGGAATATTTTAGCTAAATAAAGTTCCGTAAGCACCTTTAGTATTTTGTTGTTTTATTTTGGGAGTGCACTATAGAAAACCGCCCTACAATGTATATAATAATCTATAACAATATTTGATTACATATCTCGATTTAAAATACAGAAACCCGACTGAGTGTATTTATGACACAGAATAATATTATAACCTAATTTTTAGCTGTCATATTACAAAATGTTTAAAATATAATTTTTGATTTATTAATAGGCATAATATGTATTTAGCACGTATTTGTAATACATTTAAAATGATTTGTTAACTTACTAACCTGTATTATTTCCCGTCATAAAATGCATAAAATTTTATGAAATGTATTTTTGACACAAAAACAATTGTTTTAAATTTAAACGTCAAATAAATGTCCAAAAAAAAAAGAGATTCGAATAATGTTCTGTCTCTGTCGAACTCACAGCTCAAATGCTAGCTCCTCCGAAATTACTATTTTGAATAGATCTCAATTAATATCGATTTATCCGGTGTCTGGCGTATATTTGAATATTTTATATGTTTCAATGTACATAATATCGATAACCATTTTCGATTCAAAATCCTTAATAATGCCAAATTTTTCATTTAAAATGATAAATGACAACTCCAAATTTAGACAGTCGTTTGTTTATTAATAATTCAAACGTCAAAGTAAAATGAGAGCGTTCAGTCAATCTTCGGCTCGGATGAATCGATAATAAATTATATGACACAAAAATATCCGTGCAAAAACCAACAAATAACGATGTATTATCTGAATGATTGCTTTTAAAATTCGATAATTTATGACATTTTTATTTGATATCTCGATTTTAAGTCTTAATTTCCACGGTTTATAAAAAAAAACCATCTGTCAGAACTCGCTTTCGCTGGAACAGCCGAAAAATCTTTTGAACGCATACTTTTTTAGAACAAAACGCTATTGCTTAACGAATCAAGTTAAACCATGCTATAAATGTTTCATCTCAGTCACACTAATGGAGTGTCGGCGACGTAAATTTAATTAAAAACTCGATTCGTCGTCGCATGTTAAAATCGTATTTAAGTTAGACTGTGATCTTTTGAAAATTTTCCAATGATCCTAGGCACTTTTACATACTCACCGTCATATGAACCTTGAAAAAAAGCAATTTTGCCGATTTTGTCGGCGCATAAATGGCTATAAAAAAGTCGTTTTGAGCGTTTCTCTTGCACTTTCTAGTTTGACTTTTTTATTCTGCGTCGTTTGAGATGGCTCTCTACGTCGTCCGATTAATATCGGCCGAGTAATGAGCGATTTCCCGCGCCGGGTTAATCTTATGGAAAATTTTATTTCGACAAAAGTCGGCCGAAATTCGGCCGAAAACCGTCCGCGCTCGCACTCGGTCGAAAGAGGTCAAAAATGTCGTCAGTTTCCGATAAAATTCAACGGCGAGCGATTTTTTCTCGATTTTAGGCGAGCGTTTAAAAAATCGTCACCGTGTTAAAAGATACAAATGCAGACCCCCGGGCGAAAAATCACCGCCGAGCCCCCGCTGAAATGCAAGAATCGGCAATGCGACGTTGAGACGTAGAAATATCGGCCCCAGGTGGTGAATTTTTTTCAAAAAAATCCGTCTAAAACTGCAAATTTCTATAGATACATAAGTAGGTGAAAGTTGAAATTTTTGCGTTTTAATATATACGGACTAGTGGACCTGGTTCAAAACTTTTTTGAAGGTGACCTAACACAGTCTTCTAAGATCAATTTTTGGCACAGGCTGTCGCCAAAAAATTTTTTGCCACAGGCTGTCGCCAAAAATTTTTTTGCCAACACAAAACTTTTTACACGTGCTTTTGGCTTAGTTTTCAAAGATTGATGTGTTTTAATACAGGCAACTAACCGTTATTTATTTACACAAAACATTTTTGCATTTGTTTTTGGCATAGTTTTTAAAGGTTGGCGTCTTTTGATGCACGTCTGCCAAATTACCATAACAGGTATACGCGAAACATTTTTGAATGTGTTTTGAGAATAGTTTACCAAAATCGATGTGTTTTGATACTACAATGAGGCCCAAAAAACTACTCGGCTCTTCGAGCCTCGTAATAATAATTCAAGTACAAAATTCGGGCCTGCGGCCCTCATAATTGTCATATTTCTTCAACAAAACATGTTAGCATGTGTTTTTGGCGTACTTTTCAAAGGTTGGTGTGCTTTGATCTACGCCTGCCCAATTGCCATAACTGTTGTAAGCAAACAATTTTTGAATGTGACTGAAGAATAGTTTTCCAAGATAGATGTGTTTTGATACAGGCTCGCGGCGCAACTTACTGTTATTTATTTACACAAAACATGTTTGCATTTGATTTGGACATAGTTTTCAAAGGTTGGTGTGTTTTGATACACGCCTTCTCAAATACCATACCAGGTTTACGCGAAACATTTTTGAATGTTTTTTCAAAATAGTTTTCCAAAATCGATGTGTTTTGATACTGATCGAGCTTAAAAAAATACTCGGCTCTTCGAGCCTCGTACAGGTAAAGGTATAAATTTCGACTTTTCGGCCTTCACTATTTTCATATTTCGTAAACAAAACATTCTTGCATGTGTTTTTGGCATATTCTTCCAAAGTTGGTGTGCTTTGATATACGCCTGCCTTATTGCAACAAATGACGTAGGCAAAAATTCTTTGAATGTGTCTTAAGTATAGTTTTCCAAGATAGAAGTGTTTTGAAACTAATTAAAGAAATCTCTCAAAAGGCTCTCACTTTTTCACTGCGCAAACAGAACACGCCATTGCATCGACACGACCCCGTAACTGTATTTAAAAAAATCCCCCAAAAGGCCTTACCATTTTCACTGTGCAAAAAATTGGTTGTCTGTAAAGTCGGTTTACGGACGATAGTTTTACGTGATAACGTATTCCGCTCGAATATCATATTTAATAATAGATTACTGCGCTCTCGCTTGCACGCACAGGGTCAGGCGGAACGTTACGGAACATTAAACTTTTTCGTTAGTGCAGCTGGTGTTTCATCAATTTATAAGACGTTATCACGTCAAAAACTCAGTCCGTTATCTTTAGAAGTCCGCCATATTGGATTTAGAGTGACGTCACTTTATTTTTAGACTTATTCTCAGCAAGCCCTTTCATTTGATACCCACATTGTAGGAAAGCATAATAAAATTTGTCCGCCATCTTTAGAAGTCCGCCATATTGGTTTTAGAGTGACGTCACATTATTTGTCGAGTTATTTTCAGCAACCCCTTTCATTTGATACCCATATTGTAGGAAAGCAGAATAAAATTAGTCCGCAATCTTTAGAAGTCCGCCATATTGGATTTGGAGTGACGTCACTTTATTTTTCGAGTTATTTTCAGCAAGCCCTTTCATTTGATACCCATATTGTAGGAAAGCACAAAAAACTTAGTCCGCCATCTTTAGAAGTCCGCCATATTGGATTTAGAGTGACGTCACTTTATTTTTAGAGTTATTCTCAGCAAGCCCTTTCATTTGATACCCACATTGTAGGAAAGCATAATAAAATTTGTCCGCCATCTTTAGAAGTCCGCCAATTGGTTTTAGAGTGACGTCACATTATTTGTCGAGTTATTTTCAGCAAGCCCTTTCATTTGATACCCATATTGAAGGAAAGCAGAATAAAATTAGTCCGCAATCTTTAGAAGTCCGCCATATTGGTTTTAGAGTGACGTCACATTATTTGTCGAGTTATTTTCAGGAAGCCCTTTCATTTGATACCCATATTGTAGGAAAGCATAATAAAATTAGTCTGCCATCTTTAGAAGTCCGCCATATTAGATTTAGAGTGACGTCACACAGCTAACCATGCATTGTCATTCAAACTAAACGTGTATACAAATTTTCATCTCAATCGGTTGATGATATCTGCTTCAAAATTACCGAAGGCATTTCCGACATCTTTAGAAGTCCGCCATATTGGATTTAGAGTGACGTCACACAGCTAACCATGCATTGTCATTCAAACTAAACGTATATACAAATTTTCATCTCAATCGGTTGATGATATCTGCTTCAAAATTACCGAAGGCATTCTAGTCGCTCACTTAGTAACGTCAGGAACGTTAGGCGTTACACTTTTTCGTGCATGCAGCCGGTGTTTCATCTTTTTTTTTTTTTTTTTTATTTACATAGATGGGTCGACAGCTAGGTCATTCATCTTTTTATTTTGACGTGATTCATCAATTTATAAGACGTTATCACGTCAAAAGAAAACGCCAACGCATCGACACGACTCCGTAATTGTTTTTTAAAGAAAACCCCAAAAGACACTTCCCTTTTCCCTGCGCAAAAAGAAAATGCCATCGCATCGACACGGCCTAGTAATTTTTTACAACCCCGGTTTTGATGCTAACAGTCAACAGACGCGCGCAATGATTTATATGATGTCCTTATACCTCCATAGTCTAAGGTTTTGTGTCATCTATTTCAACATCTTGTTAATGTTGAATAATCTATTCTTCTTACAACAAAATCGAACAATAATTTTTTTTTCGATCTGAGACCGAATTTTATGCTTAATACGGTCTTTATCATCATCTCTATTAAAACGCAATATCGTAAGCCGGCAGTATACACTCGCCGAGTGATACCGAAACTGCCCGAACGCGAGTGTGTACTGGAAACGCTCGCCTGATCTCGTAGCGCCCTGTCTAGCCTCGCTAGCGCTCTGTATAAAGTCGATTTTTCAACCGCGAATCAAAGGAATCGAGCGGTGAGTGCGAGTGCATTCAGTACACACTCTTCACCTAGTGCGAATTTAAATGTACTTAAACGTACGATTCCGATCCACGCGGCAGACGGCAGACCGACAGCAATAGCTGTCGGGCTTCAGTTGCCGTCGTATAGATTCCGAAGCAGGCAGCAGGCAATGCAGTTACGTCGCAGCATTACTAATTTGCGATGTGTATTCGATATAGTTATGAATAATCAAATGCTGCAAGTTTTAAGAAGAAGACGACGACGATCTATTATTATACTATTACTTAAGCAGAAAACCTATACTGTCATTGTATTTAAATAGACTGGAAGAAGGTTCTTATGAAACTTTGATAAAAAAATCAAATAAACACGGATGTTTAGACACTAAATTAATAAAATTTTTGATTTCTTCGTCTGTCAACACGTCCATAATGTCAAACTGCAACGGCAGTACTGTATTTTGTATGGTAGTGCAGTCTGCCGCTACGCGTCAAAAAAAGTCACGACATGTCGCGAGGCATTTGCAGTCGTATGTCGGAATCGGCCTCATACAAATGAAAACTACAAAGTAATGCCGTTTGTCGTCGCGGCACATTCCGTCGACGTCTGCCGCTGCCGTCTGCCGCGTGGATCGGAATCGTACCTTAAGTTGTCATTTTTGTTAGTTAAACTCAGTTAAAGTGTAAACTAATAGCGTTTTTAATGATAAATAAATTATGGCGGATAGGACCAATTTATTTTTAATAGGTATAGGTATTATGCGCAATAAGCTGAAACAGCAGCAACACAAACAACGTCCAGATCCATTTAACTGCGCCGTTTAAATGGCCAGTGAAGCCAAGTTACGCCAAGTGTGGACAGTGTACACACACACACACACATACATTCGTAGACGCTCGCTTTATCAACTCTCTCGGCGAGATCTCACGGCAAGCACGCTCGGCGAATGCGTACTGCAGGCATTAGCTTTAAGTTAACCCCAACTAACATGTTCGTATGAATTCGTAAATTGAAATCATATATACTCTTATTTATATAGGGCCTGTCATAAATACGGTGGCGGTCAGTTATTTTGAATACTGCACGTTGAATTAAAAAAACAAAAAAACACGTGTCCAGTATTTTTAAAAGGCATATTCAGCGACACAAAACTTGACCCCCCGTCCTCTCTCCCGGTGGCGGGGGCGGGGGTAGCTTTGAAATTTGAAATGGGTACCCCCAATTTTTATTAGAGATTTGTATTGTACGTTGAAAAATAAGACACTTTTTTCTGAAACATTTTTTCGATTTCTGAGGAAACAGTATCTTGTCAGGTAGGCGACATGAACTGACGCCAACAAACCAACATGAGGCCATTCTGTTCAAACAACAGACACATACATTTCTAGACACGTATTTTTTCTCCGTTATTAACAGCGCCAACTACTCAGAATTCGAATAAATGTTTCAGACAAAAGTGTCCTATTTTTGACGTGATAACGTCTTATAAATTGATGAATCACCAATCTTATAAATTGATAAAACACCGGCTGCATGCACGAAAAAGTGTAACGTTCCTAAAATCCTAACGTTCGTAACGCGTAACGTTCCGCCTGACCCGGTGCGTGCTTTTTGCTAATTTCTCGCTCAATTTAAATCAGATCGGTTTGAAACCAGTCTTAAACGAAAGAGGAGAACATTTTACATAGATTTCGTATAACAGAATTTGCCTAAACAGTTTTTTTATACAAATTTATATAGAAAAATAGCTGTATAAATGCAATGTTGTCTAATGCATGGCGCGACGCGGTCGGTCGTCTTTGTTTGCCGTACATGGAAATTAGAAAATAACGTAATTATGTCTTGTCTTAACATGAAAACGGCTGCATTTCTAATGTTTAATTTAATTTTTTGACATTAGTAACGCCTTCTAAGTTAAGTATTGGAATAACTAATTATTATTAGAACATAATACTTTGACAGTTGCAAACGTCACTTTTGACATTTCTTATCATTCCGACACCAAGGATAAGCGGATTGAAACCAAATTTTGGGAGGTTTAGGTTATGTATTACGGAATACGTTATCACGTAAAACTATCGTCCGTAAACTGACTTTACAGACAACCAATTTTTTACCGTAGAATACAAATCGGTATTAAAAATTGGGGGTACCAATTTAAAATTCCAAAGTTTAGTGTCTCTGAATAGATCTTTTAAAAATACCGGACACGTGTTTTTTTATTCAACGTGCAGCATTCGAAATAATTGACCGCCCCGGTATTTAAGACACACACCCTGTATAGTACTCCATACTTATAGCTCCATCACTGTATCTAAAACGAAACTACTTGTATAGGTTTTGGATCTACTGCGCAAGACTGTGGCGGTTCTGTCACAGTGTTCAGACAGCTTGAAACAGAGCATGTGTAGTGTTGGAATAATCAGGGAAGTAATTCGAAAAAAGAGACGCAGATATCATATTTTCGAAATATTATGTTCCCACGGTTAACAAAAATGTTCTTCTCTCTGTTGCCTGTTAGTCCAGTAAATAAGCAGGAAAATCTGGAAAAGTGGTGGAACATCTCCGATTTCAAAATTTCTTTTACTTGATTCCTTAGACCCTCAGGAGCATTCCCACCACTAACCTCCGCCTCACTCCGAAAATTGGAAAAAAGCACCCGCCAGTAAAACAGTGAAAACAAACACTTTTGTCTGAAACATTTTTTCGAATTCTGAGGAAATAGTATCTTGTCAGGTAGGCAACATGAACTAACGCCAACAAACCAACATGAGGCCATTCTGTTCAAACAACAGACATACATTTCTAGGCACGTATTTTTTCTCCGTCATCAACAGCGCCAACTACTCAGAATTCGAAAAAATGTTTCAGACAAAAGTATCCTATTTTTCACCGTAGAATACAAATCGGTAATAAAAATTGGGGATAACAATTTAAAATTCCAAAGTTTAGTGTCGCTGAATAGATCTTTTAAAAATACTGGACACGTGTTTTTTGTTTTTTTATTCAACGTGCAGCATTCGAAATAATTGACCGCCCCGGTATTTAACACACACGCCCTGTATTATGTATCTCCATACTTATAGCTCTGTCGCTGTATCTAAAACGAAATTATTTGTATCGGTTTTTGATGAACTGCGCAAAAAAAAAACACACAGGGTAACGTTCCCGAATTTTTTCTCATGTTAATGGTTGGCGCCATTCACAGGTTAGATCTTAAAGGCTAAAATTTTGTGAGAATTTTTTTAGGTCCAATGCTAAAACATTAGCTTACAAAAACACCCTAGCGTGTATACAATCTACATAGCATTTTCTCGAATTTAGACTTTTCGCGTTATTTATGTCGAACGGTGCGTCGGAGCGATTCGAGCGTCGACTTCGAAAAGACGCCTTTCGACGGGCATAACGTGACGATATCCTTTTAGTTTCGATCAGACGATTCGTCCGGCATCGGGGATTTTTTTTATTTTCGGAAAATATTTGCACATTTTTTACGTCCACCAGGAGCCTTCGGCCCCGACGGTCGAAACATAGGTTTATAAGAGACCGCCCGAAAAAAATTCCATTAAATTTCTGTAATAAAAATTGGGGATACCCATTTAAAATTCCAAAATTATCCTCGCCTCCGCCAACAGAAGTGGGTGGGCAGTGGGTTAAGTTTAGTATCGCTAAAAAGAGACGCAGCTATATTTTCTATACACCGCACCTTGAGTAAATGTAGGCAATGCGTGATATAGTAATTTGATTACACATATTATGATAAAAATGCAGTTTTCATTACTTAAAATTGATTTTAAAATTCGCACTATTTACTTACTACATGCTCGACAACGATTACATTTTGTAGTTTTACTGTGTAAAACTATATAATCTAATAGCTGTCAGTTTTAATATGAATCGGTAACACATGTTTTACTAAAAATGTGAATTAGTTCAGGGGCTTAACAGCAAGTCAGCTAGTGGATCAGCAACTGGAACATCTCTGCTTTGCGTCGGATTCACTGCCTCATTTAAGAGAATAATTAAGTTCACCCATTCAACAATATCAACATTGTTGCGTTTCATGTGGCACATAGCTCCGTACCCCTTCTTAAGTATGCGGCAACAGCGTGTTCTTTTTCAATATTCGAAGCAATGCCATGAACTTTTTTGTGATGTTGCACAGCTTTCTTAGGTGCAAAGTACTTTGAGGGCGTTTTGGACCGATGAACAGTGGGGCGGGGGTGTATTGTCGTTGATACTTTAAGTATGTTGAATATATTGCCGTACGATCCACGCATGTGCGAGACTGCGCGCGTTTTGAAATTATATTTTTTTGTTTACTTTTGCGATCTCACAATCTTTACCGCCTTTACCGCCCCTATGTAAGATAAGAATAAGACTTGTTCAGACCCTGTCCCTCCCCAAATCATCTTACGTAATAAACGAACAGCCCCCGACAACGACAACTCACTCGCACAGCCAGAAAATACTTACAGAAGAATCACTTTGCAAAGCCATAATATACCAATAAATAAATGGGTTCAGCTACTCTAGTATCTATCTACATTTATTTATATTATATCATAACATGTATCGCAACTTTATTTTCATTTACTGTCGAATATAATTTCCAAAAAGAAGAATTAGTTCAGGTTGCGCTCGGTCGAGCGATTGAGTAACGCGATGAAAGTAGATACAATATAATGTCATACGCGCGACTGAACTGATTCAAGTAAATAATAAATAATTAATAAATCGTACCTACCACAGCATCGGAATGAACCGCGCCATAGAGCCTCTCATATTCATCGTAAAATGTGGCTATTCTGTGTCCGTTCCGAGTCTAGCACTGTGTCGAAGATATTTTTTTTAACTATTAGTGTGTCGATGCAGGGACGCCGGCTTTTAAATAACCCTGTGAGTGCTGATGCTCAATTTAAAGATTCGTTTAAAAAAACTGGCAATTTGCGAGGAAAGAAATACACACTGACCGACGTATTTAGACGCAATTTTCACCATTATGTATAATTATCGTGAAAATCGCATCTAAATTCGTCCAGTAGAATCAAGTTATATGAGAACAATTCATCATTCTCATAATAAATCTTATTTGCAGCTGTATATAGTATATATATCATGCTTTATTATAATTAATGTTGAATTAGTCCATTATGTTATTGTAGATTAACTGACATCCGCCGCGATAGTGGAAGTTCCAGTAATGACATTGTTGTAAAGTAATTTTTTCTCAATGCCGATTACCAATTAATTTTGATGCGTCTATAGTCTATTTATCACCCGTGGGTACTAGAGCCTTCGAGCACCCACGGAGTCGGCGCCCCTGTTTCGGTGGCTTCATGTGAAAGAAGCTTTTCAAAATTAAAGTTAATAAAATCTTACTTAAGTGCACTATAGAAAACCGCCCTACAATGTATATAATAATCTATCACAATATTTGATTACATATCTCGATTTAAAATACAGAAACCTGACTGAGTGTATACGGACACAGAATAATATTATAACCTAATTTTTAGCTGTCATATTACAAAATGTTTAAAATATAATTTTTGATTTATTAATAGGCATAATATGTATTTAGCACGTATTTGTAATACATTTAAAATGATTTGTTAACTTACTAACCTGTATTATTTCCCGTCATAAAATGCATAAAATTTTATGAAATGTATTTTTGACACAAAAACAATTGTTTTAAATTTAAACGTCAAATAAATGTCCAAAAAAAAAAGAAATTCGAATAATGTTCTGTCTCTGTCGAACTCACAGCTCAAATGCTAGCTCCTCCGAAATTACTATTTTGAATAGATCTCAATTAATATCGATTTATCCGGTGTCTGGCGTATATTTGAATATTTTATATGTTTCAATGTACATAATATCGATAACCATTTTCGATTCAAAATCCTTAATAATGCCACATTATTCATTTAAAATGATAAATGACAGCTCCAAATTTAGACAGTCGTTTGTTTATTAATAATTCAAACGTCAAAGTAAAATGAGAGCGTTCAGTTAATCTTCGGCTCGGATGAATCGATAATAAATTATATGACACAAAAATATCCGTGCAAAAACCAACAAATAACGATGTATTATCTGAATGATTGCTTTTAAAATTCGATAATTTATGACATTTTTATTAGATATCTCGATTTTAAGTCTTAATTTCCACGGTTTATAAAAAAAGCCCATCTGTCAGATGCCGCTTTCGCTGGAACAGCCGAAAAATCTTTTGAACGCATACTTTTTTAGAACAAAACGCTATTGCTTAACGAATCAAGTTAAACCATGCTATAAATGTTTCATCTCAGTCACACTAATGGAGTGTCGGCGACGTAAATTTAATTAAAAACTCGATTCGTCGTCGCATGTTAAAATCGTATTTAAGTTAGACTGTGATCTTTTGAAAATTTTCCAATGATCCTAGGCACTTTTACATACTCACCGTCATATGAACCTTGAAAAAAAGCAATTTTGCCGATTTTGTCGGCGCATAAATGACTATAAAAAAGTCGTTTGGAGCGTTTCTCTTGCACTTTCTAGTTTGACTTTTTTATTCTGCGTCGTTTGAGACGGGTCTCTACGTCGTCCGATTAATATCGGCCGAGTAATGAGCGATTTCCCGCGCCGGGTTAATCTTATGGAAAATTTTATTTCGACAAAAGTCGGCCGAAATTCGGCCGAAAACCGTCGGCGCTCGCGCTCGCTCGAAAGAGGTGAAAAATGTCGTCAGTTTCCGATAAAATTGAACCGCGAGCGATTTTTTCTCGATTTTAGCCGAGCGTTTGAAAAGTCGTCTCCGTGTTATCCTTATGTACGCAGGGGTCGACTTTGAAAAATCACAGGGGCTACGCCCCTCGAATGCAAGAGTCGGCAATGTCGCTACGCATCAAGTTAAATGGTCGTCTCTCGGAATTTTTTTTCGTGAATTTTTTCCTTGAAAACTGTAAATTTGTATAGCTGCAAAAGTTTTTTTTTTTCAAAATTAAGCCTTTTAATATATACAGACTAGTGGACCTGGTTCAAAACTTTTTTGAAGGTGACTTAACACAGTCTTCTAAGATCAATTTTTGGCACAGGCTGTCGCCAAAGAATTTTTGCCACAGGCTGTCGCCAAAAATTTTTTTGCCAACAGAAAACTTTTTTACACGTGCTTTTGGGCTAGTTTTCAAAGATTGATGTGTTTTGATACAGGCTCGCGGCGCAAATAACCGTTATTTATTTACACAAAACATTTTCGCATTTGTTTTTGGCATTGTTTTCAAAGGTTGGCGTCTTTTGATGCACGTCTGCCAAATTACCATAACAGGTGTACGCGAAACATTTTTGAATGTGTTTTTAGAATAGTTTTCCAAATACGATGTGTTTTGATACTGCAATGAGCCGCAAAAAACTACTCGGCTCTTCGAGCCTCGTAATAATAATTCAAGTACAAAATTCGGGCCTGCGGCCCTCATAATTGTCGTATTTCTGAAACAAAACATGTTTGCATGTGTTTTTGGCGTAATTTTCAAAGGTTGGTGTGCTTTGATTTACGCCTACCCAGTTGCCATAACTGTTGTAAGCAAAACATTTTTGAATGTGTCTGAATAATAGTTTTCCAAGATAGATATGTTTTAAAACTAATTAAAGAAATCCCCCAAGAGGCCCTCCTCTTTTCACGGCGCAAAAATGAAACGCCATCGCACCGACACGACCTCGTAACTGTTTTCAATCCAGTTTTGCGTTTTTAAAGAAATGCCCCAAAACAAAAAAAAATCGCTAGTGAACGTGTCACAAAACTTTTTTGCTAGCGACCTAACATTAAACTAATAATTGTCTTATTTTACGGAATTAATACGATAGTATAGCGTCAGCACGTAAAATTTGAACCTATGGGCTTTATTTTATTAATTTTAATTTTATATATTGGTCAACAGAATTATCCAGCCTTAGTTACAATTTTTTATATGTATCTGTTCCCAGAAAGATTTTTTAAATTTTTGTCAATTGCAATTAGACATGAATTTATTTTCTTTCGAAATTTGAACTTAGCCAAATCAAGGTAACACTATTCAATAATTGTTTAGGTTTGTAAAAAATCAACACACTAATTTCTATACACTATATTTAAGCACTAACCGATCATTACATTATTTAGTTTTAATTATATAATATACCTATATATAATATAATATGTATATTTACTGGCCATGAAATAATTATAAAATAAATATATGTTTTATATGTGAATACATTTCCCAATCTATCCGATCTAAATGGCTTCTCTTCCACCGGTTGTTGCAGTCATGGTGTCTGAAACGTTCACTGCTATTTGTGCGTGCTCCAATTTTCGTCTTGATCTGGAAACTTATGTTTGGAATCAGAGAAACCTGGAACAAAAAACAAAAGAAAGCAGACATATTCTTCTAGTTTTATGAAATATTTTTGTTTTTAACTTTATAACTGGACTTTAATTTATATCTATATCATCAAGATGATGTTTTATTTTAAAATAAGATTTCTATGACAACTTTCCGCACCACCTATGAGGTATTGTCTGGGCGCGTTACTCTTTTTTTTTACATGGTAGAGTTCCCCGGGAGGCCTATAAACCATTGGAGTTAAAAAAAAAGATTTTAACTCACATTTTGCGTGCTTCTGAGAACAGCTGTCGAATGTCGAGGACTCCATGCGCGTGCTGTAAACCTGTTGAAAAACAAAAATGCATTATTTTTTTGATATTTTTATTATTTTATATTATACTTCATCACATTTATTTAACGCATCCGCTGTCCATACTCCACATTCGCAATACCGACCATGGAGCATGGCTTATGATTGTTTAAATTTTTCACTTTGACGCATCACGTTTATTTAAGGCACGCTACAATTCTCGCAGATCGTAACGTGCCGTACACATCCGTTGCCACTGGCTCCACATTCGCAATATCGACCATGGAGCAGGACTTATCATTGTTTTAATTTTTCACCTTTATTTAAGGCACGCTACAATTCTCGCCGATCGTAACGTACCGTACGCATCCGTTGCCACTGGCTCCACATTCGCAATATCGACCATGGAGCAGGGCTTATCATTGTTTTAATTTTTCACTAAGACGCATCACGTTTATTTAAGGCACGCTACAATTCTCGCAGATCGTAACGTACCGTACGCATCCGTTGCCACTGGCTCCACATTCGCAATATCGACCATGGAGCAGAGCTAATCATTGTTTTAGTTTCTCACTTTGACGCATCACGTTTATTTAAAGCACGCTACAATTCTCGCAGATCGTAGCGTGCTGTACGCATCCATTGCCACTGCTCCACATTCGCAATATCGACCATGGAGCAGAGCTAATCATTGTTTTAGTTTTTCACTTTGACGCATCACGTTTATTTAAAGCACGCTACAATTCTCGCAGATCGTAGCGTGCTGTACGCATCCATTGCCACTGCCCCACATTCGCAATATCGACCATGGAGCAGAGCTAATCATTGTTTTAATTTTCCACTTTACTTTTCACTTTATTTAAGGCAGGTTACAATTCTTGTAGAATTTTCGAAGATCGTAACTGTGACCGGTACCTCACTGATCACCGAAGCGACTGCGAGGCATACAGTACGTAGGTGTTTTATTCTTTACATTTTACTACGCAGTGCTTCCCTCGATGAGTTTTCCTTGTTTCGATGAATTTGAACGCGTACGGCGTATTATGTTTCGTCACGTTTATTCAATGCACGTTAGAGATGTCGTAGACCGTAACTGTGACCGGTACCTCACTGATCACCGAAGCGACTGCGAGGCATACAGTACGTATTTTATTTTATTTTAATTTTCCAGTACTTCCTTATATACGACATTCGCTGTATAAGACGTAGCGCTTCCCTCGATGAGTTTTCCTTGTTTTGTGGTTTCTGAAATTTGAACGCGTACGGCGTGCATCGCTCGCGCTCTCGAAAATGCGACATACAGTTGACCGTGCGCGAAAACCGGTTTCGAAAGATATATGCCCACTTTTTCAAGGGTTGATCCCTGGGCTTTATTAATTGTCATCGCGTAGGCAGGACGAATTGGAAACTGCCGCCTTTTCAATTTAAAAGGCAAGTCGCTATCGGCTGACGTCAGATCCAATCTCGGAATAAAAACTCTGTTGCCTTCAAACCTCCCGGTTATTATTTCTGCATCTATGCAGTTTTCCATCAAGCTTTTAACAATCAGTCTGGTTCCGTTACACAGACCTTGTTTCACTTGCAGATTCCTCAGCAGCATTATTATTGTGCCGGTTTTCAACGTCAATTTGTGAGGCGGCAGTCCAGATGGCGTTATTGAATTGAGAAATTCGACGCTGAAATTGCCCAGTTCTTCCTCATCGTCGGTCACTATCGAATCCACGCTGTAGTAGGATTTAGCCAGACCGTCGAGCAAATCAATTATTCTTTCATTCAATAACGTGCAGTCGTCATTTCGCGGGCACAATATGGCGCTCTTATGAACCGATACATTAGTCACCAATGTATTTTCGTCGAATATTTCCGATACTACGTCGTCTACCATGCACGCGTCCGGTATAGCAATGGCATCGTTCGGTAAGTTGACGTGGTTTTCGAGTTTTCCTTCTCCGAGTTCCCGAAGCCAATTTGAAAATTCAATCTCGTCTGCGTTTGCTCGCATATTCCTCGTAAGCGAGAACGTTCTGAATTCCGTCCATAAGTGACAATTTTTGACGCAATTTTCCACCACTTTTGTCCTGTTTGCGTTGCGGACGACAGGTAGACATTGGCGAAAATCACCACCGAGGAGGACGACTTTTCCGCCGAATGGTCTTTCTACGCGCGTTATATCTCTTAGCACTCTGTCGACGGCTATCAGAGACGTGCCCGGAGCCATAGTAATTTCATCCCAGATGATTATCTTTGCTGCGTTGATTGCCTGTGCCTGCGATGTGCCGGGCTTTAAACCGGAAGTCGACGTGTCCAATAGCGGTACCGGTAGTTTAAACTGTGAATGGACTGTTCGGCCTCCCTTCAACAGTAGCGACGCAATTCCTGTCCACGCAACCGCGATTACGGAAATGTTCATTCCTCTCAATGTGCCGATAAGTGTGTTGTACAGAAACGTTTTTCCAGCACCGCCTACACCATCTAAATAAAAATATCGCGCGCGTATTTCGGCGTTTTCAACGGTTCTCATTACTTCCTCAAAAATTTCCAACTGATCTGCGTTCAGCATTTCTCTCATGCGATCGGCTTCCGTACGCTCGATCTCTGCATTGAAATCGTCTTCGGGACGTTGCATGACGTGTACCCGCGGTTGTTCAAATCCGAAATCCGTTAATCTATGTCCGTGCAAGGCGAGATTATTCTGAATATCACTTAGAGCTAAATCCGCCGCGATCCGTATTTCGTGAGTTCGCGCGAAATCGTCGATTAGGTCGTCCTTGAACTGCTCCCACAGCCTTTGGGGCTCGTCGAGTTCGCAAAAAATCATAATGGTTGCGAACAGAGATCTTAGCTGTCGAGGCATTTTGAACGTCGCCGCTTCTTGCATGCATCTCGTCCATTCGCTATCGTCGGCCAACAGATTTCTTTGCCTCGCGGCATCTTTAAACGTCGCACACACCTCGCCGTTGACCGTTCGCACGTCCTCAAACGATGTGGCTCCTTTTACATGTAACAATAAAAGTCGAAGATAATATCTTTCCTCGTCTCGAGGGTTGACTGTATACATACGCGAGATGGTGTTGACGAATCGTTTTCGACTTGTCCATATTTTTACGCTGAATACAAAATGCGTCGGGATTTCAGTATAAAGATATTCTCTGGCAGCAGGATTTAGTCGATTCAGTTTGAACCAAGCCGTTAGCGTTGTCTCTCCTGCGGCTGCCCTTTCTACGGCATGCTGTTCGTTTCCCTCTTGAAAGTAAACGGCTTGTTGAAACGGTAGATGTACCGCCAATCGTTTGATCGCATGGCTCCTGTCATGCATTTTAAATTCGCATATTCTCCACAGCGCTTCCGGTGCGCTGACATAGCGTGCGTCAACAAACGTTTCTAGTTCGTCCCAATTCAAAACGGCTTCTTCGTTACCGATCTGTACGCAAGCGCAATCATGTCCTTTATATACATATTTGCATATGTACTTAACACTCTTTATCGAAGAGCAAATTTCCACATTTATGTGTGCGTTATATTTCCTCAACAGCCATTTGTTATACGGCACGATGTATCTGTTGTCGACTTCGTGTCCTCTGACATGGACTGTGCGTCCCGTGTCTTGTCGTTTATATTTCGGGTATCCGTTTTCATTAACCACGGTCTCATTCCTAAATTCTTTAGGAAACTCCTTGCTACATTTACCATCACTCATACACGGAGAGTTGGGAGCAAGTGTACCGCAGGGTCCGTGTATCATCGTCGCGCTAACTATCGCAAAAAGTTCGGGTTCGGTGACGGCGTCCGGAATCTCGGCGCAAACAATTCTATCGACTTGTTCCGCTTCTCGTGGTTTGTCCTCAGCGCGTAAAATTATTAAAATATGGCAATGTGGTAACCCGCGCTTCTGAAACTCGATGACGTGTAAATACGCGATCGGTACACCCAAAACGTGTTTGACTCGAATGTCATCCAAAAATTCGCCGAGTTTTAGGTGAAATACTCTGGCTGTCAAATCCGGTCTATGTTCAGCCTTTTGCCACGGTTCTAAATTTTCTGTTATCTCTCGCCATTTCGGATTACACGTAAACGTAATGAATAAATCTGGTCGACCGTACTTCGTTACGATTGTCATTGCATCTTGAAAATTCTGATGCATATTCCTAGGGCTTCCTTCGAATGTCGACGGTAATATCACCATTCTACCGACCCTTGCTTGATTTTCCACCGCGACATCGTGCAAGTAATCCATCAGTCCTTGATACATTTCCACACGGAATCTCTGCTGATTTTGTCGAAAATATTGAAGCCGCGAACCTTCTATTTTAACGTACCAATCCACTGCGAGCTGTTGCGTAAGTTTTCCGCCGTTCAATATTGCATTAAAATAGCCTACTCTAATCGCGAAGTTATAACTGCAATATTGAAGCAATGAAACGTTTTCTCTTCGCGCCGTTCTCTGCCTGTACGGCATATTCGGTTGCCATCCGGGTTCTCCTCTCGGAAATAGCAACGGATAGCTCATCGGGTCGCAGTTCGGACTCAGTATTGATATTTTACGAAACACTCCTCTTCGTGAGTATATCCTTATGTCACGTTCCAAAGGCGGAGCTCCGTCGTCGCTTCGAAATACCACGGCGACTTCGTTTGCCGTCGGTAAATTGTATCTACGTCGGTCGTGTTGACGATCTTCGAGAATGCTCATGAATATTTCCGAAGCATCTCTCCCTTCGACCTGGGCTCGCCGATTTTCTTCGACTTCGACCTCTCTCAGAAATTTATACGCCTCGGCGAACGGGTTTATTTCCCGAAAAAGTTCATCTAACGCTGCCATCAATTCCGGAATGCATTCTTGGTTTTCTCGACGTTCCATCCTATGGTTTAGTGCATCCGCTGAATCTAGAAAATAAAGCTGACCGTAACTTACATGACCCACGGGTCGTTCGACGTGGGCTATTTGGTGGTAGATCTGTCCGTGAATTCTGAAACAATAAGGTCCGCGTCCTGCAGGGGGAGCGATATCGACACCTGTCGACGCAAAGGCCAACGCACTATTGTACTTCCGTATATTCTGCATGAAATTAGCCGAGTGTTCATGACGTCCGCAAAACAGATCCTCCAACAGTTGTGGGCAATCTCTCGGCACGAACGCTATCTTTCCTTTTCTACAGCAGTGTGTAAATTTCCTGTCGACTGGCCGTTCGCCAGAAAAATGCTTCGCCTGACATTCGGCACATACAGCGTCCATGGCACCTAAATAGAACTCTTCGGCTACGCGTTCTAACGCGGTGAGATAGGTTGCCACTTGACCTTCTCTTCGACGATGTGCCCAGTCATCTCGTTGTAGTTCATTAATTACCCGAATCACTGCGTCGTTCTCTTCGACCACCATCGGTTCGTCGATTGGTCGCGGTTGTGTCAACGCGGGCTCGTCTTGGACGGACACGGATTCATCGCTTGACATTTCTCGTTGTATCGGTGATGGTTGCAGTACGGTCTGCACAGGTTCGTCCGGTCGATGAGAGGGCCCCGCAACTGGAGATTCAGGCCGCGCGATAATATGCTCCAGTTGATCAACGACCGGCGTTTTAACATGGCTGGAAACAGAAACATTGTTAATTAATGTCAATGGTTGTCCGACGATCTGAGCTGGCTCGCCGGCGTATGGGATTGGTCCTGGCTCAGCTACAATGATCGGATCAGCTTCCTGTTCAGCTGGCGGGTTTCCGGGGACGCTCCGGCTTCCTTTACGCACAGGAGTGAGACGTGTCCTTTTCTTTGGCGGCATTGTATTGCTGAAATCCTGCAACAAAAGAACAAACCCAAACACACACACACGCACACTCTGCCTCAAACAGATTCAAACTGCCATTTACACCAAACAATCAAACAATTAGTCAGTGATAAATAAATTAAACTAATAATTAATAAATCAGTGAAATTTTATGTCATGCAGTTTACAGTTCGCAACTGATGTTATTTCTCGTATTGATCGTTTCGATTAGTGTTCGATTTTTGAAAAAGGCTAGTCATAATTGGTTCAAGAAATTTTTCGATACTTTCATTAATAAAAAATGTCAGTCAATTGGGTGACGGGACCATCCCAACATAACAAATTTTGACATTTGACATATAATAAATTAAAATTTCTGTTAATGTGCGCGGTGACGCGGGTAACGGCTGACACTAAATATTAAGTTTGCTATTCAATTGTATGGTTACCTGATACATGTAAAAATACATAGAATAATAAACCGTTACGAAAAGTATACCGTTATTACATTAAAAACAAAGTTCTCTTCTGCGCATGCGCCAATTTTTCCCAAAAACAATAGGGCTCTTCATATTTGTATATCAAAAAACCTTCCAAAATTTGGTCTCAGTCTGCTTGACCTGTATCATGTTCACAGACTAACAGACGCAAACACTGTTGTATATTGCATAAGAATTTAAAAATAGTTTGAATTAATAAGTCCAGTTACATTACACAGGTTTAGCCATTTTAATATTCGGATGAGATTATTTTTTCAGGGTAGGGTAAAATCGAAAAATGGTTCAGGGAAAAGTTGATTGATTCCAAGGGGGCCATCGGATGCCATGGTAACTTTTGACCTTAGGTTGACGGTTGAAGGTCATTCAGGGTCAACTTTTTTATAGGAACCCTCATTTTTGAATGGCCGTGAAAAAACATTAAACTTTTGTCTTAAACATTTTTTTCCAAGCCTCGTATTTTTCTGGACATCCAAGATCCAAAATTAGAAATTTCCAAATTTTTATGATTTTTTACTGCCGAATCGTAGATTTTTTTTAAATAGTAAGAAACAAAAAGTTCTTGAGATTTTTCAAAATATTTGCTCACATTCTATTATTTTGATGTCTCAATCGTTAGAATAAATTTTCTTTCATGTGCAAACATTTTTTTAATAATTCGAATTGATTCCTTGAAAAATTCCAAGAACTTTTTGTCTCTTGCGATTTTTAAAAAAAATCTACGATTCGGCAGAAAAAAATCATAAAAATTTTGAACCGTGGAAATTTCGGAAAATGCAGGGTTTGAAAAAAAAAATTTGGAACAAAAGTTTTCACGGTCAATTGAATGCTAATGTAAAAAATGAGGGTCCTATTTAAAAAAAAGTTGACCTTGAACCGTCGACCCAAGGTCAAAAGTGACTATGGAATCCGATATCCCCCTTCGAACCAATCAACTTTGCTCTGAACTATTTTTCGATTTTACCCTACTCTTAGAACATAATCTCATCCGAAGATTTTAAATGACTCACCTGTATAATTAAGTTCAAATAATTTTTAAATTCTTATTACTAAATAAACACGGGCTTTTTCCCAAGTTATGTTTAAGGATTCGGGGAGCCTCAAAGCAAAAAAGTTATTGTAAACTTTTACAAAGTGATTTTTGATCTAAATTAGTAGGTACAATTTCCCACTTGTGGAATTGGAATGGTAAAATTTAAAGAGTTAATCGTACACTTTGACACACTGCTCCTTGTATTTTGGTGACAGACTAACTTTTAATTGAGCTCAAAATATTTTCAAATTATTTACATAAGTCCTGCCGGCTAAAAAACGTTTTGAATAATATTTTAGCTTTAAATTAACACACATTACTACTTTTGAAGGTAATCAGCTTTAATTTTACACATGCATTATGCTCGTTGAAATATAACTCAGTTTTGAACAATAAGCGTAGTCAAGGGGCTAAAAATGAGACGGGTTTTAGAACTTTCTACCTTTTGAAGCTATTACGTACGTCCTTAGGAAACTTTATAAGCAGAACATTTTTTTTACATTACTATATAGGTACATGTCTTATTAACACTTTTGACTTGATAGTTTGGTATCTCGACATGTAGTTTTTTATTCATTTTGTTGGACAAATTTTTATACAACATCTAAAATTTCTTGACTAACACTTTCAATTTACTTGCAAGATCTTGTATTTTTTTTATACCTAGTGTAATTTTTCGACATTGTGCCTTCTTTTCAATTTCTCTTAATCTTTGACTTAAAAGGCTCTTGTCGATATTTATTTTGAGCTTTACGTAATGACAATTGATTTACTTTAATATCCTGCAAATATGTTTAATAGCCACCAAATTATATATATATATTTTTTTTTTGCTTAGGATTGTAGATTTTCTCCATCTTTTTCTAAAATCGACATATTGATGTGTTAGGTATTACGCACAAACAACCAAAAAATGGTCTCATATTTACCCCAAAACATGTCTTAGCTATGCTATTTAGTATTTACATATTCGTATACAGTGTGTCCCCGGATTGAGTTCACAATAGGTGAGATTGACCAAAAATTTTCGGATTGGAATTTCATATTTTAGGATTCCGCCCTGCTTGGTCTGAAACTTATTTTTGGTTTACTTTCGATTTTTTTAAATCAGTAGGCCTTTACAGTTGAGCAAAACCTCTTTTCGTTTCAGGTAAAGTACCTTTTCCGTTCATAGTACGCAAAAGTGTCACTAAGAAAAGTTGTTCACAATGAAAAATTATGGCGTTATGCAAATTTTCAGAATGATCGGCCTACTTTGATAATAGAAGTAGAAAATAGGAGAAAAATATTTATTATTAACGATTACATGATAAATTTTAGATGAGAAAACAGGGTGATTAGAAATGTTCAAAATAAAATTCAAATTTTTACAGTTTATCAAAAAAATAAATTAAACTCCAATTACTCTATTCGGCTTCCTCCACGCGATTGTTTTTCAACCAAAACAAAACAAAAGCAAATTTTATCAAAGTAGGCCGATCATTCTGAAAATTTACATGACGCCATAATTAGTGTATTTGCCATAAGGCACTTACACTATTGGCGTCGGTCGGATGGCGGGACCTAGGGGTCGGACCAAAATTTCTCGACGTTTCATAGCCTCCTAAGAAGTTTGGCACCATTTTTGGAAAAGTCTGTTTATATATGTATATATATATATATATTTATATATAATATATATATATGTACGGGCTATAACTTTCGAAAGAGTTAATTGATTTTAACAAAACTTGGACCACATGTTGGAAGCCATCACCGCACGAAGCCTATTTAAAATGGGCCTAATCGGGCCATGTTAAGGGTGGTATTTAGGGGTTGAAAACAGTTTTCGGGCCCAAAAATACCGAAAAATTTCTCCGAATCGTTTCAAAATTGAAATTTAACCCTTTAGTAATTATTAAAATGTGCTGCTAAAATTTTAATAAAATCGGCCCGACAGGACCGGACTTACAAATTTTATGAAAACGCAAGTTTAGTGATATGGATTTACATACTGAATGGTGTATATAATTTGGTACAGCTGTTGAATTGATATTAATATTGAAATTAAGTAAAAAAATGTTGTTTTAAGGGGAGTATTAAGGGTTATTTTTTGTATTTTGCCCAAAAACAAAGCTAAGTTCATATAATAGAGCCACACTGCCTATAAAAGCAAATACACTATATTGTCGGCAGGGTTTCGCACTGCGACCCGAGTTTTTTTTTCATTGTGAACAACTTTTCTCCGTGACACTTTTGCGTACTATGAACGGAAAAGGTACTTTACCTGAAACGAAAAGAATTTTGCTCAACTGTAAAGGCCTACTTGATTTAAAAAAAAATCGACAGTAAACTAAAAATAAGTTTCAGACCAAGTAGGGCGGAATCCCAAAATATGAAATTCCAATTCGAAAATTTTTGGTCAATCTCACCTATTATGAACTCAATCCGGGAACACACTGTATATACACAATAACGCCAAACAATCAATAAACAACAAACAGAAACTATTTCCAATCTTAACTATAATTCTCTTATAATGAAATAACAAACCATATTATCTTTCATATAAATTAAAGATTTCGTCAGTAGAAAACATCAAAATCTTGAAATGAGAGTTATTAAATGTTTGTGGATGTATAACTTCTAAAATTTTCGATAAAAGTTGCTAAAAATTACAAAAATTCTAATCGTTGTTGATAGGTTAAAATTTTTCTCAACTATTATCAAAAGTTTTAGAATTTATACATCGACAAAAATTTAATAACTGTCATTTCAAGATTTTGGTGTCTTACTGACGAAATCTATAAATTATAAGAAATATATTATGGTTTGTGATTTCACTATCAGAGTATTATAGTTATTTAAGAACTTCACTAATAGCAGTCCTAACAACATGTCTCGTTTTTACCTCAAAGATTTGGATGTCACATTTTTAGATCCCCTGACCCTATTCTAATAAATAAATAGTTGACGAAAGTTCGCACCAAAACATTTCAACAAATAGATATTTTCGGGTATTAATTGCAACACATTATTATTAAATCGTAATATATTCCTGACTGAGCATGAAAGGATGAGAGTTCATAAGAGAATTTTCTGACCCTAAAAATTGGAATATATCAGGTTGAAATTTTAACATTATATTGTTTTGGAACATGTGTACCTATTTCAAGTTTTATTAAAATTATTTGTATTATTACAGAGATTATTTGTTCCCCAGGGGCCCAAAGATTGACAATTTTGCATTTTTGGCCAAAATTCCATCGTTTTTATAGATTTTATCTACTGTTTTTATATGAGCGCTAGGGTCCAACACTTTCTTATAAAATACATTATGAAAACTATACATAAAGATAAAAGTGTCGCGTCACCGCACTCATAGTAAAAAAAAGTTATAACAATTGGATCTTCTCTCGGTATTGCCAATACAAAGTAGAAGCACGCACTGACTGTTGTGCATACGTTGTTACTGTGTTGTAGTATTTAGAACAGGCCTGGGCAAATGGCGGCCCGCGGGCCGGATCCGACTCGCAGCACAATTTTGTCCGCCCCGCGAAGCATTTTATAAATTTCAGAAAAATAGTAAAGCAATAGCAAGGGCCAGAACAGACGAAAAAAGGACCTAAAGAGCTTTTTTTTTTGCTCTCCAATTTTCATCAGCGGCGATCAAAAGATTTGCCCGCCCCTGATTTAGGATATAAAAGACACATTGAAGAGGAGAAACACAATATTTCGATACATTGAACATTGGAATTAATTCGCATCATATTTTTTATAGGTGATCTAATCATTCATATATGATAAAACAGAAACTGGAAAATCCTCAGTCCATTTTATTAATTTTACGAAAAAGTGACAATCTAATTTGGGTCAGGACACGGACAATAATAAAACACAATAAAATAGTGCTTATTTAATCGGTGGCGGCATAAACGGGGGGTTGGGGGGAGTAAGGGCGGTTCACCCCGGGCGCCAAGCACCAAGAGGTGACAACGACAACTCATTCGCACAGCCAGAGAACACTGACAAAATATTTACTCTGCAAAGACATACCAGTAAAGAAATAGCAACCTACTCTAGTATCCGTATTCAATATTCATTCTAATATCTTAATATTTCTTCACAAGAAGCGGTTCAATGGACACATTTGAGCCTTCTCAGGTTCATCGTATAATGGAGCTATTCTGATGGCAAACTTGCAGTTTATTGGTGTCGTACGAATGACGACGGCGCGATTTAACTGTTTGTTTGATTACAAACTATGCTTTGCCCAATGTACGGAAAATTTTATTTAGGTGATTTATCAATAATATTACACTATCTCCGTTATATTATTTCCGGCGGGCCATTAATGATTCATGTAAAATTATAGTCCAAAAAGGAAATTGATTTAAAAATGATTAATACATATACATTACTTACTGCCACATTACAATTTTCCTCAAGTTTTATAGGATTATGAGCCACCGAGAACAAACGTCTCTCTCGCAAGTACTCAACGCCTGTACGACGATCTGGATTTGGTAACGAAAATGTACCTTAATTAATAATAGACATTTTTGCTTACGGTATAT
This sequence comes from Xanthostigma xanthostigma, assembly GCA_963575645.1. NCBI lineage: Eukaryota > Metazoa > Arthropoda > Insecta > Raphidioptera > Raphidiidae > Xanthostigma > Xanthostigma xanthostigma. The sequence goes on along the minus strand of OY754469.1, from coordinate 30,857,743 downwards.
TGCTTATAACAATGAATAATCAGGCACTGTAGAGCAATGAAACTCAGCCAATGTGAAATTGATTGTTTCGGGTTTAAATCCAGACAGTGACATTTACATTTTTCTTTATAAATAAAAAAATATTACGGTGATAATCGTTTAATAATATTGTATGCATTCACTATTTCAGTGAAAAAGATGCGCTAGGTATAAGAATATCAAATGGCTACACTTCATCCTGTGGACTAAATTTACTGTAGGTATATTTTTTTTAAATTACGTTTTTTTAATGATTCAACCCTATTCTGTGTAAAGTGACCTTCAATGTGGTGTTTTTCTTTTTTTTGTGTGTGTAGTGACAAACATTATTCCGTGCATTGGGCTACATATTGTTCGCAACCAGACAAATTACAGTTTAACAGCGCCAACGATATTCGTGCATTTAAAATCTGAAGTAGGGACCACCAAGCTGCAGATTTGCCTAAAAGTTGATAAAATATCTTACTTAGAGTCCACAATGAGCCAAGCGCAACTAATCAATCTTTCCATTTTATCTATTGAAAAGGACAGGAAAATTAATTTTGATAACGTGATAGAATATTTTAGCAAAATAAAGAGTCCCGTTGTTTTATTTTGGAGGTGTTCAATAGAAAACCGCACTGAGTGTCAACTAACGCTACGCCGCGTCTGTAGGTATTTAATTATGTGAACAAAGACCACATACGTTTTCTTATTTTTTTTCAAGACAAAACTTAATTCTGACAAAGAAACGAAATATATAAAAAATGTTACTTACCGTTCGCCACAGCACACAAATTAAATCCAGTCAATAAATATAGAAACGATCTGAACAAACCAATATAATTCACAGATCACAGTATTTTGCTTTGAATTGCTTGAATAAAACAAAAATACACTTCTAATAACTTCTGACAAAGTTTGTGCATTCGTGTCGAAATTCCGACCGATCGATATTTAGTTGAGATCACTGTTAATTGCCAACTCCTAGCGGCAAAATATACAACTCGCACAGAACTCAGGAGTAAAAAAATATCAATATTTTTCTATTTTCTACATCTACTCGAACTTGTAAATGTCAACTTCGACATGTAACTGTATTATGACAATGCAATTAATAAGCATAATTACGATGTCGCGGCTTAAAAAATATATTGTTTTAAAATAAAATTTTAAAACTCAGTGGCGCTTTCTTTGAATGCCATCACGAATTAAAAATTTCTCGGAGAAAAAAGAAACCTTTCTGTTATTCGCTATCTGCGCTAACCAACTGTCGCAGTTATCTGGGAATAATGATCGTATGTTCATTGTGCGTGCATAATTATCAAAAAAATATTTGTTTTTTTCCATTTTCAGCAATATATGAGCGTAATGACAATTAGAACCGGATTCTGAACTGTCACTCGCGAAATTACGTTCTCAAAGTACTACATCAAAGGGGAACAGCACACCACACTATAATATTCAATCACAAATTATACATGTTATTGAATGGCAATTGAAAATATGTGACCTTTTTATCTATTCTGCGATAAAAAATGTCAGTGTAGGTAAAAGGAAAACATATTTTTAATATCTCCAATAATTAATAATTCTAATAAACAGACTTATTTGGGATTAACTTTAAGAAATTGATGATTATATTAATTATTTTATTACCCAATAAAAGATTATAATTGATAACTACACATTCGTTTAGAAAAATGGAATTTATATAAATTAATTGTTATAGAAATAAAGAACCGATTTGAAATTTGCAAATATGTGTATTATTCACATGTTATATTAATTTTTATATCGTAGTGAAATCATCGCGATTCGTTAACCTTTTCTTTGTAAGATATGTTGAAAGGAATATTTTCATATGTCGTTATGCAGCTTGGGCTCGCTTGACGTTTTAGGGATCCATCAATACTAAAATAATTAAAAAAATTGATATTACCACATTAAGAAATTACTTTGAAATTGAAATTAAATCAGTACTCTCATAACATAGATTAAATTACTTACTCCCTTTACTATAGATATAGTGTGGTTCTTTCTTTGATTGTTTTTCAAAAATATTGTAATATTTAAGCAAATGTTAAAGGAAATTTGACACAGTTATCCTCAAATGTTTCACATTTCTGCCATACATGGGTTTAACGTCGATTCCTGTCAAAAAACATCCACTTGTTTCGATTTTATTGATACGATGTCCGCGGTTACCTTAATGATGTCGTGCTCATTGAATAAATTGGAATATTATAAATTATAAATATCTGTGTCTAACCTGTATTTTGGTGACACACATTTTAAAAGTGCAGAAGATTGATGTTTATGTTCACACGGACATATATTTTGTTCGTATTCATACTTCGTAGAATTTGCTATTCACAAAAACATATCTTTTTTATTGTCATATAATTTTCAATTCCATTGTTACATAATCGCTTGTACAGTCTTGATTGCGTACGACTTCCAAATGCTGTTTCCAATTTTTATACTATTATATATTTACGCAATTTCCTTGGTTATTTTTCACAAAATAAAGTATCATTTTTCATCTGCAACTAAATTCAACATTTTACGCTATGAAAACACGCGTTTGGAAAGACATTCAATTATTGTACACGGTGGCTATATACAAAAAAACCGCTAATAATAAACCATATTATAAGATACTTAAAATAACCGTGCCAATACAAAAATGTTAAGATGTATTATCTGAAAAATCGCTTTTAATATTATTATATAATATTCGAAGATAATGTATCACAATTTCCCGATTTAAAATGGAGAGACACGAATGTGTGTACCTATACGACACAATATTATAATCTAATTTTTAGCTGCCATATTATGTACAAAGACAAAATGTTTAAAATATAATTTTTGATTTATTAATAGGCAAAATATGTATATATAGCACGCATTTATAATATATTTATAATGATTTATTAACAAACCTGTATTATTTCCCGTTACAAAATGCATCAAATTTTATGAAATGTATTTTTGATACAAAAACAATTGTTTTAAATTTAAACGTCAAATAAATGTCCAAAAAAAAAAAGAAATTCGAATAATGTTCCATCTCTGTCGCACCCACAGCTCAAATGCTAGCTCCTCCGAAATTACTATTTTGAATAGATCTCATTTAATATCGATTTATCCGGTGTCGGGCGTATATCTAAATATTTTATATGTTTCAACGTACAAAATATCGATAACCATTTTCGATTCAAAATTCTTAATAATGCCAAATTATTCATTTAAAATGATAAATGACAGCTCCAAATTTAGACAGTCGTTTGTTTATTAATAATTCAAACGTCAAAGTAAAATGAGAGCGTTCAGTTAATCTTCGGCTCGGATGAATCGATAATAATTATATGACACAAAAATATCCGTGCAAAAACGAACAAATAACGATGTATTATCTGAATGATTGCTTTTAAAATTCGATAATTTATGACATTTTTATTAGATATCTCGATTTTAAGTCTTAATTTCCACGGTTTATAAAAAAAGCCCATCTGTCAGATGCCGCTTTCGCTGGAACAGCCGAAAAATCTTTTGAACGCATACTTTTTTAGAACAAAACGCTATTGCTTAACGAATCAAGTTAAATCATGCTATAAATGTTTCATCTCAGTCACACTGATGTAGTGTCGGCGACGTAAATTTAATTAAAAACTCGATTCGTCGTCGCATGTTAAAATCGTATTTAAGTTAGACTGTGATCTTTTGAAAATTTTCCAATGATCCTAGGCACTTTTACATACTCACCGTCATATGAACCTTGAAAAAAAGCAATTTTGCCGATTTTGTCGGCGCATAAATGACTATAAAAAAGTCGTTTTGAGCGTTTCTCTTGCACTTTCTAGTTTGACTTTTTTATTCTGCGTCGTTTGAGACGGGTCTCTACGTCGTCCGATTAATATCGGCCGAGTAATGAGCGATTTCCCGCGCCGGGTTAATCTTATGGAAAATTTTATTTCGACAAAAGTCGGCCGAAATTCGGCCGAAAACCGTCGGCGCTCGCGCTCGCTCGAAAGAGGTGAAAAATGTCGTCAGTTTCCGATAAAATTGAACCGCGAGCGATTTTTTCTCGATTTTAGCCGAGCGTTTGAAAAGTCGTCTCCGTGTTATCCTTATGTACGCAGGGGTCGACTTTGAAAAATCACAGGGGCTACGCCCCTCGAATGCAAGAGTCGGCAATGTCGCTACGCATCAAGTTAAATGGTCGTCTCTTAGAATTTTTTTTCGTGAATTTTTTCCTTGAAAACTGTAAATTTGTATAGCTGCAAAAGTTTTTTTTTTTCAAAATTAAGCGTTTTAATATAAGAGAAGATTTGGAAAGAATTCCGTGGCATAAGGATCAAAGGCAAGCAATACTGAACTTTTTAAACTTGCATTTATTACTGACGTTTCGATACGTTTTGTAGCATCTTCAGAGTTTTCAAATGATTTTTATGATATCGTTTCATACGATGCTTATTTTAAAGCTAGTTTTATAGATGGGTTTGGTGCGCGCGCAGTAGCAGTTCGAATATTTACAAAAGTAAACGTTTTTTGTTTCTGAACAGAACACACACTATGACGCCACGTTTGTTTGTGAGCGTTTGTCCATGCGGCCCACGTGATAAGATACCGTTTCCTGATTAGTTCTTGCTCAAAACGAGCAGACAAACAAGCACGAAAAATAGCCCCGATTCTAATTTAGAAATCTATTTTGTGGCCACGCACACGAGCTCGCAGTGGTGTCATTTCCATCTTCGCAGTCAGCGCGCCAGCCAGAACAAGTCCCAGCAGTGATTCCAATGGCAAAACCAGCCTCGTGTGCAGTGGTTTTTAGTCTGACCCGAGATGAAACTGGGGTAAACTCGGGGAGTCGAGTTTAGTCGAGCGAGAGCAAAGCAAAATTCGCGAATACATTCAGAGAGAGAGAGAGAGAGAGAGAGAGAATCTAATTATAGACGCCGGACAACTAAGTTTGTTAGCATAGAAAATAAGGAAAGAGAATGTAAAGGATAAAGTAATAAACGAGTTTAGTATTCTTTTGTTACAGATTTAAGATTTTTAGGAAAATTTGGAATGCTGGACCACAAATACAACCGCCTGTTTAAGCTTTAAACTGGTTTCGAGATACTTGAATAAGTACAATAATTGACTATATCGTATATTATTATACTAAACGTGATCGATCATTTATTAGCGTTATAATAATACACACACTCCTATAAAATAACTGATATCATGCCTTCTTAGCGATCGTTAAATGATCCATTTAACTCTAGTGCTGTAAAGTACGACAAATAAATGTGATTTAACGAATTCAACAGTACCTAATTTCTATACACAACGTTAGGTATAGGTATCGGGTGTTTTTTTAGAGTGATAGAACTTTAAATTGAAATAAACATTTAATTAAATTATGATTGAAGCCATTTTTTTTTTTAAAGATAATTTTATAAAATTTAAGTTTTAAAAATAATTTCCGACTAGCTTTGAGAAACCGCATTCGATCAGACTGACTTTGGACTACTTTGTCGTGTAATTCAGGCCTCATTTCATTAATAACACGATAGTTATGTTGGCTTCCAAAGCGTCTATTGTTTCTGGTTTATCAGCATAAACCAATGATTTCACATAAACCCCAAAAAAATAATCAATATACGGGAAATTTTGCTTATTTACGTAGCCATTCAACCAGAAATGAGCTTCATCACTAAACACATTTTTTCGAGGAAAAAGTGGATCAACTTCAAACTGTTTTAGGGCTCAATTAGCAAAGAAACGACGCTTATTAAGGCTAAGTGGCTTTAGTTCTTGAGCCAGTTGGATCTTGTATGGGTGTAGACAAAGATCTTTACGCAAAATTTTCCATGTGGTGGATGCACAGAGTCCCAACTTGTGAACGTCGACAAATAGACAAATTTGAATCTTGATTAACGCTAGCACATACAGCACCGATATTTTCTTCTGTACGTACAATTATTTGTCTTATTGTTGTTTTTTCATCGTGTAGAGAAAATGTTGCCTGAAATCTATCGATAGATCGACGAATAAGCTGCTCTTATGAACGATTGTGTAAACCATAAATTTCACGAAGTACTCTGTAAGTTTGGCGAAATAAAACCCTGATTTTGAAAATAAATTTCAACAATTTCTAAACGTTGTTGCAACGTGAGTCTTAACATAATAATTTGTTAATGCTTACTGAACAAAATGTCAAAACAACATGGCTTCTACCTTCTGTCAAATCACAGTTATCCCGATCGAAAGTTAAAAAAAACAACCATATAAATAATAATTAATTGCATGATACACTTATATTTTTTTCAAGTATATAAATCTTAATATCACTGGTTCAGTTGTGATCAACTATTCACAGTATTGATAATAAAATATACTTTTATTATGATGTGAAAATCAGCTATGTTATAGGAGGTACTTGCAAAAAATTTAGTATATATGCTACACGCATAAACGGTATGTATTCTTAGTTAAGAATATTGTTTAGACTAATACCCAAATTATCCGGATTGCCTATGATCCCAGTTATTTCGGTTAAACGAGGTTTTACTGTACGCACAAGTACAAAATGATTACCCACATCGACATTTTCAATTAGACCCCAATACCTTGAAATGCCTTCTCCAGCTCCAACTGCCTGTACACGTTGATTTATACCATCAGTGAGTCCATGAATAGCATCTTACGAAATATTCTCGGGATTTGAACCATATATGTGTGGAACATACTAGGAAAGTGCGTTAGAGACCCAGAAGTGACAGCTACATTAAACGATCTTTGTGGACCACTTCAGGAAGAATGGAGGAATATTCCGCAAGATGCTATTCGCAGACACAATGACTGTATGAAATTACTTGTCAACGCAGTAGTTGGGGACTAGAGGAGGCAAAATCAAATATTAACGTTAAGTGAAAATGTTGTTGATATTCATTTTGCATTTTTGTGCGAGTAAATATACGTTTTGACATGTACAAAATAAAATATGTAAGGAATAGATTACAGTTAAAGAAAACTGGCAATTTAAAATAATTTTGCTATCCACAGGTTGTTTTCAAATTAGGCCAAAAAAACAACAACACTTGGATTGTCCTTGTATATGTTGCAGTCAAAACTCTTAACCAGTCAAAAGTATTATTGACTAGCAAAAGCAGTCAAAAGTACTTTTGACCGTATGCTGTAGTCAATAATACTTTTGACTAAAATAACAGTTAAAAGTACTTTTGCCCAATGGAGTTGGTTAAAGGTACTTTTGACTAAGTGATTCTGTTAAAAGTGGTTTTGACTGGTTGTATTAGTCAAAACTCTTAAAAAGTTAAGGTGGTCGATAAAAATAACGACAAACGCACATATAAACTTTTATATTACTCATTATTAATGGAGAACGTGCTGATATTAGATCAAAAATGAGTGACTACGAAAAGAAAGAACGCTTTTTGCAAAGAATTTTAGCGATAGAAGATATGAAAGATAGTCATTTCAAAGTGATGACAAAAGAAAAATTTGAAAAGTTTGCAATAGATGTGGAAGACGCGAAATTTGATGAAAAGAAAACACCATTACAGTACAGTAGACCAAAACGCTTTAACATCATTGAAGTTTGTGGTATAAAAAAATTAGTTACAAACACAGAACCTGTCAAATATTTTTTGCCGGCTGAGGAAATCTACGACATTATTGATGCTGCTCATATTTCTATAGGGCATGGTGGTCGCGATAGATTTTTTTTAATTTCAATTAAAGTTAAAAATTTTTTAAGAAAAGCCAATAACGTAATATATATGTGTTTTTATAACTTTCTATAACTTTCTGAATTCTGATTAGGTACCTATTTTAATGACAATTTTAAAGTGTATGTTTTCTTTGTATTGATTGTAATGCCAAATTTTTCGTAATAAACGATTTCACATTTAATTAATAAGATATATCTTTTTTATTCACATCTAACGAGTTAATAGTGCTTTTGACTGATGCTTTATTGCAGTTAAAACTACTTTTGACGAAGAGCGTCAGTCAAAAGTACTTTTAACCGCAAATTTGCAGTCAAAAGTACTAATAACCAATAATTTTCAGCCGAAACCACTTTTGACCAACCTGTTCAGTCAAAAGTACTTTTGACTGATTTTGCTAGTCAATAGTACTTTTGACTGGTTAAGAGTTTTGACTGCAACATATATAGTATATCAAAAAACTAATTTCACTTAAAAGGACGACGCACAAACCTTATTTGTATGTATATGGTTCTCGGTTAAATTGATCGAAAATGGTTTTATTTTATAGTTTAAAGTTCACTAAGAACAAGTGTGCATGGGCGCATAGACTAGAAACCTATAAATTTTTAGCTACAGATATGTTTAGTTCGGTGATCGAGACGAAAAGTAAAGAAACATTTAAGGCGCAATTCACACAGAACAGGTGCGTGGTATAGCTTAGGCAACGAATAATTCTAGATGGAAAAGTCGAAAGCAGAACATTTGACTTAGGAACTTTGTTTGGACTAGTTAGGAGATAAACATACTAAAAGTCCTTACCCCTCCGAGGTACGCCCGAAGGGGGGGAGCACAAAGAAGGTCCCGTTTTTTGGTATTTTGCTTTCATCTCGAAAACGGTACGTCGTACGAAATTTTGTTGGAATACATAATGAAAGCTGATAAAATTCTCTACAACTTTAGTTTTCACACTTTTTATCTATCTCCAATCTTTGCTTAGCTATGAGCTCCGAAAAATGGTCGATTTTCAAAAATGTGTTAAATTCTCTGTAGCACATTGTAACAATACGAATTTGTCAAAATCATTTCGTATCGCTCATCCACACTATTAAAAACACCCACACACTATTAAAAAATAACATAAGCTGGGAGTACCTCCACACAGGGCCCTCTTTCCCACTGGGCACTCTGGCACGTGCCCAGGGCCCCGCGATCGATAGGGACCCCCTAGTTTAATGGTATACTAAGTACCTAAACTGTTTTAAACAAAAATCATCAGTGAACTATTTTTCATATACTTATTTTTTTTGTGTCCTTCATGTTAAAATTGGGAACGTGATCCTTTTAAATATATTATGCATTTTATATCACATTCCTCGACTTAGAATCTAGAACCTTGTTTATCTATTTTCTTTGTCTATTCTAACAAAATAGTGCTCTGTTAAGGTCATAGGGGCCCCATAATCCTAATGTGCCCAGGGCCTTCAATAGGTTAAAGCTTATGTTATTTTTTAATAGTGTGTGGGTGTTTTTAATAGTTTGGATGAGCGATACGAAATGATTTTGACAAATTCGTATTGTTACAATGTGCTACAGAGAATTTAACACATTTTTGAAAATCGATCATTTTTCGACCATTTTTCGGAGCTCATAGCTAGGCAAAGATTGGAGATAGATAAAAAGTGTGAAAGCTAAAGTTGTAGAGAATTTTATCAGCTTTCATTATGTATCACAACAAAATTTCGTACGACGTACCGTTTTCGAGATGAAAGCAAAAAACCAAAAAACGGGACCTTCTTTGTGCTCCCCCCCTTCGGGCGTACCTCAGAGGGGCAAGGACTTTTAGTATGTTTATCTCCTAACTAGTCCAAACAAAGTTCCTAAGTCAAATGTTCTGCTTTCGACTTTTCCATCTAGATGCCCCTTATGAGCACTCATTGACTAAACTAAGTGGCGTGGGACTGGCGTGGTACGAGCATGTGCCACCCGTTTAACCTATGAGGTAGAGATGTCGACAAAGTAACGATACGATACGAAACTACTCGTTACTCTAGAATACCCGAAGTAACGATTACCGATTTGAAAAGTAAATCGTTACTTTTACTTGAATGATTACTATTGATTATTGATTACTATTGATTATTTTATTATGCGAGTATAAGGATATTCATTGAGTTCCTGCGAACCTTAAGATTTCGGAGCACTACAAAGGAGCCGCTGATACGTATAATATAAATATGCCGCCGATATAACCCTTAGCAAATTAATAAATTGTGTATTTTGTATTGTTGATATGTTGATATTTCGCGGTCAGTAATCGTCTTGTGTCGATATTTATTTTATTCAGTACGTTTTTATACGCAATAATTAATTATTTGTTGGTTCAGACACTCCGTGCTACATTTTATGTATGTAACTTAAGTAATCAAAGTAACCAGTAGTTGAAATGATTACTTAATACCCAAGTGCCTATAGTTACATAGTAGTAACGAATACATAAAAGTAGCGATAATCGACATCACTAGTATATAACCTAAGTAATCAAAGTAATCAAAGTAACGAGTAGTTGAAATGATTACTTAATACCAAAGTACCGAGTAGTAACGAATACTTAAAAGTAACGATAATCGACATCACTACTATGAGGCAATACAAACAGAGGTGACGTGGTACTGGCGTGGTGATTCTCACTACTGCCACGCCACTTCGACCCCATCAGAAGCCTACACGAGTGACACACGCCATACGAAAGTGTGAAATTCAGTGTTTGTTTTTCGTTTAATAGCACAAAATGCGTGACGATTCTCTTCAATTCGTAGATTTCTTTTCAAGGTCAACGTTTACTAAAGTTAATATACTATAGAAACATTCGATAGACATTCGGTAGAAACTTTGAAAACGTTCAGGGTACATGTTGAGCTCCCGCATAACGTTGAACGAACCGCAACTTTTTCCTTTATCTAACCACAAAGGATGTACCCAGTATCTCCTTTCCCTTTGTACGTTGGCTAAATTCACAAGGTCTAACATGACCTGGTCATCTTCGTCGTCCGAAAACATTTTCACTTCGCACTGACATATGTCGGTAGGTATCCCTTTCTGTGTGTATTGAGCCCGCCACGTCCGCTCTTGGCGTGTGGCCAAGAGCGGATGTGGCGGGCCACACGCCACCACCACGCACCCGTTCTGTGTGAATTGCGTCTAACAGTTCTCAGTATCAATTCCTTAGCTTTAATCTACAAACATTTTAAGGTCTAGGGGTATGTGTTTGAGTGCACTGAATCCGAATATGACATTAGTTTTTTTTTTTATACAGGCTGATACCTACCAATACAACCTAGTTTTTGACAGTTTTTCGCGTAAATAAATTAATAAATAGGTCATAACTTAAATCTTAAAAAATCCTAAGCTCGAGTGCGTTGATTCCGAATATGACATTGCAATTTTTATACAGGGTGACACCATCCAACATTAGCTAGTTTACGACTATTTTTTTCTTTTTCGTGAAAATAGGTTAAAAAAGAGTTTAAAACTAACCTAAAAACCGAACTAAACATATCTGTAGCTAAAAATCTATTGGTTCTCAGGCTATGCGTCCATGCACACTTTTTCTTAGCGACCTTTAAATTATAAAATAAAAACATTTTCGATAAATTTAACAGAGAACCAAATCTCATAAGGTTTGTGCGGGGTCCTTTGTGTAAGGCGTGTTAAAACTAATAGTCATATCTGCAGTTCCCTAAAAAAAAAGAAAAAAACACTAAAAGCGGACAAACAACAGAAAAGTTATGAAGCCTAATGTTTAATTAAAACGATAAACGTTTTTTTACACCTCAGTGTATTTATAGTCCCTTTTTCTGTCTGTGTTTGCGCGGCTAATTTTGGAGCCGCTGGAGCGATATAATTTGGTTTTCACTATTGTATATGAAATACGGACAACATCGGGCATAACCGCTCTATTTCATGAAGCTGTCAATATAGCCATCCAATGCTCTCACTCGCACTCATAATATGCATGCAAATTATCGTGTTTTGTGGAGGTATTAAGCCCTTCGGATTGATCTGGCAGCTTACAATAGGTCTTAATATAGTCCCCCAAATAATATATAATTCAGAAGTATTACTATAACATAGGTTCCCTATTTTTTTCACTAGTTTTAAAGCATCTGGCAGTAATGAATGTTGGTTTTTAATAATATTGTGTAAAGCATATATCAAAACCAGCGGTAGGTATTACTTTAACGTAGGTAAGTACGGTTTTTATGTGCTTTTAGTACCTGTTATCTGTAAAAGGACCCCGCTTTCAAATTAGCAAATGAACATACGTTTTTAACGAAATATAACACATTTGTTTGGCTTAGTAGTACTAAAATGACGTAGGTCTGGCGGCTCTAGGATCTTAGTATATTATATATTAATTTTAAAGAAAAAAAATGCATAGAATATTAATATGGTTAATACACGCAAAATAACAAGAGGCAAAGGTAGAAACATGTTAAAAATACTCGTTTTAAAACAAATTTGAATTGAAAATACATACCTGTTATCAGCTAATAAATAATGGGCAATTCCGGCTCGTTCATCTTGATGCGATTGAAGTAACTTAATAACCTCAACTGTGACATTAATCTAGAAATAGCAAGTTTGTTATAACGTTATCAATTCACTAATTTATAAGCGTTATTAGTCAATTTAATACGAAAAAAATATTCATAGTAATAAGGTTAGTGAGTTGCAGTGTAGTTTAGATTTTTGTTCATGTAGTTACGTATTTTTTTCATTTTTCGCTTATTATTTTTGGATTTTTTTATTAATTACTCAATGACATTAAATTAAAACAAAAAGTTTGATAACACTTGATACAGGCGAATTCTTTCCACCAATCTTGTAATAATTCTATTTTTTTGTCCATCGTCTAAATAATTTCCTGACACTTAAACGATAATTATTATTTCAAACCAAATTTGGTGCTAGCTAAGCACTATTCATGAACTATGAACATACATAGGAAAAAACTCAAGTGTAAAACTACATTAAATCCGCAAATGTACACAAAAGAAAATAATACGTTAAGATAAATATTTACTTGTAAAATAGCCTCAAAAACACCCAACAAATATTTAATAAACAGAAGTAGTTTCATCCATAATAAGACATTAGCCGATATTAGGTATCGAGAAATTAGATGAATATTTTGATAAAATATTAATAAATATAAATAGTTGGCAAAACCAAAAGTGCACATCCCGCAAGTTTTCCACTGTACATATTATAATGAAAAAAAAATTGAGAAAATAGATTTTAAAAAAACAATTAAAAAAATAGAAAAAAAAATAAAAATAAAATGGAAGAGAAAAAAAATATTATTTGGTGTCAGCGGGAATCGAACTCGGCACCTTGCTATTACTGGACTACGCGTTTAACCACTCGGCCATTCTGATATCCCAGCTTGTGTTGTAATTGTGGTATAGAAGTGGAGCAGTTATTTACGTAAAACACTACATTACAATAACAGTAATAGGTATTTTTTTGTTTTTTTAAGTTTTTTATTTTAACTATTAGCTGTCAAAAATAATAAAATAAAACTGTTTATAAAAATTAAACTACTGAACACATTTATGTGAATTTAAATAGGGTTCTGGTCTGATACTAAACAAAGTGAATAAAATATAACCCAAGGCAATCCGACCAAAATTGCGATCTGTAGAGTCGTGACGTACATACGTACATACGTACATACGTACATCCGTACATACGTACATACGTACAGACCAACCGACAACTGCTGTTTGTAACTTTCAATTACAATTTTAATAGTATTTATGAACTCGAATTGATTTAAAAATGGTTCTGTTTTATAGATTAGAATCTCCTCTTTTCAAAAAGCTTCAATTTGAATGGATTTTGTGTGAAATTAACTTAGATATAACTTCTTATATGAACGAAAGTCAGCTCTGACGCTCAAAGCGATAATAAAGCACATACCGCTAATTTAGCGGTATGTGCAATATAATAAAACTTTCAAAAATATGTTTTTTATTGAAAGTTGTATTTTTTTATAATATTAGTATTACCATAATGTTTTCAAAAATATTTCTCTGACCTTTCTAATAAAACCAGCAGATGATATTCTATTGACCCAAAAATAAAAAACGAAACATATAAGTATGTGTGTAAAGGTATCTACGTATGTATTTTTGGGAGTTCCATAAGCAATTAGGTAGGGTTTGTCAACAATTTTATTTCCTTATAAAAAACTAAATCAACTAATTTGAAACTAATTAGATGGAAGCGTGTGCGTTTACATCTCTGAAAAATACATAAAGGCTGAGTTACTAAATGTATTTTCTCAGAAACTACATCTAATTTCAAATATAGTATAAACTTGCAGATCCCACTCATTCATTGAAAAGTTAATAAAAAACTATAGTACGGTTGTCAGTAAATATGAATAATTATGCTTGGGACAAGTATGTAAAGCATAAAAAACTGTGCCGCTTATATTATATAGTGTTCCATTTTAATCTATACCTATGGGAAGTTATTGAGGCAGGGCAACATTTTCGGTATATAATTTTCAGACAAAAGTTGTTTAGTTTGAACACTCCCAACCCCTGTGCAGGGATGAGGGTGACTTTGACATTTTTAATAGGAACGCATATTTTTTATCACAAATTATGATTTTTCGAGAAAAATATGCAACATTTGTCTAAAACATTTTTTTATCCGATGCCTCCCTCAACCCCTAAAATGCATGTCATAAATAAGTTTCCCGAAACTCCATTAATTTTTTATGCCTAAACAACGACCTTGTGCAGAAAATAACGAGATGTAAAAGTTGTTTGGTTAGGGAAGGATCATCGATAAAACATAAAAAAACACCGCCTCCTGGGAAGGGGTGGGGGTGACTGAAATGTGTAATGAGAACTCCGGTTTTCAATCATGAATTATGATTTTAAAATTTTTTATCGGGTGTTCTCTCCGACACCTAGTGAAGCTCCTGCGCCATTTCAACTGATGCTGGAGTTTCAGGAAATCGATTTTTGCATTTTAGGAATTGAGGGAGGTATCGAGTAAAAAATGTTTCAGACAAATGTTGCATATTTTTTTACGAAAAATCATAATTTGTGATAAAAAATAGGTGTTTGTATTAAAAATGTCAAAGTCATCCTCATCCCTGCACAGGGGTTGGGAGTAAGAGGTGATACTTGTCTCCAAACAATGTCCCCCTTCAAACTAAACAACTTTTGTCTAAAACTTTCTTTCCGAAAATGTTGTCCTGTCTCAATAAATTATCATATAGATTAAAATGAATCACCCGGTATAGTGTCTCAGACCACCCGTACCACTCTAATATCTATGAAAAGTTCATCGATAAAATGGAATACAAACAATACCTGTCTAATAATTTCTGAAAAGCTTTTGAATGATATCAAATTTGACACCCTCACCCCATCATCTGGAGATGAGGAGGGGGGTAATTAAAAAAGTTAAACAGAAACAATTATATTTTATATTCGAATTGCTTGCATTAAAATATGTAAGTTGTGTCCGAAACAGCTTTTCAAATTTAATGTGAATTTCTTTAGATCATTGGGTGGTACGTGTCTGATGAAAAATAATAATTTTTTAAAAAATTTAAGCGTATTAGATAAAAAATGAAAAACTATTTCGGACAAAACTTACATATTTTGATAGAAGGAATCCGAATCTGCAATAAAATATAAGGGTTCCAGTTAAACTTTTTTAAGTTGCCCCCCTCTTCACCCCCTGGTGATGAGGTGGGGGCCCCAAATTTGGTACCATTCCAAAGCTTTACAAAAATTATTAGACACATATTTTTTCTTGTCCCCTTTATTGATGAACATTTCATAGATATTAGAATGGTACGAGTGGTCTGAGCCACCTGTATATTATATTGTAAAGTATAGGCGTGACGTTATATTATATTATTATAATAATTTCAAGAAAAATAGTAATTTTAATACCCGTTGATGACATTTTTTATTTTTATTTATTTTATACATAACAACAAAACTGAGAAAACAGACAGCATTGATTCTCCGAAGATGGCATAAAGTTTGCCGAAACGTCAGACAATAAAATGCAATAAAAAAACCTTTAGTAGCCTTTAGTAGCCTAGGCCAAACTAGTTTGTCCTGAAATCGGGTTTGGCCGGTAACATATATATATATATAATATAAAATATATACTAATTTGTACTGCGTCTCAACTCAAGATGAATGATATTTATCACAACGATTCTCAAATTATTGAACTCAATGTTTTCTGAATACTCGATATATAAAATAAATATGTTGGGACATAATTATATGAGCAATGATCTAGGGTATATCTGTACAAACGGAAACCATACATAAATAATCATTATCAATTATCTTGGGTTCGCTAATTAATTCATACCTGTTCCTCTATGTATTTCGCCTCATAGAACGCTTTGGACACAGTTAGCATTGCGATGCAACACTGAACAATTAGAACAGATATGGGTATGAAGGGCAACAGTATCATTTGTATCAGGTATATACGTTTGCCGCTGCGTGATCCCGGATTAACCCGGAAACAACATCCTGTTGATACCGTAACTGTGCCGTCTGTTATTACGCTTGTTGTCGACGCTATTGTCATTTGACTCTCAGGTCGACGCAGTCTTACGCCTCTGCCTCCCGTGTCGGGCGTCGAATGACACGCGTCCATCGGCAATGACAGAGATATTTTTGTCGGAATGTTGTCTTTCTGTGACATTATTTTAAATAATTCTGTAATCATCAGGTAAAATGGCTCTTATAAGAATTACGAAACGATAAAATTAATGTGAATTTTTAATACGGTATAGTGCGTAATACTAATTAATAACTTTAAAGAATAGCTTCTGTTGCTACATTGTTAAAACACCCATTGTTACATGTCTATATTAGAAAAATTTATTTCTCAAACAAAGTCACCATCGGGATACGAACCCCGAATCTTTCCACTATCGCGGCGGACTGAGTTACATTACTCCACAGTGACACAGTAAGGTCAATTCATCATTCCAATATATAGCCATTGTAACTGTATATTTCACATCATGCGATGTGAAATAAACAGTTACCTTACTGTGTCACTGTGGAGTAATGTAACTTAGTCCGCCGCGATAGCGGAAAGATTCGGGGTTCGTATCCCGATGGTGATTTTGTTTGAGAAATAAATTTTTCTAATATAGACATGTAACAATGGGTGTTTTAACAATGTAGCAACAGAAGCTATTCTTTAAAGATAAAATTAATAACGAGCCAATAAATTTCATTTTCGAGTAGTCCATTTTTAAAACTTTTGAAAACAGAACTATGGATCATATTATACCTTGAGACACTTTCTGACCACTTGCAGAAAGCTTTGTCAAAAAATCTGATTTGACAATGACACTACATATTTCTTCATAAGAAAAGCATTGACAGAGAGTTTCACGTCGACATTAAACTGCTCTGAAATCATAGTTTTTGACAACGCTTTCTGTGTTACCTAGTATCCGTCGCAAATAAAGAAAATTTAAAATGTTTTAATGCAACTCACAAATTGTAATTTTCATGTTTTTTTAGTATACTATAGGCCATAGGGTTAGATATTACGCTTTCTAGAGATTGTTTTTTATCTGATAAAATAACGTTCGCTATCATTAATGTTAATTTAAGAAGGTTGGGTAAAAAATTCAAAATGATTAAAATTTGTTAAAATATCACAGAGATGTTCTTCTCAGTGATATACATCATATCTCAAATTTTGTACATTAATTATGGGCAGTTTCTTTGTTGAAAAAAAATCAAAATATATTTTAATACATGCAATCAAATGGCAGTTAATGAAATAGTGACATAAAACAACAGAAAACTCATAAGATCAAATATGTCATGATAGGATTAATTTAAAAATAGCTGTGCTATGAAATATACATTTTGAAAGTTAATAGAAAAAAAAAAAAAAAAACTATAACTTTTCTCCGTACTAAGATCCCGATTTAGTGAGTTTTACATAAATTCTTAATAAGTACATGGCAACCATTTATCATGCTATACAGTATAAACTTAGGAGGCTTGTGTACAAGCATAGAGTTTTCCCCGCACATTAAGGGCGCTATTGGTTAATTAGGTAAAAAAAATTTTTTTTGTCATATACGGAGTTTATTTATTTAAATATGCTCTCGTGAAAAATTAGGTTTTTTTTTGAATTGTCGGTTTTGCAGGGGAATATCGATATAGGTAGTGATGAATGATTTTTATTAGACTTTGTAATAAATCATTGCTTCAAACAAATTCCAATGGTACCGTAGGGTAGATCTTCAAATTAGACTCTAGGTACTACTCGAATCTGAAAAAGGCGATGATATATTACTTAAATAGTCTATACTCTATAGCCTCTACTATTTTAGAGACTACGGTAGAAAAACACCTCAAGGCATTTGATCAACGGTGTTGTTATTTTAGTGGAAAATGTATAGTTAGATAACAGACACGCTCACTAGATAATGTTTTGAAATGCAATTTAGACTGTATAATATGCTAAATTGAAACAACACATAACAGTTTTTAATAAAATTATTTTTAAAAAATTACCAAAAATTCAACATAAGTGATTTTGCTTTGCGACCACATATGTTTTCGCTATGTTATCATTGTCTCCAATGCGATGTAGCATTATTTTTACTGCTCAGAAATATTCAGAAAATGTCATAGTGATGTGGGTTATGTAGTCAAACTATCTTTAAATAAAAAAAATATCGCGTTTCATCTTGAATTACTTGCGACTTATTGTAAGAAATTGTGGTAGAAGAGAGTAATATTTTTTAAATTTATATTATTGTAAATATCCGTTTAAACATATATTTTTGTACCTGCAAAGGAAAAATACATAACTATGTGAACATGTTAGCTTATAAGAGCATAATTCAAAAAATCAAATGGAAAAATGTACATGCTACCACCGAGATTCGATTCTTTGATTTTGCGTCGAAGTTAATTTTATTTATATAGTCTTGAAATGTGAGAATAGAGGTGTGGCAATTAAATAACGTGCTAGTCTGGAAAATACGCTTTATTGAAAACTTATTATAAATAACTGGTAATCTCCTTCAACATTTTCTCCTTGCTTATATTATATTCTATGCACCGTTTCATATGAGTTTTCCACTGTCCGAAGTAGTCCTGCAGGTCTTCAAGTGTTACCCTCTTCAACAAATTTGCCGCGTTTTCCTTAAGCTCTTCTACAGAACGTAAATGTGTTGCTTTTAATGAAATTTTCTCTTTCGAGAACAGGTAGAAGTTGTATGGAGCTATATCTGCGGTGAAAACGGCAGGTGTCTGAGAAAGTAATATCAGAGCAGATGTTTTCCCTGCTTTCTTTTTGCTCATATGTGAGGTTTTTTGATACCATTTTTGCGCAAACTTTCGTTATTTGCAAATCCTCGTGCAAAATTTTTCTTATTACCTATCTCTCTGTGAATGTTCGTCCATCATCCGGATACTCAACAGTCGATCTTTCTGCATAATTTTATCAATTTTCTGAATGTTTCCATAAATTCTTGATGTCACAGGTAGACCAGATTGTTCAATATCTTCAATCTCCTCCCAACCTTCTAAAAATCATTTGTTCCGTTCGACTTCACGACATGCAATTAACTTCAAACACTTCCTTCAAACAGTGAAAATATTCAGTTGGAGATTTTGTAAACTTCACGAGCGATTTGAGATTATAATGTTCTGCTCGATTTTTAAGTTTATCATCTTTATCACGCCACTTTGACAAAACAACACGCTATTCAAGCAAGGAGTAACAAACAAATGAATAAGAAAGGGAGACCTAATATAACTCCACCTGCACCGGACGCGTCAAAATCAACCTTAAGATCACCCTCATGCCCCCCTCGCTAAGTATGACGGGTAGGGCATGCGCAGTGCCGTTATTTAATTGCCACATGAATATATTATAGTGGATCGAAAGAAAAATATATTCTTTTAATCAAGGGTGGTAAACTGAACTTTCCAGAAAAAGATACCAAGAAACAATTATTATTTATTGAAATTGCTTAACAGACCGAGCGGTGTAGCGTAGTGGTGAGCGCACTAGACTCGCATTTAAGGGAAGGTACCGGATTTGAATCCCGACGAGGGCAGATGTGGCTGGGACTTTTTCCTGCTGCCTCTCGTCAAGAAACGGTAATTCCTGTACCGGCCATCTTGTTGAGGTTTTCCATGGTTTCCCTCAATAATTCCAGACAAATATCGAGATGGTTTCTTATTCAAGGCCATGCCCGATTACCCATTACTCCCATGCTCAAAATTTGCTGACCTTATCCAAATGTCCTAAAATTCCTTCATTCGCCCAGTGCTATTAATTAAGTGGAAGTTTAAAAATGTAGAAAATATCGGGAAGTGTGATAGATGAAAAATAGTAATGGTTTGAATGGCGTCTGTTATGACATAAAGTCGAAAAAATATTATTATTATTATTATTAAATTGCTTAACAGTTCTAATTTTACATTAGGAGGTGACGTTTTCTTTCACTTATGCTAATAGTAAATAATAGTAAATTCTGCAAATTATTGTAATATACATGATCATTTAAAATAATTATGAATTTCAACAGTGTTTAAACTTAAAAATATCATGAAACAGTTTTTTTGATAAAATTGTTCTGTCCAATGTGAAAATAAATATAGTACCTACAATATTTATTTTTAAATTGTTCCTCAACCAAATAAATTTGCTTCAATTATTATTATTATTGTTAAATTAAATTAATTATCATGATTTATACATGAAAACAGGATGGAGTAATCACTGATCATTAATGACTTTCTTAAAGTATTTTCTCTATGGTCTCTGTGGTGTGATATACTCTGTAAACTGAAACCAAGATAGACGACGTACTTTTGAATGAACATCGCTAAAGTTAATTTAACTGCTAAACAAGAAGAAGAATAGTAAATTTTTGTGAATTTAAGAATAGGTATATTTTTAAGGTTCCGTACCTCAAAAGGAAAAAAACCTTAAAGGATCACTTTGTTGTCTGTCTGTCTGTCCGACAAGATTCTTGGGAATTAAAAACCTATAGGGTACTTTTCGTTGACCTAGAATCATGAAATTTGACAAGAAGCAATGTCTTGTAGCACAAATAAAGGGACAAATCCGAAAACCGTAAATTTGTAGTTAGGTAGGTACATCACAAAAAAAAATGTTTTTAAACCGCAACAACATGCTACGCACATACACAGTAACAGTTCTAATACAAAACAAGCGTCCGCTACTGGTGCGTTTATACAGCAAAACATGAGCACTCTCGCATACAACACGGTACGGCAATTAGTCTATCACAGGGGCGGGCAAATCTTTTGATCGTCGGGCCACATTACTGATGAAAATTTGACCGAGGGCCAAACATTGGGAGAGCAGAAAAAAAGGTCCTTTCATTTCCGTAACAAAAAGGTCTTTTTTCGTCTGTTGTGGCCCTTGCTATTTATTATGTTTCTAAATTTTTTTTTATGCGCCACATTATATTGGCATACTATTTTCGCTCTTCATAATCATTTATAAATGCTTCGCGGGCCCTACAAAAGTCTACTGCGGGCCGGATCCGGCCCGCGGGCCGCCATTTGCCCAGGCCTGGTCTATCAGATATAGCCACGAGGTACACTTACAGTTCAGTAGTTTATCTGAGCTCATTGCAATTGGTTGGCAAACTGACCGCGACGTTTGTCGATGTATGGGGACAACAGTTTTCCAACGGCTAAGCGGGAAAAATCTTCGAGACTCGATTCCCGTGTTGGACGAACCATTTACATGCTTACAAGTGTGTACGGAACCCTCGGCGCGCGAGTCCGACTAGCTTTTTTTAAACACACATGGAAACATCTGTACCACACGCACGAAAGAAATGATACACCTTGTATGGGAGAAATTACTTAAGTAAAATAAAAACAACTAGCGTGACCTGTGCGAATTATTCGCACTAAATAAGTATAATAATTAATTATCACTTTACAAAATTATTTTTTAAATATGATTGCAGGTATTCAATTCGTTTCTAATTTTGCAGACTGCTTATAACGTTCTTCTTTTTGTTGTAAAAAAAATATTTTCCTAAAATTGTCATATAGAGGCGCAAGTAGCAAAAGAGTTGTTCAGCGTTGCCCGTCAGATGGCAGTATGCAGTATTTACAATATGAAGGTCAGATGACAGATCGAAGTGTTAACGTTACGCCGTCAGATGTCAGACGTTGTTCAGAGTTTAATTAATTTACAAAAACAATAGCAATAATAAATTTTTTAGTTGTCGATGTCAGTAGAGCAAGCAATTATCTGTAAAATGATATATAATTTATGTGGAGAAATTGTGTGGTTTTTTCTAAAAAGGGAGGCAAACATCTTAAACCTTAGCGTATTATAATATTAATATATATGATAGGTATGTGCTGAAAGTGGTCACATATAATGAGAGAGATAGAACGTGCGTGCGTCCAATCAGTATTCTTGTGAACCCTAACTACTGTACTGCGTCGAAAGAGATAAATATAGGTCGTGCGTTCTCTTTTTTGAAGCCATCACAATATTTTCTGTCCGATCGTCCAGTCCTTGGAAATGTCTATGGTAAAAACTGTAAAATATAAATAAACAAAATCGTCTTAAACCCGCGCATGTCTGCTAGTGGGAAATATCACGAAATTGGATATCGTAGGAGTATCGAAAGGCCTCGGTGGCAAATATTTATTTTGTTCAGTCGTCAATTTTTTATATGACGCTGCCATCATATTCGAATCTGTTGTTTACACAATAAATTTAACTGTTTTTTTATGATCTTTCAATTCGATAATTTGTTTTATACTGTCTGTCGTAGCTACTATTAAGCACGAAACATTTTCATGCGAATCATACGTAAACATAATAATTTCGTTACAATTAAAATTTAAGCTCAATATTATTGTTCTACGTTTGCTTTATATTTTAATTTATTCATTGATATTTCCCCGAGCGCAGATTTATTGTTAGCCAGCATACCCTTACGGCAATATTCTATAATTACATATCATACGTAACCAAAATTTAACAGAATAATATATGCAAATGAAAACACAATAATAATATAAACGTTTTCATTAAGAATTAAACTTTATGAATTGTAAACTTTACATTAACGTTTGCAAATGTTTACAAAACTTCTGTAATGTGTGTTTGCGCTTTTTTTATTTTAAATGTGACACTATGTGTATAACAAGGCAAATAAGTTTTTTCGGCTTCTATGGCCATTATCGCGTAATATTTACAAATGTATATGTACATAGGCATGATAATAAGGCAAATAAGTGTTTCGGATGGAGTGCGCAAGTCAAGTTCTCGCAAAGCACTGTGATATTCAGTTGAACAATTTTGAGCACTTTTCGACCCCCTCTATCTCCGAGACTAGGTACGTTACATACCTGATTTTTCAGGAAGAGTTAATGCTACCATAAAAAAGCAGTATTCCAAATTGCATTCCCCTACATAGAATAATTTCCAAGATACGAGCATTCACTGAGTGTCTGACACAGTAATAAATCATCTAATTCACAAGTATCTAGTCAGTGCTGAAAGTACCGACTCGAATGTATCAACCGGTCTTCCGAAGACTACTCGCGTCTACTCGGTGTGGTATAATGAAATGTGTTAAATAACTATGATATAATGAAGTATGGTATAAAACTTTGTCTCGATAATATTTAATTCATGTAGACTATAATCAACAAGTAGAAATATAACTTTATAATAAGAATTGAAACTCACCAAAAACATAAATGTGAAAAAAGGGTCAAGCTCGATACAAAGATCAAATAAAAAAGAAGTGAGATCTAAGAAAGTGCTAAGTTTTCACTTGGAAAGTTTTTATACATGAACGTATACATGTTAACTTGCCAAGTGAAAACTTGGCACCTTCTTAGATCTCAATTTTATCAACAAAGTCGGCACATCCACTTGTTCTTTGTATCCAACTTGTACTTTTTTTTTCACATGTATGTTTATGGTGGGATGTAAATTTACATAGAAATGAAAATGTAATTTGTTCCGAATATATTATACTGCGCGTAAGTATATTTTAAAATCACCGACAGTGATTATATTATGATCTAAATCAATCCGACAGTGCTTCCAAACTAAGAAACAGGGAGTTTAAAAAAAGTGCTTTTTGAAGTTGTTTTTTTTTTAAGATTAAAAACACAGCAACAAAAAATATCAAATTAAAAATCGGTATACTCAAATGTTTAATTAAATATGGTTAACCAGGTGAGATGAGTCAACTGGCGCAACCCAGTGACGTAGAATCTTTTAAATAAGTCACTTAAAAAAAGAAAAATGTATACCCCGGAATAATTTTTTTATGAAATCACTACAGAATTCTTTAGAAAAACCAATAAAATCACAAAATATGTATATTAAACACTGTTGAAAAAAAAATTCTAGCCAATCGGACGATGGAACCTTTCCAACTTCAAAAATATAGACATTTGTTATTATATAGAATAATAAAGACAATGATTATAGTATTTTAGATTCAGTAATTAATATCAATTGTTAAATTGTCAATTAATAAAGAAAGTAAAATTTCTGATGTACCGTGCGTTGACGCCGGTAATAGCTAGTATTAAAATGATATTTTCTATTCATTGGCATATATAATTATGTTCAACGTCCTGTAAAAATTAATCAAAGCATACCTACTTATCTAATTTCTTTGGCAGATCTACAGAACAATAGAACAGTTGATTTTTTTATTTACAAAATATTTCCGAAACTATAAAGTTTAGAATATTTTTTTTAAAGCTTTCTTGAAAAAATAAATAGAATAATAAACCATTATGAAAAGTACACTATTATTATATAAGAAACTATGTTATGGCATATATTTCTTATTTTCCTTAAAAGCAATAGGGCTCTTCATATACGTGCATATCAAACATCCTCCCAAAATATGATTTCAATCCGATCATTCTTTTGACCTATATCGTGTTCGCAGACTAACAGACGCACAGACTTTTCCCAAAAAAATGTTTGGAGATTCGGGGGACCTCAAAACGAAAAATATTGCAAAATTTTTAAAAGTTAATGTACCATTCCGTGGTCTTGGAATGGTAATAGTGCGTACTAATAACATTATATGTGATGAACTTTACCATAGTAAATGATTATGATTCAAGGACCCTGCAAAACATTGATCAGAGAACAAAGCATTGTAGCATACCATTTTGTTTTGTACTTAGTTCTTTAGAAACTGTATTGTACAAATCCTTAACTAATACATTTCCTGTGGAAATATTCTTTTGTAGAATAAAATAAAACGACAAAACAAGAGATAAAAAAGGTATTCATTATTATTTGTATAGCCGGAATGTCTTTTTGCTATAAACTCTTTGTATTATGAAACTAAAACCAGATAAATCAAGGTGATTATTATTATTAATATTATCTCTTATATTTTTAAAATCTGTCAGATTTAAAAATATTCTATAGTTACAGTATGCACAGGAAGTTTTTTTATTGATTTCGAGAACTGTAAGCCGGACATAGTACTAGTTCAATATTCAGTTGTGTTTTTGAAAGATTTTTTTTACACAAATAGAAAGGATTTTAAAAATAACAGGTGATTATTGTATTGCGACTTGAACTGTAATCATTCTTTTTTTAATTTAAAAATGCAATTATAAGCTTTTTTGAAAAATTTCGCGATCTCTATAGTCTATACGACAGTGACAAGCGATATACTTTAAATAACCAGCGAATCAATTATTATATAAAAACAATTTATATTTATCTAAGTAGTGACAGTCCAAATTAATTAGACGGGTTAATCGTTTTAATATAACATATTACTAAACAATTCACATTCAAAAAAAATACTTTTATATTTTTACTTCCACGGCAGGCACGCTACAATATTATATTTGTGTAGCTCTGTAAGTGAATAAATTAAAAATAAATTAAAAATTTTATTTGGTATTAGGCTCAAATAACCTTATTTTGAAAATAATAACAATGTCATCATAGTTTAGTGTATTTTTTTCTTGTAATTGTGCAAAAAATATTTTGGGAGATAGTTTAAATACGCCACTGCGTCAGTTCTTCCTAATAATGCATTAATTTAAAGAGGTAAAGCATACAAGCCTGCATTTCATGCACCGTGTACCGTGCGCTGTTGAGAAAAAAGCACCGTCTAAACCCAGCATATAAAGCACTTCTATAAAGTTAGCAAGGTAATAGCCGGATTATGATATGAGAATTAAGGGTTTTAATGCTCTTGATTTTAATTTAGGGCTCTGCGTCCTTTTCTCTGAAGTATTTGGGGCTGCTACTTTAGTAAAAATTAGCACACCTAATAGTACTAACAGACGGTCGAACTTGGTTCGAAGCGGACAGCGGATCTGGTCCGCTCCGTACCAAATCTGCTCGTCTGGACAGTAGTCTGCGTGTCCGCCCGGTTCGATGAGATGCACATCGTACTTGGTCCGGTCCGGTACAATATCCGTGCGTGTGTATAGCAGTACGACGGACTTGATACATATAACCGTATAACGACGTCATTATAATTTATTCAAAACGTTGTGCACAATGCCCGATTTAGAGGTCTGGAGGCCTCGGGCCAACAAAGGAGTGGAGGCCCCCTGACCCCAAACTATTTTCCAAATAAAATGGACAATTTTTTTCAGTCGATTTTTCCAATAAATAATTTATTGTGAAACCAAGTATAGATTCTTTTATTATTTAACAAACATATTATAAATATAATCAAAAACAAGAATTATCTAAAAATTAAATTTTAGCATTAACGAACAGAACTTTCCGAGCTGAAATCCAGTTCCCGAAGTAAATCACTTTCAATGCTCAGGAAATTTGAATTTTTTTTCCAAAGTCTCTATTGTGGGGGTCCCTCTTTTGTGGTGGCCCCGGGGCTGTAGCCCCGCTTGCCCTCTCCTAAATACGGCCCTGGTTGTGCAACATGACAGAAATTTTGACAGAACGCGAAGTTCTTAGTGGAGTATTGGTATTATAAAAAGATTTCTCATGTTTGTGGGATCTATCAGATAAGTTATATTGTAACAGAGAAGCGCGTAACAACGCTCTAGAAATTCTTCGGGAGTGTTATTCAAAATATGATCTTCGCTATCAAGCGATTTTGTGAACTTCATATGACTAAATTCATCGCGATCTTTCAAATAGAATTTTGCCCACTCCTTTCTTTTCTTCCTTGTTGTTTGTGGCGGTATTAACGTTGCCGCTAGAACAATAGCAATTTTCGCGCGCTTAATCGGAGGCATGATTACGTATCTGTGTACACAAGGAGACTGACAGATTCGGTCGTCTGTTGCAACCAGCGAACTTGATCCGCCGTACCATGTCCGTTGTCGGAGCGGACCAAGTTCGAGCGTCTGTTGTTAGTACTATTAAATTTCAAAAAAAAGGAACAACATTTACATGCAAATTGGGGGCCACTTTAAAGCTTCCAATTGATGTATCGATCAAATCTAACTCATTTGCTGGGCTGTAGAACTTATCCGAATATCTGATTTGACAATGACTTTAGATTGTGATCATATGCATTCAGTTTTTTTATAATGTCAAGAACAATCTGTTAATACCGTTGTCAAAGTATTTGTTATGTTGAACTACACAGAAAAACGTCGCTTTTATCAAGCTGTGTTTTGGTCAAAACGCGTAAACTCTTGTTTTGAACTAAAAATTGCGCAAAAAAGATTACTTATTAAATGTACACGCAGTTTAAAAAAATCGTTTCAGTTGATCGATAATTATTTTTCGCGCAGAGTTGATTTAGCAATAGGTACTTTTCTTATATGATATGTGTCTGGTCACAATCTAAGGTCAGACTAGATTTTCTGACAATTGCTTTCTGCAACCCAGCATTTTTAGGGTTCCGTAGCCAAATGGCAAAAAAACGGTACCTTATAATTTTATCGAGTCCGTCTGTTTGTCTTTCTCTCCGTATGTCACAGCTTTAAGACTTCGCATCTTTCGATTGATTCAGATGAAATTTTACACATAAGTGTGCCGCCATACAACGCTGTAATTAAATTACAAAAAAAAAAATAGTGGTAGCTTTCCCTATATAGAACTGAGCGATGACAATTAGTATTTTCACGCATCCTATTATATGGGGTATCGTTGGACAGGTCTTTAAAAATGCTATAAAAGTTCTTTGATAATGTTCCCCCCTCTCTGACTTTGTAACCATGTAATTAAAAAATCTGGGAAATGTCAGGTATCAGTTTATAATTACTTTCAATAAAAATTGTTTTGAATGAGATATGTCACCAAATTGTAAAAGCCTTATCTGGTCTTTCCGTCCAGTATTTTTTATATGGTTGTCATATTTCTATTATTATAGAGGAGGCAAGAACCACGGCTAATCGAATATCACTAATGTAGAATGTACATGTTAATGTTTGTTAAAACTAAGTGTTTTTTGAAAGGCCACAAAATGATTTTATTAGTGCAAATAATAACTCATTGATAATCGACTTATTTTCAATTCATAATCTATCAAACAGTATCAACACATTGCAATGGCGCGTTTCTAGGTTAGGGTATGATATTTGTCAACCAACGAATGCGACCAATAATTAATTACCTCATAAATACGTCTTCGGTCATACGAACACTAGCATGTGTGTGCCCAACACGCGCTTGGCCGGTTTTTTGTTTAAAAACTTTTGCTAAAGTTAGCAGCTCTAATCTCCATAGATATTGACTAAAAAGGCCAATAGCCCTAAACTTAAATTAATCCTTATAAGTCTCATATACCATTAATTTCGCTATTCATATGCAGGCGGTGCTAACTTACTGACGTACATAAAGGGAATACTTGAGATAACGTGTTCTAGTCTTTTATTTATAACATAATATGCAAATAATTTTCATTCATGTTGTAAAGAATTCAGAATGAATAATTAATCTGGAATATGACTGCAGATTTTATTCGTAATGTACACAGTGTTATAATAACAAACGATGTTGTTTTTATATCAACTAAAAAATCGTTAGAATTACATTGAAATTTGGCATTTTTTCATAGCTCGATAATTATTAAAGGTAAAGAATAAAATGCTAGTCCAACGAGCGTGAGTTTAAAATTTCGTGTACAATTAAAAAATATCGCATTTTGAGTAAGAACGTTTGTGGAATTTTATTAGAAATAGGTAGGAGAATAAACTTACCTTGTAAATTTTACAAACAGAAGTCTATACGGATATAGACACCTTTATAATAATATATAATAATATAATATTCATACTTTTTACATACTATTCTAGCTGCTTCCCGCGGCTCCGCACACGATTGTGATGAAACATGGTAGTGACAAAAGTAGTGGAGCTTTCGGCTGTATATATTATCTTAAAAAAAAAACTTCGGAGAAGTAAAAACTTCGTTCTGTGCTAAATTCAAAAACTTGAGGCGACTGAATCTCAGAATTATAACTTAAAAAAAAAAGAATTTCGAGGCAGACAAGAAATTGAAATCAAGCTCGAAATTCTGTGCCTAAGACGTCGAAAAAAAAAATGAATTTCGAGGCAGACAAGGAATTGAAATCCAACTTCGAAATTCTATGCTTATAAAAGCTACAAGAGCAACAGCAAAAAAAATGCAAAGACGGTGTTCGCATAACTCCTTTAGTTACCACTAAAAAAACGCCGTCTGTGCACTTTTTTTTGCTGTTGCTCTTGTAGCTTTTATAAGCACAGAATTTCGAAGTTGGATTTCAATTCCTTGTCTGCCTCGAAATTCATTTTTTTTTTCGACGTCTTAGGCACAGAATTTCGAGCTTGATTTCAATTTCTTGTCTGCCTCGAAATTCTTTTTTTTTTAAGTTATAATTCTGAGATTCAGTCGCCTCAAGTTTTTGAATTTAGCACAGAACGAAGTTTTTACTTCTCCGAAGTTTTTTTTTTTAAGATTTCACGTCTTTTTCCAAAGTGTGAGACATTATTTTTATTTTTTCTCCAAAAAATAAACATATGTGCATTTTTAGAATTAAGAGGCCACAGATTCCATGAAGGCCAATTTTGAAGGCATGAAAAAAAAATCAATGAACAAGGCCAACCATTAAAAATACAAAATTTTTTTCATATCATTTGTAAAATACTTACTTTGCATTAAAAAAAGAAGTTTCACTTTGAAAACTTTCCACTTTTTAATTTTTGTTGCACTTTATATGATAAATATGTTTTTTAATAAATTAAATTATTTAAATCTAACTTCAATCATATATTTTATTTAATAAAAAATTTGACGAAAGTGTATTTTTCAAAAAACAAGAAAATTAAAAATTAAAAATAAAAAAAGAAATAAAAATATGTAGGTATATGAGAAAAAAATTGAGAAAATAAATTAAAAATAAAAAAAACAATTAAAAATGTAAAAAAAATTAAAAATTAAAAAAAAATTAAAAATAAAAAAAAAAATATATGATTATATATAAATATCAAGTGGAAATAAAATGGAGTAGAAAAAAAAAACTTTTCCAATGATGCTGCTGGGAATCGAACCCGAGACCCTGTTATTACTAGTCTAACGTCGTAACCACTCGTCCACGGGCACCCTCGCAGTATAAGCTGTTATTGTGGTACAGAAGTATATATGGGTGATACGAAAAATCGGTCCTATGAAAATCACGTGGTCACAGAACTATAAAACTTGGAAACTCGTCTCATATACACGGCGTTATATGGGAGCTAGGCAAAATCAATGTATAAGAATACGTTAGAGATACGTCGGCATTTAGCACAGAAAAGAATCTCTAACGAGATTCTTCGATATATAGGGGAACAAACAAAAAAGTATGATCTAACTGCTAGAAAACATTTTTTTAAAGCGCGCGTTAAGACTCAACCATCCGCAATAGCCCGCGCGACAGGCAGCCTTTTTGATATTAAGTCGTTGGAGGGGGAAGCGGTGAGTGGAAGTTTCGGGTTAAAGTCCGGACAGTGACATTGTTGGAAAGCAAATTTTTCTTATATAGTATTGTAATTGTAACAATGTAAAATCTAATTATTGACATCATTTTTTTTTTCAATGCAAATGTATTTTGACGAACTACAGTTTTTATTAGCCTTATAACATTAGCTGTCTGCAGTGAAAGTCCCGTCAAAATCGGTCCAATTGTTTAGGAGATTAGGCGGAACAAACGCAGACAGACAAATACTTTAAAAATTGTTTTTTTTGATATAAGTACCGTATATACTTTCATATGCATTTAGTGAAAAGCTGTTATTTTGACATTGCAATTTTATTTATCTGTATATAGAATAGATGTGTATAAAATTAAGGAGTGCAACAACTAACAAGGAAGACATAGGTATACGAAATGATTAGCGCAACAAGGATATAATAGCTGTCGAAATAAAATTAATTATTGTGGTTTTACATGAAAGAGGGCAAACTAATTACTGCTTAATGATTTTCACTAGAGTGTTTTCGCTATGTTCTTAATCCTGTGATATACAATTTATATATAGGTATAAAGCATTTACAGTATTAATTCATTTCACTCTCTCCTCAACTTGTACAAAGGAACGTGAATTTTGCCTTCAGATTTGCTTATATTAATGTCGATTTTAACGAAAGTCTATACTAATATATAAAGCTGAAGAGTTTGTTTGTTTGAGCGCGCTAATCTCAGAAACTACTGGTTCGAATTGAAAAAAAACATTGTTGGATAGCCCATTTATCGAGGAAGGCTATAGGCTATATACTATCACGCTACAGCCAATTGGAGCGGAACATTAATGAAAAATGTTGCACGATGTATCTCAAAATTAGTCCGTCCGACAAATATTATCAGGTGAAATGCCTTAACTAAATATTGCAATATTAGCGCGTGACGGTCACAAGGTCGGATAACTCAGTCGGTAGAGTGTAAGATTCTTAATGCCAGGGTCTTGGGTTCAAGCCCCACATCGGCGAATATATTTTAATTTTTTTTATTTTCCACATTGCTTTCTTCTAAGGCTTACATTTCAATTGTACATGATTTATGTAGATCTGATTTGATATAGCAAAAACGCCCTTGTTTCAATCACACTGTAAGAACGAGTCCCGAACTATTTTTTGTGATAAACGTCTAAATAAGTATCTCTCTAGCTTCGCTATCGGGTTGTACACTGCGTCTTATTTTCGATGTGTCTGTAAATCTGTTAATTTGCAGGTTACATAATTGCACACACCGCTTCACTAGTTAAGTATAGGTATATGTAAAAAAAGCTCCATGAAGCAAAAAATTTATAGCCAATTATTTAAACATTTTATTACGACTAATTAAAATTAAATATTTATTATATGTATTGAAAGAAATTTTATTACTTAAAAAAATTAAACCGCCGAAAAACTGAAAAGCAAAAAATAATATATCTTTTTATTTAACTAAGTTCTATCTAAGTAGTTGAACGTATGTGACAGTCTAGTATATCTAAGTAATTTTGAGTCGGCGTCAACAATCCTTCGCCGGAAATCTCTGAGCGTTCACGAAGTTAATGTCAGCGACAGAGCAACCCTAACGGGCACACTGAGGGCACACGTCTTTGCGAGTGGTCGTGTGGAGAGCGCATGTTTAGAATGTTAATGTTTATCGCTGGAGATTTCACGTATCATTGTTAATTTGATTTGGTTATTTCTTTTAGTGATCTTTGTTCATTGATGGTTTGACGCCGACTCAAAATTACTTAGATATACTAGACTGTCACATACGTTCAACTACTTAGATAGAACTTAGTTAAATAAAAAGATTTATTATTTTTTGCTTTTCAGTTTTTCGGCGGTTTAATTTTTTTGTTAAAAAGTTTTTATTTAATAATTTTTTGTGGCTATATAATTTATAATAATTATAAATTACAATTATTGTAATATACACAACTCAGCATGAAAATCTGTGAGTGAACAATAAATCACCCCTATTTTCCCACCCTTAGGGTTGGAATTTTTCTACCAAATTTATATGGGACCAACTTCGGGGTATACCCTTTCAAACAAAAAAATAATTATCAAAATCGGACTACTCTGTAAAAAGTTATGCGTGGTCATACATAAATAAAAAAAAATAAATTAAAAAAAAATAAAAAAAAAAATATATACGCGTCGAATTGAGAACCTCCTCCGTTTTTGTTTTTCGTCGGTTAAAAAAAGTATAAATACTGCTTTTTAACGACAAAAACTTTTGAACGGTAACTCCAATCACTATGAAGTTTGGACACAACATTCATCTCGGTAAACTAAAATGAATGTGCGTACTCATGTCCCTTCCTTCCCTATTCGTTCTTTTGCACCCGGGTGAAACCGGGCGGGACCGCTAGTCTTATATACAGTCAAGGCTAACGGAATAAAAAATACCCTATATACTTTAAATTCCAGTTTTATTAATTCTAGTCCATCTTGCTTCAGTATAAACAGACGTATAAAAAAATTTGAAAACACATTCTCTTGTCTAAAGTACCACTTGTAATATCCGAAAAACTTATGAAAACGAAATTACAGACAGATGTTCTATTTGTTTGGAAGTAAATAAAATGATGAGATCATAGAACGTGTAGCGGACTAAAATGTTTTTCTATTTAAGTATTAATTTTCTTAAGATGGTGTAATATGTACATTTCCTTAAATTTATTATCTAAGAAATACAATACTATTAAAATAGATTAAAAATTGTACACGCATTTAATTGGTCCCTCTTGTGTAATAAGTGTTTTATATCAATTTAATGCACACTAATAATAATATAATATCATAAATTAATAAATATTTTATGTAACTTATTTACTTAACGAAGTCTATACGAGATATTATATTATGATTTAAAATAACCATAGAAATAGTAAGGCTGTGCGAAGTGTTGGAAAAGTAGAGTAACGGTTCGTCGAATGAAGTAGAAAAATTCCAGTCAATGGGGCGATAAGACCATTCCAACTTCAAAAATATTAATATTTGACATATTATAATAAATAAAATAAAATTTCTGTTAACGCGGTAAAATACTGTGATATTTGCTAGTGGTTTGCATGATATATAATTTGGTTTTGCATGTAGCTACTTAGCAAATTTTTTGACAGATATTCAAAACAAAAAACAGCTGATTTTTTTCTATTTTCAAAATATTTCCGATATTATATTAAAAAAAACAACGTTATAGCAAATATCTCTTTTGCGCATGCGTCAAAAACAATAGGTATAGTGCTCTTCATATTTGCATATCAAACATCTTCCCGAAATTTGGTTTCAATCCTTTCATCCGTTTCACAAATAGGTTAACAGTTGCGGTCTTAATACCAAGTGAAAATATAAAGTGTGGGTACTCATTTTATTCAAAATTCCAACCTTAGAGTTAGTTATTTTTAAGATATTGTGAATTTAATTTAAAAAAACACGTATTTTTTGAGTATAAATTTGCATGCAGCGGCTAACTAACACTCATCTAGTAGGAGGGGAATATCTTAGTATGTTCATTTGAGATTTAAATTGAAAGGATTAAAACCATTTCCGGGTTTCCCTTATTTATTCTGAATTAAAATCTCTAACTACTGGGCTATTATAGGTAGCTAGTCATATTTTTTGTCACTTTATTATTCTTTCTTTCAATTTGTGTTTTAAATTTGATAAAAAAATATGCAGTGCATAAACAAATTGGCCTTATAATAAAGAACTAGTCATCCTATTGCTCTAAAATCGACCCAATTTGTTAATGCAACTTAAAAAAAATGTTCAGGAACATGACGGGATTTAATAGCTCGATCTTTTCTTTGTGATAACTTAAACTAAACGCGAATCTTATCCCATCAATGTTAAATTTTCTTCAGATTAAAGTGGCTTGTATCAAAAAATTCCTCCGGAAAAATTTTAAGTCGTATTTCTCAATTATGAAGCGACGACGTTAGCAAAAAATGTAATTCTAAACAGAATATTCTGTCTACTGAACTAATAATATTGAACTCAATATGTGAAAACACTATAAAAATTTGAAATATAAAAAATACTCATAAACTACTCACTGAAAATATATTATTCCTCTTTTTTTTCTTTCAAATCAATTAATTTACTATTTAAAGTGATTATTTAAAGTAAATCGTAACTATTTTGACATTTCTAATATAAATTGTTTTTCCACGGCCTGGATATATATTATCTATTTTTCAATAAATAAAATTATTGACCAATTTATCAGACAATTATATTGACAAAAATATAAATATAATAATTCAATTCATTTACGTTTCGATCCGGATTCTGAAGAAAATCCAAATCCGGACCGAAACGTAAATGTATTGAATTATAATTATATATTTTTGTCAATATAATTATTTTTGTAAAATTTGTCGATAATGTTATTTATTAAAGAGTAATAATCAGACGGTAAACAAATATTTGAATAGTATCTATTTTGTTAGGTTAAAATTTAAAAATCGATTTTTTGAACAGCTGTTTTCAATCCTTTTTTACTTTTCGCAATTCTGATACTCCATTGCACATTTGTACGTCAAACCCTTTCAAACGACACCTCGCTCGTCGAAATCGGTTCAGCGGTTTAGGACGAGAGCCGATGAAAAAAACTGCTGACATATCTATATGTATATTGTATAAATAGTTAATGGTAGTAAAATTGCTGAAAAATAGTTGTCACTCAAAATAAATAGACGAAAGATACACTGTACATTTGGCGAGCCTCTGCTGTCAGCCTTTGCCGGTAGGTGCTACTTATTATGATACCAACAGTGAGAAAGTATGGTATTTTCAGAGAAAATGTGTGTGAAAGTATACATTTTGATCTATTTCTTTTACTACAGTTTAATACTATTTTATTAGAAAGCGTACAATAAAAATGCAGTAAATAACGTAATAGATTGAAAAGTCCACTAAAAAGCTCATCAGTTAGGTGTTTACGTCAGACAGCACTAAATTGAGTCGATTAATGTTGCTCTATTTATGAGATCTAGGCGACTATAAAAAAAGTTGATCACTTTGTGGTTATGTTCATTACATCTAAATCGCTTCTTTACTTCCCACCTAGTAAACAGTCGCTCGTAACTAAAATTGTTCTAAGCAAAACAATTTATATTTTAATATAAAAAGCATTGTCATCTTACTCATTTGTTGATTTACTAAAGACCAACTAAAGTCAAAGACAATTTGATTAGACAGATAATAAAGAGAGAGAGGGGAAGAGAGAGGTAGAGAAAGGGGAAAGAAAGAGAGAGAGGGAGGGACAAAAAAATAGTATCTTTTCTTATGCATTTGGAATAAAATTAATCAGTACACACAAATTTATTTATTTTCGAATTTGATTTTAAATGAAAAAAATATTTTATTTTTAAGCAAGCCAGCAGGCCATATTCAAAACTCAAATTCCTTTGAGCCGATTCAGAAAGTCGGATTCTATATAGGATGCAAATCAGTAAGAAGATACGTTAATT
Source organism: Xanthostigma xanthostigma (assembly GCA_963575645.1). Lineage (NCBI taxonomy): Eukaryota > Metazoa > Arthropoda > Insecta > Raphidioptera > Raphidiidae > Xanthostigma > Xanthostigma xanthostigma. The sequence continues at coordinate 30,821,532 of OY754469.1, read as the reverse complement.
ATTAAATGGTTTTATTTAGTTTGACCTTGTATATTTGTTTAAATATCTTTTCTATCTTTGTTTCAAATCTTGCGACAACTTTTTCAACTACTTCCCGTTATCCAATTGAATTAAAATTTTGCATACGTATGTAGTTCCGATGACAATACAATATTACATAACGAACTGACCGGTTCGGCTTCGCCTGGATGCAAATGGCACTTTCAATAAATCACACTAAAAACTTAAAAATAAAATAGATAAAAAAGTTTTTAACTTAAACGGTTTTATTGTACAATTTATTGACGATGTACTAAAAACTAGAAAATAATTATGAGTCACCATAGGGGGCTTTGAGTAAACTAAAATTAAATCGTGGGGCGCATTTAGTAGAAAACTTCCATTTGTTTGAGATTAGAAATCATATTCAGCTTTAGACTGTCTTTTTCGACCATAATGCAACTATAAATGCCCCCCACGATTTTATTTTAGTTTAATCAAAGCCCCCTACGGTGACTTATAACTATTTTCTGTTTTTTTTAGTACATCGTCGATCGTACAATAAAACCGTTTAATTTAAAATGCTTTTTTACCTGTTTTATTCCTATCTTTACTGTAATGTAATAAGGTGCACACAGCTTTATTGTAATTATTACAAATTTCGTAATAGTCCAGAAAACAGGGAGAATGCCAAAGAAACTTTCAAAACATAATACCATATTTCATTTCAACCGACTATTGTTTTTCATATTTCATTTGAATTTGAATAATTCATCAGTTAATTAAAACATAATCCGATTATCAAATGAAGACGGATATTCTTAATTAATAAGCCCTATGTAAAACTTCTATTGTAACGGCTTATTGTTGAATTACTATAAATTCCTTTTGAACCACAAATAGTCTCGCTTTGAAAAAGTTGCAAACAGATCAACGTTTTTATATAACTTATTTATAGAACACTCATCGATAAATTTTGATTATTTTTTATTATTTTGAGGCATAAGTACGTATTTTGAAGTAGTACACGTTATTAAAAACATTTTTTCAAAAGGTTTAAGTAAATGCCGTAAAATGTGTTTTCTGATAAAATAGAGTCCATTAATATTATCAAGTGTCGAATTTTATTTTATCCCAAGATAAAAAAAAATATAATAGTAGGTTGTGTCAAGTGCGTGAATTATTATTTTATGACCCAGTGTGACATTATAGTAAAACGAGAGCCTAGCGAGTTTTAGCAGTCACACAAGTCATAAAATAATCACGCATGAGAATATATTGTATTTTTTGCACATACAGCCTTTAAAATTGGGTTCCTTTAAATGAGTGGAGCTTTAAATGCATGGCGACGATGGGGTATCATTTCCCATAGTTACTATAGTTACTATATAATTTACAGTGCAATTGTGATTTTTTTAAGTGCAATAAAATAATAAGTATCAGCTCAATATTGTAATTGGGCTGATACAAATCACCGAAAAAGAAATTTCCTTGAAGGGGAACGTATATTTAATATCGGCCATATATCATAAAATTATGCAAAAATTCAACTGAAACAGAACCTTCAAGTAGGGTAAATTTTAATGCTTTCTGTTTACAAACTTCCGATTTAAAGAGTAATCCACATGAAATAAGAGTGGTAAATAGAGATATTATATCAATGCAGTGTCGATGAACGTTACAAACATAATATTGAAACATTACTTTATTGCAACAGATAAGTTCCCAACCTAAAAATAGTCATCTGTCAAAATGTATTTTCATCTTTATTTTTTTCCTATCAAAATTCTTAATGTCATTTTTTTTAATTAAATGTTTAATGATGTTTCGACATTTTGTCACTATTAATGTTATTTAATGATAATAACTATTCAATTATTAAATTAAGTTTTCAATATTAAGACTAAGTATAATAAAATTAAAATCTTTGATTAAGTATAATATCTACTTACTTGGTAAAATAACCTTTAACTAATACTTTGTGTTTGCAAGAAGTGAAAACTTCGCAGGTTACATAGTAAGTCATTTATTAATTTATTCAACGCTTTTTATTATTACAATAAAAAAATCACAATTATCAGTACCGATTCACAGTACGATTCATAACCATATGTTTCTCTGATTATAGTTGTAAGTTTCGCCACCAGACAGAGTAATCCATATAAAGGATCCCTATTATATAGCTGATTTTCATTTCATCATAAGTATATATTTATATAATATGCGACAGTTGATATTTGCTTGTTTATGAAAACAGTGCCCTACAATCTACATTACCGTTTGTGTGGCTCATATAGATTTACAAATAAATAAATAAAATAAAATATAGATTTAAATGACGACTGACAAAATTTACTACTGGATTGGTAAAATCGCATTTCTTTTGTTTTCCTTAACGCGCTAGTGCAAAATGGCCAATGGGTCATAGGCATAGAAAGCAGTTATGTTATAGAAGATCGTGCAAAGCATTATTTTGTTTTAAATTAAAATGGCCTGTATTAAAAATAATTTTAATTAACGTATATGAAATGTTTATACTTCTAAGTCACTATATTATTACAAACTTTTGTTTCGTTTCAATTATATATGAATGACATCTAGTACTTAATGTATTTTTGACCCATTTGCACTTGTTCAAATGATTTGAAACTTTGCAGTTGTATGTAGTTTCGACGACAATATAATATTCGGATATTTTTCCTATGATAATATTTAAGTAACTTTAAAAAACGGAAAAACACATGTGGTGGAAGTTCCGGGTTTAACGGTGGAAGAACGTGTCTCCAGTCGTTTGACAAGCCGTTTTTCATATTTATACTTTTACTAGCTGCTCCCCGCGGCTCCGCTCGCGATTGTGATGAAACACGGAAGCGACAACAGTAATGGAGCCTTCGGCTATATATATTATATCTCCGAAACGACTGGACCGATTTTGACGGGATTTTCACTGGCAGATAGCTGATGTTATAAGAAATAACTTACACTACTTTATTTTATATATAATAAATAACCGAAAACTCCACAACTGTTGTCGCTACTGTGTTTCATGGATCTGCGGGGAGCAGCTAGTATAAAATAAAAGTAACCTAAGTTACTCTTTACAACTATCTGTCAGTAAAAGTCAAAATCGGTCAAGTCGTTTCAGAGATTAGCCGGAACAAACAGGTAGGTAGATAGACAGACAGGCAGACAAAAACTTTAAAAATTGTTTTTTGTTATAAGTACCGTAGGTATATATTATATACTTTCATATGCATTTAGCAAAAGCTGGTATTTTGACATTACAAACAGACACCAGTCTTTAAAATTACTGATCGATATTATTGAAACTTTCGCTAACGTATTTCTTAGTTCGTCAGGATTGACCCAGACTATCTAATTTGATTTGTAGCCGGCAGAATCTGAGCCGGGCATGTTTAGTTTTATACCGCGTTTTTTATTGAAATCCAGCTTTGAATATAATATAATTAATGATTTATAAATTAAAAATAAGAAACGCGTTTTTTTGTTTTTTTTTCAAAAAACAATAATACTTTCATATAAATAATATTTAATTCAGCTTCATAGTTATAAAACATGGGTCGTAACTGTAATAAACTATCATATGCTGGGTTGCAGAAAGGATTGTTGAAAAGTTTTATTAATTGACCGTAAACTGTGATCATACTTATAATTATAGTTTCCATACATCAGGAGCAGTCTAATGTCGTATTCAATCTCTCTGTGATCTAGAACATTAGATTGTACTCACACAAAAACAATGATTGTTCTACATAAAAAAGATCGCTTTTTAAGCTAAATTTTTATCAAAATGCGTAGAAAAACTTTGTTTTGAAGTAAAACGATGTAAGTATACATAGTTTAAGAAGCCTGTTGTCTCAGTCGATCGATTATTTTTCGAACAGGTTTGTTTTAAAACTCTACAATGTTTTTCATATAGAGAAATATTCTTGTTCACAATCTAAGGTCATTTTCAAATCAACTATTTTGACAATGCTTTCTGCAACTGAGCAATAGAGTTTTACGACCACACTTTTATCTTCATTAACCTAAATTATTTTTTTAACTTCCCGCTTTAAAAAAAAAAAAAAATTTTTCAAAAATCGGGAAGTTATTGGTTTCACCCCGATTTTCGAAAATCGAGTTTTCGCCAGATCTCGACGTTTTGAGGTCCTAGGAAGCTATTGAAACTATTTTGGCGATGATGTCCGTAGGGCTGTATGTGTGTTATGTGTGTGGGGGTGTGTGTGTGTGTGTGTATGTATGTAAACCTTTTATATCTTTTGAACGGAGTGTCCGACTGAAACGCGGTTTGCGGCATCTGACGTGATCTTGGTGAACTTAGACTTCCTGAAAATTTGAAACGATTCGGCCCAAAAAATTTTGAGAAACCTTAAAAAAACAAGTTTCAAAAATTTTTAAAAATTTGTTTTTGTAAAATATTTTCTAAACTACTAAACCGATTAATTCCAAAATCTAATCAGCTCTTCTCCTTAGCAAACTGCGTCGATTTTCGCAAACCGCATCAAAATCGGTTCATTTGTTCACGAGATACCGTGAACGAAAAAATCGTAAAAAAGTGTTTTTTTAAAATGACTCTTAAAATTGTTATCAGATCGATTTTTTTGTAATAAATTACTTTCTTAGGCTAAAAAAACTGCGTCGATCGCCGCAAACCAGATCAAAATTGGTTCATTTGCTCATGAGATAACGTGAACGAAAAATTAGGAAGAAAGTAATTTTTTATAATTACTCGTAAAATTCTTATCAAATCGATTTTTTTGTAATAATTTACTTTCTTTGGTTAAAAAAACTGCGTCAATCGCCGCAAACCGCATCAAAATCGGCTCATTTGGTCACGAGATATCGTGAACGAAAAATTTGTAAAAAAGTGTTTTTTTTTTAATTGCTCGTAAAATTCCTATGAGATCGATTTTTCTGTAATAAATTACTTTTTTAGGTTAAAAAATTGCGTCGACTGCCGCAAATCGCATCAAAATCGGCTCATTTGTTCATGAGATATCGTGAACGAAAATTTCGTAACAAAGTGTTTTTTTTTTTGAGCTCGAAAAGCTAAAAAATAAACTTCTCGCTGTATTTTATATATTTTTGAGCGTTTTGAACTCGAAAATAGCGGGAAGTTACAGGGATGGCCTGCAGGGTCAAACTTCTTTTCAAATTTTTTCAATACATTTCGGTAGAAGTTTTTTTTTTTTAATTTTGTTTTACTCATTTTATATGTTATTTCAATAGAGGAAGAAACCTGGTCGTTTTTTCAAGCAAAAATACTTTCGATTTGTTTGCAATAAACGATGCTCGTCACTATCTCTGTTGAATCATTTGAAATATTATACTAACCATTGTAAAGTTTAAATTAAATTTTAATCTGGAAAACAAACTTTATCTAGGAAACCGTCAATTTACTTGACATTTATGTATTAAATCGGTCGTTCACGTGGTACTGCAATCTGTTATATTTATTTGAGTTGAGATATCTGATTAACGATATGACAGAATTTTAATATTACAATTGATTCCTTTTAATCTTCTTTGGTATTCTTTGTGATTTCCCAGAAGTTACATAATCTAATTTGTACGATAAATATATTACTAAAATTATCGAGTTATGTTTAGTGTTTTAATCGATACTTAATTTGAGATAATTAATATAAGTCTTAATCTCATCATAATCATAAATTAATGTGAAAAAGGAGGCCAAGTTTGGTACAAAAAGGAATTGAAATCTAATTGAATGCCAAATTTTTACTTTCCAACATAGTTAAAGCAATGGTGCGTATTTCAATCGGTGGAAAGCAACCGGATGACTCTTGGTATTTGAGTTCCTGAAGCAATTTGGAAACTTTTTTGTTCAGTACCTCATAAAATGAGGTTGAATGTTAAAAAAACGGATGACATTGATACATATTATAGTTGGACCCTCTGAGAACATGTATAAGAAACGTCATCCGTTTTTAACAATTTTAGCAATTTTTTTATGATGTTTGAAAAAAGCTAGTGAAAAATCGAGAATTTTAGCCACTCAAACCTTTAATTCCTCAAAATCCGTCCAGCAGAAACGGATGACAATTTTTTTACAGCATCTCTGAACAAAAACAAGAATTTTCCTCAAAATCGCAACCGGTTGCGACACAATTTTTTTTTTCCGATTTTCAAAAAATCGGTTCGCGCAAACCGTCCGTACGTTTCGGATGACAATTTTTTTAAACAATAGTGAGTACATGTACTTTAATGCTACCGCCTTTCCATTTGGTTTCTAAACAATTTTTTTTTACGTTTTGACCCCCCCCCCCTTTTCTCCGATTCCTTCCATTTTGGGGTTATGAGGTACTGAACAAAAAAGTTTCCAAATTGCTTCAGGAACTCAAATACCAAGAGTCATCCGGTTGCTTTCCACCGATTGAAATACGCACCATTGCCTTAACTAACACTACATATTTTAATTTATAAATAAACTAGTGGTCTGGTCCGGCTTCGCCCGGATTTGTAGATTACCTAATAAACATAGACGTATTATGCTGCATCGGACTTTTTTCTAGAATAATAGCGGACCTGATAAGCAAAGAGTCAGTTATGAACGAAACGCTAATTATTTAAGAGAAGTAAATATTTTGATTAGCTGTAAAATAATTTGGTTAGCAACATAAATCAGCCGTAAAATCATTTGGTCAGCATACAAAGATTTTGTTTGCAATAAATAAAAATCGGGCAGCAATCCATGTTCTGCAAAGAATCTTAATAAGGGTCAGTACTTTAACCTTAAGCGGGCAGCTAGCAATATTATGTATCTGCTTAATAAACAGTCGCGCAGAAAAATGATTACTTGGTCAGCAAGATCTCAAAATTGGTCAGCAGAGAAAACATTTCTGTATCTAGTTTGTTTCATTGGTATGCATATTTAAAATATAGTTAACAATATAAACAAACTGATTGCATTTGTGTTTGGATGAAGTTCTTTAAAACAATTACGGGGTCGTGTCGATGCGATGGCGTTTTTTTTTGCGCAGTGAAAAGGGGAGGGCGTTTGGGGGGAGTTCTTTTAAAAACAATTACGAGGTCATGAGATAGTAATACAGTAATTCTACACCAGTTGCTATGACATGTATATAATGTGATTAGATTAAAAAAATGGCAGTGAAAGACGAAAAAGAATGCCAATTTTTTACGTATTTTTGAGAAAATTGAATATTTTGCTTACCCTCTGAGTGCTCACCAAAATTTTATTTAACATGAGTCACTCATTGCAGCTTATATATTTAATCAGCTATACAAATATTTTTACAGCAGTCCAGAATGGCATAAATTACTGATCGATTTAAAAATGTTTGCCGAGTTGCCGACCAATGAGCTATTTTAGTTGACCGATTACATTTTCCTGCTCACAAAACATGAATACTTGGCTAACCCATTAAATAACACCCATTATTTAATACATCAATAAAAAAAAAATATTGATAGGTACCAGGAGGCTGTAAATTTGGGATGATATGTTTTTTATGGAAAAAATAAAAATAAACATTTAAAAAAAGGTCGGTTGGATTATTAAAACAAAATTTTCTGGATCTCGACAACAGCCTACCGAATTTAAATATAGCTAAGAACCATCCAGGTGACCCCACAAGTACAAAAAAATGGCATCAAAATCGATCAAATTGTTTAGGAGGAGAAGAATTAAGAACAAATGGACACCGGAATTTTATATATAAAGTCAAGTTTTTTTCGTATCGAAATTAATCCGTCTTTTCACATTTTTGTTTTTGGCGGGAAAAAAATGTTAAAAACGAACCTTTATGGTAAGACTACATTGTTAATCCGTCTATTTTTTCTGTCACAGGAATGTTGAAATTTGGCATGTTGATTAAGTTACTTTTTCTGTAGCTGCAAATAGCTTCTTATATGAAAGATAGCTTTATTTCACAAAGATAAGTCTATTTACGCTACAATATTGAGGTTTGCATCATTCTCTCATAATTAAATGCAAACGGTATTATTATATAGCATTATTTTAACGAAATGACCTTAAAACCGGGTCACTTCTTCCAAATTGAGTGTATTTTTCGAAAATATGCATTGTTTTGCGCAAAGAAACTTATTTTGTAGCAAAACTCACTAGTCATCAAAAAAATGTATTTTACACGCAGACAAGCAGTTTTTACATACTACACGACAATTAGAATGCAAATAACTTCTTAAGGGCAAAATAACTATTTCACAAAGATAAGTCTATAATATTCAGATTTGCATCATTTTCTCATAATTAAATGCAAACGGCATATATAGCATTATTTTAACGAATTGACCTTAAAACTGGGTCACTTCTTCCATAACTCGTGAAAATGTATGTCGTTAGAAAAGACTTAGGTACTTTGGGTATAATAATCTATTCCTTAATTTTTTGGAAACATTTTTTTAAGGTTATTTTATAAAAATGTATCCAAAACAAAGCATAATCTTCGAAGGTATCTGGTCTACAGTTTTGAAAAACAGAAATGTGGTGAAGATTATAAGAAAATGATTTACGTTAATGCTTTACCGGGTTTTTTTTTTTATAAACAAAAAATATTTTTTAAAGAGATTTAATTTTTTATCGATTTTTTTTGGAAAAAATTTAATAATGACCTACTTTTTTGCAAGTTCATCTACGTTAGCGAACCAATAAGTACGAGTAATCGTTCGTAACGCTTGTGTTGTAGGAAGGTATTTCGAGGCATGTGATCGAAGACGCTGTCTCTTTTATTTGTTGCAAAAAATAAACTCTACGTGACTCAGACATCCACTGAAGGATCAATAATTCGTTTTGAAAGCATGTGTGTATACACACGAAACGTTTTTACACTATGTTACACAGAATTTAGTTGATAAAAATCTGAAATCTACAAAAAAAAATCAAAATACGTATGTAATAATATTAGGGTAACAGAATTTATTTTTTTTCTTTGTCAAGAATAAGGATTTTTATCACAACAGTCCTTGCAGGGGGAGGGAGTGAATCTAAAATTGTAAATGGGAACCTGCATTTGTTCTCACGGATTATGATTCTCTAAAGAGAAATATCAAACTTTTATCCAAAAATTTGTTTATCCGAAGCTTCCCTGCACTTCCAAATGAATGCTCTCAGGTGAGGAGGTGAGAGTGGGTTTTGTGTGAAAACGATCTCACCTTCCAAGTTGAGCAACTTTTGTTCGAAACTTTTTTCACGAAAACCTACCCATCAAAAAATTTCGAGCCGTTACCGGACCCTGTATAACAAGAATTAGTTTGATAAATACTTACTTCTTTTGAATCCTTTATAAAAGTATAAGTTAATAACTAAGAAGGCACCCTGCGGGATACTTTCAGACCCAGATGGTCAAGTTACACTCATGCTCGGCTTCGCAACTACTAAACATCACACAGCGCCGCATTGTATCGACGCGCAAAATTGGTAAACCTTCATAAATTCGAAACAGAGGTCATTCATAAAATATATTTAAACTCCAGAAGTGGGGAGATGGTACTAATTTAGATCAAAATTAACTTTTCAAAATTTTACAATTTTTTTTCGTTTTGAGTTCTCCCGAATTAAAAAACATATTTTTGAAAAAAGTATGTGCATCTGTTAGTCTGTAAACACAAGTCAAACTGATGAGCGGATTGAAACCAAATTTCGGGAGGATGTTTGATATGCAAATATATAGAACCTTATTGTTTTTGGTAATAAAATTTAAGAACCTTATTAAAATTAGAAAAAAAAACAAATAATAACTTGATTTTCTTTTATCCAATAGACGAAAATATTTTTTTTTTTAATTAAACAAACTAAATTTTACTATCGTCTCTTGATAAAAAATCATTTATCTGGTCATTTTAAAATCCCAACTACAAACAAAACTCCACCCGGGCGCCCTTAAAAGAGGATAAATCCGTGGAAACCCGAACGAATTGCAACACTAAGCAGTCCCGGGTGGCAGTTTCAGGGGGCGCCAAAATTATAATATAATATGGTTGAAAACTACACCCAATCTATTCTTTTTCCGATTTGTGATCTTTTTAAGTAATTTATCAAACGCTGGAGAGATAGGGCGCCCCGGTTCGAAACAATCATAGATCTGAAGCTGACTCTAAGTGCACCTATCTCAAATTTGTCCTCATGCATTTAGACTCCATTCTAAACAGTGATTTCGCTGTCATCGCAGCCAATAAAAACATTCTTTTGCTTACTATCCTGATATTCGATCAAGTACGTTTAGTACTCAATCGGTACTAGATTTCTTAAGTATTTTCACATCCTTAAAAGGTGGTACATTATTCTCCAAGTGGCATTATATGTTTTTTGTAAAATGCCTCCGAGCAGGAGGATGAAAAAGATTGGTTCTACTGTATACATGTTTGGGTTGCATCCTTTTAAAGAGCAACTTGAGACAATATTTGCTAAAGTAATGTAGTATGATCGGTCCTGACCTCAATCTACTTTACCCTACTTATTTAGTACGTTTAGAAAGTTCAGTGCCAGGATTCTTATAGTGGCCTAAAAACAAGGAACTAATGACGTCAAATGAAGAAAGTTATACAGAGTGTGTATGAATTGAGATTACAATCACAAATAATAGTTGATGTATCTTTTCTTAAATGACGGTATCTTGATGAGCAATTAATATTATGTTTAAACGGGCGATAGCGAATTTTAAAACTCAAGTCATAATGTCATTATGAACGAAATATATACTACTGTCACACGCTCCCCGTTGCGACGACAAAGGATTTTGTGAAACAACAATCGGCTCGTCATTCTAAAAATGATAGGTAGGTACACAAATTGTTGTGGAGCAACAACATTCGGCTTGTTGTTCTAACAAAATGCGTAGGTAAAAAGAGCTTTGTTGCCAAATTCTAGACAACAATAATTGCAAGAAAAAAAAGAACGATCCAGCACATCATTTTTGTTATGTTTTTAAGATGATATTAAAATTCTATTCTATTCTATTCTATTCATATATAAACCACGGACTAGCTCAGTCGCGGGCAGTCATACATTGTGTTTCATCAAGTGAACACTCGACTCAATTAGTACCGTAAACAGTACTGAGGTAACTGCTGAGATAAATAAATAAATGAACTGTATATATAGTTAATAAATAAGTGTGCTAAATAAATTTTGGTGTGTTCCTGTGTTGCAAATATTTTGTGTACATAAATAGTGACTTTGTATTCTTCATTACTTATTCTTCTATTTTATCAGTTAAGGTTGTTATTTTGTTGCTGTTACGTTATAAAGAAGTACTTTCGTTTGTGTATTTGACTGTTTTGTTAACGTTTCACTATATTATAAATAAATCTTTTCCACCACGAACAAGAACAGTTTTGTTACACTACAGTTTTTGCCCGTAATTACTGTAAAATAACTGGATTTTCTCTAATTTTCCAAGTTTTTGACAGTTAATTTTTGAGGAAGGTCACTTCGGTTTGTAGACTGCGTTCAATTCTCATGCGGTTAGACTATGACTTCTTATGGAAGTTGTAGCACGACTACGTTTATTTTACTTTACGAAACTTTACAGTACTAGTGTTAAATGTGTCATGCACGATTGCTATACACGCATGAAAGCAGCTATAGTTTATAAGGAAGGGTGCAAAAAACGACGATATGTGAGTATGAAGTATTCCTCTCTTTATCAAAAGCTCTATGTCTTTATCTGTGACAGTAGCCAATTAGAATCAACAAACTGTTACGACAAAAAAGACAAATATGTTATTGCACCCTAAACATGCTACCGTGAATTTCGTACTATATGCGATACACCGGGTGAGTTTTTTAACCTGACACAACCAAATATCTCGAGAATTAAGCACTCTGGGGAAAAATATCTCGGATCAAAGTCAAATCATTCCAGACTGGTGCAAAAATTACCACACTCCCTGCCACCCTCCTTGAAGGGAGGCGGGATCTTTGAAATGTTAAATAGGGCCCATATTTTTTATAACGGATTCGGACTATATATACAAAAGTTTTATCCCAAACACTTTACAAGAAATTGTAAAATTAACTCAGCAGACTTAACAAACTCAATGACGTGCTTACTCACATGGGAGGCAGTTGTCAACCAGAGAAATTTCATACGTAAATGTGACAAAACCAGATATGCTAAATTATCGAGATTGGTATCAAAAGTTTAGTTGTACTAAAGGCGACGGCGTGTAAAAACAAACCATTCAGGAACCGCAAAGAGAAATAGAGGTTTGCGTGACGTGTGTCCCTCAGGTGACTAGTGTAGGGTTAAAGCAAATATGGCATATTCCCCATTGTGGTGATCTAATACAACACATACGTATTTTGTTAAATTGAGTTTTTCCCGTTGAGGGTACTAAAATAAATAACCATGTTTGCGGTTATTGTCGAAGAAAACAGACTTAAAACCAAAGACAGGGTTACGCTAAGCGTGGAAATTATGATAACCGTTATTAGTCAGTGAAATGTTTTCAATCAACAGCCATAACAGAGATGTTGAAATAGCAACAACGAAAGATTTGAAAAGTGCAGAACGTGCGGTCAGAATGGTTTACACTGATCGGATATGAAATCTGCTATTGCGGTGAAGATTTTCAATCACTGAATGTTGAAACGAGATAAAGTGTATCTCCCTGTTCATTCAACCATTTTTCTAAAATATACTGTTCAATGTTTATTGGTTTAATGGAAACAGTAAAACACACAGAAAATTTCCGGTTACATGATTTGTTTATTTATTATTTTATGTTTAATTGCTTATTACATGGCCTATTCCATTGAAGATTTTCATTCACTGAATGTTGAAGCCCAATAATATATATCTCTTTATTCATTCAATCATTTTTTAATAATATACTGTTCAGTGTTATGAGCTCTGTAGAAACAGTAAAACAAACATAAAATTCCAGTTACATAAAGATCATGGGATTTCTGCTGATACTTATTGTGATCATGATATCTAAACAACAGAAATCCCATGATACGCGTAAAAACAGTGAAGGTACAAAAAAAACAAATAAGTTTTACAAATATAAAAAAAAATAAAAATAATCAAATTTTTTGGAAGTCAATATACAAAGTCTGAAAATATTAAATATTTCTTTATTGTATTTTTAGAGTGTCAAAAAACGGGAAATTAGCGTTTTGGTAATTTTTTAAAATTAATAACATTAAAAATATCAATTTGAGGAAAAAAGTTTTGAACATTTCTTATTGAAAATCGGCCAAAAAATATAAAACAAACTTAGGTATTTGCTTGAATTTTTTTCTTATTGTTATAAGAAAAGAAATGATTCAAACAACGTCACACCAAATTATTGCCCAGTAACATGTTAGAATGCAGACAAAAGTATTTTCATAATGGCATTTTATAAGAGGTAGCAACAGCGTAAAATTGTTACAAAACTTCTGTTTCGGTACGATTTGTTGGACAGCAATACATGTATATGGTATATGTATGGACCAAGTGATCAATAGGATATATTATTCATAATACCCGGACGGTTTCAACTGCAAAAAAACGATTTCACTTTTAAGATAAATGAAACTTATGAATTTAAAACGTAACTTATTCTGATATAACTCTACTATAAAATTAATGGAACAAGAATCAGATAAATTAATTCAATAAATAAAATTATCGACTAATTTTTCAGACAATTATATTAACAAAAATATAAAATAATAATTCAATACATTAACGTTTCGATCTGGAATTGGACCGTCAGACGTTAAATTTTAAATAAATTAATTGGTGTAAACAACTGCACTTTGTTGTGAGCAGCGACTGAGTTGCGTGTTCTGATTGGCTTGCGCGTGTCATGTTTGTCCCTGCTTCCCATGCCTTGTCAAATGTACCGAAATTATCCAATTGCCCAACAATCACATAGCAATATTCATATAGACCAGACACTGTGATAAATAATGAAATTTAATGATTATTTATTATTGGCCCGATTTGACTTTCCATTATTCATATTGCCCGAACATTATACAATATAATGTTCTGATTAATCACATGGTTCATAACATACACCTATGTATATAAAAGTGTGCATATGAGTGAGTAACTAGCATGGAAGGTAACGCGACAGCCTCACAGTTGAACAGTAATTAAACCTTTCAATTTCATTGCCTCTTTGTCAAAAGTAACCGGTAGTTATGATAAAAATGTTTATAAACTCTATATGCCATGAATTAACTGTTATCAAATCCGAAAACGCATTTTATAAAACTCTGTTTGTTTGATACTTTTCAGGAATAATAATTTTTATCTCATGATATTCAACGGTGACAATAGATAAAATTTAAAACAGAGCTTCTTAGATATGTGATAATGTGTCTAATATATTCTAAAAATTACGAATTTTTCTCGTTGATATTACTATAATATTATATTTTATTTTTAAACGAACCGTTTTTAAATTTCGTAATTATCAATTTTTAAACGTGTTAGTAGACCGGCTTGAAGTTTTTGATACTTATTGCAGATACATTGAGAAATGAATTGTAAAAAATTTAATTCACTTATATGTGATTTAAGACACCCCTCATGCATCCTTAACTGTTTTCACCAAAAAAAAAAACAAAACAAACATTGAATCTAAAGTGAATTCCGGAACGGCAGCGCCATTGCCACATGGTCTGTATTTATAAATTCTATTTTGAATTGCGCCACGAATCTAAAAGGGTCGGAAGTTAGATGCGAACAACTTGACAATAGCGTACTCGACTGTACTTTAAAGCAGGAAAGCGACAAATGACAAAGGCAATGAGCGATCACGGCCAATCACCGACGAGCGCACGTTCCGTGCAGGTAGCTGGGAGGTGGTGGAAGTATCAACGGCTCTAAAATGTGCCTTTGCGACGCTGTTTGTAACTAAGTTCCGAACCTTTTAAATCCGTGGCGTGTACTATACATGGCCTATTGTGAAATTTGAAAAAAAATTTAAAATAACAAGGTTTCAAGTGTTGTTATGTAATAACGTTTTGTTTGTTTTGTATTTTTTATGGTTAGCATTTCTCTTTGACGTCAGTGGAGCTTACGCCTTTGCAACTTTTACCTATTTTTTTGTGTTTTAAAATAAAGAAAAATATAAACCGTCAGGTAGATTAATCTGTACCTGAAACAATTTATTAAAAATTGGTCAAGTGCAAACTATTGCACAATTAGTGTTTCGTGCTATCAGTCCACCTAGGGTTACCAGATTGGCGGGACTTGGCTGGATTGTCCAATAAAAATTAAAAATAAAAAACATGCACCGCCAGAGCTAATAATTCGATTAAACTTTGAAGAAAACTGTACTAATTTTAAATCTTTTCTAAATACAGAGAAAGGTTCTAAAATGATAAAGGCGGCTAAGGGAAATACTAAATATATGTGGCAAAAAAGTAACTTGAAAGGTACCATTAACTATTAGATTAAGCTACCTCTGTTTTTGTACCAATTTCAGCTGTTCAGCTCAATAGTTCATATTTTCGTTTTTCTTATAACAATAATACCTAAGTAAGTACATATTACTTAACTATATGTCGTGTTTCGGTTGATTAATGCAGATTTTAATTGTGTCCAGCCTAAAATCCTTTGGTCCAAATATTTTAGAATATTGTCCAGAAATTTTGATTTCCCAATCTGGCAACCCTAAGTCCACCACTTGTATGTTCTATAGCCAAATTTTGGTTCTGCAGTTATAAAGAAATAAACAATTAAATTGCTTATAACAATATTGATCCCGCAAGAATTTTTCAATTCTTAACTTTTTATTGTACTTTTTATGCTTTCAAATTTTTTACTAAAAGGATAGTTGATTCAATAAAAAATAAAATAAAAAAATGTTTTGATTAATTGTAGCTTTTGTTGAATTCGTGTTTCAATAAGCTTTTATAAATGAACAGAAAAGTTTAAAAAATAATTTGTTTATAACAATAGATTGCGCATTTTTTTGTTCTTTTTAAGTTTTTAAATTCAAAAAAAAGTTTTTAATACAATAAAGAATAAATTAACACAACAAAGGTGCTCGAAGCTCTATTATTTTATAACTCGGAATATTAGAAACTGCTGATGATGCAGAGGGTTCATCTTATGGCCCTGGCATAGTTGAAAAAACGAAAAAAATTAATGCTGTGTAAACGTCCTTTGAAACTTTAAATGCGTTTTTCTCAAAACCGTGTTTTCAAAGTCGGTGAGCACGATTTCTCAAAAACGACTCAACCGATCGGTCTGAAATTTTAACACAACCTTCTCTTCTTCTTCAGGGATTGATTTGAGAAAATTTCTGATAATTATATCTGCTTTATTAAACAATTTAACGAAAAAATTTGAGTCAAAAATCGGAATTTTTTTGGAGCTGCCATTTTGTCAAAAATCAATATTCGTCTATTCCTTCGATCAATACCTATATTTATCTATCCACTATTTTTTTTTAGTTTCAGATAATCGAAACCAGAAATATCTTGCTCACCGCCAGATACCTTTTTTTGAAGTACCTCCACAAGACGGTCTACAAGGAGCAGTGGAAATCAAAATGCCAAAATAAAGTTCAAAGTTTCCATTACATTTATTAACACTTCTTGTATTTGTCAAAGAAACTCCTTTTCAGAAAAAAATCGTGGCCTTGGAACTGCGTATAACCTTTTAGAGTGAAGTGTCATAAAGCATTATCCGCCCGGGTTTTTGGAGTGTCCGGGTTTGGAAAGCTGTACTGTATCTATACACAAATAAAATTGAAGTGCCTGTTTGTAATGTCAAAATAATAGCTTTTACTAAATACATAATATGAAGGTATATACGGTACTTATAACAAAAAAACAATTTTTAAAATTTTTGTCTGTCTATCTGTTTGTTCCGGCTAATCTCCTAAACGACTGGACCGATTTTGACGGGACTTTCACTGCAGATAGTTAGTGTTATAAGGAGAAACTTATGCTATTAAAAACTGTAGTTTGTCAAAATACATTCGGATTGAAAAAAATTTTATGTCAATAATCAGATTTCATCCAAAACTGCCACTCACCGCTTCCCTCTCCAACGATTTAAAATATCACAAACTACAAAGGCTGCCTGTCACGCGAGCTCAGAACGCGCGAGCGGTCTTTTGCGGATGGTTGTGTCTCAACGCACGCTTTAAAAAAATGTTTTCTAGCAGTTAGATTATACGTTTTTGTTTGTTTTGATATTTTTTATTTGTTCCTCTATATTATATAATATTAGGCACAGAATTTCGAGCTTGATTTCAATTCCTTGTCTGCCTCGAAATTCATTTTTAATTTAAGTTATAATCTTAAGATCCAGTCGCCTCAAGTTTTTGAATTTAGCACAGAACGAAGTTTTTACTTCTCCGAAATTTGTTTAACTTCCCGCTTAAAAAAAAAAAATTTTTTTTTTTCAAAAATCGGGAAGTTATTGGTTTCACCCCGATTTTCGAAAATCGAGTTTTCGTCAGATCTCGACGTTTTGAGGTCCTAGGAAGCTATTGAAACTATTTTGGCGATGATGTCCGTAGGGCTGTATGTGTGTGTGTGTGTGTATGTATGTATGTAAACCTTCTATATCTTTTGAACGGAGTGTCCGACTGAAACGCGGTTTGCGGCATCTGACGTGATCTTCGTGAACTTAGACTTCCTGAAAATTTGAAACGATTCGGCCCAAAAAATTTTGAGAAATCTTAAAAAAACAAGTTTCAAAAATTTTTAAAAATTTGTTTTTGTAAAATATTTTCTAAACTACTAAGCCGATTAATTCCAAAATCTAATCAGCTCTTCTCCTTAATAAACTGCATCTATTTCCGCAAACTGCATCAAAATCGGTTCATTTGTTCACGAGATACCGTGAACGAAAAAATCGTAAAAAAGTGTTTTTTTAAAATGACTTAAAATTGTTATCAGATCGATTTTTTTGTAATAAATTACTTTCTTAGGTTAAAAAAACTGCGTCGATCGCCGCAAACCAGATCAAAATTGGTTCATTTGTTCATGAGATAACGTGAACGAAAAATTAGGAAAAAAGTAATTTTTTATAATTACTCGTAAAATTCTTATCAAACCGATTTTTTTGTAATAATTTACTTTCTTAGGTTAAAAAAACTGCGTCGATCGCCGCAAACCGCATCCAAATCGGCTTATTTGTTCACGAGATATCGTGAACGAAAAATTTGTAAAAAAGTGTTTTTTTTAAATTGCTCGTAAAATTCCTATGAGATCGATTTTTCTGTAATAAATTACTTTTTTAGGTTAAAAAATTGCGTCGACTGCCGCAAATCGCATGAAAATCGGTTCATTTGTTCATGAGATATCGTGAACGAAAATTTCGTAACAGTGTTTTTTTTTTTGAGCTCGAAGAGCTAAAAAATAAACTTCTTGCTATATTTTATATATTTTTGAGCGTTTTGAACTCGAAAATAGCTGGAAGTTACAGGGATGGCCTGCAGGGTCAAACTTCTTTTCAAATTTTTTTTTAAGATTTCACGTCTTTTTCGAAAGTGTGAGACATTATTTTTATTTTTCCTCCAAAATAAACATATGTGCATGATAATAATTAATGTTAAAAATGTAAATAAAAAAAAGGATTGTTTGAAAATCCAATTTCTTATTCACGATAAAAATATAATATGTTGTTGAAACTGCGAACTAATAGGTTTTTTTTTATTGATGTAACTTACACTTACTTAAAATAAAAAAAAATCAAAAAAAATAAAAATATATGAGAAATATATTATATATAATACATAAATATCAAGTGGAAATAAAATGGAGTAGAAAAATAATTTTCCAATGATGTTGGCGGGAATCGAACTCTAGACCCTGCCATTACTGGCCTTACGTCTCAACCGCTCGGCCACCGGGCGGTAACAATACATTACTATTATTGTCGTATAGAAGCACTATATGGGTGATACTAAAATTTGGTAAGACGAAAGTCACGTGGTCACAAAACTATAAAACTTGGAAACTGGCCTCATATACACGACGTTGTATGGGAGAGAGGCAAAATCAATGTATAAGAATCTGTTAGAGATTCGTCGGCATTTAGCACAGAAAAGAATCTCTAACGAGATTCTTCGATAATAGCCGAAAACTCCACTATACTTTTGTCGCTACCGTGTTTCATCACAATCACTAGTATACTATAAATTGCGAGTGTATTAAAATGCCCGCATGTGGATAAATTCCTTACCATGTACTGACGTATAGTAGAAAAATACCCAAAGCTATATAACTATATTAATAACTCAATATCGTTTCAGTGTAGCGGAAAACCGATCACGACGTGATACACACATTCATATGCTTATCGTTTACGTCTATTTTTCCACCGTTACTACCTTTACCAAGTATGTGTGTCACTTCGCTTCCTCCATCGCTAGATATTCTAAATAAGTGATTCTCTACCTTTAGCTATCGCGTCCCAACCTCTTTTGATGTGATCCTTTGGCTGTTAATAAGACCGTGCAATTGGGACGATACTTTTATGGGACGACGTTTGATGGGAGGACGTTACGTTTGTGTGCGTTTGGATTAAACATGGCTATAGTTGAAGGCGACATCTAGATAACAGAACGAAATTTAGTATTTCGTTAGATGACAGCGCGTGACGCTTGCTATGTGTATGCGTTGGATTATAACTTTGCTTTTGTTAAAGGCGACAACTAGATGACTGATCAAAATTTAGTTATCGGGCGATATTTACTTACTTGAATTTCGTTAGTTGCCAGAGTGAAATTTAGATGACGGGGTAAAATTTAGTTACAGGGCGACATTTAGTTACTAGAGTTTTGTTAGTTGACTGGGCGAAATTTAGTAGCTGACAAAGCAAAATTTAGTTACAGAATAAAATTAAGTTACAGGGGGATATTTAATTACTAGAATTCCGTTAGTTGACGGAGCGAAATTTAGTTACTAGAACTTCGTAAGTTGACAAGGCAAAATTTAGTTACTAGAATTTTGCTTAAATTTATGTTTCACATCTGACAGGCTTCCCACGACGGCTCGCATTTTTTACACAAGTAAAACAAACTTATCAAATATCAGAAATACCATTGAGATCATAGTAATTTACAAATTATATGAAATGTTAATCAAATAGAATATATTATAAAATATAGTTACAAAAATTAATTCAATATTTTTTCGAGTAAACCTATACACACATTTATTTGCCATAAGGCACTTACCCTATTGGCGTCGGTCGAATAGCGGGACCTAGGGGTCGAACTAAAAATACCGAAAAAAAAATCAAAATCGTTTTAAAATTGAAATTTAACGCTTTAGTAAACATTAAAATTTGCTGCTAAAATTTTAATAAAAACAGCCTACATTTTATAAAAACGCTATTATTTTAAGGGTTTGTATTAAGGATTATTTTTTTGTATTTTGTCCAAACACAAACTTTAATTCACATAATAAAGCCACAATACCAGTATTAGCAAATACACTATAATGTCGGCAGGGTTTTGGCACTGCAACCCGAGTTTTTTAACTATTTTTATTATTGTTAAGTCTTCATTGATAAATTTACACAAACTACCAAGGATGAACTCATAAATGGCGTTGAAACTTGTGTAATGCATACCTACGTTTTTTAATACTCTGATGTGAAATTTATTTTTGGACAAAATAAGCAAAAGTTTATTATTTTTTAATCCCCTATATTATTAAACGAGCTAATCTTGTATCTACCTATGTCCCTAAATATTTTCTCGAAAACGGCCCTAACGATTTGGATGAAATTTACTGAACAGGGATTTTGGGGAGCAAAAAATCGTTTTAGATAGGTCTCATCTCTCGAAAAAATCGTTTTCTTACAAATTTTATCATTATCAAAATAAATTTTTTGACGTATGAAAATACTTAAATATTGTAAGTAGATTTTGGAATTTTATACAAACAATGAAACAATTGTTTTCAAAATATTATGACAGTTAATCTTTAATTACTATCCAAGTGAGACTTAAAATAAATACGTATTTGAAAGAAAGTTAAAAACAATTATTATTATAGGTGAGTAATTTTAATAAATAAATTTTTAACCTAAATTTGAATCGAAAGATGCAATATCATAGATTCGGATTATTTAACTTTCCGAGCAAAGCTCGGTCACCCAGGTACTGGTTTCGTTTATTTTGGAATTCGGATATAAATTTCCTTAATTTCAGACAAAAAGCTGGAGTGTAGCGGTGAACCGATATCTGTCGCATGAACCAATATAGAGTCAGCTACCGGGTAATGCACACACATTCATGATTTTCTTGTGAGTAGTGTCTGTGAAGTTAAACAACCTTGGTTACTATGACGAAAACAGGTGAAAACAACCGAAGTTTTCTCAGGTAGTGACAACAGTGCCATCTCGCGAGCGTCCGAAAACGGTCCGTCTCGAAACACGGCAAGCCTTAGGAAGCTAGGTCTCCTGGTCTCTTGGTTTCAGAACTGATAAGCTACACACTTTTGTGTGAAATTTTGGAATTGCGAAATCTTGGAATTCCGGTATGCCAGGTACCTCTGTTCTAAATCATACAATTCGCATGTTGCCAGTTCGCTGTCAGCTTAGGTTATTCCGTATTATGTCTTTAGCATCTTACATAAAATTGAAACAAAACACAATGCAACAAATACGAGTTCGTTATGCCATGAAGAATATATCAGTTTTGCAATTCTGATTCGTTAAACTATTTTTGTCGATTACACAATACGGTACTGGGGCGACGGGCACAAAAACATCCAGAAGCTATGTAATAACGAAATTCTCAACGAGCTTCTGTATATTATAGGATATAATATATTCAGTATATAGAATGTTCTAAAAATACAGCACAATCTACACATATCAAAAAAGCGTGACGTTTTTATAAGCTTCAGAGTAACAAAGATCACCGAAATGATGTTTGCATAGCGTTGCTATTTTCAGTATATCAGAAACTAGTTCCCAAAATATGAAAAGTGGATAAAGTAATTTCAATTTATTAATAAAACCGGCCAGGCACATGTTGGGCACACACATGATAGGGTTTCGTAGTATTCGTATGACGTATATATAGACTATTTACGGGTCGTAATCGGTGCATGACAAATATCATACCCTAACCTAGAAATGCGTCATTACAATATATTGATACTGTTCTATAGATTATTAATTAAAAAGAAATCGAGTGTCCATGAGTTAAACCAAGTATATATAGCTGTGGCTCTTGCCTTCTCTATAGAAATATGATAACCATTAACCATATAACAAATATTGTGAGGAAAATTCAGTTGAGCTAGAACTTATTAATATATAATATCTTGTTCAAAATTATTTTCGTTAAAAGTGTTTATAAAGTGCTACCCTCTTGATTTTATTTTAAGATTATTTAATCATCTGGTTTCAAAGTTATTAACGACTTTGGGAGCTTATATCACAGGAAATAATTTCATAAAATATATATACATTTGCGAACTTCATTTTTATTATTATAATGTTAGTTACATATTACTTAGCCCATAAAAAACAAGTACCTCACTTTGCACAAAGTTTTCAAAATAACAAAGGGAAAATTTAATTAACTCTAAAACCAATTGAGTTTTTTAATACAGTAAATTGAAACAGTTGCATTTGGTATTTAATTGAAAAAAACAGAAAGATTTTCATTAACGGAAACTGCGTCTTTGTGTGTTTAGTATTAGAGTTGTTTATTGAGGAAGAAAAGGAAATTAAACATTTCTTATTGCTTTTTTCCTGATCGTAGCTTTCTGATCATAAAAGTTGTTTGAACACGATATTGATCAAACGGATCAGCGGTTTGAGACCAAATTTTGGGAGGATAGATAGATCTTTATTGACACAACAATAGGACCAGATTCAATCCTAGGAATAGTCTTTCATCCATAAACGTACTCAGGGGAGGGCAGAAGGGGCAGCTGCCTCCCCTGGATTTTGAGAGACGTCATCAACCGTTGTGCTGAAGATCATCGAAAATTACTTTTAAAATAAATGTCTAATTTAAATTAAATAAATGCATATTTAATATTTATATTTATTTATTTGACTACTGGCACAAGAGCCCACGTATCACTTTTCACGAAGTGTTTGATTCACGTATAAATTTTGACCAGTAGTACAGATAGAATAGATGTACAAGAAAAATATGTTTGCCTGACTTACCGTGGTATAGCAGGTACTGCGCATCCGGTTAATGTGTCCAAAAATGTATGCCAAAAAAGTGTTTGATGTATTTAATACTAGTCGTTACCCGAACACCGCATACGATTTAATATAAGAACAATCATGACGGAATGTGTTATTTGTGTAATTTGTAAAAAAAATGCTGGGAAGATCAATGTATTTTCCGAGACTACTTTAGAAAAGTGTCAAACTACGTTAAATATTCGTCAATATTATAATTTAAAGTACAGTAGTGTGGTTATACCATTGAATGTGTCTCCTACTAATGGCTGTCATCAACAATGTTATTCAAATTTTTAACCTTCCCTGCATTTTTTTTTACAAATTACACATCGTATGTGTGCGGGTAACGGCTATAAAATACGATATTTGCTATTCATTGGCATGTTATCTACATAATATGTTCCAATTAATCAAAACATGCTTAACTGATTTCTATCAATCAAACACTTTTTTGGCATACATGTTTGGACACATTAACCGGATGCGCAGTATCTGCTGTACCACGGTATGTCAGACATGTACATATTTCTTCTTGTTCATCTATCCTATCTGTACCACTGGTCAAAATTTCTACGTGAATCAAACACTTCGTGAAAAGTGGTACGTGAGCTCTTCAGCTATACCTATAAAACAGAATCTCCCGCGGGCGATTTCCTGTACACTACATAGGTACACCTAATGTTTCGTGTATAGGTGTCAAGTGTGCAGGGCAAAACAAGCGGGGGAGACCTGGCTTAAAAAAAATCTGATTTGCCCCCCCCCCCCTTGACCAAAGCTGTGTACGCCCATGCTTCCATCTGTCCTTGTTACAAAAATATATACATATAGAAGTTACAAATATCAGTCAGGCAATAGTATAAATAATTGTACATAAAATAAATACTATGGCAGTTAGAAAAATTACCTAGCTTTGTCGATGATTTTGTTTATCATTTAATAAAAAAAATATGAATATGCGATGATACATTAATATTTCTTTCATATGAAGGTCATTAATTAATAATTGAGGGGCTAAATATGGTTTTTTAAAATTTAAGGTGATATGTGGAGAATTCCAAAAGTAGTAGACCTAATACTATAAGGACTTAAGTAAATCGTTTTTTTTTGTTTTTTAGCAAACAGAATAGAAATAAATAATAATGAAGAAGTCTACGATTTGCTATATTTAAGCATGCGTAGGTGTGTAATATGATCTCTATAGAGAATATCGAAAACAAAATTATTAATTGATCATTTGTATCTGGTCCGATAGTCCCATGAACTACCATAAACCACGTCACCATATTAAATTATTGGTAAAACTAATACATTGACCAATCTAAGTTTCATTTTCACTGAGAGTATAAGGAATATTTTTTTTCAATTTGAAATAAGCAGATTAAAATTTAATAGCTATATGTTCTGAAAACTTCATATTCTAATAAATGTTACATTAAGATTCTTAACTGTATTTACAACCGGGATGTTTGATATGTAAATATAAAGAGCCCTATTGTTCTTGGGGAAAATCAGCGCATGCGCAGAAGAGATATATACTATAACGTTGATTTTAATTTATAATATAATAATGATATATTTTTCATAACGGTTTATTATTCTGTTAATTTTTACAAGAAAGTTTTGTAAAAAATGTTTTTTTGTAAACGTTATAGTTTCGGAAATAATTTGAAAATAAAAGGAATCAGCTGTTCCTTTGTTCTGAAAATCTGTCAAAACTAAATTAGTTAGGTAGCTTTGGTTGATTTTTACATGACGTGATAATAACCAATAACCATGCAAACGAGTAGCAAATATCCCAATATTTAAGACTAGCCATTACCCGCGTCATTGCATGGATTAACAGAAATGTTAATTTTTTTGTTATATGTCAAATTTCAATATTTTTGAAGTTGGAATTATGTGACATATAATAATGTAGAACAAGTCCCTATAGAGTATAGACGGATGCCGTGCAATTTTGAAACAATCTGTATATTTTTCACAAAATTGTGTTTTGAAATGCTGAACGTTATTAGTCCTTTGTTTCTATTGAAATTTATTTTCCTTAAATTTTTCACCTTTCAGTTATATAGCTATTTGTCACAAAAGAAAAAACACAAACAAAAATGAATATGTCAGAAGTTTCAGTCAAGCCTATAGCATTTTGCATTTTTTTAAATTTTAATTTTCGTATTTGTGAGATTGTTTTGAAATACAAAAAAATCCCTCAAGCGTATGAGACGGAATATGGAATCGACTAACACATTGTTTGCCTTTCAAGTGAACACACCAATTTACATTAATTTTGGAAACGCGTTGTACATTATTTAAACCACTACACATTTCAAATGGGTCTAATTTTGTTATATTTTTTTCTTGAATTTTTAGATAATTGTAATCACTGATACATTACCATTTAAAGTCAAATTGCTACATGCAAAAATTTAAAAACATTAATTCAATTGAAACTTCAAATTATCGAGCTAAATATAGTCTACTTTATATTTATCCACGTGCATATAGCCTAAGTTGCTGAGCACGTTTTATTTATAAAACAAAAAAATTAAAAGCCGATAACTGTATAAATAAAAAATTTTGCGTCCGCAACTGTAGAATATTATAATGCTAGAAATAATAGTTATAATAGATATGGCGACAGAATTGGTCAAAGAACACTTAGTGGCAGAAACGCTTTTTTTTCGTGTAGTCTGAGCCCTCCTCTATAAATCCGCTTGGTGCAGTAGGGGTCTAGCGCGTTGCGGTATGCCGTTGAGGCGCTTAAACAAACGGCAAAATTCAAAAGTCGTCTACGAAATGGCAGAAAATGACTAAACAGCATCTGGAAGACCTCCTAGATGTAGGTAAAATATTTTCTGCCAATTTATCTCTATCAATATCAATTCAAAAATTTAAAAAAAATGGATTTAAAGTTAAAACTTAACGGAATGGTTGATTCGGTGGCCCGGAATTCGAGTGACCTCACCTCCTTTCGATGGTTCTTTAAAATTAGCACAGGCAAAAATTCACAAAGTCCACGCAGAAACTCTTCCCAGGCTAATAGTACACAAAAAATATTATCTGCCTATTTTGCCACTGCTAGAGTTAAACTTTCCGCGAAGATAACGCGTTTTTGCAAGGTCGATTTTGGCTGTAAACTGTACCTCGGGACTCTTTACAAGAAGACGAATCGTTTGAGCTCGATTTCACTCACCGAGCTTGTTTTTTTTTTTTTTTTAAAGTTGTTTATTTTGTATTTATTTTTTATACAGACAATCTCTGTAGGGGGCAAATTGGCAGAAAATATTTTTCCTGCAACTAGTAGGTCCTCCAGATGCTGTTCTGTTCTGCCATTTCGTCGAGGACTTTTGAATTTAGCCGTTTTTTAAGCGCCTCAGCGGCGTACCGCAACACGCTAGACCCCTACTCCACCAATCGGATTTGTAAAGGTCAGACTACACGAAAGAGGCGTTTCTGTCACCAAGTGATCTTTGACCATTTCTATCGCCATCACCTAACAGACGGGGGCGTTTTCTGTTGACTCGGCAGGTTATTTTATATTAAAATATAAATGCAAGTGCCTCGGTGATTGCGCGCAATTTCAAGCAACATTTTTCGGAACGATGTGATATGGAACGAAGCTGTTATAGATTGAATATATATTTTTTTTAAATGGGACCATTTACCGTCTGTTTTTGTCCTAAAGCAATTTTATGAGAATTTAAACAGTTGCTATATTATAGAGTAAAAAATGGTTTCCCATATTGTACTGCCAGTGTTTTAAATTGTATCGATGTAAAAAATACAGAATGGATTGCTTCGAACTAAATTAAATTTATAAAGAAAATATTTTACACTCGTAAATTAATTATGCCGTGATGTTTTAAAAACAATATACTGAAGTTCTATCAAGATTAAAAATTGTACTGAATTTGACTCTGTTCAAAAAATAGAGTAACTGTGACATGTGACAGCATTTGAAAACTCTGAAGATGATACAAAACGTATCGAAACGTCAGCATTAAATGCATGTTTAAAAAATTTCAGTATTGCTTTATTTTCGATCCTTGTGCCACGGAATTTTTTCCAAATACCTATCATTAAAAGTTGTAAGTTAATTCGGAACAAACAAATTGGAAAAGAGAAAATATACTGTACATGAATAGTTCTGTCTAAGTATCCTATAAATAAGTAAAAATTTCGTTTAAAACTCAGAAGACATGAATAGCTATTATTTTGATTTATTTGTAACGATAACGTAAGTATTAATATATACTTCAGCATAAAGTAGTGTTGATCCAATAGAATGTTACGATGAAGGAAGGTTTTGGTTGAGGATCATAAATAAATAAGCTTTACCAATGTTTCGCTAGTGGCCAACGTTTCGAAAAATTTATTTTCATCTTCAGGGCCTATGAACATGTATATATGTTTATAATTTAGATCATAATATATTTAACAGTTACAATAAGTTTTTTTATTAGAGCTACTATATAAATCTACTACATACCTCAAGCTGGTCGAAAGGTGGTAAATTGTTAAAACAAGATACATAAGCATATTACTATGAGTTTAAAAAAAATATTAATATGAACATATGAATATTAATATGAACATCTTATTTTAATAGTTTGTTATAATAAAATGTTCATATTAATATTTTTTTTAACCCATAATAATATGATCATGTATGTTGTTTTAACAATTTACCACCTTTCGACCAGCTTGAGGTATGTAATAGATTTATATATAGTAGCTCTAATAAAAAAACTTATTGTAACTGTTAGATACATTATGATCTAAATTATAAACATGTATACATGTTCATAGGCCCTGAAGATGAAAATAAATTTTTCGAAACGTTGGCCACTAGCGAAGCATTGTTAAAGCTTATTTATTTATGATCCTCAACCAAAACCTTCCTTCTTCGATTAATATATACCACAACACATTCTAATACCCTGACAATAATTGATAAATTATGTGTAGAGTATAATTGAAACAATAATAATTAATTTATTGCATGTACCGCTTCAGTGAAATGTGCTTTATTATCGCTCTGCGCGTCAGCGCTGAATCTCGTATATACGAGAAGTTATTGTTACGCATTGTTACCCCATAATGCTACGCCTATGGAATTTCTAGAAAACTCCATAAAGTGCTCGAAGGTCAACGAACAAACAATAAAGGCAGGTAACGGACTTCCGACCGTTAGAGGCGCGCACGCTTGCAACAATGAATTCAGGTAGTCAGAAGTGGGATATAGGAGACTCGGACGCGTGGTGAGGCAAGGGAATGGCTTCTCGAACGTTCTGGAACATAGCCCAACATCTATAAAAAGCGGCCAGAGGAAGGGCGTCAAGTGAGTTGAGTTCAGTCAGTTACAGCGTGTTGACAGTGAGTAGACGTACAGCTAACTGTTTTACATAAATTGTGCGTGTTCTGGCATTACAATATAAATTCTGTTACAGTATTGAGAAAATAAATATAACTCTAGTCAGTGCGATAGTAAATAAATAACTTATAGTGTGTTTGAATAGACAATTGCGCTGATAAACTCTGTGTTGTGTTTTAGTGTGAATTGAATATTTCTTTGTACATAATTCTTTGTTACTTAGTCTTACGTTGTATAAATTAGAACTATTAATTTTATTTCTGTTAAAGTTACCTATACGTTTTTGTGTGTGTGTTTTTACTGTTTGTTAAACAGTTAATATCTTAAATAAATACTTTCCGCTACAGACTATATAGCAGTTTTGTTACATTATTAAAGCTAATTACGCACGAAATTCATCCAAATTGTAGCTTTTTTGAAAATAAGAGATTATGTTCTATAAAAAATTGTAACTGAAAATCGCGAACAGCAGTTGTCGGTTGGTTTGTACATACATCCGAGCTCTACAGATCGCATTTTTGACAGATCGCCCTGATTTATATTCTATTCACTGTTTATTTGTTAAACTAGAACCCTTTTCATGTTCACCCAAATTCGATCAATTGTTTAATTTTTATACCTAAACAATATAATTTTATTATTTTTGACTGAATGATATTAGTTTAGGTCAAAATTCGCCTTTTCAAAATTTAACAATGTTTTTCGTTTTGAAGTCCCCCGAATCCAAAAAATATATTTTTGGAAAAACTCTGTGCGTCTGTTTGTCTTTATACACGATAGATACAAGTCAAACGGATGAACCAAATTTCGGGAGGGAGTTTGATACGCAAATAATATGAAGAGCCAATTGTTTTTGGAGAAAATCGGCGCATGCGCAAAAGAGATATAAATGATATAATGTTGTTTTGTATATAATAATAGTGTACTTTTCATAACTCCAAAACTCGAAAACAAGTTTTGTTCCCTTGCCTTCAAACCACATAACCTCCATTATTTAAAATCTCAACCCTCTATAGGTCGAAATAATAAGCCATTTCGGTACACATTTTTCCTCCGTAACTCGAAAAATAAATTGGACCTCTGTATTTCGAACATAGCAACCCACTTAGAATGGATCTTAAATTTTACAAGTCGAATATATCCTTACAAAATCCGTCTAAGTCGAAAACTCTATAATTCGAATTTTTTGGCGTCTCCCTTGAAGTTCGATTTACAGAGGTTCTACTGCATATAAATAATAGCAAATATCAAAATATTTAATAATAACCAATACCTGCGTCACCGCACGCGTTAACAGAAATTTTATTTTCTTTGTTATACTATATCAACTGTCATAATTGGAATGGTCCCGTCACCCAATTAGCTAGAATTTTTTAATTGAAGTCGACATAAACTTAATTTAATTCCTTGAGGTCAACATGATTTGTACCCGGCGAAGCCGGGTCGAGTAGCAAAATTACCTACTTGTATAATTCATTTTTATAATAATCATTAAAGCAAATTTTTTATAGACATAAACCTTCCAAGAATTAAGCCATCGAATGTCATAAACAGAATTCAAATTCGTTCAGTAGTTCCAACATCTTCTTGTATACTATGCAATAAGGAAGTACGTTTACCTACCGATATAAACAAAATGTTATTTTTTTAGTACTTACTGACAATACAAACATCCTCCTGTCTTTCACAACACTTTAGGTGATAAATATTTACTTATTTTTATTGAAATTTTAATATTCAAAAGAAAATATGATATTGTTTGTGAACGTTTGTGAACAGTGGACGAAAATATTTTTATCATATACTTACAGTGTAAAATCTATCCCATCGAAAACATAAATGTGAAAAAGGATACCAAGTTCAATATTAAGAAATTTACTTTCATACTGTGAAAAAGGGTGCCAAGTTTTTACTTGCCAAAGTTTTCGTGTTTTATATTATGATTTATACCTAAACTTTATGTTTATATGTGTGACAACTTTTAAAGAAATTATTATTATTTATCATTCAAAAGTGATTTGTAAAATTAATGTTTTCTCTTGTATAGTTTTCTTCTTCGAAAGTCGCTGGACGCCAAATTTCAACTTTGTATGTCATCTTGAAATGGATTAGGTTTTTGATCTATATATCAATGAGTTAATCAGTCAGTCAGTAATAAAAATGCCGATTTTTAGACGTTAATATCTCAATAACCATTTGAGCTGTATTTATGTAATTTAAGGTTCTGATTAATCTAAGGAATTTTTATAAGTAAACCAAATTTCATGTGTTTATGTTAAATAGATTTTAAGTTATTAAGGGATCAAAAGTGACTCTAAATGGTTCGTGTAATATAACACACGACTGGGGGCTGCTACTTCTTTTGTCGTGGTTGAAATTGGCTTGATACGCTGCCGCGTGTCTAGATAATTGAAGAGACCGGGCTTTTTATTGCGTTATATAAAGAGTTTTTGTTAAACGGATAGTTAAAGAAAGCAACATAATTTTACGAATAGGTGGTTTTAATTTTGACTAAATTAAGGTGAAAAAAAATATTTACATACTAACAAATTTATAATCTGTTAACTATATTGTTTGTCGTTTTTTACTATGCTAGTATTTTAATTGTATCTTCCGTTGCATTTTTTTATATAAATCATATCTTGGGATATGGTGCGCAGGGCAAGAATATCAATATCAATATACTATATATTGATCTATAAAGAGACGAGAATCCCTTTGTCAAAAATCGAGTAAACATAATTTTGAATTTTAATTACGTACTTAATTAGTTTGAGGTTTCATTAGAAAACTCTCGACGCGCTCCGTTTAATAAGTGTTACTTTTCAAACTTGTATGAAACAGGATAACTGCATACAGTTAAAAGAAACTAAATTCTTTACAATTTTTGTTGTGTTGGTGTGAAAATATAACGTTTACGTATTGGAAACATGAAAATTGATACTTTTCAGAAAAAGTTTAATATTCCTATTTTGATGACATGTATATCGTTCCTTTTGAACAGGTATACATAAAAAAAATGCAAATCTAAGTGAACAAAATTGAATTTGATCTGAAAAGAAAAAAATACACTTTTATTAAATATATTTTTCAGATAAAATATTAGTTCATATTACTCTATAAGAAAAAAATTAGATTTTTTTTGTTTTCAGAGATATACACTGACCGGCAAAAAAAACGCAAACCTAAAATGATGACCAGTTTCAAATTGCAATAAATTTGAACGTATCGCTCGATTTGAATGAGTCTTTTTTTTATTTGAAAGGTCTATGCTTTGTCAATATTTTTGTATGTGCTCTGCCCATTTTGGCGCTCTTCCATTTCGGCTGTAAAGAATGACGCTAATGCGCGTTTTTTTCATACATTTGGTGTTAAAAGCAATAGAAACATGAATAAAAAAAACAAATGCTCAGAACAGACGAGGCTACACGTTCCTTTTGTTTAAAATTAATTTCTTTCTCGGTGTACCCCACAGTAAGCTTCTAAGTGTATAAAGAAAACGCGCATTAGCGTTATTCTTTACAGCCAAAATGGAAGAGCGCCAAAATGGGCAGAGTACGTACAGAAACATTGACAAAGCATAGACCTTTCAATAAAAAAAAACTCATTCAAATCGAGCAATACGTTCAAAAGTTATTGCAATTTGAAACTGGTCATCATTTTAAGTGTTGCGTTTTTTTGCCGGTCAGTGTAGTGAAGTGGATTGGAAAAAAAGCCTCGAATCCGGTGTGTCTCGAATCGAAAAATGTTTCCTGCAAAAACTGTAGAGTCACCCCCAACATTTTGCTATAGTTTGTAACCGCATGTCGGAAGGGGCGGCGGGGGATATGCATCATTAAAGTTCCAGAAAACCCGTTTTTGCCCCATAACTCGACCAATATTATCGGGAGAAAAAATGTTTCAACAAAAGTTGTAGAGAAAAAGAATCCACGTAAGCTCGTTCCAGATCGGGTCTGATAAGACAACCCATTCGCGAGATATCGCCATTTTAGTGCTCGAAATTATGAAAAATTGAATGTCAATTTTTTAAAAAAACCATCGCAGCTAGGAGCTTAATTTTCTTTTTATAGCAAAGGTACTCAAGACCCCTTCTTTGCACCGGAAGCTGGACGCGGTAGGTCAATTAGAACAGGCAGGAGAGGGGGAAAACGATTTTTTTAAGTCTCCCATAACTTTGGTTCTAATTGACATATCGACCTAAACCAGACGCCATTTTTTTTGGTTTTTTTATCTACTTTTATGCGACAAGTAAAACAAAAAAAAAATTCTCTCAAACTCAAAAATTCAATACTTTTCCTTAGCTACGCAGCAAAATTCAATTCAATTTTGCTTCGTAGCTAAAGAAAAGTAATTTTGACGACATAACATAAGAGAGAGACAGTTCATGCAATAAAACTTTGTTTCGCCCACCAGCAGTTGAGTTTGAGAGATTTTTTTTTGTTTCACTTGTCGCATAAAAGTATAGATAAAAAAACGAAAAAAATTACGTCTGGCTTAGGTCGATATGTCAATTAAAACCAAAGTTATGGAAGATTTAAAAAAATAAGTTTTCCCCCTCTCCTGCCACCGCGTCCAGCTTCCGGTGCAAAGAAGGGGTCTTTAGTACCTTTGTTATAAAAAGAAAATTAAGCTCCTAGCGGCAATGGTTTAAAAAAAATGGCATTCAATTTTTCAACATTACGAGCACTAAAATGGCGATATCTCGCGAACGGGTTGTCTGATCAGACCCGATCTGGAACGAGCTTGCGCGGATTCTTTTTGTCTACAACTTTTGTTGGAACATTTTTTTCCACCCGATAATAATGGCCGAGTTATGGGGCAATAACGGGTTTTCCGGAACTTTAAAGCAGCATACCGACATGCGGTCACAAATTATACCAAAATGTTGGGAGAGCTCAACTCTACAGTTTTTGTATGAAACATTTTTCGATTCGAGACACACCGGTTTAAAATTCCCAATCCACTCCACTAATATATGTATAATCTTCATAAATAAAATTTAAATGTCTGTCTGTGATTTTCAAATAAATCGTTAAACAACTGTTTTTAGATGACTTACAGGTGTAGCCACCGTTCGCTACATTGTTAAGAAACACCCATTGTTACATTGCATATTAGAAAAATTTATTTTTATACGTCCTATATCGTATGAAAATTCACATATAAATGTTTTTAGATGTTTTTTATCTGTCTGTCTGTTTATCCAAACTAATCTTAGGAATGGCCAAACGCGGTGTACTGATGACACTTTTATAGGTTTATATAGGCTATCTAAGGTCACAATCTAGACTTTGATTTTGACGTTAAGACTTTTTTTTAAGCCGAAGATCGATATTCGACACAACATTCGCTACAGGGAGCGTATTCTCAGCATTTTTTCGACATGTAAAAATGTATAGATACTGTTTGTTTTTTTAATTGGATAGCTTAAAAACTTCAACCAAAACGCTAAAATAATGTTCTCTGACAAATAACATGAACCATTTAAAATGTCTGACACCTCGAATATGTGGAACATATTTTTTTGAAATTTTTTTTTCTTTTTTATAGCGGGAAGTTAAAAAGCTGTTAATACATGCCCAGTAAGTCGAATTTTAATTATTTCAGTCGGTTGTTTGACTATAATAGGGTTGTCATTCTTGGAATATGCTTTAAAGTATTATTTAATTATCAAATAAGTGAACAGTTTGAAATACGCACAAAGCGGAGCCGCAGATACAACTTCTTTAAAATATAATTTTTCAGAATTTTATAAGTGTGTATAAAAAAATGTGATAGCAAATATAACTACCCAGAATTCTTTACAGTAATTATCTTAATAATGATATTCAAACGTCGGTAAACTGAGATAAATAAAGAATTTTAATTGTGTTCTAGAAGTACTTTTAATATTCCAGGAATTTAAATCGCCAGCAGAAGTTTTTTTCCAAATTATTAAATGTAAAAATTATTATTTGTCGACGCATTGACTTTAAATGATTTTTTATTTACATGTATTGATAAGAAAAGGGAAATTTTTTTCCAGGCGACTAGCAAATAATAACTTGATAGCGATTAATTATTTTGGCAATAATTATATTAGATGAGCATCAAACGCAAGGTATTATAACAATTAAATAATGACTGCTACTTTAAGGTATAGCGAACATAATCATATTATGCAAGTCAATTGAAATCATAGGCGAGGTACTATAAATAATGACGTACTGACTAATATTAACAGTGGTGTGACATAGATTGTATCATAACAACTTGTGAAAAGGTGAAGGCGTTTGGGGGGGAGTTCTTTAAAAAACAATTACGGGGTTGTGTCTAAGCGATGGCGTTTTTTTGTGCAGTGAAAAGCAGAGGGCGTTTAAGGGGAGTTCTTTGAAAAACAATTACGGGGTCGTGCCGATGCGATGGCGTTTTATATTACGGAATATTGCTTCTTTGTTTCTTACTTTACTTGATTATAACTTTAAAGATATAACAGAATCTCAATAGTATAATTTAGGAAAGTCCATTTTCTATTTTTTATCCGCCGTCAAGTTTCCGCTTAACTATAAATTCAGTTACCAACGATGCCAGTTTCAATGAAAACAAAGCTAACAACTGATTATTAAACTGCTAATTTTTACTTAATACTATCCTCCTCAGCAGCTGCCAACGCACTATTTTTGCAATCCACTTTAATTTTTTTTTTAATCCCTAATTCAGATTAATTAATTAATTAATAATAAATATTAACCATAATAAAAAGAGAGTATGTCTTTAAGAGTATGTCACAATAGAAGTGAAACGTCTGTCTTGACTACTTTGTTTAACCAACCATAGATGACAGTGCAAATCATGCGCGTTGTGTGGTGCATAAATAGTGCGTCAGTTATTAATTGTGCTCTACTTTTTTTCCTTTTCAATCTAGCTGTCATCTTGATTTTACATTTGGTCGCGTCACGAACTTACCATGATTATAGAATTTTCACTTCAAAAACAATAGCAATAAAATAAAAACTATTAGATTACATCACGGATAAACCATTTCAAATCAACATTAACATGTTTCTAGATTATGATATCGTTTTGAATGGGATAAATGATTTTTTCTTCATACTTCGATCTAAAGTGCATACTTTTGACATCAATTGTAAGTCAGAAAGACTGACATTTACTCCTTGGTGGGATTACATGCATTAATGCGAGAAGTTTGTACGTTCGTGCGTTAGTAAAGCAAAAATAAAGCGGTATGTGCAATAGCCAATCAACTGTTGTTCAGATGTCGTTTCCATGGCAACCCTATTACATTTTAGCTAATAGTCACGAACAGCTGTCATTCGTGTGTTTATGTATAACGTTATAGCTTCTTGCTTTGAATCTATCTATGTTTTAATGTAATTAATAATAATTAATTAATAAATTAATGTTTTTAATAAGCATTCTTACGACCGAGGTATACACCACACTGGCCAAAAGTGTGATACTTTGTCCTTTACGCGCGCAGGGCAATACTATCACATTTTCGGCCCTTGTGGTGTAATATACTATTAAAGATTTCCCGCATCTCTGTAATGTACCTATTACTGTGTAAGTTTCAAGAATATTCGCTATACATAATTGTTAATGTTAACTCGTGATATCAAAGTGTGAAATGATCAAAGTTTCAGCTAATGGAATAAGCGAAGCTCAATGCTATAAACTGTCACGTAGTATAATTAATAATGATGTAAATTGTATAATGCATCATGAACGAAACTCAAGCCACACAAATTAGTACGTTGATGTCACAGTTACAGTTCTGTAATTTCTGGATTTCATAACGCGTTATCAAGAAATTGAACAACGCAATAATATGCCTATAAGTTTTTACATAAAGCTGCATCCACAATAGATTCGTATTTCTACCGATCTGTTACGATTTCGTACGTCATGAATACCTGCACTGGTCCCGAACAGCAGTTGGAGCTGTTTTGTGAGGGTCGAGAGACGAATATCTGTTGTATTGGCTTCTGCTACTGCTAGAGCAGAAAGTTCTCCTTTAGTAAAAAAAGAATAGGTGCACCATTTTATTGAAAATAAATCTGTAGAGGACTTTTTTAAAACTTGCCAATGGGTGTTCCATTAGGGATTTTTTGTGACAGCTGTCAATTCAGCCATATTGAGTTCCATTTTTTTTCTGTTTTGACATTTGCAAAGAGGAAGGTTTGCCATTTGTTAAAATTCCATCGTATACTACGAAATTTTCCAAAAAAATCATCTTCAGGGATGAACCACATTTTCATCTCAACGGCTATATAAACAATAAAAAAAAAAATTTATTTTCTTTTTATTTTTGTGGCGTGAATTAGTGAACATTGATCTGCATAACAGCTCTAACAGTGGATTTATTGAGCCAAAAATTTCCTGGACGAATTATCTCAAAAATTGGTGTTGTTGCATGGTCACTAAGAACATGTAATTTGACGTCTTTGGACTTCTTTCTATGGGCTATGTTAAATCACAAATCTACAGCAATAATCCAGAGAAAATTGATGAATTAAAAGCGGAGATTATTTGTGTTATCGGTGAGATTCAGCTCAATATGTGTGAAAAGGTCATCGAAAATTTTGACAAAACAGTCACCATCTGTAGAGCATCAAGAGGTGGTTACTTCCATGATATTCTTTATAAAACGTAAATGGCAAACCTTTAACTTTCATATAATGCAAAAATTAAGATACTTTCAATGTAAACATTGTGTTTTTTAATTAAAAAAAATCCTTAATGAAACACCCTATACATATACGAAATTACTCGGATAACTCTACCACCGTATAACTATTCCTCACAAAATCAATCGTCATCTCTCTGTCATTTTGTGCCGTCGAAATGAGATATCGGACTGGAAACAAACACATTTGATAGTCCAACCCGTCGGTCCGCCTATCGGTCGTCATCATTTATTGTCGTATCGGACTTCCAATTTATGCATTATAATCATGGTGTTTGTTTTTCTTCCAACGTCGTCCGATCGGATAAGGAGAAATACGGATCCAATGTAAGTGCATAGCATTTTCACAATAATTCTACTCTTTTCTTTAGCAAACAACTCCCCTCCTCAGCAGAGTTTTCGCGAGTTGACTTGTGTCAGTGATAAGCAGTTTTGGTAACACAAATCGACTTGCGCCGACTCATTAATAGGCGAGGAGTCGGTAACAGTAAAACTGCACTTACCTATACGGATTCTGAAATGTAGCATAGGAATGAAAAGTATTTAATCATAAGTACAACATAAGCCCGGTGTGCCAGGGTTTATCCTGGCAGAAATATTTTTTATAAATGTTTATTTTTTTAATAATCATAAGTAATTTGCACTTTTAAGGAAATTAATTTCTCAAAGACCATTGTATTGCAAATTTTATGTATTTTCAAAAAAAACCAATGGTGTGCCAAGGTTTATTCTGGCAGAAAAGTCTGTCATACCACTTTATATATTATAGCCTTCACAGAGAGTGACTAGACTGCAGCCTTCATACGTAAAGGAAAAATAAAGGCGTATAATCTTTTAACTCAAAGTGAAGAATATCAACATGTTTTTCAACATCTCACAGATCCAGACGATATTTATAATAAAGAAAAAAATTTACTAATGAACTTTATAAAGTCAATAATAACAGTGTTAATAAGGCGAGATTCGAATTATTTATAAAATTTTTCGCTAGTGCCAGCAACAATGATAGATTTTATCAGGGCATGATAAACTTTAATTCCAGCAATATTCTTCCCTGTTGGAAATCATTATCACAAAAAATTTTAAGATACAATGTGGCAAAATGCAACCGAACAATCATGCATTACATTAGACCCGACAGCGTGTGGTTGGCAACTTAGTGAGAAAAATAAACTGGAACCATTATGGTATATTGGCCAGGCAGCTCCTCTTACTGTTGAAGAAATTGTTCAAAATTGTCAGGATGAAGAGAAAAATGAGGAGGAAGATCTAGAATCTCAAAGAAATAAATATTATGGATTTGATGATATAGATGATTTTGACTAATTGTAATAATATATGATGTTTGTATGTAGCTTAATCGTATGATCTTTATTTTTTATATCTCTTGTTCCTGCATTTATTAAATAACTTATGTATAGAAATTGACAAAATTATGAATAAATGGAATGCTGCATTTTATAAATAAATAATGTTTCCCAGCAATACATTTAAATCAATGACCTTTACTTTCCTTCCTGGTATTAGTTTTTAGGGTTGAAGCTATAATATGTAAAGTGGTGTGACAGACTTTTCTGCCAGGATAAACCTTGGCACACCAATTTTTTTTGAAAATACATAAAATTTGCAATAAAATGGTCTTTGAAAAATTAATTTCCTTAAAAGTGTAAATTACTTATGATTATTAAAAAAATAAAAATTTATAAAAAATATTTCTGCCAGGATAAACCTTGGCACACCGGACCTATGTTGTACCTATGATTAAATAATTTTCATTCCTATAATACATTTCAGAATCCGTATAAGTGCAGTTTTACTGTCACCGGCTCCCGGACTATAAGTCGTGTAAATAAATAGTAAGTATCCATCAAATTCAAGCAAAGATGATTTTACATTCTAGTTATTAAATTTATTTATTGTATATTATAGACACTCGATAACTAAACGAACATCACAAAACGTCCACGACAGCTTGATTCAATTAATGCCAACACGCCTATGTAACCAGAAAATCATACGTTCTTAATATAAAACGAATACTTCTATGTAGTTTTAAATGATAAAAAAATTTCTTAGAAATGTTATCACATACATTCGATTATATGAAAATTAGGTTTTCGTATTATGTTTCAAACTGTATCCCCCATTTCAGCAAACTAGATTTCATAATAAAAACAAATATACAAGACTTTTCAATTAAAAAAGTTATTATTGCGAATAACTCAAACACTTAATAAATAAAATTATCGACCAATTTTTCAGACAATATATTAACAAAATATATAATTAATACATTAACGTTTCGATCCGGATTTGAATCTTCTTCAGAACTGATCTAAAAAATATAAAAAATAATTAATATTTAATTTCTAATTTGCTTTTTATAAATAAAATATTAAATTATTGTGTTTTATATTTTTTAGATCAGTTGTGAAGAAAGTCCAAATCCGGATCGAAACGTTAATGTTTTATTATATATTTTGTTAATATAATATTGTCTGAAAAATTGGTCGATAATTTTATTTATTGAAGAGTTCTAATCAGACGTTAATCAAAGATTCAAACACTTAATGTCGATTCGTTTTTTTCTTTTTTGTTTCAACATCGTAATCTACGAAAAAGACTACAAAAATGCCCATAACCGAAATCGTAGCTTCAATATTAACAAAGTTAGCAAGGGTGCAGACTCAACTTTGAACACTCTGTATAACCGCTTGAGCTATGTTGGATTTGCGCCTAAAAAACTTAAATTCTATGTTTAATAGGTAATCTAAAAAATCCAGGCGAAACCAGACCGGGCCACTAGTTTAATATAAAAACTAAGTACAGTAGAGTATCGATTATCCGAACTAATTGGGGGACATACATACAGGTATAATAATAATAATAATAATAATAATATACCTTTATTCAACACGCGTGAGTAATATGTTATTTCGGGGCCCTGCTAAACGTGGGAGAAATAATATATTACTTCACTAGTGTAATAATGAATTTTCTGGCGTGGGAGAAATAATATATTACTTCACTAGTGTAATAATGAATTTTCTGAACCAATAGAAACTCAGTAGCAAGCCCAAGCGCTAAATAATGAAAAAAACTGCAAGCAGCTTCTGGACCAATAGGAACGTGGTAGGCGGTATTGTATATATGAAAACAGCATCGCAATTCAGCGAAAGTCAAGGCAATCTTGTGTTTATACACTGACGTTGGGTACGTCAATCAATGAAGTGATTTATTATTTTTCCTTCTTTTATCAGGGCCCCGATTACATATTACTCCTGCTAGTTGAATAAAGTATTATGTGCGACTATTGATCGAAGGAGAATATTCCACTCGCGTGCGTTTTACCGCACTCGCTGCGCTCGTGCGGCAAATTTCACGCTCATGGAATCTTCTCCTTCTCTCACTAGTCGCACAATATACTATTATTCCATCATATGACTATACGACTATACATACTGCATAAGTGTATATTTTTATGTACGGGTGAATGAAAAACATGTTTATTTATAATATCTTTAATGACAAATAGGAATTGACCAAAAATGTAGACAGTCTTGTAATAAAACAGGTGCATACTACATACTAGGCACAATTAACGTGGAAGGAGGTAGGCATGCGTGAGAAAACATTTCGAATTCCAAACGAGAAAACTGAAATAAATCTGTACAAACTGATGCGTCATATTTTTTTCTAGTTCATACGCTGTGTTGAAAACCACAACAAACATATAGCAGAGCTTTAACCGAAACTGTGTTCTTCTAGGCTTAATTACATGATTTATGAACGTTTAT
The DNA here is from genome assembly GCA_963575645.1 of Xanthostigma xanthostigma. Taxonomy (NCBI): domain Eukaryota; kingdom Metazoa; phylum Arthropoda; class Insecta; order Raphidioptera; family Raphidiidae; genus Xanthostigma; species Xanthostigma xanthostigma. The sequence goes on along the minus strand of OY754469.1, from coordinate 30,780,540 downwards.
TTCAAGATAATATTTTTCCATTCAACATACATTCCCTTGTTTACAGCTTAAAATATGGCTCGTCGCGTATAATAAATTGTAAACAGAATGCTACAAAGCATAAAGTGAACGGTGAAATTACATTTCTTTTAAAAGAACTTTATTTCACTTATAAAGTTATAACCTGTTTACCAAGTACTTTGTGACCATATATCCTAAAAACATTTTCGTTACTCTAGTATTTATTCCGATTTTATAGAAAACTATGACAAAATAATATTGTAGAAGCTTCAAGCCAAAAAGATATTTCTCCATATATAAGTAAATTTTGAAAGCAAATAATATTTCAATAAAAAATTAATATTAGAGAAGTAAATACTTTGATTAGCCGTTATAAATTTTGGTTAGCAACATAAATCAGCCATAAAATCATTAATTGGTCAGCATACATAGGTTTTAAATCTTTGATTAACGTCTGAATAGAACTCTTCAAATAAATAAAATTGTCGACCAATTTTTTCTCAGACCATATATTGACAAAAAATAATATAAAAATATAAATCAATATAACAAAAGATGACGTTTCGATCCGGATTTGGATGTTCTTCAGAAATATCTAAAAAATATAATATAGTTTTATATTATTTTTTGTCAATATGAACTAAGAAAAAAATTGGTCGACAATTTTATTTATTTATAAGACATAGGTTTTGTTTGCAATAAATAAAAATCGGGCTGCAATCCATGTTCTGCAAAGAATCTTAATAAGAGTCAGTACTTTTAGCCATAAGCGAGCACCTAGCAATATTATGTATCTGCTTAATAAACAGTCGCGCAGCAAAATGATTACTTGGTCAGCAAGATTTCAAAATTAGTCAGCAGAGAAAACATTTCTGTTTCCAGTTTATCTCATTGGTGTGCATATTGTTAGCAATAGAAACAAACGGATTGGATTTGTGTTTGGGTGGAGTTCTTTAAAAAATAATTACGGGGTTATGTCGTGTGATGGCGTTTTTTTTTGCGTAGTGAAAAGGGGAATGCACTTAAGGGGATTTTTTTTTAAAAACAATTACGGGTTCGTGTGGACTGTCGATGCGATGGGGTTTTTTTGCGCAGTGAAAAGGGGAGTGCGTTTGGGGGGAGTTTTTTAAAAAACAATTACGGGGTCGTGTGTGCAAAGTGAGATAATAATACAGTAATTCTACACCAGTCACTATGAAGCGTATATGTGATTTTTGATTGGTTGACAGTGAAAGACGAAAAGTAGTTCAATTTTTTTACGTATTTTTTAGTTACTTTTTGTTAACTGTTAATTGTTGTTAAATGTTAACTGTTTTTTGCCGATAGTTAGAGGACGGTGACAGAAATGGTCAATGAGCAGACTTGCCATTTTCGTGTAGTCTGAGCCCCCCTCTAAAAATCCGCTTAGTGGAGTAGGGGTCTAGCGCGTTGTGATACGACGCTGGGGCACAAACGACAAAATTCAAAATTCCTCTACTAAATGGCAGAAAATGACTGAAAGGCATCTGGGGGGATCTCCTAATTGCAGAAAAAATATTTTCTGCCAATTTATTCTTTGCAGAGACTGTCAGTATAATAAATAAAAAATACAAAATAAATAAATTTAAAAAAAAGCTCGTTGAGTGAAACCGAGCTCAAACGGTTCGTCTTCTTGTAGAGAATCCCGAGGTATAGTTTTCTACCAAAATCGGCCTTGCAAAAACGCATCATGTTCCCCGATAGCTTAACACAGTATTCAGGTATAGCATTAATTAGCAGATTGTGATCTAGCAATGCCAAAATTGGCAGATAATATTTTTTTCAATGTGCGTCAAGTTGGATGGGACACCCCTTAAAAACAAATTTTTTTTTACGCCAATCGTTAGTGCTACGTTAGTGCCGCGCACTGTTAAAATTTCAGCGTTAGTGCCGGAAAATTGTGGAAAATATAGAGGGTTGTTGGTGTCCCATCCAACTTGACGTCAAGTTGGATGGGACACCCCTTAAAAAAGCGACTTTTGAAAAAAAAATTTGCGCCAATCGTTAGTGCTGCGTTAGTGCCGTATACTGTCAAAAGTGCTCGGTTACTGCCAAAAAATTGTGGAAAATATAGAGGGTTACTTTTTTTCCCTTTTAGGTTGACGTGAAGCTAGATGAGACACCCCTTAAAAAAACGATTTTTGAAATATTTTTTTATGCAAATCGTTAGTGCTACGTTAGTGCCGCATACTGTCAAAATTTCAGCGTTAGTGCCGGAAAATTGTGGAAAATATAGAGGGATTTCGAAAAAGTTAAGTTAGATGGGACACCCCTTAAAAAAGCGACTTTTCAAAAAAATTTCTACGCCGATCGTTAGTGCTACGTTAGTGCCGTATACTGTTAAAATTTCAGTGTTAGTGCTGGAAAATTGTGGAAAATATAGAGGATTTCAAAACGTCAAGTTGGATGGGACACCCCTTAAAAGAGCGACTTTTCAAAAATTTTTCTACGCCAATCGTTAGTGCTGCGTTAGTTCCGTATACTGTCAAAAGTGCTCGGTTATTGCCAAAAAATTGTGGAAAATATAGAGGGTTACTTTTCTTCCCTTTTAGGTTGACGTGAAGCTAGGTGAGACATCCCTTAAAAACGATTTTTGAAATATTTTTTTATGCAAATCGTTAGTGCTACGTTAGTGCCGCATACTGTCAAAATTTCAGCGTTAGTGCCGGAAAATTGTGGAAAATATAGAGGGATTTCGAAAAAGTTAAGTTAGATGGGACACCCCTTAAAAAAGCGACTTTTCAAAAAAATTTCTACGCCGATCGTTAGTGCTACGTTAGTGCCGTATACTGTTAAAATTTCAGTGTTAGTGCTGGAAAATTGTGGAAAATATAGAGGATTTCAAAACGTCAAGTTGGATGGGACACCCCTTAAAAAAGCGACTTTTCAAAAAATTTTCTACGCCAATCGTTAGTGCTACGTTAGTGTCGTATACTGTCAAAAGTGCTCGGTTACTGCCAAAAAATTGTGGAAAATATAGAGGGTTACTTTTCTTCCCTTTTAGGTTGACGTGAAACTAAATTAGACACCCTTTAAAAAACGATTTTTGAAATATTTTTTTTGCAAATCGTTAGTGCTACGTTAGTGCCGCATACTGTCAAAATTTCAGCGTTAGTGCCGGAAAATTGTGGAAAATATAGAGGGATTTCAAAAAAGACAAGTTATATGGGACACCCCTTAAAAAAGCGACTTTTCAAAAAAAATTCTACGTAGATCGTTAGTGCTACATCAGTGCCGTATACTGTTAAAAGTTCAGTGTTAGTACTGGAAAATTGTGGAAAATATATAGGATTTCAAAACGTCAAGTTGGATGGGACACCCCTTAAAAATGCGACTTTTCAAAAAAATTTTTACGCCAATCGTTAGTGCTACGTTAGTGCCGTATACTGTCAAAAGTGCCGCGTTAGTGCCGGGAAATAGTGGAAAATATTCATTATTTTTATATGTATATCTATATAGTCAAGTGAGAAGTATATCTAATAAACTAAACTTAACTATGTCCAAGCTGTACAAATCGATATAAATTTAATTTTTACTTCGTAACAGAAAATAAACACTTAAGTGGTAGCTGTTAGGATTTACAATGTTTTTCTAGGTAATTGCTAGTATTCAATATATTTGCTATTCGTTGCCATGGTTACCTACATCATATGTTCTACGTCATGTAAACATTAATCAAAGCTTGCCGAACTTGTTTATTTCTGCCAGATCCATAAAACAAACGAGCGGCTGATTTTTTCTATTTTCAAAATATTTCCGAAACTATAAAGTTTAGAAAAAAAAAAATTTTATGAAACTTTCTTGAAAAAATAAATAAAATAATAAGCCGTTATGAAAAGTATACCATTATTATATAAAAAACACCGTTATAGCAAATATCTCTTCTACGCATGCGCCGATTTTCTCCAAAAACAATAGGGCTCTTCATATTTGCATACCAAACGTCCTCCCAAAATTTGGTTTCGATCCGCTCATCCGTTTGACCTGTATCGTGTTCACAGTATAACAGACGCACAGAGTTTTTCCAAAAATATGTTTTTTTTGTGTAATGGTTGTTTTTTTATTTCCTGTCTATGTGGATACATATTTTTTTTAATTACTAAGACGTGCAACTACTATACTTTCTGCGGCGATATAAGTCTGTCATTCCGTATTTTCATCGGATTGATAATAATGGTAAGTTTTGTTTGTACAGTATTACACATTATCTTAACTATTTATTTTTTAGGAAATTATTAAATATTAAAGATCCATTTTTACCAGAAAGATATGAAATTTTCCTAGAAAAACATTGTAAATCCTAACAGCTACCACTTACGTATTTATTTTGTCACGAAGTAAAAATTAAATTAATATCGATTTGTACAACTTGGACATAGGTAGTTATGTTTAGTTTAATAGATATATCTCACTTGACTAAGTATATGGATATATAAAAATCATGCATATTTTCCACAATTTCCCGGCACTAACGCGGCACTTTTGACAGTATACGGCACTAACGCAGCACTAACGATTGGCGTAGAAAAATTTTTGAAAAGTCGCTTTTTTAAGGGGTGTCCCATCCAACTTGACGTTTTGAAATCCTCTATATTTTCCACAATTTTCCAGCACTAACACTGAAATTTTAACAGTATACGGCACTAACGTAGCACTAACGATCGGAGTAGAAATTTTTTTGAAAAGTCACTTTTTTAAGGGGTGTCCCATCTAAGTTGACTTTTTCGAAATTCCTCTATATTTTCCACAATTTTCCGGCACTAACGCTGAAATTTTGACAGTTTGCGGCACTAACGTAGCACTAACGATTTGCAAAAAAAATATTTCAAAAATCGTTTTTTAAGGGATGTCTCACCTAGCTTCACGTCAACCTAAAAGGGAAGAAAAGTAACCCTCTATATTTTCCACAATTTGTTGGCAGTAACCGAGCACTTTTGACAGTATACGGCACTAACGTAGCACTAACGATTGGCGTAGAAAAATTTTTGAAAAGTCGCTTTTTTAAGGGGTGTCCCATCCAACTTGACGTTTTGAAATCCTCTATATTTTCCACAATTTTCCAGCACTAACGCTGAAATTTTGACAGTATGCGGCACTAACGTAGCACTAACGATTTGCATAAAAAAATATTTCAAAAATCGTTTTTTTTAAGGGGTGTCTCATCTAGCTTCACGTCAACCTAAAAGGGAAAAAAAGTAACCCTCTATATTTTCCACAATTTTTTGGCAGTAACCGAGCACTTTTGACAGTATACGGCACTAACATAGCACTAACGATTGGCGCAAAAAAAAATTTCAAAAGTCGCTTTTTTAAGGGGTGTCCCATCCAACTTGACGTCAAGTTGGATGGGACACCAACAACCCTCTATATTTTCCACAATTTTCCGGCACTAACGCTGAAATTTTAACAGTGCGCGGCACTAACGTAGCACTAACGATTGGCGTAAAAAAAAAATTGTTTTTAAGGGGTGTCCCATCCAACTTGACGCACATTTTTTTTCAAACTTTTTGGGTACTAATAGAAAGCCTGGTAAAAATTTCTGCCACCGAGCGAAAACTTTTCGAATTTTTGCTTGTGCAAATTTTGAAGAATCATCGAAAGGCAGTGAGGTCACTTCTCGTATTCCGGGCTCTCAATCAACTATTCCGTCAAGTTTCAACTTCAAATTCAATGTTTTTTTTTACTGATTATCCTCAAAAAAAAACTTATATTCATTTTATATTTTTAATTCGTTACTAGGTGCAATTCGTACCTACGTACCATAATGCTTTTATAGTAATAATGTATGTCAACATTAAAATAATTTCATGAAACGTATCATTTTATTATTCTGCTCAATAGGTGAAGGACATTATTCATAATGCTCGGCCAATTTAATAAACAAAATTATAAGCACAAACCAAGCCGGTTTTATAACCACTAAACCGTAGTCATTTAAGGACTAACACACATGCTATTACTATCGTGATTTAAAGGTGCAGCTAACCAACTACGTCAAGTGTTTTTTAAAAACTGTTAGAAAGGAGGGTCTAAATTTAATCTGAGTAGAACTCTATTTAAATTTTACTTTGACCATAAGCCACCAGCATTTCAGTAATCTATCCTATTTTCAAATAGTATACATTGCGCACTACGCATTTTTGTAAATATTTATTGTTTACAATCAGGTATATAAGTTACACACGTTATTGAAAAATCGATGAAGAAGCATGATATGGGTTGTGCACTCTATCGTGTTAGTAGATCTAGTTTAAATGTTGATATAAAATTATTAAATTGAAAAATGTCAACTTTCAACTGATTATATACGTGCATTGATTTCATGCGACTTCTCTATCAAATTTGACGTTTGCAACCATAACCTTATCACTACAGCTTGCATCAATGATTCTGCCACATTTTACAATGTGACCACTGACCAGTACTCGCGATTTTTTACCATTCCAACACACAAGTGGGGAATGGTACTAGTTTAGATCAAAAATTACTTTTCAAAGTATTACATCTTTTCGTTTTGAGGTCCCTCGAATCAAAAAAACATATTTTTGGAAAAACTCTGCACGTCTAATAGTCTGTTAGTCTGCTTGTTTGTCTGCAGTAAGCACGATCAAGATCCAGGTCAAACAGATGAGCGCGGTTTAAAACCAAATTTTGGGAGGATGTTTGATATGCAAATATGAAGAGCCCTATTAATTTATTATAATGGTATACTTTTCTTAACGGCTTATTATACTATTTATTTTTTCTAGAAAGTTTCGTTAAAAATGTTTTCTTCTAAATTTTATAGTCTTGGAAATATTTTAAAAATAACAAAAAATAAGCTGTTCTTTTGTCAGAAATACTAGCCATTACCCGCGTCGCCTCACACGATATCAGAAATTTTATTTTCTTTATTATACAGGGTGCGGCAAAAGTTTGGAAACGGTCCGATATTTCCGGAGGGTTAGGTTTGCGAAAAAAAAGTTTGGTACAAAAGCTGATTGGTTTTCAGTTTGCAATCGTTTGGTCACTGAATCATCCCCCAACCCCTCACCCCCCACGTAGGGATGAGGGTGACTTTGAAATTTCAAATCGCGACCCCAATTTTCTTTCGCGGATTCGGGTTCAGAGAGCAAAATTAGGCAACTTTTGTTCGAAAAATTTTTTGAACCGGATCATCCCCCACCCTCCAGACTCACAATTCGCTTTTATTCGCAATTTCATGCATTTTTCCCTCAAGAACGGTCTTGAACGAATTTCAAAAAAAGTTTTGTACAAAAGTTGATTGGTTTTCAGTTTGCAATCGTCTGGCCACTTAATCCATCCCTCAACCCTTCACCCCCCACGTGGGGGTGACTTGGAAATTTCAAATCGCGATCCCAATTTTCTTTCGCGGATTCAGGTTCAGAGAGCAAAATTAGGCAACTTTTGTTTGAAAATTTTTTTTTGAAATTCGTTCAAGACCGTTCTTGAGGGAAAAATGCATGAAGTTGCGAATAAAAGCGAATTGTGAGTCTGGAGGGTGGGGGATGATCCGGTTCAAAAAATTTTTCGAACAAAAGTTGCCTAATTTTGCTCTCTGAACCCGAATCCGCGAAAGAAAATCGGGGTCGCGATTCGAAATTTCAAAGTCACCCTCACCCCCACGTGGGGGGTGAGGGGTTGGGGGATGATTCAGTGACCAAACGATTGCAAACTGAAAACCAATCAACTTTTGTACCAAACTTTTTTTTCGCAAACCTAACCCTCCGGAAATATCGGACCGTTTCCAAACTTTTGCCGCACCCTGTATATATAGGTATCAAATGTCAACATTTTGAAGCTGGAATGGTTCCGTCGCCCAATCGGCTGGAATTTTATCTTTAATTTTCTTCCTCAGAAATATACATTTTAAATTAAACATCGGAACCTCGTATTCTGACAAAGCAAACGCTTGTCATAGGACGGCCATATTGAGTCTTTTGAAATGGGCTCCGCCTCCAGATAAAATCCCAATACAGGCATTTCTCATATGACTTTTACATCTTATTAGTGTATTTGCCATAAGGCACTTACACTATTGGCGTCGGTCGGATGGCGGGACCTAGGGGTCGGACCAAAATTTCTCGACGTTTCATAAGTTTCTAAGAAGTTTGGCACCACTTTTGGAAATGTTTATATATATATGTATATATATATATATATATATATATATATATATATATATATATATATATATATATATATTTATATATATATATATATATGTGTTAGCACGATAACTCTCGACAGACTTAATCGATTTAAACGAAATTTGGTCCACACGTTGGAATCCATCACCGCACGAAGCCTATTTAAAATGGGCCTAATCGGGCCATGTTAAGGGTGGTATTTAGGGGTTGAAAAAAGTTTTCGGGCCCAAAAATACCGAAAAAATTCTCAGAATCGTTTCAAAATTGAAATTTAACCCTTTAGTAATTATTAAAATGTGCCGCTAAAATTTAAAAAAAATCGGCCCCACAGGACCGGACTTACAAATTTTATGAAAACACAAGTTTACTGATATAGATTTACATACAGAAGGGTGTATATAATTTGGTACAGATGTTGAATTGATATGTAGTATTAAAATTAACTAAAAAAATGTTGTTTTAAGGGGTGTATTAAGGGGTAATTTTTTTATTTTGTTCAAAAACAAAGTTAAGCTCATACAATAGAGCCACACTGCCTATAAAAGCAAATACACTATATTGTCGGCAGGGTTTCGCACTGCGACCCGAGTTTTTTTTGCTTAATTTCATTTTACGGCCCAAGAAAATGTATTTTAAAAGACAAAACAAACAGACGTTGAACTAACTTTACGTAAATAATATTCCGGAAGGTATTCCGGCTGTAAAGCAAGATATGAGCGTTTTTAGATGTTTTATACTGTTATGAAAGAACTGCTGGTATATTGTTTTAGTACACAAATCACATAGTAGGTACAATGTACATATAATATAAAAACTTTGAAGAAAATCCCTTTCAAAATGCAAACGACTATCTTCGAGCTGGTACATGTATAACTAATTTAGTTTCAGATTACAAAGCGATATATCATATAATTTTTTAGCAATTTAATGTCATGCAAATTGATGAGTAGCCACCTGAGCCTGAAATATTTATTATACAGTATACTTTTAGAAAACGTCCCTACTAAAAACTGTTATTATTTTTTTGTTCATTAAATTGGTGTTTTTTATAATTTCTGAAAGAAGAATTTAGAAATATGAACCTTGGGAAAATATTGTTTCGGAATTTTTAATGTAGGATACTTGCAATAACTTTTTTATAGCAATATTATTATGCAGAACAAAAATGTGTGCCAATTTAAAGAAAACTGTAAAATTCATGAAATATTAAACAATTCCCTAAAGGGAAATAATTTACAGGCAATAAATACATAGAAAACGTTCTAGATATGATATAAAATCGTTCGAGAGTCAATGAAGCTATTTTGTAAGGAACTTTTAGTCCGGTCAAAAATTGGTCAGGCTTTAGGTACACTATTACAAATGAAGTATCAAAAGTCCCCACCGATATTAAATCTACTAAAAAATTTATTCAAGGTCAAAGGTTAAAAGTATCAGTTTTTTGCACTTTTCTCGTAAACGGTAAATGTGATCTAAAAATAGGTCAGACAAAAGTTGTAGATTACACAATTGTCTACAAGAATTGTTCTTATACTTTTTTTCCTACGAATTACCATTCTTTTAAAATCGTGATTTCATATATCAAAAATACTAATATGCATATTAATATTTACCGGTATTTTTGATAAATACGTTTAGTACGTTCATAGACATTTTGGTTCCATATCTCAGGAATAGTGATTCGTACGAAAAAACTATAAGAACAAATTTTGTAGGCAATTGCATGATCTACAACCTTTGTCTCACCTATTTTAAGATAACAGTTTCCGTTTACGATAAAAGTGCAAAAAACCGATACTTTTGACCTTTGACCTTGAATAAATTTTGTTTTGTTTTTTTTGACTGGACTATTTATAAAAGCTAGAACTTTTTAAAATGGTATTTCTACCTTCTCTGCAGTGGCGGATCCACGGGGGGGGGGGTTCGGGTTCACCCCCCCCCCTTCACCATTAAATTGATCTAACTGAGGACGAAATTCTCCAAACTGTTTTCAAAAAGCCTCGGAAATTGCAGAATAGGTACATCAAAATCAATATAGCTTTGGTTCACTTCATTTTTTTTTTTACTTTATTGAACATGTTGCTCTTATTGTAAAGATAGAATTAATTTTATTGTATTTCATATAAACGAGTGTGTTGGTAGAATTGACTTGAACTTCGCATGTACATAATACACTATAGAATAATTTATATACAGTGTGGTCACTTAAGTGTGCAACATATGGGAAAATTTTTAATTAAATGCACAACCAAAATACAAATATTGCCAAAAGTTGGTGCATGTCCGATAATCATTTTAGGTGCTCTTAGAATTGTTGAAACTCAAACAGCATAGGTACAGTTGGTGGGTCAAAAAATATAAAAATTGTACAAGAGTAAAGTGCCCTTATTTAAAAAAATTCAGCAAAATGTTACAAGAAAAAGTTGTTTAGAATTAAAAGTTATGTCCAAATACCAAAACATGGCCTTCTAAGAAACAAATTTTTTTTTCGAAAAACCAAAATTATAATTTTTTTGAAATTTTTTTTTTATACTTACCTTAAACACACTAAACTTTATGTTTGTTGCAACGATATTAAACATCCTGTATGCTGTTTGAGTTTCAACAATTTTAAGAGCACCTAAAATGATTATCGGACATGCACCAACTTTTGGCAATATTTGCAGTATTTTGGTTGTGCATTTAATTAAAAATTTTCCCATATGTTGCACACTTAAGTGACCACACTGTATATACAAAATGATCTCAAAAAACTGCATATCAGTTGGAAAAACATTTTTCGCAAAAGGAGTAAAAATTTTTCAAGACCCCCCCCCCTTGCCGTAATCCTGGATCCGCCACTGCTTCTCTGTTAAGGTTATCGAAGACCTGACAGACAACTAGTGGTTACTTGAGCAGCAAAAGCTGTTCAAAAATTTTGTAAGCTGTCACTTGACGGCCCAACGTTTTTTGGCAAATGTAAGTACAGCTTTAGGATCTTTTTAGGATGTGCGCAATAAACAATAGCCGTCATTTTAAGCATAAAAAATCTAATTTCCTAAAGCCTCTTCAATGCAATCTTCTGCTAATCGGCTTATTTTACTTGCATGGTTACCTCTCTGCATTCGTGAGTGAAACAGAGAGGTAATTATGCAAGTAAATCAAAGTTTCGGCTTTTATAAAGTCCTTTATAAAATAAGTTCATTGGCTGTAGGGCTAGTAGGGTCTTTATAATTGTTGGAACGCAAACGTCACCTTCGTCACGTCCTGACTTGAACAGTTAGTTGTTTTCACAAAAATTCAAAATTTTATTAGCCGTTACCCGTGTTATTGCACGCGTTAACAAATTTTTTTATTATGTGTCAAAGTCAGTATTTTTAAAGTTTGAATGGTTCTATCGTCCATTTTTTTTTTATTTCTTGGAATATCTCGTTAAATAAAATTTTTTGACTACATTTTACCATTCCAACCCACAAGTGGGGAATGGTAGGTAGCAGTTTAGGTCAATAATCAGTTTTCAAATTTGACAATATCTTTTCATTTTGAGGTCCCCCGAATCCAAAAAACATATTTTTGGAAAAACTCGGCGCGTCCGTTAGTTTGTGAGCACGATACAGGTCAAACGAATGAGCGTATTGAAACCAAATTTTGGGAGGATGTTTGGTATGCAAATATGAATAGCCCTAAAAGTTTTTGGGGAAAATCGGCGCATACGCAGAAGAAATATATGCTATAACGTTGTTTTTTTTATATAATAATGGTATTCTTTTCATAATAGTTAGGTACGCGGTGACAAAAGTGCCTTGCAACTCCCAAACGGATGATAAGCACGTTTTTGTATAGTTCGAGTGTCGTTCTCGAAATCCGTGTTGTCGAGTAGGGGTCTGGCGTCCGGCGTTGAGCGGCTATAGTATTTTTTCCGAATTTTGCCCAGCGGTTCCAAAAATCATTTCCCAAACGGATGAAAATTACTGGAGGGCATCTACGCAAAACCCCAATTACCGGAAAAATATTTTCATCCGATTTGATATTTGCAAAGAGCTCTTCCAGAAGCTCTAAAAAAAATGGAAAAAAGGGGGGGAAAAAATTTCCTCATTTGAACTTGAAATTTGGCAGGGAGATAGGTATAGTTCGTGTCTGAGAATATGTAAAAAATTTTTTTTTGCTCTATGTATCGCGATCGCTTTGTAACAATTTTCCAAAATTTAAATGGGCCAAATTTGATAAAGTAATTCCCAAATGGATGAAAATTTGCCCACAGGTTCTTTGACACCTACAGAACATCGAAAAATTATTTTCATCCAAATTTGTTGCGGTCAAGTCCAGATCATCCATAATAATGCTCCAATATATTCATTATCACGGGAAACTGCAGGATCTGAATGTTCAATCTTTAATGTGGAAAGGCCGATTACAATCAAATTGTGTATTATTGTCCTAAACATTGATGAGACTATTTTCCTCTGATTTGACGATTATGAAGGGAACACTCCGACTTTTGGACCGTGTGAACGCTCCAAGCGCATACTTCATCCACAAATTAGCTAGTATCTCTTTACTAGCGTTTGACTCGCTTTGCTCGTGAATTAAATTTGGTTATTATATAGGCCGATTGATACCAAAGTATATATGTATAGCCACATATTATCAGAAAATTTACGGAGAACTCCGGGATCAAAGTCACGCGCGCTGGCGGGGTTTTTTGTTATTTGGCGTAGTTTAGCCAGGCGCATTTTGGATGAAAACTTCTTTTTCTAATAACATAAATAAAAAACTCCGGGTCGCAGTGCGAAACCCTGCCGACATATAGTGTATTTGCTTTTATAAGCAGTGTGGCTCTATTACATGAACTTAACTTTGTTTTTGGACAAAATAAAAAAAATTACCCCTTAATACAACCCTTAAAACATTTTTTTACTTAATTTCAATACTACATATCAATTCAACATCTGTACCAAATTATATACACTCTTCAGTATGTAAATCCATATCAGAAACTTGTGTTTTCATAAAATTTGTAAGTCCGGTCCTGTCGGGCCGATTTTATTAAAATTTTAGCAGCACATTTTAATAATTACTAAAGGGTTAAATTTCAAATTTGAAACGGTTCCGAAAATTTTTTCGGTATTTTTGGGCCCGAAAACTTTTTTCAACCCCTAAATACCACCCTTAACATGGCCCGATTGGGCCCATTTTAAATAGGCTTCGTGCGGTGATGGATTTCAACATGTGGTCCAAATTTCGTTAAAATCAATTAACTCCTTCGAAAGTTATAGCCCGCACATATATATATATATATAAATATATATATATATATATATATATATATACATATATATATAAACATTTCCAAAAATGGTGCCAAACTTCTTAGAAAGTTATGAAACGTCGAGAAATTTTGGTCCGACCCCTAGGTCCCGCCATCCGACCGACGCCAATAGTGTAAGTGCCTTATGGCAAATACACTAATAACCATTCATATCAGTCCGGTTGCATGCATGCGGCTGATGATTTTTTTCATTTCGGAGTCTGGGTCCATTTAATTGTACTGCAGGCTACGGCAAGGATCAAATCGGATGAAAATATTTTTCCGGTAATTGGGGGTTTGCGTAGATGCCCTCCAGTAATTTTCACCCGTTTGGGAAATGATTTTTGGAACCGCTGGGCAAAATTCGGAAAAAATACTATAGCCGCTCAACGCCGGACGCCAGACCCCTACTCGACAACACGGATTTCGAGAACGACACTCGAACTATACAAAAACGTGCTTATCATCCGTTTGGGAGTTGCAAGGCACTTTTGTCACCGCGTACCTAACTATAACGGCTTATGATTATATTTATTTTTTCAAGAAAATTTCTTAAATTTTTTTCTAAACTATAGTTTTGGAAATATTTTGAAAATAAAAAAAAATCAGCTGTTCTTTTCTTTTGAAGGTCTGTCAGAAATAAACTAGTTAAGCGTGCTTTGATTAATTTTTACATGGCGTGGAACATATTATGTAGGTAACCACGGCAAACGAATAACAAATATCATATTGAAGACTAGCCATTACCCACGTCACCGCACACGTTAACAGAAATTTTATTTTCTTTATTGTACTATATCAAATGTCAACATTTTAAAGTCGGAATGGTCCCGTAGCCCAATTGACTGGATTTTTTTTATTATTAGTCATTGTTTGTACAAATAACTTTCCCAAGTCTATGCATTTAAGTTAATAATCACCTATATGTTAGTTAGAATCGAAGGTTATTGTCAACTGAGGTGAGTGATCACAGCTAGTAAAATCCAGTGTCAATAAATTGCGTAAGAAAGGTGTGCGAAAAAATGTTATGCAGCATAAAAAATATTGTTATTTTATTATAATGTAGAGAAGAAATCTCTTACAAACATATGAATAAAAATTCATTCATGCATGAATTGTTATTTTTATACAGTATGATTTAAGAAATATCCGGGCTCTTAGAGTGCAAAACTTGAAATAGAAATGCATATTTTGAAACTTCTATAAATTATCTTGTAGAGGTACTTGAAACTCCCATGAGTAACGTAAAATCTAACAAAACAGATGAGCAGCACGTTGCGTACAAAAAAAGTACTATCCGAAATACGGATAGTGAAGATCATTATACTAAGTAGACAAACCTAAAAAATACATGTGTAAAATAATGTGTTACAAGTTTATATTCACTTTTTCCTGTTATTTTGTGTATTTGTAAACTTCAACTTAATTAATAATTTGCAATATATGCGAGTACATGATTATAAGAAATTAGGATAAGGTAAGTTACTTTGTGAACATAGGAATTTGGCCAGAAACCGTGTTGATATTTATTGACTTGTTGAAGGAAGCCATAAAAAACCTTAACATGATGGCCGATAGGGGAAATAAAGTTTCTTTGCGAAAAGCAATAGGGTAAAGTTCCAGCAACATTTGCTCTCGTCGGGAATTGAACGCACTACCTTCAGAATGTGACTGCAGAGCTCTCACCACTAAGCTATTGACTCGGTATAAAAAATGTGTTACAGGAATTTTAAACATAGATACAAAAAATTAAAGACACGAAGCTGTTTTAAACACGATTTTATTAGCTTTACCTGTATGTTATGGATTCTTCAAATGAATTATCACCCATTTCAAGACGTATCAATAATTTGAAATTTTGCACACGTATTATAGGAACCCATGACAATACAAAAATGTATATAAATATACAAATGTTTATAAATATATAAGTAATTTATATAAACTTAAAATTATTATAATATAATTAACTTAAAAAATTACTGTAAGCAGCTAACAAGCCGTACAGCTACGTACGTTCCTTGTCTGTTCCGTAGACGCGGTTTTTTAGTCTTATAATTAAAACTAGAGTTTTAAAAAACTGGAAAAACACGCATTTATAGCAATGTGTACAAAAAAGTAAAAAAACAGTTTTTAAATATTGCCTATAATGATTTTGTTCAACAGCGATACGATGTCCCCTAAATCGGTACAATTTAATTTTTTGAATAAACTATTCAATATTTAAAAATATTAAATTATATCGAGTTGGAGGATTTCTTGAGGCTGTTGAACAAAGTTTTTGTATTTACAAATTGTTTTTTTTTTACTTTTTAGTACACGTTGTTATAAAAGCATGTTTTTTTAGTTTTTTTGAACTCTTAATAGATTAGGAAATCATCGGAGATAAAAAAAGATATATTTAAGAAATAAACATAAATGAGTAGTTTACCTTATTTCTTACACTAAACTAAGTAATTTCCGATTTGTGAATGAAAATTAAGCTCACTTAATGTACCCGCACTTATTAATGTTACTTTATTCTGTCGTCGAAGAACTGAGCGCGTCTGTCGTGGTTCCACGATGTAGCGCGTTCGAATGACGCGAGAAGACCATACAACGATGTTCGTCAGCTGCTGTTCTGTCATCCGCACATGCTGGACCTGGACCGCAGCGCAAACTGCTCCGGCGCGAAAACTGCATCCTCTTCTGGACCGCGTTCAATACGAACGTCGCCGCGTGACTTGTGACGTTACCGGTTCAAATAAACGAGCTTTAACAACAATTGTGATAATTCCAGCCAGTTGGGCTACGGAATCATTTCAACTTCAAAAATTCCAGACAATTGGACGACGGGACCATTCCAATTTCAGAAATGTTGACATTTGATTATAATAAAGAAAATAAAATTTCTGATATCGCATGAGGTGACGCGAGTAATGGGTAGTATTCAATATGATATTTGCTATTATATAAATCATGTAAAAATTAATCAAAACATGCCTAATTAGTTTATTTCTGACAGATCCATAAAACAAAAGAGCGGCTGATTTTTTTTAATTTTCAAAATATTTCCGAAACTATAGGCTGTGTGCACGAAGCCTACTAGCGCCGGTAGTGGGTAATAGAGAATTATTGAACTCACTTTTTATGGAAATCGCGATATGTTTCTATGGTGATAGATAAGTCAAAATCTTTAGTTGGCCATGATGTGTCAAAAGAAATGTAATAAGGAAAATTAATGTTAATTTTATATAGGTACCATAAAATACAGATTGTAAACCATTATATAAATAGCATAACATAAAAGGTCCGTGAAAATTATTCATTTAACAATTATGACGTGCAATATACAAAAAATTATTTTGTTTACACTGACAGCGGAACGTCAAACTATGGCGCCAATGGTCTTTATTTTACTTAATTCGCTATCAGCGCAACAGCCCGGAACACATCAAGCATTTCCAGATCGCTTAGTTTAGCCCATGTTTTCTTTGTAATTAAAAAACTTCATAAAATTCTAACTATTTTCGCTTTTAATAAACATTGCTCGCATCGAAAAATTTGTAACTCCGCCTCTTTGCACATAGCCCATAAAGTTAAAAAAAAAAATTAGCGACGCTTTCTTGAAAAAATAAATAGAATAATAAGCCGTTATGAAAAGTATAACATCGTTATATAAAAAACACCGTTATAGCATATATTTCTCTTCTACGCATGCGCCGATTTTCCCCAAAAACAATAGGGCTCTTCCTATTTGCATACCAAATTTCCTCCAAAAATTTGGTTTCAATCCACACATCCGTTTGACCTGTATCGTTTTCACAGACTAACAGACTAACCGACTAACAGACGCACAGAGTTTTTCCAAAAATATGTATTTTGGATTCGGGGGACCTCAAATAATTTTTAAATCTGTGATATCTTTCTAATGCCCATATTCATTGAACACTATTAAAGATAGAAGTTACTAATCTTGGAACAAATTTATTCGTTAGAATAAAATTTACTTTCAATTCTCCAAGTAAATTAAAAGGTAGAAAAGTTAGTTAAAGAATAAATACACAGTGCATTCTACACCTTGCTCTTTTTGTTGTTCACCCAAAAATCCGACCGATAGCGTAAATGTAAACGTCAAAAAAAAACAGTCACAAAATAATAATGTTACCTATCCATAGACAGTGACATTGTTGGAAAGTAAATTTTTCTTTTATGGATTGTAACTGTAACAATGTGAAATCTAATTATTGACATCAATTTTTTTTCAATCCGAAAGTATTTTCACAAACTACTGTTTTTAATAGCCTAAGTTACTTATTATAACATTAGGTACCTGCCAGTGAAAGTCCCGTCAAAATTGGTCCAGTAGTTTAGGAGATTACCCGAAACAGACAGATAGACGGACAAAAACTTTAAAAATTGTTTTTTTGTTATAAGTACTGTATATACTTTCATATGCATTTAGTAAAAAGCTGTTATTTTGTCATTACAAAAAAAAATGGATAACTATAGATATCAACCTATCCAGGCACGTTTGTTATCGATCTCGATGAGCTAGATAGCTGAAACTTTATTTGGTCATAAATCGAGCTTTCAACTGACTTATAAAAATCAGTTAACCAGAGATTCTTTCCCCAAGGAACAGAAAAGGTAAAACTATGCAAAAGCCCAATGGTGCATATCTATACAGTCGATAATGTGTAATTTCTGATAAACTATAAAGATGAAATATGGGAATGCTATACGTGAACATCTAAAATGGACATCAAAAATCATGTTTAATAAAATTCTACTGGAAGCTATTTTGAGAATATGTAATACTCTACTTCAAATCGTTCTTTCAAAAAAATTGAAATTAATATTTTGTAGACTCATTTCCCTAGTTTTAGTACAATCAATCTGGCGAAAAAAAAATCATTTCGTATCAAAACCACACAAAAAGGTGAAACTTGGTGAGTCGTTAGAGAATGATGAAAAAAAGGTTACCTGGCAATGGCCACCTAGTACCTGTTCAAATAGTCAAAAAAAACTCAAAAATATTTTGAAATGCATTTTTCTCAAAAACTATGCATTTTACAGAAAAATTTATTGAACAAAAATGTAGAGGGCATCGTTATCTACAATTAATGTCATTAGTGCTATGTTGTACAACAAAAAATGTGCGCAGTAGGTGGCGCTAAAGTGCCAAAAAAAGTGTTTTTCCACTTTTTTGCCCTGAAATTTTCCTTTTTCAGTTACGATTCAAATGGAAAAATTGTTCCTTTTTATTTTATAAACAACTTTTATTTCAACATTTTTTTCAAACAACTTACTTTTCATACAACTTATTTTCACTTCAACAAGCTGCAGCTCTGAAACGGTAAGTTGTATGAAAAAAATGTTGAAATAAAAGTTGTTTATAAAATAAAATGGAACAATTTTTCCATTTGAATCGTAACTGAAAAATGAAAATTTCAAGGCAAAAAAGTGGAAAAACACTTTTTTGGCACTTTAGCGCCACCTACTGCGCACATTTTTTGTTGAACAACATAGAATCAATGACATTAATTGTAGATAACGATGCCCTCTATATTTTTTGTTCAATAAATTTTTCTGTAAAATGAATAGTTTTTGAGAAAAATGCATTTCAAAATATTTTTGAGTTTTTTTTGACTATTTGAACAGGTATTTGAACAGGTACCAGGTGGCCATTGCCAGGTAACCTTTTTTTCATCATTCTCTAACGACTCACCAAGATTCACCTTTTTGGGTGGTTTTGTTGAGGTTTTTGCCAGATTGACTGTACTATTTCGTTTCTAGTTTAAATTAAAACTTCGGGCGACCCGGAATGAACACTCAAAATTGTTGAATAAAAGCCATTTTTAGATGCATGATTTCGGTTTAATTTTTGATAATTATTTTTATTTTGTCGTCCGAAATGTAAATTTCAATAGGATTCGATCGTAGACAACAATATAGTCGATCATAAAATTTCCTAGATTATAAAAAAAAAACCAGTGAATTTCATTTAAGATGCAACATACGTAAGTTTTGTGGATATGGTAACTATGGAAATCATTAATGCATTACAGAAAATCGTTCCACATAAAATGCAGCATAAACTCTATTAGTCCGGGGGCCAGTAACAGGTTTTTCTTACCAATTTCCGCATGCCTCAAAGACTCGTAAAAAGCTTTAGACAGTTGGACTATGTAGCATCGTGGCCGTCAGCTGCGGCACTATCGGGGGAATAGGTAGCTTTATAGCTTCGGAAATATTTTGAAAATAAAGAAATCAGCCGCTATTTTGTTTTATAAATCTGTCAGAAATAAACTAGTTCGGCATGCTTAGATTAATTTTTACATGACGTGGAACATAATATTATGTAGCTAACCATGGCAACGAATAGCAAATATCATATTGAATACGATCCATTACCCGCGCGATATCAGAAATTCTTTAATATAATAAAATGTCAACATTTTTGAAGTGGTCCCGTCACCCAATTGGCTGGAATTTTTGTGTATTTTGTCAAAAGAAAAGTTCAACGTTAAAATTAATCAACGAAGATTTGTGCAAGTGCCGTAATATACTCACTATTCGAAAAAATTACAATTTAGCAGCAAGAGATGTAATACTTCCTGAACAACCTAATGATTTTCAACTGTATCATAGCGATTGCTATCGACGCTTTACAGCTTTACCGCCAAAATATCGACGTTCCCAACTTTCTCTTCTACCCCACCCTTTTTTGTATCAGCTGACAATCTTTCCCCCAATATACAAGCAGCTGACGATTTTATTTATTTTAAATATTATAAAAACTACCTTTTGACAAAGTTTCATGTGATAGGGAATGACTGAATTCATATTAATTTCGTCAAGTTCGTATGATCAGCTGACGTAACATCCACCATCGTACAGCCAGCTGACGTTTTTTTTTTATGAAAGATCATTAATAACTATCTTTTGACAAGTTTTCAATCGATAGGTAATGATAAAAAATATTATTCAAATAAATAAAATTATCGACCAATTTTTTTCAGACTATACCTATATTGACAAAAAATAATAAATTATAAATCAACATTTCACTAGATGACGTTTCGAAATAATCTAAAAAATATATAAATTAATTAGTATAAATTATCTACTTTCTAATAGAATGGAGTTTGAATTATCGAATTTTAATGAAAAATATTAATAACGAACAGTTTTTTGATAAGTAGTCATGGATACCTATGTACTTAACAGACGTTTGTCAAAGATTTGGATATAAAAAATATTATCTTTTTAACCGTGCGTGGGAGGCTATTCCACCGATACTGGCGCAGCTGACGGCCACTATGCTATATGGTACTACTGTCTGAGCATTTTGCGAGTTTTTCAGCCGCGCGGAAATGGACGACCTAAATAGGTCGCTGGCCCCCGGACCATATACTCAGACGTCTTATATAGATTCTAGAAATCACAGAGTTTGATATTATTGATGTTGACAAGGAAACAAATTTTTTTACACCTTCGTACCTCAGTTTTGAAAAAGTTTCTGTTACAGAAACTTTGAAACATGAAATTTGGATATACGCATTCACTAAGAAAAGGTCATTTTCATCTCTAAGGGGGTCAAAAAGGGTAAATAAGTTGTTCACTGTCTAACCTGAATATATCGTCGTTCACAAAACGAACAGACGTAACTCCAAATCTAACATTTTTCAGTATAACGTTTTAAAGTTTTTTATGTCTTATTGTCAAGCGCCACAGAGCTATTTATTGAGTTATCAATCTCAAATAAACGGCACGGTGTAGTTTATATTATAAGGTTCAGGAACCAGTGATTGTGTGTAGTAAAAATTGAACACACAGGGGTGATATACACCCCTAAAGCACATACGCCCTTTCGTCTTTTTACTATATGCAACTTCACATGTCCAGACCTTTAATTACGCCACTGATAACTGCGTTTAAAATGTCGCGAATGAGCTAAAAATAGGTTAAAATAATAAAATGAAACACGTAACAAGTAAAATCAATAGTTTAATGCGAGTAAATATCAATTTTTTTGTAAACAATATTACGTAAATAAATTATAATGAGGTAAGTTTTCATAAAATGGCAAAGTGACATTAGGTCCTTAATCTTTTCTATAGAAATTGTAGTACTAGTATTTAGAATAAGTGGATCGCTTTTTGGAGTTACTGACGATCTCGTATTCAGAGTGATGCTGCGATACTGGTTTGTCAGATGGCTTTCAGTGAAATATAAGTTGTTCAAAGTATTCTTTGTAACCATAATTTCTTTCACATTTTTCCAGTCAATTCCAGTATCTCCTAAATCGTCTTTCCTAATCGCCAATATTCGTAAATCACGTGGAAGAGTTTTAAAATCCAGGAAATTTTGAGAATTAAGGCAATTGACAATATACGAATGTTTCCTGCGTGCTAAACGGATAATGGAAACCAACTGTAAAGGCACGAAAATGTCCCCTGATTTTTCTATTGCAGTACTGATTGTACTATACACAGAATCACCTTCATTCTGTCCATGATGAGCTTCAAAAAACGACAAGGTAATAGATTATATATTTTTCGATGTGGAAATAATATGCAGCAACATGGAGGCAACGATTGAATTCTTATTTTGCCCGCTGCACCCATCGGAAAATAAATGTACAGTGTGAACTCCATCTAGGTCAAGTTTTTTAAGATACATACTAAGGCAAGTTGAGATTTCACAAGAACCTCGTTTGCTGAGTCCTTCATGCCAAAAATAGCATTGACATTGCTTTAAATGTAGGTTGTAAATCGTAAAATTGTAATTAGCGAGTCTACGACTGTAGAAAATCTGGCTATGATTACTTTTTGGCAAGAGAATAACCTGCTGTAGATAAAATTCGGCAGATTTCAAATCATCTTGCAGCTTACATACTTCTTTCCCTCATTTCTTAGCTTTTGAGCTTTTTTCTTCTTATTTTCACGAACTCTTTTCTCTTCACGTTGTTCTTTCTCACAATCGTCAACGATATATTTCTCTGGAGTATCTGTTGGTGTTATTACTATTAAATTGTGATTATTTTCGCAAGGTCCCATTTGACCGAAATGCTCCCAGCATAGCAAGCATAAACAACGAACACAAGTGCTGAACACATCAGCTTCTCTCTGACAATTTCCAGCTTGACAACGATCACCATAGGTAGGATCTTTGTCTACATCATCAAACTCGGACAAATAAATATCATCGTCTTCTGCAGTATTCTCCATTTCTTGGTGTCTATTTTTATCATCATGAGGATAATAATTTAGTTTTTGTATCAAAAACTATTCTCTTTTCAATAAGAATCGCCTGTTTCAAAATCTCGAGAGGTGTATCATCATCATCCTCAGTGTCGAAACTTGTATTAACTGTTTCGTCTTCAACTTGCAGAACAGTTCCAAAATACCATTTTTTGTCTGGTTTCCAGTACATTTTAATTTGCATAACGGCTTCTATGTCTGATTGGGAAACTACATTCTTCGTCCCATCATCCCAAAGCACGAGGATGTCCATCATTACGGCAAACACACTATTCGAATTTGCAAAATAGAAAACGCAATATTAGAAATAAAAAACAGCGATAATTATTAATCAAAATGCAATACAAAAACTCATTCTAAGCCTTATTATTCTAATGGATGAGTAAGTTCATCAACATGGCACACTGTATTTTGAATTTATAGAGTAGAAAACGCAATATTATGTAAAAGAAAACACTTACCGGTAATTATTCAGGAGGGCGTATCTCACAACAACTCACAATAAGTACTCACTATAATAAAACGAATGGCCGTAAGTCAAGTTACGCCGGTACGTCGTTTTTCAAGTTAACACTAAACTACGATGTGCCCGTGCAACGATTTCTATAAAGTAGGTTTCTAGGTACGCCACTTCGTCATATCATAGATTTGATATACGCGAATTTCGTGATAGGCTTAACTCAAAACCGCCAATTTTCGAGTTACGCCTGTTCGTATTGTTAGCGACGATATGTAGATGAACGTGGTGTAAGCACAGAGCTGTTGATCACGGCACCTCCACCATGTAACTTTTAAAATGAAAAGAATCGGACGCCCGAAGAACTTTGATTAATATAACAAGATTAAAGGTTCTCTCTCATACAATACTAAACAATATGATAAAAGTATCGATCAAATCGGTACAGTAGTTCCTTAGATAATTGCAACTATGCATACATACCTGAATGATGATTTAATTGGTATCCTCTTACGCTAATGAACAGAGTTTGACAGCGATATTAGACTGCTTTTGCATGTAGAAAATTTTAATTATATGATTGCAATCTGAGGTCATTATCAATCGAAATTTTTTAACAATACTTTTAAAAATCCTGCATCAATGAAATATAAATTAGCAGTTTCATTATTCGTTTCCATAGTATAATAGTAAGATAAATCGTGGAAATGTTGACAAAAATGAATTTAATTTTAATAAATTAGCCGTTTCGTCATTTAATTATGACTTCATCAGCAGCTATAAACAATTATAATGAAAAAAATACAATTATTATACAGCTTTAAACAACATATTTGTATAATAATTGATATATTCAACTCATGCGCGTTATTCATGTTTTATCATGCCTAAAAACCGAACCCTAAATAGCCATTTACCGACTGGTGACAATTACTTGTCATAACTCAATGAAGATTCCTACTAGCTCGGCCATTGTGGAGTAATGAAAATAAACGTAACTATTTTCTGAGTCGTAACGAAATAGTCGGTAACAACAACTCCGTTGTTACCCATTGAGACTAAAATTGAGAGGCCGAATGTTTTCGACATGGAGTTTATTCATAACCGACTAACCTCAAACCAAAACATTGAATCGTGCTGTTTGGTGCTGTTAGTATTGACAGTTTTTTTTATAAAGAAATAAATAGATATTTACAACATCTCATTATAATTAAAACATGAATAACGCGCAATTGTTGAATAAAATTATGGGCGTAACTTGTAGGCTAAGTCATGACCTGTCAGCGCGATGTTTTCAGCACGAGTCGTAGGTGCGCAGGCACGAGCGAAGCGAGTGCATATTGCGCACCGGAGACGAGTGCTGAAACATCGCGCATACACGCCATGAATGACTTAGACTACTAGTTACGCCAATAACTATTATTTCATTATAATTATTTATAGTTGAAGTGATGAAACAACCAATTTATTTAAAATTAAATTCATTTTTATCAACATTTCCAACTTCCTACGATTTATCTTACTAATAAATTAGCAGTGGCTAAATAAATCTAAATATAGAAATCAAAGCATTCTTTTTTGGTCGTATGATCCGAGCGTTTATTTTTAACACACTCTTGTTGTTCGATTTACAGACGTAAAAAGGTCGTTCCCTCTCCTGAAGTGTATATCTATCTTTCTCATACCAGCTGTATATTTATATTATGTAATATAACTTGCGTATGTACATTATTTATTCAATGAACACCTATAGTTGGTTTCAGCAATCAAGATTCAAGATCAACACACGGCTTTTTCAATATACGTACTATTTATAAGGCAGCCCTTCTACCAGACCCTGATGCAGCGGGTTAATAAACCACCCACCTTAAATACCCTTATTACAAAAACTAATGCAGATGCTTTTCGGACGAATATTACTTTGACGACTTCAGTTAATCTAATGGGATTACAAAATAAAACTTTTTTATTCATTTTTACCCGACTGCGACGAAGTCAAAAGGAAGGGTTATGAGTTTAGCAGTCTATGTATGTTTGCATTTACGGATGTTCCACCGTAGCGCCTAAACTATTCATCCGATTTTGATAAATAAGGTGTCAATCGATTAGTTATTTTTGCCCGGGTAACATAGGGTATATTTATTTTAGAATTTTGGTCCCAGAGGTGAGCAAATTGAAAACAAATAAAAAATAACTTCAGAAAAAATTATTTAAATAAAAAATAAAACCAGACTACTGAAAAGTATGAAACAAGAAAATATTCTCATCTGAGGATAGCCGTGTTCGTATGCCATCTCATATATATGAGGCCCCTCTAGATGTATAGCGTGATACACTTTGCCCTAGAGCTTATGATCGCTTACTACTGTTAAAATGTAATGTTTTGTTAGGGTAGGTGGCATATGACCACGGCTATCCTCAGATGAGAATATTTTCTTGTTTCATACTTTTCAGTAGTCAGGTTCTAGTTATTGAACTTATTTTTTTAGCACTAAGTTTATATTAAACTTAAATATTGATGTACCGAGGGATATTGCAAATTTCGCTTTTCCCATTTTCTGCTTAAATATATATTATCTTCTAATCCACAAAGTTTTTATCGTGCCTTTTCAATAGACTATTTCCCGTCTCCTTAAAGTTAAACAATTTCGCAACTTCACATCGAACAAAGTTCATTCAACAGCGCACATTATTAATGTAAATAAACTCAAAACCTTGCACGCTTCCCTCAGGTGGTTTAGTTATGTATTAATTATATTAGTGTATTTGCCATATTATATGGCACTTACACTATTGCCGTTGGTCGGATGACGGAACCTAGGGTCAGACCAAAATTTCTCGACGTTTCATGGCCTCCTGAACACTTTAGCATCATTTCTGGAAATTTCAACGAAGTTTATTTAAAATGGGCTCAATTGGACAATTTTAAGGGTGGGTTTAAAGGTGGAAAAAGGTTTAGGATGCAAAAATACTAAAAAAAATCCCAAAATCGTTTCAAAATTGAAATATAACCTGTTAGTATAGATTAAAATCTGTTGCTAAAAGTTAAACAAAAATGACCTGACAGGACCGGATTTACAAATTTTAAGAAAATACTAGTTTGCGGATATGAAATAATCAATTTTCTGACTGATATTTAATTTCGTGCATATGTGGGATTGATTAAGAAAAAAACGTATTATTTTAAAGGATGCAAGAAGTACATTTGACCTTTCCAGCCCACAAGTGGGGAATGGTACTAGTTTACGTCAAAAATCACGTTTAAAATTTTTACAATATCTTTTCGTTTTGAGGTTCACCGAATCTAAAAACATATTTTTGGAAAAACTCTGTGCGTCTGTTTAGTTTGTCTGTAAGCACGATACAGGTCAAAGAGGTGAGAGGATTGAAACCAAATGTCGGAAGGATGTTTGGTGTGCAAATATGAAGAGCTCTATTGTTTTTGGAGAAAATCGGCGCATGCGCAGAAGAAATATGTACCTACCATAACGGTGTTTTTTATATAATGATGATATACTTTTCATAGCGGCTTATTATTCAATTTATTTTTTCAAAAAGGTTTCGTTAAAAAAAATTTTTCTAAACTTTATAGTTTCGAAACGATTTTGAAAATAAAATAATCAGCTGTTCTTTTGTCTTGTATATCTGTCGAAAATAAACTAGTAAAGCTTGCTTAATTGCTTTAATTAATTTTTACATGGCATGGAACATATTACGTAGGTAACCATGGCAACGAATATCAAATATCATATTGAATACTAGCCATTACCCGCGTCACCTTACGCGATTTATTTTCTTTATTATACCATATCAAATGTCATTTTTTTTGAAGTTGGAATCGTCCTGTCGCTCAATTAAGTACCTGGATTTTTTTTTATTTCGGGCAAAAACAAAGTCTAGTTCACATAGTAAAGCCACACTGTCTATAATAGCAAATACACTATAGGTACTGTCGGCAGGGTTTAGCACCGTGACCCGAGTTTTTTAGTTTGTTCAGAGAAAAAATGTACGATGATAAATGAAAGCATTCTGCTTGTTGTACGCGTCTGCGACGCTTGAGTAGTAAGAAGACACCTCCATGTTGAAAATGAGAGTATTAGACAATCCACGCACCTGTTCAACGGTCGACAGTCCCTTAAAAAATTAGAATTTATACAGTAAACATATCGTTTATTATATCATACTTACCTAGACCGAAAGTGACAGCTATATTAAACTGGATATTTTAAGCATGTGTGCTATCAGTAAAATCGATTTTCTCTTTTATAGTACAGTCATTTGGTGCCGATAAAAGAGGTTACCGAGAAATTTTTCCGGGAGTTTTGAAAATTGGTGATTTTATAGATTTCGATGTGCTCTTTCTGAATTTCTACTTTGTCACCTCGTATGTTTCCCATTCGCGCCGCCATATTGGAAAAATCACGTGTAAAAAAAGTTAAATTAGAAAATAATTTTTTCTAATTTCTTTGGCTGAAGAAGTATTTTAGACAAACCCGTTAAGTATGCTATCAAAGAATTTTTTTCTTTTTTCAACAAATTGTTTATGTTTCATAGAATTTTGTCAAAATGATCATTGAAAACCTATACGCAGTGCTTCAATGTAGAGCTACATATACAATTATTGTTAAAGTACTTAAAAAATTGTTGGAACACACGTAACACTCCAAGAAAATGATACTTTTTCATTTGCAATTGGTTTCATATCAATTGCTTGTCCCAGTCAAAAGTTACAGCCATTTCCATACAGAGCGTGTGCTCCCACAAGCTTATTCCAATTAGTCCAATTAGAGATGATAGTTAAGACCATAATTAAGAAAGAACGCTAAGGTTGCCAAAAATTCAAATGCGTTAAAAGCCGGAGGGCTGTGGGGGGCGCGTTTTAGGGGTCAAACGCGGTTTTTTGTTATTTCCTGCGAAAGTTGACCTCCAATCGAAAAATGTTGTATGGCAATGTTGTAGGTATTAAAAGAACCTACAACTTTTATGAATATAACTTTTTCACATAACCTTAAAGATTCAAAGAAATATTGAAAAAACCGTGTTTTTCGTTTCATCATCTCTAATTTTTTCGTTCGTCCACCTTATGACGACACATTTTCTGCAGCCGTCTCTTGGACTAAATGTAATAACGCGATCGACGATGACACTTTGTGATTTTAGTTAACAAATTTCTGCTCGCTAATTCATGTGAGAAATATATGTTTCTTTCGTAATTTTTTCTGTTAGCACATCGAAATCTATAAAATCACCAATTTTCAAAACTCCCTGAAAACTTTCCAGGTAAAACTACCAACTGACTGTACTTACTATTAACGGTTGCTATAATTTACAGGCTTTTATTTAGTTTCACTTGTCCCGGTGTCTGTCAGAAATCAAATCTTGTAAGTTAAATTTCACCCGCTTTCCGGTTTCCGATTGAGCTGAAATTGTGCATACGTATGTTGTTCCGATGACAATACAATATTATAATAACTAACTGACCGGTCTGGTTTCGTCCGGTTGCAAATCACGCTTTTAATAAAGTACCTACACTAATAACTTACAAATGAAATTGGTAAAAAACTTTCTAAGCCAAACGGTTTTTAGTGAAGTTTGAGTTATTTTTTGTCTTTATTCCCTGAACTAATAAGTAATTAAAGAAAACAATTAATATATGTACCTTTTTCATAAAATAAATTTACACATAGCTTAAGCAACGGATAATTTCTAGATGGAAAAGTTGAAAGCAGAACATTTGACTTAGGAACTTTATTTGTATTAGTTAGGAGATAAACATACTAAAAGTCCTTACCCCTCCGAGGTACGCCCGAAGGGGGGGAGCACAAAGAAGGTCCCGTTTTTTGGTTTTTTGCTTTCATCTCGAAAACGGTACGTCGTACGAAATTTTGTTGTTATACATAATGAAAGCTGATAAAATTCTCTACAACTTTAGCTTTCACACTTTTTATCTATCTCCAATCTTTGCCTAGCTATGAGCTCCGAAAAATGGTCAATTTTCAAAAATGTGTTAAATTCTCTTTAGCACATTGTAACAATACGAATTTGTCAAAATCATTTCGTATTGCTCATCCACACTATTAAAAACACCCACACACTATTAAAAAAATAACATAAGCTGGGAGTACCTCCACGCAGGGCCCTCTTTCCCACTGGGCACTCTGGGCACGTGCCCAGGGCCCCGCGATCGATAGGCACCCCCTAGTTCCTGCCAGATCACCAAACGATAATCGATATTCATTACGGAAAACATATTTATTTCGAATGACTGACTAGAACACCTATTTGCTTATTAGCTTTTGTATACGCGACGCTACTCTATTCTCGCCCGAAAATCAGGCTTTTCGATTTCAGCATGTTTAGGTAAATTTAAATATATAAAACTGCAATTTAATGGTATACTAAGTACCTAAACTGTTTAAAACAAAAATCATCATTGAACTAGTTTTTCATATACATAATTTTTCGGAGCTCATAGCTAGGCAAAGATTTTGGAGATAGATAAAAAGTGTGAAAGCTAAAGTTGTAGAGAATTTTATCATCTTTCAATATGTATTACAACAAAATTTCGTACGACGTACCGTTTTCGAGATGAAAGCAAAAAACCAAAAAACGGGACCTTCTTTGTGGGCGTACCTCGGAGGGGTAAGGACTTTTAGTATGTTTATCTCCTAACTAGTCCAAACAAAGTTCCTAAGTCAAACGTTCTGCTTTCGACTTTTCCATCTACATTCCCCTTATGAGCACTCATTGACCAAACTAACAGGAAAATCTCGCGACAAGCTTTTATATCATAAAAATGGTATTATGTAATGAATGATTGGCTTTGATTTGATTTAAAGTTTATTTTCTTCTTTTAGGTGCATTTAAATTTCGGACTAAATTATGATAGATAAGAAAATTACTTTTACAACAGAAAATTAAAATCTAAATTTAAAATACTTCCATAAATGGATTTTTCACCGTTTTGCGGGTGCGTAAATCATCATGAAGTTATCTCATTCTCATACTATCTGTAAACTTCTTACATAGTTTGTGTGTGTGCAAAGTCCAGTGGGAATAACTGACGTGCGGACTGCCTTTTCTGTACCATATACTTTTCTCAAATTACTGTCGTATAATTTTTTTTTGTGAACAAACTAAGATGTTTCCGCATTAAATACAGTTATAGAAGTCTATCTGAAGATTAACAGAGGCCACGTCAAGCTATCTTTCTGTCGATTGATGCGCTATGAATGAATGAAAACTGCACTTTGATTAATTTTTACATGACGTGGAACATACTGTAACAGAGACCCGGCAGCAGGCGACGACAAAGAATTTCGTGAGGCAACAATCGGCTCGTAATTTTAACAAAGATAGTTTGGGGACAACAATCGGCTTGCTCAAACAATAACAATATGCTTAGGTAAAAAAAGGCTTTGCTGCCAAATTCCAGACAACAATGGATGCAAGAAAAAGAAAGAACTACCCAGCGCATATATATACCACCGCGATAGCTCAGTGGACCTACAGTCATACATTGTGCTTCATCAAGTTAACAATCGACAAATAGTAGTGACAAATAAATTGTCAAGTGCCGTGAATAGTACAGAGGTAACTGTTGAGATAAATAAATAAATGAACTGTGTAAATAAGTGTGCTAAATAAATTTTGGTGTATTCCAGTGTTGTAAATAATCTTGTATATATAGTTGTGTACAAAAATAGTGACTTTGTATTCTTCATTATTTATTCTTTTATTTTATTAGGTAGAATTGTTGTTTCATTTCTGTAACGTTATAGAGAAGTACTTTTGAGTTTGTTTATTTGCTTTGTTAACATTTACTATTGTGAATAAATATTTTCCACCACGAACAAGATCAGTTCTGTTTCAATATTATGTAGGTAACCATGACAACAAATAGCAAATATCATATTGAATACATATTATTGAATGTGTATGTGGAGAAGACCAATTCCAAAAATATCAAAAATATGTTAAAACACTTTCATTTAATAAGCAGCTTTCGTAAAATACATCTTCAGATTAAATCTGTCTACAATCAAATTACAAAATAATGAACAACTTTTGTACATTGAAAATAGATTTTAATTACTTTCTTAATGTGTAATATTATAGGTACCTACTTACAAAGTTTTGAAGAATAATCAAATTTAAGTTAAGTATCATAGTGAAATTGTGTTATATAAATAAATGAGAAAAAAAATATTTAAATTTTGACAACATTTTTGAAAAAATGTATTTTAATAATTTTTAAATTGAAATATGTAATTAAAACATCACTATCAGCTGGCTGATAGTAAAGTTATGCTAGTGATGTTCAGATTAATCACATATTTCAATTTAAAAATTATTAAAATACAATTTTTCAAAAATGTTGTCAAAATTACATTTTTTTTTCTCATGTATTTATATAAAACAATTTCACTATGATATATATAACTTAAATTTGATTATTCTTCAAAACTTTGTAAGTACCTATAATATTACACATTAAGAAAGTAATTTTAAAATCTATTTTCAATGTGTAAAAGTTGTTCATTATTTTGTTATTTGATTGTAGACAGATTTAATCTGAAGATGTATTTATCACGAAAGCTGCTCATTAAATGAAAGTGTTTTAACATATTTTTGATATTTTTGGAATTGGTCTTTTCCACACATTCAATATGTATAAGTTATTCCAAAACTCCTCACCGTATCTTTTAAATATCATATTGAATACTAGCCATTACCCGCGTCACCTCTCGCGATATCATAAATTTGATTTTCTTTATTATACTACATCAAATGTCAACATTTTGAAGTTGGAATGGTCCCATCACCCAATTGGCTGAAATTGTTTACTATACGTCCATTACGAAATGTTTGTTACGTTTTCAATCTTAAAAATCAATTTTACCCTACCATCCCAACAGAATTTTTACTTCGAAATTGCACGTAAGTGGTTTTTGCGGCCACATATGAAAAATATCTTATTTATTATTCCATCAGAAAATATACAGTATTATTACGAAACGAAAAACTTGTTTTCTAATTCTACCCTCTGAGATTAAATGTTCTTACCGTTACGACTGCGTATATCTTCCGGCAACAAATCGACTGCGTCCCACAGGTGGGGAGTTTTCATTATTCACAGCATCGTCGTTCTCATCCTATACTCGACTACGCGTCTCTGATTACACTCGAGATTACAGAACGACTTTGTTTACAGAAAATATTTTTTTTTTGTTTTTAAACCAAAACTGCTACATACATCAAAAATCAGTTTCGTAATATTGATTTTTCACCATATAGATATAAGTAACTAGAGTACGCTAGTGCGTATGCTTGCCATACGTGAAAGTGTCCTCAGTTAAGAGAGAGAACGCTGCAGAAAAACCAGAAATTTGTTTACTCAAATCAGCGTTGTTTTGCAGCATTAGTTACCATTGAGATAAGAAACTGTTTTCTCTCTTAATTGCAAGCACTTTCACTGCTCTCTCGTGTACTCTATTGTAATATCTTTATGTTTTTTACCCCCCTGCCCGTATAGAAAACATTTTTATCGCCTATCTAGCGATCGTGAATTGGCATATTAATTAATACTAGTGGTCTAAAGTTGCGTAAAGTAAAATAATCGTAGTCGTACCACCATTTAAATAATGTCCCACTGTGTCATAAATTAATAATTCACAAAGTGCTATTTTTCACTATCCACTATAAACTAGCATTTAAAGCACGTAAAGTAGCTCTTTATTCACTAGTGCGATAAAGTAAAACATTATTATACCAATTTTATAGTAAATCACTGTTTGCCTGTCAATTGTTTTTATAACCTAGATACTATTAGATGAGAAGTTTGTTCAAAAGTTAACTGTAAAAAATTTTGAAAATAAAGTGAAAATCAGCTTTTTTCAGGAGATACGTGCAAAAAAATTCCACACTGTATACTTCTTGCGTAGTGGTATTATGGCTCATGTGACTGTTACAAATATCTGGTCTCTTTTTGAACAAAATGTCGCAATATTAGTTATTGGCGTAACTAGTAGTCTAAGTCATTCATGGCGTGTCAGCGCGATGTTTTCAGCACTCATCTCCGGTGCGCAGTATGCACTCGCTTCGCTCGTGCCTGCTCACCTACGACTCGTGCTGAAAACATCGCGCTGACAGGTCATGACTTAGCCTACAAGTTACGCCCATAATTTTATTCAACAATTGCGCGTTATTCATGTTTTATTTATTGTTATTAATGAGATGTTTTAAATATCTATTTATTTCTTTATAAAAAAAACTGTCAATACTAACAACACCAAACAGCACGATTCAATGTTTTGGTTTGAGGTTAGCCGGTTATGAATAAACTCCATGTCGAAAACATTCGGCCTCTCAATTTTAGCCTCAATGGGTAACAACGGAGTTGTTGTTACCGACTATTTCGTTACGACTCAGAAAATAGTTACGTTTATTTTCATTACTCCACAATGGCCGAGCTAGTAGGAATCTTCATTGAGTTATGACAAGTAATTGTCACCAGTCGGTAAATGGCTATTTAGGGTTCGGTTTTTAGGCATGATAAAACATGAATAACGCGCATGAGTTGAATAAAATCCATTACGATACTAAGTATACCAAAGTACTGTTTTTAACTTCCTGCTAGTGAAAATATTCTAAACATGAGAAGTTATTGATTCCGGTCCGATTTTTGAAAATCGAGTTTTCATCAAACCTCACTCTTTAGGATACTAAGAAGCTAATCTGACTATAAATGTTTGAATGGACGTCTGTATGTGTGTGGAGGGGGGTGGGTGTTTGTAAACACATTTTTGACGTACGATATCTTTAGAGCGAACCAAGCAATTGAAATCGAGTTTACGGCATTCGAAAGAGTTTATTGAGACTTAGTTCTGATTAAATTTTGGAGTCAATCGGTCAGGTAGTTTCAAAGTTATTCAGAGAAAAATAAAATTTTTTCGCGTTTCTGTCAGATAACAGTGATCAGAAAAGTTTATTAAAACAAAGTAGATTGAATATATAGTCCCGTCAATAAATAAATAAATTTCTTTTTTTTAGATGAATAGTTTAGACGACATGAAGGAATGTTTCACTTTTCTGGGGAGTGTATCTCAATAACGGTTGAGAATTTGAAAAATGTGTATAGAACGAAAACTGTATAAAATTTTATGAGCTTTAATTTGGCACAAGAATTTTTTCCCATGCGACGTAGCGTTTTTGAGACCTAAGCTAAAACCACAAAAGTGGTACCTTCTTGGTGCTCCCCATTCCTCTGCCTCACCTCCTAAACGCCATGACTTTTGGTATGTTTCCCTGAACAAGTTTCTGAAGGAATCACTTAGGTCCCTGCTCATGCACTCTACACCCCCTTTTGAGCTATTCATTGATTGGACTAATATATAAGCCTATAAGAAAAAAATTTAATATTTTTTATAACCTATGTGTTTTAAACACAATAGTATCAATTTACTATATATAACATATTTAACATATTTAACACAGTCGAATGTTCCCGAAGCACCGAGATCCTTCCTTTACATGTATCGCTTTCTTCAGGCAACTTTATGGAGGTTGGATTTTGACTACCTGCTTTCCATTGTTGTTGTGAGAATATTCCACAGAAAGCACAGTCGTCCCAACAGGGAGCGCGCAACAGTATATATTTTATCAGATAGAAAGTGTTTGAAATCGATAAAGGTGCTAAAAATAATCTCCAAAAGCACTAAAACACTCAAGTACTCGGTGCAAGTTTCACAAAAAAAAAAATGCTCGCATCATCAAATTATTATGATTATATTGAAGGTACAGTAGTAGTTCCTAAACTGTTCAGCACGACCTGAGACGTCGGAATTTAAACCTATGGTGTTGCGTACAGTAAACTCCAATAATTTTTAAATAAAATGATTTACGTCAACAGCGATAGGAAGTCCCCCACTTCGATATAGGGAGACTTCCCGTCGCTGTTGAACAAAATCTTTTTATTTAAAAATTATTTTTTACTTTTTAGTCAACATAGCTATAGAAGCGGATTTTTCTTTAAACTTTTTTAAACCTTAATTTTAATTATAACCCTTCAAACGACTATGTTTATGTAAAGAATTTATATATTTGTAAATATTAATACTTGTTGTATTGTCATGGGTTCTTAACAGGTATGCAAAATGTCAAATTATTTGGACGTCTGGATTCGCGTGAAAATTAAATAAAAAGATTTCATTAGAAAGATGTACACATACACACAAGTGAAGTTAATAAAAGACTGTTAAAAATTCACTGCGCAAGCATTTCAATAAATATCTGTAACAATTACCGCCTCCATAAAAATATCTTTACCTCTTTATGTATTCATTCATTTCACTTTCAAATTGTCCGTGACACCATATTATAGTAATCGTAGCATATTTATTGACAACGTATTTATCCACTAGCACATGTTATCAATCAAAAAGTAAGATAAGAAAATTACATTAACTTAAAGTCCAATATTCATGGAAGGAATTTGTTAGTTTCATATTTAAACTTCACGACATTATTAGCGCTTTTTAAATTTAGTGGAAGCTTATTATACATGATAATAAAATTTTCGTTTAGGGAATTACAATATTTCACAATTGTATTTCGGAATTACTAAGCTCTCTCCATTTCAAATAGTGTCAATGGCGGGTCCAACCCCCCCCCTTCCAGAGAATCAAAAATCCCAAATTAAAATCTTACTGCGCGATAAAAAAAAAGCTTTTCACTATGGGGCAAGAGCGTCTCAATGGACTTGCTTCTTTAAACATTCACCATTGATTTAACTGAGGACGAAATTCTCCAAACTTTTTTCAAAAAGCTTCGGAAATTGCAGAATACATCAAAATCAATGTAGCTTTGGTTCACTTCAATTTTTTTTTTTATTTATTGAACATGTTGCTCTTATTGTAAAGATAGAATTCATTTTATTGTATTTCATATAAACGAGTGTGTTGGTAGAATTGACTTGAACCTCGCATGTACATAATAAATACACTATGGAATAATTTATATATACAAAATGATCTCAAAAAACTGCATATCAGTTGGACAAACATTTTTCGCAAAAGGAGTAAACATTTTTCAAGACCCCCCCCCCTTGCCGTAATCCTGGATCAGCCACTGAATAGTGTAAATGTGAATAAAATCATGTTTCAAAAAAGAAACAAAATTTGGTATCATTTAGGTGATAAATTTTAGAATGAGAATACACGAAAAAGTCAAAATATTAATATTTATAAAAAATTGCTATCTTCAGCCTTTTAGCATTATAAGTACTGTTATTAGAAAAGTTATTATGTACGCTAAATTAACTACGTTAGTTACGGTGCAGGTACCGGGTATTCTACCAGTTCTTTCAGCGGCGTTAATGTATACAAAACGTAAATTATATGTTTATGTTAAGGTTAGAACAGACTTAAAACATCAAGGGTACTTATATATTATATTAGCTACTAGCTGATCCATGTGGCTCCGCCCGCGATTGAAATGAAACACGACAAAATGTTTGTTCAGTTCGAAGATTTTACGAAAAGAATTCCCTATTTTCTTTTTTTTATTTTACTCTTTATAACATTAGCTATCGGTACAGTCGTTTTGGAGATTAGCCAAAACAGACAGACAGACAAAAACTTTGAAAATTGTTTTTTTGTTATAAGTACCGTATATAGTTTCATATGCATATAGTAAAATCTGTTATTTTGACGTTACAAACAGACACTTCAATTTTATTTATCTCTATAGATTAGTAGCCCTGTAGCCTAATCCGGCTTCGCCTGAATTTGTAGATTGCTACCGGTTTTTCGTCGACTTACATTGCAAAATTGGTCTCCACGAAAAGCGCTTTATTTTAACGCGATAATATATAGCCTATGATCATCCTAAAGGTCCATTCTCAGGGATTGCACTTGTAAACGACCCACACAAGACTTTTTTTTTATTTTTTAGTGAGCGTTTTTTTATTTTATGAAATTAGATAATTTTTTAATATTGTTTTCTGTTAGGATGATTTTCAGATGTTTCTATAATAGTTTTTAGTGCCTCAAAAATGAGTTTTTTTTCCAAAATGCCTTTTTATGCCATCTCATAGTCATTTCTGCGAGCACATCTGTATATTCATAAAAATGTCACGTTTAAATATTAAAACAACGAAGAGCAGATATCATTGAAATTTGAATAGGAATGCTGTCAGCATTTACTTCTAAATAATATTAATTGATGTTGTGTAATGTAACAGTCATTATTTCTGACAGTTAATCAATAGAATATAACACATGTTTAGTTGTTTTATTTTAGGCGAATCTGTAACACAAGTACAAACTCCGTTTGTACACAACATGATTTCGTACTTACAGGTATTATATATGTATCTCACGAGTCTTTTTAGACGCCTATCTCAGAAACCATTGGATTTATTTTTGCTAAACTTACATTTTGTTGCTACTTGTAATCGTGAAAACAACAAAATGTCTGTCAAATGCTTGTTCTAGGTCAAATAGTTTCTAAATACGACCGGAGAATGAATAATTTAAAAAATTGGCCAGCCTCCATATCACTATTTTAGATCTTAGTTTCCTAGTCTGATCAAAGATACCTATTCATAAAAATCCCACATGGAAATCTGCAAAGAAATAGTATTTTGTGCAACTAGTGCGACAATGCCGCACGAGTTGCACATACTATTTTTTTTTTACGAATTAAATTGAAATTAAAATTTTATTACGAATTAAAAAAAAATTAGAAGTAATAAAAATTAAAACTAAATCATTAAAAATTTGAAAATTCAGTTAAAATTGTTAAAATTGTCAAGAATAAAAGTCCATAATCGAAAATTTTAACCTCAAATCTGCTTCAAATGACAGTTTGTTTCGTTGACATTAACACCGTTATTATTTTGTTTTTTTCTCTGAATTTGCGTGCGGCAAACAACAATTTCAGAGCAACAAATAAAGTTTCCGAACGCAAATGAAAATAGCTACTTTTCAACCGTAACAGCATGCGTAAAGATACCACTTTTCCCGCATGAGTAATAAAAAGTTTTTTTGCGATACTACTATCTGCAGTTTCATTTTTTTACCTTTCTGGTTAGAGGGATGGTGACAGAAATGGTCAAGGAGCACTTGGTGGCAGAAACGCCCTCTTTCGTGTAGTCTGAGTCCCCCTCTACAAATCCGCTTAGTGGAGTAGGAGTCGAGCACTTTTAAATAAAACGGCAAAATTCAAAATTCCTCTACTAAATGGCAGAAAATGACTAAAATAACTTACTAATTGCAAAAAAAAAAATATTTTCTGCCAATTTCCTGTCTGTAGAGACTTTCACAATCCTTTCAAAAAATCGAAAAAAAAAACGTCAAAAAAATAAAAAAAGCAAAATTCCAAAACTCTTCGCCTGATGGCAGAAATTCTTACCAGGCTTTCTATTAGTTCCCAAAAAGTTTGAAAAAAATATTATCTGCCAATTTTGTCACTGCTAGATCACAATCTGCTAATTAATGTATACCTACTTGTCATTAATGCTTTACCTGAATACTGTGTTAAACTTTCGGGGAACATGACGCGTTTTTGCAAGGTCAATTTTGGCAGAAAACACCTCGGGATTCTCTACAAGAAGACGAATCGTATGAGCTCGGTTTCACTCATCGAGCTTTTCTTTTTAGTTTATTTGTTTTGTATTTATTTATTACACTAAGAGTCTCTGCAGGGGGTAAATCGACAGAAAATATTTTTTGAGGTCCCCCAGATGCTGTTCAGTCATATTCTGCCATTTTGTAGAGGAATTTTGAATTTTGCCGTTTTTTTAAGTGCCTCAGCGTCGTACCGCAACGCGCTAGACCCCTACCTTGCAGAGCGGATTTGTAGAGCGTTTCTATCACCATATCTCTCAGATGTTAAAAAACAATTATTTTGTTGCAATCTTTATTTTTACCTGGTAGTTTATTAGTTTTTATCCCTATGTTGCGAAGAGAATTTTTATCCAATCTCTTAAAAGGGAAACTCATTTCACTTTACTATAAATTGTTTACAGACCTATTTAATTTATTGACTTATAGAACATTTATTATATTGCGTATTAACAGCCAATAACATAATAGCAAACTTACACAAATGATCAACTCAAATTCAAATTTATTTCAATGCTTGATGGGCAGTAAACAGTAAGCAAACATAATTCGAAATTAATTAGGGGAAAGCTGGAAATGATTTTAATCCTTTCAGTATAGGTCTGCTAGGTGAGCCTTATTAGCCGCTTCGTGCAGATTTATAGGTATAAAGAAAACACGTGTGTTTATTTAACATATCTCAAAAACAACCAACTCTATAAAAAAATTGTCTATACAAATGCTGTAGAGATTGAAATTCTGAGTAAAACGAGTACCTACATTTAAATTTTCACTTAACATGAAGCCCACAACTCTATTTAAAAATTGGCTCTATTCTTAAATCAAGCACCTTGCCTCTAATATATTGTAAATGTCGTTTTTCACAGTTTGTCGAAATATCTTAAAACCTATGGGTTCTAGTAAAAAAACTTTTTCTTCATACCTCGATCGAAAGTGCATACTTTCGGCACCAATTGCAAGGCAGAAAATCTAACATTGACTCCTTGGTGGGATTACACACTACAATACAGGAAGTTCGTATGTTCGGACGGTCGTAAAACAAAAACAACCAATCAACTGTTGTTTAGATGCCGTTTCCATAGCAACCCTATTACATTTTAGCTAATAATCGCGTACATCTGTCATTTGTGTTTTTACGTATAACTCAAAGCTTGCTTGGAATTTAAACTAGCGGTATGTGCTCTATTATCGCTTTGCCCTTCAGAGCTGACTTGCGTTCATACAAGAAGTTATATCTAGGTTAATTTACACGAAATCCATTTAAATTGTAGCTTTGTGAGATTCTGTTCTATAAAACGGAACCATTTTTAGATTGATTCAGGTCCATAATTAGTCCTAAAATTGTAATTGAAAATCTCGAATAGCAGTTGTCGGTTGGTCTGTACGTACGGTCGAGCTTTACAGATCGCAATTTTGGTCTGATCGCCTTGGTTTATATTTTATTCACTTTGTTTATTATCAGTATAGAACCCTATTTAAATTCAATTAAATGCGTTCAGTAGTTCAATTTTTATAAACAGTTTTTATTTTATTATTTTTTGACAGCTAGGTAATAGTTTGAAGTAAAATAATTACTGTGTAAATTATCATAAAATAAGTGCCACACTTCTATACCGTAATAGCACTGGCACATCCAGCAAGCTTCGTGGCGTAGTGGTTAAGCTATTATATCAGCAAGGGCAAGGGTTCGATTCCTGCCGAAATATTTGATTTTTATTTTTTTTTTCTATTTCATTTTATTCAACTTGATATTTATTTATTATTATATTAAATATGTTTCTTAAATATTTTTTTTCATATTTTCAAACTTAATAAAATATTTTTTCAAGTTTTTAATTTTTTTTTAATTTTTAATTATTTATTTCTTTAAATTTTTTAATCTTTTTGACTTTTTTCAAAATATTTTTTCAATTTTTTTTTATTTTTATCATACAGTGGAAAACTTTGCGGGATGTGCACTTTTGGTTTTGCCAACTATCTGTGTTTTTTACAACCGAGGTATGAAGAAAATAGTGTACACCGCACTGGCCAAAGGTTATCACACTTTTGGGCCTTGTGGTGTAATATACTGTTACAATCTCCCCTTTGGGACAGCAAAGAAATTTGTGAGACGACAATCAGCTAGTCATTTTAACAATGAGACACATATTGTTATGGGGAACGACAATCGACTTGATTGTTGTTCTAATAATATGCGTAGGTAAAAAGGGCTTTGTTGTCAAATTCCAGACAAGAACGAAGACAAGAAAGGAAAGAACGATCCAGCGCCTATATAAACCACGAGAAAGCTCACATATGGACAGTCATGATACGACAGTGAAACATTGTGTGAACAATCGACATAAATTAACAATGCTGAGGTAACTGCTAAGATAAATAAATAAATGAACTGTGTAAATAATAGTGTACGAAATAAATAGAACTGTATTTAGTAAATAAATAAGTGTGTTAAATAAATGTTGGTGTGTTCCTGTCTTGTAAATAATTTTGTGTATATAGTTGTATGTGTTTTTGTGTACATAATTAGTGACATATTCTTCGTTAATTATTCTTTTATTTTATTAGAAAGAATTTACTGTTTTGTTTCTGTTACGTTAAAGAAGTGCTTTCTGTTTATTTGTTTAACTGTTTATTATTGTAAATAAATAATTTCCACCACGAACTAGAACAGTTTTATTACAATACTATAGATAAAATTTCCTACAAAAAAACCTAATACATATTTAAAGCGGTTACCCTGCAAAAGAAATTTTATTAAAATAGTGCCTTTTGATTATAAATGCAGATTCTAGCAAGAGGAGTGTTCATCAAATTGTAAATTTCCATGTAGAGATTATAGACCTTTTTTTCGGTAGGGGAAAATCTTTTAAAGACACCATAATAGCAGTGTGGGATTTCCACCCACTAAAAACCACCTACCTCTTCGCCCACCATATCGGAACTGCCTGAAGCATAACGTCAGAATGGTCGCTGTCAGTATATAAATAATCATTCCATATGCATAACTCTTTCATCCTTCTCCTTCCTTATCATAATATTTTTTATCATCTCTTTTGTTATGTCCCACGCTTCTCTTCGTTCCGTGATTGTTTTCACCAAATTTTCGACCGTCAGTGTTATTCCCACTTAGCTTCCTGCCTGTCTCGTTCCCACCTTGGCCAGATTATAGACCTATTGCTGTGGGCTCACCAACAATGTCGAAAAATATAGAAAATTTGTTCACGACCGCCCTACAGAGATAGTTTTGTCAAGATAGTATTTTTCGACTAAAAATGAAGACAGTTGACACGGAGTGCTCAAGTAAGAAGAGTGCTCATATATATTAAAGTAGCGGTTCCGCCCGGTTTCAAATTTCATAATGAGCGGAGTTACCGTTCAAAAGTTTTTGTCGGACGGACAAATTTTGAGTTATATTTTACAACATTTCCATTGATGCTCCGCTCCTATTGATCGTAGCGTGATATTAATTATAGACCTAGCCTATAGCCTTCATCGATAAATTAACTATCCAACAATAAAATATTTTTAACAAAAAAATTGAACCAACTTCACACTAAAAAGTAAAAAATAATTGCGTATTGAAATGTTTTGGAGTCGGTGTCAGCCAAAATGAAATCTATTCCGAGAACTACACCGACTCCAAAACATTTCAATACGCAATTATTTTTTACTTTTTAGTGTGAAGTCGGTTCAATTTTTTTGTTAAAAATATTTTATTTTTCTCTTTTTAGTATTAATCTAACACTAAAAATCGAAAAGCATACATAAAAACATTATGCGTGCCTTTGAAATTTGAGAGTTTCCCTCGATTTCTTCGGATTCCACCATCAGATCCTGACTTGGTTCCGATGGGACCACCTCTGAGGTGCACTCTTTCGAATAAAAAAAA
This sequence comes from Xanthostigma xanthostigma, assembly GCA_963575645.1. Lineage (NCBI taxonomy): Eukaryota > Metazoa > Arthropoda > Insecta > Raphidioptera > Raphidiidae > Xanthostigma > Xanthostigma xanthostigma. Next base: position 30,737,865 of record OY754469.1, on the reverse strand, counting down.
AATTAAAAATCGGTCCATAATTGACGCAGAAATCGGTGAACATACCTACATAAAAAAAAATATACACAGACGAACATAGAACCTTCTCATTTTTATTGAAGTCGGTTAAAAAAAATCAATTCGAACCAGTAGTTCCAACCAAACAAACAAACTCTTCAGCCTTATATATTAGTATAGATTCTCATAAACATAGGTGTTTGTGGGATATCAAACTTTGTTAAGAATTTTGAAAAATTTTAAAGCAACCACTCTTGGATAACCATTTTTTTCGAGATCGTATTTTTTAAGTAAAAAGGTCAAATTTCTGAAAAATTGCTTTTTTAGGATGACCGCTTCCAGATTTTATAAATGTTTTAATAGTCTATTATACTGGAATTTTAGATTTCTTGAATCAAGTATTCCTATTTTTAGTCTAAAAGTTCAAACTTTACGGTAACCGCAAATAATTTTTTTTATGTATCCACATTACGTATTAACTAGTTTTGTTGAATCCTGTATTATAGTACTTACATTATTATATATTTCACAAATAACAAAACACATACAAACCGAAACGTTATATTAATAATATATACCTATATATTATATTATTCACAAAACTTTTCCATTAGGTAATTTATGCACAGGCAAAAGTTAAAATACAGAAAAACAATAATAAAATACCAGTAAAGCGTCGATACTTCGTGAAGTACGATTCTAACAAAACAGGTATTTTTAGAAAATGTTTCTTTTTCTTTTTTATTTCTTCTTTAAATTCACGTCTCAGTTTTAAATTCTGGCTACGCTATTTCCATAGAATAGTAATTATTTAATGAAAGTAGTATACAATATACATATATTTAAAATTTAGAGGTGCAATTTTTAATATGTAAACAATAACCAACTTTATTTACGCTACCCCCACTTAAATTTCTGTTACGGTCCTGACATGGAAGTGTGTTGCGCAAATGGCGTGTGTGACGGACAGTTCGAACAGTGCTGTAGGCTCTATTCACTATTGTATTTAGAGCTTACGCAATATATAACTTTCACCGAACGAAAGTAGTTATTTATTCGGTTCATTTGTTCTTCGGGTAACTATTCCTCCAAATAAATAGCGATAATTAAATTCACTAAACATAATTATGTTTAACGCAGATATAAATCTTTTCTGTATACTTCCAGGGTAGAAACTCTATTCTTCAATAAATAAAATTATCGACCAATTTTTCAGACAATATATTAACAAAAAATATATAATTAATACATTAATCCGGATTGAAACGTTAATGTATTAATTATATATTTTTTGTTAATATATTGTCTGAAAAATTGGTCGATAATTTTATTTATTGAAGAGTTCTAATTAGACGTTAATCAAAGATTAGAAATTGTATTCGTCTGATAAAATAATAACGGCAGCTACATAGATCATAATATCTAACCTATAAACGTGGAGTATTATATCCACAGTTTGCTCTTGTGAATTTATTTATGTGTTATTTATTAACCTTTTGTGAAGTGTTTAGTTGTAAAACATTAAAGCTAGTGAAAGTTTTTTGTGCAATTGGGGTAGAATAAAACATTCAAATCTTTGATTAACGTCTGATTAGAACTCTTCAATAAATAAAATTATCGACCAATTTTTCAGACAATATATTAACAATTAAAACTGAGACGTGAATTTAAAGAAGAAATATAAAAGAAAAAGAAACATTTTCTAAAAATACCTGTTTTGTCTGAAAAATTGGTCGATAATTTTATTTATTGAAGAATAAAACATTATTATTTTGTGACTTTTTGTTGACGTTTACACTAACGCCATAGGTCGGATTTTTGAATGAACGTCAAAATATTCAACAAAAAGAGCAAGGAGCATAGTGCAGTGTATATTTATTTTTTAAATAACTTTTCTACATCATAATTTGCTTGGTGAATTGAATGTCAATTTTATTCTAACGAATAAATTTGTTCCAAGACTAGTAACTTCTGTCTTTAATAGTGTTCGGTGAATATGGGCATTAGTCAGCTGCCTGACTAGGCCTACTATTGAGTACAATGTATCTACACTTCAGACAATATACGCTGTTGCATGTGTCTGCTGTGAAAATCTATATACCTATAGGTATATAAAATTCCCGTGTCACAATTTTAGCCGCGCTAATCTCCGAAACCACTGAACAGATTTTAATGAAATTTTGTAAATGTGTCTTGCTTGGTGCAACTTAGGTTATAGGATAGTTTTTATTAAATATTTTGTACAAAATTACGGTATTTTCTCAAAAAAACTGTTCCTGATTTAGTACCAAATAGCGATATCTGTTAAAAATTTGCTCAAAGCTATTAGTTCTAAAGCAAATCTAATAGCTACAATTGATTTTACGTCACATGTGTTTCATAGACAAACAATACAACGTAAAAACAACGCATTAGTTTAGTTTTTTGTGAATCATTGTTATACCGAGTCCGCTGTAATTCTATAAAAAAAGTCCCATAGCTCATAATAATGTCAATGTCCACAAATCCGGGCGAAGCCGGACCGGACCGCTAGTATCACATATTTATTAATTTACTATATGAATCATTGTCTATCTACTCAATGTGCGGTGAGTGAATGCAACAAAGCGTATCGAAAATATATCTGCGTCTCTTTCTTCGATGTAATTCCCTGATTTCTCCGATGATACGATTGGTTGATGTATACTTGCATTCAAACTGAATAAAGTATCTCTGTTTCAAAAACTTTGTCTTTTTCTATGACGTTAACATGGGCCTACCCAGCTTTTGGCTCAGGAGGGAGCAAATTAGAAATTTCTTAAGCCGGGTCCCCTGTGCTTGTTTAGCCCTCCTGGATACGCCAGTGCTTAAGGCGTAAAAAAAGACACCCTATTGGTTCGATTGCGATTTTATTCCTATGCTCAGTATAGAATAAAAGTATATGGAAAATATATATTTTTGAGGTTATAATATGCAGCTATCAACGTATTCTAAGTTTAATTTTACACATATCTGGACTGTTTGTTTTTCTCTATAATGCGGTTCATTTAATAAAACGGCAAATCAAAACTACATGTAAAGCATGTCCGTCCGATGCATAATGGTAGATAATATTTCTACTATTACTAACGGATTATAATACGGCGAGGTGTGATTGTTAAAATTGCGTACATTATACGACAACATTTTTTTGTCAACTTTGGAGTAAATTTTGATAGCATTTGATACTCCAAAGAAGAAAAAAAATTGTTAAATCATCAGTGTAAAAAAATCCATTTCAACCATCGTACTTTGTTTTTGATCATGTGATATGAAGAATTTCTTCTAATCTGACGTGTTTGCATTATTAATATCATAGGTTTAAAGGGGTCACTCCATGTGATAGCCGGTTTTTTAGACATTTTTTAGGATTTTTTTACGACCAATAAAAAGATAGAATTATGAATTTTTTATGATATATTTACTAATATTTCAGTAGTGTATTAAAAAATTTTCAGACATAACTCTCCACATGAGTTGTACAACTCCGAAGACACCTATCTTGAAAAAAAGGTTGTTGACGGTCTCCATGATTCCGACTGGTTGGTTTATCTAAGATCATAAAATTAAACGGCATCTTAATCTGAAAGCCTGTGGCAATAGTATGAACTAGGATTATTCAAAAATATTGAAAACTGAATAACTGACAGACTTTTGAAAATAAATTTGTAAATTTCATAATTTTTTTTGATAATTTTGCGTCGAAAAAAATAGAACCATTTGGAATTTTCAAAAGATCCTAGTTCATCCTACGACTATACATGTGCCGAACTACCATTAAAATTTCAAAGCAATCGGTCAAACCGTTTTTGAGATATCGTGGAGACAAGTTAGAAAAACACAGTTTTGAGAAAAACGTGTTTAAAGATTCAAGTACGATTTGAACTATAAAATGTTAACTCATTATTAATCTACAATGTCTGGTGCATAAGATTGATATATAACTCAAAAACGAAAAAAATAAATTTATAGGGTTTTTTGCATGTTTGGTCCTCATTTGTTTTAGAAGGTCTCAAGTAACAAACCGACCGTCACATAATAGGCTCGGTGCCCAATAGCTCAACTGAGCGCTCCGAACATTACCTCTTCTAACAGCTGTAACTTTTCAATAACTTCGAATATTTGAAAATCATTTTACCAGCATAATATTATAAACATGTTTAGGAATCAATTTGTGCAAAAAAAATCGATTTCTTCAACCTATCACACGGGGTGGTGACCCCCTTAATGTCGCGCGTCTGTGTCAAAATTATTTAATTTCAAGTTTCTAACCAACCATTGTATTTTGATTTTATATAAAACTCTTGAAAAGTCACCGTCTTGGCCTAATCGTCGATTTATTTAATAAATAATCATTTTTTGTTTTATAATTTCAATAACAGTCTAATAGCTTAAGCAACGAATAATTCTAGATGGAAAAGTCGAAAGCAGAACATTTGACTTAGGAACTTTGTTTGGACTAGTTAGGAGATAAACATACTAAAAGTCCTTACCCCTCCGAGGTACGCCCGAAGGGGGGGAGCACAAAGAAGGTCCCGTTTTTTGGTATTTTGCTTTCATCTCGAAAACGGTACGTCGTACGAAATTTTGTTGGAATACATAATGAAAGGTGATAAAATTCTCTACAACTTTAGTTTTCACACATTTTATCTATCTCCAATCTTTGCCTAGCTATGAGCTCCGAAAAATGGTCGATTTTCAAAAATGTGTTAAATTCTCTGTAGCACATTGTAACAATACGAATTTGTCAAAATCATTTCGTATCGCTCATCCACACTATTAAAAACACCCACACACTATTAAAAAATAACATAAGCTGGGAGTACCTCCACACAGGGCCCTCTTTCCCACTGGGCACTCTGGCACGTGCCCAGGGCCCCGCGATCGATAGGGACCCCCTAGTTTAATGGTATACTAAGTACCTAAACTGTTTTAAACAAAAATCATCAGTGAACTATTTTTCATATACTTATTTTTTTTGTGTCCTTCGTGTTAAAATTGGGAACGTGATCCTTTTAAATATATGCATTTTATATCACATTCCTCGACTTAGAATCTAGAACCTTGTTTATCTATTTTCTTTGTCTATTCTAACAAAATAGTGCTCTGTTAAGGTCATAGGGGCCCCATAATCCTAATGTGCCCAGGGCCTTCAATAGGTTAAAGCTTATGTTATTTTTTAATAGTGTGTGGGTGTTTTTAATAGTTTGGATGAGCGATACGAAATGATTTTGACAAATTCGTATTGTTACAATGTGCTACAGAGAATTTAACACATTTTTGAAAATCGACCATTTTTCGGAGCTCATAGCTAGGCAAAGATTGGAGATAGATAAAATGTGTGAAAGCTAAAGTTGTAGAGAATTTTATCATCTTTCAATATGTATTACAACAAAATTTCGTACGACGTACCGTTTTCGAGATGAAAGCAAAAAACCAAAAAACGGGACCTTCTTTGTGCTCCCCCTCTTCGGGCGTACCTCGGAGGGGCAAGGACTTTTAGTATGTTTATCTCCTAACTCGTCCAAACAAAGTTCCTAAGTCAAATGTTCTGCTTTCGACTTTTCCATCTAGATGCCCCTTATGAGCACTCATTGACTAAACTATAAATATTAATTATTTAGCCTTTATTTCCGAGTTTCTAAGTGGAGGAAATGCAGATCAGTGCTATGTTTTTCATTACAATCTAAACAATACACAACAAACTTGCACAAATGACTTTATTAAATTCATGTCTAGTTGTACTATTGTTATTAATTATTCATTAATCATTTAGTGGTTATTAAAAGAATTGCCTCCACTCGATAAACACATTTTATAAGTGATTAAACACAATCGATACAGTTTGTTATAGAATTACACCGGTGTACTGTTCAGTATTATTTCTAAATATGTCGGCTCATCGACAAATCGAATTTTACTACATTTTGGAACCAATTTATTTTATCGCAAAATTTATCGGTGTCGCGCCATTTTCATTTAAAAAGTCGCAATCAAACAAATACCAGGCTGTGTTGAACGTCCTTTGGACTTCTATCGCGGCTTCATTTCAAATTTATTGCATTATTTTCGTGTTGCAGATACGTCATTTAAACCACAATTCTGTTGATTTTGTCATTCAGTTGATAATTATATCAGCAAATTTGTTACAAACTTTGACCATATTTTTTTGTTTGATAGTATTTCGGACTAAAATATCCAACGTGTTTTATGATATTGAAAAAATCCAAGATCTATTTAAAAATTTCAACTCAAACTGTCAGTTGTCAGTGAAAAAGATAAGAGTTTGGCAGACCGTTGTAACAATAGTCGCAATTTTGTTGTTATGGGGAGATTTTAAATTCCATTTCCACGTTAACGCAAGCCCAGACAAATTTTCAATAATTATACACAATTTGTGTTATGGTCGAATTAAAAGTTTTAATGTAATACTGGATATGATATTTATTTCGACTGTTGTCTATTTACGACATTATTTTATTGTTTTGCACGATCAATTGAGATATGTTTTGAATAAACTGTTAACACAAGAAACATATTTAACAAACATACGTCAGTCAAATAATACAGAAATCGTCTACAAGTTGGATAATATCTCTTATCATTATTTCATATTGTACGACATCATAAAGAAATTCAATGGGGTTTTTTCATGGTATCTGGTTTGTAACTCTGCGATATTTTTTGTTTTTATAATAACGTATTTGTTTCAAGCTATAACAGATATAAAAAGATATTTCGAAAACTACAATTCAATTGTGCAAATTGGAAACGCTTTGCGATCCATTTACTGGAGTATTTTCTTATTTCTAATGCTTTTGAGCAAAGTCTATGCTTGTGATTCACTTTCAAATGAGGTAAGCATAAACTGAGAAGATGAAATACACAAAAGCAAAATAATCTATTCAATCTAAGATCTTATACATTTTTCGGTAAATTTGAAAAAATCTAAATAATTGAAAACTAACGATAGGTCCATTTCAGAATCTATCTATAGCGTTAGATGATCAAATACGCTGATCGTCATTATCGACAGTTCTCGATCTCAACCTCTTAGTACTTCTAAGTTCTGAACCCGAACGAAACTGTTTCTATCGGTTTTGTGCGTGTGCGTCTAGTTTGCACTGTTTTATGACGTTACATACGCTGACATTGGTTGGAACACTTTTGTGAGCGTTTTTTGATCAAAGAGTGACAGCTAGATAGCTGACGTAATCAGCATCTATATTGTACATCAGAATATGTTAATTGTCAATCTCAATTAATGCCAATTCAGATTCCAGGATTAAAACCAAAGATAAGAGCTTTATAAGCTTATTAGTTATTTTTTGAAGAGAAACTTCTTATGCGACACTTAGACATTTGGGGAATAAAATAAAAAATGTTTGCTGTGAAACGAAAAATGTGTAATGATAAATGTCAAATTTGTTTGACAAAAGCAAGGGAATGTTTTTATATCGTACAAAAAAATTTTTAATATAAAAATTATAGAAGTTACATTTTACCCTGTTTTTCGTATCAGAAAAAATATCACCATCACCTTCTTCACTCATATATATTTAATTCAACTATCAAAACAAATAATAATAAACTAGTTTCAAAACTAAATTACTAATTTCGCACAATGCAGCCAAAACAGAAGAAAGCACGAGTTTTGTTTATAATAACAAACAAGTTATTAAACAAAGCCACATCATAGAAACAAACAATCTATGGTGTCAAACGTAATAACGCATGTCAGTTACCACAGTTCCATTTTAGTTTCAAGTTTAGACTATGTCACGAAATGATAGTTTCGAAATCATCACCAAACTGTCACAAATTCAGCTGGAACGCTTTAAAGACGGTTCGACAACTGTCCACATCTCAGTTGGAACGCGTTTTAGCTTATGTTCATGACCGTGACGAGAATATTGCCGTTCGCAGAGAGGTTGAAACATAGTTATTATGTTTAAGTACGACTGTTAAAGCGACAGCTTATCTATTTTATATCTAACGGTAAATTGAAACTGCATACTCAATTAAAATAGAATAGTTAACTGTTATACTTGGTTATACGACATAAAATGAGTATAGGTATAGATACGGCTTTTAATCAATGCTATATACTCAATTCCATCAAAAACAAAAATGTGAAAAAAAGGCCAAGCTTGATACAAAATATATTGTGAGTTTTGCCGACATTGCTAAAAGAAAAGAAGTGAGATCTAAGAAGACGGCAAGTTTACATAAACAAGTCATTTATTTGTATACAGAATGATTTTTTAGGTTGATTCTTTTTTTAACAGCGTGTAGAAATCAAATAGACGAACAAATATTTCAAGTAACTTTTTTATCAAAACTCAAAAATGAAAGGGAAACGGGCTTTCAAAGTTTTATTATATTTTATCAAATTTTGAGGTTGGTTCTGGCGTTATGTTATGCCACTATGGATAAATGTTATGTCATTATGAAGTATTCACAGAAAGTTGTTCCCGTTTTGTTGGAGACAAAGATGCGTGCGTCGTGGCTATGCCTCTGTACATGCTTGCCGTAGCGATATGGGCACTCCGCGAATTATTTGAGATGCATTTCCGATTCGTGCTATCATTTCTTCACGTGTGTTAACCGGGCTTTTGAATTAATTAAATAAAATTTTAGTCATTTAATTAAACTTTGGACGGATGTTTGTCTCTTATTTTTGAGTTTTGATAAAAAAGTTACTTCAAATATTTGTTCGTTTATTTAAAAAAAAAAAAAATAAAAATCACTCTGTATAACATAAAAACTTGCCTTTTTCAGAAAGCCTGCTAACCTATTCTTTCTTTGTATCGAATTCAACCTTCTTTTTACATATTTTATATTTTTGATCGGATTTCAATATTTTTTGTAAAGTTGTATACTTTTATCTAGACATGCAATATTATAGTTATATAACATACTTCATGTATGTATGATCTGAACTAGTATGTATTAGACTTCGCGTATATTCCAGCACCGACTAGACACGAGTAGTGTTCGGATGACCGGTTGATGCATTTTGATCGATGGTCCCGGCACTGGCTAGAATCATGATGATCTATTAGTCAGTCAGTCACTCGTATCTTGGAAACCTATAGACGTATGAAATTTGGAATTCAATTCTGTAACTCAACTAGCCTCAGAGATACAGAAGGTCGAAAAGAGCTCGGAGCGATTCGTGTAAATATAGTGCACAGTGCTTTACGAGAACTTGGCCCGCGCATTCGGTGCGCCATGATTTGATGAGTAAAGCAATGTTTATTGTTAAATGTATGCTTATTTGCAATTTAGTCTAGAGGCTAGACCATGTCTGCGTAATGGAAAAATCTGCGTATACCTGCGTAGTTTCTATTCCGACGTTGTCATCTAGGATGTTAATGAACTATTTTACTTACTTAATCTGGATCCCGTAAAGTTATTCGTTTTGTAAAGAAAGAAGCTTGCCTAAATGTTTATAACATTCTTTTTTTTCTTGAAATTTTGAGTTTACTCTAAATATCATTCGTTTTTTAGAAAATTGCATGTTTCATAGAGTATTTGATTAGAATAAGTTTTGGGGTCATTTTAAAAAAATCTGTCAAATGCAAGCTATACTTGCACAATTTGTATTTGGTGCCATCAGCCTGCCACTTTTCTGTTTTATAGCTAAACTTTGGTTCTGCAGCTATAAAAAACAACAATAGTATTATTTATAGCAATTGAACACGCTAGAATTTTTTATTTCTGATAATTTTTGTGCTCTTGTTTAGCTTTCAAATGTTTTACTGAAAGGTTATTTTATTCAATAAACTTTCATAAATAAATTGAAAAAATGAACTTATTAATTTGTTTATAACAATTAATTGCAAATAATATTTTTTTGTTCTCTTTAAGCTTTCAATTAATACAATAAAAAATAAATAAAAAAAAACAAAACAAAAATACGCACCCCGAGACTAACAGTCCAGAGCCGCATCATAGAGCTATGGTAGCGGTTGAGTATATTACTTGATAATACGGTATATCATTTTGACATTTATTCTCATAATTTGATATTACTGTCAATTAAATTGTTTATAACAATTATTTGCACTAGAATTTTTCAAACCTGATAATAATATACACCTAATTCTCATTGTTCATGATTTTTTCAGATTCTTCTGAACGATCATTTAGGTAGGGGACAGTCATTTTTTAACGTTTTTCGCACTAATTATTAAAAAAGTGAAAAAATAAAAACACGACAAATAGGTATATTGTATTCGTGTTTCCTTAAGCTTTCATTTGACGATGCTCTTGAAAAATGTTTTTTTTCATTTCCTATTTCATCTCTTAAAATTAACCCACAAAATCAAAATTCAACTTTTTATAAGTACTTTACGTCTGTGATTGGGCCACCACACTCTATCTTTGTGCCGAATATCAAATTTTTACGTCAAATAGTTTCAGAGAAAATCGCCTGCGACCGACGCACGGGCGGACGAACACCGAAGTGATTCCATAAGTTCAAATATTTGATTAACGTCTGATTAGAACTTTTCAATAAATAAAATTGGTCGATAATTTTTTTTTATTGAAATGCTTTCATAAGTGTTTCGTTTGCACGGACATTAAAAAATGACGAAATCCAGAAAGGTGTTTTGAGGTTCCCCGAATCCAAAAAACATATTTTTGGAAAAACTCTGTGCGTCTGTTAGTCTGTTTGTCTGTTAGTCTGTGAACACGATACAGGTCAAACGGATGAGCGGATTAAAACCAAATTTTGGGAGGATGTTTGATATGCAAATATGAAGAGCCCTATTGTTTTTGGGGAAAATCGACACATGCGCAGAAGAGATATATGCTGAAACGGTATTTTTTATATAATAATAGTATACTTTTCATAACGGCTTATTATTCTATTTATTGTTTCAAAAAAGTTTTGTTAAAAAAATTTTTTTCTAAACTTTATAGTTTCGGAAATATTTTGAAAATAAAAAAAAATCATCCGCTCTTTTGTTTTATGGATCTGCCAGAAATTAACTAGTTAGGCATGCTTTGATTAATTTTTACATGACGTGGAACATACTATTTAGGTAACCATGGCAACGAATAGTTAATATCATATTTAATACTAGCCATTACCCGCGTCACCTCACGCGATATCAGAAATTTTGTTTTTTTCATTATAATCAAATGTCAACATTTTTGAAGTTGGAATGGTCCCGTCGCCCAATTGGCTAAATTTTTTTTTTCGGAGAATCCTAAAAAGACTTTTTTTTTATGTAACTTTAGGGCATATTACAACACGGTCTCAAAATATTGTTTTAAACATTTTTTGTGACAACAATTCTTACCTTAAATTCAGTCGGTTTGAAAAAATTAGGAGCGTTCGTTGAAATAAATGATCACGACCATTTTGAAAAATTCACTATGGGAACCATTATTAAGTGACTAAGTAAGAAATCAGCCTAGAAAACACTTCCTAATAGAAATACGTCGATTTTATTACAGCTGGTTGGTGGTACCTATCGGGCTATATTGTTTATTCAACTCATGCGCGTTATTCATGTTTTATCATGCCTAAAAACCGAACCCTAAATAGCCATTTACCGACTGGTGACAATTACTTGTCATAACTCAATGAAGATTTCTACTAGCTCGGCCATTGTGGAGTAATGAAAATAAACGTAACTATTTTCTGAGTCGTAACGAAATAGTAGGTAACAACAACTCCGCTGTTACCCATTGAGACTAAAATTGAGAGGCCGAATGTTTTCGACATGGAGTTTATTCATAACCGGCTAACCTCAAACCAAAACATTGAATCGTGCTGTTTGGTGCTGTTAGTATTGACAGTTTTTTTTATAAAGAAATAAATAGATATTTACAACATCTCATTATAATTAAAACATGAATAACGCGCAATTGTTGAATAAAATTATGGGCGTAACTAGTAGTCTAAGTCATGGCGTGTCAGCGCGATGTTTTCAGCACGAGTCGTAGGTGCGCAGGCACGAGCGAAGCGAGTGCATACTGCCCACCGGAGACGAGTGCTGAAAACATCGCGCTGACACGCCATGAATGACTTAGACAACTATTTCCTATTCGTAAAAATTATTTTGATTGAATGTTATAATTTTAGGCAGAGAAAATACCGAAACTTTTATGCAAAATATGGAATACGTATGATATGAAAAAGTCGGTTGAGTCTGAAGTAATCACATCTCTACAATTTATACATCATCGAATCCAATTCACCGCCGGCGGCTTATTTCAATTTGATTACACATTGATTCAGGGTGTAAGTAAAATGAACAGTCAATTTAAGAATGTTGATTGAATAATATTTCTTGTGATTACGGTAATAAAACAGAATAAAACATAAGTATTATCGTAGAATACTTTAGTAGGTATTCCTAAAAACTGTAAGGCCGCTGCATACGAGGCTGGTTTTGCCGCTAGATTCCTTGCTAGATTTGACTGCTATATTATAAAGACGTTCAGTAGTTTAATTTTTATAAACAATTTTATTTTCTTATTTTTGACATAACAAAATATTTTTGTACAGTATATAGTTGGACATACTAGGCTGTACTACTATTCCATAAAAGTATCTAAGCACTAGAGATGAAACAGGTATCCGTTAACTATTCGGTATCCGGGCTAAATTTAAAATCCAGCCCGATACCGGATAATAAATGAGTATACGGCCTGATACCGGATTTAAAAAAAATACGACTTTTAAACTTTAGAGGAACTATATTTAATCCGCATAACAAATATAATAATCATTGTTTATTACTCAACAAACAAAATTAATACTTGTACTGCACTAAGGGTAAATTATGATGAATGAATAAAATACTTATAAAATCATCTCAAACTACAACAGCACGCGTTTTCAATTAACCTCAAATGATCGTGTTTGTTATCAATTCAATAAGACAATGAATCACTAACTTCGCTCATGAACGAAAAGGTCCGAGTCCACCCGATCGTTCGTGCGCCACCTACGAAGGTTCGCTCGTGTAACGATGCGCCAAATGGCTATGCTTGGCCGGATATCCGGCTATCCGGTTACAAGGTTGGCCGGATATTCAGTATTCGGTATCCGGCAAAACAACTATCCGTTTCATCTCTACTAAGCACTCATTGAGCTCCGTAGAGAATGCTGGAAGTTCCTGCTTAGTATACGAAGAATTTCGCCGCGCCAATTGAATCTCGGCCGGCAACGTAATTATATTTTTACATAAATCCATATTATTATTCCAGTTGAAATTTGTTTTTTATATTTTTAAATATACCTACTTTATTATTATTTTTTCAATTTTTATCATACTGTAGAAAACTTAACGGGGCGTGCACTTTTGGTTTTGCCAACTATTTTATACTTATAATATAATGTCACAAGGGATTTCTGGTAAATTCCAGTGAAATTTTCACATTAAAAATGATTTTGAAAGTCGTGTACATGTTTCACTATACGGATCTTTTTGGGGACACAGTCTATAATAATATTGACATTACGGTATTTTGTTATTTTGAACAGAATTTAAATGGCATTATATTTTCAGATTCTTGGAAGTATAACAACCTATTTGATTATATTGATTCAGTTCAATAATAACTGAAGACTTTTATGTTATATGGGTGCATTATTTATAAGTTAATGTATTATTCATGGCAATTTTAAATACAAAAATACAATTTTAAATTTGACATTTGATGTTTATTTTTTTTATAATATAAAAAAAGTCTTACAATTTTTCTTTTCGATGTAAGTAAAACATTTTAGTTTGTACAAATAAAGAGAAAAGAGTGCAGCTTTCCCTAATTTAATTGATTTTTACTGTTGGTACTAGAGATTCGTAACAAAGTCTTGGCGAATATCTGTCCTATAGAATGCTTAAAAATAACATCGATAAATGTCAGAAAGCTGTAGAGAGCACCAAAACGAGAAACTTTCATGCATAAACACACGTTCAACCTCCTAACGTTTCGGCGCTATATAGAATCTACAGTGTCCCATTTCCGTTAAAGTAGATATGAAATAATAGTTAAGTAAACGAAAACCAGATCGTAAAGTATTTTGAGTACTTTTACGATATTTTATTTGACATTTGAAATATTTTTCAATGAAAGTATTTATCATTTGTATTTAAAGAATTATTAGTAGTATTTGAATTTGCAAATATATTATCAAATACTCCGAAGACAGCTATTTTGAGTTTTCTAATAAAGATTATTATTATTATTTGGTATTTCCGCGCTTAGTTACATGCACCGTAGCAGGATCTTAGTGCGACTCTATAGGATCATTACATTAGGTTCGTTTCAAGCAGCCCGAAAACGGTTTCAGAACTGCCAGCCGCATGCGCACTAGGTAAAACGAAGCTGTTAGTGGCGATTTTAGAACACGTTTTACCTACTGCGCATGCGGGAGACGGTTTCGGAACCGTTTGCTGGCTGCTTGGAACGAACCTATAGTATAAAATAAAGTCGCTGATTCCTCTGTCTGTTTCTCCGCTTACTTCTTCTAAACAACGCAACAGATTTTAAAACGGTTTTCACTAATAGAAAGAGCAATAAGCGAGGAAGGTTTGTATATATAATTTGTAAATATTTTGTGCAAAATATGGCTGAACTATGAGGATGTTTTGTAGAAAAACACTATCACTACATGTAGTATAACAAAGTCGGTGTCTGCCTCCGTCTATTTCTCCGCTTACTTCTTCAAAACCACGCAACGGATTTTGAAACGGTTTTCACTAGCAGAAAGAGCAATAAACGAGGAAGATTTGTGTATATAATTTGTAAATATTTCGTACTAAATATGGCGGAAATATGACGGTGTTTTGTCAAAAATTACTATCACTACATCTATATACAATATAAAAATCAATTACTGGGCGTTAGACTTGCCAAAAAATTGGAAATGGCTTGACCCATTTGAATAGTTTTTTTTTTATTTTGTTCGCCTCAATACAGGGGTGATTTAGTAAAAAAATAATAAAAATCCAAAGGAACAGCCGAAAAATCGAACCAATCGATTTTTTTTGTATATGTTCATGATAGTCCTAATAAGATTTTTGTGGGAAAGAAAAACTGGAAACGTAACTCGGAATATGGTGGACCCATAGGCTCTACTAACTACTGTTGTCGCTGGCGAGCGGGGCGCAGCCCCGTGAGGCAAGACGGCAATACGGTGCAGCCAAAGGCTCCACTACTGTTGTCACTGCCGTGTTTCGTCTTAATCGCGTACGAAATATCTATCTTTTATAGGCAATCTACAAATCCACGCGAAGCTCGACCGGGCCACTAATAAACTATAAAACATTAGTTTATTTGTGACCCTCTATAAAAAAGCTATACAGCGGTAGTAAAATGAGCGCACTAGTACCAGTACGTAAAGTAAAACAAAAGAAATGTCAAACGTAGTTGTATTACCATTTCCATAACAAATGTATGAAAACCCAATGCAGCCTACAATTGGAAATGAACTTGCAAAATATTTTTAACAGATACATCGCTAAAGAAGGTTCACATCAAAATACACGATGTGTCGACAGTTGTGCCTGTATGTTTAAAAGTAATAGAAGAGCCAGTGATACTGTGATCGGCTACCAGTATGTATTTGACCAGACCTGAATTTTTACACAGTGAGTCTCCTATACCTACCATACATGGAGTGGGGACTCACTAAGCCCAGAGTGGCCGCCGCGGCCCCTACTCAGGTGCGACAGGTACAAAATTTGACTAATTTTCAAAGTATTTGACCACGTCTGCCATTTGGAAATTTAATAATATATTATTATTGCTATTGAAAAATAACAATGGCAGACCATTATCGCGCGACAATCATCGTGGCAGACAATTTTTAAGTACTAAAAAATATGAAATTTTGAAAGGTATATTTTTCATCACGGATTATTATTCTATTTATTATTTCAAGCAAGTTTCATAAATAAAATTTCTGATATCGCGTGAGGTGACGCGGGTAATGACTAGTATTCAATATGATATTTGCTATTCGTCGTCTTTGTCACCTACATAATATTATGTTCCACGTCATGTAAAAATTAATCAAAGCATGCTTAACTAGTTTATTTCTGACAGATCTACAAGACAAAAGAGCAGCTGATTTTTTTTAATTTTCTAAATATTTCCGGAACTATAAAGTTTAGAATAAAATTTTATTTATGAAACTTGCTTGAAATAATAAATAGAATAATAATCCGTGATGAAAAATATACCTTTCAAAATTTCATATTTTTTAGTACTTAAAAAATTGTCTGCCACGATGATTGTCGCGCGATAATGGTCTGCCATTGTTATTTTTCAATAACAATCATAATATATTATTAAATTTCCAAATGGCAGACGTGGTCAAATATTTTGAAAATTAGTCAAATTTTGTACCTGTTGCACCTGAGTACGGGCCGCGGCGGCCACGCTGGGCTTAGTGAGTCCGCACTCCATGTATGGGAGACTCACTGTGTTAAAATTCAGGTCTGGTCAAATACATACTGGTAGCCGATCACTGGCTCTTATACTATAATTCGCAGTGCCATAACTAGGGCGGTGCACAGGCACAGGGCGCAGACGTTGGAGGGGCGCAAAAATGACCAAACCAGGACCAAGGTTTAAGGTATGGAGCGTAGAGGTTAAAGAAAACCATCTCTGTGTACGAAAAAGTGTCCGTCAAAAAGCGTTAAATTAGGGGACCGCCACTGCCGCAAAAGGGTAAATTTTAAAGAAAGCGTATGGAGGGCAAAAATTATTAAAGTAGGATAGAAAAGTAAACGAGGAAAGAAGAATTTCCGCTTTTTTATTATTATTTTTCATTTTACGCCTACTTTGACAACTTTTCACAGCACAAAATTTTCCCATTATTCTATTATTTTAAAAAGTTTTATAACGGTAAAAAAATATTAGTAAAAGCTAACAAAAATTAAATCACTCTCACAGCAGGTTTTTAGGTTATATTTATTAAATTATTTTGGACTACATAAACAGTTTAGATTTTAAATACTGCAGTGTTATTAACGACTCTAATCATTAAAAATACTACATTTTTCAACTCAGCGCACTTCAATTCGTCTATAACTGCTGGAGGGTAAACAACTGCTAAATTCATTTTATACTCGGATGCAGCGCTACCGCCATTCTGGACGATTTTTGAAATGTTATCTACAGCATTTAGATGGACACTTTTTCAACTTATCTCCCATATAAGATAGTCCTCCTTACCTCTACCCTCCATAGTTTAAGGTAAGAACATTTTTCAAGAGCGCAGTTATAGAAAGTTCGCACCGAACGCATAAAAAGCTAGTAGCGGCGCTGGTAATACGTCCTGCTACTAACTTCACAGTATTTGTTGTTGTTGTTATTAAATACCTTTTATTGATTTATTTCAAATACTAATCATTATTAAACGGGGTATTAATAATTAATTTATTGTCAATGTTGTAATTTTAAATTCAAAACAATTATTATAAATATAATAATATTTCTGTATGACGTATTTATCAGGGAATCTACCTCGGTTTAAATTTATTTATTTTTTGCTTAACACTTTATAAAGTAAATATTGTGATAAAAATGCAATAGGACCATTATAATTTACAATTGAAAATTTCCTCCTATTTCATTTTTAACACAAAGTTGTTTCTTTTTCTTTATATAGCTGCAAATTTCCTCCCAGCAATACTACCTTAATAGTATATTACATCACAAGGGCCGAAAGTTGAGTTTTCGCCTCGGGCTCATGACGCGCAGGGCCGAGATTTCAACTTTTAAGGCCCGTGCGGTGTATATGATTTTTCTTCATATCCGCTCGAAAGTACGTACTTTCGTCAGCAGGGACGAAAGATTGACATTTACTCCTAGTGAGAACGGCGGGAGGAAAAAATTTCTCATGCGTATATTTTATACTCGTAACTAAGGTTACCGCTGTCATTTAATATAATAAATAACAGGGAGGAAATGTCAAACTTTCGTCCCTGCTATACGGGACGAAAGTACGTACTTTCGATCGAGGTATGAAGAAAAGATATATTAATTACTTACAGACTAATATACACCTTGATAGTCATATTATTATGGTGTAGTATTTATCTATTCTAAGAAATGTTTTTAATGTGTAAATTTTATTAGCTATGTTTTTAAAACACAGCAAAGCTATTTTCGCTTCATCGTAAATATTTATTTCTTAAATTAGTTGGGTATATGCTATTATTTTAATAATCTTAATATGAATCATAACAATTTACTATGAACAAAAGAATAACAAAAATCCTACCTCCAAAATTTCTTTTTTTGAAGAAATTTTCAGGCTTATTTTGTATGATACCTAGGCAAGAAAACACATTTCTAGAACTGCTAATATTTCTAAAAATCTGTTTCACTATAAAACAAATTAATCTCTTGATGGAAATTGCTTGTCATCATATATTCGTCAAACAACTTGTCTGATGTTGTAGTGTTTAAAAATAAAATAGGGGGTTTTTTTTTGCACCGCGATTAACTGGTAAATATTGTTTCGTGAAAATGTTTAGCAAACGACAAAAAATTCCCTATTAAAATATAGGGGGCTCTATTTGATAAATTTTGACAAGCTCGTAGAGTAAGAATAGTAATGCAGGACATTCTCGTCATTTTTCACTTAGTTTACATTTTTGATATTTGCAGATCTAGTATTACCAGTTCTTCTGAGAAATAGTTGCTAATTTTTCGAGATAAAAATAATAGTGATACAAAAAAAACCAAACGTAAATAATTTTAAAAATTAAACACTTTACTTTCGCCCTAAGTTCAAATTCTCATCTCCTCGTATACGAAAAGAGCCATATCAAATCTGATTAGCTCTTTGTAAGTTTTAGATTCCACCAAAAACCTAAATATGAAAAAGATAAAGTTCGATACAGTGAACAAGTGGAATTACCTACGGGATTTCCCGAAAAAAGAAAAGAGATCCAAGAAAATGCCAAGCTATCACTTGGCAGATTTACATACACAAGTCATTTATTTACAATATAAAACATAAAAATAAAACTTGCCAAGTGAAAACTTACAGACATACAAAAACTTTAAAAATGTTTTTTTTTTGTTAGAAGTATCGCATATAAGTACTTTCACATTACAAACAGACATTTCAGTTTTATGTTTTTTTTTTATTATTTAACACACAAATACAACAGAAAAGGTGCATCGACCATGTGATCATTAGCACTGTTAACAAATTACATCTAATTTGGCGTATAAAGGTAAGTATAAAGTATCTAGTAAACTATAGTAAATTATTGATTTCAGTACATGTTTAAATTATTTGTTCTAATAAAATGATATTTTTTTACAGGGTGGTACTAAAGGAGGGTAGTTGTCAGGTAAGTCAGGGTAAGTAGGTAGGATTGTTGTTATATTTTAGGCAATAGATTTGTTTCATGTAAGAACCGTATTAAATCTTTGGTACGTTTTTCGTCATTTTTCAGAATGTCGCAGAGGTTCTGTCCAAGTCCAGCGGCAGTTCTTTGGAGGGCGTATGAAGGACAATCGACGAGGAGGTGTTCTACAGTGATCTGTTTGTTGCAGGTGGTGCACACTGGTGGATTATCTTTTGACATGAGGTAAGAGTGGGTATATTTACAGTGTCCTATTCTTAGCCTAGTAATTGCTGTCTCTTTTTGTTTGTTCAGTTTTGATACATTTTCCCAGAAAATAGGTTTTTCTTTAATTTTTCGTAGTTTGTTGTGTATGTTATTTTTCCATTGATCGTGCCACGTGGAGGTAATGATGCGTTTGATGTAGTTTTTCATATCTTGAACACTTGTTGATTTTTCTTCTGTGACTGTCTCCAATGTTAAAGCCTCTTTTGCGCTGGTATCGGCCAGCTCATTCCCTTGAATTCCAACATGAGAAGGAACCCACAAGAACTTGACTGTGGTATTTTGGTGATGTAGGTCTAGTAGGAGTTGTGTGATTTCTTGGACTATGATGAATGGTGAGTGGGTTTGATTGATCGCTGCAAGTGAACTGAGGGAATCGCTAACAATTAGCACTTGTCGCCAAGTTGTTCTTGTTTTAACTACTTTTAAGCTGGCCCTTATTGCGAATAGTTCGGCTGTAAATATGCTGTCTATGGTGTTTAGCTTGTATTTATGTATTTCTTCTTCTTGCATAATGAAAGCACATGCGGTTTCGTCATTTTCTCTTGATCCGTCCGTGTATACAGTTTTATTTATATGTATAGATTTATAAATTTATTATCTATAGGCACATATATAGTTTATACCATATAGCGTAGTTACATATCGCACTTCATTATATCACATTCACACGACTTATAGACGCGAATAATCTTCGATTCATTCGGATCGATGCTCCCAGCACCGGCTAGATATTTATGATTTCTGATGATTTATCAGTCAGTCAGTAAATCAACGCGCGCTCAAAATCGTTATTTTACGACACGTGTAGGTATCTTGGAAACGATTGCACCTAGGTATATGGAATTGGGAATACTGCTTCAATATGGTATCTTTAACTCCCCTGAAAATATTCAGTTCTGTAACGTAACGCCCCGGAGATACAGGGGTGTTAAAAATGGATCGAAATCAAGAATTATTTTTTCTGAAAATTTAATAATAACAAAAATTTTAAACACGATATTTTGTAACCACGATCTATAAAAATTATGTTCATTGTGTTTGAATGTAGATAATTTAACCATGCTCATTTTTATTTCTTTGCGTTTTTGCTGTAAAAAAAGTCAATAAAGCAAGAAATTGCGCGTGTATGATTTTGCATATATTTTACGTATAAACCTAGTTCACTGCCCCTATATTGTATCTTATAATTATAACATTTTTTTTAATTAATACAAGTTGTACTACGTAGGTATGTACAAATAACTTGCGTATAATAACTAAATTAACTTCCTGAATTTATTCCTTTGATTTATAGAAATACAACAACGTAACTATAATAAATATTACAATAGCCTCACTACTGCCAATTATTTTAAAACAAAGCACGTTTACGGACATGTGACCTATGAACTTTAGTGAGCTGTTTCATAACAGTTACAGCCATGTGATCCAATTATTATTATAATTAAGTTTTTTTTAGTATTAGGACTCGAAATGTGTTATTATAACTCATTAAAGTGATGTAATATTATAACTTAATAGTTATGTCCTAAATATTTATTACAATTAACACATTTTGTTTCGATAAATTAAGTTACTGTTATTTGAGAATTAAACAGGTTAATTATTGGGCGCTATTTGAAAATCGAAACAAACTCATTTATTTGGATTAAAAAAATACTTTGATAAATAATGTCGTTTTAATAATTAGAAACAATCGCGCAATTGTTTTAACACGGCTTTTTTTGTCATGTTGAAATACCTTACTTCAATAGGAAACAAACACACGAACAGTTACGTAATTTTTTATATATGTCAGGTTTCGTTTCTTCAGTTACCAAAAATCATAGACTTAAGATAGTGTCACTATGTCATTAAGAGCTAAATTTAAACCATAAAATTAAAATGATAGATTGAAAATATGAATTAGTACTGGAACCAAAAAATCCCAACTGTTGATGGCCTTAAAAAATAATACGGAAACAAAAATACGAAGCAATTCTGTTATTTTTTAAAACGCGTTATAATATCGGTTCTCGTGTATTACGTGACACACATTTCAAACACAAACAGGCCTTTGAAATATAATATCTACACAGCTATTACGTATCTACATATTCAGTACATGCGTTGACTTATGAAGACGTGATGCTTTATCTTGGTAAGTTCATATTTTTATTTGAATATTTTGAAATATTATTTTATGTATCATTTTTTTGGTGGAATAGTAATGAACAGCTATTGTTTCATTATTTTTTACTTTAACGAATCTGTTCACGCCGCTTTAGGTTGGCATGCTTGCACTGGCAGTTTTTAAGGTGTATAGTGATTTTGATAGATACAAAAAGAGTCTTGTTTGAACCGTTCATGCAGTAACATCAGCCACTCTCAATGTAATGATATGTTAAAGTAATACAGTAAAGATTATTTGTGTCGTGGAAAGAGATCCTTTTTGTCCTTTCCCTTTCCAACCACGTCCGAATTGGGTGATCCACTCTACAAGTGATACAACAACAAGGTAAGCCTATACAGTCCACTATAATATCATTTTTTATTGAATTTCGCCACAACAGAATCTATAGTTAAGGTTTATTCTTATTTTAAACTAGTGGCCCGGTCCGGCTTCGCACGAATTTGTAAATTGACAAAATTAATCTCCACGAAAAGCGATTTTATTTTAAAGTGGTAATATTATATAACCTATGTCTACCCTGAGGGTTCATTCTAAATATTGGTAAGAAAATTTTTGAAATCGGATGAGTAGTTTCGGAGATTACCCTCCGCATATAAACAATCTCACAAAATTAACATTCTCTCTTTGTAAGGTTCCTCCTTCGCATACCTGAGTCCCTCTCGCGCTGACCTCCCCGCCGCCGCCGACCGCTACTATATTTATTTTGTCAAATATCTTCTAAATTAAATAATTAAAATAATAAACAAATTTATTTAAATATAGATTAACACATCGGTTAAAACAGCTTCGTAAATAGTTGAATATTTTTATCAAATTTGAAAGATAAAAATGGTTTTTGTGAATTATCGTTAGAAGATAGATATATGCTGTCGCGGACTTTTTTTTAGAACTTTTCAAGAGGAACAATTCAGCTATACCTGCATTACTTCCGTGTAACTTTAACTATTAACGCAGCGTACGTCGTGGAAGCTCTGAAGCACGACTCTTTCTGACTTAGTTGACGAATATCATCATAACTTTAGCTAATTTGCACATAATATAGGTACATAATATATATAGCCTATGTTAGTCGGGAGTAATGAACCTACCTTTCAAATGTTGAAATAATTTTTCAAATAGGTGCAGTGGTTCCGGAGATTACCTCCGCATACACACAAACTCACAAAATTTGCTCTCTCTCTCTTTATAATAAGTTCGTTCCAAGCAGCCAGCAAACGGTACCGAAACCGTCGCCCGCATGCGCAGTAGGTAAAACGAAGCTGTTAATGGCGATTTTAGAACACGTTTTAGCTACTGCGCATGCGGGTGACGGTTTCTAAACCGTTTGCTGGCTGCTTGGAACAAACCTAATATTAATAATATATAACTGTCAGACATGCAGACTTATTGTCAGGGCGCAAAAAACCGCAAATATATTTAGTATACTACTATAATATAATATGATAAAATACTAATGGAATCTTTGTTTCGTTTTCTTGTGGATTTTTGGAAATTGTTTATGACACCAAAACTGAAAAGGCGTCCTTAGAATTATTGTTCGTCTCTTTGTCTACCTGTCAGTTAAGGTTTCCTGAAATAGTCGTACCATACTCATATAACGCCCGTAATACGATAGTGAATACATAGAATGACGTGTGCATAGAAATAAATGAATGCCGCTTTTTTACGTTACGTTGGTGCTGCCGCTACCGAGAAACCAGGTTCATTCAATCCATGCACACGTTTTTAGTTACGTCATTTAACCGTCATATTACGTCCTCTATTTATTATTGGGTAATCTTAGAAAACCAAGGCTTTAGTTTAATTGGTAGAACAATAAAATATTACCTATGTACGAAATTTTATCTTTTTATAGAAATTGAAAATGTATTTTACGAAGAAAAAATGTATATTGTACCCAAAATAACTGTTTGTTATAATTTTTTTTCTATTTTAGGAAAACATGCATGTTTATTTTTTGAAAAATATTTTGGTTGTAATTTACATTTTTTCAAAAATTGACATCATCGGAACGAAATGTGTCTACACTGAGTCCCAAAAATATCTAGAATGTACCAATTCAACGATAGAAGAATACAAATCATCAGTGGAGAATCTTCCAAGAGATATAACTTGGGTTTATCTGCATTTCTGCAACATTCCTGTTTTGACCAAAGATTTGTTCTCTGATCCAAAGCTTAAAGACGTCTCAATGTTATGGCTAATGTTTGATAATATACATGCAATTGAAGCAAACGTATTTTCGGATCTAAAAAAATTGTCAAGACTTGAACTTCCGTTCAATAATTTAACAAAATTAAATAAAGAAATGTTTAATGGCACTGAAAGTGTATATCTCCTAAGATTAGAATCAAATAATATACAATATATTGAAGATGGTACTTTTGAAAGTTTCAAAAATTTGCAGAATCTAGAAATTCACAGTAATCCACTAATTCGTATTAATAATAAAATGTTTATTGGACTGTCAAATTTGAAAACCCTGAATATGTATTCCTGTTCTTTAGAATATATTGAACCTGGAACTTTCAAATACTTAACAAACTTAGTCGATATACATTTGAGTTATAATCAGCTGAAAAAAATAAATAAAGGTGTTTTTGAAGGACTCTCCAATTTGGATAGATTATTAATTTCAGGGAATTTGATCGAAAATATCACTGAAGAGACGTTTTATGGATTAGAATCAATTACTAACTTGGATATTGGAGATAACAGAATATCGGATATTGATTTTAAAAACATGCAACATTTGAAAAATTTATATGAATTTCGATTGACTGGAAACTATCTTCAATCTGTTGATCCGCATTTATTAGTTGAGCATTTACCAAGTGTCAGAAAATTTCGTATTGGAATAATTTTTGCTTGATTTTCTGGGATGTGAAGAAATGAAATTAGATATGTAAAAAATTAACAAGTCACCTCATTTTTTTAGAAAATGAGGTCAGTAATTCTAGCAATATGCACGTATGAGGTCACCGTCACAGTGACAATTGTCTGAATTGTTTACAAAAAATGTAGTAAAAATATGAAAGATGTAAAAGATATAGAAATAAAAACTTGTTTTGTTTGTAACCAACATTTACAGTAAAGTTATGTAGGTAAGTTTCCATTTCGATACTCACAATTAACAATTTTTTTCTATTTACCGAAAACGTATAATTAATTTTGTTTCAATAGGTTAGATTATGATAAAAAGTTAAACAAACCCTGTTTATTTTCTTACTACTCACTATTTTTCCACAAGTGGTCCCTGAGTCTAAAATATCAGAAACTAGGGACACTCGATATTAGGTTGGCGCTGCGTTTTGTACAAAATGGCGCATTTTGCAGTACACAGAAGGACTATAACGTAATCAATGCGGATTGAAATAAAATTTCGGGAGGATGTTTGATATGCAAATATGAAGAGCCCTATTGTTTTTGGGAGTAATCGGCGGATGCGCAGAAGAGATATTTTATGCTATAACGTTGTTTTTCCTATATAATAATGGTATACTTTTTACAACGGTTTATTATTCTAATTTTACAAGAAAGTTATTTTTATTCATTTGCTTGTTCTGTACTTTTATGTTACTGTTAGCAGTAAAGAGGTTTTTTATTATAACCTTTTTGCTTATAAATTGCTTGGAATAAATCGTCAGATTATATTATGTAGTTGTTTTTTGTAATTTGAATTTGAAAAAATCTGTTCAAGGGCCGCCACTGACACTAAACTATGAGGTATTGTTGTAGTCATAACCTTACCCTTGAAGCCTATCATCTACTTACAAACATGCCTTAAAAGGCCGTGTGTTACGTACCAAAGATTGATGAAAGCAGTGCATTCAACACCTCTTCGAAATTCTATAAATAATAATAATAATAATAATAATACATTTATTCCCAAAAAAGATATTACACAATGTATTTATACAATTAAATTGTGGAATTAACCTATCCAACTTGGCAGAGCCAGTGCTAGGATAGGTTAATACTGATAGTACTACTAATAATAATTGTGTAGGGTGTTTTTCGTGTGTTGGTGGGTGTGGCTGGGTTTATTGGTGCATGTGTTTAGTGTTATACGGTGTGCATGTATTTGTGGGGGGGGGGAATGTTTGTGAATTTGTGTGTGATTGTCTGTATGGTAACTATTTCGATGAATGTAGTTATAGATATGTATAAATAAGAAGAAAACAAAAACAAAGAAAGAATGAAAGAATAGTGACGATTGAGATAATGAAGAAGCATATAATAAGTGAGTAGTGAGAATCAAGGAGCGTCAAGCGAGAAGCAACGAGAGCCTATCATATTCTTAGATTAGAGTATGGTAGGCTCTCCTTGCTTCATCGGATACTAGCCATTTGGTCAAACACCTATTGAACCTTTTTATGTTATGCTTCACAGACCTAATTTCGCTGGGAATGTGGTTGTATATTTTTGGGGATAGGTAGATCATATGTCTCTGGCCAAAGGTCTTCGACATTTTCGGTAGTTGTTCATAGTTTTGAATCTGAGATCTAGTATCATGAGGATGGGATAATGGATTTTGTAAAGATGGAGTTCGATGATATAGGTTTAATATGGATTTTATGTATAGCTGTGAGATGTCTAGAACTCTAAATTCTTTGAACAATTGTGCTGTCGAAAACCTAGGGTTTTTCCTGGTTATGACTCTTAGGATCAGTTTTTGAGCGTTTTTTATCGGTACTAGGGTACTTCCATAAGCACCACCCCATGCTGAAATACCGTATGTGAGTAAGGATTGGCAAAGAGCATAATACACATTTTTAATTAATGTCGCTGTCAATATGTGTCGTAACGGTATAAATATATAAGTTAGTTTGCGTATTTTTTTCGTCAGATCATGTATATGCGTGTCCCATTTTAATCTATTGTCTATTGTTAGTCCTAAGTACTTGATATTGTCGGCTCTGGTCAGTGTAGTGCAGTCACAGTTAGTTAGTTAGTATAAATGAAACACGTTTTAAACAAAATACATCAATATTCATTTTTATTTTGATATTCATATTACAAATAATATTATAAAAAACATTTTTAAGCGAAAACACAAATTAAATGGAAGTCAACGGGGTCGTCTGTCATTTTTTTTTTTTTGAAGGTTATATTCTGCATTACAAAAAACATTTTTTTGAGTCGAAAAAGCGGAGCTTATTAGAATTTTACTGCCAGGGATCGCAGCGACAGTGATATTTACATAGTAACAGTGCAAATAGTTATTATAATTGCACATACTGCTAAACTATCGGTATGCGCTCTATTATCGCTTTTCGGCGTTTTCGCGCCAGGCCTGACTTTCGTTCATACAAGAAGTTATATCTAAGTTAATTTCACATGAAATCCATTTAAATTGCAGCTTTTTGAAAAGGGGAGATTCCGTTTAATAAAACAGGAGCATTTTTAGAACGATTTGAGTTCATAATTACTACTAAAATTGTAATTGAAAATCACGAACAGCAGTTGTCGGTTGGTCGGTACCATGGCCGTAGCCAGAAATTCACTTGGGGGGGGGGGGCTTCGAGCTCTGGACCAGAGGCAATAAGTAACAGCTTTATTTATGTAAAATTATAATTTATAATATATGTTTATTATAGTATAATTTAACATAAATAACAAATGTAATTAAAAGGCAACCGAGGCGGATCGTCATCAGAAATACAGCGCGGGAAAACGATCTCTGGACTGATCTCGACATCACGATGAACGCTCATTAAGGCTAATCCAGTCAGTCGTGACGGTCCCATGCTGTTTCTCAAAAATGTTTTTAGCCTCCACAACGAGGAAAAAGTACGCTCTAGTGTCGCCGTCGACACAAGTAGCGTCACGAGTATTGACAGTAGCTTGTGAATCATTACTACGTTACAGCTGTCCAGCGCTTCTAGTGGTGTAGTGAGCCATTCCGAAGCAACTATTTTTGACCAGTTCGCTCGCCACACCGATAACTCCCCTTCAAAACTTGTTTGATTTGACCTATTAATTATCAGGCTCTGCCACTCTGCCCTCTAAAAATATTTTTGTTACAAAGAGAATACATTCAGCTAGAGATCTTTTTATGTTAGGTTTCACTTATAAAATTTTAACAAAAATGTTCCGTAAAGAATCTGAAATGTGTCCTTAAACTGGAACACTAAGGAGTTATCCAAGCGTTCGAAGATAATTGTAAATATCTATAACGAACTATTCGAGCGTTCAAATGGTTCTAGTACTTTCTCCACAAATAAACTCCAATAATAATGAGGCATTTAACGTTAGTTTTATTACAGGCGGCACTGGCATCATTATTATCTCCAGTTCACCACATTTTTCTCATTATTTTATATTCATTAAAATTTTGCTTTGTGAATTACGCAAGGCGAGAGTAGAAATGATAACAAATCAGTGCTTTTAATGTGGCCGACTTCATAAACATGATCGTGTTATATAATCACGTTATGTCCCCGCATAAGGAACTCTTTCTATATTAAATAAATGATTACATTAAAAAGGAGAAAATATTAAAGCTTGCCTTATTCTTTACTTTAAATTCAAGAAAAAAAATCTAAATTACAAAATAATATATTGTTCAACTACAAATTTGTTAAGCATCATTATCTTTAAAAAAAATAATTAACCACCGTCCATAAATCAAACACCACCCGAGAATCCAGTGGACTCAACAACTCCATACATCTATTTCTACGCAATAGTTTTTGAGATTTGTTTAAAACGATTGTTTGAAATCGTAATAAATGTTGCATTGAAAATAAATAATAATTGTTAAGTAAAAAATGTGAAAACAGAAAACAACAATTTTTGCGAAGAAACCGGTGATTTATCAAACAGGCAACATTTGAAAAAGTTATATGAATTTCATTTGACTGGAAACACTGGGAGACGAGTTGAGGCCCCGGTGTGGTTTTCTATAGAGTGAAAATAAAGATGCGGCAAGAATACGTTTTGCTCCTTTACATTTTTGCTTATTTTTTTTTAATTTAAGAAGATGCGCAGTTACTATCTAGACTATCCTCGTCGATATAAGTCTATTATTACACCGTTATTATATTGACTTTGTTTAATTGACAAAATCTCGTATAACATTTTTATCTTATATTACTGATATAAACGAATTAATTATAAAATAGAAACTAAAAACCGATAAATACTAATGGAATGCAAAAATATTAGGTATATATTTAGTTCTTATACATAAAATATAAATCTATTATATATCTTGTTTTTTTTGATTAAAAATTAACAAAAAATATATTTTTCTCTTTCGTATTAAAAATATTATCTTATTTTGTATGCAAAGTGTTCCTCATATTATAGTCAGAGTGCCCGTCGGCAAAAATTTTACTGACAAATACTCTCCCCAAACTTTGTATATGGCCTAGTCTGACACCTATTTCCTCGATGACTTTTCTTGATTTTGGAGCGTTTTCCCTCTAAATATTCCGAAAGATGTCGTTTTGACAAACTAGTTTGGGTTTTTCATTTTAATTTTTCCCAATTCAAATCACTGTTGGTTCTGTATTAATATTCTTTTATTTAGTCAAGCAGCAGATATTTAGGAACGCTGCCTAAGAAATTGTTTTATTTTTCTGTACATAATATGTATAATTTTTCTAATAAATTTTATCTTATTTATCTTATGTCGTTTTGACAACATGTAAAAATTTATAGATAATGTTTGTTTTTTTAATTGGATAGCTTAAAAACTTCAACCAAAACGGTAAAATAATGTTCTCTGACAAATAACATGAACCATGTTAAAATGCCTGACACCTCGAACATATTCGAGGTGTCAGACATTTTTTTCATAAAAGTCACCGTTAACAAGATTTTCGCGAAAAACTGTTTTTTGTGACCTTGCATCCAGCGTAACATGTTTAGCGGCACATAATATATCGTTATGGACTTTTGGTAAATTGTTTAGAACCACGAGAGAGAGGTTCATGCTAAAATCCAGCTTTTCCCTAATTTTTCTACTCTGAAATATCTCTATTTCCTGTATTATAAATAGCAATACGATAACAATATTACATTTTTTTAAATACCTTTTATCAGTTTTTTTTAATCTCATTATGCAATTAATATTTATGCACGTAATCTAGTTCATGGCAAAACTGGAACGTTACACAATATGGCATGTTTTTTTAATGACATTTACAGCGTAGCTTTTGAAATCACCACTGGTGTTAATGTAGGTACTAGTGATGTGTCGCTTCTGAGCGAGTCGTTCATAATGAACGACTCATTTCTCGAAGCGGAGCGAGTCACTCTTTTTTGTGAATGATTCACTCCGAGCGCCATTGCTCTGTGCTGAGCTATTCTGTACTGTTGCATTCGCACATTTACAGAGCGCACACAGCATAGGCCACAGAGGCACTAGTGAATTTTGCACGTACGGAGTTAGGTATCTTTGCTGAGTCATTTAAAGTTGAATGACACACTGTAAGTGCAATAGCTTACATTGACTTAAATCATTCACATTGACGTCGTTGACAAAGATATAATATTGTAACAATAAGCATTATTATTGTTAAGCTTTTATTATACTTTTATAGTTTATCCGAAATGCGAATAATATAAGATCAGAATCATATTAAAATGAGCTCAGAGCTGAGTGTGTGTATTGTGCTGTGCATTGTGCAATGCTACATGATTCCTGAGCATGTATGATGACAGTTCACACCTCTGCAGTCTGCACACTTGTGTAGTACATACTATCTAGTGTCGTTCCTTTGAACGACTCGCTCTGAGCAACTCTTTTAAGTGAGCGGAGCGCACGGAGCCAGCTCCCAATAAAGAGTCATGTGGACACATCACTAGTAGGTACTGTCTGTACAACAGTGTGTACTAGTCGTTACAGAGCAGAAATTGCATTGCTGAATTGTTCAAAAATTTAACTCAATTTGCGAAACGTTTTTTGATCTAATTACTTGAACTTAATGAATAAATTTTCCCATACAGTGTACTAATTAATATAGATAAAAAATAGCATGATATAAAAAGAACAGAAAATTCAAGTCTAACATTTTCAGCAAATTTTGCAGTTGATTATATTTTTAGAAACAGAACAAATATTTTTAACAAATCTAGTACCTAGCCCTACATAGTACCCAACATACATCTACATATTTTGTTTGTTTTTTTAATAATTTGTAGTTTCACCATTCATCTTAATAGATTTTACCACTATTTAAAAAAATCAAAAAGACACGTTGGCGATTAATAAAAAACCGGACACACTTGCTAAGCAAGGACCAACACGACGAACACAGCACATCTGCAACCTGCATTATGTCGCACACTAGACCAGCAGGGACCCAGAGGCCAGAACTGGTACGAATCATTTCAGACCAGCAATTTTTAGTGCAGGTTTCGTGTGCGGCAATCATTTCTACTGTTTTCAAGTAGTTTTATCAATCGGAATTAATTAAGGACATACCCCTAAAAATCAGCTTTTTCTAAAAATTTTGTTTTTTTTTTTCTTTTTCTGTACGATAAAAATTAAGTAAGATATGGCCGTTTCAAGTTTGCATATGTTTGCAAATAGTAACGTTTTCAAATTCTTTCAGCTCAAAATTTTAAAAAAATAAGAGCTTAAAAAAATAGTTTACATCAGCTTAGAGCTCTTGAAAAAACCTACAAAATGTTTTTTTGTTGAACTTGATAGCTCAAAAACTAAGTGAATTATGGTAAAAATACCCAATAACAAATTTTACAGTTATCAAAACACATGTTACAACACTGATGAAGAAGATTCCTGTTGTAATATACGTGTTTCCACTCTCGAATAAATCGAAAAGTATTGACTTTAAGTAAAAACTTTAAAGAACAAAAGCTGCTTAGAATTTGTTTATTTATCCATTCCCATACTTATTTTTAATAAAGAAATTTTCATCCTCGAGAAGGGGTGGCGTCCACCCACAGGGTAAAAGCAACCCTCGACACATTGACAACTTTGAAGTAGAGGGTAAATAGAACCTACAGCCAAATTTTGGTGCTCTTCGGTGCTATTTGGTAGAATTGCTAGGCAAACCGTGCATTGACTGGGCTACATACCTACATTTTTTTCAGTCGCGCTCGGTATTGGATTTCGACAAGATGAGTAGTGAGGAAGTATTTTAGTAGCTACAATAAAAGTTTGGTTACTACAAACACCAAATGCCGCCTGAAATTGAGCCGAAACGCGTCTCTACTAGGCAAGTCGGTTCGGCTTCCCTTGATGTCGACCGACAGCGCGCGGGTTACGATCGGCAAAGTATTCGGTCTGATAACGAAACATTCACACTAGTGCAGCTTTGCCGATCGGCATAGTGAGGATGATATTGAGTACCTTCCGAACAGGCTTTTCTGATCCGTTCTGTGCTAGTTTGCTT
Organism: Xanthostigma xanthostigma; assembly: GCA_963575645.1. NCBI lineage: Eukaryota > Metazoa > Arthropoda > Insecta > Raphidioptera > Raphidiidae > Xanthostigma > Xanthostigma xanthostigma. The sequence goes on along the minus strand of OY754469.1, from coordinate 30,705,679 downwards.
GATAAGTGTGCGCGATTTTTAAAAACGCTCGACATCCACTTTTCACAAGTTAGGCGAAATGGTTCTTTTTGAAATGAACTTGGATGCAAGCAATGGGGCATATGCTCCCCTGGGATTTGTTATAATAGAATAAAGAACGAAAATTCATGAAGCATTCCCGTTAGTAAACATCGACGCATGAAAATCACAGAATTGCATTTGGAACGGTTGGACTATTGTAATGACCTAATTGCAATATAATGTTTATTCTCATAACTCTTCCCCCCCTCACCCCGAACAAATACAAATACAAATTTAACAGTGACATACATTCATTTAAGCTAATGAATTTCAATTATATTATTTCCTAAAAACTATAATTTTACTTACTTATATAATATTTCGTTTTATATCGTTGTTAACAATGTCTTATTTAGTAAACCATTTAAACTATGTATCTGGGATCGGTCTGTAACGAAACAAAACAGAGAAAAATGTAATAATATGCAAAAGTTAATTGTATTAGATTGCTGTCACCTAAAAATAAGTCAGTAGGAATGATGTCGGGACCCGAAAAAAAATATTTTTTACAGACCTGTGATATTTAGACGCCATTAATTTCACAACAGTGTCAGTAAAATAATATTTTTCGCAAGATTCTAAATATTACTAAAACTATTGTGGAGCCCTCAGTACACTGATTGCTGAGTATTCTGTAAATAAGAAATTATTTTTAGATGAAAACCTTGCTTTGGTACAAGACATTTTTCTTTATTTTGTCTGATTTCGTTTAGACTCAGAAAGTTTCTTCACCCGTACATATAATTCCTATTTTTATATCTGAATATTATTCATATTTATAAATAATTACTCACAAAAATACATATAGTGACTTAAAACACATATAACAAGTAAACAATTTAATGTTTAAAATATGAGATAAAAAGTTTATTAAAAATATATTACGCGTTATTTTTCAAAATTGACGCGTACATTAGAATAAATCAACATTTTAAATAAAATAATTGTTTTAAAACATATCAATAAATTGCAATTAAAAATATTTTTATATCTAATGTGTCAATTCCGTAACACATTGTACAATAATTTCTCTTTTTTTAATTCACTCTACTTCGTGATACTGAAGACAAACGTTGTACCTACACATACACTGCAGACATATTCAAGAGTATTAAATACATTTATAATTTATTGGATCGTAGAAAGCGGCTAATACGTCCCTGCGCATATATGGCTCACATCAGATGTAGCATTCATCACGTAATCGACGCATGAATACTGGTTCAGCATCCTGAAAAATCAAATCAATGAAAATTATTTACAGGCTGAAATAGGTAAGGTAGTAAAACAAAAGTATACAGTTTTTTTTGGAACTATCATCAGTTTTTCCTGATTATTTTCTATCGATAAACATAAAATTGGCAAAACCAAACGTGCACATCCCGCAAGTTTTCCCACTGTACATATTATAATGAAAAAATTGAGAAAATAGATTAAAAAAAAAACAATTAAAAAAAATTAAAAATATAGGAGAAATATATTATATATATATATATATATAATATACTCGTATAAATATCAAGTGGAAATAAAATGGAATAGAAAAATAATTTTTTCCAATGATGCTAACGGGAATCGAACCCGACACCATGCCATTTCATTACTGGCCTTGCGCCTTAACCCTCCACCACAACGTGCTTTCAGTGTGTCGCTGTTATCGTTATATAGAAGAATAGTACTTATTCTACGGTAATGTACTACACTTACAGTAACAATTTTTGTTTTTTTTTAACTATCAAAAATAATAAAATAAAATTGCTTATAAAAATTAAACTACTGAACACGTTTTAGTGAATTTAAATAGGGTTCTGGTCCGATAGTAAACAAAGTGAATAAAATATAACCCAAGGCAATCCGACCAAAATTACGATCTGTAGACCAACCAACAACAGTTGTTCGTGATTTTCAATTACAATTTTAGTAGTATTTATGAACTCGAATGGATTTAAAAATGGTTCTGATTTATAGATCAGAATCTCCTCTTTTTAAAAAGCTTCAATTTGAATGGATTTCGTGTGAAATTAAATTAGATATAACTTCTTATATGAATGAAAGTCAGCTCTGACGCGCAAAGTGATAATAATAAAGCACATAGGGCTAGGTTATCGGTTTGTGCAATAAATAACTTTATAGTAAAAGCTGGTCATAATTTTATCATTTATTATTAAAAACCATGTAATTTTTGAGTTTGAAATACGGAAATATATTAATAATATAAAAGAGAAAGTATAATAAAATATAAGACCCGTAAATGGAACAGCTAAGAAAACAAGAAAGCTTTAATATTTCTTTTCAAAAGCACCTCGTCAAAGTATTGTGTTGTTACATTATTTATATAATAAATATAATAATATGTCTTACAATAAAAAACGCAGGTGATTCCATGTCCACAGTTCTAGCTATTCCGCCATCTTTGCAAGTGAGCCAATACGTTTCCATGGTTCCTTTGCCCTGGTAAAAATGAACGAATGATATAATAATAATAATAATTATTAGCAGAGAAGAGAGACTGTATAGAAGTTCAGTCCTGTGTATATGGCGATAACCACTAATTACAATTGCCACCCCAACTGTCATGGCGATACGGCGCACTGAAGCTTCGGAATCGCTACGCCAGGTGGCAATAATTAATAATTTAAGCTTCACACCTTAAACATTGTATTTTTCATAATTTTTTATTAAGTAAAATCGACAGAAATTTATGAATTTCTTATATTTATTTTCTACGCTGTTTAGACAAGCGTTCTTTACTTCTGAAAATGAGAGATGGAAATATACGTCCCCCACCTCTGTACACCGACACTAAACCTCGATCGTTCTGTCATATAACAGAAACAAGACAAACTAAAATTTCCAGGCACACTGTTCCATTAGAAATAAACTTCTATACAGTAACTCTTCTCTGTTATTAGGTAGTTAGATGTAGATAACTCAGTGAATTTTACATTAAATAATGTACGATAGATTTTCCAAAAGTGTAATTTGTTTCAGCAATTATCAAATTCAGATATCTATCACGTGATCTACACTACACTACATCCCTCTGCTTCAGAGTCGGACCTATTAGTGTTTACACTTTTAGACACTGACATACCAACGTTTTTGTATAACAAACGAAATGGTGCCAAAAGTGAATACTTTTTACACTGCAGTACCTATTGCTCAATGATGTTTATTCTGAATACACGTTTAAACCGACGAAATTTGATTAGAGCTTGGCATTTTACATAAGGGGGCATCCAAGTATTACGTAAACACCAAAGAGGGGACGGGGTCTTTGCTTAGCTTATTTTTGATGGCATAGGGGACGGGGGGGTCTAGATGATGATGACGTCAGCAATATTTATTTATAACAATAAAGAAATTTGAACAAATTAAAAAAAATATATACCAATGTTTACGTAAGCATAGAGAGGAGAGGGGTAAGAGTTTTGCTTACTTTTGCTGACAAGGGGAGGGGAGGGTCAAAACTTACTACAATTCTGCTTACGTAATACTTGAATGGCCCCTAACGGCAAGTCGAACTTTCACGGAAAATATATATTTTGAAATAAAAACATTCTGTTGATATTGCGCGACCAAAAAAAAACGTTTAACAGCTTAGAACACTCTTTTATACTGCTTGTAATAAACACTGGACAGAATAATTGCTAATTCAAAATAAATTATTTTAATCTTAGCAAAGTTCCAACCTTAACGTCAACTAATCCTCGATGTTCTGTCTTAAAACCACCGACTGCATCGAGAGCTTTCTTCATCTCGAGACTAATGTGTATTCTCAAAGCTGTTAAAATAAAATAAGATAAAATTAATATTTGTATTTCGATATAATAAATTGTAATTTCGGTGACTGTATTAGATAGAGGAAATTTAAGTGTGCACTTCTGATTTAATTGATAAAATCCGAATTTGTTTGTGGCATTTACACGCTTTTAACAATTCCCTAACGTCTGTACTCTGTACATCTCCAGTATAAACTATAAGTATTCGACACGTATTTCCACCATATCACTCGTACGTCCACCGTATATAAATAAACCTTATATATTTTATATTATGGTACATATGGTGGAAATACGTGTCGGAATTTTACATAAAAATAATAATCGGCCCGTACTTTCACCATATAAAAATACAATTTACTATTATGTGGTGGGCGTACAAGCGCACATGGTGGAAGTACGGGTCGATTATTTGTTTTAAGAACAATATTTGATGCGTATTTCCACCGTATTTCCTGTACGTCCATCATATAATTATAAGGTTTATTTATATATGATGGAGGTACGTGCGATATGATGGAAATACGTGTCAAATTTTGTAAGCAATAAAAATAATCAACTTGTACTTCCACCATATACGCCCGTACCAGCACCATTTAATAAAGAGATTTAGATATTATATTATGGTGGACCTACAGACGTATATGGCGGCAGTACAGGTCGATTATTATTTTTAATTTATAGACTTTTTACAAGCACTAATGTGACAACCAATAAATTTGTCATTAAATTTTTAATTTATTAATAAAAATAATAAATTAAAAATGTTTTTCTTCCTACCTCGATCGAAAGTGCCTACTTTCGACAGAAAGTCTAGCATTTACTCCTTGGTGGGATTATACGCCCAAATGGGGAAAGTTCGTACGTCGGGCGGTCGTAAATAAAAAACAACCAATAAACTGTTGTTTAGACGTTGTTTCCATAGCAACCCTGTTACATTTAGCTAATAATCGCAAACAGCTGCCATTTGTGTATTTACGTGTAAATTGAAAGCTTGCTTGGAATTTATCTGTGTAATTAATACGTAATTAATTAATTAATGTATTTAATAAGCGTGCTTACAACCGAGGTATGAAGAAAAATAGTATGCACCACACTGACCAAAGATGTGATAACCTTGCCCTGCGCGCCATGGGGTCCCTCAAGGATCAGTATTAGGCCCACTCCTATTCATCATTTATATAAATGATTTATCACTTAGTTGTCCAAATACAAAGTTTATACAATTTGCAGATGATACTACAGCTTTGAACGATAGTAATAATATTAATACTCTAGTCAGATCTATGAACGAAACACAGTCAAAAGTCGCTGATTGGCTTAGGGATAATAGTTTGTTTCTAAACGCGGACAAAACTGAGATTTTATATTTTACTCTTCGAAATATGACTTATGTTGGTAAACAGGATGCAGTAAGATTTCTGGGTGTCTACATTGATTCAAAACTTTCTTGGGAATCACATGTCGACTATATTGCTAAAAGACTAACAACTAGCATCTTTGTTCTTCGGAATCTCTCAAAAATTGTTTCTCGTGATGTTCTAATATTGGTTTTTCATGCACTTATCCAATCAGTGATATCATATGCTATTTTGATTTGGGGTCATTCACCACATGCAAATAGAGTATTTGGTCTACAAAGGAAAGCGCTGCGAATAATTAATTCATTACCTTATAGACAGGACTGTAAAGAGTATTATGCAATCTCTAAAATTTTGACTGTGCCGTCCATTTACATCCTGCACTGCCTTATGTACGTTAAAGTACACCTAACTGAATTTAATAATAACAGTAATCTGCATTCATATAATACCAGGTCCAATAGGGACATCCATATTAATTTTTATCGTATCAATAAAATAAAAACTGGCATAAACTATTATGGCCCTAAATTATTTAACTTCCTTCCACAGTCTGTTAGAGATTTGCCGGAACACCAATTCAAAAAACAAATAAAAACTCTTCTTATTAAGAATAGCTTTTATTCAATTGAAGAGTTTTTTAATATTAAACTTTAAATTTTGTAACTGTACGACTTGTGTAAACTTAAGTTTTAACACCAATAAACTATCTTATCTTATCTTATCTTATCTTATCTTATCATGATGCCTGAGGCAAAGTCTCAGGCATCATGGCGCGCAGTGCAAGAATATCACACCTTCGGCCCTTGTGATGTAACATACTATTATTTAGGCGTGGGAAATCCAGACAGTTATTTGCCTTAGACCCTCCACACACGTCTCGACTGTGTCACAACTTAAGTTTCAAACTAGTTCAGGATGCGACTATTGTTCAGTCGGTTTGAAATCGATTGAGAATCTTTGTCCGCACACGAGCCCGACTTAACCTGAAGATGGTTACTCTTACCTTACAGAGGTAAATTTTCGCAACATCCAACCCTGCAACTAAAATTGCTTATTGGCCTGCAAACACGGTCGTACACGACCAGTTTGAAACTAATTTCAAATCGGCCGTGTTTTTGTCTAATCATGGGCATTATCTGACGTACGAAAGGTCAAAAAACGATCGCATTGTGAGTCGGTTTGTAACTAAAATTGCAAAACAGTTGACCAAAAAATAAAAATCTATAATTTTTTAACTTATATATTTAATAATAAACAATTTATAATAAACAAAATAAATAAGTTTTAAATATTTATATGACGTAATCTTTGCCAATTATTCAAAAACATTTTTTGTTGTTTTCAATGGGGACAGTTTTACGAAAAAGATAGTTAGTTAACAATAGCCTCACTTTTTTAAAAATAATTAAAAAAAAAATTTTTAAACGGAGCTTTATTCTTAGATGTTAAGATGACACCATAATTTTTTAACGTTAAATTAAAACTATAAATAATAGAGATAGAGTCCGGGAGGTAGGACTTTTTTATTGGAAATTTTCTCCTCTTTAGGAATCATTTTTTCAATTTCCGTTATCGCTTATAGTTTTTGAGTAATCGACGAAAATCTGAAGGGCTTTTTTTCGTTTTTTGTTAATAACAAATGCAATTGTTGTCGGCGAAAAAAATCAAAATAACTTCTTTTTCGGAATACTTTTTCGAATCGAATAAGTTATTGCTCATATTTTTTTAGATCTTGGATCGAATTTTCTCAAGAACTCACTTCTTGACTAGACTTTAAATTGCTTTAACATACTGCATACCTATTAAATAAAATACTTCACAAGGGTTGTAAGAAGTTTCCTCAATATAAAGCAGAACGTGCTCTCATAATTACCTTCGCCTGTGGACTCCATTCGGCTGGCTGTGTTGACAGTGTCGCCGAACAGACAGTAACGCGGCATTTTAGATCCTACAATGCCGGCGACGACCGGTCCGGTGTGCACGCCACTGCGTATCTGCAGGCGTTCGGTCTGCCTGTGCGGAATGCGAAACAGCGTCGAAGCGGCTAGCAAGTCTAACGCCATTGTCGCTATTTCCGATACATGTTTATCACCTGCAGAGATCCCACAGAAAAGCTTACGCACGTGACTCAAACTAAAGCTAGGAACGCATATATACCTATGCACACACTGAACAAGGATTTGATTGCCAGCAAACTTATATACGAGTGACGGAATGTTTTTGAGTGGTCAAAGATATAGGCTATTGATTATTTCCTAAAAAACAGGGCAATAAGGAACTAAGACGCTCTCGATTTTTTAACCGACTTCAACAAAAAGGAGGAGGTTCTGTGTTCGTCTGTATATTTTTTTTTTTTATGTATGTTCACCGATTTCTCCGTCAATTATGGACCGATTTTCAAATTATTTTTTTTTTTATTCGAAAGAGTGCACCTCAGAGGTGGTCCCATCGGAACCAAGTCAGGATCTGATGGTGGAATCCGGAGAAATCGAGGGAAACTCTCAAATTTCAAAAAAAACGCATAATGTTTTTTATGTATGTTCACCGATTTTTAGTGTTAGATTAACACTAAAAAGAGAAAAATAAAATATTTTTAACAAAAAAATTGAACCGACTTCACACTAAAAAGTAAAAAATAATTGCGTATTGAAATGTTTTGGAGTCGGTGTAGTTCTCGGAATAGATTTCATTTTGGCTGACACCGACTCCAAAACATTTCAATATGCAATTATTTTTTACTTTTTAGTGTGAAGTCGGTTCAATTTTTTTGTTAAAAATATTTTATTATTGCAGGAATCGGTCAATGTTTCACGGCTGGTGTTGATCCAAATCTTCTTTATTTCCGGGCTTGTATGCCGTGGTCCATTGGTATTGGTAGAAATACCAATGAACCACGGCATACAAACCCGGAAACCGAGAAGATTCGGTCAATGGTTATTTAAGAAGGAAAAAACGCGGAGTGTTATTAAATTAGAGAATGGAAACTGAAGATAGGGGTGAAATGCATCCTTTTCAGTTTTTTTAACATAACTCCTAAGCGAAGCAAAATTTCGATTGGTTAGAGCGTCGTGCTAATAACGCAGAGGGCGCGAATTTCAATCCCCCATGGGACATAATATTTTTTTGATTTTTTGTTTTTTTTTTACTAAAAAGTAAAACAATAATAATAAAAGAAATTTAAAAAATGTAATACACCACGTTTTTAAAGCGAACTAAAAAGTATAAAATTATTTCTTTACAGGCAGATTTTTAACTTGTAGGATTTGATTCGAAAAACGTGGGGCGCATGCGAAAGTTATATAAGAAATTAGCTGTCAATGAAAAAATCTATTTATGAGATAAAATGTATAATGCGCCCTACGTTTTCGTTTCAAATCCGACAAGTTAAAAATCTGTCTGTAAAGAAATTATTTTACACTTTTTAGTTCGCTTTAAAAACGTGGTATATTAAAAAAAATATGTATTTATTTTTTAAAGTATGCTTTAGTTTGAAAATTGCGTTACAGATCAAATTTCGTTTAGTGTGTCAGGTACGTGAGTTCCTAGCTTAACTTGTTTTTACCGCAATTTCAACGGAGGAAAGAAAACGACTGACTCGTGTTTTTCTTAGTTTATTATACTGTTTCTAATACTTGACACTTGTGACTGTATCGTACCTTCTAAATTTACGACTATGGAAATTGGTGTCAAGGTTAATATAAAAGTTTCTAAAAAATAATGCGTTTTTGGAAAACATCATACAACAACTTCAAACTGATTCATTTGTCACGTGTAGCCCAGTCAATGCACGGTTTCCCTAGCAATTCTACCAAACAGCACCAATTAGCACCAAAATTTGACTGTAGGTTCTACTTATCCTCTACTTCAAAGTTGTCAATGTGTGGCCACACCTTCTTGAGAATGAAATTTTTTTTATTAAAAGGTTTGAGCTGAAAGAACTTGAAAGCGTTATTATTTTTGAACATATGCAAACTTGAAACGGACATATCTTACTGAATTTTTATCGTACAGAAAAACAAAAAAAATTATTCGTATCTTTCAGTTATTTTTAAAGAAAGGCAATTTTTTGAAAACGTGCAAATAAGCTCTCTTCACTTCAAGTAGGCACAATTTTTTTTCAAAACTAAGCACTTTAAACCGGTCAAGCTTACAGGGCATATTACAAGTACATAAATAAAGTAAATTGTAAAGTGGTAACGATCATTTTCGGGGTGGTAATTAAGAGGTGATTTTCACATTTATGGCCGCCAAAAAAATTGAGACCAATTTAGTTTTTGCCATGACTTGCTTAATTTTGATACTAGTAACTTCTATAAAAAATAAAGCTTTTATCAAGCACTTCAAAAAAAGTTCTATGAGTTTTCCCCGAAAAATGCATTGTTTTTTTTTTTTTGGATATTTCACGTTGAAACTTTCGATTTTGGCGTTTGACGAAGAAGAACCAATCTTTAACGAGCTATTTACTCCGTTAGTATTGGGTCTAGTGATATTTTAAACCCAATATTTTTTTTGTTTTTTATAAGCTACATTTTTGCAACGAATTTTTTTTTATATAAAATACTTTTTTCAGAGTTATTCATTCAAAACCATCTGAAAACTTGTTTTTTTTTTTTTTTGTTAAAAAATTGACGTTTTCACTCTCAAATAAATCGAAAAGTATTGACTTTAAGTAAAAACTTTATATAGAACAAAAGCTGCTTAAAATTATTCAGTCTATCCATTTCCATACTTATTTTCAAATAAAAAATATTTCATCCTCGAGAAGGAGTGGCGTCCACCCCCAGGGTAAAAGCAACCCTCGGCACGTTGACAACTTGGAAGTTGAGGGTAAGCAGAACCTACAGCCAAATGTTGGTGCTAATCGGTGCTGTTTGGTAGAATTGCCAGGTTTGGCCGTTTTTTCTGTGCATTGACTGGACTAGTGGTGGTATTAATCAAGTTATAGTAATCTTTAAATCGTATTCAGAAATGCATTAAAAGCAGAGGGAACGTATTCTTTCAGAACGGAAGAAGTAAACAGTTTACCGTCCCCCTGCCGCGACATATCTTACAGTTTTACAATACTAAGGGCCAGCGGGCACATGCTGCATGTTCAGTGGCGTAACAATACGTCACTGTGCTTGTTGTATCGAAAACGCATTTAGGTATTGCATGGCGATTTGACGATTGCTTGACTACTCAACATTTAACAACAGCATGGAAACTCAATTGCACTTTCGCTCTCGATCGGAAACTATAGCATGAAGTAGCGCGAACCTGCGACTAAATACCTAATATGTGTTTTCGATAATCAAGCGCGTGTGATACATCAGTTGTGTATTTCATCCGTCTTACGCTGTTATGTTGACAATAGGACAATTATAGGCATGATGGCAGATTTTGAAATCCAGTTTTATAATGAGGGTACACACATTTTTCAGCACTAAATTAAATTTTAACGCAAATTGTTGCATTATGTTTCTATTTTGAAGTAATCGCGAAAAAGCTTGTGACGTCACGATTTAGAGACAGCTGACATTAGATGTTGTATTTATGGGTGTAGATCTGTGGTTCAGAGGTATTTCTTAGAAAAGTATGTAAATTTACTTAATGATATGATTTATATTAAGTATTTTCTTAAAAGTAGGTACGTAATAGTAAAAAGAGCACGGTTTTTTTGTTAGTTGCAAGTTAACTAGCCCCAAAAATAACCTATGACATAACCTATGAAAAAATATCACAAAAAAACGAATAAACAATAAATCAACTAATTAAATGATGCAGAAGTGAATGATCCCAACAAAAATTTAAGCGACACGTTCATTTATTTATATTCTCTTTGGTTTAAGAAGGCGTGACGTCATTCGGTGTTTCAGTCAAAATGGCCGATTGCAGTATTTTATACTTTTATTTTATTAAAAATCTTATTAATCTCAATGTTTATATTAACACTGGGTCATTTTTTAGAATTCTTTCAACATATATTTTTATCTAAAATCATTTATTCTTTGATTCCATTATACTGCCAGCATGCCTATTGCACCTGGCGATCTACAAATGACTTAATCGTGATACAAAATAGGTGCACTGGCCCTTAAGCTAATAAACATCTAATTTTATCGCAAGACTTGAAAGTATTTGCGTGTTAGTTTTGATGAAAGAGTCAGGCATAAAAAAAGTTAATACTTATGCTATAAAAAATATATTGACGAGTTTTACGTACCATACGTACCATTTTTAACTGGTAAACCTGAGGCAACCATATAAGAATCGCCAATGGTTTCAACTTTGTATACATCGTAACATTCAATTCTTTCATCAAACAGTTTATAAATGGAGTTCAAAAATGTCACAACCTAGAATTTAATTTCCATGTAGAAATATAAAAACTAAATAAAATTATAGGTTAGAGTACGATAACTCGATGTACAAAATATCCACTAGAAATACACAATTATTATTTTATATAACACTAGCGGTCGCGCCCGGTTTCACCCGGGTGCAAAAGAACGAATGGGGAAGGAAGGGCCATTCATCTTAGTTTACCGAGATGAATGTTGTGTCCAAACTTCATAATGATCGGAGTTACCGTTCAAAAGTTTTTATCGTTAAAAAGCAGCATTTATATTTTTTTTAAGTAATTTTCTTTTAATATAATAAATACTTAATTGAAAACACTGTAGGAAAATTATTTTTATATAGGTACCTACAGTTATTAATTAGATTCATTTAATTTTAATTAGTCGTAACAAAATTTTAAAAAATTGAAATGTAAGCCTTAGAAGAAAGCAATGTAGAAAATAAAAAAAAATAAAAATATATTCGCCGACGGGCTTGTACCCAAGACCCTGGCATTAAGAGTCTTACGCTCTACCGACTGAGCTATCCTGGCTTGTGAACGTGACGCGCTAATATTGCAATATTTAGTTAAGGCATTTCACCTGATAATATTTGTCGGACGGACTAATTTTGAGATACATCTTGCAACATTTTTCATTGATGCTCCGCTCCAATTGGTCGTAGCGTGATATTATATAGCCTATAGCCTTCCCCAATAAATGAGCTATCCAACAAAAAAAAAATTCAATTCGAACCAGTAGTTTCTGAGATTAGCGCGTTCAACCAAACAAACAAACTCTTCAGCTTTATCTATTAGAGTAGTAGAAATTTTTATTTACAATTTTATATTTACAAGTATTTACATTTGCTCAGTGTATAAATATACACTGAGCTTTATCTATTAGTATAGATATAACAGTGTTGTTAGCCATTTTAAGTGCGGAAAATTAATTTTTATAATTTTTTTGGCGCAGTGAAAAGGGGAAGGCGTTTGGGAGGAGTTCTTTAAAAAAGAATTACGAGGTCGTGTCGATGCGATTAGTAGTACCATTTTTTTACGTATTTTTGAGAAAAGTTAATATTCCGCAAAGTTTTTTTTTTTGAACTTCAAAATTAAGCGTTTTCTATGACAAAAAAAGAGTCAAAATTTGGGCACATCGAGTTATCGTACTAGGCCCAAAATTATATTATGTTAATATATCAATAAATGGGTTTTTTTTTCACTCAAATCGTAGATCATTCGGTTCGCAAATGTCCATCAAAAAAGAAAAATACGATCGTTTATCTAGATGAAAAAATACTAATCGTACGTATTTCATTTTGATTTCATTATTAGATTTTAATTAAGCTTTATAATGCTGTGTCTAGATTTTAAATACCTATATTTGAACTTACTTCTAGCGGCGTACTTTCGGCTGCAATTTCAGTAAAACCAACTATATCACTAAAATAAATTGTAACTGAGGCATAAAATTCCGCTGGAACCTGAAAAGAATTTTAAGTTTTTCAAAAATTCCCAGCTTTTTGTTATAAAAAATTAGAAAAACGGTGTAAAAATAGATATTAGATAAAATATAAAAAATTGTAAATACAGTAAAATCTCGTTTATCCGGCCTTTGATCAACCGAGTCTCCGCGTTATCCGAGGCAACGGACTTATCCAAGCACTCCGCATTAATCGATATAATATATGCTCGGATAATACCGAATAACTCGGCTAAAACGGATGAAGCCGCTATGCCTTGTAACGTTTTACAACCTTAAGCCTTTTTGTCTTGAGCAAATATTATAGAAATAATATCTGAATTATATGAAGTTATTTAAAATTGCAAAAAGGTTGACAATGAGTGCGAGCGAGAGGGGCGAAAAAGCCGTGAGTTAGTAAAGAACGACACGAGGCCAGCTATTCACACGGAGATACGGCGTCCCGACATGTGCAATGGTCAGAATGTGCGAGAGAGCGAACGATTGCGCAGAGCTGTGCGCTAGACGAGGTAACGTAGTAGCACAGCTAGGTGTGCGTCGAAGCTTGTCGAAGTGACATACCTTATGCACCGCGTTTTGTTCAGATATGATTAGCGGATGAGTATTGAACGCTTAAACATCGGCTCTGTGGTTGACGGATTATTGTATTGAATATTGCGTTTTGACTATTATTTTTATTGTGGCGAATCTTCGTAGGCATTTTGTGACTAGGTTTAGTGGTTGAAAACTTCTAGTTTCGTTGGCGAATTAGGGCATTCCTCCGTGATTCCTTTTTTTTAACACAGAGCATTTGGTTCCGCGCAGAGCGGTCCCAAATGTTAGGTTCCTTCCCACCTTTGATTTTTGTCATCAGTTTAGAAATAAATCAACCGTGAAATAACAAGCCTGTTGGCACTCTGGATGTTAGTTTCTGTTTTTTCTATTGTTTGGGATTAGCGTTGAGGTTGTTGTTGCGGAACAGGATTCATTCCTGGAATCTCTGGAATAATTCTGTTCAGAAATCGTGAGTTGTTATAATTACGCCGCCACGTATCAGTTACGCTTTATTAATTATTGCGTCGTCACATGTCAATGCATTTATTATAAGCCGATGCCGCTAATCATTTAATGTTTGATGTTTTGAAGATTATTGCAGGCCTAAGTCGTGTGTTAATTTGGTTCTGAGGTTGGCGCGACACTCCGCCTCATTGTATTGAAGTCGATGCGACAACTTTTATTTAATTTGAGTTTGTCGACGAATTGTTGTACGCGTCGAGTGTTGTCGATTTAGCGGACACTGAATTAAGTCAGTGTCGTTGAGTTATTTGTTTAATAGTCGTTTATTTGGTTGTTGTTTCGTTCCGAATTTGGAATTGGTTTTTGTTTGGTGGCGATCCATTCTTATGTGAGTGGATCGTCGTTGTTGGTTGTTGTTGCTTTGCAAACGTTTTGGAAAACGGTTTTGGGGCGTGTTATTTTTCGTGTTGTCAGCGTGGCACAATAATCCAGGGGTGGACTCCCTGGATACTCTTATAGTGTAGCCCTTGTGTCCTGGCGCCCTTTTCACCTTTGGTCGGTGGGCCCACACTACTTCGTTTTCACAGTCACGTGACAACGTTTGTTGTTGATATAGTCTCGTCCTTGAGTTAATTTTACGCTTTTAATTTAAGTTATTTTACCATTAATTATTTTTCGTGTAAGTGGTCGGTGGTTGGATACTTACAGCCTTTCTGGCATTTCCCATCAAGATATTCTCTCATCTCATGTTGGCTTCGCCCACACCCCTCGCGCCGCCTGAACTACGCTAGCCGCGGCTTCTCTCCTCAGTTGAGGTTACACATTTGGCGCCCTAACGTGTGGGCCTTTAGAGTTGAGACCTCTTGTTGGTGAGGCCTAGCTCACATTTTTTTGACTAGTGAGAATTATCCAGACCCCGAGCTTTGTGTTGTGTTGGATTTTTTTGGTTTTTAAAATATTTTGGAATTTTGGTCGGTTAGTGAGACAACTGTGTTGTCTTGTGAATTGAATAATTTTGCGAGTTGTGATTCGAACATTCGGTTTATTTTGTAGTTTGTTGAATTAATTCTATTTCGAAATAGAAGTCTCGTATGAAATTGAAGTTGATTATGGGTAACGTTACGAACTGCCGGTTTTGTTTTTTTGCATTGTTACCGTACCTAGATTAAATGTTCGTTTCTCCACTATCGGTCTTCGGTGAGTTAGCTTTTAGTTTTACCGTTTGCGAATGCAAAATTTTTGTGAGATAGATCTACCGTCTCGTTTCCGTCAAATTTTATCGCGTTTCCGGTTGGGAAATTTTAGATGTCGTTTCGTTTTCCGCAAGAAATTTTATCGTCCCTTTTTTTTAATGACAATGTCGTTCGACTTTCCGAATTTAATTTTAAATTTTTTTAGATTCTATATCCTTGACTGTAATGCAAGTCAAATCTCCGAACTATTTTTTGTCTCGTCTCGGTATCTATTTTCGTTTAGCAGAAATTTTTTGTAGATTTTAGATTCCAGTTCATTTAGTAGTTTCCGTATTGACAAGATTTTTTCTGTACCTCTCTCTGTACAGTAACTATGTATCGTGTCGACGTTTTTCGCTTTCGAAATATCGCTTCCTTTTTCGATTTCGTAATTGCAACTATCTTCGATTTTGTGTTTATCGACAATGAGTAATGATTGGAACTTCAATTTTTTTGTTTTGTCAAATATCGGCCAAAGTGTGGTTTTTGAATTATTAAATGGCGTTTAGTACATTGCTAGTGCAATTTGAGTCCTTAATTGGGATTATTACTCAAATGTGAAGTCATGTTTGGTGTGTACTAGGGCGTACGATCTCATATGCGAACATCCTTGGCGAATCAACATCTTGTTGTGATTTCGGTCAGTTTGGTATTGGGTATTCTAACCCCGCCGGGAGTTTTTCGCAACTTCTTGTTAGTATACGTGCCCAACCGATCGAGTCCTGCGAGTATCGGTTAGTAAAGCTAAAATATCAGATCTTCATAATAATTTCACCATGAGCCGGATTTGTTGATTTTGACAACAATTTTTTCTTTTCGTTTATCGTTTGGGAATTATGGATCCCGTTTACTGGTGTGACCGTGCGATGGATTATAGAGCAGTGTTGCCGTCCAGTAGGTTGCAAGGTTACATCAGGTTATCGCGTATCGTTGGAAGGTTTTAGACCTTTGTTGTGGGATGACCGTGCGATGGACTATATAGCCGTCCAGTAGGTTGCAGGGTTACTACCGCGTATCGTTGGAAGTTGAGACTTCCGCCTGGGCTGCAAATGTGTTTGGAAAATGCATTGCAGTGATTTCGTATCGTTTGGTTATTTTTCGTTTTGAAGTTTCAGTTGCGATATGTCGATGTAGCAATTTGTGAAGATATTGGTAGTGCCTTCGCTACCGCAAGGTGCCCTCGGGAGCCTCAGATCTTTCGGATCTGCCGGACTCGGATTCGTCGTCCTCAGAATCTTCGGAAGCGGAACCTTAAGGAGATTTGTAAAGATGCGCCACTGCCGCATCTTTTCTTGAAGAAAGAGGGGAGTGTAACGTTTTACAACCTTAAGCCTTTTTGTCTTGAGCAAATATTATAGAAATAATATCTGAATTATATGAAGTTATTTAAAATTGCAAAAAGGTTGACAATGAGTGCGAGCGAGAGGGGCGAAAAAGCCGTGAGTTAGTAAAGAACGACACGAGGCCAGCTATTCACACGGAGATACGGCGTCCCGACATGTGCAATGGTCAGAATGTGCGAGAGAGCGAACGATTGCGCAGAGCTGTGCGCTAGACGAGGTAACGTAGTAGCACAGCTAGGTGTGCGTCGAAGCTTGTCGAAGTGACATACCTTATGCACCGCGTTTTGTTCAGATATGATTAGCGGATGAGTATTGAACGCTTAAACATCGGCTCTGTGGTTGACGGATTATTGTATTGAATATTGCGTTTTGACTATTATTTTTATTGTGGCGAATCTTCGTAGGCATTTTGTGACTAGGTTTAGTGGTTGAAAACTTCTAGTTTCGTTGGCGAATTAGGGCATTCCTCCGTGATTCCTTTTTTTTAACACAGAGCATTTGGTTCCGCGCAGAGCGGTCCCAAATGTTAGGTTCCTTCCCACCTTTGATTTTTGTCATCAGTTTAGAAATAAATCAACCGTGAAATAACAAGCCTGTTGGCACTCTGGATGTTAGTTTCTGTTTTTTCTATTGTTTGGGATTAGCGTTGAGGTTGTTGTTGCGGAACAGGATTCATTCCTGGAATCTCTGGAATAATTCTGTTCAGAAATCGTGAGTTGTTATAATTACGCCGCCACGTATCAGTTACGCTTTATTAATTATTGCGTCGTCACATGTCAATGCATTTATTATAAGCCGATGCCGCTAATCATTTAATGTTTGATGTTTTGAAGATTATTGCAGGCCTAAGTCGTGTGTTAATTTGGTTCTGAGGTTGGCGCGACACTCCGCCTCATTGTATTGAAGTCGATGCGACAACTTTTATTTAATTTGAGTTTGTCGACGAATTGTTGTACGCGTCGAGTGTTGTCGATTTAGCGGACACTGAATTAAGTCAGTGTCGTTGAGTTATTTGTTTAATAGTCGTTTATTTGGTTGTTGTTTCGTTCCGAATTTGGAATTGGTTTTTGTTTGGTGGCGATCCATTCTTATGTGAGTGGATCGTCGTTGTTGGTTGTTGTTGCTTTGCAAACGTTTTGGAAAACGGTTTTGGGGCGTGTTATTTTTCGTGTTGTCAGCGTGGCACAATAATCCAGGGGTGGACTCCCTGGATACTCTTATAGTGTAGCCCTTGTGTCCTGGCGCCCTTTTCACCTTTGGTCGGTGGGCCCACACTACTTCGTTTTCACAGTCACGTGACAACGTTTGTTGTTGATATAGTCTCGTCCTTGAGTTAATTTTACGCTTTTAATTTAAGTTATTTTACCATTAATTATTTTTCGTGTAAGTGGTCGGTGGTTGGATACTTACAGCCTTTCTGGCATTTCCCATCAAGATATTCTCTCATCTCATGTTGGCTTCGCCCACACCCCTCGCGCCGCCTGAACTACGCTAGCCGCGGCTTCTCTCCTCAGTTGAGGTTACACATTTGGCGCCCTAACGTGTGGGCCTTTAGAGTTGAGACCTCTTGTTGGTGAGGCCTAGCTCACATTTTTTTGACTAGTGAGAATTATCCAGACCCCGAGCTTTGTGTTGTGTTGGATTTTTTTGGTTTTTAAAATATTTTGGAATTTTGGTCGGTTAGTGAGACAACTGTGTTGTCTTGTGAATTGAATAATTTTGCGAGTTGTGATTCGAACATTCGGTTTATTTTGTAGTTTGTTGAATTAATTCTATTTCGAAATAGAAGTCTCGTATGAAATTGAAGTTGATTATGGGTAACGTTACGAACTGCCGGTTTTGTTTTTTTGCATTGTTACCGTACCTAGATTAAATGTTCGTTTCTCCACTATCGGTCTTCGGTGAGTTAGCTTTTAGTTTTACCGTTTGCGAATGCAAAATTTTTGTGAGATAGATCTACCGTCTCGTTTCCGTCAAATTTTATCGCGTTTCCGGTTGGGAAATTTTAGATGTCGTTTCGTTTTCCGCAAGAAATTTTATCGTCCCTTTTTTTTAATGACAATGTCGTTCGACTTTCCGAATTTAATTTTAAATTTTTTTAGATTCTATATCCTTGACTGTAATGCAAGTCAAATCTCCGAACTATTTTTTGTCTCGTCTCGGTATCTATTTTCGTTTAGCAGAAATTTTTTGTAGATTTTAGATTCCAGTTCATTTAGTAGTTTCCGTATTGACAAGATTTTTTCTGTACCTCTCTCTGTACAGTAACTATGTATCGTGTCGACGTTTTTCGCTTTCGAAATATCGCTTCCTTTTTCGATTTCGTAATTGCAACTATCTTCGATTTTGTGTTTATCGACAATGAGTAATGATTGGAACTTCAATTTTTTTGTTTTGTCAAATATCGGCCAAAGTGTGGTTTTTGAATTATTAAATGGCGTTTAGTACATTGCTAGTGCAATTTGAGTCCTTAATTGGGATTATTACTCAAATGTGAAGTCATGTTTGGTGTGTACTAGGGCGTACGATCTCATATGCGAACATCCTTGGCGAATCAACATCTTGTTGTGATTTCGGTCAGTTTGGTATTGGGTATTCTAACCCCGCCGGGAGTTTTTCGCAACTTCTTGTTAGTATACGTGCCCAACCGATCGAGTCCTGCGAGTATCGGTTAGTAAAGCTAAAATATCAGATCTTCATAATAATTTCACCATGAGCCGGATTTGTTGATTTTGACAACAATTTTTTCTTTTCGTTTATCGTTTGGGAATTATGGATCCCGTTTACTGGTGTGACCGTGCGATGGATTATAGAGCAGTGTTGCCGTCCAGTAGGTTGCAAGGTTACATCAGGTTATCGCGTATCGTTGGAAGGTTTTAGACCTTTGTTGTGGGATGACCGTGCGATGGACTATATAGCCGTCCAGTAGGTTGCAGGGTTACTACCGCGTATCGTTGGAAGTTGAGACTTCCGCCTGGGCTGCAAATGTGTTTGGAAAATGCATTGCAGTGATTTCGTATCGTTTGGTTATTTTTCGTTTTGAAGTTTCAGTTGCGATATGTCGATGTAGCAATTTGTGAAGATATTGGTAGTGCCTTCGCTACCGCAAGGTGCCCTCGGGAGCCTCAGATCTTTCGGATCTGCCGGACTCGGATTCGTCGTCCTCAGAATCTTCGGAAGCGGAACCTTAAGGAGATTTGTAAAGATGCGCCACTGCCGCATCTTTTCTTGAAGAAAGAGGGGAGTGTAACGTTTTACAACCTTAAGCCTTTTTGTCTTGAGCAAATATTATAGAAATAATATCTGAATTATATGAAGTTATTTAAAATTGCAAAAAGGTTGACAATGAGTGCGAGCGAGAGGGGCGAAAAAGCCGTGAGTTAGTAAAGAACGACACGAGGCCAGCTATTCACACGGAGATACGGCGTCCCGACATGTGCAATGGTCAGAATGTGCGAGAGAGCGAACGATTGCGCAGAGCTGTGCGCTAGACGAGGTAACGTAGTAGCACAGCTAGGTGTGCGTCGAAGCTTGTCGAAGTGACATACCTTATGCACCGCGTTTTGTTCAGATATGATTAGCGGATGAGTATTGAACGCTTAAACATCGGCTCTGTGGTTGACGGATTATTGTATTGAATATTGCGTTTTGACTATTATTTTTATTGTGGCGAATCTTCGTAGGCATTTTGTGACTAGGTTTAGTGGTTGAAAACTTCTAGTTTCGTTGGCGAATTAGGGCATTCCTCCGTGATTCCTTTTTTTTAACACAGAGCATTTGGTTCCGCGCAGAGCGGTCCCAAATGTTAGGTTCCTTCCCACCTTTGATTTTTGTCATCAGTTTAGAAATAAATCAACCGTGAAATAACAAGCCTGTTGGCACTCTGGATGTTAGTTTCTGTTTTTTCTATTGTTTGGGATTAGCGTTGAGGTTGTTGTTGCGGAACAGGATTCATTCCTGGAATCTCTGGAATAATTCTGTTCAGAAATCGTGAGTTGTTATAATTACGCCGCCACGTATCAGTTACGCTTTATTAATTATTGCGTCGTCACATGTCAATGCATTTATTATAAGCCGATGCCGCTAATCATTTAATGTTTGATGTTTTGAAGATTATTGCAGGCCTAAGTCGTGTGTTAATTTGGTTCTGAGGTTGGCGCGACACTCCGCCTCATTGTATTGAAGTCGATGCGACAACTTTTATTTAATTTGAGTTTGTCGACGAATTGTTGTACGCGTCGAGTGTTGTCGATTTAGCGGACACTGAATTAAGTCAGTGTCGTTGAGTTATTTGTTTAAGAGTCGTTTATTTGGTTGTTGTTTCGTTCCGAATTTGGAATTGGTTTTTGTTTGGTGGCGATCCATTCTTATGTGAGTGGATCGTCGTTGTTGGTTGTTGTTGCTTTGCAAACGTTTTGGAAAACGGTTTTGGGGCGTGTTATTTTTCGTGTTGTCAGCGTGGCACAATAATCCAGGGGTGGACTCCCTGGATACTCTTATAGTGTGGCCCTTGTGTCCTGGCGCCCTTTTCACCTTTGGTCGGTGGGCCCACACTACTTCGTTTTCACAGTCACGTGACAACGTTTGTTGTTGATATAGTCTCGTCCTTGAGTTAATTTTACGCTTTTAATTTAAGTTATTTTACCATTAATTATTTTTCGTGTAAGTGGTCGGTGGTTGGATACTTACAGCCTTTCTGGCATTTCCCATCAAGATATTTCTCATCTCCTTTTGGCTTCGCCCACGCCCCTCGCGCCGCCTGAACTACGCTAGCCGCGGCTTCCCTCTCGGTGAGGTTACAGCCTATACTGTACAGTGTACACACATTGTATTTTGCCTCTTTGTTGCTTACTTGTAGAACACTTTCATTTATACACTTTTGTGATAAAATTTCATTCTACCATTTCAAATATGTACATAAAAAATGATTAAAATTTTCGAATTTTTTATTTCTTGCGTGTTATCCGAGTTTTCGCCTGTACGAGGTATCACCTCCCTACATTGCCTCGGATAAACGAGGTTTTACTGTAATTAGAAACCTGTTTTGTTTGTTTCAATTGCGTAGCGACACTTGGTGGTAACATCTGAAATAAAAGCGAATCGCTTTTCCGTTTCTCTTTTTTTAATTCCCTTGCTTTTTGTGCCAAATTCGATGCATACATCTGAAACAAACTAGTATAATCACACAATATATGCATAGGTAAATACATTTAACTATAAATTATCCATAGACCACTTTACTTTGTATAAATGGTAAATATATTTTCTCAAGTTTTTTTTTTTTTTTTTGGTAGCAAAAGAAAGTTTGAGAAATGGTTATAAATCAGAAGTCACTATACATATTGTAAATGAAATATAAATAAAAGTTATAATAATTAAAAGATTTCTGCTGCAATAAACCAACTACTTCTACAATTTTACAAAATTGCAATCAACTTATTAACAAATAGTGTATGTATGTACGCGTGTTTGAAGTTATACTTCTGTATGCGACTATAAACTAACTGCACATACTAGAGCTGTAAGAAACCGTATGTATTCATTACTGAGTAACGGGTCTGACTCGAAGTAACGAATCGTTACTTACAAATTCATTTCGTTACTCGCATTTGTCATATCAATGTCAGTTGACTCGTTTGATGCGGTTATACGTTATACGAACGAAGTCATACCGTATCACGTATGCGACGCGATGCGATGGTGCATGCTTGATGCTGTTAGTACACGATTGTATGTCGTATGAAAAGTAACGAGTAACGTAACGATACGAAAGTAACGGGTACTGATTCTTTAAGTAACGAATACATACGGGTACACAATTTCTCGTTACTTTTACAGCTCTAGCACATACCGCTACACTAAGCGGAATGTGCTTTATAATCGTTTTGCGCGTCAGAGCTGAGTTTCGTTCATACAAGAAGTTACTTTTTGTTTGCATATAAATAATTTATTCAAATAAAACGACAAAAGATTTAGAGTGAGATATCTCAAATATTCACAAGTGGCAAATGTTTTTTAATAATATTCACCAATACTCACTATCAATCACTACGGTCTATACCCTAATTCGGTCAATGACCTAAATAAATGAGCAAGACTAGTTTTGACCCACGAATATTGCCCAAACCCGAAATGTTACATTTAAACGGGTTCTGAGTGTTTTTAAATGAGCAAAACTAGTTTTTCGCATTTTCAATTGGACAAAACTAGTTCTGTCCATTTCTGAACAGACAGTACTAGTATGGCATCGGAATCTTCTTTGCGTTTTTTAATTAACTTTTCCACATCAACGATACTTATTATATCAACGTGATTTATTCTTCTGTATTGTTTAGCAGACAGAGGTTTTAATTCAGCTTTCAACAAATTTGCTTTCTTAACCTCACTTAGTATAGTAAGGTAATTATGATTCGTCATAAAATTATGTTTCAGAAGCCTCCAATAGCCGAACTGGTTGAGACTCCAATTCACCTTGCATTTTTACTTAATTATTATAAGAATATCCCACCATTATATTAATTATAACATTCAGGAGAACAATTCAATAGGTAAACAAGAACGTAACCCTATTTTTATTTGGGTTCGGACGTTGATGAATGAAACAAGCAGAACTAGTTTTGTCCAACTGAAAATGCGCAAAACTAGTATTGCTCTTTTTATAACACTCAATACCCGTTTAAATGTAAGATTTCGGGTTTGAGCAATATTCGTTGGTCAAAACTAGTTTTGCGCATTTATTTCGGTCATTGACCGAATTTGGGTATAGACCGTAACATATACATGTTTTGATATAATTTATAAGAACATACAGTAGAACCTTTTAAGTCGAACCTCGATAAGTCGCAAACCTCCAAAATTCGAAAAAATGTTTTGTTCCCTTTCCTTCAATTTTTATTCGTATTGAAATAAAACATCACTATTTTAACATTTTGATAGATGCGCTATAAGTCAAATTTTAAACGTGCTTAAAATCAAAATATTTAAGCAAATGTCCAAGATGTGTATGGTTTAGCGAGTAATTTCATCCTGTTCATTTTGATGTTACAGTCGGCAACTTTAGCCTGTTAATTTTGATCTTACATCGTAAAAATTCACTCTCATCATTTTTTCTTAACGGGTCCAAGAAGTATAACTCCAAATATCGCAACTTCGATATCTTTATTAGAAAACAGGTTTTTTTCGGCATTGTAAAGATTTAAGTAAAAGTATTTCAATTACTTTTCTGTATTTTATTTGATATTTGAAACACTTTGCAGTATACAATATAGGTATGTTTTACAAAACTGATGTTTGTCATGCAACACTCTGTACATATTGACTATTCCAACTAGTTTTTATTCTCATAACTTATTTGTCTATTTAATGAAAATATTGAATACTTAAATGTATAATAAAGGCCTTATGCATAACTATAATATGACGTTTAACTGTTTTAATTTGTTTTTGAAATAATTAACTAACTTTTGTTATTTGATACAAAATATAAAGCTATAAAATGGTGAAGTCATACCTGAATAGTATCAACTGCGTTAAGCACCAGAACGATGATAACAGGACTAACTGCCAGGACTACAATCAAAATGGCGATTCCCACGGCTTCCTTGCTACTTGCATCACTCAGAGATTCATCCACATATACTCTAAACCAAAACAAAAACTGACTTTTATTTTATTTTTACAAATAACAAACTTTTTAAACGACAAGAAACAACGTTAGTTTCACCCAAGAAGACTGTAAACAGGAGACCTAACTTCCTATGCTTGCCGTGTTTTGAGACGGACCGTTTTCTGGTGCACGCGAGATGACGCTGTTATCACTACCTGGGAAAACTTCGGTTCTTTCCATCTGTCTTCGCTATAGTTACCAAAGTTGTTTAACAGACGCTACAAACATGTAAGTCATGAACGTGTGTACGTAGTAACCCAGTAGCTGACGACATATTGGTTCATGCGAAAGATATCGGGCCACTGCTACACTCGAGCTGGATCTAAAACCTTCTTGGTTGCATCTATACTAGTGATGTGTCGGATCGTTAAAAATGCATATCCGCGGATACGGATCTGAATACGGATATTTGGTTTCAAGATCCGCGGATACGGATACGGATCTTAACTTTCTTAGAGTACGCGGCGGTAAATATTGCACATCGACCTTTGAAAAGAGACTGTTATGGGAAAAAGTTATTGACTTCTTTAAGAGTTAACTCTCATAACAGATTTCAGAGATCGATGTGCAATATCTCATTATAAAGATAGTTTTTTATTAGTACCTTTGAGTTATGTACTATTGGTATGGTACTCACTACGATAAATTTTTGCAATATAAAGGTGCCAAATACGATTTTAAGAAATAAAAAATAATCTGAATGGAATTTAACAGTTTTTCATTATTACCTAATCACCTATATAGGTATATAAAATTTCATCTATGAATTGAAAATTAATAAGGTAAGAGATCCGTAAAAGATCCGCCATAAAACTAACGGATACGGATCTTTCTTCTCCCTCGGATATCCGCGGATACGGATACGGATCTTTCTTCTCCCTCGGATATCCGCGGATACGGATACGGATATCCGGCACATCACTAATCTATACATTGGATACGTGTTTTTCCGAACCTAATGTCGGCCGACATTGTACGGTATCGGATGAAAGGCAAACAACAAGATTAATTCAGGTACCTACATTGGAAACGGAATCCCGACACGACAATAAACGATGACGGCCGTTAACGGACGACAGATTGACCGATTACAAGAGTTTGTTTCCGGTCCGATATTTCATTCAGATAATCACAGATAGTATTAAAATTTTGAGCATAGGAGTTTGGCAAATAAAATCGGCCATGGCCTTGAATATGGGACCATCTCAATATTTATCTGGAATTATTGAGGAAAACCATGGAAAACCTCAACAAGATGGCCCAGTCACATCTGCCCCCGCCGGGATTCAAACCCGATACCTCCCGAATGCGAGTCTAGTGCTCTTACCACTACGCCACCCCGCTCGGTACTGCGTTGTAAAATAAATAATGCATAGAAAAAATAATTAAGAACACAAACAAGCATTTTGTTAATTTGTTCGTCCTGTTTTGCTTACAAATGACTATATTACGCACGCTATATTATACCAGGTGTTAGTTAAAATCATCAAGCAGGAAAATAAAATAATGTTATTTCTCGTTCAACTTTATCAGTATTTTTTTTTTATTATAACTTTATTTTCAATTTATTTTGTACCGTAACTTTTTCAAACAACTTTCCATACTACCGCAAAACTTGTCAGAAGCACTCAGTGATAAAATAGTTATTTAAACTGCCTTCAACCAGGCTGTTAGAAAATAAGACGAATCTATTTACAACAAGGTAGTGAAATAATAAAATCTATTTATCTATCTGTGTGCATAATTTTAGAAATTTTTGATATATTATTTGCATTGAAATATATTATCAACCTGAATGGTAAGCGGTGACATTAAAAATGTTTTTATAATTTATCTTTCAGTCAAAAATCACAATTTAAGGCCGCTACACACGAGGCTGGGAAACACTGCTGGGACTTTTGCTGGCCGACAGGCTGGCGACGAGGCTGGAAATGACGTCACTGCGGGCTCGCCTGCTAGCTCACAAGTTGGATTTTAAAATTAGAACAGAGGTTATTTTCTTGATTAGTCCCCTGCTTGCTCTGAGCAAGAACCAATCAGAAAATACTATCTTGTTACGTGGGCGACATGAACAAACGCCCACAAACCAGCATGGCGTCATTTTGCTCAGAGTCAGACAACAGACACGTTTTGCTCTGTGTTTATATTTGAATTGTCACTGCGCGCGCACCAGATCCATCCATAAAACGAGATTGAAAAGACGTCTCATGTAAAGCGAGCACATCAATCAAAAAAGCCAGCGGTAGAAAACTAGTAGTCAAATCAAGCAAGAAATCTAGCGGCAAATCCAGCCTCGTGTGCAGCGGCCTTTAGTTTTGCTGATGGAATCATTGCTGGGGCTTGTGCTAGCTGCGAGGATGGAAATGACGTCACTGCGGGTGTCGGAGCGTGGTTACAAGCTGGATTTCAAAATTAAAACCGGTATTATTTTTCATGCTTGATCAAGAACCAATTAGAAAACAGTATCTTGTTAAGTGGGTGACGTGGGAAAACATCATAAACAAACATGGCGTCACGTGGACGATATGAATCAAACGCCCGCAAACAAACATGGCCTCATAGTGTGTGTTCTGTTCAGAGACAATAAACGATCAGTTTTGCTATCATTCGAACTGTCACTGCGCGTGCACTAAGGCCGTCTATAAAGCAAGCTTCAATAAACGTATCGTGTAAAGCGAACACATAAAAGTCATCATGAAACCTAGCAGCCAAATCTAGCGGCAAAACTGACCTCGTGTGCAGCGACTTTTAGGAAAATCTACTGTATAAAAACCATGAAGTCTGGGGGCCGTATTCATAATGAGTTGTTAAATCTCTCAATAGTTATTGAATCGTTATTGAACCAATAAGGAAAGTTGGTATCCATGAAGCATAATAATTGTCAAATATATAACTATTGACTCGTTAAGATTTGTATCCTTATTATAAATTGTAGGTATGTTGTTGAGTGGATATCAGGTAAAATAAATTGTCCCTAAATGTTTTATCTTATTCATGCTGATGAAAACAAAACAATAATCAATTCTTTGCTATTTTTATAATAAATAAGATTTCCGACTAATTTTTCAGATAATCTTTTGTTTCAGTCCAGATTTGAGCCATCTTACGATTAAGTTAAACTAAAAAATATACCTATTTAAAAAAATAATTTCATATAGTAAGTATTAAATTGGAAATTAAATTTTAAACATGGTGGCCATTGTTATCGTAACATAATGCGGTACGATAAGTGTCCATTTCGTACTAACCAAATTAACATGTGATCTATGGAGGGTAGAGATTCCTCCATGATGTGATCAATAACACAGCAACCTTACTAGATTAATTGTCAAAAACCGAAAAGAAATAAAATCAAATATATTTCTCTCCTTGTTAAATCGTTTAATAAATAGTTTAATAGGTGGGTACCCCTACCTATAAATTATTTGTCGATTTAAACGTCCAATAACACTAAATGTTCTTTGTGAATACCAAATCAGTTTATTAATTTGTTTATTAGTACAAGCTACCTGTTAAATTAGTTATTGGCTCTTTATGAATACGACCCTGAAAGTAGTAAAATAAATATTAACCAGCTATTGCTTGGGTCGCGCCTAAAAACTACATACAGTATACAAAATCTAGTTCAATTACGTAAGGTGCACATAAATGACCCAGAAATACCAACGTGCGTTCAACTCATGCTCGGAATTTAGGGACATCATTATTTCTTTATCTGCTATCTGTTATTTGAACATCCACAGTAAAAATAATACAACGTATTAAAAAGTTTCGTTGAGTTTTCATTCATATAGTAGTTGTATTTACCACGAAAATAGGCAATCACTAATTCACTTACTCGGTCGAATTCAAATAGAATATCACTCGTTTAGTCTATTAATTTATTTTTCACAGTAATTTTTTCACATTTTATATTAAATTTTTGTTTCCGTTAGTTTTCTCAAGTAAGGATATCTATATACAGTATGGGTTTTTAAAACCCAAATACCCTTTTTTTCGCTTAGATTGCATTTTTTCGATTTCGACCTCCTCAGATGACTTTTGTAGAAGTGAAAGGGCAATCGAATGGCGCAGGTTTTTTTCACCTGCGGTGTTCAGGTGGTGCACTGCGCAGATTAACTTTTTTTTAATGGAGACCCAATTTTTTTCTCGCAGGTTCCGAATATTTATTGAAAAACAAGCAGTCTGCGTCCCAAACATTTTTTTATTCGAATCGATCCTGAATCCCGACCCACCGAAAAAATGAATTTCGTAATTTTTGTCGTACCTCGTAAAGGTTTGTAATGTTATGGGGCAACGGCAGCAAGCTTTATATACTTTATTATTAACTTAGAATTGCGAATATACACTCGCACGAAAATTTGCTTATTGTAACTAAAGTCCGCTGCACACGAGGCTGGTTTTGCTGCTAGATTTGGCTGCTAGGTTTTGAGCGCGCTGTGACGCTGGATTTCGTGATGGCTTTTATGTGTTCGTTTTACACGATGGGTGTTTTGACAGCTGGATTTGTAAATGGGTTTGATGGAATAGTTCGGATGTCAACAAAAGTGAACGTTTATTGTATCTGAACGGAACACACACTATGACGCCATCTTTGTTTGTAGGCGTTTGCCCATGTCGCCCACGTAATAAGATACTGTTTCCTGATTGGTTCTTGCACAAAGCAAGCAGATTAACTAGCACGAAAAATAGCCCCGGCTCTAATTTTGAAATCCATCTTGTGACCACACTGTACGCAAGCCCGCAGTGACGTCATTTCCATCCTCGTAGCCAGCGCGCCAGCCAACCGCAAGCACAA
Source organism: Xanthostigma xanthostigma (assembly GCA_963575645.1). Taxonomy (NCBI): domain Eukaryota; kingdom Metazoa; phylum Arthropoda; class Insecta; order Raphidioptera; family Raphidiidae; genus Xanthostigma; species Xanthostigma xanthostigma. Next base: position 30,676,636 of record OY754469.1, on the reverse strand, counting down.
GCCAGCAGTTTTTAGCGGAAAACCAGCCGCGTGTTGAGCGATCGTAATATTTCATGTAAGTTATTTGAAAGCGCTAAACTTGTTAATATTTGTTTTAATTAATCATTTTTACTAATTAAAAGATAATCATTTAGGACACGTAGTCAAGTATAAATTATACGGGCTTATTTATATTTAAAACTTTCTCGAACCTACCGTGACTTCTTCGATCCTATAATAGCCCGTTTATACCTTGAAAAAATGTATGTAAAATTTAATTTTTGTCTAGTGATGTTATTTGACCATAAATAATAACTCGACAGTATTTGTGTGGACGATATTTATCTTAAAAAGAGTTGGGAATAATTGTTGATTTTAATAATCGACAGGTTTGCTATTCGAATAATTTTGATAATCGAATAATTAATTCGAAATGATTCCTTCACATGATGTATGCAATAATAGGAGGTGTGAATGAATGAATGTTTCAACTTTAGAACGAATTTGTTCTCGATTTCGATTATTATCAGTCTTGAGAGAGTTACCTACACAGTACTTCATAGTACAAGCGCATATAAAGACGTATCTAAGTAATCGTATTCAAAACTGTGCAAGGCATTAGTGTCTCAAGTGGTTAGGTGGTACTATGCGGTGAAAATACAATTAATTCTATTTGTCTATGTGTTCGATATGATTATTATAACGAACGAATTTAGCTCTAGTTTTCGATTATGAGATTTGAGAGAGTCACCTGCATGCAGTGCTTCATAGAACAGAGGCAGATACAAGACATAAGTAATCATAGTCAATACTGTGAAATGCAATCTGCGAAAGACAATTACATGCAGTGTTTTAAAAAGTAAAGAAAGAGCGTAGTATAATAACTTATTAGTAGAGATTGTATAGTCGTAACTCGTAGGTATTAAAAACCTCTCGAAATATTTTAATAATCGAATAGTTCGACAATTTTTACTCGAAATATACCACCTCTATTAATATTAACAATTGTTGAATCTGCGACTGTTTTTGTTATATATTTGGATTAATTAGTCAGATTAAAGTCAGTTATATAATTATGTTTATACAGGGGTGTTCAAAAAGTCCAGCAACTCCTGAATATCTCAAAGAGATTAAGTTTTTTTGAAAAATGTTGCGTTTGGAAGTTGCTCAACTCGATGTAATATATTTTTTGGTCACAAAAATTCCTTACAAGGGGGTGCTCCCGAGAAGGGGCAGGGGGTAACTCCAAAATTTTAAATGGCAACCTCAATTTTTTTTTATTGGGTCGAGCTATTCAGGCAGAAAAGACATCTTTTGTACCAATTTTTTTTTTTGTTCAAACTACAGGATAACCGAGTACGAGGAGTAAAATTTTCCGAGTTATCTTCACTTGCTCAAATAAAATTTACTCATTTTGTAACAGGTCAAGGATTGGTACTCTTTTACTTGACCTTGATAACAATCTTAAAGATGTTTAAATCTTTGATTAACGTCTGAATAGAACTCTTCAAGTAAATAAAAAATAAAAAAAAAGTTTAAAGTGGAATTTGCACAAAATGAACAAATTTTATTTGAGGAGGTGAGGATAACACGATAAATTTTATCCCGCGTACTCGGCAATCTGTAGCTTGAACAAAAAAAAGTTTGGGACAAAAGATGTACTTTTTTGCCCAAAGAACTCGACCCAATAAAAAAATTGCGGTTTCCATTTTAAATCTCGGAGATACCTCGTGCCCCTCCCCCCACGGGGGCACCCCTATAGGAGGAATTTTTGTAACCGAAAAATAACTTTCATTCGCAACACTTTTCAAAAAAACTTATTATCTCAGCCGTTCCGGGACTTTTGAAACACCCGGTATATAAAATTCTAGAGTACGTGTGTTTGTAATTCTTCATCTCCTAAACGGCTTGATCGATTTTGATGATTTTTTTTTGTACTTATGGGGTCACCTAGAATCTAGATGATTCTCTATAAATTCGGTAGGTGACGCTGTTGTCAAGATCCAAAAAAAAAAATGTTTTAATTTTCCGACCAATTTTTTTTTAATATTTTTTTTTATTTCTGGAGGTCTGAGGCAGGACAACGTCTGCTTACCGGGTCCGCTAGTTATATATAAGAAATAAGATAAAGTTCCCACCTATATTATCATGAATGTAAATATATAGTATCTTATTTCTTACCTTTTTAAGAGTTTATTGCCAAATTACATAGTTCATGGATTATTTCTATTTTTTATGTAAAACACCTGTACTTATATTTTAAATCTAAATATTCCTCCGACATTCATAAAAATGTTATGCGAATGCAGTATTGTTTTACATCGATTATTGATTTCTAAATTAGCAAGCTAAAGTTTGAAGATAAATAAATTCATAGTTTTGCAAATTTTTCAAATACTAATATTTATTCAAGCAGCCATCAGTGCCTTGATGATATTGAATTATCTGTTAAAATCAATACGAAACTTAATATCTAACCTTATTTTACGACGTAACTCCCTCTGTAACTTTCTGAGCTCGTCTGTGTAATCTCCAATGGAATAAAAGTAATTGATCGCGTCTTCTTTATTTGGGCTTCGTCGTTTATTTTTGATGATAGTGTCACTACTGAAAATATATTAGACGGTTACTGTTTGAATCGAAAAGAAAATGATATTTCCTTAACTCAGAGACAATAAAAACGAAAATTTAGAGTCCGGCTCTACCGGAAAATCAGCGTTTTTAAAGTCGTTCTGAAATGCTTTAGCTAAGAATCATTTCCAAATTTTCGTTTTTATTGTTTCTGGGTTTAATAGTAGTTTAGTTACTTCTCGGTGTTAATTATATTGTGAGCATTTTATTAATAGATAAGCTTTCTTTGAAGCTCCCCGCATTATTGTATCCATTATAATATACAATATAATTTATTTTTAATTATCACTTTTAATTCTGACTAAAACTATACAGGTGTCCTGAAAGGAATCTGCCAAACTTCAGAGGTGTTGTCCTTTGGTCATTTTAAGCAAAAAAAAAAAAAAATTAAATCAACATTGGTCCGATTCGGAAAGGTTAGCGAGTTATGGCTTGTTAAATATTTTTTATATCAGACAAAAAAAAACTAACCTTTCCGAATATATATTTTTTTCTTAAAATAACCTAAGGAATAAACCCTTGAGGTTTAGCCATTTCCTCCCGGGATATCCTATACAATAATTATCGACCATGTAGCATACAATCTTGTAGCCCAAATAGCATGCTTTTGCCTTAATTAGGACTGAAATTCTACCTAACAATATTCTTATTAAGCACAAAGTCATTGATAATTAAAAGTGACGTATTTATTACTTGTTTTTAATTTTGCCATAGTTCTGCATGGTGCTGGTGAGATTCAGGTAGTACTTCTTAATCGACGGCACGTAGTTCATGGAGCCATTGAGCAAATCGCGACCCAGAGTGTCGTAACGCACAAAACTGGTGTAGTTTTCACCGTCCAGAAGGCCGTAGCTATAGTATTTTACTCCGTAGACACTGGATATGCCCATGCTCTCAATGCTCCTCAATAGGTTCTTGAACGCTATCAAATATCTGTAAACATCATAAAACTGCAAGACTGATTGCTTTTACATTTAGATCATAGACATCAGATTAATTCATAAATGGCAGTAGCGGCAATAACTGTGATATATATATATATATATATATATATATATATATATATTTTTTTTTTTAATTTTCATATTTACGAATAAGTATTCGTATGGTTTTTAATATTTTACAAGGTCGTTTCAGACATCATAATAGTTTTCTTCGTTATACCCTTCTTATCTGCACTATTTACTACGTCAGTACATTTTATGATCAGAACCAAAAACAAGTCGATAAAATATTATCTAGCGTTGCATACCATCTTGCTGATGATTTTTTATCCATATAAACTGCCATTAACTATCTGCAGCTCTATAATCTAAGATTTGGACAGTTTATATTTTAATTTCAATCTAGGAAACGTAAATCAATTTTATTTACCCTGAACACTTGTCAAATAAAGAATAAATGTATGGTTTAATATCAAATGCTTCCATAAAATAAAAACGAATAGCAAAACATACAAGCTTTATTTTAGAATAAAGCACGTTCATTTGTTTACAATATGCTTTAATGCCGGATAATACCAAAGAATTTTTTTTATTGTGTTACACGTTCAGCAACTGTACAATATGTGTGGTTCAAATATTGCATAAATTTATGTTTCATGAATAGGTTTGAAAACACGATACGATAAGTTGTTATCAATATATTATTTAAACTATGATATTATTATTATCCACCGTTGTTGTTCATTATGGTATGTTCACTTGTTATTTTAGGGAAAAAAACATTTTTTGTCTAAACTTTTCTTCAATTCGGCTCGTAGTTTTTTATTAAACGCTCATTAAAAAATCGTTATTAGTAATTTTCAAAATACCACAAGCCAAATTAAAAAAAGTTTCAGACAAAAGATGTTCTTTTATTTTCACAAAAAACAATATCCGTTCATAAACAATGAGGGTTTCCATTTAAAAAAACAAAAGTCACCCCCTCCCCCTGATAAGGGGTGAGGTAGAGAGGTGGGTATTGTTTTCAAAAGATTTCTCCCTCGAAACCCAACAACTTTCTTCCAAACTTTTTTTTATTCAACCCGTTATTTTTTAAAGAAAATCGCTCTAATTTAAAAAAAAAAACACCCAATATATTATTTTATTCATTTAAGTCAGTTCAGTGGAGTCAACTTTCAGCTGTCGATCGTCTATAATCTACAACACCTCTCACTCTCTCTCCAAAAATGTGTAAACTAAAATTATTAACTGCTCATATTTTATGATGTTTTCTTTGATGGAAAACACAGGTCATTAGCTATAAAATTCTTATATATTTACTGTTACAGATGCGTTTGGATAAAAGTTTTTACGACTTTTTTACACTGTTGTTTTTATTTTATTACGTAATATATTACAGCGCATAAAAATTCCATCGAGAATCGAATATCGGCTTTAATAAACAACTTGTGCATGTGTCCATTGATTAAACAGTAAATTTAGTGCAGTTTCTGAAAATAGAAGTCCATTGCAGAAGCATATTTTTGTTCCGGCAACAAAAATCAAAATGCAAACAAAATCAATTTCACTAGTGACGACGTTTGCAGTAAGTGACAAAGTTAGGTCTTTCTGATTTATTAGAATAATGTCTAAATTATAGATTGAACATTGATTTAAACTTGTTTCTTAACATAAAAACCATTGTTTCGTTTTGGGTTTTGGTCGACAATGCATTATGCAAGGTATTACTGTTGACTTAAAAATATTTTAATAAGGGGGGAGGCGACTAATTGCACTAAAAACTCACCATAACAAACGCATTGTAATGTAAACTATTTCGATAGATAGCATACCTATTTAAATTATCGTGTCCATACGAAAAATTATTGAAAATATTTGAATATTTTTTATTTTAAAAACTATCATTTTATCTAAGAAAATACGTGTTGTTACCAATCACCAGGGCGGGCGACAGAAATTTTGAGGCGCTTGGTGGTTTTTTCTCACTTTAGTCGTTTAAGAAGAGGGGTCTCCCTTCCTAAACTGGATTAAAGTGGCAAAAAAATTAGGTATAATAATAAAACCAATTATTTGTTCATGTGTTTATGAGTTGTTTGCCGTATATTATTTATATTTCTGTGCTTATATTAGAGTTTCTATTTAGTTGGGGGCCGTATACAATTTGTCTCTTTTTTTCTCCCTATTGTTGGCCCTGCCATTTACACTATAGTGAGAGTGATGATCAATTATTTTGTAAATAGCCTATAAAAACAAATATTTCTTTACATGTGAACATAATTTTATTAAATGTTAAGCACTGAGAAACGTTCGATAATGAACATCAGGCTACAAAAATATAATTTATATTTATCTTTTTCTAACGCACTAAAAGAAAAGATTGTCATTTTTAATTAAGAGAAGACGCGCAACTGCTAGGTCATAATATATATGTCGATAAATTAGATATGAAGAGCACAGGGGATAAAAGATCAAGGTCATACCATGGTGATGTTATTTTTGTTCCTAAAAACAATTCCAAAACTGAACTGACTCAGATATAAATATTATTCCAAAACGGTTCAATACCTACAGTATTTATTTCAATAATACTGTAAAAAAGCTCTTCTCTCTGTATTGTTAATTTTTAACACGAATGTCAATAAAATTTATTTCACCATGCGGCCTTTTTATCAGAGTAAATGCAAAATACCTTTTATGTAAGTATGTAACAATTTTTATTGGTTAATTTATCACAATGTATAATCTTGTGGAAATTTTATGTAAAATACAATTTTATTTTATAGATTTTCTGATGATGCAACTTGTATATTGCGAAACATTAAAAATGTAAATTGACTAACAAATGATTTCTTCAATTCTTTGTAATAAGACGTATTTTTCATTTGACTGACATCTAATCCGAAATTATTGTACATTAGTTTTTAGGGTGCCGTAGCCAAATGACAAAAAAACGGAGCCCTTATAATTTCGTCATGTCCGTCCGACTGTGTCTGTGCATATGGCTTAGCCTCAAAATAATTATGCTTACCGTTCCGAATTTAAGCGAAAATCTACGAAAGGGCATTTTAATTTGTAGATCCATTTATCTCTGTCTAAAATCACATCCTTGCTCGAGTTTCGCTTCATAAAAATGCTTATTCTTTGGTGTCATGAAACATGAAGAAGAGAAAATGTGAATTATGCATAATATGGTACATACCTCCAGACACCGCTGTTGTCAGTCTCCTTGATTTGGTTTGTCAAATGTTCAAGCATGGCTGCGTTCACCGCCGTATACCAGTCTAACATTTCGGATATATTTATTTCTTCTGAAGTTATTTTACTTCTGCAAATAGAAAAATACGTTGAAATGAAAATTTTCAATTTATTGTTCGCCTATTCAATCTTAAAAATGTATTGATCCGAAAATAAATATGTAGTCAAAATAGAAAACTAAAACTGTATTAATTTACTAGACACCTCGTGCGGTTTCGCCCGAATTTGTAAATTGCCATCGTTTTTTCGTTAACTTACGTTGCATAATTTTTAGTCTCCACATTTTAATTTATATGTATACTATAGCCCTCAAGCCATCTCAAACGGCCAGCGACCAGAATCTATTCTGAAAATAATTACCTCAAATACGCTAGGAAAGTATCTTTTGACACGCGGCCTTAGCGCCCTCTAGTGTTTTTTTTTTTTTTGTAATTCTGGTTCAGTGCAAACCTTAGTGTCATATGTTATACGAGCATTTTAATAAGGATTAATTGTTGAATAAAATGAAAAAAAGCTATCAAATCGAAAGTGCTGTGTTGTTGATTGTAAAGATACACCAACTAAAAATCCGGAATTACAATTCCACCGTTTTCCTGGATTTTCTTATGAATTAGAGAGGAAAAAAATGGATAGCAGCCGTACATCGTCAAGGGTAATACAATTTTATTTTACGTCTGTAATCATTATTAAATACAAGAAAAATACCATAATTGTTATTTTGTTAACAAAAATAGGATTTAAAAATTCTTGAAATAAAAAATGCATATTGTATATTTTTTTTACTGACATTGTGCGTAAATATATTTTTATGGTTAAGAATAAAGCTGGTTTCCATGTGTTTGTAAGTTTTGACAGAACCAGATTTTAAAAAATCAAACACGAGATGGCGCAAAGATCGTATGTCAAAGATACTTTCCTGACGTATATGACACCTGATATCAATGAGCTTATCAAAAACAAGAGACCTCAAGTGTCTCAATCCTCAAGCTCAAGATAATTTACCCTTTTTATTACCTTTATATGAAAATTGATTTAAACTAATCAAATGAAGATTTTAATTTAGTATGTATTTCAATTTTTAATTTAGAGTCTGGCCTGCTAACACACCCCAAATCTTACAATGGCCCTTTAAGAAAATCAGTATGACACCCCCGCTATAGCCTATACCTATCCTGAAGATCTATTGTAAATATTGGTGAAAAATATTTGAAACTGGATGAGTAGTTTTGAAAATTCGGAAATATTTTTGTAATCGTTACCATTTGTGAATTTCGAAAAACTATTATGGTTAGTTATTTTTACGCAACTGCGGCGAAGCCAAAAGGAAGGGTTATGAGTTTAGCAGTTTATGTATAGGTATGTATGTTTGTATTTACGGATGTTCCACCGTAGCGCCTAAACTATTCATCCGATTTTGATAAATAAGGTGTCAATCGATTTGTTATTATGGCTCGGGTAGCATAGGCTAGATTTATCTTTGAACTTTGGTCCCAAAGGGGGACAAATGGAAAACAAATAAAAAATAAGTTAAAAAAAAAATAATTTAAATAAAAAATAAGTTCAAAAACTAAAAACCGACTACTGAAAAGTATGAAACAAGAAAATTTTCTCTTCTGAGGATAGCCGTGGTCGTATGCCATCTCATATCTACAAGGCCTCTCTAGATGTATAGCTGATGCACTTTACCCTAGAGCTTATGATGGCTTACTACTGTTAAAATGTAATGTTTTGTTAGGGTAGGTGGCATATGACCACGGCTATCCTCAGATGAGAATATTTTCTTGTTTCATACTTTTTAGTAGTCGGGTTTTAGTTTTTGAACTTATTTTTTTTGTTTTAAATGCAGACGATTTAATGAACACGCTATAGATTACGTACTCGTGGGACGCGTATAGGGATTCAAATTGCAATCCAAAGCGGACGAAATATGATATCGCCTAGTTATATTTAAACATATGTATCTATTTAAAGGAATGATTCTATTTGCTTTTACAGAAAAGAGAAATATATATTTTGATGGCAACCTTAGACCGCCGAATAAGATGCAAATTTCGAATAAAGATTACTAAAAGCACTATGGTTTGAAACTATAAAAAAGTGTGAGCCTCACCCACATAAGCTCACGGGGAAGTGAAACTTTTTAATTGTTATTCGTATAAATAATAAGGTATTAAATTTTAAAACAAGTATGGATTAATTATTAACCGATATATATAAACATGTAATGAATATTATTTACATATAATTATTAGGTTGTTTTATTTTTTTTATTTTTTTTTTTCAGTCCTATAGGCTGTGTGCACGGTGCCTACTAGCGCCACAAGTGGGTAATAAAAAATTATTGAACTCACTTTTTATGGAAATCGCGTCATGTTTCTATGGTGATAAGTCAAAAATTTTAGTTGGCCATGATGTGTCAAAAAATGTAATACGGAAAACTTTTTTATATACCATAAAATTCAGATTGTAAACCATTATATAAATAGCATAACATAAAAGGTGCATAAAAATTATTTATTTATCAATTATGACGTACAATATATAAATAATTAATTTGTTTACGCTGACAGCAGAACGTCAAATTATGGCGCCAATGGTCTTTATTTTACTTAAATCGCCATCAGCGCAACAGCCTGGAACACAACAAGCATTTCCAGATCGCTAAGTTTGCCCATGTTTTCTTTGTAATTAAAAAACTATAAAATTATAACTATTTTCACTTTCAATAAACATTGTTCACTGAAGTTTCCCCTAGTGCTCACCACAAACGCTCGCATTGAAAAGTTTGTAACTCCGCCTCCTTGCACATAGTCCTTAGCATTAGACCTAAAAAATCTCCTAAAATTTCATCTTCCTAGATCAAACCTGTAAACGGCGCAAACCGAGATTGTTTCCTATTTAATTAACATGGGAAAACGACGATTTTACTCAAGCATGATAGCTGGTGGACATTTTTTTTAAATTTTTGATAGCACCGTTTTGTAGAGAATTAAATTTCCCATACAAAAGGTCGTTAGTACTAAATCTGTGAAAAGGTCCAAACATGGATAACCCCAAAAATGGCATCATCATCTGTCAAAAAATTCCGCATTTTATTTTTAGAGAAACAATACGTTATCTTTCATAGCACACACAACACACTGTACAATAGACGAAGACAACCGAAGCCAGTTCAGAATTTATTAGATAAAATCAAGTTTATAAACAGTTTTTATTCCTTTTTTATATTTTGTATAAATCAAACTTTTTGGACACATTTTAGTGTACAAAATTCTTCTCTTCATTATCATCGTCATTACATAGTATAAAATAAAGTCGTTGATTCCTTCTGTTTGTTTCTCCGCGTACTTCTTCTAAGCCACGCAACGGATTTTGAAACGGTTTTCACTAATAGAAAGAGCGATAAACGAGGAAGGTTTGTATATATAATTTGTAAATATTTTGTACAAAATATGGCTGAACTATGAGGATGTTTTGTCAAAAAGCACTATCACTACATAATACAGAAAAAAAGTCGCCGTCTGTTGTCGCTGCTGAGTGGGGCGCAGCCCCGTGAGACGACACTGTAATACTAGTAAGCTCCACTACTGTTGTTCCTGCCGAGTGGGACGCGACTCCGTCAGACAAGATTTCAATACGGTGGAGCCGTCTTAATCGCGTGCAAAATATATGACAACGCTGTGCAAATACGGTTATTATTCCATAATAATCTATCTTTTATAAGCAATCTACAAATCCACGTGAAGCTGGGCCGTGTCACTAGTTTTGTTTAAGACAGGTTTCAAACCGATCTGATTTTAATTGAGCGAAATATAAGAAAAAACAAGGTTGAATCATTTCCCCATTTAAGGTTAGAAATTTCGTCTTCAGCAGTACAGAAAAGTTCAACACAATAATATCATTATTCTTCTGAAGATGAGAGCATAGCTCTGGAATGTGCAACCAATAAAAAAATGGTTTTTAAAAAGTGACTAAATTTCTGTGTTTTACATATGCTAATCGAACATGAAATCCGCGATTTAGTGAGACGTAGAGTGCCCCATCATATAATATTAAATGCTGTTTTAAAATCTTAAGTAAACGGATGTAACTGTGATTGAAAAATAATATTAATACGAAAACGGAAACGCTGAACAAGGAAAAGCAATAAAAACCAATAGAGTGACTGTAAACAAAGGCCTTGCTTTAGATTAAATTCAATTCTGAGTCAAATGCTAAAACTGACAAAATAGTAGAAAATAATAAATTACATTAACTTATAGACGCCTATCAGTTGATGTCATAAGCGGCTTTAAGAGTTTTGAAATTTTTAGCCTATAAGAACTTCTTAATTTATATTTGGACAATTATTCGGTCAGGAAATCAACAGTCAGCGCTGACAGACCACAAAGATTCGCGAACTATTTAATTGGCCGATTTAGGACTCGAGTTGCATGTGAGCGCATGCTCATAAAAACGCGTACATGCAGCAACTAAATAGTTGGCCGACTAAAAATTGGCTATGCGCGCTAAATCTATAAACTCCAATATTTGTGTGTCTGAAATGTTATGCAACGCAACATATTGTGTGGATGGGAATGACAAAACATTAATTTTTAAGTGATTTCAAAAAAGGGAAGGTTATATTATTATGCTTGACACGTATTTTTTTATGGTCAGACATAACTTTTCGAAGGGTTAACCGATTTGAAAAATTTTGTTCGGAGTGTTTCCAGTTTGGTACTACAAAATGTTTATAAAAATTAGTTCACTCATTTTTAACTGACTGCAAAAAAGGAGTAATTTTTTTATGTTCAGCCACAACTTTTTGAGAGGTTAACCGATTTGAATAATTTAGACACTATTTTACTCAGAATGTTTACTGATTTGTACCATAATTTGTTATAAAAATCGGTTCAGTCGTTTTTAACTGGCATCAAAAAAGAGATTTGTTTTATATATGTCATATCTCGCGCATTTGTAACTCGATTTTGATGAATATTTTTCTATTTAATATATACCTATACCTTTTTTTAGTTTAGTATTAAACTATTATGGAAGAAGGTGATTAATAACGTCAATTTACAAATTTCACAGTCACCAAAAAATAAAAAAACTTTAAAAAAATTTAACCTCCTTCGAAACGGGGCACTAAAAAGTGTAAAATAACAAAGTTTTGAGGTCAGCACCAATTCAGTATAAGTACATAAAACACACACACACAGCCTTTTATTTCGCTATTTTTTAAAATAGGGAAATTACTTTAGTTGAGTATTTTTTTTCTAAATGTTTGCTATTTTTTTCGTAAATTTCTCAACATAAAAACTCTGTCAAAATTAACAAAAGCTAGAGTTGACACAGTTATTTTAGAATTATTCTAAATCAAATTGATAAAGAGCAGAAACCACTGTTTGCATAACTACCGGGAAGTCTTTTAATTCTTGTGTAATTTGGAGATCCTATTGTGAGTAAAATTGAGAAGTACTGATCTAAAGTACAAACATTACTAAACGACTTTTTGACCAGAACGATAAAAATTTATATCTACTTAAAATTTTCAGAACTCTTAAATATAAAATATCATTAATTTAATTTTAAATGTTTTGTTGTCTCCTGCGTTATAGCAATACAAATTTTTGTAGTCTTGTTTATAAACTGAGTATATACTTGAAGAAAATTTAATTATTTACTTCTGTAAACATTAATTAAAATCTATTGTGTACTCGCAAAGTTACCGAAACAATTAAAACATGTGATTGAACTTTAGCAAAGCTTTCATAAAACCGTGTTTGCATTTAGATACAAAATGCTTTCTGATTATTTTTGATTTGATATTTGATATGAAAAAAATTTGTGCGGCTGTTTTTCTCGCACAATCTCATCGACCTAAGATTTTCAGTAATCAGTACATAAATAAACTAAATTCTTCCGAGACAAATAATTAAGAGTAGCGCATTGTCGATTTATGAAATATGACCTAAATTATCGGAGCTGTTTTCGGCTCAAAACCTAAAGTAGTCTTGTTTTCGAGTTTTGACTAGGGTATATTTGAACAATTCTTACTAACTGAGCCGGCCAAAGTTAGAAACCAATGTTGGATTGCTCAAAGCATTGTCAAAAAATTTGATGTGACGCTGACCTTAGTTTTTAGAGTGTATTACGCACGCCAGCCGCCACTGGTATAGTAGAAGCAGGTGGAAGGGTTTCGAACATTCGAGAAAACGCTCATCGGTAACCCACGAATGACACAGTTAAGATGGTATAGTGTTAACATACGCCAGACATAAATCATTAAGTTCGGATATAAATTTCTAGAGCGCTTAGATAAATATTTCTTGTATATATTTCTGTGTACCTATAGTAACTTTGCATTATTATTTTTTTCTGAGAAGGTTTTGTTTGTTATATTATTTCTATATCCAAATCTTTGATTAACGTCTGATTAGAACTCTTCAATAAATAAAATTATCGACCAATTATTTCTATATCATTTCCATTATATAAGAGAAGTACTTTTAGTTTGTTTGTTTATTTGTTTTTGTTAACATTTCATTGTTGTAAATACATATTTACCACCACATCAAAGAACAGTTTTGTTAGAATATATTTACATTTTTTATTTTATAATTACAATTTTTATACATGCAGGTGTAGTCTAATATCAAATCCTCTGTCATATGAAACGTTAGATTTTACTTACAAAAATTTAAAAAAATCGCTTTCAATTTTAATCAAAATGCACAGAAAACGATGTTTCCAAGTGGAAATTGTACAGAAATGATAAATAGATGTAGGTAGGTATTTCCATATGGGATTTTCTTCTGGGGAAACTCTGTAAATACTACTCAACTTTTTATTGTACAAAAGCGCTGCATCAGAGCAATCTGCAAAGTTCCTCCGAGAACACACTGCCGGCCCCTTTTTAAAACACTTAAGATCTTAACATTTCATGACCTTTATATACTAGAATGTGCAAGTTTTGTCAAATTTAATTTTAATCTTTTCTCTAGAAATACTACGAGTCACACATACAGCACAAGAACACGAACAAACTTTAGACTAGACTACACGTCACTAACTACTGTGAACAAAGGCCCTGTTAATGCTATGTTGAAAATTTTCAATAAGTTGCCCCCTGAAATCAAAAATCTACCGGTTACAAAATTTAAACAAAAATTAAAATCAATTTTATTGGAGACAAATTTTTATTCTGTTGAGGAATTTTTTAATCATAAATTTTAATTTTATATATGTAACTGACGCATTCTACACTGTCCTGACAGTATTAACAGAATAAAGTTTCTTATCTATCTATCTATCTATCTATCTTATCTATATATAGTTTAAAAAAATCGTTTCAATAAATCAGTTATTTTTCGAGTAGGATCGATTTAAAATTCAACAATGCTTTTCTTATGGAGAATTGCGTGTGGTCATTGTCAAATCAGATTTTCTGATAATATGCCTTCAGCAACCAAGAAAAAGATTGTTGAGTTCGGATTTTGATTTTGGTCAAAAATTAAACCGACATATTTGATTTGTATTTTTAATAACAATAAAAACATGCATGATACAATCCAAAAATATTAACAAAATTACATGGAGATATTTTCTGTAACATTCAATACACGTAGGTACACACAATATGTGCTATATTTGTAACTAAAAGAGAGAAGAGAATTAATGATTTCGAAATATCAATTTACCAGCTACAAAACAATAATGTTTATTCAATTTACGCAACATGTCAATCGATTTCAATTACCTCAACGGTAACCCAGTTTAGTTTTTATTGTTTCTGTATTGCAGAATAAACATCGATATGCAAGTAATCAATCGACTACAGAATCATTAGTTCCACTGTCACTTCATCTTGCTACGGAAAAAAACTAACGTTCTTTCATTTTCTCTAAGTATGAATATTTGCTAGATTAAACGATATTTTTATATACTGCGTAAGTTTAAGTGTGGAACAGCCCATATAAAAATGGTGTCCTCCCACTTGCGGTCGTGCCATTTGCGGTTGAAACCATTTTCGTTCCATTTGCAGTCATATCATACTATCTGCAGCAGTGATCTCACTTGCGGTCAAGGAAATAACTTTATAAATCAGCAATTTCAAATTTCCTACAGAAAGAATAAGTCATTAAGTCATCTAAATTATTCCGAATGCAATCTAACAGATTTTTCCAAACATGAAGATAATATGGCACAACTAATTAGGTATTACTAAAGCTAATATTTGTGTTCATTTTTTATTTAATTCAACATTGTTGATGCGGTGGTGTTTTTGTTGCTCAGTGAAAAGCGAAAGGGATATGGGGGAGTTCCTTAAAAAACGATTACAGGATGCTGTTGATGCGATGGTTTCTTAGTAATTATCAAATTCTCACACCTAACATTATTTTCATTTATTAATATCGATTGACCCCAAATGGGACAATAATTGTTCTGACCACAAATGACACAACTGCAAGTGGCACTAAATCATAAAAATATTCAGATCGTCTTTGTTGATACATAGTCGTATTTTTTATCATCACCACTTTCAGAAGATGGGCCTTAGAGACTACTATCAAGCGGTATTTTTATTGTATTTTTAATGTGTTTAGAATTTAAAGCGTTTGGACTCAAATAAATCTTAGTTTTATATTCTTCTTTAAACTACTAATGCATTTTTTTCATTACCTAATAACAAAAAAAAATGTTTAGAATAAAACACACCTTAATTTGTTCGTAGTAGAACCCAATTTATTATTTTTTGGAAGCTCTGAAATAATATATCGGAAGAATGATTTTATAGGTTGCCCCAAAGGGGAATATCATCGTTGACATGTTGTTTTCTCTTTGCTATATCTTTTAAACACCAGTAAAACAATATTATTTAGATAAGATCGTTTTTACGGTTAAATTATAATTCATTTGTTCCGTATTATGTGGAAAACTCTCAGAGGAATAAGTCTATGTTACGTTTGAAGTAAGTTTCCACACTAGCATGGCGTGTACTAGAACAAAATATTTTATCTTTATTAAAGCCACTCAAAGCGCTATGAAATTAATTTGCTCTCTTTGTCTAGACTACATATAGCTACATTTAATTAATTATATTACTTATAACCATTAATTAATTATAAACATTGTCATATAATGAAGTCAGTGACTCCAAGAACTTTTTTCAACAACTGAGAGGTACTACATTAAACATGAATAAATATTTTTGTTTGCGTTTCGCTTAAATGTTACTAAAATGAATTAAAGAGAGACGCACAACTACTGTAGGTATAATAGAATTCCCCCCCTTGTTTTCAATTCAAAAGTTATACCTACTAGATTACAGAAGCGACACGTGTCTTTATACCTTTATTAAGGCCGCTGCACACGAGGCTAGAAACGCTGCCAGAAACTTTGCTTGGAGTTCTGCTGGCCGATAGGCTTGGTATACGAAGCTGGAAATGACGTCACTGCGGAGTCAACTGCTAGCTCACTAGAAAGGTTTTAAAATTAGAACAGGGGCTATTTTCCTTGCCAGGTCCAATGCTAGGTGTGAGCAAAAACCAATCAGGAAGTATAATGAAATCTTGTCACGTGGGCGACTTGAACAGACGCCCACAAATCAACATGCCGTCATTCTGCTCAGAGTCAGACAACAGACACATTTAGCTCTGTGTTTATATTACAACTGCGCGCATACCAGATCTATCCACAAAACAAGCTTGAAAAGTAGTCTCGTGTGAAGCAAACACTTAATAGCAATCAAGAAAAAAAACGCTAGAAAACTAGTAGGCAAATCTAGCAGCGTTTCTAGCCTCGTGTGCAGCGGCCTTTAGACATTGCGTCTGTACCATAATCAGTGACCATGAAACCGAGTGCACTATAGGTTTACACAAAAACTTACACCAATTGCAATGTTTTCCCCTAAACAGTTGAATCACGCAATACTTATAGTTTTAATTGGTGGCAGAACTATTTGCAACATGACAAATTAATTATTTTTCTTGTTGTATCACGCAAAAAATTAAAAAGGAAAATAAAGATAATTAGCCATATTAAAAAGGAAGACAGTAAAAAAAGAAACTAATCACAAATGAAGAGAGAAAAATGTTGTAGAAAAGATAAAGAAGTGATGCAGTATATCCCAATCTTAACTGTACGCACGTCACGGTGGCGTT
This sequence comes from Xanthostigma xanthostigma, assembly GCA_963575645.1. Lineage (NCBI taxonomy): Eukaryota > Metazoa > Arthropoda > Insecta > Raphidioptera > Raphidiidae > Xanthostigma > Xanthostigma xanthostigma. The sequence continues at coordinate 30,659,679 of OY754469.1, read as the reverse complement.
ATAATTCGTAAAATAACTATCTGTAACATCAAATAAACAATATATATTTTTAATTCGAATTTGATATCAAATATTTTCTGTGGAGTTTCCATTAGTGTCTGACCGAACTTTCGGTTTCGACGAGTTTCGGCTTTAAATTAGAGCTTACATACACAAAATAAATAAAATGTTCCAATTTTTTTTATTTTGAAACCATATAATCTTTTTCGTACTATATGCAAATGTATGATTAGCTGTAACAATTGAAAATATATACTTAATTATCGCTTTGTAAGTGTAGCAATAAATCGTCAAGAACACACCTACCCTTAATAATAAGGTGGATTACATATACATTCATAATAATTAAAGTTTCACATTTGTCAATGAATTACCGGGAACGTATTTTTATGCCCACATATATACAAATTATAGTACACTGTAATGAATTAGTTCGTGTGTATAGGTTTACCATCTAATAGAAGGCGTATTTGCTATATCTACAAACTGATACCAGGGTTGCCATAGTTGCCTGAAAAAAGCAAAAAAGTGGGTGCGTGTATACGCGAGCGTTAGAAGTTATACTTATTTGGCGTGATTAAAATTATAGAGATCCCAATTCGGTATTCAACCTATAATTTAAAAAACGATTTTGATTTTAATCACTTTTTTACTCAAAAATAATCAACAAATGAACTATGTCAGTTTTATAAATTACTTGCTCTTTTTGGAAACAAAACAGAAAATGTTCTTTGAGAACAGAAAAAGTACCTACCTAATTATTTTGTATTTGTATATTCTTTGCATATAATTAAAATCAGCTTTTGTTTGGGTCGCGCCTAAAAATAAAAGTTGCGGAAGGAGTAATGTCGTTAATTTTATTACGATTTCAATAAATCGGATTCTTCATAGTTTGCTTTTCTTTCCATTTTCCACCTAGACAAGACGTTGGAAAACTGAATACCAGACAACCCTGAACCCTGACATACATATTACTTCCCTGTTCCGTAAAAAAATGGAAGCATGGTGATCTTGTTCTAGATAAAGTAAAAACTAAAGCTAGGATCATATTACCTTGGAAAATGTTAGTTTTCAAAAAAGAATAAAAATACGTGTCAGTATTTTTTTCATAAGCAGTCTGTCCAAATATTTAATATAAAAACATAATAGGCCCACGTCAAAGCATAAATGAGATTAATGTCGGAAACAGGTCGTATTAGTTTAGTAAAGAGGAAGTTCTACACGCCCCGGTCTATTTTTTTATTCAAGTCCTATTTCCGCTGCAAAGTGCAGCATGTTTACGCAATGTATAATAAATATGGGTAGCTTACAAGTGATCTATACTTATGAATAAATATAGTGTGTTTGATGCTTATTTATCATGAACAATCAAACCTCCAATGACGTCAGAATATTAAGAGACCTTCAAATAAATTCAATTTTAAGGACTAAAATGCTTCCATAAAAATCATTCCTAAATATTCGACCACTGAAGACAGCTAAAAATACATTGTGATTGTAAAAAGTTCCTTGAGAAAACTATATCGACAATAAATAAAATTATCGACCAATTTTTCAGACAATATATTAACAAAAAAATATATAATTAATACATTAACGTTTCAATCCGAATATTTTGATATTAATTAATAATTTTGAAGGAATTTTATAAATAGCTAATATGAAATTAAATATTAATTTTTTTTTATATTTTTTAGATCAGTTCTAAAGAAGGTCCAAATCCGGATTGAAACGTTAATGCATTAATTATATATTTTTTTGTTAATATATTGTCTGAAAAATTGGTCGATAATTTTATTTATTGAAGAGTTCTAATCAGACGTTAATCAAAGATTTGAAAACTATATCGATATTTATCTGGAATTAGTGAAAGAACTCAGCAAGATGGTCGGCACAGCTATGCCAGATCTGTTCCCTCCGGTATTCAAACTCAGTACCTCCCGGATCCGAAACTAACGCTCTCACTACTATACCCACTCCCACGGTGCTTACCATAATTAATAACGTGCTAGGGACACCGCTATCCAGTTTCCCAATAAGGGTAGAAAAACATTATTTGTTTGACTTGGAGATTTTTTGAACACATTGTATATAATGTAGGCAAACAACTGACTGCTACAGTTCAGATTAATTACTTTAATTGAGTCATTAGTTAGATCACTTGACGCTCTCTCAGTCAGTATTGTTATACAGTGTGATTGGTGTCAAATGTGATCGATTGAAAAAGCTACTATGTAGATAAAGTTTGACTTTTTATTTAGTCAAAAAGTTTCTACTAAGTCGTGCGTAAACATATTGACCTCCGATATAACTTTTGGATAGTTTTATTATTAAATAATAATAATAATTTATTAATGCGTTAACGTCCATTTCTCTACTTTATGTCATAACAGAAGCCATTCGCACCATTACTATTTTCCATCTATCACACTTATTTTCTACATTTTTAAACTACCACTTTTTTAACCGATGATGGCTGATTGTGCAAACAAAGGCCAAAAAATTCTTATATTAATAAAAAAACTACCACTTAACTAATAGCAATGGGCGAATGAAGGAATTTTTTAGGACATTAGAATAAGGTAGGCAAATTTTGAGGATAGGTGTTTGGCAGGTAATTGGCCATGGCTTTGAATAAGGAGCCATCTCGATATTTATCTAGAGTTATTGAGAGAAATCATGGAAAACCTCAACAAGATGGCCGGTACAAGAATTATCGTATCGTTTCTCGGCGAGAGGCAGCAGGAAAAAGTTCCGGTCACATCTGCCCATGCCGGGATTTGAACCCGGTACCTCCAGAATGCGAGTCTAGTGCTGTCACCACTGCGTTACCCCGCTCTGTATTTTATTTTTAAAAACATTGTGAAGTTCAATGTACTCATAAAAGTACCTATGTCATGAAAAGAAATAAAAGAGAAATATTTTCCTGGATTTAAATCGATTAAAATTATTCTTAATGAGAGCAGTATTGCGCTAATAATTAAATCAGACTGGATGTACCATTAGTGTTGCCTCTCAAATTGTAAGATAAATTTACGTTGAAAAATTTTGACGAAACTGTAGAAAAAATAAATTGAGACGAGAACAGAATTCTTTAATAAATTCTTACCTGAAATCCTCTCGGCGATTCAAAAAGTCCGATTTATTGAGGTGAACAATCTTGCCGTCACTTTGAGGCAACGCTAACTCTGGCCAAGTTGTCATATTGCTTAAAGCCTCGTTTGTAAAATCGAAGCGTAAGCTTAGATTACTGAAAAGGAGAAATTATCGATTCAAAATAAAATTTAATTTATATAATATAAGTGAGTTACAAGCATAGATAAATAATATACTAATAGATAGCCTATCCTTAAGCATTGTGCGGAATGGTACCAATTAGAAGCCATTTTTACTGTGGGAAACGCCGTAAAAAGCGTACGAGATTCAAAAAGATTAAATTTCTATAATGTGATGTTGGAAAAAACAAAAAACTCGCAGTAAACAGTGATATTTTACTCCAAAAACTATTTTTATATTGAAACGTTTCAAAAATTACAAAACTGTAATACTGTGTACCTAGTAATATTTTATAAAAAATATTTTACAAAATATCTTTGCCGAAGATCTTTCATAGTGTAATACCAGACTAAGTAATGCAAAAACTCATTCAATTGTAATATGTTTTTTTTTTATAAAGTAATACTCCGAAGTTACGCGATAGATGGAGCCGATAAAAATCTCATAAATCGATTTCGCGTAACTCGCGGTGCAATTGAAATGCGAGCGGAGTGCTTCGAGTGACGGAATTAAGGTAAGTCAGAGTAGTATAAGTCGAGATATTATTGTACACAGTAATATGGAAAAATACATTAAAAATGTCGCCGACCAAGGGAATTGTTACGGTGGTGCGAGATCTGAAACTATCGTATTAGCTTCAATGTAACGAGACGTATTTAAATTAGTTTTTGTGTACAAAAAAGGCTTACTTCATAGGCTACTAAAAAATACTAATGTCGTCAAGGTATACATAGAAATCCTCTCTTTACTTCCCGCACCACGCCCATTCCTCACAAAATAATTTTGTTCAACTTTTATTCTGAAATTTTGATAAAAATTGAGGCTCCGTTATAATCTGGCTAATACGATCATTGACATTTTATTAATCAATTAAATGACCAGTAAAAATATTATTTTTAGTGCTTATTTTTTTTGTAAACTTTGGCGCTCCCTAAAAACAACGCCCGCACGCACCAGCCAAGAGAACTATTCTGACTGTTGATGTCAAATGTGCACGACAATGAATTTAATCGACTTTGAAATATTAATGTTTCTGCAGGGTTAAATAAACTTTCATTTTCCAAATTTAAAAATAAACTTTTTACGAATTAATTCTTGCTTATATTGTATGAGAATTCATTGATTAATTATAATTAACTGCAAAACTTTTATAATGTCCTGGTCACTGTTATTTGGATAAAAACATCTACCTATTCTATTAGCAAGCTGTCATGGAGAGTGTATATATCGTAAATAATTGTCATTATTGTTATTATTAGTGTCGGATTAAGACTCCTTGATGCCCTAATCATTTCTTGCCTATGGATCCTCATCTTTAACAGCAGTCTAAAAAATTCTAATAGTATCTGTCTCTGGCATGTTAAATTTTTCAAATTGTGAAAAGCTTTAAGTTGATAAAAAACAGTTAAAAAGCATAGAATTTTAAGAAAAAAAATTAATTTTTCAGTCAATGCTCTCATTGAAAATTTGACTCTATAAAATTTTTATATAAAGTTAAAAAAAAATTGTTTTCATTCTCAAAAGTAAATTATTATTTATTTTTAACCTCTATACTTCTAAAGAAAGTTTTATATCAGTAGATCTTTCTATTCTGAGAACATGACAAAAAGAAAAAAAAATTTGATACGGTCTGGTGAGGTACTTTTCATTTCTGAATTGTGATTTTTGGTGTCTCCTGAGACGTGATGCCCCAAGCAGTTGGCAGTTGCTTACTTTGCTTATAGGTTATTCCGGCACTGGTTATTATTATTGTAATAACGTGATTATTTGAGTTTACGGGTGTATGTGGTCGATTTAAAATTAATATTTTTTAAGCTTAATATTTTTTTTTTGAATTTAAGCAAGTCCACCGTACCCCTAGACGAAATTATTAATATAGATACCATTTTACTATAGTAAACTGTTTTCTGTTTTTTTTTTTTTTTAATCATTAATGCCAAAACGACAACGTAAATTTTTCAAATTTCTACAGATCTGAATACATACTGGCATTATTTACTCTTTATACATAAAATGCTTTAAAGAAATTCTAATAAAAAAATGTAAACAAACTCGGTCTTTGTACATTACTTACCCGTAATTACTACCGTTTGTGTAGATAGACAGTGCGACTTCAGATCTTTCCAACTGAAGAGTCGTCACTACTTTTCCTAAATCAGTAGCTATTGTAACCTGCAATGAAATACTTATTATAATAATAACTAGCTACACAGTCTGTGGTCGAAATTCGACCGTAATTTTTTTTAGTGTATGAACGTAAACAATGAATAGTTTTTACAGTGTATGATTTATTTAATTTAATGTATTTGTAACACATATTATACACAAATTTTATCGTTCTCCAGTCCTTCTTCATATGAACTTTAACTATGCCAAATCTCATACTCCTCCGTATGCGCAATGTGCCTAAAAATTAGTGCAGTTTGTTCTTCGCATGTTAAGGGTGTCATAAATACCAGGGCGGTCAATTATTTCGAATGCTGTCGAATTAAAAAACAAAAAAACACTTGTCCAGTATTTTTAAAAGATCTATTCAGCGACACTAAATTTGACCCCACGCCCCCACTTCTGGTGGCGGGGGCGGGGGTAACTTTAGAATTTTAAATGGGTACCCCCAATTTGTATTACAGATTTGTATTCTACGTTAAAAAATAAGACACTTTTGTCTAAAACAATTTTTCGAATTCTGAGTAGATGCCGCTGTAAATGACGGAGAAAAAATCAATCAGGTAGGCTACATGAGCTAACACCAACAAACCAACATGACGTCATTCTCTTCAGACAACAGACACGTTTGACGTTTAAATATTAAATATGTTCCATTGTTAAAAGTTTGATAAATATTATAATATGTATATGATTATTATAGATATTATATCTATAATTTCATATACATATAATACTTATTCTGAAAAATGGTTAGTTTTTATATGTATTTAAATAGTTCAGTCAATCTGGCAAAAACCTCAACAAAACCACGCAAAAAGGTGAAACTTGGTGAGTCGTTAGAGAATGATGCAAAAAAGGTTACCTGGCAATGGCCACCTGGTACCTGTTCAAATACCTGTTCAAATAGTCAAAAAAAACTCAAAAATATTTTGAAATGCATTTTTCTCGAGAACTATGCATTTTACAGAAACATTTATTGAATAAAAAATGTAGAGGGCATCGTTGTCTACAATTAATGTCATTGGTGCTATGTTGTACAACAAAAAATGTGCGCAGTAGGTGGCGCTAAAGTGCCAAAAAAAGTGTTTTTTCCACTTTTTTGCCCTGAAATTTTTATTTTTCAGTTACGATTCAAATAGAAAAATTGTTCCTTTTTATTTTATAAACAACTTTTATTTCAACATTTTTTTCGTACAACTTACCGTTTCAGAGCTGCAGCTTGTTGAAGTGAAAATAAGTTGTATGAAAAGTAAGTTGTATGAAAAAATGTTGAAATAAAAGTTGTTTATAAAATAAAAAGGAACAATTTTTCCATTTGAATCGTAACTGAAAAATGAAAATTTCAGGGCAAAAAAGTGGAAAAACACTTTTTTTGGCACTTTAGCGCCACCTACTGCGCACATTTTTTGTTGTACAACATAGCACCAATGACATTAATTGTAGATAACGATGCCCTCTACATTTTTTGTTCAATAAATTTTTCAGTTAAATGCATAGTTTTCGAGAAAAATGCATTTCAAAATATTTTTGAGTTTTTTTTGACTATTTGAACAGGTACCAGGTGGCCATTGCCAGGTAACCTTTTTTTCATCATTCTCTAACGACTCACCAAGTTTCACCTTTTTGTGTGATTTTGATACGAAATGATTTTTTTTTCGCCAGATTGACTGTACTATAAAATGAAAACTTGGAACAGCATCGCAGAATCATTTCACACGTTAAAAATCAATTTTTTTAAGATATACATGAGACATCAAAAATCAGTTAAAAGTTACAATAAAAATAATTTTTCTAAATAGGTATATACTTGCAATAAACTACTGACAGAGCAAATGAAATAGTAATTACACTTTTTTCTTTTTACCCACGACGGAACGGAGAAGGTATATGTGTTTAGCGTGAGAGATTGTTTGTTTGCTTGTGTGTACACTCGAATGTCGCCATTTATCTCGAAAACGGTTTGATCAATTCAGATGCGGTTTTCTGTAAAGGGTTTGTAATTCCTCTACGAAGGTTCATAGGGCAAGAAATATCTAAAAAGTATAAAATAAAATAAAAAACAAAATTAAAAATTTTGAAAAAACTCACGACGGATATAAACGTTGTAATTGAAAAAGGATTAAATAAAATTTTGCAGTTATCCCGACGAATTTTTTTGGCTACTTACCTCTTTTTAGTCGAGGGGTTTTAAAATTTTATCTAATCCTTTTCCGATTACAACGTTTACATCCGTTGTGGGTTTTTTAAAAATTTTTAATATTGTTTTTTATTTTCAGATTCCTTTTATGTAAATTTTTCCATGGGCTAGATGGAAGATCAAGCATGCTTTCGTATGTTCATTATGTACAGTAAGCATTTATTTACTTCCCAGTACATCGGGCAGTTATTTTGTAATCCCAAAAAGGTGTCGATATAATTCTACAAGTGTACTTTATCAATTCTTAAATTTTATTATTAAAACGTGATGAAAACAACGGGTTTCTTAAAAAAATAAGAATAAATTACCATTTATTTTAATTATGTTCACGAAAATTTATTATTTACTAATCTGCACCAAAATATCGCATGATTAAATTATTGACATGCGAATTAAGGGCTAATTAAGTACCTCATTTTATTTTAGTTTAAAAAAAAAGTAAGTAGCGCCACAGCGCCAAATGATGAAAGGAATGGTATGAGATTTAAAGAGTAATTTGGTGCCCCATTTTTAAATTTTGGACTCGTGTTTTAGGCAAAATCTTTGAATAACTTCTATACGGTGGAAGTACGGATCACATATGGTGGGGACGCGGGTCTAGCTGACAGCACCACAATGCGGAATCATGTTAACGATTGCACGATATTCAGTGCCGGATTAACCTTTAAGCAAAGTAAGCAATTGCTTAGGGCATCACGTCTCAGGGGGCACCAAGAAGCACAACTCAGAAATGAAAAGTACATCTCTTCATTTTTTCCCCGAAAATCTATGCTTTTTAACTTTTTTCTATCAATTTGAATTTTTTTATAAACGGAACATAGAGAGGGGGGCCATACGCAAGAAATGCTTAGGGCATCAAGGAGTCTTAATCCGGCACTGACGATATTAAAGGGTTAATTCAATGCCCAATTTTTAAATTTAGGGCTCTTAATTTTTTCGTTAAACCTGTGATTACCTTCTATACGGTGGAAGTACGGGTTACATATGGTGAAGGAGCGGGTCAAGCTGGCAGCGCCCAAATGCAGGATCATATTTCAACGATTGCTTGAGATTTAGGGCCTATTTAAGGGCTAACTTAATGTTTTATTTTTATATTTAGGGCTTTTGATTTTTTCAAATCTTTGATTTACGTCTGATTAGTAAGTACTCTTTAATAAATAAAATGATCGACTAATTTTTCAGACAATTATGTTGACAAACATATATTATTTTTTCGTTCAAATTTGTGATTATCTTCTACAGAGTGATAGTACCTATTCCATATGGCGCAAATGTCAGTACAATATTATGACGTTAATAAGTTGAGTCTATATTTGTACATAATACTTCTTTATTTTCCAGAGATGACAAATTGTGAATTTCAATGAAATCATAGGAAAAGAGATTTTATCAATATCTGAGGTCATCAGCTTTTATATTGTGCATCAAAAGAGTTTTTAACCTTATTTTTTTAAGAGAAATTTCTAATTATATTAAAAATAGAGCACTAAATTAGCCCTTAAATCTCATACCATTTTTTTCATCAGTCGGTTCTGTGGCGCTGCTAACTTTTCCTAAAGCTAAAATTAAAAATGGGGCACTAAATTAGCCCTTAATTCTAATGCCAATAATTTTGTTATACGAAATTTTAGTGCTTCCAGGTTTAACTGAGTACAAAAATTAACTATATGTACAGAATAGCGCCATATATCGTATTTCCACCCATATTGTATGATCTAATAGATGGCGGAAGTAATGGGTATACGACGGTGCAGGTAACGGGTGTTTAATAATATAGTGCAGAGTTTCGTAAACCGGTATCACACTGCAGAAGTGAAGTTCGCAAGATCTACGTCTAAATCAGTGGGCGCTGCAGCGATCCAGGGGGACGATGATGATCCTTTATAAATGGTTCCTGTCCAGTCCCGAAATGAATATAATTTACATTTTCTTTTTGTGTAAGTTCATAAAAAGTCAATTGTTTCACAACAAATTTAATTCGATAGGCACATTTAAAAAAGGCAAAGTTCTGGTGCGCGCCGTAATTTTTTCCTGAAAAATTGTTTCCTATATCGCCTGGACATGATCCGCAAACGTTTGAGTTTTTTCGTTCTCTTTTCGACGCTGCCGTAGTTCTCGTTTTTGCTAGGCACGTGACGTTTTAGGCATAGTGCATTCCTCTCGATATGAGCTTTCCGAAGACTGAGATTTTTCGAGCAAATTTACAAATCATATGAGACGATATATTTAACTATTTTGTAATTTTCAATTTAATACCAATTTTCACTTACATTCCGGCGACTATTTTTATTGTCTCACTTTAGTTCCTAAAAGTGCTTCGCGAGCCTTTTAAAATGACACCCGAATCAACGTCCTAACCAAACGCGTTTCCACGCTACATTAATTTTAAACTTTACACACAGTACACTGATGACGTCATAGGCAAAACAAATCGTGCGCGATTAACTCGTATCCGTTGTGGGCTCAACCATATTGTTAACGTATTATTAGTTCTGTAGTTGTTAGCGATTGAAATCTGAGGGTAACACAAGAAAGTTCAACCGGCTATCACTGTACTTGACGAGCGAATAGACGTTTTCACGTCATTAATCGTCGTAAAAATGCCTTGAAACTATTTAAACAATAAACAAATAAAAATAGTAATTGCAAGACTGAGGAAAAACTATTATCAAATCTTTAATGCTTTATTTAAATAATATTGTGTAATTTGGATAAACAATTGGTGTTTTGATAAATGTTTTATTTTTTATTGATTTTATTGGACGTACGCCTAGTATGCTTTATCGTTTGTTTAGAAAGTATGTACAGTCTTTACCTTGTGTTTTAATTTGACCCAGTTTAAACGTGCAGATGGTATAATGTCATAAAGAATTTCAACTAGCTAACTATATAACTATGTTATATCTCTTTTCCTGTGTACTATGCCCATCGACATCAATATAGTTTATATTGAAGTCACCAGGGTATAAGAGAGCGCTGTATTCAAGGAGAAATCCTTCCATTGTCACCTGGACGCTAGAACACTCTCTGGCTCTGTTTACTCAGAGCCAATATTGGAATTGTACTGCAGTGTCTTATACAAAATTCGTGACGTCAGGCACCAACTCAGTCATTATCTACTTGATTAATATTATCTTAAAGTTCATTGACTCGAATCGGTTTATGATGATACAAATTAGTTTTAGATTTAAGCTTAGTCAAACATCAACCAAAATACAAAATAGTTGGTATACTAAATAATTGTTTTTATAACTTTTATGTAAAGAAAAAAATTAACAGAGAAGTCCTCAAAACTTAATTATCTAATATTGGGGGTGGGGTAGATTGAAAAATTCTAGAGCAATTAATTGATCAATTGACGCTATAATTTCAAAGTAATGATTAAATGCGAACTTCATATACCTATACCGCAATATTAAGTGATACAGACAACGGAAGCGTAGCTCTATGGTAAAGTATATATAGACTCATAGTCCCAGGATCTTAGGTTCGACTCCCATGTTAGGTGAAACTTTATTTTTAATTTTTTCTTTATTGTTTTAAAAATCTTTTTTAAGTTTGAAAACTTAAAGAGCACAAAAAAAATATGCACAATCCATTGTTAAAAACAAATGATTTTTTTCATTTTTTCAAGGAAGTTTGTTAAAACACGAATTCAACAATATATATGACGGATTTCTTAAAATTTTGTCTCTATCCCTTTGGTAAAAAGAATGAAAGCCCAAAAAGAACAAAAAAAATTTTCAAAATAAGAAATTCTAGCGTGATCAATTGTTATAAACAATTTTATTGTTTATTTCTTTACAATTGCAGAACCAAAATTTGGCTATAGAACACAAAAGTGGCGGTCTGATGGCACGTTACACTATAATTGTGCAAGTATAGCTTGCACTTAGGGAATGCAATACCGGGATCCCGCATACATTTTCCAGGACTAATCTCGGTCGAAAACTTTGCGGGATCCCGCTCAACTGGCGGAATTACAGAGAAGCGTGGTTCATAAGTGTTACTCGACGTACGGCGGCGCGTGGACTGACATTTGGCAAGCGAACAGTATTTTATTGGTGCTAATCGTGAGCTTACAAAATAAGAAAAACAGTTTTTCAAACCAATGTCACAATTCAAAAATTTCAAACTTTACATCTGATAGTTTAATTTCCTGGCTCGCGCACCCCACTTCGGTGGTTTGTGAGAGGCGGCTGTAAAGAGTTGTAAAAATATCATTTACGTCCAGTAAAAAAATTCGTTGTTTACGTTTAAAGAAATGTATACAATCCTAAATCAAATTGAAGCTTGTTTGAATTCGCGACCCATAACTTTAATATCCGACAATATCTCTTACTTGAACGCCTTAACTCTTGGTCATTTCCTTATGGGCGACTCACTCAGCACCCTTTTGGAGCCAAATCTTGCAGAAGTCAGAGCAAACCGGCTGTCCCGATGGCAACGTATACAGCAACATTTTTTTATCAATTTTATATCTTAATCTTTATGTCTAAAAGTATTAATAAACCATTTATTATGTATCAAAAAACTACGTTAAAATTAAAACCATGAAAGCGAGGTCTATTAGGTCTTTATTACGATTGAATTGAAAAGTCTAAGTCCACCCTGCTAGATCCCGCAAATACCTGGATCCAGCGGGATTAAGATGGTTCAGTCCTACAAATACCTGGATTGAAATTATCTTGCGGAATTGCATTCCCTACTTGCACTTATCGATATTCTTTAATACCTACGACAAAATATTTCTACTAAGCAACAGGTATGCCGTTTTCACACAATGCATAAGTGGCTTAGTGAGAATAAACTAGTTCTCAATCATTCAAAGACTACTTGCGTCCTTTTCCATACTGCTCATAGTGTGTTGACAGATGTTAATTTTTTAACACTCAACAATATTGATATTCCTTACTCGAATAATACCTACTTCCTTTTTAGGAATAATACTCGATGAAAACATCTCGTGGTTTAATCATATAGATAAACTGGTTAAAAAATTAAATGCTGTCTGTTATGCTTTGAGACGTGTTGTTACTCTTGCCGGCAGAAACGCCTCGTGCGCACTTTATTATTCAAATTTTTATTCTTTAATGGCATATGGTATTATTATGTGGGGCTATTCAGCGCATGTCGATAGGGCTTTTTCAATTCAAAAGAGAGCCATTAGGATCCTTTCTGGTATAAATGATTCCAGACACTCATGTAAGCAACTATTCCGGAATCTAAGAATCATGACACTACCATGTGTATATATATATAAAATACAACAACCGCTCAATGTTCGATTTTAATAACCAACACAGCTACAGCACTCGCAAAAATTGCTTAATGGTTCCCTCCCATAAACTCTTTTTTTTCAAAAAGAGCAGCACTTATATGGGTGCAAAAATTTTTAATAGTCTACCCCGTGAAATAAATACCATTGAAAGGGTCTCTGTATTTCAAAAAGAATTAAAAAAATGTCTGATCGACCAAACTTTTTATAACATTAATGAATTATATATGTGATTTTTAGATTTTTAATGTATATTTTATTTATTTTAATGTAAATTTTATTAATTTTTTATGACGAATCACACACTTTATAGTCAATGTGAAATAAAGTTATTATTATTATTATCAGAAATTATCTGAAGGTTTGAAAAAATGATCAAAAATTTGATAATAAACAATTTTTCCTTGTAGCCGTATAAATGTATAGCGATGTGTAATTATTATGATCCAGCCGATAGATAATTGACCTGTCGCCATTAGCCAATAGCTATTTGTTTGTTTAAACGAACCAACTACGTACATGCGTATAATATGAAACACTATAGTCGTTACATCAATGACTAATTAAGCATGGAATTCTGTATTTAATTGAACGTTTTCACGCTGATTAAACAAAGAAAATCAATATCTGCCATCGGGATACAAATTGTCACTTAATCAAATATATACAGGCCGCTTCAAACGATCCCATGATTCTCTAAAGAAAAATATAATACAAAAATGAAACTTTTTAACTCCCGCCGAAATAGGTACCTACACAATTTATAATGAAGATCGGAACGGTCTTGGAATAGCCGAGACCATAGAAATACTTACCTTTGTTTATTAATATTTCCGTGACACATGCAATTACCGTTGATTTATGTATTTATATGATAGACTCTCACTAGATCGGTTGGCAACACGTAAAACATATGAAAATTAGAAACCGATATTTTTATATTTTTGAGTTTACAATAGGTATATAAAAAGTTAAAAATCATTATAGAGATAAAGAAGAAATTTAATTTTATAATATTTGTAAAAAATTTTAAATTTCAAATATTTTTCCGGTAATTGGGGTTTGCGTAGATGCCCTCCAGTAATTTTCATCCGTTTGGGAAATGATTTTTGGAACCGCTGGGCAAAATTCGGAAAAAATACTATAGCCGCTCAACGCCGAACGCCAGACCCCTACTCGACAACACGGATTTCGAGAACGACACTCGAACTATACAAAAACGTGCTTCTGATCCGTTTGGGAGTTGCAAGGCACTTTTGTCACCGCGGCCTTAACCCATTAGAAATTACTTAACGGTGACAAAAACTTACAAAAAATTAAAGACACTTTAAAGATTCAATAATAATTTAAAATAATACAAAAGGAATAAAAATTATACCTGATATAAACAATAATAACAAAGCAGTTAAATCACGCTCTATTGCCCGCTAGCGGCGCTAGTAGTCTTCGTGGAATTAGACGTCGAATAATACATTTTTTCAAATAACAATTATACTCAATATGTTTTTTTTCAGTGCAACAACATAATTACTATATTATATCTCCTTAACTGAGAATAAAAATGTCGATAATTAAAGGTTTCGTTTAATTATTATTACAGTTATTTGAAAAATATTCATTTGACACTATGTTGTATGAGCATGAAAAATTGCAGACGCTATGCGGTGCTGCCGCCACGCACCCAGAGAATGATACAAACTCTCAACTTCCAAGTGCATGTCTGAGAACTGATGCAGGTCTCAAGTGGATTTTTAATTTATTTACTTATTAAAAATAAATATTATAAATATGAGTTGGTACTATGCTCATATAACAATCGAAATTTTATTGCACTACTCTTCTGTACGTAAGTATAATTGGAATAAACGTTATATTCCAAATTTAATGAATCTGTAATCCGAAATGCAAATAACATGCGTGAATCTGGCCAGTAATCAACATATATTTCATACGCAAATCCCCAATTATCAACAGAAATGTCCAAAACTACGAAATAATGGGTTATTATAAATCCCACAATAAATAAATGAGAATGTATCTTCTTTAAGTTAAAAATTAAATGGTTTATGCCGAATAAGCATAAATTTGCACGTTGTCGCACACTAGACTTGAATATAACAGCGCAAAAACCAGCATATTTTAGTGTGGGTTATAGGTATATAATGCACGGTAGACATTTTGCAGTTTTCTGTTTTATCTCAGACTAGTGTCCCGGTCCGGCTTCGCCCGAATTTGAAGTTTGCTACCGTTTATCGTCGACTTACTTTGCAAAATTGGTCTTCACGAAAAGAGTTTTTATTTTAAGGCGCGATAATATATAGCCTATGGAGGTCCATTCTGTGATAAATAAAATATATCTAAAGTCTACATTAGTGTTTCCCGAAGTGGCGGTGCGTTCCTTGTGAGCGATTCAGAGAGACGCTAGTATCCTCAGAATCAATGGATGTTTGAATGTAAAAACCTCTTATTTGTGACAGAGACTGTCTTAAATTCAATTTTGTATGTTACATAATTGTTCATTAATTAAATAACAAATTCTTTCTGTTAAAATAAAATTATTGAATTTTTTTGGTTGAATATAGATTGTATTAAAACGTTTTGAAAAGAAGGTCGTTCTTTTCTTTTGCAAAAACCTACAACAGGGGGCGTTGAATAACAATACGGAGGCGATGGATTATGAAAGCATAAAGAAAGAAGACAATTCTGAATAGCCGTTCAGACATGCTTCATTTGTTGTGAAAAATATAACGATTTTTTACAAGCTTTTATTAGTTGTAAATAAAAGCGAACTAAAAAGTTAAAAATAATTTTCAAATAAAAGCGTGTTGCACCCCTCTTTTTTTCTCTTTTGCTATTACACTGTAACACGCTTTTATTTGAAAATTATTTTTAACTTCTTAGTTCGCTTTTATTGACAACTAATAAAAGCTTGTTTGAAAAAAAATGTTCGTTTATTTATTTTTAAGTTTTTAGTGTGCTTTATTAAAAGTTCGATTTGCATCCGGACGAAAGCCACACCCAAAAGTTATAGTTATTATAATATTTTATGGTCAACTACGCACGTATGCAAAATTTCAGCTCAATCGGAAACCGGGAAGTGTGTTAAATTTAACTTGCAAGTTTCAGACTCCGGGACAGGTGCAACTAAATAAAAACTTGTAAAAAAGATTTCAGCTTCTTTGTTTTCTAATTTCTGCATATAATTTGAATGTAACTTTTGTTGGTTTTAAACTTTTAATAAATAATTTAAGAATTTAAGAATCAAACTGTCTTATTTACAACAATATTGTTCTTTATTGTTTGTCGAATTATTTTCTATCTGAAAAGGGGGCGGTAAGTCCAAATAAGTTTAGGAATCTAGTCTAGAGCAATTCATAAAAGAAACGGAAGTCGTCGTGGGGCGCCTAGCAAATGTGAAACATAGTGTGTATATACAAGCGATGAACGTGTCAAGTATACTATATTGTTGAATAGAAAGGCACACGCAGTACACAGCTTACACAGAGAAGCAACGAAGTGTATAGTATACGCGCGTGCACAGTGCACACACATGGAAATCGAGAGCGGTGGCGTAAAGGGGGCATGACGACATAATATATCATCACTTTTTGTATTCACTTTTAACAACGAGGTGCATGTAATGGCATGTTGGTAAAATCATATATTTAATATCCTCTATATTGCTAGCAAAGATCAAGAGAAAGACTTAAACACCAGGATGCTTGCGGGCATATATACCTACGTCAATCTCACTTATTATACTCGAATCTCATGCGCATGTCCGTGAATGGATCCGCGTCAGTTGCAGCGTCAGTTTGCACATGGAACTAAGCTGTGAAAGGGAGGTGGCTTGCTCTATTCCACTTACTAATTTCCCCACTACAGACACGACACTTGCGCACAACGGGACAAGTAAAAAGAAAGAGATAGAAAACAGTCGTTTTCTGTCTCACTTCGTAGGCCACGCTTCCACCTACGGCCACTAGCAATATTCTAGTTAATATATATAGGGCTGAAATAAGAATTTGATAATCTACCCAAAACTGCAAAAAAATTGGAAGGTTTTCTTCAAATAAAAAAAAATGGTTGTCTGTAAAGTCGGTTTACGGACGATAGTTTTACGTGATAACGTATTCCGTAATACATAACCTAAACCTCCCAAAATTTGGTGTCAATCCGCTTATCCTTGGTGTCGGAATGATAAGAAATGTCAAAAGTGACGTTTGCAACTGTCAAAGTATTATGTTCTAATAATAATTAGTTATTCCAATACTTAACTTAGAAGGCGTTGCATTTCACAAAATACTAATGTCAAAAAATTGAATTAAACATTAGAAATGCAGCCGTTTTCATGTTAAGACAAGACATACGTTATCTTCTAATTTCCATGTACGGCAAACAAAGACGACCGACCGCGTCGCGCCATGCATTAGACAACATTGCATTTATACAGCTATTTTTCTATATAAATTTGTATAAAAAAACTGTTTAGGCAAATTCTGTTATACGAAATCTATGTAAAATGTTCTCCTCTTTCGTTTAAGACTGGTTTCAAACCGATCTGATTTAAATTGAGCGAGAAATTAGCAAAAAGCACGCACAGGGTCAGGCGGAACGTTACGCGTTACGAACGTTAGGAACGTTAGGAACGTTACGTTAGGAACGTTACGTTAGGAACGTTACGTTAGGAACGTTACGTTAGGAACGTTACACTTTTTCGTGCATGCAGCCGGTGTTTTATCAATTTATAAGATTGGTGATTCATCAATTTATAAGACGTTATCACGTCAAAAAGAGAAAAAAGATGGAGCTAAAAAAATAACGACTTTATCAAAGAAATGCGCATTAATAAAAAATATTTTAAATTGCACTGATTTTTCACTCGATACTTGGTAATAAAACCACTTGAAAATTCTACAAAATATTTTCTCTTTCGACGATCGTTTGGAGAGAGATAATATTTTGTAGAATTTTCAAGTGTTTTTATTATTTGTTAAAAATTAATTTGGCGTCACTGTCAGTATTTGTGAATTTTGACCGCAGATGATCTGAGATTTTTTGACGTGATAACGTCTTATAAATTGATGAATCACGTCAAAATAAAAAGATGAATGACCTAGCTGTCGACCCACCTATGTAAATAAAAAAAAAAAAAAAGATGAAACACCGGCTGCATGCACGAAAAAGTGTAACGTTCCTGACGTTACTAAGTGAGCGACTAGAATGCCTTCGGTAATTTTGAAGCAGATATCATCAACCGATTGAGATGAAAATTTGTATACACGTTTAGTTTGAATGACAATGCATGGTTAGCTGTGTAACGTCACTCTAAATCCAATATGGCGGACTTCTAAAGATGGCGGAAATGCCTTCGGTAATTTTGAAGCAGATATCATCAACCATTTGAGATGATTTTATTATGCTTTCCTACAATATGGGTATCAAATGAAAGGGCTTGCTGAGAATAACTCGAAAAATAAAGTGACGTCACTCTAAATCTAATATGGCGCACTTCTAAAGATGGCGGACTAATTTTATTATGCTTTCCTACAATATGGGTATCAAATGAAAGGGCTTGCTGAGAATAACTCGAAAAATAAAGTGACGTCACTCTAAAACCAATATGGCGGACTTCTAAAGATGGCGGACAAATTTTATTATGCTTTCCTACAATATGGGTATCAAATGAAAGGGCTTGCTGAGAATAACTCTAAAAATAAAGTGACGTCACTCTAAATCCAATATGGCGGACTTCTAAAGATGGCGGACTAAGTTTTTGACGTGATAACGTCTTGTAAATTGATGAAACACCAGCTGCACGCACGAAAAAGTGTAACGTTCCGTAACGTTCCGCCTGACCCTGTGTGTGCAAGCGAGAGCGCAGTAATGTATTATTAAATATGATATTCGAGCGGAATACGTTATCACGTAAAACTATCGTCCGTAAACCGACTTTACAGACAACCATTTTTTTTATATAAGTTGTTCTAGGTTAGATTTACACACTGTATAATAATAAATAATAATATACCTACTCAAACTGACATACGTAAAGAATCGTTGTATATTATAGCATTTGTGTGTTTCAAAGAAATTTTTCCATACTGAAATATCTAAAAAGGTTGTTTTCAAATCAATCGTGCAAAAAGTGTACATAAATTCGCCAATTTTCTTAATTCACAGACCGTCGTTAAATATTAGAGATATAAAAACTACGACATCCGTCCATAATCAGAATTTCCTAGTATGCATAAAATGTGGATGCTATATTTGAAGACCTGCAGCTCCTCAGAGTTACGCCTTCGTTAATATAAGAATAAGTTGGGTAAAATTTATTTATTTTCGCAAGCAGTTTATGCTGATCTTTCTGAAATAATACTGTAGAGTGTAGGGTATAGGCTATTCTATCAAAATTATACACAATTTGCCTCAATCCGTTGGAAAGTAGTGAGAGGATGACGTCATCTGACGGACCTGTCAATTGATTGCAATATTGCATGGTAACGGCTGCTGTTTATAAACTTTAGTGGCAGTATTTAACAAGTCTCGAAGAAATGAAAAAAGAATATTGATATTTGCAATAAATTGAATTTTTAAGGTAAGAGATTTACATAGCCATAGTTAAATATAAATGTAATTTTAAAGGTTGATAAAAATACGAACGATCCGCCAGCGACGTCATTCCCGCGTTTACCCTGTTTGGTCAGATGGAACGAGACAATTTCTGTAATCTACTAACCTAGGCTCTCTACTGCGCCATTCGTGTCAAATTATAGAGAAAAATCGTGGTGTGCAGTAATAGGAGCGTGTGGCAATCGAAAACAGTCAAGTATTGTGGTACAGAAATTATTACACACATCGAGTGACAATCAAGAACAGTACAGTACAGAAAAAGGAGCACTAACTTAATATTTCATTGTTTTTTTTTTTTAATAGTATATTACACCAGAAGGGACGAAAGTGTGATATTCTTGTCTTGCGGACATTGATGCCTGAGGCGAAGCCGACCAGTGTGGTATATACTATTTTTCTTCATACCTCCGATCGTAAGCACGCTTGTTAAATACATTAATTAATTAATTACATAAAACACAGATAAATTCCAAGCAAGAAGTTTTGAGGTTGTACGTAAAAACACGAATGACAGCTGTTCGCGACTACTTTGGTGAGCATGGCGGACAGACGTCTTAGATCTGTATCGCTATCAAAAAAAGAAGAAATTATGGATACTTCCGAGATAATCGAGACTGTGAAAAGCTTTTTGCTCGGCAAAGAATTTACTGCAGTTTTGAATAAATCAATTGAAGTTGCTGTAAGTGACAGTATAAATAAACTATTAGATGAAAATAACAAGCTTAGAAAAACTAACCTAGAATTGATTGAAGAAATAAATACGCTAAAAGGAGTAGTGTCTAATGTGCAATCAAATAAGGATTGCCCACAAGCAACTAATAAAAAAAGAAAAAGTAATGTAGCAAACAAACAAACCGTAGATAATCAAATCTCTGGTAAGGTAGTATCTATGGATAGCTCATCAGCTTCAGATGATGAAACTAATATGATTGAGATTAATTCAATTAAAGATATAGATGAACCAACAAATAAGGTAAGCAGTGACGAGAAAAGAAGTCAAGAAAACGATAATGACGGTTTTATAACCGTTACTCGAAGAAAGAAAAATAAAACAATCATACGAGGCAAAGCACCTCAAAGTGAAACTCTTAAAACGGCTGAAAAAAGAGTGTGGATATTCCTTGGAAGAACACTTCCATCTACTACGGCAGATGATGTTACCACTTATCTAGAAGAAAAATTTCCAGGTCACAGCTTTGTATGTGAGGATCTTGATAGTAAGGGACGCTGGAAAAGTTTCCGAATAGGTGCAGATACATCATTAATAGAAGATATCTACAAAGAAGAAATTTGGCCCGAAGGTGCTATTGTAAAGCGTTTTCTTTTTCGACAGAAATCTGCAAACTTCCGGACCTAATTGCAAGTACACTCCATATAAAATTGAACATCAATCATTCGAAATAAATTTACAGATATCCGATCATGGAGCACAATTATACATGCAGCCTCACACAAATCGGGACACGTCTGTCACTGATAGATACTTCTGTTATAAAAATAAATCTAACCTGAAAATGGTCAACTTACTTTCTGAGTGCGATAAAAGGCATACCGATCGACCAATTGTTAAAATCCAGCATAAAAATAAATCCAGAGAAATGTTTGACCACAATATCATCAATCTCATAAACGTAAATATACAGTGTCTCAGAAATAAAATTGATCAACTTAACCTATTTGTAAATGACGGTAAATATAATACAAATATTTTATGCATTACCGAGCACTGGTTAAAACCATTGGAGATCGATTACATGAAAATCGATGGATTTTATATGGGTAATATTTTCTGCAGATCAACTTTTCTTCATGGTGGTACAGCAATTTTTATCAAAGACCACATAAAATCAACTAAATATTCAGAAGTTGACAACTTGTGTATAGAAAAACAATTTGAGTTTACAGCCATTGAACTTCCAGAGTATAATACCATAGTAATAGCTCTTTATAGACCTCCATTAGGAGATATTAACATTTTTCTAAACAGCTTAAACGAAATGTTAGATGTTATAAATAGATCAAATAAAATAATAATTTTGGCAGGGGATTTCAATGTCAATTTTCTAAATCAAACTGACAATAAAATCAAAGACATTCGTGATATACTCCATTCATTTAATATGAAAATTCTTTTCAATGAGTATTCGAGAATTTCTAATCATAGTGCGACCTGCATCGATAATGTGTGTACAAATATAAGTGCAAACATTAGTGAGACCCATACAATTAACGCATCTCTTTCAGATCATTTTGCTCAATATGTGCATTTCAAATTGGTAAATAACTCAAAAACACATAAGTTTTTCTTTCGAACTAGAAGTAAAAATCCAACAAACTATCATACATTTGAAATGCTAATCAAACAAATTGATTGGAATAGATGTGTAGTCATTGAAGACTGCGACTATGCATTTGAAACATTCTTGAAACTTATAGTGGACTGCTATGAGGAAGCGTTCCCGGAAGTTATAAAGGTTGGTACGACTAGAACTAAACAAACAAATAAAAAGAACAACACTCCCTGGTTCACACATGAACTTTTTTGTATTAAAGAGACATTACAGTTAATTAGTAGTATGTATTTATCTAATAAATCACCAGTGCTTAAAAACATCTATAAAAACTACCATATATTTTATAAACAGTCAATTAAATATGCTAAACTAAAATATTATGAAACGTTGGTGTCTCAACAAAGTAATAAATCCAAGGCGATATGGAGTATTGTAAAAAAAGAAACTAATACTGGAAATCCTTTCAATCGTGAAACACCGGTATCAGCTAAAGACCTAAATACATTCTTTGTAAATGTTGGCAAATCAATATTAGATAACCTACCGCAAAGCAAATCTGATGCTTATTCACTATTACAAGAGCATTACATGCCAAATAATAAATCTTTTTTTCTGACACCAGTTGATAATAATGAGGTCTTCGCGGTAATAAAAAATTTGAAAAATTCTAACTCTAAAGACATTTATGGTTTAGACTCAAACCTACTAAAGATAGCTAATATATACATTTGTGAAACGTTAGCATTCTTGATCAATCGCTGCTTCATGGAAGGACTGTTTCCTACATGTCTCAAATTAAGTAGAGTCACTCCGATCTTTAAAAAAGGTGACAAAACAATTCCAGATAACTATCGCCCCATATCAATTTTGCCCGTTCTATCTAAAGTGTTAGAAAAAATATTTAAAACTAGACTTGAAAACTTTCTTAATCAGTGTAATGTGCTATATGAACATCAATATGGTTTTCGACCTAAGTATTCTACTATCCAGGCTCTAATAAATGTGGTAAACAATATTTTAAACTTACATAAAAACAATAATAATGTAGCCTTAAGTCTATGCGATCTTTCAAAAGCCTTTGATAGCGTTCCACATGATTTATTACTTAACAAACTTAACTTCTATGGTTGCAGAGGTGTAACCAACAAATTTTTGGAATCATATCTCAGCGATAGATATCAAAAAGTTATTGTACATAATGAAGAATCACAATACTGTAGGATACAATGTGGAGTTCCTCAAGGATCCATTTTGGGTCCTCTTCTTTTTATTATTTTTATAAACGATCTACCAAAAAATATTACCTGCTCCAGTACTTTTTTATATGCTGACGACACAACATTTATCACAGATCAAAACGATATATATCTGTTAAAACAATTAGAAAGTCAAACTTTAGAGGAAGCTACATCATGGTTTTCTAGCAATAAATTACTATTAAACATAGCAAAAACTCAACATTGTATCTTGCAATATCGTGACTCGGGGTATGTTACAAAGGGCTGTGTGAAATTCCTCGGCCTTCACATAGAAAGCACTCTAAAATGGGATACGCACATTGATTCAATATGTCATAAATTAACAAAGACAATCTATCTTCTGAGGAAGATTACTAAACTTGTGTCCAACGAGTGTGCTTTAAGCATTTATTATGGTCTCTTCCACTCGGTAATACAATATGGGATTATACTTTGGGGGAATAGCCCGGAAGCAATAAGAGTGTTCAAGCTTCAAAAACAAGCAGTTAGAATTATTTCTCACTCATACAGACTTGCACACTGCAAACCAATATTTCAAAAATTAAAAATTATGTCACTACCGTCTTTATATGTCCTCAATAATCTATTATATGTCAAAAATAATTTAAATACATTCCAGACAGCTGATGAAATACACTCCTACAGTACCCGAGGCAATAAAGATATCAGAGTGCCTCTCTATAAAACTGGAAAATTAACTAATGGACCTAATTATTGGGCATTAAAATTCTATAATGTATTACCGAGTCATATAAAGGAAATGAATTATAATAACTACAAAAAAACAGTTAAAGATCTTCTAATTGACAAATGTCTATACAATTATAAAGACTTTTTCTAATGAAATATTTTCTCATTGTATTGTATTATTTTTTTGTTTATTGACGATTATTGTATACTTTCTAGTTTTACAATAAAAATTATCTAATCTAATCTAAAAAAAAAAAAAATGTAATAGGGTTGCTATGAAAACGACATCTAAACAACAGTTGATTGGTTGTTTTTGCTTTACTACCGCCAGAACGTACGAACTTCTCTCATTTTTGCGTGTAATCCTACCAAGGAGTAAATGTTAGACTACTGCCTTTGCCTTACAATTGGCGCCAAAAGTATGCACTTTCGATCGAGGTATGAAGAAAAATAATTTCAATTTTCGCGTAAAATAATGACTTTATGTAATCCAATATAGTTTTCAAATGTTTGATGAAAGTAAATTTCCTTCTTTATCTGTCAGCAGGGCGTTGCTAGTGGCTACCATCCTTGCGTGGTAAACAGCATAAATGAATGTAAAACACCATTCTGTGAGAAGATTGTCAAGATGAAAAGAACTGAAGTCATTATAATGTAAGATCTGCGTAGAATTATATCATTTTTTATATTTATTCTAGAGAAAGTGCGTAGATAGATTTTATATTTTTAGTATCCCTACATTTTCAAAACGAGTTGTTCATAAGTCGAACCGGCAGTAAAAACACAAATAAAAATAACATGACACAATCGCAAATTATTAATTGAATTTTCCAAATAACTCTCCCTATTGTTTATTTTAGCTTTCATGTTTCACTACTTTTAATTTGAGAGAGCTAATCCCTTTTTGTAAAGACACAAGGTTGTTCAAAGATATTGTTACACGCTCCCCATTGCGACGACAAAGGATTTCGTGAGACAACGATCGGTTCGTCATTCTAACAATGATACACAGATTGTTGTGGGGCAACAACAATCGGCTTGTTGTTCTAACAATATGCGTACGTAAAAAGGGCTTTGTTGCCAAATTCCAGACAACAATAAATTCAAGAAAGGAAAGAACGATCCAGCGCATATATAAACCACGGAATAGCTCAGTCGACGGGCAGTCATACATAGTGTTTCATCGAGTGAACAATCGACATAAATTGACAGTTAGTACCGTAAACATTACTGAGGTAACTGCTGAGATAAATAAATAAATGAACTAAATAATCGTGTACATATTAATATCATAAGTTTCTTATATTGAGTTATTAAAAATAAATAATTTATTGATTATTATACTTTTTGGCGTTGCCAGGATGAAGCGTTGTCCTCTGATTGTGAGTCCGATTTATTATTACAATTGCACTCGAGTTTATAATCGGTTTTTTCACCAATAGGTTCTTTTGCCCATGGATTATAAAACTTCAAAATATAGTTTAACATAAATAATTTCTTGTATATAGTTAATAAATAAGTGTGCTAAATAAACTTTGGTGTGTTCCTGTGTTGTAAATACTTCATGTACATAAATAGTGACTTTGTATTCTTCATTACTTATTCGTATATTTTGTTGTTTTGTTTCTGTTGCGTTATAAAGAAATACTTTTCGTTTGTTTGTTTATTTATTTTGTTAACGTTTCACTATTGTAAATAAATATGTTCCAACACGGACTACAATATGAATCACTACTGAGGTAACAAAATTAGTACTTTGCCGGCCTAAGTTTAAAAGCATTAGCAAGAATCTAAAACGGAAAAATATTTGCAATTTTTTAGAGATTAATTGAAAATTGTTTGCTAAGAAAACGCATTCAATAAGAAATCTGGTAAAGCTTGTCTCATAAAAATACTTGTTAAATAGGTATTAAACGAATCCATACGGTATACAAACACATTTCAGATAAGACTGAAAATCAATATAGAGTCCATCCATGATGATTCGATGTGTACAAATATTAAAATTTATACCTCGTTGTAGAAATTACAGTAAAAGAGGTGTTGAAAATAGCAATTTCTGTTGATAAATTGACTGAGGGACCAACCGTATTAATACAATCAGGTCAACTGTCATTTATAGAATATTTCAACTAATAAGAAAAATCGTAGGATTGTGGACAAAAAGTTATTTATTTAGTGTACGACGTTTCGTCTACAGATTTAGACTTTTTCAAGTACAAATGTGAAAATTTAAAACAATAATTATTGTTTAAATTTTTCACATTTATACTTGAAAAAGTCTAAATCTTTAAACGAAACCTCGTACACTAAATAAATAACTTTTTGTTCACAATCCTGCGATTTTTCATATTAATTATCTCGATGGACACGATATCAAATATATATTTTTAGGAACTTTAGAAACGCTCCCCTTCTTCGACTTCAACCGGTAGTTGAGTGGAAAATGACAAGAAAATCGTTTCGCTAGGGTGGAAAATTGACCTGAATCAGACAAAAAATGAAACCGCTTCTCCTTCTCCGGCTTTAACACGCAGTTGAAGGAGTGGGAGAGTGCCAAAGCATCATGCGCACACTACACGCATGCCCAGTGCGTACTGTGTGTATACGTAGGATTTTCTCTAGCCACGGTAACAAATTCCACATAACCATTCCCTAATCCTGAAATAATAAATTCGTCAACAAATGCCAGAACCTAAGAAGTTTCACTTCTAACGGGGGATATTCTCACGCAATCTATTTTTTAAATAGCATTCTCAGTCACAGAGGGTGTACACATGTGCTACGAAATATTAACTTCAAGGTTATGAAAAATTCTCGATGTAAATAGCAGTAATTCGCAGTGCAAATAGAACAAAAGATAAACATATCTCATCTTGTAAAATTTAATCATATACTTTGCAATGTGAAGACTTAACCAACGCATGGAAGGTCTTTTCACATGTTGACTGTGATTAATTAGTTCCGATTTTAATCGCAAGATAACGTAGTTCCATCACTTGTGAATCGACAAGTACTTACTTGCGCTTCTATATCCATGACTTCATTCCTGTAAACCAAAATTTGGAACAGTATCATAGCGGTCTGTACAATGAGGGCAACAATCGGTATGAACGGCAGAACGAGCATCTGCAAGAGCTGGAGCCGCCGTCCTCGCTTGTGTGCCGGATTGCCGGCTCGCCAGCACCACTTGGTGACTACGCCCCTGTCTCTGGTGTCGGCCGGATACGACACGTCCTCTGAGCTCAGTGAACGCAACGATACGCAGTCACCGGTCGAACTGTTGCTGCCACGTTTGAACACCGCGTCTGTGGAAACAAGGATTAATTAATATTAGTGCTCGAATCATTCTGACCGGTGACAACAGGATGTTGTAGTAAAGATAGATTACACAGCCTTGCAGCCAGCAGCGCTGCGTTGCCAAATATTCATTTTGGCTTACGTATAATAACAAACCAAATTAAAAACTTATCAAAATATGACATTACTGCAGGGCCCGATCTAGGGGAGGGGGGAATCGGGAAATTGCCCGGGGCGACAAAATTGAGGGTGACGCGGCGTCGGCGGCGAAAATTTGAAAGATGGATAAACAAAAAAAAATTACTCCATGGGTAAAAGGCGTCATTTATTATTTTGCCCGGAGCGGCGAAATAGCTGGATCGGGCCATGCGTTACTGACGTTCTGTATAATTAGTGAAATAAACTTATTTGAATGCATTTTATGCTATGCAATTTACACGAAGCTGCTCTGTTGAAAGACGGTTAGCTAAAACTGCACGATTTTAAAACAAACATGTTTCTTCTACAGGCACTATTTTACCATTCCAACCCACAAGAGAGGATTGGTACTCGTTTAGGTCAAAATTCACTTTTCTAAATTTTACAATATTTTTTCGTTTTGAGGTTCCCCGAATCCAAAAAATCTACTTTTGGAGAAATTCTGTGCGCCTGTGTGTCCGTTAGTCTGTTAATCTGTTAGTCTGTGAGCACGATACAGGTCAAACGGATGAGCGGATTGAAACCAAATTTTCAGAGGATGTTTGGTAGGCAAATATGAAGTGCCCTATTGTTTTTGGGAATAATCGGCGCATGCGCAGAAGAGATATATGTTATAACGTTAAAATTTTTAAACTTTATTTAGTTTCGAAAATATTTTGAAAATAAAGAAATCAGCTGTCTTTTTGTTTTGTAGATCTGTCAGAAATAAACTAGTTAAGTATGCTTTGATTAATTTTTACATGACGTCCAACCATAGAAATATAAGTAACTAGAGTTCGCTATTTCGTATACTTGCCATATTATGTGAAAGTTTCATCAGTTGAAAGAGAGAAAGCTGCAGGAAACCCAAAAAACCAGATATATGTTTACTCAAATCAACATTGTTCTGTATCATTAGTTACCATAGAGATAAGGAACTTTTCTCTCTCTGAATTGCAGACACTTTCAAGACTCACTCGCGTACTCTATAGTCTAATATCTCTACGCGTGCAACATATTATGTAGGTAACCATGGCAACGAATAGCAAATATCATATTGAATACTACTCATTACCCGCGTCATCTCACGCAATATCAGAAATTTTCTTTTTTTCATTATACTATATCAAATGTTAATATTTTTTAAGTTGCAATGGTCCCGTCGTCCAATTGGTTGGAATTTTTTATACAAGACCAAGCCGGTGTTCCCTAAAAAAATTATGTGTGTCTAGTGTGAATTATCAAAAAAAAAAAAGAAAACGCGTCAGCGAGCGGTACGGACGCGGTCACGCGGCGTTATATGTGCCCGTGTAGAGGAAGCCAAAGTCAATATTACAATTTACTGTCTTTTTAAGAGGTGCACAAGAATCAAATTATCTTTTTAAACATAACAAAAGTGCTTATATTTATCGGTCACAATTTTAAAAATCTCTTTTGAAATTTAATAATTGAACAGGTCTTGTTTTGGACTATTAATATAACTTTAAATTTTCAGAATTTGAACGAGGTCATTATTAACTACCACTTCTTGCGCCCATCCCAAAATGTCGGACCGTCATTCCTATTAACACTATTTGTCCTCTGTTGTCTTTAAACCGTTTTAAACACGAAAGTAATCACTAGCGGCATGGCAGGTATTCGATACCCTCATCAAAGAAGGTAGAAATGCCATTCTACGAAGTTTCAGCTTTTATCAATAACCTTCCCAAAAAAATTCACCGGCTCTTAAATATTTAAAATGTTGTTTGTTGTAATTTAGCATATAATGTCCAGCAAAATTCCATTGACGTGGACGGTTATTGGAACGCGCAGCGCACATTAAGTAATAAAAGGGTTATCCGTTAATTGGATACGCGAAACGCCCGATCGGAAGCGACGTTGTGTGTGTCACTTACGGCGACACTGAGGGGCGACGTCGTACGTCTCATCCCTCTCCGTCCCGGTTTGCCACCCAACCCTTTGCAGAAATAAACACTCGAATTTAACGACAGACTGAAATTTCTCTAGACTTCTATAGCTACTCTCATTTTAACTAAATTTTGATTAAATGAAGCGACAAGTAATTGAGACGTAGAAATAATTTAAATACTATTGAAAACCTAAGAGCAGGTATATCAGGTATATATTTTTTACAAGAGATTCCTTGGATGTTTATATTATACTAAACTACTTTCAACTGTTATTTTTTTCTTAGATTAAGTTAATTAAATTATATTATTAAGCTCAAAGTGTCGTTAAAAATATACACCAATTTTCAAACATATTGCCGGGGTATATTATGTATAATTTCGCGCCTTGTAATTCTTAATTACATGCGGTGCATTAGATTGTACTCACACAAAAACAAATAATCGGTCTGTATAGAAAGAGAAGTTAATGTTGTTTTCGAGTGCAAAATTGTACCAATATTATGTTAAATAGATGTACACTAAAATCTTTGATTAACGTCTGAATAAAACTCTTCAAATAAATAAAATTGTCGACCAATTTTTTTCAGACTATATACCTATTGACAAAAAATAATATAAAAAAAATAAATCAATATAACAAAAGATGACGTTTTGATCCGGATTTGGACCTTCTTCAGAAATATCTAAAAAAATATAAAAATTAATTAGTATTAGCTACTTATTTTCTAATAGAATGTAAGATTGAATGATAGTTTGAATGATTCAAAAAATTAATGAAAAATATTATATAGTCTGAAAAAAATTCGTCGACAATTTTATTTATTTGTAGAAAAATATATCGTTTCAACAGATCAATTATTATTTTTCAATCAGAATCGATTTAAAACTCTACTATGTTGTTCTTGTGGAGAAATATGTGTGATTACAATCTAAGGCTATTGTCAAATAATTTTTTGACAATGCTTTCTGCAACCCAACACTAGTGTAAGGGTAAGCATATTCTATTGCACACACCTCTACGCTAACGGTATGTGCTCTATTATCGCTTTGCGCGTCAGAGCTGACTTTCGTTCATACAAAAAGTTATATCTGAGTTAATTTCACACGAAATCCATTCAAATTGCAGCTTTTGGAAAAGAGGAGAGTCTGTTCTATAAAACAGAACCATTTTTAGGGTTCCGTACCCGCAGGTCAAACGGGACCCTATTACTAAGCCTCCGCTGTCCGTCTGTCTGTCCGTCTGTCTGTCTGTCTGTCTGTCAGCGGGCTGTATCTCAAGAACCGTAATAGGTAGAGAGTTGAAATTTTCACAGAGTATGTATTTCTATTGCCGCTAGAACAACAAATAATTAAAAAAGACCCAAAACTCCCCAAAGAGGAGCAAATTCAGTTTTTTGCTTATAAGTCGCTCAATTTAAATCAGATCGTTTCGAGACCTGTCTTAAACGAAAGAGGAGAAAATTTTACATAGATTTTGTATAACAGAATTCGTCGAAACACGTTTTTTATACAGCTTTATATAGAAATAAAATGTATAAATTCAATTTTGTCTAATCCATAGCATACACGGGGATCGTCTGTCTTCGTTTGTTGCATACTGTACTATGGGAATTTAAGAATTGCGTATGTTTTGTCTTAAAAAAAAAGATTGCATTTGTTCAAAAACGAATGTCATTTCAAATCTTTTGACATTAATATTTTGTGAAAAGCAACGCCTTCTGAGTTAACGATTTGAATAACTAATTTTAATTATTAGAACATATTGCTTTGACAGATGCAAACGTCATTTTTGACATTTTTGGGAGGATATTTGATATGCAAATATGAAGAGGCCTATTGTTTTTGAGAGACGTCGGCGCAAGCGCAAAAGAAATATATATTATAATGTTGTTTTTATAAGATAATAGTATACTTTTCATAACGGCTTATTATTTTGTTTTACAGGAGTTTTGTAAAATAAATTTTTGAAAAAAATCGGCGCATGCGTAGAAGAAATACTTACTATAAGGCTGGTTTTTATATAATAACGGCATACTTTTCATAACGGTTTATTATTCTATCTATGTTTACAAAAGTTTTGTAAATTTTTTGGGAAAAATTGGCGCATGCGCAAAAGAAATATATGCAATAAAGTTGTTTTATATAATAATAGTATATATTTCATAATGGTTTAAAAGAAAGTTTTGTAAAAAGTTTTAGGGGGAAAGGCGGCGCATGCGCAGAAGAGATATGTGCTATAACATTGTTTTTATATAATAATGGTATATTTTTCATAATGGTTTAATATTCTAAAGTTTTGTATTTATTTTTTTTTGAGAAATCGGCGTATGCGCAACAGAGATATTTGCCATAACGTTGTTATTTGATATAATGGTATATTTATCAAAACTTTATATTATTTTATTCTACAAGAAATTTTTGTAAAAAAGTGTTGATAATATAAAAACGCCGGGGTGTATTATGTAAAATTTCACGCCTTGAAATTCTTGAACTACTTGCATACTCCCACTGGTTACATATTGTTATAGCGCCTCTCTTGTTTCTTTTACAAAAGTATTTAAAAAATACATAGTGTACGGAACCCTTCGTGTGCGAGTCCGACTCACACTTGACCGGTTTTTAGATCGTTTCGAGTGCATAATTACTTCTAAAATTGTTATTGAAAATCATGAACAGTGGTTGTACGTATGCACGTACGAACGTACGTCCAAGCTCTACAGATAGCAATTTTGATCGGATCGCCTTGGTTTATATTGCACATACCACTTCACTAGCGATATGTGTTCTATTACTGCTTTGCGCGTCAGAGCTGACTTTCGTTCACATATTTTATATTTATTGGGTTACACTAACAAGAATGCCATTAGCAAATAAATATCAAAATTACGTTGCAGTAGTGCTCAAACACATACCAAAAGAATCGAAATTGCACATCTGTGGTAATATAAAGGAGACTGTATCTAAAAGTATCATAAGATTCAACAGCGATCTAATATATTAATGCATACGCAATACACTAGCTGTCTGTTACTAGATTGTATCTGTCAATGAAAGGTGTGGATCGATTTAGCAGACAGATAACGAGACTAGGACTTCTTTACTCGTCCAAGAACGTATTAAAATACTCGTATATGTCATATATACAGAGCGATCAAACAAAACATCAATTATATATTTATTTATTACTCGTTATTACATTATATTATTCGTTTATATGTATACTAACTATAGATTTTACGGGCGACTTCATCCGCGTGGATTCAGTGTGTGCAATTGATATAATTGATTAAAAAAAAACATAAATTCAAGAAAGACTAATTTAAACACAAATAATAATATAAACAATCTTTTTTGTTTTACCATCTTTTGCAAAAACATTTTGTAGATTCGATACACGTGAGCAAGTCACATAGGTACAGCTGACCATGCGAAAAACATGGTTTCTCTAAATGAATGCCAGCTATTAGCATATTAAATTTCATCATAATCGGCTTAGCGCTCTGGCCGTGAAAGCGTAACTTCATACAATATTACAACCCCCACTTCTTCCCCATAGGGGTTGAATTTTGAAGAAAAGTAGCCTATGTTCCCAGGCTTCAACCTATCTACATATTAAATTTCATCACAATCGGCCCAGCGATCTGGCCGTGACAGCCTAATAGACAGACAGAGTTACTTTCGCATTTATAAAATACTAGCGGTCCCATTCGGTTCACCCGGGTGCAAAAGAACCAATGGGGGGAAGGACATAAGTACACACATTCATTTTAGTTTACCGAGATGAATGTTGTGTCCAAATTTCATGATGATCGGAGTTACTGTTCAAAAGTTTTTGTCGGACGGACAAATTTTGAGTTACATTTTGCAACATTTTTCATTAATGCTCCGCTCCTATTGGTCGTAGCATGATATAATATAACCTATAGCCTTCCTCGATAAACCAGTAGTTCCTGAGAGCTTAGCGCGTTCAACCAACCAAACAAACAAACTCTTCAGCTTTATATATTAGTATAGAATATAGATGGATTATTTAAGTTTTCTCCGAATTTCACTTCTAGTGTCCGACCGAACTTTCGGTTTCAGTCTAATTTCGGAAAAAATATTGTTTTCGGCTTAGTTTCGGTTTCGGCTGCCATCCGGCCGAAACAGAAACTATACATTCGAGAGGTTTCGCGCTGAATTCAGACATGATCGGTGGAGCTGCGAACGACGAAGTGTATTTTATGCCTCCTAAAGTTAATTGTTAGTTGAAATATCACAGGCTGAATGATTAATATGTGTTGATTTAAAAACAAAGACTGGTTATAATAATGTTTACTTTATTTTTCTCACGAAAACATGAAGTTTCGGTTTCGGCCGGACACTATTCACTTCAAGCGTTTAGACTTATGGTTCATGTCTATTTGCAATCTGAATACCGGATGTTCATGTTTACTATCATAACTCTTGCCCATCAACTGAAAAAAAATCTTCATAAGCCCTTGACTTATAAATAATAAAACTTCCAATTTGAGAAAAATGTATTGAATTTTGAAAATTTCAGAACGTGACCTTTTATCTCTTGCAGTGTTCATATTCAGTCTTGATAACACACAATTGTGTCAAATATGTCAATAACAGAATTACGTCCTTGTCCTTGATTGACAGCAAATAAATATGAACGCTATATTATCCAGTGAAATACTTTTTTATTTTTTCCTTATTTTTCCCTGCATTGTGTGTTATTGTCGTACAGTTTATTTGAAGAAAACAAAACAAATCTTGAATTAAAAAAAAAACATTATGCAGTAATACAAGACCACGAAATATGGAGATAACAGACGAATTTTCACTTTGTTTATAAAAATGTAAATACTCAAATCTTTGATTAACGTCTTCAAATAAATTAAATTATCGACCAATTTTTTCATACAATATTATATTAACAAAAATTATAAAATTATAATTCAATATAAAAAGTAATTAGCATATCTACTTATTTTCTAATAGAATTAAGTTTGAATTTTTTTAATTAACAAAATATTAATGAAAAAAAAATTTTTTTTTAACTCCCACCCGCGCATATAGCCTTTGTAGCTGAGCGCTTTTTATATAAAAAAATTTCAAACTTAATTCTATTAGAAAATAAGTAGATATACTTAGGTACTAATTAATTTTTATAATTTTTACATTATTTCTGAAGAAGATCCAAATCCGGACCGAAACGTCAGCTATTGAATTATTGAATAATAATTTTATAATTTTTGTTAATAATATAATATAGTCTGAAAAAATTGGTCGACAACTTTATTTATTTAAAAATGTAAATATGTGTAGAAAATTTATTAAAGATATAATTAACTTCACACAAATAACTCTGACAATAGGGTCGTCCCACGTATAAAAATTTGATAATTTTGAACAATGAATATTATTCCTTAACAGCAAATAAGAAGTAAAGAAATACATGCTGTCCAAAAAGTTTGGGAACGGTCAAAAATCTCGCAAACTACGGATCGAAATTTAACCCTCATTTAACCTCCCATTCTATTTTTCGCGATTAGAGGGACAAACTTTACGTCATTTTTGCTGTAGAATCCGATTCTGCAATAAAAAATGGGGGTTTCCATTTAAAATTAAAAAGTTGCTCTCCGCCTCACCCAGGGGTCTGATGTGGTATCAGTAAATAGTTTTTTTGAAAAAAATTAACACGTGTTTTTTTCATTAGATGCGTAGTTTGCGAAATTTTTTAGCGTTTTTAGACTTTTTGGACACCTGTATAATTATATAATCTAAATATTTAAAAGGAAACCGTGACTGCCTGACTGATCTATCAACGCACAGCTCAAACCACTAGACCGACTGAACTAAAATTTGGCACACAGATAGTTATTATGACGTACGCATCCGCTAAGAACAGTTTTTTGAGAATTTAACCCCTAAAAGGGTGTAACGGGGGTTCAGAATTTAAATGGCGAAATCATATTATAAGATATCAATTCAAAAATGCACAAAATTACTACTTTCAACAAATAAATAAACACGTGTTTCATTATTTTTTCAAAAACAGCTCATTCAGAGGGTGCAAAAAGGTAAATACCTAGTTTAAAAATCAACATGAGTGTCATTTTCAAGGTTTGTAGGTACGTTGATCACGTGAACGTCATCAATTTTTAAATTTATTAGGAGGATCTATACGTCGAGTTAGGAATAACTATGGCAAATAATGAGAATGCATCCGTGTTTCGTCTCAATCACGTGCAAAGCCGCGAGTAACGGCTAGTATATATATATATATATATATATATATATATATAATTTAATGCATGTGTATTAAAAATCGACTCTCGCATACAGGGATTTCTGTCACCTTAAATACCATTTATATAATTTCAAACAACGATTATCCATCGGTTACTGCAAATGAATACACGCAAAATTGGGGAAATTCTGGTTTGAGTTCAGACGGTAACCTGTTTATTAATATAAATTTTATTATTATAATAATTATAAATTTTCACAAAAATATAAAATTGGTATTTGTTCACAATAGGTGTTAATTTGCGTGACATTTGAAAAGATTCCTTATAACAAATATTAATGTTAATATTGATACATCGGTAAGTGAAAACCATCCCCAAACCTCCCACTATTTTTTTTTTTTTGATAATTGTTATTTTGGGAATAAATAAAGATAATAAATAAAATTATCGACCAATTTTTCATAAATTCAATAATTTTATTTATTGAAGAGTACTACTAATCAGACGTTAATCAAAGATTTAAATAAAAATAATTATACAAACAAACGGGTTTTTGTACCTTTTACAAATCGCTGATAAAGTTGCATACGAAGTATTTTATGAAGCGATCCTCACGGCCACAATTTTATTTCAGCTGCCCTATTGGGTCACTTGAAGTTGAACAGCCTAGATATACGCCATTTCGCCAACGACCGGGCAGTGGCATAAATTCTATGTTTAAAATTCCGTTGAAAAATACACACTTTTGTAAATTTAACTGTAGGAAAAGCTTCCAAAAAATTCTCAAAGAAGCTAATTCATAATCTATTTGTATCAAATATACATTTCAACAAAAAAAAAATGTGGAATTCAATAGAAAAAATCTGCGTTTAATTTTTTGAAATATCTAATTTTCAGATATTGCTTTTACCTAATACAAAAAAAAGAATAACATTTCCCGGAAATATGATCAGTCAAAATTTTCCTTTGAATTTGTGAAAGGAAGCATTAAAATATTGAACCTTTTATTAAATTTTTGTGTAAGATATGTTTTAAAGCATCTTTTTTCTCATTAAATTATCATCTTTTATTCAATCAGAAGTCTATTCATCCTACAACATTCCATTTGATAAACAATCAAAGGAAAGATGCTCTGTTATTTCACTTTTAAGTGACCGCAATCAGCAATCAGTCACGGCTTCTCAGATTATGAGACTAAAAATATTATATTACGGGCACATAAATAAATTTTAGTAGCGTTGTCAGTGTTGAAAGAGACTATCTAAACCCGACAATAGTCAGGTAAAAAGCAGAGATAAGTATCTGAAATACAGATACAAGATACAAAAATATTTTTATCTTGAATCTGAAATACTTTTTTAATCTAGCATTTTGTATCTTGTATTTAGATACATTATTTTGGTATCATAGTATTTTGTAAATGCTAAGATACTTTTACTATTTACCTATGCATTTTTTACGTTGCGGTATCCTAAAGACAAAACTGAACGCACCCTAAAATTTTAATTTATCAACCTATCAAAAGATTGGGTCTAGAGTCTACTATAAATAATAATGAAAGTATAATAAGTATAATATAATATTTTCTTAATAAAATGGCGTATATTTCTTTATTTGGCACATGTTTAATTTTTTAGGTGTTACGTACAATAATTTTTGTTTAAGAAGGCCTTTTACGCATTCGAATTTTTGGTAGGTATCTATATTTCTGACGACAGTTTCTTCCCTTCTGTTATTAATTTTGTCCCGTTTTCACTTGATTTTGGGCTAATATAACTGTACTGATCTATTAAGCAAATTTTATTAATAGACTAATTAAAAATTAATTATTAATTAATTTTTATATTTCTTAGATCCAAATCCAGACCGAATCGTTAATGTATTCAATTTATATATTTTTGTTAATATATTTTTCTAAAAAATTGGTCGATAATTTTATTTATTATATTGTTAAGCTCCAAGTGTCGTCAAAAATATATACCGATTTTCAAACATTATATAAAATTTCCGCGCCTTGTAATTCTTGATTTACTTGCGCATATACTCCCACTGGTTCTATGTTGAACTTAGCTTGACACGATGCCGCGTGTCTAGATAAGAAAAACTCTACATTTTATAGTACGCGCCACGGATCTAAAAGGTTTGGAAGTTAGTCACAAACAGCGTCGCAAAGGCACATTTTAGAGCCGTTGATACTCCCACCACCTCTCAGCTACCTGCACGGAACGTGCGCTTGTCGGTGATTGGCCGTGATCGCTCGTTGCCTTTGTCACTTGTCGCTATCCTGCTTTAAAGTACAGTCGAGTACGCTAAAACTACAAACTCGCAACTCAACAAAACTAACATAGCAATAACAACTTGACAAATTGTCAAGTTGTTATTGCTATGTTAGTTTTGTTGAGTTGCGAGTTTGTAGTTTTTCAACAGACTGTACTAGCGCAAGCCTGAATTCGCATCTAACTTCCGAGCCTTTTAGATTCGTGGCGCGTACTATAACTTTGGGTACTAATAGACCAGCTCAATCAAAATCTGCCCGAGCTTTTTCCAGTTAATGCTAGTACAAACAGGCAGACGAATTAAAATTCTGGAAACACGTTTTCTCGTTTAGTTATATACAAAATACCCAAGAACCCTGTGAATTTCGCAAAGAAACGTTACAATTTTAAATAAGAATATTTATTAATAATAACCAAAAATGCCGAAATGAGCCAAATACGACGTATTGTAATCGAAAAAGATGGAAATATATATAGTTATGTATAAAAAAAGTTCTTTGTTTGTAAATTTACATTTGATATAAATTTATCTATACAAAAGTCGTAAATCAAGAAAAAATGTTTTATGCAACCTAATAAAATATAATCCAGTTCCGTAAACAACAACATTTTTTCCGTAGGTACATAAAAACTTTTTAAATCTACGTATCGGTATTTTCACAAAACTATTAAGGCTTTAATGGCAGAATTCAGAAATTTCGTAAATTTCAGAATTTCGGACAAAATTTATAAACATACCAATTCCGGAACTGAAGAAATTAGTTTTGAAAATCCAAAATCAGTAAAAAGATTTAATAAAGTTTTGTTTAATTTGCTGACCAGAAAGTGGGCCTTAACGTAGATATTTTTACCAATGATTGATGATCTCTCTCTTATGTACCTACATTGTACATATTATATAATAATAATAATATTAAAAATAATAATAATAATGCGTTTAACGTCCGTTTCTCGACTTTATGTCATAACAGACGCCATGCGCACCATTACTATTTTTTTCTACCACAACTCCCGTTATTTTTGTACAATTTTTAAACTTCAACTTAATTAATAGCAATGGGCGAATGAAGGGATTTTTAGGAAATTAGGATAGGGTAGGCAAATTTTGAGCATAGAAGTTTGAGAGGTAATCGGTCAAGGCCTTGAATAAAAATCCATCTCGATATTTATCTGGAATTGTTGAGGGAAACCATGGAAAACCTCAACAAGATGGTCGGTACAGGATTAACCGTTTCTCGACGAGAGGCAGTGGGAAAAACTCTCAGCCACATCTGCCCCCGCCGGGATTCGAACCCGGTACCTTCCGAAATCCGAATGCGAGCCTAGTGCT
Organism: Xanthostigma xanthostigma; assembly: GCA_963575645.1. NCBI lineage: Eukaryota > Metazoa > Arthropoda > Insecta > Raphidioptera > Raphidiidae > Xanthostigma > Xanthostigma xanthostigma. The sequence goes on along the minus strand of OY754469.1, from coordinate 30,620,648 downwards.
CTCACCGCTACGCCACCCCGCTCGGTACATTGTGCATATATATATATATTATATATTTAATATTCGAAATGTTTCAAATTATTACTAGTCGATAATATTATTGCTTTTTTTTGTTTGATTTTTCTAAGTTTTGTGGAACGTTTTCTATATAAATATGTAAACATATTTTGATTTTCACACAAACATCTTTCTTCTACAGGGAGTATTTTATCATTCCAACTCACAAGTGGGGAATGGTACTATTTAGTTTAGGTCCATATTCATTTTTCTAAATTTTACAATATTTTTTTTGTTTTGAGGTCCCCCGAATCTAAAAAAAATATATTTTTGAAAAAACTATGTCTGTTTGTTTGTTTGTCTGTGAGCACGCGATACAGATCAAACGGATGAGCGGATTGAAACCAAATTTTAGGAGAATGTTTAGTATGCAAATATGAAGAACCCTATTGTTTTCGGGAAAAATCGGCGCATGCGCAGAAGAGATTTATGCTATAACGGTGTTTTTTATGTAATAATGGTATGCTTTTCATAACGGCTTATTAGTCTGTTTATTTTTTTAAAGACTCGTTAAAAAAAATTTGTAAACTTTATAGTTTCGAAAATATTTTGAAAATAAAAAAAACAGCTGTTCTTTTGTTTTGTAGATCTATCAGAAATAGACTAGAGCATGCTTTGATTAATTTTTACATGACGTGGAACATATTATGTAAGTAACCATGGCAACGAATAGCAAAATCATATTAAATACTAGCCATTACCCGCGTCACCTCACGCGATATCATAAATTTTATTTTCTTTATTAAATGTCAATATTTTTAAAGTTGGCATGGTCCTGTCGCCCAATTGGCTGGATTTTTTTATTTTACTCCATGTCGGAACTAATTTTAACAGGAACCTTGTAATGTAGTATCACAGCTGTCGAGCGTCTATAATATATAATATATATCTAGATCTGCCACCTTTGTAAGCCTCATACCCGGAGACAAAGGAACGACGCAGAAAAGGCAGGGCCTTCAACAACCTAAAGCTCAGTATCTTTATGATATGAATTTACCTATTTCTTTATTAAATTCGGCTTGACTAACAATTATCACGATACAAGTGGAACGGATGAGCGGATTGAAACCAAATTTGGAAAGGATGTTTGATACGCAAATATGAAGAGCTCTATTGTTTTGTTTTTTTTTAAGTGCCATTATAATGTTTTTTTTCATATTATAATGGTATACTGTTTGATAACGGTTCACTATTCTTTTTATTTTTCCAAGAAAGTTTTTTTAAAAAAATATTTTTCTAAACTTTATAGTACTTATCGGAAATATTTTGAAAATAAAAAAAATCAGCTACACTTTTGTTCTGAAGATCTCTCAAAAAGAAATTAGTTTTGTAACTGACATTTTGGGAGTAGTTGTGAGCTCGAATCATGCAAAAAATGGTTCCATGTTATAGAACAGACTCACCCTTTTTTGAAACGCTAAAATCTGAGTTGATTCCGTGCGAAATTAACCTAGATATAGGTAACTATTTGTAAAAGTATAACTCAACTCTCGCGCGTAAAGCGATAATAGAGCACACTACCGCTACTGGTGTAGCGGTGTATGCAAGCGGATGCAGCTCTAGATGCAAAACTAACCTGTGGTCGACAGGGTAGCTTGATTGAAGTTGGATCCACGTGATGGAAGGCCCATTTTTATCGGCTTACACTGATTGTTATTTTTTTTTTAATTTTTTTTACAATCTATTCAAATTAAATAAATCTTTTATCTTTTTCGTTAATCAACACAGGCTATTACGTTCATAATTAATAACAGATTTATTACATTAATGCGAGTTCTTAACAAAATACTCCAAATAACTACATTTTTTTCAAAATTAAGTTATTTTAATACTACATTATTATAATTAACATTAGGTTTTTAAAATTAATGATAATGAAAATAAATAAGTATAAAAACGTGTAATTTAAATTTGAATCTGAATAGCTTTTAAGAAAAATAATTTGGACATAAGTAATTAAAAAGTTTATGATAAATATTCATTTTATGCTACACTAGCCTTTACCTGCGACTTTGAGAGCGTTTTGTTAGTTTTTTTTAAAACTATTTCAGCCCCCTTCAATAGAAATGCGATAATAAAATATTGCCTTTTATATTTACTGATGTAATAAACGCTCTTGTTGTTTTTTTAATTACAAACGAACTAGCATATATCTATATATGAAAATTTAGTTAGGTACCTACCTACTTATTTTTCGATATTATTAATTTGCTACTTAATAAGTCAAAAAAATGTAATAAGTATAATTTTTTATCATTATAAAGACTATAATATATATAACATTTATAACGACCATTATTAACCAAATGAAGGAAAATAAGTTATCGGCACCGGAACGGCTTGGGGGGGGGGGTTGCTTATATAAAACTTGTATTGTAAAGAGTATTAAGCATACCAGTTTAAAAATTGAGAGACCCGCCGCCAGTGAAATTAATAGTTATTTTTATTTCAGATAAAATATATGGGAGATCAATCAAAATCGACAACCTTTCAGTAACTTCAGTAAGATTCAACGCTTAAAAATAAATATCTACTTTGTAATTGAAATGATATATTTTTAATTTTTCGCAGACTTAATTTACTTTAATCACTTTTCAAATTGATGTATGTTGTGTAGGTATGATACAAGTATAGTTAATATTTTTTTAGTAATTGTTATTATGGAAACTTTATAAAACGCAAGTATCTATCTATACAGTAGAATCTCACTAATCCGGCACTTCCGTAGTCCGCTACGTCCAATAGTCCGGCTTCCTCCGGTCACGCCTCCCTCACCCCTCCCTACTCTCGTTCCGCGCTCGCTCGCTTTATTTAATTTACATATTATGCTTTTTTTTTATACAATCCAATAATCCCTGCATTCCAATAATCCGGCTCTCCCTAGTTTTTAATAGTGCAGGATTAATGAGACTCTACTGTACTTATAATGAGATAGATATGTACTTGCGTTTTATTTGGTTTTCATCTATAATGACACGTTAACATTTTTTGACAAACACACTGTTTATGAATAGCTATAAACTATTGTTTTGTTGTGAACATGTTCATTTTTCTAAACTATGTAAAAACTATTGTAAAAATACCCTAAATCGTTCGCTATTTTTGTGCAAAAACAAGTAAAGCGCTTCATTTCGTCGCAGGCGTTCTAAAATTCACGTTTTACTTACTTTTATCCATTAAAAATAATTGCATTAATTAAATTGGAAAATATGATTTACGCTCGTAAATGACAAATGGAAAATTCTCTAAATGTTTATTTATAATTTAGTTCATGTTTCGGAAAAGTGTTTTGAAGTATTTTGAAAGTCCTCCATTAACAAAAACTAAATACTGTTTTGAAATTCACAAACTAGGATTCAGTTTATAAAAAGATAATAAAATTTCAGAACAATATTCAAAGTTGGCGAAGCAGTTTCATAAAAACCTTGAATTATTTTTATTTCGGAAATATTAATGTTCTAATTGTATTTTGTGTGCGATTTAAAAAATAGCTATTTTATTTTTGTGCTGTTTTTTATCACTTTTTGGTGTGATTTAATTTAACCAATTAGAACTTTGAAGATTAATAAAGTTTTAAACAGTTCTGTTACTTTAAAAATTCATAAACAAACTTTCAATGAATTAATATGGAGTGTTCTAGATATACAGATCTATTTTATTGTAGTCACAAACAGACACTTCAAATGCTAACTGAAACACTGTACTTAGAATGAAAACGGCTCTCAGTAAAACCACACTGACAACTCCATACAAAACGAAACGCATAAACCATAAAACAAGCGGCGTCGCGACGTCTTGCGTCGGATTGAATCGGTTTACTTCGTGTCATTTTTCTCTGCGCTGTTCAAAAACTTTCTACCCTCGCATTTTAATTTTCATGTTAAACTGTTAAAAACTTTAAAACAGTTTACAAAGAACACATTTGGGTTATCAAAAATTTCGTGTTTATTCTTATGTAACATTTTTTTTTATTTTTGTTTCTTGTCTGCCTCCTGAAAAAAATAAGAATTTCACAGAAGAAAAAAGTTTTATAAATCAAAACTTAATTTACAAATTTCTTGTGATTAGGGTATACGACGCATTTAACTAATATTTAGTTCAAATATTATTTTTTGTAATCTTTATTGCTATTGATTAAACTCTAAATAATTTTTTTCTTTTTACATTTTTGCTGAATAATAAAGATTAATTAAACAAAAATGCAATAAATACGCGCGAAATATAAAATATCGAAACGCAATGCAATTTTGATTAATAAACATATGGTTGCCATAGAATAATTGCCTGTTTTTCAATACATAATTTAAACAAAATAGTTTACTTGTACTATGACGTCACAGAAATACCGCGCAAAAATGGCGTGTTTTTAATATGAAAATAATTAATTTTAAATATTTTCAAAATTGTGCGGATATAGGTACCCTATTGGAGTTGAACTCTTTTATCAATATTTTCTAAGAAATATGTTTATTTGCGCTGATTATTTTTCTATCTGGCTATAAAAAAAACAATAATAGTTGTGTATGGACCTCGTATGTAAAGGTATTATCACGAGTGGTGACAGTGTTAACACGAGCGATTTAGCAAATACTAACAGTCACTCGAAAAATAATATCGTTACAAACAAGACTCATACTATTTTTTGCACGTTCTTCCTATAAAATAGCTCATTTTCACTTCAAAGCAAGTATATATACTTATATATTTATTTTGGAAATTTGGGCTATCTACGATGACAAAGCCTGCTTTACTTCTCTGTCGCTTAAATGGCAACTGATAGATACATAACTTTTGGATTGGTAAAATCGCATTACTTTTGTTTTAGTTTACGCACTAGTGCTAAAAAAGGGTCGTGCTGAAAGATATTTAATCAAGGATCATTTAACATGCCGTGCGCATCTTCGTAAAGAAATCAAGGCGTTAATAACACATTAATAGCGCAAAATAAAGAACGTAAAACAAGCCGTCATTTAAAAAAATAGTGATATTTTGAAATTGGCACCAGAGTAAACTAAGTTTAAAATGCACATTACGTAATATAATATATTATATGACCGTCGTTTTGAAATAAAAAAAAATGCTTTCACAGCTAGGAAAGGAGCTCACGGAACCTAATTTTTGAATCTATGGCACCGGACAAAATAGAGCCATATATGATTTTTAAAGTTTTATGAGAAAGTAGTACATTTTTTTTTATTGGAAATCAAAAATTAACTCTACTTGATACTATTAGGTACTATTGCTGCTTTCAACAATAACGATAATTTTATTGTGGCTTTTTTCGTTGGAAAAATTAAGCTGTTTTGTATGCTTTCTTTAAATAATTTTCTCTATTTGTTGCAGTTAATAAAAATGCGTGTTGAAAATTTTGTTAAAAGCCGCAATACTATACAAATATAAATAATCTATATCACATTGAGGTCAAATTAAAATTATAATTATTTAGGGAAATGTTATTTTTTTCAGGGTGCAAAATATATTATACTTGATACCATTTAAATTTGTAAACAATGTAAAGTAATTTGGTTATTGAGCAGAGACATCTATACGGAAAACTGGTGAACGCTAAGTTTCACTTAAAAGAGACAGTAGCATTGTGCATGCATTATCGATTTAGCAGGGCCGAATTTTCTTCTTTGTGAATATTATTAAGAAATTGTTTTCTTTTGCAAAATATGTATAATTTTAATAAAGAAAATATTATATTGTAAGTATACAACAGAAATAAAATCAATAAAGATATTTTATTACATTTTAAGATAAATAAATAATCGATTATTGTTGCCAGAAGTCAGTAAAGAATTAATAAACAAAACATTGGAATATATTATTGTTTTATTTTGGAAATAAATTGTACTGATCTTGATAATTACATTTTCATTTTTATAATTTTCTGTTAAATACTGAGTTTGAATGATATTTTAATACTTAATTTTCTTATTTAAAACTCCCCTTACAATTGTTTTTCACTTTTATAAACATATACACACTGGCGAGATTACTTAATATTTTTAGTTTAGTCAATGAGTGCTCATAAGGGGCATCTAGATGGAAAAGTCGAAAGCAGAACATTTGACTTAGGAACTTTGTTTGGACTAGTTAGGAGATAAACATACTAAAAGTCCTTGCCCCTCTGAGGTACGCCCGAAGGGGGGGAGCACAAAGAAGGTCCCGTTTTTTGGTTTTTTGCTTTCATCTCGAAAACGGTACGTCGTACGAAATTTTGTTGTAATTCATAATGAAAGCTGATAAAATTCTCTACAACTTTAGCTTTCACACTTTTTATCTATCTCCAATCTTTGCCTAGCTATGAGCTCCGAAAAATGGTCGATTTTCAAAAATGTGTTAAATTCTCTGTAGCACATTGTAACAATACGAATTTGTCAAAATCATTTCGTATCGCTCATCCAAACTATTAAAAACACCCACACACTATTAAAAAATAACATAAGCTTTAACCTATTGAAGGCCCTGGGCACATTAGGTTTATGGGGCCCCTATGACCTTAACAGAGCACTATTTTGTTAGAATAGACAAAGAAAATAGATAAACAAGGTTCTAGATTCTAAGTCGAGGAATGTGATATAAAATGCATATATTTAAAAGGATCACGTTCCCAACTTTAACATGAAGGACACAAAAAAAATAAGTATATGAAAAATAGTTCACTGATGATTTTTGTTTAAAACAGTTTAGGTACTTAGTATACCATTAAACTAGGGGGTCCCTATCGATCGCGGGGCCCTGGGCACGTGCCAGAGTGCCCAGTGGGAAAGAGGGCCCTGTGTGGAGGTACTCCCAGCTTATGTTATTTTTTAATAGTGTGTGGGTGTTTTTAATAGTGTGGATGAGCGATACGAAATGATTTTGACAAATTCGTATTGTTACAATGTGCTACAGAGAATTTAACACATTTTTGAAAATCGACAATTTTTCGGAGCTCATAGCTAGGCAAAGATTGGAGATAGATAAAAAGTGTGAAAACTAAAGTTGTAGAGAATTTTATCAGCTTTCATTATGTATTCCAACAAAATTTCGTACGACGTACCGTTTTCGAGATGAAAGCAAAATACCAAAAAACGGGACCTTCTTTGTGATCCCCTCCTTCGGGCGTACCTCGGAGGGGTAAGGACTTTTAGTATGTTTATCTCCTAACTAACAAACAAAGTTCCTAAGTCAAATGTTCTGCTTTCGACTTTTCCATCTAGAATTATTCGTTGCTTAAGCTATTTCAGTTATCTGAAAACAGAAAGTAAAAATCAATCTTCAAGATATTCAATTAAAGTTTAGAAGAAAAATTTGTGGTTGTAAAATCGACAGTGATTGTTAAAATTTGCATCTATTTTTAGGTGATAAATAAATGCAAATTTTAACATCAACTTACAGCTTTCCCATCGATTCACCTCCTTCTCAACTAACATTAAACGTACTAGCCACAAAAGCTACAAATGTCGCGAATAAATGTTTCCCGGCAAAGCCACTTGTAGTTTTTCGTCAACGCGTTTCAGAAAACAATTTGTGATTTTTTTTAAGTGAACCCCAAAACTTTTTCATTGTATATCCAGTAAAGTTACGATTTTTCTAAGTATTTAAGAAAATATCGACTGCGTCAATATATAATGTACTAGCGGTCCCGCCCGGTTTCACCCGGGTGCAAAAGAACGAATTGGGGAGATGGGACATGAGTACGCACATTCATCTTAGTTTACCGAGATGAATGCTGTGTCTAAATTTCATGATGATCGGAGTTTTCGTTCAAAAGTTTGAATGTACTTTGTACTTTCAGCTTGTTTCTAAGTACAAGTACATTAAAATACACTTTTATGAAGAAAGAAGTCTTGTGTAGAAGTTTTAAAAATTAGGCGTTTTTTTTGGTTTGCGATTTTTCCGTAAAGAATCGCTACTTTCTTGTGAACATTTCTGGGTACCCTGTTTGTTCCAAGCAGCCAGCAAACGGTAACGAAACCGTCAACCGCATGCGCAGTAGCTAAAAAGATACTGGAACACGTTTTAGTTATCTGCGCATGATGGTGACGGTTTCGTTACCGTTTGCTGGCTGCTTGGAACAAACCTATTAATGCAGGGTTTATTGAAACATTGCTTTTTGTCTTTATTTAGTTGTTTATTTTTCTATTTTCAGTATTTTCAATTTTTTGTTTTTGTATTAATTCACATTTAATATAAATAAAATATAATTCATAAAAACATTTTGTGCGTACGTCACTCTCTGTGTATTGTAATTTCATAAATAATCGAGCTCGTAGGGTTTGTTTGTAGTTTGTACCACAAAGGTGTACTGAGGCTGGGTGTACCACATTGTGTCCAATGTACTTGTAAAAAGTACTCGTAAAATCCAAGTACTTGTATTCAGTACATGTACTCAGTACTTAGTCAAGTACTTTGTACTTTGTACTTATTGGACGAAAATGGAAAGTACTTTGTATTTGGTACTCCAAGTACATTTTCATTGTACTTGGCCCAGCTCTGCTTATGCTGAGTTACAGAAAGCCGTGTTAGAAAATGTGATTTGACAATGACCTTAGATTGTTACTACACACATATCTCCACGAGAAAAACATATTAAAGCTTTAAATCGATACTGCTCGAAAATAATTGTTCGATTGAAACGATATTGTATATTCAAATCGTTGGTCGATAATTTTATTTATTGATATTGTATATTATTAAACTATATATGTTCGTTGGATGGTTTCCTATAGATATCTGCGAAAATCAAAGACATCATTCGAATCTGATACCTTCCCCTCTCCAAAACCCAACAGCCTTTCTGCGGAGACGTTTTACCACATTTAGAGTAAAGCGTGATAAATAATTTGTAACACTCAAAGTGACACTTTTTTGGAGCTAATTTTACTGTATTAGCGGTGCTAATAAACAGTATTAGTATTTTAGCCAAATAGAAACTACCTACGTGTTTATTAGTATCACAGTTGTTGAGCTGTGTTATTACATAATTGATCCATATGTATTTACATATAGATCATTTCTTGTTTATTTGGGGGACATAATATAAATTATCCATACAATCTCTAAAGGTCGCTGCACACGAAGTTAGAAACACTGCTTTCATGTGAAGCGAGCACATAAAAGCAATTAAGAAAACAAGCGCTAGAAAATTAGTAGTCAAATCTAGCAAGGAATCTAGCGCCAAATCCAGCCTCGAGTGAAGCGACCTTTAGGGCTGCTTCACACGAAGCTAGTTTTGCTGCTAGGTTTCAAGCGTGCTGTGGCGCTAGGCTTCGTGATTGCTCTATGTTTTCGCTTCACACGATGCTTGTTTTGAAACTAGTTTTGTAAATGGGTTTGGTGCGCGCGCAGTGACAATTCCAATGTTAGCAAAAGTGAACGTTTATTGTCACTGAACAGAACACACACTATGACGCCATTTTTGTTTGCGGACGTTTGTCTATGTCGCCCACATAACAAGATACTGTTTCCTGATTGGTTCTTACTCAAAACAAGCAGACAAGCAAACACGAAAAATGGCCCCGGCTCCAATTCTGAAATCAATCTTGTGACTACGCACACGAGCACACAGTGACGTCATTTACATCTTCGCAGTCAGTGCGCTAGTCAGCACACGTTTCAGCGGCAAACCCAGCCTCGTGTGCAACACGTGACACATGCATTCACACATTTTAATTATTGCGTGTCTCAAAATTATCAGCTGATGTCATTTATTTATAGTTAGTTTCCTTTTCAAATTTTTAGATTCTTACTCTTAATTAATAGTAAAATAACGAAAAAGATATAAAAAACGCCAAAGTGAAAATGTACTTCAGAAGCCAAGTGTTACATGCAGAGCGCTCTTTACCTGTTGGCAAAATTCTACATATCAAAATTGTTATAGCAAGGTCATTTCAAGATATTGTAAAAAACTAATGAAAATTAAAAGGTGTTTATAGTTTTAAACATTATAATTTATAATTGAAATGTTTTTTGTAGTATTTACATTGTAGACTTACAAAAACACATGAGCGTAGTCTTAAAACTACAAAAAATTTATTAAACAAAACATTTTTAAAATCAAGTTTTCATTTGAATGCTCTAAAAAGAAGAAAATAAATTTTAAATTAAATCAAACCGAACCATTCATTACATTATACAATTGATATGATATAAAATCTTGTCGCGAGATTTTCGTGTATAAATTTATTTTATAAAACAAATACATTTTTGTCACAAGATCAAGTTACATATTGTATTCTTGTTTATTTACACAGGAAATTCTCCCGACAAGATTTTATATCATATAAATTGCATAATGTAATGAATGGTTGGGTTTGATTTAATTTGATTTTCTTCTTTTTAGAGCATTTAAATAAAAGCTGGTTTTTAAAAATGTTTTTTTACTATTAATTTGATTTTTAAGTTTTTAGTGTGCTTTTTTAAAACTGCGATTTGCATCCGGACGAAAGCCGGACTGGTCAGTTAGTTATTATAATATTGTATTGTTATCGGAACTGCATACGTATGCAATATTTCAACGCAATCGGATAACGGGAAGCGGTTAAAACTGAGATTTGCATCTGGACGAAAGCCGGACCGGTCAGTTAGTTATTATAATATTGTATTGTTATCGGAACTACATACGTATGCAATATTTCAACGTACTCGGATAACGGGAAGTGGTTAAAAATGAGATTTGCATCTGGACTAAAGCCGGACCGGTTAGTTGGCTATTATAATATTGTATTGTCATCGGAACTGCATACGTATCCAAAGTTTCAGCTCAATCGGAAATCGGGAAGTGTGTCATATTTATCTTGCAATATTTAATTTCAGACAGACATACACCGGGACAGGTGAAAGTAAATAAAAGCTTGTAAAAAGAAGGAACGGAAGCATTTAGTTGTAGCGTCGTTTCTCAACTTCGGTTCGTGAGTATATTCCATAATAGGTACCCACGAGCTCATCTCAGGGGTGTTCTGAAAAAAATATATTGTTACACGATACCCCCCATCAATGTTACACGCCACTGCTTTCTGTCGAATGCTTTAGACGGCAACAACAATAAACCCAGGTATAGAGTTTTTGTGGCGGCAGAAAGCCAAATCCCAAACTTGTAACAACAAAGAATGCAAGTATAAGAAGGGACCAGAATGTTGCGCATTGTTACCCCATAATGCTACGCCTATGGAATTTCTAGAAAACTCCATAAAATGCTCGAAGGTCAACGAACAAACAATAAAGGCAGGTAACGGACTTCCGACCGTTAGAGGCGCCCACGCAAGCAACAATGAATGCAGGTGGCTGGCACCAAGCCGTAGGAGACTCGGACGCGTGGTGAGGCAAGGAAATGGCATTTCGAACCTTCTGGAACATAGGCCAAAATCTATAAAAGGCGGCCAGAGGAAGGGCGTCAGTTCAGTTGAGTTCAGTCAGTTACAGCGTTTGAACAGCGAGTGGACGTACAGCTAACTGTTTTACATAAATTGTGTGTGTTCTGGCATTACAACATAAATTCTGTTACAATATTGAGAAAATAAATATAACGCTAGTGAGTGCGGTAAATAAATAAATAACTTAGTGAATAGACAAGTGCGCTGATAAACTCTCTGTTGTGTTTTAGTGTGTTGTGAATATTTCTTTGTACATAATTCTTTATTCTCTATTACTTAGTCCTACGTTGTATAATTAGAACTATTAGTTTTATTTCTGTTTACGCTATACGCTTTCGTTTGTGTGTTTTTACTGTTTGTTAAACAGTTAATATCTTAAATAAATACTTTCCGCCACATACTATAGCAGTTTTGTTACAAGAACATTCTGGAAAGCCTACCCAGCGCCTATAAATACGACGAACTCGATGAGTCAGGCAGTTAGTCAGATTTCGTGTGTGAGTGAGTGCATACGGTAAACGTACAGTGGGTTACAAATAGCTGTGACATAAATTGTTCAGTCGGTGCAGTAGTACCGAAATAACTGTAGAGACAGAAGATAAATGCACTGTGTAAATACTAGTGCGGAGTGCGGTTTAATACACCATTGATTTCGATTATATAAAATCTGGTTTAACATAAATAATCTCTTGTATATAGTTAAAAGTTAAGTGTGTTTATGTGTTGTAAATATTTTGTGTACATATTTAGTGACTTTATATTCTTCATTACTTGTTCTTTTATTTTATTAGTCAGAATTTATTAGTTACGAAAGAGAAGTACTTTTTGTTTATGTATTTAAGTGATTTGTTAAACGTTTGTTATTGTAAATAAATAATTTCCACCACGAACGAGAACAGTTTTGTTACAATATAAGGTATAAAAATTGCAATCAAACAAAAATCGCACGATGAGCTGCGCGAGCATGCCAAACAGGGGTGTGCAGCGCGCCGTGCCTCAATAGTTTATTTATTGTTTTACAACAATATTTATTCATGTGGGTAAGGCTTCGGTAAACACTTCAACTGAAAATGACATCATAACTAGCACGCCACTGTTCGTAGCCGTATTTATTATGCACATATTAATTTCGTATATTAGATAAAAAACATATGTGTCTGAACAGTCAACTCGATGATTCAGACTTCAGAGTTTGAAGATTCGTTGGCCTGATAAGACGCATACCTAGCACTTAAAACTAAACAGCACATCAAATTTTTATATAAAATGGAAATTAGCAATAATACAATAAATTTATCAACTTTGGAGTTGGAAAAAGGATCACAGTTTTTAAATTCATTTGACGAAGTATATTTGGATCTAGACGGTAAGAATATTTATAAAGAAATGTTAGTTATTTTTATCTATTTAATATATAACATTATCAACAAAAAAAGTTGTAGCGTGAAATATATATATGATTATTTTGAAGGAAGTACCTAATAATAGTATATTGTGCGACTAGTGAGAGAAGGAGAAGATTCCATGAGCGTGAAATTTGCCGCACGAGCGCAGCGAGTGCGGTAAAACGCACGCGAGTGGAATATTCTCCTTCGATCAATAGTCGCACATAATACTTTATTCAACTAGCAGGAGTAATATGTAATCGGGGCCCTGATAAAAAAGGGAAAAATAATAAATCACTTCATTGATTGACGTACCCAACGTCAGTGTATAAACACAAGATTGCCTTGATTTTCGCTGAATTGCGATGCTGTTTTCATATATACAATACCGCCTACCACGTTCCTATTGGTCCAGAAGCTGGTTGCAGTTTTTTTTCATTATTTAGCGCTTGGGCTTGCTACTGAGTTTCTATTGGTCCAGAAAATTCATTATTACACTAGTGAAGTAATATATTATTTCTCCCACGCTTAGCAGGGCCCCGAAATTACATATTACTCACGCGTGTTGAATAAAATTAATTATTTACTGCGCCCGAATTGCCGCCGTTTTTTCGTCGACTTACGTTGTAAAATTGGTCTCCAACAAAAGCGCTTTTATTTTAACGAGATAATTTATAGCCTATGTCCATCCTGAAGGTCCATTCTGGTGAAAAAATAGATAGGTTGTACTTTATTAATTTGTCTTCATAAAGGGAATACAGGGAAGATGTATCAAGTTTAAAACTGATCAATCGATTTAGAAAAAGGCAAGAGGTGTAAATATTTCCTGAGGTGTCAGTGTGAAAACATTAAGAATCCTTGTCCTAGATCCAATAATGGCCCTCTATATAATAAGATTTTTTGAAAATCCTGTCTGCAACTCAGCATTAGAGTTGGCCAACTTGTTTCAATTTTTTTAAAAACATATCACATATTAAACGATTTTAAAAGTCGATTTCGCTAAAAACAAGACCGTAACTGAAAACAACTATGGCCAGTAATGTTTTCTAGCGGAAATATTTTACAAAATGTATACTCCAATAAGACTATGTAAATGTCTGTTTTTCTTAATAATATTAAAGTCTGATGATAAAAACGGAAACAAAAAAACCACAATAATATAAAATAGTCGTGTTTATTACAGTTCATTGACTTCTAGTGCAGGGCATAGTGGCGCATTCGTTTGCAAAATTCGTTTGGTTCGTAAATTTTTTTTTTAAATGTCCAGGAGGCTCTCCTGATTATAACAGTGTAACATGACACTCAATATCTGTTGCCGTTATTGTTTAAACAACGAAAAATTGAAAATATTGCAAAATAATTTTTTTTGCAATAAATAATTTTTTTATATATTTTTCAGACTATTTTGAATCGAAAAAGTCCTTACACTCATTATCGTATCTTCAACCGGTGAATTTTTATGAATTTTTAAAAATTAAAAATCGTTGTAAATCGTGATTTTCTTGAATTAAATAGTACACCTGAAAAAAAAATACCGTGATTTATATTTTTTTATTAAACATTTAAACTTTAATAAAAAAAATGGCGTAATCAGATTTCAAATATTTTATTAATTATTATGTTTATTATTCATAATAACAATATGCTCTTTACGCGCATGCACTTTAAGGATAGTAGTATTGTCATCTCACTACCAGTCCTATGTATGACATTAGTAAGAGAGAGGCAGATGGTACGCTTCGACAAATTATTGCATATTGTTATTATGAATAATTAATAAAATATTTGAAATCTGATTACGCCATTTTTTTTATTAAAGTTTAAATATTTAATAAAAAAATATAAATCACGGTATTTTTTTTTTCAGGTGTACTATTTAATTCAAGAAAATCACGATTTACAACGATTTTTAATTTTTAAAAATTCATAAAAATTCACCGGTTGAAGATACGATAATGAGTGTAAGGACTTTTTCGATTCAAAATAGTCTGAAAAATATATAAAAAAATTATTTATTGCAAAAAAAATTATTTTGCAATATTTTCAATTTTTCGTTGTTTAAACAATAACGGCAACAGATATTGAGTGTCATGTTACACTGTTATAATCAGGAGAGCCTCCTGGACATTTAAAAAAAAAATTACGAACCAAACGAATTTTGCAAACGAATGCGCCACTATGCCCTGCACTATTCCATGTTACTTTATAAAATATTATTTACTATGCTCGGTTTTTAGTACAAAATTCAACGTGAAATCTTTCAAAGTATAGATTTAGCATACTAATCACCGAACATAGTTGTTCCACAAAAGACGAAAGAAGATATCTATTAAATAATATAGTTTTGTACAATTGAATTTATCGTTCACAATTCGCAGTTTCACCTGAACGGTAATGTTAATTGGTTCTCTGCACTTTGTAATGCGGTTGAACGCCACCTGACAATCGAAATTTTTGAAAACACAAAAAAGACTTGCAAATAAATTCGACCCAAAACCGGTTCGTTACAATGCGCAGGTCTTCTAATAAGAAGAATGCACACTATAATTAATTATTATCAATTCTACGAAACGTTGATTAAATAGTTAAATATTATTTAAGGTGTAATATTTCGAGGCACAGAAATTATCGATGGATCAATTGAAACTATTAATAAATTGCACGATATTGGGAAAAAGATATACTTTGTTTCTAATAATGGAATGAAATTAATCAATCAATATCGACAGCAGTTCACTAAACTGTTGGGTAGAAATGTATCTGATGATGATTTCGTCATACCTTACCTAGTATTCATTAATTACTTGAAAAGTAAAGGATTCAGCAAAACTGCATACTTGATAGGGTCAAGTGCAAACCGGGAAATGCTGGTAAAGGCTGGCATCAAAGTGGCAGCAGAAACGGTAATGATAGATTTTGTAATTAATTGTTAGTAGAAGTTTTGTTCCAAAAATATGTAATGAAGGAGATTTGTTTGGTTGAGGAACAATTGAAAAATAAGCTTTACCAAAGTATCGCTTGTGGCCAACGTTTCGAAAACTACATTTTCATCCTCAGGGCCTATGAACATGTATAGTATTCATTATATTAATATTTTGATTTCTAAATTACAAATAAATGCATTACAAATCAGATAAACCAAACATTATAACATACCTCAATGCAAGTTGAGATGGTAAATTGAACAAATTATTTTAATATAGGTACATGATCATTTAAAATTGTGAATTTCAACAAAAATTTTTTATGGCGATTTAATTAATAAATATCAACAATTTGTAACCTGTAAACAAAATGTAGTCTGTACAGAAAGTTTTTCTTATACATAAGATAGTACAATATTTAAGTTCACATTGGACGGAACATTGAGGTATGTTATAATGTTTAGTTTATCTGATTTGTAATGTATTTATTTGTAATTTAGATATCAAAATAATATTGATGTAATGAATACTATACATGTTCATAGACTCTGAGGATGAAAATATAATTTTCGAAACGTTGATCACAAGCGATACTTTGGTAAAGATTATTTTTCAAATGTTCCTCAACCAAATAAATCTCCTTCAATTTGTAATTAATATATGTGTGCTTATTTTGAATTCGTGATAATATAATATTAATGTTTTTGATACTGTCGACAATTAATAATTAATTTCTCGAACTTCGTCTGGCATCTATTGGATTATCTATTGTATCGGTTCTTCATTCAGCATAACTCTAAAAAACTGTTGGTCATTATTTTAGCCAAGTCACATTCCAGAATCGATACAGCTAGTAACAGAAGAACTAGAAGATGATCCTGAAATCGGTGCTGTCATTCTAGACTTGGATATCAATACGACATTTATTAAAATTGCTAAAGCAATTGCTTACCTTCGGAGGCCTGACGTTCATTTCTTAGTGGGAATTACCGATTACAAACTTCCGCTAGGGAAAAATATCGTAACAATTGGTAAGAAATGTACAAAGCGTAGTTAAATTGATTAACTCTAATGAAAATGTATTATTTTAATTCTAAAAAGAATGATCTTTTTACCTCCTTTGAAATTTTTTATCTCCCATATCTTAAACCTGATCCAGATTCAGCCTATATATCATAGAAGAAAAATGCTCTAAACTACTTAAATAGCTTATAGTCCGGGAGGTGGTGTCAAAATTTATCAGTGATTTATCTCCGACTCAAATATAATTGATTGAAGAGTTTAACCATTACTCTGTTCGAAATCAAAAGTCAGTCAGCGCTCCCGCGGTGGGTGTGGGCGTGGGAGGCTGTGAAACTCATCGGAAAAACTATGAAAAAAAGTGATAAATCTGCTGATAAAAATTTGTTAGATTGTAAATAATTGATGATTAAACGTGAAAATACTCGTCAGTCACTTTCCCGACGGGAGAAACATCGTCAGTCATGAATGATTTCCTTTAAAAGAATATCAATTGCTCAGTGTTTGAATTTAAAATCGATATTTTCAGATTCTTCCGGACTATTTATATGTACCAAGCGGCAGAAGTTTGGGACGACATGCTTTATTTACGCGTCAGCTCCCTAACTATTAACTAGCCTCAGAGTTAGAGGTGGTCGAAAGGGCTCAAAATAGTTCGTGTAAATATAGCACAGTGCTTTTCGAGAACTTGGCAGGCGCACTCCGTGCGCTATGATTTTAGATTAAACTAAAAGATCCAGTTTTAGACACGTGAATTAAGAAATTCAGTACTTTGTTTGTAAGAAAAATGTTTTCTTTTTTCAAAGGACCAGGACATTTTCTAAATATAATTGAAACTATGACAAACAGAAAACCTATCATTTGTGGGAAGCCCGGAGAAGAATTGAAAAATTATTTATTTGCCAAACATTCTATCAATCCAAGCAAGGCTTTATTTGTTGGTGATTCGTAAGTGTTTTATTATTTTCTAGTTCGTTATTTTATATTTCCGTATATCAATTTGGATTTTATTAATCTTCTCGTTCGAAGTTCTAAAGGCATAGTCTTTTTTTAAACTACCTTAATGGAGGATTGACGAAACCCATTAAATTTAAAATGGGTGACAATTAATAGTAGTAAATATATGTCTAGGATGGACTCAATTGTATTAACTGAGTATGTGACATTATGTTGAACCAACCAGTTTGAAGTCACACGAGTAAAAATATGATTCCTCCCGAGATAGACTATATTTTTTGCACATACCTTCTACAAAATAGCTGGTTTTCACCTCATTTTCCAAATTTTTGGCAGATCACTTTTAAGAAAACTTTACTTCTAATAGTAGATTACACTATGAGATTCGCATAGTGCGACCAGTTTTCTTTTTCATTACATCACTAGTGCGAAACGGGTCACTTTACATGCCTGCATACATGCATGGAAAGCAGCTATTTTCTAAAAACAAATTTTCGTTTTTTATCCACTAATCGACAATAATTATATAATGTTCAGTAATTAGTAATGTTATTATATCTTCTTTGGTTATCCGGTAAGTAATTACTCGATTATTGGTAGTAATCCAAAATCGGGTAATTATAGAATAGTAACCAGTTATTATCGAAACCACAATTCGATATTCCGTTTGCGTTCTCAGAATTTAGTGACATTTTTGCTTAAATATCTTAGTATATTTATTGAAATCTTGTGATAACATTGATTTTAGGAGATACTCTTTTATACCCAAAATTAATTTTATTCTGTAAAGCAGGGGTCGGCAACTCGAGGCCCGTGACTGTTTTATAAATAAAAGTCTTAATATATCTACCTACATAAATAAATAATTAAAATAATGTTCACAAACCCTTTTTCTTGTGATATTGAGGATGTACCCAGTCATTTACAAATGAACGTGATAGAGGTCCAATCTAATGATACTCTCAAAAACTCTTCCTTTGAAATCAAAGATCTTGTTAAATTTTATGGCAGTTTGCAGAGCAAACATTTTCAATTCTCAATTACAGAAAAAATAAATATGCTTCTCGTCTCACAGATGAGCATTTGAGAGCTATTCAACAAATTGCAACTACAAACCTGGAAGCTAACATACAACAAATAGCCACTCAAATACAGCCCAACGTCTCACTGTAAAAGAAAAGTTCTCGTTTAAATTTTTAATAAAATTTACATAAAATGTTTTCGAATTAAAATTATGAACAAGTGCGGCCCGCCTTTATTTCAATTTGCCACTATGTGGCCCTTGCCTGCCAAAAGGTTGCCGACCGCTGCTGTAGAGTGTAGAGTAGACAATAGGTAAATAGTCCGTATAGATAATATTCGAAGAACTTCCTTTGATTCTACTCTTATTTCAAAGTAAATTACTATGTAATTCAACTTCGTAAAAAGTTGGAAATTATTATATTTTTAGTGGCAATAACATAAACAAAAATAACTTTTTTTCAGATTGTCGCAAGACATGATATTTGCTTCGATGTGTGGCTTTCAGAAACTTTTGGTTTTATCTGGAATCACTAACTTACAGGAAGTCGACAGAATTAATGATGAACGAATGAAGCCTCACTACATTGCTAATAGTTTCAAAGATCTATTATCTATTATAACATAAATAAAATATATATTTCACAATCATAAGTATATGGTATTTTTTATCACCGACGTACAATCACATACAATTTTAGATTATATTAGAATACCTTTTTATTTCCATGAAAAACCGAGCGGGGTGGCGTAGCGGTGAGAGCACTATAGACTCGCATTCGGGAAGTACCGGGTTTGAAACCTGGAGGAGGCAGAATATGGGACATTTTCCTGCTGCCTCTCGCCGAGAAACGGTTATTCCTGTACCGCCCATCTTGTTGAGGTTTTCCATGGTTTCCTTCAATAATTCCAGATAAATATCGAGATGGTTCCTTATTCAAGGCCATGGCCGATTACCTGTAAAACTCCTATGCTCAAAATTTGCCTACCTTGTCCTAATGTCCCAAAATTCCTTCATTCGCCCATTGCTATTAATTAAGTGAAAGTTTAAAAATCTTGAAAATAACGGGAAGTATGCAGATAGATGGAAAATAGTAATAGTGCGAATGGCGTCTGTTATGACATAAAGTCGAGAAACGGACGTTAAACGCATTATTATTATTTCCATGAAAAAATCATAAATCTATGCTAACTAAAAAATTTCCAAATCATACGGAATGAGTCTTCAAATTGAGTGAGAATTCAAAATAAAAACGCAAATACTGTGTTATTCTTGATTCTTCAACCAATCACTATTTTCAACGATACATAATATATACATAAGATAAGATATTTATTTATTTCATTTGTTACATACATAATATATACATTATACTTACATAATAAGTAGAATCATTTTTTTATGAAAACAAAAAAAAAATACAGACCCGATAGTTTTGTTGGGAAGATGGTCTGTTACGAGTGGTTTTTTATTAACTAGAAAGCAGGAAAGTGTGACTCCCCCGTCAAATTTTTTAATGTTTGTAACAGCTATAGTAACGCCAATATTATTTCTTGTCAAATTCATTTTTACACTGTCAAGTTTTAGTTTTTGTGCGGAATATTTTTCAGTGATTTTAAATTGAGTTAAATAATATGTATTGAACAATTTTAATTGCTATTTAGAATGGAAGGTAACTGTTATTACATTTATAAAGTTAGTATAAAACAACCGTGTACAGGTTTTGTTCAGCAATAAAAGTTGACAATAGGTAAATGATATTGGAACTACATTATTAAGATGCAAAATGAATTAAAAAGTAGATAGTCACGAAATTCTTCCAGATTATTCATATCATAAATTTCTTTTATCTTCAGTTTACTGTTTATAGTCACGCGATTCAAGGTTTGCTTCAAAGGGGGTGCATTTGAACGCTAAAACATAGATCATGTGAAATTTCAATACAAATTTCAAATAGCTATTTTTATTGGACTCTTTTTAGTGAAACTTCTAGACTTTACAACTTGTTTAAAAATATCTTCTCCATTACTTATCCTTGAGACATTTCTTCTTATAAATTTTAAAGATTTAGATCTATATAATAACTTTATTTTATAATAACTGACATAATATTATTGATAAAATTAGGCGCTTATTTAATCTTTCTCATCTGCACCAAAATCTGCTGATACCATTCTGCCTAAATAACAAAATTTATCTTTCACATTTTTTTAAAAAATTCATATTTTTTTACGGTTTGTTAGTATTAAATTTAGGTTTCAGTGATCATTATACAAGATAAAACTCTAAATGATTCTGAAAAAGACACAAATCATTACTACAATGGATATATAGATAATTGTATAAAATGAATTTCATTTTCTAGGCTAGACGGCGAGGAGGTAAAAACATTAAAAAGTGTATTATTCGGGCACAGGCGAGATTATTGTTGGAATCGCTTCATTTTATAGGGTGTAGTTCAACCCCCTAAGTTTGCTTACAAATTGAATTGGTGTGCTTGACTTTATAATTAACAATTAGTAACGAAAATAGTGTTTTTAGGCGCGAATAGCGTAAGCTAAAGCGCCTATATGTACTCGCTTTGTCTGTGAATCTGTGAATCTGTGTGTCACGTTTTTTTGTGTCACGCGTACAGCCCAAACGCCTTAACCGATTTTAAAAAACTTTTTTTTGTTCGATTCGTCTCCGCGTAACTTAGCTCGTAACGTCGGCCGATTTTTGAATTTTGACCCCAGAGGGGAGCAATAAGGAAAAAACGAAGTTTTTCGCTTATAACTCGCTCAATTTAAATCAGATCGGTTCGAAACCTGTCTTAAACGAAAGAGGAGAAAATTTTACATAAGAATCGTACAACAGAAAATGCCCAAACAGTTTTTTTATACACATTTATATAGAAATAAATTCAATCTGATATAACCGATGGAAAACATCTTTCGGTTATCTCTCTCTGTTGCATGGTTTAACATGGCAATTTCAAAATTGCGTATGTTCTGTCTTAAAATAAAATTGGTCGATAATATTATTTATTACAATAATGAAATAAAAAGGTAGCATTTGTTCAAAAACGGATGCCGTTTCAATATTTGTAAAATGCAACGCCTTCTGAGTTAACAATTTGAATAACTAATTATCAGAACATAATACTTTGACAGATGCAAACGTCACTTTTGACATTTCTTACCATTCCGACACCACGGATGAGCGGATTGAAACCAAATTTTGGGAGGATGTTTGATATGCAAATATGAATTGGCCTATTGTTTTTGGGGAACATCGGCGCATGCGTAAAAGAATATATCTCTTATAATGTTGTTTTATATAATAATAATAGGGGAATTATAAAACGGTTGAATAAAAAAAAACTTGGTGACTGATGATGAAATCCTGTTTTAATAACTTGAGATATTAAAATAATATTTGGGTGACTAAATTAATAAGTGAGCGACTAAATTACTAAGTGAGCGACTAGAATGCCTTCGATAATTTTGAAGCAGATATCTTCAACCGATTGAGATGAAAATTTGTATACACGTTTAGTTTGGATGACAATGCATGGTTAGCTGTGTGACGTCACTCTAAATCCAATATGGCGGACTTCTATATATGGTGGACTAATTTTATTATGCTTTCCTACAATATGGGTATCAAATGAAAGGGCTTGCTGAGAATAACTCGAAAAATAAAGTGACGTCACTCAAAAACCAATATGGCGGACTTCTAAAGATGGCGGACTAAGTTTTTTATGCTTTCCTACAATATGGGTATCAAATGAAAGGGCTTGCTGAAAATAACACGAAAAATAAAGTGACGTCACTCTAAATCCAATATGGCGGACTTCTAAAGATGGCGGACTAATTTTATTATGCTTTCCTACAATATGGGTATCAAATGAAAGGGCTTGCTGAGAATAGCTCGAAAAATAAAGTGACGTCACTCTAAATCCAATATGGCGGACGTCTAAAGATGGCGGACTAAGTTTATTATGCTTTCCTACAATATGGGTATCAAATGAAAGGGCTTGCTGAAAATAACTTGAAAAATAAAGTGACGTCACTCTTAATCCAATATGGCGGACGTCTAAAGATGGCGGACTAATTTTATAATGCTTTCCTACAATATGGGTATCAAATGAAAGGGCTTGCTAAGAATAACTCGAAAAATAAAGTGACGTCACTTTAAATCCAATATGGCGGACTTCTGAAGATGGCGGACTAATTTTATTATGCTTTCCTACAATATGGGTATCAAATGAAAGGGCTTGCTGAGAATAGCTCGAAAAATAAAGTGACGTCACTCTAAATCCAATATGGCGGACTTCTAAAGATGGCGGACTAATTTTATTATGCTTTCCTACAATATAGGTATCAAATGAAAGGGCGTGCTGAGAATAACTCGAAAAATAAAGTGACGTAACTCTAAAACAAATATGGCGGAGTTCTAAAGATGGCGGACTAAGTTTTTTATGCTTTCCTACAATATGGGTATCAAATGAAAGGGCTTGCTGAGAATAGCTCGAAAAATAAAGTGACGTCACTCTTAATCCAATATGGCGGACTTCTAAAGATGGCGGACTAAGTTTATTATGCTTTCCTACAATATGGGTATCAAATGAAAGGGCTTGCTGAAGAAAACTCAAAAAAGAAAGTGACGTCACTCTAAATCCAATATGGCGGACGTCTAAAGATGGCGGACTAATTTTATTATGCTTTCCTGCAATATGGGTATCAAATGAAAGGGCTTGCTGAGAATAACTCGAAAAATAAAGTGACGTCACTCTAAAACCAATATGGCGGACTTCTAAAGATGGCGGACTAATTTTATTATGCTTTCCTACAATATGGGTATCAAATGAAAGGGCTTGCTGAGAATAGCTCGAAAAATAAAGTGACGTCACTCTAAATCCAATATGGCGGACGTCTAAAGATGGCGGACTAATTTTATTATGCTTTCCTACAATATAGGTATCAAATGAAAGGGCGTGCTGAGAATAACTCGAAAAATAAAGTGACGTAACTCTAAAACAAATATGGCGGAGTTCTAAAGATGGCGGACTAAGTTTTTTATGCTTTCCTACAATATGGGTATCAAATGAAAGGGCTTGCTGTAAATAACTCGAAAAATAAAGTGAATTTACTCTAAATCCAATATGGCGGACTTCTAAAGATGGCGGATTAATTTTATTATGCTTTCCTACAATATGGGTATCAAATGAAAGGGCTTGCTGAGAAAAACTCGAAAAATAAAGTGACGTCACTCTAAATCCAATATGGCGGACGTCTAAAGATGGCGGACTAATTTTATTATGCTTTCCTACAATATGGGTATCAAATGAAAGGGCTTGCTGAGAATAACTCGAAAAATAAAGTGACGTCACTCTAAAACCAATATGGCGGAATTCTAAAGATGGCGGACAAGTTGTTTATGATTTCCTACAATATGGATATCAAATGAAAGGGCTTGCTGAAAATAACTCGAAAAATAAAGTGACGTCACTCTAAATCCAATATGGCGGACGTCTAAAGATGGCGGACTAATTTTATTATGCTTTCCTACAATATAGGTATCAAATGAAAGGGAGTGCTGAGAATAACTCGAAAAATAAAGTGACGTAACTCTCAAACAAATATGGCGGAGTTCTAAAGATGGCGGACTAAGTTTTTTATGATTTCCTACAATATGGGTATCAAATGAAAGGGCTTGCTGTAAATAACTCGAAAAATAAAGTGAATTTACTCTAAGTCCAATATGGCGGACTTCTAAAGATGGCGGATTAATTTTATTATGCTTTCCTACAATATGGGTATCAAATGAAAGGGCTTGCTGAGAATAACTCGAAAAATAAAGTGACGTCACTTTTAATTCAATATGGCGGACTTCTAAAGAAGGCGGACTAAGCTTTTTTTAATAAAGGGGTATGCGAATTGTCACGCAGTGAAACACGATGGGGCAGAGGTGGAGTTTTTAAAAAAATAATTCCGGGTGAACGATAAACGGGTATGCGAATTGTAATTCCGGGGTGAACGATAAAGGGGTATGAGAATTGTCTCGCAGTGAAACGGGAAGGGCCAAATGTGGAGTTTTTAAAAAAACAATTCCGGGGTGAACGATAAACGGGTATGCGAATTGTCTCGCAGTGAAACGGGAAGGGGCAAATGTGGAGTTTTTAAAAAAACAATTCCGGGCTGATCGATAAATATACACCGATTTTCAAACAAAACACCGGGGTATATGATGTAAAATTTCGCGCCTTGTAATTCTTGAATTACTTGGGCATATACTCCTACTGGTTTTCTTTATTTCCTTTAATATCTCCGTTCCTCTTGACTTTTAGTATAGCATTAAATGCATTGAGAAAGTTGTTCCTTATGAAATTTCCTAAAACATGAGCACTGACAGGTCGCTAAGTGCAATTGTTAACTTGCAAATAGCCCCGAAAGTTAAAAAAACGTTTTTTTCACTATTTTTTACTAAAAAATGACCGCACATAGATGGCTGAAAATTTAAAAATGATGTCTATGTTAACCCAAACATGCATGAATAATTTTAGCGTCATCGGTCAATTACTTCTCGAGTAATTAACGATCACTTTTTTTTGTTTCCTTAATTGCAAATTGCGCCATTTTTTTCAAAAACGGGTTTCGCTGGTCGGACCAAGCCAGAAAAAGCCCCCTCCTGGGCCAAAAGATGGGTACGTCCATGTTAACGTCATAGAAAAAGACAAAGTTTTTGAAACAGAGACAATTTATTCAGATTGAATGCAAGTACATCAACCAATCCTATCATCGGAGAAATCAAGGAATTACATCGAAGAGACGCAGATATATTTTCGATACGCTTTATTGCGTTCACTCAACGCACATTGAGTAGATAGGCAATGATTCATATAGTTAATTAATAGATATATGTGCTAAATACACGTACACACAGTTTAAGAAAAATATCGTTTCAATCTATCAATTATTTTTCGAACAGAAATGATTTAAAATTCTACAATGCTTTTCATATAGAGAAATGTGTATGTTCACGATCTAAGGTCTTTGTCCAAGCAGATTTTTTGACAATCCTTTCTGCAACCCAGCACTAGTGTTTTAAACCCTTGCTCCATCAAAAATTTCATCAATCTCTCTCTTGACTGCTGGCTACAGACCTGACAATTTAAAGTTTCTGCGGTAGTAGTATTATATATGTTTTGAGAGTTTAATGACGTCTATAAACAAATGGATTTTAATCCGACACTGTTCTGCCAGTAATCAATTTGTCAAAAGCAGTTTGCATACAAAAGAATGAACAATTTCGTTTGTAGGCGCATGACTATTGGGATACACCGCCATCCGCGATAGGCACCAATAATCCACGTTCCACTGATAATCGCAACAGGGATGAACAAATCTAGTTGGTTGTTTTGTAAAAAAAATAAAAGTCGGGCACTCGCTAATGTTACTTACAAAAAAAATTAACACTATTTTCATGCAGCGCATGTTGTGCGCAGTATACGTAAAACCCGCTGTTTATATATTATTCAAAAATTTTCATTAAAAAATGCTTTTCAGATAAGTATCAACTTTGGCAATATACTAATGTTTAAAATTGCTTTTTTTTTCATTGCATAAGAAACTATTCAGTTCCCTTCAAATTGTGACTTGCAATTATATAAAATTCTAGCGATCCCGTTCGGCTACGCCCGAATTTGTAGATTGTGGCCGTTTTTTCGTCAACTTGCATTGCAAAATTGGTCTACACGAAAAGCGCCTGTATTTAAACGCGATAATATATTATAGTCTGTATCCTGAAGGTCCATTCTAAATATTGATGAAGAAAATTTTAAGATTGAAGATTTCCTCGTACATCCAAACTTACAAAATTTACCTCTTTATAATATTATAGAGGTCCGTCCCGTTTCATCCGGGTGCGAAAGATATAATTCTGCAAAATATATATCGTTTGCGGCCCGGCGTCTGAACTAACAGCTTTGTGCAAATTGCAATAGATGTCACTATTTGGTACTAAACAGTGTTGTTTGTTTGCTTCTGAACTAATAGTTCAGAACAAACTAAAACTACTTCTGATAGAACAGATGTTACGAGTTACTAAAAAAGGTTTTTTGAGAAAATACCGTAATTATGTACAAAATATTTAATAAAGACTATATTCTATAGCGTAAGTTGAACCAAGCAAGAGACATTTACAAAATTTCATTAAAATACACGGGAATTTTATATAATATCTATATTTTTAAATGAACTCTTCACGGAAAGCTAGGTTGAGCATTACTGTTGTATAAATAATCACTCCTTTGTAGCTGGTTCCGTGAATATTGAACCTGAAAAGAAATAGGAGCTAAGTGATAATTTATAACTAGTGGGTGAGATTTCAAAATGTTGTGAATATCAGTTGTTTTATTTTCATTGAAATAAGATTTCTAATGAAAATAGTACTACATCTGAACATTCATAACATTTGAACATTTTACTCATTAACTAAATAGTGTCAACATGACGACAGGAAACCATAAAAAAACCGGTGAACCTTCTGGACAGATACCCAGTACTCTTTAGTTTTTGATAACCACTAACCAGCTTTCAAAGCTCTGTAGTAATAAAGTGTGTTGTAATTTTTAAAAGACACTATGTGCTATAATAGGGACATAGCTCTAACCCAATGGTTGTAGCGAGAGATTATTATACAGAAAACTACAGAAAAGGATTGTCCATACCACTCACAAATAGATCCATTTCTTTTTTCTACTCTCAACTCAGGCGTACAAAGCGATAATAGAGCACATCCTGCTAACGCGAGCTAGGTGTGCAGTAGTTAGCGCATCGCAACGGATAATTTCTGACTTGCATAGTCTCTCAAAAAAAGTCTGCAGCTCAGAAGAAAGACAAGAAAATAAACATAGTCATGATTTTTTATCTTCTGTAACTTAGTATAAAAAATTCCAGTCAATTGGGCAACGGGACCATTCCAACTTCAAAAAATAAAAACTCTGATACCGCGTGAGGTGACGCGGGTAATGGCTAGTATTCAAAATGATATTAACTATTCGTTGCCATGGTTACCTAAATAGTATGTTCCACGTCATGTAAAAATTAATCAAAGCATGCCTAACTAGTTTATTTCTAACACATCCATAAAAGAAAAGAGTGGCTGATTTTTTTTATTTTCAAAATATTTCCGAAACTATAAAGTTTAGGAAAAAAATTTTCTTACAAAACTTTCTTGAAAAAATAAATACTTAGAATAATAATCCGTTATGAAAAGTATACCATTATTATATAAAATCACCGTTATAGCGTATATGTCTTCTGCGCATGCGCTGCTTGACCCCAAAAACAATAGAGCTCTTCGTATTTGCATCCCAAACATCCTCCCAAAATTTAGGTTATAATCCGCTCATCCGTTTGACGTGTCTCGTGTTCACAGACAAACAGACTAAGACGCACATAGTTTTTCCAAAGATATGTTTTTTTGGATTCGGGGAACCTCAATACGAAAAGATATTGTAAAATTTTTGAAATGTGATTTTTGACCTAAACTAGTACCATTCCCCACTTGTGGGTTGGAATGGTAAAAAATTAAATAAATACAGTTAAAAGTCCGTGTCATGAAATTCTCTATCCCATCAAAAACCTGGTACAAAGAGAATTTCGATCTAAAAAGTGCCAAGTTTTCACTTGGCAAGTTTTCACACACGAGTCTTTTATTTTTAATGTAAACTCTGAAAACTTGCCAAGAGCACTTTTTAGATCTCAGTTCTTTCTGCAGCAAGTATGACCTTGTGAGCTTTCTATAGAGCTACGGACTTATAGAAGACGTCCGACCCTCCCACTCTGAGGGTTTGGAAGAGGGAAATCACAGATTTTTTAATTTCGTCGTTAATTGTACTTACGTGCAACTGTTCTTTTATACCAAATTTCAATATTCTAGTACTACTGAAATGACCTCTCTGACTACGAACCTATAGAAATCTACGCCTCCTGTTCTTAGGTTTTGAAGGGATAAAACTCAGACTGCATACCAAATTTCATATTTCTAAAACTACGGGAATTTCCTAAACATTTTGATGATCAAAAGTAAGTGAGTGATGAAATCAATGAACTTTACGTATATTAATAGAATTGAAAGTAGCACAGCGATAAAATTGAAATTTAGCATGTCACATAAACTTGGCAACTCCACCTTATTTTGAAAATTTGAAACCCGAAATATTACCCATTTCGAAATTACGAGGGTTCAAAAATACATTAAATCGCTTCGATAAAAGGTAGCTAGACAGTGCTCGCCTTAGCGGGTGCACCGCCGTGCATCCAGATAACAAAAGAAATTGTTCAGTCCTTTGAGTTTTCGTTATGTACAAAGAAACCCCCACACTAAGATGATATCCCGATGTATACTTTTGTGTCTAATATTTAAAAAAATATATATTAATCTATATCCCGAATTACAACATTTGCTCTAGTGGATTTAATAAGTGTTTTCATAAATAAAATAGTATAATTTTCGCAATAAATTGGCTACGAGTCGATGAGTCAGCAAGTTTTTATCTATTGTATTGTAACAACAATAGTCCGAACGCAAAATAATTCTAAATTTTGTTTTATACTACCTCAACCCTTTGGGGTCATTAAAGAATCGTTTAGACTACGCGCAAGTGAATTTAAACCCAGTTTTGTATTATAATTATTGTTATGATAGAAATGAGAATATAATTGTTTTGTTTATGAGTAATCAGTTGAAATATAAACTTAATTTAAATTATTCGTTTTAACAGTGTGTGCACTGTGCACAACATTAGATGTGTTTTGTTTGTTTTTATTCTTTTAACCTATATAAACGTAATATTGTCTGAAAAAGGTAGCAATCTGGAAACATTCTGAACAAAACAGCGTTGAAATTTTTCAAATCGTCTAACCCATCGAAAAGTTATGGCTGAACATACATATAAAAAATATACGCGTCGAACATATAACCATACATACTAGACGGAGAGCTGGCTATGAAGAAAATGGGTGACTCGGTGCAGAGCTGAAAATTTGCAGAATAATAGGAGATAGTACAAGTAAGTCGGGAAAAAATTGCCAGAAAGCTAGACGTAAGAAAAAGAGCCGCCAGAAGGCGCTAATTTTGCGAAAAATCAGTGCACTTCTGGCAATTTCTATACTTATTCTGTAATTCAAAACTAGATTATATATTATACAGTGTGTTCATTTCAAAAGTATCCACCCTTAATAACTCCTGACCTGATGTGATTATTGTTTTGAGTGAAAACACGTCGATTTAGATATCGAGGGGGAAGTTCAAAAATGGAACCTAGAGAATTTTAGGTTTCATCCCCTAGCCCCAGCCACCCCCACTTTGAAATTTCAAATGCCACCCCCTACCTTGTGATGCATCATTTGAAAGGGCATAAAATTCTCTATTCAACCATGATAAAAAAAATGAAATCGATCGATTGGTTCTTAAGATAGACTACACAGAAGATGGAAGGTGTGAAATCAATTATTATTAGCAAAACATTGCGGATTGGATACACTGTTGAATTCAACAAACATTTTGAAACACTTATTATTATTTATTTTAAATTACAGTCATAAGAAATTATTTTATGACATGTTCGAAATGGCCACCATTATTTGCTAGACAAAAATACATTCTTCAATAAATAAAATTATCGACCAATTTTTCAGACAATATATTAACAAACAATATAAAATTAATACATTAACGTTTCAATCCGGATTTGGACCTTCTTCAGAATTGATCTAAAAAATATAAAAATAATTAATATTTAAATATAATTCGCTTTTTATAGAATTTTTCAAAATTAATTATGATTGTCAAAATAATGAAAAAAAAATGTATTAATTTTATATTGTTTGTTAATATATTGTCTGAAAAATTGGTCGATAATGTTATTTATTGAAGAGTTCTAATCAGACGTTAATCAAAGATTTGAAAAATACATTCTGTTTTGGAACTCTTCACGAACTTTGACGAATGTTGTATACGTCGCATCATGGAGAAAACACAGTCTCGAGCCAAAACAGAATGTATTTTTGTCTAGCAAATAATGGTGGCGATTTCGAACATGTCATAAAATAATTTCTTATGACTGTAATTTAAAATAAATAATAATAAGTGTTTCAAAATGTTTGTTGAATTCAACAGTGTATCCAATCCGCAATGTTTTGTTAATAATAATTGATTTCATACCTTCCATCTTCTGTGTAGTCTATCTTAAGAACCAATCGATCGATTTCATTTTTTTTATCATGGTTGAATAGAGAATTTTATGCCCTTTCAAATGATGCATCACAAGGTAGGGGGTGGCATTTGAAATTTCAAAGTGGGGGTGGCTGGAGGCTAGGGGATGAAACCTAAAATTCTCTAGGTTCCATTTTTGAACTTCCCCCTCGATATCTAAATCGACGTGTTTTCACTCAAAACAATAATCACATCAGGTCAGGAGTTATTAAGGGTGGATACTTTTGAAATGAACACACTGTATATGTTACCGGCCAAACCCGATTTCAGGACAAACTAGTTTGGCCTAGGACAAACTAGTTTGGCCTAGGACAAACTAGTTTGGCCTAGGCCAAACTAGTTTGTACTAGTATGAATAGTAGACCAAACTAGTTTGTCCTGAAATCGGGTTTGGCCGGTAACATATATATTAAATACATTATATAAGGGCATACTGAAAATTCAAACATGATATAATAATTACGACAAATATTCAAAATTATTAATGTCATTTTGATAGAAATAAAATTAATCGTCATATATTTTCATTAATAAAATTACGTTGTTATAACAACGTAATTTTATTAATTTATTTAATTTTATTTTTATCAAAATGACATTAATAATTTTGAATATTTGTCGAATGTAATTATTATACCATGTTCGAATTTTCAGTATGCCCTTTAACTATATAATGTATTTAATATATATAATATATAATCTAGTTTTGAATTACAGAAAAAGTATAGAAATTGCCTGAAGTGCACTGATTTTTCGCAACATTAGCTCCTTCTGGCGGCTCTTTATCTTCCGCCTAGCCTTCTGGCTATTTTTTCCCTATTTACTTGTACTATCTCCTATTATTCTGCAAATTTTCAGCTCTGCACCGAGTCACCCATTTTCTCCGTAGCCAGCTCTTAACCATACACATAGCCTTCTCTTTTTTGAAGTCGGTTAAAAAACAATCTTCAGTCGATATAATCTTTCTCGTTGATTTGAATCTTAAAATTTATCAGCAGCGTCGAAGATGGAATGATAGTAAATTTTGAAAAGATAAATAATTTTATTAACGCTGCACACGAGACTGGTTTTGCTACTAAATTCCTTGCTAGATTTGGCTGTTAGGTTTCATGGGTGCTGTGGCGCTGGATTTCGTGATGGCTTTTATGTGTTCGTTTCACGCGATGCGTGTTTTGAAGCTGGCTTTGTAGATGAGTTCGATGCGGACACAGTGATACTTCGAATGTTAACAAAAGTTAACGCTTATTGTCGATAATTTTATTTCTTTGAATAAATAAATTCAACTCTTTCTTCTCCTTGGTCACATTTTTATAGATTTTTTTAAAAGTAGAATTGACAACGTTCCACTTTCTAGGGAAAGAACATCTCCTATAGAGAACATACCTCCTGGAACTAGGAATATTATATACGTCACCGGGATATTGTCAAATCCGTGATATTGTAATTTCACTAGTGAAATTACAATATCATGATTGAAAAAGAGTTGTAATATTGTAAAAAATGCCGAAAAAATTTTAGAATCCTTTCAAAATTGAAATGTAACTTTTTAGTAAAGATTAAAATGTGCTGCTAAAATTTTAATGAAACTGGCCCGACAGGATTGGACTTACAAGTGTTATGAAAACACCAGTTAACGTATACAAATTTACCTACTGAACGGTGTATTTAATTTGGTCCAGATATTTAATTGATAATAATATGACAACTCTAGAGCTTAGAATTTTTTAAAATTATGAATTCAATGGATATCCCTATTTCTAAAATCTCGCTAAACATATATAGGTATGTAGATAAAAATCTATTGGTTTTTAGGCTATGCGCCAATGGACATTTTTTCTTAGTGACCTTTAAACTATAAAATAAAACCATTTTCGATCAATTTAACCGAGAACCAAATCTCATTAGCTTTGTGCGGGGTCGTTTGGTAGACATGTTGGAATTTATCACCGCACAAAGCCGGTTTAAAATGTAGTCATTCGGACCTTAAAGAGTGGTATTTAGAGGTTAAAAACATTTTTTGAACCCAAAAGTACCGAAAAAAATCTCAGAATTGTTACAAGTTTTAAATTTAATCCTTTAGTAATTATTAAATTGTGCTGCTAAATTTTAATAAATCGGCCCGACAGGAATGAAAACGCTAGTTAGAGGATACGAATTTCATACCTACTGTCGCAGAAGGGTGTATTTAATTTAGTGTAGATGCTGGATTGATGATAATATTGAAATAAGAAAAACTTAAGGGCTGTATTAAGGGCCGTTATTATTTTCATTTTGTCCATAAAGAAACTTAAGTTCACATAATAAAACCATACTTCCTATATAGGTATTATCAAATACACAATATTGTCGGCAGGATTTTAGAACTGCAACCCCAGTTTTTTTATTTGTTTTATTTCAAAAGAGACGCAAACAGTAACCGTGTAACAACAGCTTTAGTAGCGTGTGTAGATTTCCATATGTGTTACACGATAGTAGTGTGATAGCCGATTTTTACAGCTATCATTCGGATATAGGATCAGACTAAAACAGTTTCACGGAAAACATGCAATAAATAAATCCGAGCGAATCAAGCCGCGGAATCGCGCGTACAAAGCTGAACCGAACCAATAACTGAACATTTGTGCCAACGAACGGGTTGATAGAATAATCGACTAAACATTTAAATTATCTGTCAATCATTGAATTGTTAAAATTGTGATAGTGAACTGTGCTACAGTTAATTAGTTTACGTGGGCACAAAATACTGAAACGTGTTGTTGAAACTCTTAAACCTGATTCAAATTTTAACGAACATTTAATTCATCTTACTTTTTAAATTAATTTTTGAAAAAAAAACAAATATTAAGATTAAAATTTTTATTTGAAAGTGTTGATCTATAGCAAAAATAACAAAAAAAAGAAAACTTTCGTTAAACTTTAATATCACGAGACTATAGTTTATAGACGCTCGACAATAGAGAGCATTTTCGAATCAAAATAACTTAAAGATTATAAAAAAATTAATTTACTGCAGAAAACAGTTTATAATAAATTAAGTGAAGCTTCATAATTGTAAATCTTTTTAAAAAAATGAAGCGGAATTTTTAAATAACATCCCGTAAACATAAATATATCAGCTAAAAGTTTGTAGTTATATTGTTAATAATACCGGCATCTAATTTAAATAATTATTAAAATATGATGTGATCATCGGTTATTGTTCAATTAACTTAATTTTTTTCGGCAATGAGAACTACAGATTACACTGATATGGAAGTTAAAAAGGGTAATTTATCGGTACTAGATAGTGATAATTAGTGATGTGCCGGATCGTTAAAAATGTATATCCGCGGATACGGATCTGAATACGGTATATGGTTTCAAGATCCGCGGATACGGATACGGATCTTAATTTTCTTAGAGTACGCGGCGGTAAATATTGCACATCGACCTTTGGAAAGAGACTATCTGTTATTGGAAAAAGTTATTGACCTCTTTAAGAGTTAACTCTCATAACAGATTGTCTCTTTCCAAAGTCGATGTGCAATATCTCATTATAAAGATAGTTGATTTAGTACCTTTGAGTTATGTACTATTGGTATGGTACTCACTACAATAAATGTTTGCAATATAAAGGTGCCAAAAACGTTTTAAAAAAATAAAAAATAATCTGAATGGAATTTAACAGGTTTTCGTTATTACCTAATCACCTATATATATAAAATTTCATCTATGAATTGAAAATTAATAAGGTAAAAGATCCGTACAAGATCCGCCAAAAACTAACGGATACGGATACGGATCTTTCTTCTCCCTCGGATATCCGCGGATACGGATATTTGGCACATCACTAGTGATAATAGCCGGATGTGCAGCTGCAGAAATATATTTGTAACCTTCCGATGTATTACCATTCCAACCCACAAGTGGGGAATGGTACTAGTTTGGGTCAAAAATCACTTTTCAAAAATTTTACAATATCTTTTCGTTTTGAGGTCCCCCGAATCCAAAAAACATATTTTTGGAAAAACTCTGTGCGTCTGTTAGTCTGTGAACACGATACAGGTCAAAAGGATGAGTGGATTGAAACCAAAGGGTATAGCCGGATAGATATGGCGAGTTGGCCCCCAAATGGCAACCTATATCGAAACTTATGTTTTAATGTCTACTTGATGTACGAACTCTTTTTATATATGTGTTACCCCCGCACCCCCCTTTGACCTTGAGATATAGAGCAAAAACCAGCCTACCTACGACTAACGTTCAAAGAGACATATCTCGAAAACTAATTGAGCTAAAGAGGTAAAACCAACGCGAGCATTTAGGTAACCTTTAAGAGCACATTTTATATTTTTTTTGGATTTTTGCGAATAATTACACACAATATTAAAAAATAAACAAAAATATAATTTTCAATTTTTCAGTGTTCTCTGTGACTTACAATCACTGAAATAATATATATTGTGGCACTTGATATGCACTACTACACATACAAATTGCGTTAGAAAAAAGTTGGTGCAACACTTCGAAAAAAAATTTTTTTGACGCGCATCACATCATATAAGGATACAAACTTGACATAGTACACACATATATAAATATTTTATTAATTACAATTATTGTTAGAATGGATTGAATGAAAATATAAACAATTTTCAGGAAAATATTGATTTCATACGGCGCGGTGCCGGGAATTATACGAGCGGTAGCGAGTTCGTACTTGTTATTGCACTGCTTGTTATTTATACGTGCTTAAGAGTTAAGACTTTATTTATTTACACCACCATGGCATCATTTTCTGTCGGAAGTAGCTATTATTTATTATTTGTAGCTATTATTTTATTTTGTTATCTATAATAATGTCAGATAATATGTGTAAAAAATAAGACTCTTCGTAAGGTTACTGGTTATAAAAAAAAGTTATCAAAACTGACAAAAACGCTAATTTGTTTAATTAATTTAATGAAATTATGACGTGGTGGTGTAAACACATAAACAGTCTAACTCTTAAGCACGTATAAATAACAAGCAGTGCAATAACAAGTACGAACTCGCTACCGCTCGTATAATTCCCGGCACCGCGCCGTATGAAATCAATATTTTCCTGAAAATTGTTTATATTTTCATTCAATCCATTCTAACAATAATTGTAATTAATAAAATATTTATATATGTGTGTACTATGTCAAGTTTGTATCCTTATATGATGTGATGCGCGTCAAAAAAATTTTTTTTCGAAGTGTTGCACCAACTTTTTTCTAACGCAATTTGTATGTGTAGTAGTGCATATCAAGTGCCACAATATATATTATTTCAGTGATTGTAAGTCACAGAGAACACTGAAAAATTGAAAATTATATTTTTGTTTATTTTTTAATATTGTGTGTAATTATTCGCAAAAATCCAAAAAAATATAAAATGTGCTCTTAAAGGTTACCTAAATGCTCGCGTTGGTTTTACCTCTTTAGCTCAATTAGTTTTCGAGATATGTCTCTTTGAACGATAGTCGTAGGTAGGCTGGTTTTTGCTCTATATCTCAAGGTCAAAGGGGGGTGCGGGGGTAACACATATATAAAAAGAGTTCGTACATCAAGTAGATATTAAAACATAAGTTTCGATATAGGTTGCCATTCGGGGGCCAACTCGCCATATCTATCCGGCTATACCCTTTTGGAAGAATGTTTGATATGCAAATATGAAGAGCCCTGTTGTTTTTGGGGAAAATCGGCGCATGCGCAGAAGAGATATATATATATATATATATGCTATATCGCTGTTTTTTATATAATAATGGTATACTTTTCATAACGGCTTATTATTTTATTTATTATTTCAAGAAAGTTTTGTTAAAGATTTTTTTTTCTAAACTTTATAGTTCCGGAAATATTTTGAAAATATTAAAAAATCTTCTGTTCTTTTGTTTTGTAGATCTGTCAGAAATAAACTAGCTAAGCATGCTTTGATTAATTATTTTTTACATGACGTGAACATATTATGTAGGTAACCTTGGTAACTAATAGCAAATATAATATTGAATACTAGCCATTACCCGCGTCACCTCACGCGATATCAGAAATTGTATTTTCTTTACTATACTATACCAAATATCAACATTTTTAAGTTGGAATGGTCCCATCGTCCAATTGGCTGGATTTTTTTCTGTTTTTTTTTTTTTTTTGTTATTGAATCAGTTGCTTCAAATCTTCTGTTAACTCACTGTTACAAAAAAAAATGTTATCTGCCTTTTCCAGTACTACAATTTCTTGCTGCGCGTTTGTTGGAGTAAAACTTCTTTAGGCGCGACTTGAGAGTAACGCAGATCTTTTTTCAGACGAAAATGTTTACGCAGTTCCGTTAATTAAAGGCATCCACTGACAGATGGCGGTATCAAAACGCATCTGTATAGAAAACATAGCTACGGATGCAAACCAATAAGCATATAATATATAGCCAACGTAATTTAATTTACAGATGATTTAATTTGTGAGTGAATATTTCCCAAAAAGTGAGAGTGGTAAAAGCAAATTGAATGAAGTTTTACTTCAACCGCGCGTAAAAATTACATGCACTCATGTTTCTTCAGAAAAAATCACAATTTATTACAATATAATATAGACTTTTTAAATAATATCTTTAAAATATTTTACTCGTGCTAAAAAATTGATCAATACCTATTACTAGCAGATTAATTTTATTAGCTGTGCGCCTACTCGTCAATGACGAAGTAAAATCTATTTAAGTAGAAAAATACAGATCATATTTTATGCACTTCGCATACTTTGTAGCTTTAATTTTTAATGATTATAATTTCATAATAAAACCTGAAGAATGTTAAAAAAATACATATTTTAGAAAGATAAAATATTAAATTTAAACAGATATTATAAGCACACATGATTGTCTACGATAATTAATTCATTGTTTCAGGATTTGATTATGTGCTTGTTCGTCAAAAGCCTCAACGCATTGCGTTCGGATCAAGTGAGGAGCGTCAAGTACTTCCAATAATCAAAGGGTTAACTGGTTTTATGCGATTATATACTTCGGAGTACTTGCCTAAGCTTGGTCCACAACTGTACGACACCAGTCGGGTCTGCTCGGCTTTCGCTACTACCAATAATAAGGTATAATCATATATTTAATAAATAATTTACTATATAAAACATTGTCTATCAACTCCATATATTTAATAATTTACTATATGAATAATTGTCTATCTACTCAATGTGCGGTGAGTGAAGGCAACAAAGCTTATCGAAAATATATCTGCGTCTTTTTCTTCGATGTAATTCCCTGATTTCTCCGATGATAGGGTTGGTTGATGTACTTGCATTCAATCTGAATAAAGTATCCCTGTTTCAAGAACTTTGTATTTTTCTATGACGTTGATATGGGCGTACCCTGCTTTTGGCCCAAGAGGGGACAAATTAGAAATTTCTTAAGCCGGGTCCCCCGTGCTTGTTTTGCCCTCCTGGATACGCCAGTGCTTTTAAAAAAAGACAGAAGTATATGTTTGCACCTAATGGTTCGATCGCGATTTTATTATTTTTTTATGCTTATAGTATAGAATAAAAGTATATGGGGATAATAATGGGTATAATAGTGGTCCCCAATTATTTTTCGTGTGGGTTCGTTTCTAGACAGTGTCGAATTTTCGCGCTCCAGAAAACTTAAGCTCCCCCCCAACTTCTTCTATTATCTTCTTCCACTTTATGTGCAATACACAATCTATACCAGGAAAAAAAGTGGATAAAATATCAATCAATTATGGTATTTGATGTCTGATCTCTAATTATTTTATGAGAATGATTCTTTATTATTTTCTGAAAATACACGATCCGTAAAAAAATTGCCTGCAATCCGAATACGGGCCGCGATCTGCCATTTGGTGACCACTGATATACATACTTATATTAATCATAAACATTAATTCGTAAATTGACATAATATAACCTATCCTAAATGACGTGTCAGCACAGAAATTAAGTATATAAGATAGTAGGTTGAGATGAAACAATATTATATAGCTTCCTCGCCGGGCTTTACCACGCTAGATAGCAACAACAGCAAGTATTTTCCCCGTTAAAATATTCAATTTATCCACCGGTCTACCCGATCCAGATATATACAACCATTTGGTCAACGCACGCCAGCCAGCCAGCGCTTTTTATTCCGACTTGATTAACAAATATTGAGATTTTAAACTGAAAACTTAATATTGTAACATATGTACAATATGTTTATCAAAATGAATATTATTCAAGGATAGTGTAGCTTTTTATTAGTGAAACAATTTTTAGAATAGGTTCAGTAATTTCGGAAACTATATATAGAATAGAATAGAATAGAATAGAATAGAATAGAATAGAATAGAATAGAATAGAATAGAATAGAATAGAATAGAATAGAATAGAATAGAATAGAATAGAATAGAATAGAATAGTTTAGTCAACATTTACATATTGTATGCGACAAGTCATAAAAACATTAAAATCATTATGATAAAAAAATTTAACATTCGAGTTAAAAACTGTATTTAAAAAAATCATTTAGACTATAGAATTCTGAGTCTATCAGAGTCTGCTTAAGATTTTTTTTAAAACAATTGTACGGCATAGTTTGGTAGACCTCCGGCAGATGATTAAATAATTTGATACAATTGTAGTATGTGCCCTTCTCAAATATGGCTAGCGAATGCGCTGGTACACGTAGATCTTCACCTCTAGTGGGATATTTATGTCGTAGCTTAGCCTCTTTAAATGTTTCCGGGTGTTGCCTCATGTAGCATAGACACTCAAAAATATATAAACAAGGCACGGTCATCAGTCCATGTTGTCTAAAGACAGTTCTGCAGGAGTTGTTCACTGGTAAATCGGCTAAGATGCGTACTGCACGTTTTTGCAGTTTAAAAATAATCTGTATATTTGAAGCACCCCAAAAAAGTAAACCGTATCTTAATTTAGATAAGAAAATTCCATAATACATATCCCGTATGGTATGATAGTTTGACGATTTACTTAAAAATTTCATTGCATAGCAACATTTGCTTAGATTCTTGGCCATGCTGTTAATATGAGGCGACCATTTGTAGTGTTGATCTATAGTGACACCAAGAAATTTAACGTTTTCGCTAAGTGGTACATTGACATCTCCTAATTTCATTTTGACAGGAATTTGTAAATTAGTTTGCTGGTTTCTGAATAAAATTATATTTGTTTTGTTTTCATTCAAAATTAATTTATTTTTTATACACCAGGTACTTATTGTTCGAAATGTTTCTTTTGTCTTAATCGTTAATTCGTGTATGTCTTTTGCTTTGATTAGGAGATTGGTGTCATCTGCATAACAAACAGCACTTGCTTCTGTTAGGTGTTCCAGTAAATCATTGGTATAGAGAATAAAAAGCAGCGGACCTAACACGCTGCCTTGGGGTACTCCAATATTGACAGTATTTTGCTTGGATTTAAAGATACCTTCAGACAAATTTAATTTAACATGTACCATCCTGTTGGTAAGATAGGTTTTTAGCCATTTTAAAGGTGGGCCTCTTATGCCATAGCTGTACAGCTTGTCTATTAAAATATCGTGGTCTACACAGTCGAAGGCTTTCGACAGATCTATAAACATACCGAGTGGAATCTCTCGACTTTCAAATGTTTTAAGTATATTTTGCGTAAATTCAAACATTGCCGTAGTAGTTGAAAACGATTTTCTAAATCCGTGCTGGCACTTGCTGAGAATTTGTTCCTTTTCAATAAAAGCTGTAATACGACTGCACATTATGTATTCAAAAATTTTTGAAAAGGTTGATATCAAACTAATAGGTCTATAATTAGTTATATGTTCAGTATCGCCTTTTTTAAAAACTGGAGTAATAACGGAAAGTTTCAATTTATCAGGAAAATATCCTTCTTCCAAAGATGCATTAATAACGTGCACTAGTGGATTTAAGATACTCGGATAAATACTTTTTAGTAGAGAGCTTGATAATTCATCATATCCGGCTGATTTTTTATTTTTTAGTGTTTTTATAACTGTGGTTAATTCCTCTTTTGTGCATGGATATGCAAAGAAAGTTTTGTTATATAAATCTAATCCAGTATCATGGGTAAATTGAGTCTTATTTTGGATTAAGTCCTCGGTCGCGTTTACAAAGTAATTGCAGAAGATGTCGGCTACTTGTTCGGGCTCATTAATCAAAACACCCTTAAAATTAATTTCAGGAGACTTGAAATTTGAAGGTTTTTTATTTGTGTGCTCATTTATTATGCTCCAAACAGTTTTGCTTTTATTTTCACTATTTTCAATAGGTCATATGCATGAGTCTCCAAATTAGTTTAAATTTTTATTTTGAAATATATTTTAGTTGCTGATCATATCGTAATGGTTATTTTATTAATCTACTCGCTGAAAAAAATACAAATAATAAAATAGAAACGTAGAAAATACGCGCTATTTTCGAATTTTCAAAACGCAGCGTGACGTCAGAGTATATATCAATAACAGTTTCCATGGCGACTGGGTCGTCTCACAGTAAGATTACGTCAGTATTTAGAGAAAACAACAAATAAACTTCATTTAGAACATTGACAATTTGACATCAAAGTTGACATGCATCATATATCGTGACGTCACATAAGCCCGCCAACATGGCCGATTGTTTAAACTGTCTATTTTTG
The DNA here is from genome assembly GCA_963575645.1 of Xanthostigma xanthostigma. Classification (NCBI taxonomy): domain Eukaryota; kingdom Metazoa; phylum Arthropoda; class Insecta; order Raphidioptera; family Raphidiidae; genus Xanthostigma; species Xanthostigma xanthostigma. The sequence continues at coordinate 30,578,999 of OY754469.1, read as the reverse complement.
AATGTGAAATTTAATATTTTTTTTTCTTATGATAATATTACATTTTTAAATGATTATTAATTTTTTTTCGTATTATGGTTGACTAAATAATTTATTAAAAATATAAAAAAAATACATGCATATGACCTATTAGCTTATCGTAGTATGCTTTTTTAGCTGTAGTGAGTTTATTTTGGAATAAAATTTTATATGTACGGTACAGATCTTTAAACTGTGGGTATTTTAGTGAAAATTCCAGATATCCTTTTAACTGACTATTCATTTCTATTAGTTCCGGGGTAATCCATTTACAATTTTTTTTATTTTTATTCATATATTTTTTTAATGTAATCAGTGGGAAGCAGTGATTGAAGTATTGCATAAACAGGTTATGAAAAATGTTGAATTTTTCGTTGGCAGACTCACTCGTATACTGTAGACCAGTCCTCGTTCATAAGTGCATTAAGAAATTCGTCTTTGTTCTTTTGGCTAAAATTTCGTTGTTGAACATGCGAACAATTATCTGATTTATTTAAGAAAATTTGCACAGTTTGCGCCATATGATCAGATATACATGACTGAATTACAGATGAATTATAGAAAACGCTTGAGTTAATTAGAATATTGTCAATGCATGTTTTCGATGTATTGGTAACACGTGTTGGAACATCAATACAGTGTATTAGGCCATAGCTACTAATTAACAGTTTAAATTCTGCGATATTGCGTTGTTCTGTATTATTTTTTGATAAAAAATTTATATTGAAGTCTCCCGTTATTATAATAATAGCTTCTTCAGTGTACGCAAGTTCTAAAAGCAAAGCCATCTTTCGTAAAACTATTTTAAAATTTTTATTTGGGGGTATATATATAACTACAATTACAAATTTTGTATTAAATAGTTTAAAATTCGCTGCTGCGCATTCAAAGAGATAACCTTCAGACAAATTATTTATATCATTGCGAATGACTGGAGAGATTTCGGACGATGCATATATAGCACAACCACCATATTGTGTATTCTTAACGGGTCGGCAATAAGATGTTACTAAATTGTATCCTGGAAATGACAGACCTTGTAAAATTTCATTTGTTTGCCAGTGCTCTGTAAGACAGACAATATGATTTCCTTTAAAAAGTAATTCTAGTTGTTCTGTGCAGTTTGTTACACTTCTTACATTTTGATGTAAGATTTTTACATTCGCAACATAACTTTTTAACTTGTAATTTGTGTTGTTGAATGACTGTCCTTGAAATTCCCTAAAAAAGCTGGTTGATGCTCATTTTTTCGATGCTTCGGGAAGTAATATCGATTTATTAACACATTATTTGGCCAGAAGTCAGGGTTCTCTAATGTTTCTTTAAGTTTAAAATTTGCCCCTACTCGAAAGCAGCTATTTTTGCCTTTTGTAGGAAGTGCTTCACATTCAAAATTGTTGTTAGGTAGTTTTTTTTGCAGGTAGTTAATAACAGTTTCGGTTGAAGTCCCTGGTTGGACCTTTCCTACGAACAACCAGATTTTTTTATCTGCTGCTTCGAATCCACCACATTCTTTTGATGTACCGATCACTGTAGATTTTTTTTTCTTATATTGGACTGTTTTGTACCCATCATCAGGTGTTGCATTTTCTTGTTGAATTGTTAAAACATCTTGTTTAATTTCGATAGCTTCTTTAGTAACTTTTATTTCATTCAAGGTTCCAGTATTCACCGCAGTAGCTTTTGCGATACTCCTTGTAGCTACGCGGTCGCGATCTGTTGAGTCATTATTTATGTTTGGTAACTGCTGATTGCTGTTATCGTATTTATCTTTATTGGTCGAACTTTGTTTTACCGACTGTTCAGTTTTCTTAATCTCATTTTTATCTAAAACATTTAGAATTTTTTCATAATTTGCAATTTTATTATTCATTTCTTTTATTAAGATTGAGTTTTGTTTCACAATATTAGTAAGGAGCAAAATTTTTTCAAACACTAGTTCATTAAAACTCAGTTCAGACTTTTCACTTTGTACGCTGCACTCTTTACAGACCCATTTCAGGCCAGAAATTTTATTAATTACTGTAAAATCACTTTGTTTTAATCCCATGCACTTTAAATGGAATTTTTGTTTGCAGAGACCATTGCATGTCATATATTTTCCTTGTAGATCAATAATTTCATTACAAATATTGCTACCACAGAAAACGACGTCTACTTCTTCCGCCATCTTGACAGTGATATAAACCCCTACATAAAGTTAACCTTCCAGTTTGAGTGGACTGTGGAGGGAATCCCATATTTTTAATTTTGCTGTTACTTGTATGTGAAACCCGGCTTTCTAGGATTATGGACCCTCGCATTTTGAGATGTTAGAGGAGGACTATCACAGATTTTTTTTTTATTTTGTCGTTACATGTACGTGAAAACCAGCCGACTTACCAACCTTCAGCTTTCTAGGATTACAGACCTATTATTAGAAGCCTGAGGGGACGGAGGGGAGAAATTACAGATTTTTCTTAATTTTCTCGTTAATTGTACGTGAAACTCAGTCTGCATACCAAATTTCAATTTTCAGCATTCTGGTACTAGCCTATAGAGTCTGCACCCACCCACATTGAAAGGTTATAGAAGGGAGAAATCAAAGATTTTATAGTTTTCTCACTAATTGTATATGAAACCTCAGCCTACGTACCAAATTTTAGCATTCTATAACTACTGGAATGACCTCTCTGATTTTTGGGGTTTGGAGAGAGAAAAACACCATTTTTTTTTTATTTTCTCATTACTTGCAATGAAATCCAGTCTACATATCATATTTCGGCTTTCTATGACTACGATCAATATCGGTGAGTGAGTTAGTGAGTGAGTGAATGAGTAAGTGAGTGACTGTTAGTGAGTGATGAATTCAATGATCTTTGCATATTAATAAAATCAATTAGCTATTTTATTATTATATATTTTTTATTATGCTTTATCATAACAGTCGTGTTTGAAAATACATAACTTTATGATTCTCAGTCATCTTATTAATTTTTTCTTCAAATAAGGCAGAGCCGCAAAATATTAGTAAGTCTTAATGCTCTCAGTATGCTTTAAAATTGCATTTCTATAAGACCCCACTTTCATTAGCCACCTGCCATGGGGCTGTCGACCTCATCTATCCCAGTGCTTTATTAGATACCCCTAAACTTTATACTGGTTTCTCATACGATTTTTACTTGAAATCTAGATCTAAGAATTTAATTTGTTTTCAACTACATAAATGAAGATCTCCATTTAAATCTTTCTAAGAAATTATGGAATATTTCCTTCACGGCACTAAGAAATGTTTGTCTGTATTAAAACACGTTTTGATTAATCAATTAAATTAAAGACGCTCGAGGATTCAATCGTAATATCTAGACAGATTTCATATTCTGTAAGGCTACTGTCGTTAATAAATATTCGTGTTAAAAAAATTCCTCTAGATTTCAATGTTCTCTCCTTTGTTAATAGAAATGGAGCACTAAAGGTGTGAGTAGTCTTGCAAGTACTGCACCGAGATTCGTAGACAAAACTGATCTTGGGCCGCCATGCACGCGCTACGAAGTAGGTTACCAGTGGGCTTCGTCTAAACGTAATAAAGAACCGTTTAATTCTGGATCTGAACGGATTTCTCACTTTCCTGACAATAATCCTGGGTAAGAGCGGTAATATTCATTCATATTTCTGATATATGCTTGCCAGCTTACATAAAAATTCATTTCTAATCTCAAACATATATGAATATCGAGACGGTATCATACTCACAGCCTTCCTAGGATTGCTGGTGCCCCAGGCAAATTAGGATTTGTTACCCAGATCAGATAATTTGAAACATAAGGACTACACCTAGGCGCATGAGTCAATAACTTGAAATTAGTACATTTTAATTAACGCCCTGTAAAAATGTCAAGCTTTTATCTCAGTGAGGCCTCATTTTGATAAAATCGACCTAGTTAGCAGTCAGTAGAAGCTTGGAATATCTGACTGCTGCAGCTGACTAGGTCTGACTGCTTTTTAGTGGATTAGCCATATGGCACATACACTATTGGCGTCGGTTGAATGGCGAGACCGTAATTTCTCGACATTTCATAGCCTCCTGAACATTTTACAGTGAAACCTGGTTAAGTGGGACCTGGATAAGTGAGAAACCTCTATTATTGACAGTTGCAATGAGGTCCCGGTTCTTTTTCATTAAATTACCTCTGTTAATGGGACTTTTTGAACCTGGTTAAATGAGATTTGAATTCTAAGACTTTTTCGATGTTTACCTCTATAATTGAGACTCTGTAGTTCAATTATTGCCTGTATAAGTGAGACAAATTAATCAGGTTTTAACACGTATTGACATGTTTGTTTACATACATTTCGACCTCTGTAAGCGGGAGCCTCTGTAAATGAGACAACTATAATTTTAAACCTGCTTAATTGGAAAACTGGATTATTGGAAACCCTCAATAATATTGGTACATATGGCTTGGTCCCTTGAGATCCCAATTAACCAGGTTTCACTGTACATATTATATTTGTGTACGGACAACAACTTTCGAATGAATTAATTGATTTTAACGTTTGGACCACATATTGGATCCATAACCGCACGAAGTCTATTTAAAATGGGTCCATTCGGACCATTTTAAAGGTGGTTTTTATAGGAATTGAAAAGTATTTTTGGGCCCAAAAATGCGAAAAAATTCTCAGAATCGTTTCGAAATTGAAATTTGGCCTTTCAGCAATGATTAAAATGTACTGCAAAATTTTAATAAAATCGACACCACAGGACCGAACTTACAATTTTTTTGAAAACGCCAGGTTGCGGATATGGATATACGTACTGAAGGGTGTATTTAATTTGGTGCAGATGTTGGATTGATAATGACATTGCGCAATTAAAAAAAATTACTATTTTAAGGAACGTATTAATTAAGAGATTAAATTTTTTATTATGTCCAAAAACAAACTTAACGTCACATAATAAAGCCACACTGTCTGTATTAGCAAATACACTACCTATATTGTCGGCAGGGTTTGGCATTGCGACCCGTTTTTTTTTTCATTGTACCTATTCGATAAATTAAATTTGTACCAATATAGGGTTTTATAAAATACTAGTTTTTTTACACATTTTGAAATCTCGACCGCTGACTTGCTATTGTAGTATTTATTTGCAATAGACGCTTATGGCCTCAGCTGTTTATAAGCTACAACCTATAAATATATATTTATTTACATCCTAAATACTCAGTCAAAACATTAGCCTTTAAAAAAATCTTACAATTTTTGATATCAAGAGCTTTTGGACTCCTACTAAAATTTCGTTTTATAAATTCGTATTGCGAACAGTGGATTTTCAAACACATTGGGGTAAGAACTAAAAATTAAAGTAAAACTGTTTTTATCTGAATAAAAATTAATGTAAAAAATGTAATTTTTCAGACCTGGTTCATATCCGACGCAGTTAAAACAGAATCGTGGAATACCAATGGCTCATACACTAGGAGGTCCCATGCACATAGTTCCAGCTGTGGAAACCAAGTGTGTGGCCTACAATCTAGACAAATGTGAAATGTGTGAGAGAACCCCAGTAGGTGATTATTGGCAGAAAGAATATACCAACTTCTTGTGCCTTGATTGCATGAGCGATGAAAGAAAAGAACACTATAAATATACCAATAAACAACTGGATGAATATAAGGTATACAATTAAATTTATTAGATGCCATTATGACTACTCACTCAAAAACTTTAAATAGCAAGAGGCGTTTTGTTTCACCTCATTTGAAAGGTATATTTCAATTCTCTACACATCTATTAAAAAGAAAGAAAAAATTGAAAATCAAATTATTCGTTCTCTAGTTGTTTTTATTCTGTTTTGATTGTGCAATATGCACATTCAACCATATAATATTTAAAAATTTACTATATAAATCAGTGATTCCCAAAGTGGTCTATATCGACCCCCAGGGGTCGACGTCAAGTTGCAAGGGGTCCATGTCAGCGGGAAAAAAAAATTGGGGGTTCATGAAATGAAAATGGGGGTCGACGATAGTGAATCTCCTAACAAAAAAAGAAACAAACTGGACATCGTTAACCGAAGAGATTTAAGATTAAATCTAACTAAATTGATGCCAAATGTTAAAAATGTATTATTAAAGCATCAGGTTCATTCCTCACACTAAAAACATTTATTATTTGCTTAGTTATTTTATGTAACAGAAAGTAAATTTTAATTTGATTCGTTTAATTTGAATCTAATTAATAAATGTATAAAACTAATACATTTCACACTATACATTTCACTACCGTTATAAATTTAAATCATTCAAAGTGAGTAACACTATACCGGTTGTCAAAAATACATTTGAAATTAATGAATTTGCAAAAAATCAATATCAGATAAGCAGGGGATCTACCCAAAACCGAAAAACATGGCAAGTGGTCTACGAAACAAAAAAGGTTGGGAGCCTCTGATATAAATCATTGTCTATCTACTAAATTTGCGGTGAGTGAAGGCAACAAAGCGTATCGAAAATATATCTGCGTCTCTTTCTTCGATGTAATTCCCTGATTTCTCCGATGATACGATTGGTTGATGTACTTGCATTCAATCTGAATAAAGTATCTCTGTTTAAAAAACTTAGTCTTTTTCTATGACGTTAACATGGGCGTACCCACCTTTTGGTCCAGGAGAGGACAAATTAGAAATTTCTTAAGCCGGCTCCCCCATGCTTGTTTTGCCCTCCTGGATACGCCAGTGCTTACGGCTTAAAAATAGACAGAATTATATGTTTGCACCCTAATGTTTCGATTGCTAGTTTATTCCTATGCTCAGTATTGAATAAAAGTATGTGTTCAAAACAGAATAAAATGCAGTAACGTTCATTTTAAACAACAACAAAAAATCCTACCACGGCTAGATACGATTGATACGACTACCAAATTAGAAAAGAAGCTTCCAAAATGAAAATATTTTTTATAAATAGGTATATACAGCGTGTTAACAGAAAGTGGCAACAGTGAATAATTCGTATATCATACTGAAACAAAAAAAAGTTTAAATAGTTTTTTATTCAACTCGGGATTTACTATGTAACTATCGGAAACGGCTGAGGTATCTTTTTTTGTACTCTTTGTACTCCAAACTCAACCGGAAGTGTAGGTACACTGTACAGTCTACAGACATTTTTTTTTCAAATGACGACATGTTTTTTACATTTTAGAAATCTCTATTTTTCTCTATAAATTCATATAGAATTTTAAGTTTATACATTAGAAAATATTCGAGAAATGCGTTATCAATTTATTAATTAAATACACAGTAATAATTATTAATCATAACACTCCACACATATAAAAATTATTGCTGTGTATTTAATTAATAAATTCATAACGTTTTTCTTGAATATTTTCTTATGCAACCTTATGAAAATTTTACATGAAATTATAGAGATAAAATAGAGATTACGAAAATGTAAAAAAAAAAACTATTCGAAAGAAAATGTATGTACACTTCCGGTTGAGTTTTAATTACAAAAAAATATGCCTCAGCACTTTCCGATAGTAAATCTCGAGTTGCACAAAAAATAAACTTTTTTTTGTATCTAGTAGGATGCATTAATTCACTGTTACCACGTCGGTGAACGCACTGTATATATATTTTCTTTTGAAGTGAAACTTCTTATGCGCGCCACTGTCTCGACCTTTAGAAAAGTATAGCATTTTACTTTTCTAAAGGTCGAGACAGTGGCGCGCGATGAAACGAAAATAAGTAACAGGAAAGATTGTTTGTAATGTTTCCCTTTTTCTCCCGCATGAGTGGCAATTCAAACGGAAGATTTTAGTGAAGTAGATTGTTATCGTCTACCTTACAATTTTTTTGCATACTTGACAGACCTCATATGTATTTCATTTAGAGAAATGTCTGCCAGGTATGAAAAAAATAGTTGATACTTCTCTATGATTTATATTTTCATCAAGCCGTGTTCAAGATACTGACAAAGAAAAATCTTTAAAAAGAATTGAATTATGTTTTTACCACGCTTTCTTGTGTGTCTGTCCGAGTGGATAAATACCGTTGTAAGGCAAAGAGCAATCACTGGTCTGTGGCTCAATTGGTTAGAGCGTCTTGCTAATAACGCGAAGGTCGCGGGTTGGATACCCCATAGGACATACTATTTTTAATTTTTACGATGTATTTTTGTTTTTTTTTTTTATTAAAAAGTATAAAAATAAAAGAAATGAAAAAAAATTTAATATCCCACGTTTTCAAAGCGATCTAAAAAGTATAAAATAATTTTTTTACAGACAGATTTTTAACTTGTATGATTTGAAACAAAAAATGTTGGGCGCATGCGACAGTCAATTCCTATAAAACGTGTAAAGTAGCTATCAATGAAAAAATCGATTTATGAGATAAAACGTCCCACGATTTTCGTTTAAAATCCTACAAGTTAAAAATCTGTCTGTGAAGAAATGTTATACTTTTTAGTTCGCTTTAACAACGTGGTACCTATATTAATTGTTTTTTTTATTTCTTTTATTATTCATCACGAGGGCCTAGTGTTCTACAGTAGTTTTTTAGAAATTGAACTTTTACTAAATATTTCCAGTTAATTCGTGATTGCTCGTTCATGCATAAGCACGATGGAACAACGGCGGCAATTAAGATTCTACCAGACAGTGCAGCCAATAAGAAACGAAAACTGGAAACATATCTGTGTGAATATTTCACCGACTATCAACCGCAGCCGATACTCTATCCAGCGCTTACAAATATACCTGACTATGCGATACTCAAGCATATTATCAATTTTCATCACAAAATTTAGAATTAGCGTTATATACAATATAGTTTCAAAAAATCCATAGAACTTGTCAAATTCACCAGTAAATTATATTTACGTATCGGAAATCTGGATGATGGAAAGAAGGAACTTTTTTACCTATTATAATATTCGAATGCGGCAACGAAACTTGCTGATTTGATAGATCAATAAAACATAAAGTATATAGTATATTTATCGTTTTAATTATTTTTTGTCGTGTTTCCACATATGTAAATAAAAATTAAAAATTTCACGTTTTTAAAAATATGTGGCAAGTGACGACCCCCATTAATTCCCGTCTGTTGAGAATAGTGTTGGGTATGCCGGCTAGGCGTATACCTATATGCCTTCAAGTGGGCTAGAGTCATTGGGGTATATACAATGGATTTCAGATAGCCCCACAGAAAGAAGTTGCAAGCCGCTAAAGAACACTAACGCGTCGTCAGGCAAGTTTTCAACAACGCTTCACATGAATTTTGCCGAGCAACAAAATCGCGTTCAGTGACTTCTTGCACCACGGTCAACTTTTATAGGTGAAAATAAAGAATTCGCCACACAGAATTATCAGAAATTTGAAGAACTTCGGGCGAGAATATCGAAGTGTTCCCGAAATACATGTCGTGCAACGACGATCGACCGCTTCTTCGGCCAATGGATTTGCGCCACTGGGGCGAATGATAAACAAATTTCCCGACTCATCTCTTCAAATCAGACTACCCCTACCAATAGCCTGCCACGCCTTCCTTCACGGCGTCCCGTTCAAACCAGCAAGTTTCGTTGTCGCACTCTATTATTTTAATAAAAAGTTTCAGTCAAAATGTAAAGCCGCTTATTAGTCAATTTTATAAAAAAAAAGTATTACATAATTTGTTTATCTGTTATATTATAACAATATGCTACCTTGTTACCCGGCACTTGCCAATACTCACGAGTAGCCAATGCAAGGGCGTAGATATTTTTTTCGGGGGGGGGGGGGGTTAATGCAAACAAAATCATATTTTTTAAGTTTTATTAATATCACACAAGAATTCTCACAAAGGAAGGTGTCAATCAAAATATTAATTCCCAAACCAATTTAACATTTTTTTTTTTCAAGTATTTCTAAATGTTATATTTTATCCAGATGTTCGTATTATTTTCAGTTTTATTTTTATATTAGCAAACTGGTTGTACTTACCGTTCATTGTCGGTAAACTATCCCAAGTATGGACTTGGGACATATTATAATTACCATAATATGGAGCATTGTCTATCTACTCAACGTGCGATGAGCGAAGGCAACAAAGCGTATCAAAAATATATCTACGTCTCTTTTTAACTTCCCGCTATAAAAAAAAAAAAAAATTTCAAAAATCGGGAAGTTATTGGTTTCACCCCGATTTTCGAAAATCGAGTTTTCGCCAGATCTCGACGTTTTGAGGTCCTAGGAAGCTATTGAAACTATTTTGGCGATGATGTCCGTACGGCTGTATGTATGTGTGTGTGTGTGTGTGTGTGTGTGTGTGTATGTATGTAAACCTTTTATATCTTTTGAACGGAGTGTCCGACTGAAACGCGGTTTGCAGCATCTGACGTGATCTTGGTGAACTTAGACTTCCTAAAAATTGGAAATGATTCGGCCCAAAAATTTTTGAGAAATCAAAAAACAAGTTTTAAAAATTTTTAAAAATTTGTTTTTGTAAAATATTTTCTAAACTACTCAACCGAATAACTCCAAAATCTAATCAGCTCTTCTCCTTAATAAACTGCGTCGATTTCCGCAAACCGCATCAAAATCGGTTCATTTGTTCACGAGATACCGTGAACGAAAAAATCGTAAAAATGTGTTTTTTTAAAATGACTTAAAATTTCTATCAGACCAATTTTTTTGTAATAGATTACTTTCTTATGCTAAAAAAACTGCGTCGATCGCCGCAAACCAAATCAAAATTGGTTCATTTGTTCATGAGATACGTGAACGAAAAATTTGTAAAAAACTTTTTTTTTAAATTACTCATAAAATTCCTATGAGATCGATTTTTCTGTAATAAATTACTTTTTTAAGTTAAAAAATTGCGTCGACTGCCGCAAATCGCATCAAAATCGGTTTATTTGTTCATGAGATACCGTCAACGAAAATTTCGTAACAAAGTGTTTTTTTTTGAGCTCGAAGAGCTAAAAAATAAACTTCTTGCTATATTTTATATATTTTTCAGCGTTTTGAACTGGAAAATAGCGGGAAGTTACAGGGATGGCCTGCAGGGTCAAACTTCTTTTCAAATTTTTTTGGAAGTAATCCCTCGGTTATTCCGACTATACATATTATATATTATATTAGAATGGAGTATATCTCTCTTTATCAGAAGTTTTATATCTTTATCTATGGCGTTAGCCAATCAGAACCTAAGAACTCATACGACTAAAAAAAGAAAAAAGTATATGTTTGCACCCTAATGGTTCGAATGCGATTTTATTTCCTATGCTCAGTATAGAATAAAAATATATGCCCAAGTCAAAGCGGCCAGTCGTTGCTTACTCGCGCGGCGCTACTCGCCTTGTTCAAGAGTGTAGATATGGGAGGTAAAGGGGGTAATTACCCCCCTCTCAGGACCATAATAATAAGAATTAAAACTAAAAATATAAAGAATACCTAATTAGAAAATAAAATTTAGAAATATTTCTTGAAAAACATTTGTAAAATTAGTTTGGGAATTATTAATTAACCAAGTCGTCACTTGGCAAGTACCGCGTAATAAACTGTCGATTTAGGTGCTGGTATTAATAATATGGGGCATGTAATACTTACTTTTCTATCTTGATCTGGAGTACCTGTGAGATAAAAAAATTATCAAAATTATATTTTAATTCAGTACAAAATATTGTTTAAACTAAGTAGCACTGCTTAGCATAACTTTTCTCGGAGCGATTTGACGTATTTTTCAACATTCTTAACTTCGGTCTGAACAACACATATTATACAAATATATCTGATAACACTACATGTCTGAATGACTGACTCACTCACTTATGATATATGTTCTCTGCTTATGATGACCTTTTGTCATCCTGGAACATTCTAAAGAGGAACTCAAAGGTATAAATATACACCACAGTCAGAGAGAACTATTTTGAATGTGAGTGGGGAACGTACCCTGATTATATAAAGCGAATGATCGAACAAATCCGAAGAGGGGGGGATAAATCCAATATGAACATATTATTTTTTTTATAAGTTAATAATAGCTCTAATTTACGTTTACTAATGTTACTATGTTTAATATTTTTTGTGTTTATTGTATGTATTTTTTTTATTATTTTTGTAAAAATACATATATTTATATAGAGGTATGTATATTATATATTTTACATACATCTCTTATTCGTTTCTTTAATAAACCGTCCTCTTTAAAAAAGTAATAAACGAATGTTGTACTATGATTATATTTAATTAATTTTATATATCCCATGTCGAACTCGAAGGCCTTAAAATTGGAATATTTCCGACTAAAATAAAGCCACGAGAGGCAGCACTTGTGGTAGGGACAAAAATTATCTCTGAAACATTTATTTCTTAGCAGTGTTAAAAATTTGATAAAAATTGAAAAACAAGACCAAAAGTGCACATCCCGTAAGTTTTCCACTGTAATAAAATAAAAATATATGAGAAATACATTATATTATAATATATAAATATCAAGGGGAAATAAAATGAAATAGAAAAAATATTTCCAAAGATGTCGACGGGAACGAACCCGACACCTTGCCATTACTGGACTTACGCCTTAACCCCATGGCCATAGCGATCATGCACTGTGCTGCTGTTATCGTGGTGTAGAAGTACAGCACTTATTCTACGCTACGGTAATATTATACACTTATAGTAATAATTATATTGTTTTTCAAACTATTAACTGCCAAAAAATAACAAAATAAAACTGTTTATAAAAATTAAACTACTGAACACATTTTAGTGAATTTAAATAGGGTTCTGGTCTGATAGTAAACAAAATTAATAAAATATAACCCAAGGCTATCCAACCAAAATTTCGATCTGTAGAGCTCGGACGTACATACTACAGACCAGCCGACAACTGTTGTTCGTGGTTTTTAATTACAATTTTAGTAGTATTATGAACTCGAATGGATTTAAAAATGGTTCTGTTTTATAGATCAGAATCTCATCTTTTTAAAAAGTTTCTATTTGAATGGATTTCGTGTGAAATTAACCTAGATATAAGTATAACTTCTTATATAAACAAGTCAGCTCTGACGCGCAAAGTGATAATAAAGCACATACCGCTAGGTTAGCGGTATGTGCAATAAAACTTTCTTTGCTCATAAATTAAAATTCGTTAATTACTCTTAATTGACTCTTTTTTTGTTCTGAAAAAAGTATCAAACCTGGAACTTTTGGTATAATGCATTTTAATATGCCGCTATAAAATAATCATGCCTGATTTACTTACCTGTGAAACCAAATCATTTTTTCTCCCTGAAATTTTTAAATTAGGTATCACAAGAGTCACGGATCATGCGCAGGCGATACAAGAAAATATAATACTCAACGCTTTCACACGGAGCCGAACTGCGCCTTTCTTTATTTTTTTAACAATTCCCGTAATGTAAAAATATCTAAATAATAAATATATAAAAGGAAACTGTGACTGACTGAATGACTGACTGATCTATCAACGCACAGCTCAAACCACTGAACGGATTGGGCTGCAATTTGGCACACAGATAGTTTTTAATGGCGTAGGCTTCCGCTAAGGACGGATTTTTGAAAATTGAACCCCTAAAAGGGTGTAAAGGGGGCTCAAAATTTATATGGAGAATCAACGCATAGCTCAAACCACTTAACTGGACGAATTGGGCTGAAATTTGGCATCCGTTAAGAACAGATTTTTGGAAATTCAACCCCTAAAAGAGTGTAACGGGGATTCAAAATTTGCATGGAGAAACCACATAAGATAGATGTATCAATTGGAAAGTGTTCAGGATTACTCCTGTCAACAAATAAATAAACACGTGTTTCATGCTTCTTCAAAACAACCCCTTCAGAGGGTGAAAAGAGGTATATAGTCTAAACATCCGCGTTTCATCTCAATCGCGTGCGAAGCCGCGGGTAACGGCTAGTTTATAAATAAAAGAGAACTTTTGATGAAATAATTATCTATTTGCTATTTGGATATCTGTACAATAAATTTACACATTACATACAACAATATTTGAAAAATACAAGTATGAGTCATAATAAAGATAATCGAGATTATTCGAACGCACAGAGTTCAGAAGACAAATTTCCAAAATCCATGATTGCAACAGTTACACTCTAAAATGTTTTACATTGTCAGATTTAAGCTCAAAATTATAATATATTCTCTTTATTTTCCAATGTAAATATACTAATGTTATTTAAAATCATTGTAAAACATTTTCCTCAGACTAGTAAAATCACTAAACAAAATAAATAAAACCTTTTATACTATGTTACATTCTTCAAAAAAAAATTAAAAAAACAAATCAGTAATTATTTACGAAAAGATAGACATCTCTAATTTATGTTCTTTTATAAATGAAAATTTATATTTAAAAAAAATACCTACTTACAATGTCTTTTGATATAAACATTTTGCAATTTTCTTTTAAGGTTTTGCAGTGTTAAAAAATTAATCAATTAGTTCCAAAAAATTGACACATATATTATAATGTAATATAGAATTCAAAATAAAAATTGATGAACACTTTAATACTTATGTTTCAATTTTAGTATGGAATGGAATAAAAAAATATGCGTCACTAACGAAAAAATTAGCTATTTTCTCGTTATTTGGGACGAAAAATATTTAAGACAAATAGTAAGGATGCAACGATTACACATTTTGTAAATAGCACTACTAACAATAATAATTCGAAAGGCCAGCTAAGGTTATATGAGACCAGCACCAATTCATATTTTCAATTTATCTTTATATATAAAATTCCAGTGTGCGTGTGTCCGTAATTCTTCTCTTCCTAAACTGTTGTTATTTTATAAAAATAAAATGAAAATCTAATTACTAGTTTTATCAGTTCTTGAATCAGAACCTCAGAACTGGGAGCTCGTAACAAAAAAGCTGAGAAAACGATATTTACACGCTCGGTTACTTTCAACTACTGTATGATTTTAATATATTTTATTTATGGCGCTGAAAGTTTTCTGTACAAGCAGTGCATCTTCTGAATAACTAGCAATATACTTTGCAATTTTTATCATATTAGTACGATACTGATTGCTTTATTACGCAATTGCTGTAACTTGACCGCAGAATCTAACAAGATCTTTTTTCTGGATGTCCAACTATAATTAAATTAAATCAAAACTAATTTTCCGTACCCTTACATAGTGCTGATTTTCCTTTTACTTTGTTTATATTTCATTGCTGAGTTTCCAAATTTAACTACAAGATCTCACTTTAAACAATTAGACACAGCTTAAAAATGTTCTACCCAGTACCAAATCTACGAGTTTTGATTTTCCTGGCAAAGGAAGGACCTTGCGTCCTTGGCGAAAAAAGGACTTGACGCGTCCTCTCATGTCATAAAAATCACACAAAACAAAACTTGTATCAGAACTATTCAGAAAAAGATAAAATAGCACTGTTTGTTATCCGAGACTTTCTGGCGTGGGACGGACATCGTCATCAACCCCTAGATTGCGCGGTGGCCTTAGCCCTAATTATTAATTATCACTAAGATTTATGTGACACACGTTGCATCCTTAAGATTCGTACTGCCGCATGTAGATGTCTTAGGACAAGTATTTCATTCAAAATCGCGTCAGTATCTCTGATGTTGACAAATCTTCCTGTACATAGCAAGCAGGACCATACGAAGAAAAAATTGTGATCAAAGCTAATTGGCATCCTTCTAGACACCCCCCACACACCTTTGGCACGGCCCTGATAGCGAAACAGAGGTACACGCGAAATACATTTTTCATACACGCAATGATTTTGAATGATGTACTTGGCTTAAGACACGTACGTTCCATCTTTGCATGCACAGAATATTGCATGAAAATAATAAAACCAAAAAATATACTACATAAAATAATAAAAATTTTGAACTTAAACTCCTGTTTTATGTACACAAAAAGATAAAATTTACATAAAAAACACAATTTGTTTTTGAAAGATCAGATCATCGACTTCATTCATCTGAACACATTTAAGATTTATTTACTTATATAAACGGTTTCCTTTAACATTTAAACCATAAGAATACTAAAAAATGTAATACATAATACAATGTATATTGGAAAACCATACAAAAAATATTTAGCACAGAAAAATGTATCCGACTTAACATTGGAAGATTTCAGTTGATATCGAAGACATACCATTTATCATTTATGGAAACGAAACTCTAGAAACATAACCACAATTATTTTAGCAATTTGCGGTGTCAATTATATTATTGCACATTGTTATGTTTCTACAAAAATGAAACAAAACACTAATACTTAAAAAAGTCCGCTTGACAATAAAATTAAAAAGTTCTAATCACATTTAAATTTTGTACACAAGCAATGTTCACAGAAAAATATTGTTTCATCAGGCTTTAAACACTTCACTATTTCGATTTATCTAATTAAAATCAACCTTTCTTCGGATAAGCGTCATTATAGTTACACTCTACTGTTCTATATGTTAAAATATAAATATGAAATTTAATTAGTTTTTTTATTGTTTTGAAGAAGTCATCAAGTGTTATTACAGTGAAACCTATGATGTCAGCTGCTTTCTGTTCCAAAAAAAAAACTATGGCATAAATTACACAATATATAACCCAGACCATCTTATAGATGAGATTTCCCGATTTTTCAACAAAAGAATATTTAAAAAATAGTATAAAGACCTCACCGATAGATAGGAAATTTTACAAAAATCAATTCCTTAAAAGCTTTCTATATTTATATTCATTTACTTAAAACAAAGTTCTTGCAACTTCAGCAAACAAAAAATTAAGAGACGAAGCGTATAAAAATACAGACTTTATCCGAACAAAGATTAAAAAACACACTGGATTCCAATAAACCTAAGACTGCTTTTAGCTGGTGGAAGAAAAGACATTTGCGGGTGATGTATCGCAATTTTTTTTTTTTTTGACAAACTACTATTAGACTACGCTGAAGACTATTAAACAGTGAATGCAATAATATAGCAGAGTGATCTTTAATGATGCAATTGTTTATATGATATTTCCGTGATATCATTCTATTAATCTCAGAACTGATAAACGTATAAATTGAATTTTCAATTTTTTAATAAAATTAATAAAAAACCGAATACTAGACCCAGATATTCTTGGCAAAAAAAACGTCAGCAAAATGGTCGTGTCTTTCCTTCCACCATCTGCAAACACAATCTTAAAAGAACAATGCTTTGGTGGAAGATTTATTATCTTATATTACACTACAGTTCTAGAATATTTAGCTACTATATATTTATTTACTAGATTCTTTTGATAACTCAAACAAATAATACTAAATGTCGAATCTTTTGATAATAATATTTTTATAAGTACATAACACGTTCTGTTACTTCGACAACATGAGATTTCAGACACTTCTTAGTTTGCTTTCTGCAAATCAGGCACGATATCTTAATTTAGTCAGGACAACGAAAAACATAGCATTCAAAATTCATCTTTGTTTACTCAATAATTTCGTTATTTAGTCATGTGAACAATTTTTAGAGAAGGCAAAATTTTGAAAAAAAAAACTAAATTTCACACAAAATAAATAAAAACATTCGAAATGATCTTGAATTTTAAAAGCAGATGACATAATTATAACACCGAAGACTGCACTGACACTAAATCTTTTGCTGTTAGAACGCTTTCACAGCTTTCTTATGTTTATAGCTAAATTCAAAAAGCGACAAATATTGAGCGTTACCAAAACATAAGTAAGTTTCTGAACTAGGCATGCAAAATTAGGAAATCAAAATTTACCCGATATTTCTGTAATCTTCATGATATCGAAGTAAAAATGAATCCAAATACTGTATAAAAGTAATGTAGGCTTGAAACAAGAATTTGCAGTTATATGTATATCATGTCATATTACTTTGTATCATTTTGTTGCGATTTTAAAATTAATTTGGCATTTCTAGCGAGTATTATTTTCTAATAAAATGGAAGATAAAAGAGACTGGATTCAACAGCCTATTCCAACAATAAAATTTGGAAGATCATTTTTATCATATTTCCTGCATTTATTCCTACAAATAAAAATTTAATTCATGTCGGTTATTCTAAAAAAATGTCAGTGTCTACACAGTATTTGGCGGAACGTATTACACAGATTCAAAAAGAAAGTTTCTAGGTTTTGAAATCGCAACCAATCCAGTCAAAATAAAGATTTTAGTTTCATATCTGCACAAAACAAAAGAAAATTATGCTTCCGCATTAAAGTTTTAAGTCGACAACATACAAACTTCGAATATTTACGAGTATGTATGAGTTATATAAGTGTATACTGTATACCAGTTCCACACTTTTGGCAAATATCTTCACTCATGAACATTCACAATGTTGTACAAGACCGGATTTATCAGTCAACTCGCCAACATTCGAGTTTTGGTGTGGGGCACATTACAAGGATCAGCTAATATCCGAAGAAAAACGACGGTTGCCTGCTTGCGATATATTTTGTATGTTAGTGACATCTCACGGAGTTTTTGTAAATCATATGGTTTTTCTGTACAATCATTGTAGATATGATTATGGCAGACAGTTCTTACAGCAACCAACATCAAGGACATGCTATCTCAGGTATTACAATAAATTTATATATTTAATGGATACAATTTAGCTGAATGGACACATACGATCTTTCATTTTAAATACATACTGTATATAGCCAGTATGTTAGTTATTTTCATAATGAAAAAAAAAAAACTCTCGCACTGTGTGGGCTTTGTATTTCGTCGCTATAATAAATGATCAGTACTTCCGTAAAGAGTGATGTATTGTGCAAAGTTTGGAAATTGCGATTTTATTGTATCCTGTGGGGGGTCCACACTGTCTTTAAAAATGTCTGTACCTAAAACGTTACCTAGAAGGTCTACAAGTTCAGAAACCAAGAAGTCTAGGAACTCTAAAATCTTTGGCAATACCAAAATCACACACCGCGCTCTGTTTGTATGATAAAAATCAAACATCATCTTCTTATAGTTTCATTATTTCCAAATATGACTCTGCTCTCAATTTGGCAATTACATTTCCTTTAAACCAAAAGTATTTGGTTGGAGATTTCAACAGATGGCACTACAATTGTTATCCAAGAAACAACTGTGCTATCGATCGTTTTTCGTTCGGATATTAGCTAAGCTCTGATCTCTAGACTCTTGTCGCATTACAAATATCCAGTTACACACCACCCGTAAATATTCGTACTTTAGCGTGGGTCTGGTTAACAAATGCCCAATCTTACATGACTCGCGAACGTTTTCATTTACGAATATTCGCGAGAGATGGCCAACATGAGTTTCGGCCCAGCATTAGGTGCGCATATCAGCGATTTTATATGGAGCCCGCTTCATTTTTTGTGCAAATAATACGAGTTGAAACAATGCACGAGGGATTACAACACCGTGGTATTTTTATAACAAAGCTAATAGCACTGTGAATGTACGTTTTAAATAGCATATTAACATTTAATTCAGTACAGAACATGACAATTTACTCTTAATTAAAATTAATAACAACAGTTAAACAGTAATACTTGGACGTTGAAACACTTAAAAACGATATGTGTTTTCAAAAAAGGACATAATAATATCATCGTTACGTTTATAATTAGGAAATGGTATGGTTACAGTTATTTACTCACACAAAAAGAATACAGTCGCTTCCGAACTTTGTTTTAACCATTGACAGTATTCCTTCCGTATGATTATTTTAGGTACATATAGTTTTCAAAATGGTAGACTTTATATTGGAGTTACTGGAATGATTATAAATTATTCTCAAACTGCTGAAACTCGAGTATCTTCATCATCTGGAAAAAAATATTTAAATTAATTAGCTGATTACTACTGATAGGCGTTTCGAAAACATTTTTACGATACGTCGTTTTACACAAACAAACAAACAAAAATGTCGATGCTCGACGAGATAACTATTTTTCAAGAAAAAAATTACACTAAAATAAAATCGAACTAAAAATGAATTTGAAAATAAAAAACACATTGAAGATTTTAATAGACATGTTCTATAAAATCAGACCAAATAATATATATTTACACTTTATTTCGTATTTCTAGGTCAATTTTAACGGAACAAACGCGTATAGGTATTTAGAATGTGAAACATTTTTAATATTCGTTTATTTTTATCATTGGTAAACTTGCATGTCTTGACTACAATTTCTTTATGTACTGATATTCAAATAATTAGCTCTTGTTGTGTAAAAATAGAAAGAAGTTAGCCATTACGGAAATTTAATATTTTTGTATAAAAAAAATTATTCACAGATCTTCGACCAATGAATGGACGCAACACCCATGCTGGGTTGCAGAAAGGATTGTCAAAAAATTGGATTTGACAATGATTTTAGATTGTGATCATATGATTACAGTTTCCACACATCAAGAGCAGTCTAATGTCGTTGTGAAACTCCCTATCATCTAGAACATTGGACTGTACTCACACAAAAACAAATTATTGATCTTCATAGAAAAAGATCGCTTCTCAAGTTCAATTTTGATCAATATGCCTAGAAAAAACGTTGTTTCGAAGTCGCAATTGTACAAGAAAACGATGCTAAATACATGACTGTATACACAGTTTAAGAAAAATATTGTTTCAATGGATCAATTATTTTTCGAAGCCGGATTGATTTTAAGTTCTACAATGCTTTCCATGGGATGTATGTATGGTCACAATCTAAGGTTATTTTCAAATCAGAGTTTCCGACATCGCTTTAACTAAGCATGAGTAAGATAAATCTATACTAATATATAAAGCTGAAGAGTTTGTTTGTTTGTTTGGTTGAACGCGCTAATCTCAGGAACTACTGGTTCAAATTGAATTTTTTTTTGTTGGATAGCCCATTTATCGAGGAAGGCTATAGGCTATATAATATCACGCTACGACCAATAGAAGCGGAGCATCAATGAAAAATGTTGCAAAATGTAAGTCAAAATTTGTCCGTCCGACAAAAACTTTTGAACGGTAACTCCGATCATCATGAAATTTAGACACAACATTCATCTTGGTAAACTAAGATGAATGTGCGTACTCATGTACCTCCCCTCCATTCGTTCTTTTGCACCCAGGTAAAACCGAGCGGGATCGCTAGTTAGAAATAAAATGACGAAAAATAATCATTATATACCTTGATCTGTATCTGGATCAGTATGATAGTGGCAACCTTCATGTGAATGGGCACGTCCCAGCCTATGCGATCGAGCCATTTGCGCCGCAACACTGTAGGATGGTAGCTGTCTGCGATTGGCACCTATTAAACATAAGAACACCAAATTCAGTACTGCCAATATACCTCTACACCATTATTCGAAAGGTTGTTACTCTGATTATTATGTTATATAACCATAGAATATTACGTAGACTTGTAAAAATATTATCGGCATTGAGAGAAGTGTTATTTGAAAATTAATATAATTTATTTTAGTAAAATCAATGTTATTCTTTCCTTATTTAACTTCAAATAGCACAAAAAAAACATACTTAAAATACGTCTATGTAAAATAACACTAAATTTATCAAAAATAAGCAGTTTCAGAATTTAATAGCTCAAAAACTTCTATTAGGATTTGAATATAAAAATATTTTGTGATATGAAAATCAAAAATTATTATTGAATCAAAACAGCACAAAAGTCACCAGTTGCAGTGGTGGCGGCAATATTAAAAGGCCAGATAGGCACTTTCAACAAAAATTTACAGCAGACATGAAAATAATCAATAGACTCGTCCAACTGGATGTAATTTATTACACAATAATGACATATGTGCTGTTTTATCTATACATTCTAGTTAGTTATAATAATTGGTAAGTTTAGTTTTGCACTCATGTTGATAGTGTTAATGCGTCTAAAGATTTAACAAACTGAAGAGTCAGAGTCAGTTGCTCAGACAGCTCGAATCGCTTACTTATCACATGATTAAAAATCTACTCGTTTATCTATCGAGTGTAAAACCAAAGATACCAAATAATATTATATCACGTCGGCTGTAACTTAAAATACACACAAAAAAGAAAAAACATAATAAATATCAAAGTCGCACCAAGCCACCTAGTAAAAAGCAAAAAGATAAAACGCCTATAGTAACAAACAAAAACAGTAAAATAGGCGAAAAGACAGAAGTCAGAAATGCGGTCGCAGGCAACTTACCGAGTCGGAAAGCATGGGGCAAGGGTGGCAACACTGCCACTGCACCAGCCGGGGCATAGAGCATGCCTGATATACATATACAGAGACACCAGAGTAAATAAATACAGAACGATCAACAATAAAATACATTAAATACTTAAATAAGAAATGTGTCACAAAATCTACTACAGACGGTTTGCGAAAAAAACACTGAATAAAAAAATCATACGTTTTAATTAAATCAAGCGTATATATACCTATTTAGTAATAATCTTGTTCAATTTATACATAAATAAAAAATGTGTGTGGGAAATCATTGCACAATACACTATCGAGTTTTTTTTTTAAATATAAAAATGTAAACCTTTTTTTTTTGTTACACCAGTAATTAGAAAGTTTCCACTTGAAGAAAATACTAATAATAATAGCGTCACAGCATGATAATAAGGATAAGTTAATAAATGCTTTAACTTCAACGGTGATATTCAATTTTCTGTAAGTACGTGGGATCTCTAATGAAACTGATCAATGTCTGGTCTGCCATTATAGTAGGAGAGCTATCAAACATTTTTGGTTAGGTATTTAAGGCAAAATGAAAATCTGTGCAACACTTCTTTTGAACTGTCTGAACACAAAATCGACAACATGGCTGAAGGGTAGTGGGACCTACCCATGCTGTGTATTATTAATTTTGCGAAATTTTATTTGCAAAAAAAGTCCGCAGACTCAAAATTTTTCAGACTACCCTCATAGAGAGAATAATTATATCGGTAAAATGTAAAACAATTTGAATCAATAAAAAACACTTTATGTAACCAGAAAATATTAATAAATACTGTCTTTAATACAGAAACTAATAGTCCAAGAACGATCTTCGTGAAATACCTAAAATCTCAAACGGCTAAAAACTTGATTAATCATTCTTGGGGTTACAAGAAACTATCCTGACTATGAAAAAGTGTGCTCCAATTTGCAGTTAGGGTAGAAACCGCCCCTTTAAATTTTGTTTTCTAATTATCTCACAAACTATGAGATATATGAAAAAAGGTTTCGATAAAAAATTGTAGATTTTTATATTTGCTATAAAAAAGTACTCCACCCTCTTTCCCCTATCTACAATAGTTTACCCGTAAACCGCAAGAAAAAATCATCAAACAAGTAAAATTGAAAGACAGTGTATTGTGCCAGGAATGATGAACCAGACAGAGCTTTGTTATCTGCCACACATTTAATTAGTCTATTTTTATACTCGAGACAAAAAAAGCAAAATTTCTTCAAAATACTAAAGCAAAAAACAAAACAATGCTAAACTGTACAGTTCAACCTGAGCAATTATATAGTATTTAGTCAGTTTTTTTATCGTTTAGAACAATTAAATAAATTAAAGAAAAAGATCCGCATTTGTTGCAGCTAGACTCCAATCCTAAATAACATTTTTTTTTTAAATTAATTTTTATCCCGAAAATGTAGCAGTAAACATACTCATGCATCAAAAATTCCTTGTTTTCAATTGTTTTAGCATATTTAAAATGACGTAATGAATTCTTATTGAATTTGAAACTTATACAATTACTTTCACAGCTGGGTAGTTCGCCGATTTTTGCTAACTTTTCATAGGTTTAAAATTAAACTAGATCCTAAAATAAATATTTGCTTTGCACCACTCAATCTGATGAGTCTTATGTTCTGAGATATTGAATTTTGAATATGCAATGTAGGTTACAAATACTCGCCATAATTTTTATTTTTAAAGAGGATCTATTTGAAAATAGCTAACTGGATTGTCCTGTGTCTGTCTCATCTGAGAACAGAGCTTCAAATTTGTTGACAGCTCGCATAGTTTTAACTTATACGAGAATCAAAAATTTTAACCTATACACTAATAAAGTATTTTTAGCACGCGACCTTTGCCCCCTCGTGTTTTGTTTTTTTTTTTTTTAATTCTGGTTCAGTCAAAATCTTAGTTCCGTATGTTATACGTATGCATTTTAATAAGAATTAATCTATACTAATATATAAAGCTGAAGAGTTTGTTTGGTTGGTTGAACGCGCTAATCTTAGGAACTGCTAGTTTGAATTGAATTTTATCGAAGAAGGCTATAGGCTATATAATATCACGCTACGACCAATAGGAGCGGAGCATCAATGAAGAATGTTGCAAAGTGTAACTCAAAATTCGTCCGTCCGAAAAAAAACTTTTGAACGGTAACTCTGATCATCTTGAAATTTGGACACAATATTCATCTCGGTAAACTAAGATGAATGTGCGTACTCATGTCCCTCCCACCCATTCGTTCTTTTGCATCCGGGTGAAACCGGGCGGGACCGCTAGTTGTTGAATAAAATGGGAAAAAACTATCAAATTGGAAGTGCTGTGTTGTTGATTGTAAAAATACACCAACTAAAAATCCAGAATTACAATTCAACCGTTCTCCTAGATTTTCTTATGAATTAGAGAGGGAAAAAAATGGATTGCAGAAGTACGTCGTCAAGGGTAATTAAATTTTATTTTACGTCCGTAATCATTATTAAATACATAAAAAAAATCAAAATTGTTATTTTGTTAACAAAAAAAAGATTTAAAAAATCTTGAAATAAAAAATGTTTATCATTTATGTAGTTTTTTTACTGACATTGTGCGTAAATATTTTTTTATAATTAGGAATAAAGCTGGTTTTCATGTATTTGTAAGTTTTGACTGAACCTGAATATACAAAATCAAACACGAGATGGCGCAAAAGTCGCGTGTCATAGATACTTTCCTAGCGTATATCATATTTGATGGATTTGAGTGATTCTCATAACAATAAAAGACAAAATAAAAGAAACGCAAGACGATTATTAGTGTAATTAAGGTTATTCGATTCTTAGAGCAGTTTCCAGACGAATCTCTGAAATTTTACTATGTTATTTATGGACATGTGACGCACTCTACTATTTATTTTTTAATTTTGAACGTCTTGTTTTCAAATAATTCTTAAAAATGTTATTTTTAACACAATAGCTCTGTTCAAAGCTGTCTGAAAACGGTAACAGAATCGTCACAGTAGCTCAAAAATTGATACAAAGTTTCGTCTTAGCTACTGCGCAAGACGATAGAGGTTCTGTTGCCGTTCACAGACATTTTGGAACAGAGCTAATGATAAATGAAAAGGCTCACCGGACTTTAGGAACATAAAAACAAAATTAAACTAATTTGGTTCCAGACAAAATTTTCAGAAACTGATTATTCTAAAGTTTGACTGTTTTAGATAACGTAAAAATTATAATAGGTTCGTTCCAAGCAGCCAGCGAACGGTTTCGAAACCGTCACCCGCATGCGCACTAGCTAAAACGTGTTCTAAAATCACCACTAACAGCTTCGTTTTACCTAGTGCGCATGCGGGTGACGGTTTCGAAACCGTTCGCTGGCTGCTTGGAACGAACTTAATGAAAAAAAGTTCACGTGTAGTTTTGGGAAAATATTACTTAAAAATTGTCAAATTACTTGTCACTCGCATTTAAACTATATCCGTCTCTGTCAAACACATTATACACAATATACCTGCTGTAGTCAAATTATATCAAATGTTTGATAATTATATTTATAGGATATACTATTTAAATAAAAAATAATTTATTAAGTCATATAACATAAGAGGCAAATAACCTAAGCCGCGCTTTTTTTCTCTCAGAAAACAAGTATCACTAGACCAAAAATACTTTATTTTAAGCTCTAGTTTAACCTACAAATAGCTAGCCCTGAAGCTGTAAGATCTCTACGTTTAACAAAAACATAAAAGTGATCTTTACATAAAAAGAAACACTGATTATAATATTCTCTGCAGAGACAAGTGAACGGAATGCTACTGTATCTATATTGCATTCAATATATTTTTAACAAGTGAAGATGCTTTTATTTCACAAGAACGCAATATTGTAAGTTCGATACTATAATCAAATAAATGATGATATAATATTTATATTACACGTAATGTTAGGCTTACCTCCTACAGATGCGGGCGGAACGTACTGAGATACAACGGGGTGCGGTAGATGCGGAGGAACAGCCGGCCCGGTAGCGGACGTCACGTGTCCGACTGAAGAGACCACCGAAGTTTCGGCCGAACTATTGCTGTGCGTATCTGTGCCCGTGCTGTGACCGGAGTCGGTAGATGCCACCGAGCCTACAACATATACACAGCATGCGGTTCTCACTCATGCAATGTGAAGGGGGCAGCAGAGGAAACAACGCATGCACTTGTGCGGGCTTCACTCTCAGAGTCCTTGAGTGCAACTTAACACTATTCCCAGAAGATTGAGGAAGATAAATTTAACTAATCAAATGGAACAAGAATAATGAATGGCACACATAGTACAAGAAAAATATCTATGTAATAATCGATTTCCGAACGAACTGAATATTTGTTAGACACCGAATACTTTATTAATCAAATCTTTTCTGTTTCTAAAAACGGAACAATGGTATAGATTTAAACAGTTCTATTGTGTAAAACTCAAAATAAAAACTTTGATTCAAAAAATATTAATATAATTAATACTTTTTCACTATTTTTTAAATATACATGATGTGTTTGTGTTCTTCACAACAAACGAACGCCAAATTCATTAAATATATTTTCAGCAAACACAAAAAAAAATACGATACTTTGGTGTTTCAGATATGCGTTTGACAACGTAGGCCATTATAGTCTGCGAATAAGTTTTTAAAAAAGGAAAAAAAAACGAAGTATTTCTCTGCAGATACTTGAGTTTAGCTGAGGCGATTCTCGCAACCACCTAGTGGTATTCATGAAAAATTTGTGTAAGAGCTCAATTATTTTCGTGTTTTAGTGATTTCATTCTTTTTTTAATCTTGCGCATTGTAGAAACTGTATTATAAAAATAACAATAAATTTTATTTACTCTAGGATCGTTTCGGTACATTTACCAACCTCAGAAGCACAACAAACAGGTTTGTGGAGCAAATAAAATGTTTGGACAACTTATCCGAACATCTGATTTAATTTTATATTATTCAATCTCGTTCTGCTACTAGGATAAATATTGGCTTTTCTTGTACTACGCATGAAATGGATGACTCAAACTAACAGGTGCATGTTTATGCTTTTCATTCAAACTATGAGAAAGAGAAAAAGAGAAAACAACAATTTCTAATGTACTATTAAAAGACTGAATGTTGTCATATATGAAACTGAATTTGTTTAGCAAGATAGGTTATGAGAAATATCGTCTACTGTCTTACCAAGTCTAAATAAAAATCAATAAAAAAATCATCCTCACCAGAAGTATGAGTTTTCCGAAGCGGCAAATTACTCAGCGACGTGACGCTGCTGCTTTCAGCCGAGAGAGCGACAGACGGAAGAGGCGTTGGCGTATCGGAATGCGATCGTTCATGCATAGCACGACCTCCCGCTCCCGGCGTGTGCGAGTAACCGGAATAACTGCCAGTAGCACTCGGCGGTCTGCGACCTGGTTGTGTCAGTTGGGGCACTAGACCGGGTGGTAGCAGGCCAGGCGGAAGTCCGGCTAAACCTGATCCGACGGCACCAACACTACCGCTAGGCGGTCGCGGCGGTTGATGTGGCCGTGTTTTCCCTGGTTCCGAAAGTGAAAGTAGTTTACGGACTGCTTGTGGCGAAGCAGCTCCTGCGAAATATAAAAAACAAAGCATGTACTTACAGATTTACACTATAAACCAAAATGCACGTACTTCGCACAAGGTGAGTTTTCGCCTTCTAAATCAGCGCTATCATTTAAAATTCTAAAACAGCACATGTTTAAAGCGTAACCGATCTTAAAAAACTGTCGTAAGATTGGTGAAAATCGATTTGGCTGTTTTTTTATAATGTTCAAAGAAACTATCTTATGTGAAACTGAATTAAACATACCAAATTTAGTGCCAGAAGGTTTTCTTTCATCGCTGGCAGTGCTTGTACTACTAGTCGTGGAAGGAGCCGGTGAAGCGTGCCGTCTGCGAGCCGGTTGCCCAGATCCTCCACTAGAACTGCCTCCGTGACCGCCGCTATTGCCTTCGCACTCCAAACTCAGCGCATGAAGTTTTGTTTCATCATTTATCACTTTCATATTATTCAGATATGCCTTGACTCTTCTGACCATCTGAGATTCTTCAAACATCTTCTTGGGATTGGGAGCCGCGTTTGACTTTTTCCGCCGTTTTACAGTTGCCTGACCGGAATGATGCGTAGCACCCGCTGCCGTCGTTAGCTGATTTAAAGCGACCATAGCGGAGCTCGGAGGCTGACCGCCAAGCTCCAACATTGTCAGTAAGTCATAAGGACTACTGCACATGTTTGTCAACGTTCGAACTTCTTTTGCGATCATGCGCAGTTTCTCAAAGTTTACGAGACTGTCAACGCGTGAATCATTCCCTAGATGAATGAACGTTAAGTCTTTTTTCACGACTGGATAAAATGGTATCTAAAAACAGAACACATCAATTTAAACAGCTGTTTTCTACTGTGACAAAACCATTGAGATATAAGTAACTAGAGTACGCTAGTGCATATTTCTTGTTGTAAGTGAACGTGGCTTCAGTTAAGAGCGAGAACGCTGCAGAAAACCAGAAACTTGTTTACTCACATCAGCATTTTTTGCATTATTAGTTACCATAGAGATAAGGAATTGTTCTCTCTCTTAATTGCAGACACTTTCACTGCTCTCTCGCGTACTCTATTGTAATATCTCTATGGAAAAAACACAAGAAAGGCAATTATTCATTAACGAAAATTTAATTGTATTTACATAATTTATACTATTTGTAAACAAAAATTAAAGTACAGTGACGTTCTCAATTCAATCATCAATAAAAAAAAAACCTTATGACTTGCTGGAAGCAACGTAAAGTAGTGGCTCATTCAGTGCAATATTTTCAGTCCCGTATTTTTGTTTAAAAATTCTGTAAAATATAACTTTATAAAAGCAGTATATTTAAAGGAAAAAATTATATCACTATCGAGAACCGATATTTAATTTTGTTCATCGAATATACCCTGATCGTTAAGAAGTACGTATGTTCAGAGTTATTTCATTATTTAGAATTCTAACAATAATCAATAAAATTTTGTTTTTACTTACAATGGGTGGTTGTGTTTGTTCAGCACTAACAAGCTGTCGATACTTCGACATATTCCTCGAAGGATCCATTAACTGTTGTAAATCGTGAAACACTCTTTGATATTTACCCGGCAAACGTTCCCACGATTGCCTCAATCGCGACACAGCACCGTGACCCAGCCCCGACACAATAGCAAACATAGAATTAAAGTTTTTGCATTCTTTACACTGTCGCGCTACTTTAATGAACTGTTTAATAATTTTCGATCGCCTCACAACATGCGGTTCACTACAAACTTCAGTCACGACCCAAAACATTTCACGATTCACCAACTCTGCAAACTGCGTCAGCATCGGCGTACCGTAGCGCGACTGGAGTTCAAACAAGTCATCGATATATTCCGTTGATTCTATCTGGCGGAATATGCTGAAATCCTGCAGAAACGAAAAGCTGTATAAAAAACTAAACCAGACATACTCAAGCAAGTATACTGTACACTTGTACAATCATTATTAACGTATGGTATTATAGCCTGGGGGGGAACCTATAAAACAAAAATAACAAGTTTAAATATTGTGCAAAAAATGATATTAAAAATAATGTACCATAAAACTATAAGATACCCTTCTGATAAATTATTTAAAGAGCTAAATATTAATAATATAAGACAGCGATATGCCAAGACGGTTTTGATCCCCACTTTTAAAAATATAGGAACATACGTTGATAATGAGTGTTTACAAAAAACCCGTGCACAGTTTATTTTTGAAAGTACCTCCAGTTAGAAAATCGATAGGTCAAAAAAATTACAGATATATAGGTCCAAGACTATTTAATATCTTGCCCAATAATCTCAAAGAGACCTTAAATAAAGCTAATTTAAATAATTGGGTACAATTTAATTACAACACTATAAAAGGAGTAATCGACAATATATAGTTGTATAAAAATAATAAATAATTAATTACTTTCTTACTTCACTCTACAGTTTCGTACTTAATTTAAGGTATTGTTTCTTACGGACAAGTTGTTTTTAAGAACTTAAGTAAGATTACGATAATTTTATTTTATGTATGTTTTAATTGAATATTAAATTTATTATTATTAGAAACGAAATATTTTGACTATATAATATAATAATTTAGCGTTATATTATTGCCATCATTCCTTAATATTTGTTATTTTGTCTCTTTAAAATTTCAACATTTTAATTGATTGTTTTATAGGTACAGGTTATCGATCATGGCTTTTCGACTCGACATTTACGTTGAATTATTAAAAAAAAAAAAAACGCGGGAAACATAACTAGATGGTCGGTGCAGAAATCATCGTTTCTCAGCGAGAAACACTGGAATTCAAACCTGGTACTTCCGGATGTGAAGCTAGTGGTCTACCACAACTGATTACTGGTTAATTACTAATCAATTATTTTTACTAACTTGTAACGTTAATTGTATAGCCACTTCGACGGCATTCAGCTGCAGAAAATGTACCGCCGATTCTCGAACCAATTCAGCTGCTAATTCATCAGGAACTAATGTTTCTGTCACTCCATTTGTTTTTAAATAATATCGACTACTTAAACCTAAAAAAAAAATAATAACAGATTAAGCATCACTTGAGAAACAAAAAAGTTTCGTTCAATCTATAATTTCCGAAAAATGTTCATTATTGCATTTGCGAATTAAAATTACTCGATTTAAAAGTTAGTAAGTACAAATACAAGATTTAGAAACAGTAATTTATAAATTAAAGGAAAACGGAATTGTTAATTTTTGTTAACACTGTTTATTTTTAAAAAATTTGTTAATGATTTTCTTTTATGTAAATTTGTGCCTTTCCAATGATATACGCCAGTGTAGGCAATATGAAAAACGCTGACATAATTATAGTCATTTTTAACTTACCAATGCGTTCGGCGAGATTCTGTAATTGGTCAGGAAGTCGGCGCTGCTTGATAGCATGTCCATCACTGACACTCACTTCGCACAAAGAGTAGTTTGAACTTGGTTCTGTCATGCCAAATTCCTGTAGCGCTAACATGACGACTTCGTGTGCAGTTGTTTCCTTATGTACAAGAAGATATTTACAGCTTTGATCCGGTTTGTACACCTAGAAATACAAAAAAAAAAAAAAAAAAATATAATAAATAATAAATATAATAGTAAGGAAGCCTCTGTAGTTTTGTATATTGCAGATTTTCAGGAGTCTTATTTGTTTTATAGATGGAAGAACACGTTTGTAGAATATTTGTCGGTGCCAGGAGGACTTGAAAACAACTGGAACTTCAAAACACTATTAACCACTTAATGCTTTTGAACGAACACTGCTCGCGCGCGGCGCGTGTATCGCAACGCGACAACCCGAGCAGTGCTCGCCAGTTTCTACTTGAGAGTTTTATGCGATAAACAAACGAACGGTGCTCGCCAGTTGCTACTTGACGGGCTAGAGACACTACGCATATCGTTTCCTCTGTTTTACCTTATTGAAAAACACTATAAAATATTTTGTATTATATTTCCAAAATTAATAAAAAAAAAATGCATTTTTTACGAACTTATAGTGATTTATATCTATTTTTATTCATTTATTTCGATTTTTTTTATTTACTTTTGTGTTTTATTTCGAAATTTTTTTGAGCTACACAGTTTTTAAATCATGTAAACTGTATAAATAAAAAATAAAATAACCTGCAGTTTTTATTTCAATTTTTGATAAAAAAACCCGAGCATTAAGTGGTTAAGGAGGTTGGGTAGGCACTTTTGTGGGATACACGGTGCGAGGAAAACTCTATGCTTATACACGGGCCTCTAATTTTATATTATATAATATACCTACAATATGTAAACGCGTAAGGTGCACATAGGGATATTAGCATTGGGAAAAAATACTTGGATCAGAGTTAGTCATGACCGCATTAATTGTTATTTCTATTGAATTATCGTGGTAATCTTGAGGATTTCTATTTTATTTTGATTTATTTTTATTTTACTTGGCTTTTTTAATAATAAAAAGCTCTTATATAAATCATTATTTTATTTTTTTTGTACAAAAATAAAACAAAAAAACAACTCCATCTGTTTGGAAACATTTCATTCAAAAATTGTCTGACTGGTATGACGTATGCGCGTTGGTAAAACAGTGACCCAAATGTCTTTAGGTTCAACACGAATAGGCGGAGATATTTGATCTCGCACCATATTTAAGTATTTTTGGGCATTTAATGTCCCATTAATAAAAAAAGTCCGATTATGTTGTAATCATTTGAATATTTTCTTCGGTAATATACACATTCATTTTGCAAAAGAATATTATCTGTCAAATTGAAAAACAAGATTTCAAGGCTCACTCTGATCCAGTCATTTTTTTCCAATGTTAATTTCCCTATGTGCACCTTACGTGTTTACATACTGTATACATTTGTTAGAGAGATTATACATTTCAACTTGTACAAAGTTATTGGCAACATTGTACTTTCTTTCTCACTTACACATAGATCGCTCTTGCTTTCACTTAGGGTATTATTGGACAGTGCAAGAGAGAAACATGTCCACCTACAGACTTTTATCCCTACCCTCAAGAGAACACAAACAGAAAAGAGCAAGCGCGGTCACCATTTACTTATTGAGAATTTATGTAAAACTCACTAAATCGGGATCTTTGCGTTTTATTTAATTATTAGTTTCTCATTGCTAGTACAGGGAAAAGTAGTAGTTCCTTTCAATTAACTTTGAAAATGTACATTTCATAGCAGTTATTTTATTTTTTAAATTAATCCTATCAGGATATATTTGATTTTAAGAGTTTTCTGTTGTTTTATGTCACTATTTCGTTGACTGCCATTTGATTGCGTGTATTAAAAATATATTTTGAATTTTATTTTTTCAACAATGAGACTGTCCATAATGTTCAAAATTTGAGATATGATGTATATCTCTGAGAAGAACATCTCTTTGAAATTTTAACAAATTTTAATCATTTTGAATTTTTGACCCAGCCTCTTAATTGGTATTTAGACAGAGACAAAAAATATTCTCGAAGCACGTTATGTTAAGAAAATGATACAACAAAAGCTCTGAAAGGAATCAATATTAACGCTAGTGAATCTGCAGGAAAACGGTAGTCATTTAATAGATGTGTTCAAATACCTTCAAAACATGTTCTGGGTAGTCTGTGCATCGAATATCATCGTAGCATAGAGACATCAAGTCAGGGTTGCTTTGTGATTGATAGAGAGCCCCTGGAGGTGGAGTTGAATTTAGAGTATCTTGCAGTGTGTCTGTACTGCTGCTGAAACAAAACCATTCGATATAAAACTATTCTTTTTATTCCAACTTTTCACTGGCCATCTATTTTGTCAATCTGCGTCTTTGCAAAAAAAAAATACGTGAGCCTCATCCATGAGTTCAGAGGTAAGAATGAAACTTCTTTAGAGTTATGAACTCGTTTCATTGATGTGTTATCGATTTTGCGTTACCAAGGTTTCTCTTATATCTCCCCGCAAAAATTTCAAACAGATAACTAAGGAAATTTCACATAAAAAATCAGGGTATTATAATGCATCAATTTATGGCGTTTCCAAATTCGAGTTCTTCCTCGGGGCAGGGCACGCTGAATGGGTAACTATTGGTTAAAGAAATGTGTTTATTGTTTACACATACTTATTTAACCAATTAATTACCCATTGGGCCTGCCCTGTCCCAGGGCAGTTCTCAATGCCGAAAGCGCCATTACAAATATACGGTAAATATAAATATGGCAATAAAATCACCAAAACATAAAACCTAGTAAACTATGCTTTGGGCTACCAAATAACATCGGATGAAGTCATCCACATTTGACGCCCTTCGTTCAACATTTCCTCCATAATTCACACTTCACTATATCGAATGTCATCATGCAAACTTCGTTTTAGGTCAATGTAAAGGAGATACTGTATTTACTGTAACAGTTCTTTATTTATAACGGATTTAGGATGATACAAAATTGTGGAGCCATATTTACTGCGTTTCATATTGCGAAACTGTACAGGTTTTGAATGTTTCACTGTTAACTCGATTTTTTACAAAAGACCTGATTGCGCAAAATTTTATAACGCGGTGATTTTTACAAAAAAGTAAAGGAAGAGTTATAGAAATACACTATATAAATAAAAACTGTAGAATTATATATAAAAAAAAAAACGAAACTCACTTTATCATGTTTTTGGGTAAAATATTCATCTTCATTAGTGCCTTCTGCAACCGTCTTTTCGGACCCAAAGTCATGAAACTTTTAGCTGATGATTTGCTCTCTTTATGAGGACTGTGTAGTGCGACGGGTCGACTGCACGGACTGTCAATATTACTACCCGGTATTATTATACCAGCCGCATCTACGCTGGATAGTCTCGCTCGCGGATCCGGTTGCAATCGAGTTATTTCTGATATTTTTCTGCTCTTCGGTCTCGGAGAATTATCCGGTGTGTTTAGCATTTCCTGTCAAAGATAAATTTCAAATAAAAATCGTGCTCCCAAATGTAACATGATGTAAATAACGATGAATTCCTTAATAAAAAAAAAACTAATTTAAATATACCTAGACATCCTGATTTAACATTCCAGAATGACGATTTCTATGAAAATATCACCTCGAAAATATTCTGGATATTGAAGTCACATACTTCGACTCCAACAAATCGATATGCGATTTCACAATTCAATTAATGTTTTAATTCAATGCTTAATTAAATTAGCAATAAAGAAAAAAAATGGTCTTGCCTTAAAATGTAAGAGATTTGATTTCACAGTTATGCTTAAGTGCGTAGTTCCTCTTAATATTTCCAGAGCTCGTGCATGGCTGACATGTTCAAAACTTTGTCCATTCACTTCTAAGATTTGATCACCTCTCTTTAAACCAACTTCTTCAGCTTTAGACTTTTTATCGACTTTAGAAATGAAAATGCCGAAATTTCTTTCGAATCCACCCAAAATTTGGAAATTTAACACTTCATCCCTACTGGGTCTCGCCAACACAACATTTCTTATTCTTGCTTTTGCGTGGCACGCAATATTCAATAAACGTAGCTGTCCGGTCATTTTCTCATTTTCCAAATGTTGTTCAAACGTTTCCAAAAATTCAATCATATTCGGGTCCGTTTCAAAATCGGTAAAATGGTTGTTGACCCACAATAAAACCACCCTTGTCACTCTATCTCTGACGGCCGGGTTCTCGAACCATTCGAGAAGTTTACCCGCAACATGTAAAGGTGAAGATATAAATGTACGATGTGTTAAGAGAAAATCTTCTACATACGTCGGATCGGTCAGTGAATTTTCCTCAACTAACTGCTGCATTAAACGATCGGGTGTACCCTGAAAACCAAAAACAATTTATCAAAATTCCTGTTTTGCATTCGACATTATTTTAAAATGGTTATCATGTAATGTAACTTTGTTGGGAATTTAAATTATCGTCATTTTATACCCGTTATTTAAAAAACCATCTTATAAATAGAACTAGTTCTGCACTTACCCGTATTACAACGTGACCACGCCGAGCACCAGATTCTATTGTTCCTCGTAATTCTGTCACTAAAACTAATTTTCCATCCTCTTCATGTCGCCTAGTATTTTCTTCACCTTGATGTAGAATTCTAAAAAATAAATAATAAATAAATAACAGCACAGCCAAAATAACTTTGGTCGGAATTAAGGGTCATCAACTACTGATTTAATACGCAAAAATTCCTAACAAGATTTGACAACAGCAAATGGGAGGGACATGATAATTAGATTATGTTGTTTTCGTCAGAATTTATATTGCATTGACGTTTGTAACTGTTAATACATTTGTCTCAAAAAATATAATTATGTAGGTAACTAATATAGAAATCAAAATGATTTATTTAGAAATGAATCTCTCTTCTTGAATACTTATGAGATCGCTATACAGTAGAGACGCGTTAATCCGAACCTTCATAATCCGGATTCTTTGGTAATTCGGACAGTCGTTTGATAGTATTATGTACATTGTAGTCCGGATTTTTCCAGTTTCAGTAATCCGGATCATGATACTAAGTTATTGAGTAGCTGTACCGGCACTATTTGCGTCAACACTATTGGCCGGCGGTGTGTTACAAACAGTTACATACATATTTGTTGTCAGAGAAGTGAAAGAAGTTAGGTGGTTTTAGTATGTATGTAGTCGTTGTCAAACTCAGAATTACATAGAGAACGCACTATGGCGCCGCGTAAACGATCACACGTTACTTTATCACTGCAAGTAAAAAACTAAATTCTTGACAAATTACAAGTTTTATTTTTTACGTATGAATAAATCCTTTGAGCACGCATTTTAGTTTGTTTTCTTGATAATTAAAATTACATCCAGTAATCCGGACATTTTGATAATCCGGATCAGCTGTGTTTTAATTAGTCCGGATTATCGCGTCTCTACTGTATAACTTATTTTGTCCTACATTTTAAAGACTTCTTCATAAGTTTTTCACTAATGCATTTTATTTAATATCAATTCCGTAATTAATAATGGAAACTATTAACCCTTCAGCAACAAGAGCGCCCAGTTCTAATATTCTTCCCTCCTGGTATCATCGACACCTATAGATACACATCCATGGGATGCACAGATAAAAATCAGCCGACGGTTAAGAATAACCGAGGTTGTTTTGTAAACTGCTACAGTCCCGTCAACATAAAACATCTTAACCACTTATACTAAATAATAGTCCAACTGACCTGTAGTAATCTTGCTGAGTTATACAAACAAACTGGCAGTCATCACACTTCGTCTTCATAATGCCGCGATGGTATAATGTGTCCATAGTCGGTAATATACCGAAATAATCGCCAACATTTAGCTGTCGTGGTGGTTCTCCTGACACGGTCACTTCAACACTACCGTTCACCAGCACGCTCCATGAATCTAATTCTTCTCCATCGTTCATAACGACCGTACCGGCCTTTTCGACTACCGCGAATACCTGAAGTGACAACAGAATAATTGAAAGATATCCTATTCCAGTTTAAATTACGCAGACAAATATTACCGACTTACCATGACTTGACATAGCGCTCTTCTAATAGCCAGCGTTGTGTTTGTAAATGCTTTCAAATGTTGTGTAAATTCGAGTAACGTTTCAATATCTTCTTCCGTTCTTTCTGAAGGGTCTTTTTCTAAACATTCTCTTACAGTATCTCGAACTGTAAGACTCTGAAAATGAGAAAAGCTTCGGTAAGAAATTCCTACTGTTTGTTAAGACA
This sequence comes from Xanthostigma xanthostigma, assembly GCA_963575645.1. Taxonomy (NCBI): domain Eukaryota; kingdom Metazoa; phylum Arthropoda; class Insecta; order Raphidioptera; family Raphidiidae; genus Xanthostigma; species Xanthostigma xanthostigma. Next base: position 30,541,490 of record OY754469.1, on the reverse strand, counting down.
ATAATTAACTTTTTACGCCATTTCTATTTATTTTCAAAACAACTACATAACTGAACCCTTTGTTTCAGGGTTAACCTGGGACCTAAAAAATTACCGGGAAAATTATCAAACGCCTCTACAAGACCATGTAACTAGAAAGAAAAAAATCCAGACCGGACTAGACTGGCCCACCGGGAATAGTCCCGGTATTTTCTGAGGCCAGACCGATGCTGCGCTATTTGTTTATAATGGTCTGGTTGGTTTTAAAAATGTTCAGCACGGAAAAAGTAAACAGTGCGTCACCTCCCGCGCAGCGTCGTCCGGTTTTACCTTATAAAATCACTTATCTAAGACACTTGTTGCAGTCAAATACTTACATCCATGCTTTCAGCGAGATCGTCATCTTCATCGCTGTCGACAATACTCTCCACGAGACCGGTAAGATCAGGCTCTTCGAGGGGATCCCCCAATTCGCTATGTGTAGATGCCATTGTATCGGAGCCACTATACGCGCTGCTTGTATCACTGCTATGGCTGCCGCGGCTGCATTTTTGATATAAACTTGTACCCCGCCCGCCCCCTCCGCCTCCGCTGCCGTTGAACTGAAAATTATATAAAAAAATGGTTAATAAAATGTATTTTATAACCGAATAAGATGTGAAACTGACGAAAATACACTACTTTTCATGCTATTTTCGTATTCACAAGATTCAAACATACTTCTTATCTAGGCACTTTACTGCTGCACCCATTCCTAGAAAAAAATGATTTTTCTAATTTTTTTATATACCAAAATGTGTAATGCAATGCTGATAATTTTCGTTCAACGTAGATCTCATACCCCCTGCGCTTCATCTCAAATCCTTTCCCCTTGGCTATAAACAGTTACAGCTTTCCCGACGCTATTTTTAAAGTTAATGGGTTCGGGTAAACGTCAAATGAAGGACCTAGGATTACACTACAGATTGTACCGACGAATTTTTTGAAAAAAAGTTTTGGCTATGTGTGAAAGACTACTTAATTTATATATAATTTTTTTAAGTTGTAAGTTTTTCCAGGAAATTTTTCATTAATTTTTCGCCTGTAATATCTGTATTCTGTAGTGTGGTTCTTGGTCTTTAATTTAACGTTTACCAGAAGCCTTCAGCTTTAAAAATAGCGCCGGGAGAGCCGTAACTGAATTTAAGCGAGGAGAAAGATGAAGACTGCAGAGGGTGTTAGTAGGTATTCCCAATGCCCTTAAATATGGTGTACCATCTGCCATTAGGCGACGAAACTACCTTAGATAAAGTTTTTATAATGGGATTAACTTACAGGATCATCAAACATAAGATTGACGGGGCGGTGCTGATGCTGCGCGTGCGTGTGATCCATGAGGTGCGGAACAAGTGGTCGACCTCCTCGATTTGCTTCTGTGTCGGGATAATCAATCTGTAACAAATAATTATACGCACTGATTAATACAATATGTTAGCTTGACATAAATATCTACTCTGTTTTAAGTAATAATTTCCTTTCTGATTATTTTAATATTTTAATTTGTATGACTGCAACATTTGAAAGTGTTTTTGTATTTGAAAATATGATTTTTCAAATTCTTTCGGCATATTTATTACGATTCATTTCTTACAGTTAGTTACTTAGAAAAGTCTACGAAAATTTATATGGTTAAAAAATGTTTGGGAACACTTGCTTTATAGTCATTTCAAGATCTACAAGGTGTGTATCATCTTAAAACTAGTGAAAGTGAATAAGTGATAGCATTCATAAACATTACTACCTATTAGTGATGTAACGCATGTCAATTTTTAGAATTCGCGAATGCGAATACGAATATTTGTCGGCGATATTCGCGAATGCGAATATTCAGTTTTCAAATATGGCACCATTTGCCGAAGGTTAAAATTTGACAGTCAATTGACTGCGCACGCAGACATTTGTAGTCGTTCTGGGTACTACTAAGTTGATTATTAATCCTTAGCCAAGTTTCATTATCTAACGTTAAAAGAGTTATTTTAAAAAAAGTAAGAAAAAACTTTTCTCTTAAAAATGAAGATATCAGCGCATGGAATGCGCTGGTCAAGTTCTTGATTTGCAAAATATTCACACGAATTTTGCGAATGCGAATGTCAAAAAAAATGCGAATATTCGCGAATGCACATATTCGTTACATCACTGATGATGATGATGACGTGCCATATCCTTTACACTTTACAGGATGTTGGCGACCACATTTTTCCAATGATCTCTGATCACAATTGCGTTCTTCATTGAAGCAAACGTATTAAAACCCGTCCATTTTTTTATGTTGGATATCCAAGTTGTTCTTTTCCTGCCTCTTGAGACCCATCCTTCCAATTTACCACATATAATAAGTTTTAACAGTTCGTATTTATCGAATACCTATTTATTAGATCATATCGAAGAACGACAAATCAGTATCTAACATCGGATCATTATTGAACATCAATACCTATTAAGTACTGCGTGTTGAAAATTTAAGCAGTACCTAATAGGAGAAAACATTTCTAAATTTCTTGTCCGTCTGCACTAGCACCCCTCGAAAACAATTTGAGTGATTTTGATGAAGCTCGATACACTCTTAATTAGTACCTAACCTTAAAACATAGGTGTGCGCCCCAAAGGGGTGAGATAACTAACGCAAGCTCATTCTCCTTATTAAAAATTATTCAGTTTTTTAATGTTTATCGTTTAATTTTATTTCAAAATTCTTTTATATATTATAGTTTACATTTTTATGATCTTTTATATTTTGCATTTAAAAAAAAGCTTTTCATTGTAAGTAATCTTATTTCATTTTTTCTGTGTTCATACAATTATCTTCAAAGGAGGCGCGAATAATAATTAAGAAAATGTTAACATACATGAACGTGAGTAGTGACTAGTTACGGACAATTATATAAGTTATTGGGATTTTATTTCGACAATACGCCATCTACTCAGCATTTCAGTTAACTATCCTATGAGAAGCGTCTGGTATAGTAGTACAAGCAATGCGCACTACGTATTTTTGTAAATATTTATTTTTTACAATTATGGAAGTTATCTAGGCCATTAAAAATCGAAGAAGAAGTACGATCTGTGTTGTGCAGTATCTGATTCTGTTAGTAGATCAAGCGTAAATTCTGATATCAAATTATTAAATTGAAAAGTGACAGATGTCCGCTGCTTATGCACCGCTGATTTCATGCGGTATCTCTTTGAAATTTGACGTTTACAAAAAAATTATCCTTATCACTACATTTCACGATGTGACCAGCACTCGTGATTTTTTCCCCTTCAATATAAATTATTACGTCTTGAAGGATTAATGTCATCCCAACGACAATTTTCTCCCTATAGAAAATATACATTTTAAATAACATCAAAATCTCGTATACTGTTAATGCAAAAGTTTCGCATAGGGTGGCCATATTAAATATTTTGTAAATAGATATGGACACTGCCAAACATGACCGATAGGAGCATCAGCTATAAATCTCGATCTGTGAGTAGTTCATGTAGTAGTGTGTACAGAAAAAAAATTATTTAAAATGAAAAAAAAAATGGTTTTCTGTAAAGTCGGTTTACGGACGATAGTTTTACGTGATACTGATAACGTATTCCGCTCGAATATATTTAATAATACATTACTGCGCTCTCGCTTGCACGCACAGGGTCAGGCGGAACGTTACGGCGGAACGTTACACTTTTTCGTGCGTGCAGCTGGTGTTTCATCAATTTATAAGACGTTATCACGTCAAAAATCATAGAGCCGGTGTGCTGTATTCAACAATATTCAAATCATTGCGATTTTGTATTTCCTAAGGATCCGGAAGTGAAAAAGAAGTGGTTTCTTAGGTGGCTATAATACCTGCTGGTATCTACCTATATAGTATTTTTCCTGTGCCAATCTCTATTGTAAACAGTTCATTTCCTGTACCTGTTCAGTGTCATAGCCGGGCCAGGACAAAGACTGTATCCTTGCCCTGGCAGTGGACCGACGCCTCAACACGATGTCCGACGACGATGATGGCACTATGAAAACGTTGCTACCGATGCTGTAACAACTGCTCCTGTGACTTGTACTTCCGGTGCTGTTTGCTAAACGTGATGCCCGTTTGTCTTTTCGTGTCGGAAAATATGTCCTTCTTACGTGTTTAAACATCGCGATATTGTTTTGTATTTTTTTTTTCTAGATTAAATCACTACACACTTTAACAATCTTTTTTAGAGTCATTTTAAGTTCCATCATAATCAAAACGATATAAGTTTGACTATCTAAAAAACAAAACGTGTTCAAAATTATTTACTAATTTTCGTAAAGTAATAATCTTTTCGAGTCAGAATCTTAACGTAACGGAAAAATTTTTGCGACTAATAGAAATATATGGTAACTCAACGGTCTCAATGTCTACTCGAATGTTTTTCTTTTCGTAAGATTAGTACCTATAATTATTTTTCCGGGAAGGTTTAAAGCCGCGTAGATCGATCATTAACCGGGGAGTGAGTTTGTTGACAGGATCACTTCCAGGCGAATAGAGGTAACTAGTCTTTCAACTAGTCACAACAACATAATATAAAATGCTGATCTTTTGAAAAGTAAAACCTAGAATAACGAGTGTTGCTTTTTGTAAGACAATCTACTCTACTCACAGTTTTTCCAAACAGAAATGAAAACTATTTTTATGTCTTATATCATACGTGAATATGTAGTTGTAAGTAGTATAGGTGTCCCATTAAGGATTTTTTTTAATTAAAAAAAAAAAACGTTTACATTGAAAGTATCTTAATTTTTGCATTATATGAAAGTTAAAGGTTTGCCATTTACGGAGGTCAATATGGCAATAGAGATATGGCTGAATTGACAGCTATCAAAAAAAAATCCCTAATGGAACACCCATTCATTATAATATATTAGATTAGAAGCAACAATTGACGAAATCGACTTCTAGCATCCGTTGTAATTGCTTCCGATACGGAATCGGATGTGAAAAAGTATCGGATTATCCATAGTAATGGAATTAGAGCTCATGTAACATCCCTAATTTTTATAAAAGAGAGAAACAATACTGAATTTATTAGGTGTGTTGAGTATATTAGTGTAGTGCAAAATCTGCACTACAGTGTGCATTTCATTGAGTTTATCTGATAAACTCAATGAAATGCACACTGAAAAATGTACGTTGTTTTAACAAAAGTTCGATTTGTTCTAGTATTTGTCAAATTCAGATATCTATAATACACTACGTTCCCCTGCTCAAAACTCGGGACTGCCAGTGTTTACACTTTTAGCCCAACACTGAAATACCGAACAGATCAGTGTGTCTTCCACTTTAGTGTAACAAACGCAAAAGTGTTAACACTTTTTACACTGGAGCACGATACCAAACACATTATGTTCAGCTTGCTGCTTGGGAATATAGTATAGTTTACAAACTCAAAACAAAATACGTCTAACTATGTATGCATCTTTTTAAACATAGAGGATGAAAATCTTGATATTTTTAATTAGAAGCGGTATGTTGAGTAACACAATAACAATCTTTGGCGTCCCTTATGCTTTGATGGTTGAGCATTTCAAGTGCGTTGCCCCTTTTAAAAAACTATCTTAATTAACGTTATACAAACATCTGTTTATTGTACACTGTTTTTAATTTCAGTCTTGCTTTATTTATTAAGTAACGTTGTGTATGCATGCAGGCCGATACAATCGCGAAAGCCGTACTGGCGATTTAAAATAAGGAAAATGTTGACAATTGGAAATTACTACTAGCCGAGAAGATAAACTTGCCCGTCTGGCCTCATAAAAAAAGACTTCTTGTCAAATTATCTCGCACTTTTCAGTTTTTTTTTTATAAATCGAATTAATCTCAAAAGTTCACGACGTGGTACTTGAATAGATGCTACCTGTATACTCCAAGAAGCCATATAGAACCATAACCACAAATTTTCACGAATTGTTTAGAAATAAAAAAAAAATATTTTTGCAAGATTTTAAAAGTTTTCGAACAATTTCCAAAATGTCTACCTGCCGGCCTGTTTGCATCACCGGCAGCCGAAAATGGCTGGATCGAGTTTAATGAAATTTGGTACAATATCAAGCAAGTAAACAAGCAAAAGTTATCAACTATGTACAGCTGAAAATCCTCTAGATATTTAATTAAAAACAATCTATCGCTGCTATGAATTTAATGCATAATATTTGTACCACTCCGCATTGTTACGGAGAATGTATAAAAATTTGGAAAATACGCTCAATTTTACTATTTACCACAAAAATGTATTTTAATTTAAATTAGCCGGAAAACACGTAATGTTTAATTAGAGGTATTCCAATTTCACAAAAACAATCACTTATTTAAGTGGTACCACTCAGTAGAAAACACTTTCTTTTCATCACAAAACATTTTAACTATTTCCTTATCAATTCTCACTTTTATTTCATTACTTTTAAAACACTTCTAATGTTTAATACCGCAGAAATTCAAAACCATTCAACACAACACTACGATTGATTAATAATTATCGATAAATATTTAAAAAAATAATTCAAAGTCTGAAGCAGATTATTAATGAACATTATAATTTTAATACAATAGTTTCAAATCATAAATATTCAGATCTACAGTTTGTGATTATTCAATTTTAATGTAACCATTAAAGGAGAAGGCGTATCTGAGTGGTTATACGACGTAATAAAAAAATAAAACAATAAAATCAAAATCTCGAAGTATTGCGAACGTCGAATCGAACGAAATTCAGTCCAAAACAAAGCACTCGCAAAAAACAATAAGTCCCCGCGTTTCGAGATACCTATGCATGTGTGACGCTCACGTGATAGGAAGCTACCTCGATGCATAATATGATCGATGAAGTTTTCTTTTATATTGAAGCGAAAAATATACCATATCCATGAATACCCAGTATCCACTAAATGGTTAATAAATCATTTTTTTGTTGTCCAGTATAAAACATTTTTAACACAACATGACCGTTATTTAATTGTGTAACATCTATTTAATTGTTAACATTTAACAAACGAATCTACTGGCACTTTTAAATCTATATATTCGAGAATCAAAACACGTGTCTACTATTTTTAACCTGCACTACAATATATGATAATTTTATTATTAATATATGCACGATCCCCAAGTCAAGTGAAGTACTAAAACAGTGTAATTCCGGTGTTCATCGCATACTTAAGTGGTTGGGGTTTTGTGCGAGTATGGCGCGTTAGGAGTGACCGCGTCGCCTTTGATAAGAGACGAACAGAGGCGCGCTTCTGTTGGCGCGACAAAGAAAGGATGATAGAATATGCGGTCGGTCAGTCAAAAGTCATAATGAACAAACTAGTGCGGTGGCTGTTGGATGGCCGATATGAAGTTAAACAAACCGGAAGTGACTTCTTCCTGTGTGTTGCACTGTTTTAACTTAACACTGCGTTGTATGCTTACCTAACCAGAGCTACTCAATTGGCGGATGCATGTCCAAAAAATACTAGGAGTTGATTTGATCCTGATAATGGAAAATTGCATTGTACAAAGAACAGAATCATTTACCTGACGTTTTAAAATGTACGTACTTGCTCGGATTGTTTTGTACGAAGGAATTTTAAAGAGCCCCACCACCCTCAGCATGACGTGATTAACTTATTAGCATTCAGATGGCTATGAGTTTCTTAGTTTAGTCTCGGTACCTATCATGAAAACATTCTGTATGAATCAAGTCCTGAAACCGAAATGAAATTTTTGTTCGGTTACGGTTACAGTTTAGGTTATTTGAAAAATTTATAAAACGGTTCCGGTTAAATAAAAGACTTCGCACACTTGTCAAGTATGAACCTGCACGACCAGCACAGCACGGAGCAAAAAACCTTGTTCGTGAAGATATTTAACGGAGTAACGCACGATCAGCACCTGCCAGCAGCCAGCAACGACCGTCAGTCGGTCGTCTGAAAGTTTGTTAAGCTATGCTGGACCGATCTGGTGCATTAGTGATGTTTCGTTTTCATTAATTAATTTGCATCCATAAAACTACTTGAAAACTGCAAAATGTCTACCGCACATTACAAAACCTGCACTAAAATTTGCTGGTTTGTGCTGGTCACAATCGTGCAGGTTTGAGTTGTGCTGGTTTTGCAGGTTTATGCTTGACAAATGTGCGCGATCTTTTAAATTTTAAAACCTTAAAGAACATTATCCGTTTCTATTTCGGTTTTGATTATTAGATGAGAAATTATAGTGTCTCCTTTAATCTTTAAAAAAATATAAGGAATTGTTTTTTAAATTCTGTTTCTCTAGAATAGTGCTTTTTAATCTTTTTCATGGCGCGACCCCCTTAGTATATGAAAAAATATTTTGGTACCTCCCACCCTCCGCTGTTCCTAACCGGTATAGTGTATTTTATTATGTTACAAATATCAAATCCGTACATTTTTATTTTTACTGAGGTTTCGCGACCCACTGTTTGAAAAACACTGCTCTAGAAAATATCCGATATTATTTTAGACTAAAAAACAACCTGGTCTGAAGTGACTTAAAAGAATTTAAAGTCGCCGTGGGGTCGTAGTTGAGTAATTGCTGGTGGAAAAATTGTACCTCACTGCAGAATCCTATACAATTACACAAAGATGGAAGCTGATTTTTCACCGAGCCGCGACATTATGTTCTTTTGTCGTCGAAAACAACGAAATGCGAAACACACAGCTGTCTTTTTTGCTAAAAAGTAATTTGCTTATTTGGGTATCATTGCTGTTGGGTCGAAGTCGTGTGCTCCTGTCGGTGGCGCATTGTGCATTGTCACTCACGGTAAGAAAACTGTTGAGTAGCACTGATCTACAGAACCATACATATGTGCACAATATGTACTTACAAATCTGTTATCATTATTTTTCATATACAGATTGGGCCAATGTAGCGTGCCGTCATTCATCCATGGTGCCATTCAAACGCAGGTAGGAAAAAATGTTTGTGGAGCTTTCCAACTAGTTCAAACGTTGGTAGGTTATTCATGATAGTAGGTATGTTCCAAGCAGCCAGCAAACGGACACGAAACCGTCACCGTTTTAGATAGCTAAAACGTGTTCCAAAACCGATAAAAACAGTTTCGTTTTAGCTACTGCGCATACGGGTGACGGTTTCGTGTCCGTTTTCTGGCTGTTTGGAACATATACCTAGTGTAAAGTGTTCACTTTAAATATCAGAAAGTTGCGTTCACAGGTTTTCCTGCTACCCACTTAGGCCGTGTTCAGATGAGGCGTTTTACGCGCGTTTCTGCGCTGAGCTCGGTGTGGCTCCAGTTACAAACATGGACTCGGAAACAGCGGTTGTGTTGTGGTTTGCATACCCTCGATCGAAACATCGTAAAACGCCTCATCTGAACACGGCCTTAGTAGTGATGCAACGTGAATATCAGTCGCCGATACTCGCAAATGCTAATATTCAATTTTCTAATCTGGCGTCATTTGTTTAACGTTAAAATAATATTACTTTCAATTTTTTTTTAATATCAACCATTTTCTGATATTAATATTCGCCAAATATTCGCATGAATTTTGCGAATGCAAATATCAAAAAACATGCGAATATTCGTTATTTCGACTACATTGTAGGTATATGTAACTCATTTTTACCCATATTGGGTAATGTAGTATAACATGTATAATGGATTGAATCACTAAAGTGTTTGCTGAAGATGAGCATAGCTCCCGAAATGTACATCCGCTAATAAAACTGTTGCGGTAAGAAGTAACTATTCTTTATATTTTTATTTATGTTTATATCAGTTAAATTTGATTAAACAAACCTAAAATATATTTTTATCAACAGTATAATTAAGATTTATAAATAAACCTTATTAAATTGTCGTTTTTATATCCTTCAAAACTATACACCTATGTTATCGATATTTAGAAAAAGACGAGCGCTTCTCTCTCATTTTGGATGTTGTCATCACCGTGCACATTATATTATCTAATATAGATAATGATATGTCCATTTATGCTGCGAACAAACCATGATGAAACGAGGATCAATCTTTTTAGAGCAGCTTGTATAAAGTTATGATTAATAAGTGGCGACAATATACGAGAAGAATACATATCACACAATAGTGAATTATTCAGACATCCGTTATGAGGGGTGATTCATTGCCGTTTAGGAAATTACTAATTATTATGATAAATATTGAACAACAATGACAGATTTTTTGACCCGTTAAACCATAGGTTAAACGCAAACAAAACACTTAAAATACTATGTAGTAACAAGCACTACATCATTTAAAATTTCTAATTAAAATTTAGACCAGTCTTTCGGTTAAAACTAACAGAGCATCATTCATTCACTAGCACAAAATTTTTTCACCTGAATATAGATAAAAATTATATTTGGAAGGTTAACATTGATAATAATTTGTGCAGTAAACTTGCTTCCAGATGTTTCCGTGTTAAAGCAATTTAAATTAACAGTTCAATTTGATATGTCTTAAAAAGTTTTTATTTTGCATACTTCCAATCTCGTGTTAATTCTTATAATACATAAATTAATGATACTTACTCCTATTTTGAAGAGAATAATTAATTAATTTAATGGTAATAATTTTCAACATAAATAATACTAATTATTGTGAAATGAAATATATTTTACAGCTGGAATACAATTATGATATCATCAGGAAAACATTAAACAAGTGCAGATTTGTAATTCTAATAAAATGATTCAGAAAAACTGCGGTCTATTTCTAATTATAAAATAAAATTATAATTTTAAGGAATTATTATGATATTTCAAGGTTGTTTAATGTTTTCAAAGCCTAATTTGCCATCAACTAATGGAGCTAGCACACAGGAAATCTTATTTAGAAATAGAGTGCTTTTTAAAGTACAGCACAGTCCCATTAATCCGGACAGATGGACTCGGACTCTGACCGGATCATCGAAAGTCCGGATTAAACGAAATTTACCAAATTAACACAAGTTTTAGATGGGGAACACTACAAAAATATCGATGTTTTATTTTCCCTACAGTTTAATGTTAATTTTAATACTTCTGAGTATATATAGACCTAAGTTTTTAACCTACGAACTGATGTAGGTAAGTAAATCAAAATAAAACGTCTTTGTGATTAAAATTTAAGATTCGTTATCTTTTAAAAAAATCCGCCTGGATTAACTGGATGTCCGGATTTGCGGAACTCTACCGTACATTCAATTGTATATGTCCCCACATATAGAGTAACTATATTATGCACATAATATGCAAGATAATATCATTTGAGGGGTGACTTCACTGTATAGTATCTTGGACATCAAATCTCAAAGCTGAGTTTAAACGACATCACAAAATATCCATGAGCATGGAGGTGGGATTCGAACTCACGACAGTCTGATCCATAGGTCAGGACACTGATCATTACACCGTACTATCCTCTCATAAAATCCTAAACCGTTATAAAAACATACAAGCAGCATCTAAATCGGTCCAGTAGTTCTTGAGATATTCGCGCGTATAAGTAATATATCAAAGACGTCAAAATATTAATTTATTTATCACTTAACGAAGTGCATACGTACATACAAACATGAATATATATCTTTTTTAAATCAATTAATTAAATATAAAATAATTAATTAATTTACCACGCGTTTATATACGGACCAGATCCTGTGTTAAATAATAATGCATTTAAAAAGCAACGAAACGTGCAGAGAATGCAACGTGCATTCCCTAAATCTACATTTAATGAAATTTTTGTCCTTCCACGTTATCCTCCCATTATTGCTGTCCATATATCATTTTTAATTAAAGTTATCCTACCTGTGTGCTCGTTGAAATAACTGCGCTTCACTGCACACAGGTATACCACCGCAGTGCAGTACTTCAGCAGAAACTTCTACAACAGCAGGTGGGAATACACGTGTTCGGGATCCGCTCTTTTAGAAAAAGGGATAAGTCAAACTGTCAAACGCTTTAAGTATTACTATTTGAGATCGAAATCATTTGTTTTTTTTTCGAAGTTCACCACTTATTTACAAATTAGACAAAGCTGAAGTAACACGTATTCCGGCAGTGGGAAAAGCAAAAAGTTTCTCTCACGTCGGAACCAAATTTATGTAGGCCAGTTCAAGGCATTTCGATGATTTCTCAACAATTTGTCAGTTGTGTAATTTTAAAAATATTCATGAGTTATCGTTCCACAGCCTGTCAGATCCCGAAAAAACAACCTTTATATCAGAATCTAATATGAGAAACAATAGATATAGGTACCAATGAGACATGGAACGATATAAAGAAGAAAAAATCCGTAAAGTATTTTGCATCCACAAGTACCCAAAACTTCAGGTTCGTCACCGTCATGCAAGGTATATTTGCGGAGCAAATTGGAACTATAACCGCGTCTCAAACCATGCAATGAGGAGCGATTACAGTGAGTTTAGGTCGTGCGCACAGAGTGACCACATAAGCACGGCCTTTTGCATGCGGCAGGCTAGTGACAACATTACACTGACATGCCGGGATAGCTTGTATATTTGCCAACAGTGATGATTTGATTCCTCCAAGAACACCAATTATAAGAGCAATTAATTTAACAGAATACTCTACTGCTCCGTAAGCTCAAAAAAACGGTCTTGATATTTTGTTCGCTTCTCAATCTCCTTCCCGACTATGTTCATTTCGGCGAGAACTGAGAACTGATATACATAGCTCGCGTGGTTTTATCAGACTTCGTAGCTGAAAGTTGTCTGGTACAGTTTCAGAAAATATTACATGATTCATTCTCAACAACGAGTTTGATATCGTCAGAACAGGAATTTTATCAACACCGTAATGATGCCTCAAGTGGTAATATAAGACTCTTAGAGGAGCATTGTGGCGATGAATGTAAGCGCATCTTGCATAATGACTGCATGCCGATAAGAGATGCACTAGCGTCTCTGGATGCGATCGATATGCTCTGCAAGAAGTGTCTTATTACGTCCGCATTCATAACTATACGACGGTCCACAATTAGTATTAATAACGCCGTCTTGACACGCCAAAACAAATTCCTCAGTTTTAGACTTCAGTTCAGCTGACCCCAAGAAGGCAACGTTAAATCTATCGATAGACCCCGCATATCGATGCTCTTATAATAAATCCCATGCATCGGTTTTTCGGTATGTTGCTTGAGCAGAAGTTTTTGCTCTGCCTTCTTTATTGTATGCCTTGCTTGGTCTAACCTTAGAGATACAACCGGTGCATATCTACGTTTTCTAGCAGAACTGAACTCAAAATCACGGCCAAGTTCATTTGCGGCTTGAAACAGAAACGTCCCAACAGCCGCATATTCGTGATCTCGCACGAATTGTAGAAGCGGGTCCGAACCGTTACTCTCTCCCTCCAAGATGACGTGAGAGGTACAAACGAGGAACAGGTGATTTGGGATGATTTTATCATAATTATTATAACATGCAATGTTTTTCCGCAAGTATCTTTCATCATGAGTTTGAGAGGTATATCTGTCCCAGCGAGCGTCTTCCCTCTACAGAATATATACATTGATGATTTGTAAGTCAGCACTTCTGCGATTTGCTTTCATTATTTTCGACTGCCACAAGTCCAGAGATATGCGCCCAACGGTTCATCTTCTCTACACATAGAACACGAATAGTGAACCTAGTAGGGAATTCGAATGTCGATGAACGTTGGGGAATTGAAATGATATAATTACTATTGACTTTAGAAAGGAAGTTATACGAGAAGTCATCGATTACTTTACCTACACACCTGTAGTCGTACACTTACCGAGATTCTATGTCGTATCTATCCAATTCATTTATACGAGTCATAATATAATAATAATAAATATTCAGAGAAAACACGCAGTGGATTTACGATACTAGGTAACATTTAAAATTCTGATATAAAATTTTATTTTTATTTTTCTGTACCTACTTATTAGGATATAAAATAGAACTGGGACGTCTGATTTCAATTTCGTTTACTTTTGTAATTAAATCTAGACAAAGGAAAAAATTTTTTTTCCAGAATTATTGTTTGTTTATGTACAAACAGCACTCCAGAACTGTTGGACAGATTTTGCTGAAACTCGATACATTAATCAACTGGAACTCGAATTTAAAATATATAGGGTCTGTTTTCTCCAGCTATTATCGGTTTACAAGATAAAATACTTGTCAAAACCGACATTATCAGCCTTTTCGGGTAACAGGACTAAACGGCCGGGTCGATTTTCGTGACAATATATTTTAAGATCGAACTAATTACCTATATTATTAGAAATTCAGTTGACCGAAAATGAATAAAAATAGAGAGACACCTCTGCATGGGAGTTCTGACGATTAGCAACGAAGCGCCAGGTATTTTCACAGAGCTTTAGCGAGGACCGATGAAATGCGACGACCGCAAACGCTCGCTGGCGGCTAGAAAGCTTATCGAGGAACAGGCACGGCGGCCTGCGGTGAAGATCCTCTTATCTTATATGAAATACTGCTTCAAGCATCGTCTCGTTACAACCGTGGATTATATAAAATATAGTTAAGAGTCAGTGTTTTCACGTAAATAAACCTTAAAAGTGTACAAGCCGTGTCCGCGTAATTAGAATGAGAAAAGGAAATAAGGAATTTTACTTATTAAACCCTCAGAAAAAGCTATCTACTATGCTGCATACATGCATACAAACACTATCTGTGGGAAGAAATAACAATAACATTTATTTTGAGAACATTCAAAAATAACAGCTACAAAAAATTAGGGTATTTTTTACCTTTCGATTAAATAATACATATTATTTTCAACAGTATTATTGGTATGTTAACAGCTGTTGCCGGTTAGTCATTTGTTGTAGTTAGAAAATAATTTAACATTTTCCATTCTTTAAATATCGATTGTAAGTAAACTGCGACTTTTTTAATGCGAAATTGTAAATCGAAGTTTCGTTGACTCTTTTATATATTAGTTTTAATTTAAATGAGTAGGTTCAAAACGTATTTCTGAACATAATATATTTGAATCAGTTTCAAACAAACAGGACAAAAGAAAAAGGCAGACTAGTCGTCTTGAAAATACAATAAAATAAGCTTCGTTAACAGAGTGCCTTGACATTTTGGCGTAATTCTATTTTCAGCTAATAACCATTTTAACAGGCGGAAATAAAAGATAAGACGAATGTCTACCCTCTGCAACCATTAAACAGCGATAAAATACATAAAGCAAAATGCATGATCTTTTAGTGGAATTCTAAAAGAAAATAGCTTTTAAGAAATAGTAGCCCGTTAATTCCTTAACGGTGGCTATAAAAATGGCAGAACAATAATATAAACCGCGTTTACACGGGTTAACTACGTCTTAACGAACGGAATAAATCAATAAAAATCTAACGATCAAAATATTTAGACGTATCAACGTTTTATTAAAAAATTACACCGTGCGTCTATGCTCTCGTGAACAAATTTCATCAAAACCCGTGTAATCTTTTTCCAATGATACAGGTACAAAAAGAGAACATTTCTAGAAACGTATAGGTACTCCTATTTAAGTATCGAACAAAGACGCCCGAAAAATTAGTAAGAACATGAAAAACACGTTTCTGTAGGTATATGTTATCTTGAAATCATGATATTCTAGTTTAGATCAGACCTGTCCATAGGAAATATAAAAATTTCATAGACTAAGTGCGAAAAGATTAATTCAGGAATGATTGGTTGTCGACCAAAAAGTTTTAGTTTGGCCTACAATTTTCAGGGAAAACTAGAAGTAACTTTAGATTGACAGTTTTAAAGGTTCTTTATTTGGAAACAATCAAATCTAAAAATATTACACAAAATTATTATAGGTAGTTGTTTTTATACCTATCTCTCCTTGAAAATTGTAGATCAAACTAAAACTATTTGGTTGAAAATCAGTCATTCCTAAATTAATCCGGAAAACTTCATAGTTCCTAGGAACAATTAAGGCTTTGTGTTTTAACTGGTCTAAAGTAGAATATCCGTATTTCGGATTTGTCCGGTACAAGGATGACACTAAGTTCGCATTATGCCTATTTAATAAGACTGTTGTTTACAGCGTTTGGATATCGTCACTCTAGCGTCGAAGCGGATGCTTTGGGAAGCAGAAATGCCAACAGTCCTACTTCGCTTCAATGTCATCTATATTCTAAGTGAACGAAAAATGTGTGTTCCAACAAAGGACATTATGATTAGAAATTTTGGTCATATGTGTAGAAGACGTAATTTGGAATTACAAAGACTAGTTTTATGTGGCAAAATGGAAGAATATGCTTCAAGACGCAGAAGACATCCAATATTAATAATTATATAAATATAAATTAGCATGTTTCAAGACTTAAAATCACTGGCTATCGACAGAAAACAATGGAAACAAGTGGTCTCCAACATCCTGTAAAGGATATGAAACTTCAAGATGTTAACGTCCGCGAACACAACTTTCATAAATTTAATAACAAAACATGCACAATAAAGATGGGAAAAACTGAACTAATAAGTTGTCTGGTTCTGCATGAAAAAACAGAAGAGAATTGGCGCTGTCTGTTTATTAAACATATTGTTTGACATAGCCATGAATGAAAACGATTTCTTCTTATTCCGTGATGCAACATACTCGCTTCTATACGCCACGACTGTGCGTGAATGAAATGAATACAACATATTTTGCACATACAGTGTTTCATTTCATTTTCAAGTATAGCGAACATAAGTAGCTTGCTGGTTATTTTATTGATAGCCGCATTTTAAGTTGAATAAGAAATAAATAGCCTGATTGTTTTATCATTTCAGTCTATTATACGAAATCAAGATGATAACCACGACGTATATATTTCCAGTGTCATTTTGAATAAAAAGTGCAAGAGGTCAAACCGCATTTGCGGATGGTTGTAATTACCGAATATTTTTGAAAAACATCTTATTTTTATTTTTAGTCGATTTAAAAATATAACAAAGCATAAACATTAAAAGTTAGGCAATGAAAACAAAAACATACGTAACAAAAGATCACTTTTCACACAAGACAAAAAGTCAGTTCATTGATTATTTATTTTTGGCGAAATTTCGTGGCGTAATTATTAAACTTCCACCGAACGACCTACACAAGCGATTTTGCGGTTTTGACAAATTATTAAGGTCGTCAGGTTTTAAATACATCAAATTGAATTGAACATCACATTCTGATCCAATGCCTAGCATGCTAACAGTAAGTTTTTAAATGTTGCTTTTGTTCCAATGTTTCAAATTTAATTTGCGAAAAACGTCAAAACGGAATTCGCATCGCTGCGACTTCTCCAACCCGTCCTGTATTAACATTAGATAACAATTCAAAGATTTGAATTAGATAACAATATTGGCGGAACAGAGTACGAAAATCCGTCACGATAACTGAAAACAGAACTACCAGTCTATTTTTACTGACAAAACTTCGTTGTAGGAAGTTTATTTGTTTTTTTTTTTAATTAAGGACTTGCTTTAAAATAATTTATCATTACAGGTTATAGAACATACCGTATGTAGAAAAACTCCCGATGGTGCCAATATTAAATGTTTGTGGAGCGGCTGGCAATATTCCAGGTTTCTCTAATAGCCGTGTAATAAATTTGCCCTGTGCACAAATGCGCCAGAATATGATAATGTAACGGAGATAGAATATGTGGATTGTGAGCATTCATCATAATATTGTTCATTGTGAGAAAATGTTTGAAAATCGTGTGAACTGAACTTTTGTTCATTTCATTACTACGAAAAACCAAAAAGATTACCACGTTCCTTTACTGTTTACTTCAGTAATATTATTAAACAACCGTTTCTTTAAATTATAATATTACTTAATTTATGGATTATTAAACTAAAAACGACAATGGCATTGATGCCTGTCAAAAATCTTCTTGAAAGAGATTATATATATTACCTAGAGCCTGACCAACCGAATTTAAAGTGCTATCCCGAAAACCAAAATGGTACTTTTAGAGAGATAATTGACTCAACCTCCAAAAACTTTCCAAATGAAGCGTCAAACGACATGCAGCATTTAAAATATTTCTCACCATTTTTCTCTCAAAAATTAATAAACAGGTTTCTCTACGTAATGTCATCCAAAAATAACAGTTCAAGATTAAAATTACTGTTTAGTTAATTAGAGCCAGTGACCACCCCACGGTTATGTGAACTTAATGATATTACAGAGTTGCCACATCCTGGGTTTGCCATTGCCTTGGCTTCCAAAATTTCCATGTTTTGGAAGCCAAGATAATAAAGATGTAAAACCAGGACATGATTGCTTAAAAACAGGGCACAATATAATATTATTTATAGCAAATAATTTTGTATGTAATTGGGCAACATAAAAATGGTCAATAAAAGTCATATAGGTGTATTGTGAATTTTTATATTTATTTTTTGACGTGATAACGTCTTATAAATTGATGAAACACCGGCTGCATGCACGAAAAAGTGTAACGTTCCGAAATGTGTCTGACCTTCGAGCGGAATACGTTATCACGTAAAACTATCGTCCGTAAACCGACTTTACAGACAACCAATTTTTTTTTCGCAGTCATCGAGGACGTCTAATGATTAGAAGTTAGATATCATCTTTTCCAATCTAATTTAAACTCACTGGATACTTAGGTACGTAAAATTAAATTGCGACTTATGAAATAAACTTTGGTTTTTAGAATTAGCAGAATATGATAAATATTTTTTTTGTGAATAATTTGATAGGACTTAAAATTAAGTCTGTTTTCAAGTCCTATGAAAATATTCACAAAAAAAATATTTATCATATTCTATTCTATTTCTCTCTCTAATACTTTATGGTGTGTTCAGTGAGGATCCAAGTTGCAAGAACCAAGCTACGTTAGATGTCCTATACATGTGCCGTTTCTGATTCATAACCGCGAGATTCTAAGTCATCACAATATTATTCAAATGTGTAATAGCAGTCGCAAGTTATCAGTTATATAGGCATTCTGACGCCTCCAACGAAACGGATGTCCGACGCCATGGCTGTTATCATTATCAATGCAGACCGTACGGCGTACGCATGGCATGCGTATTTCGTAACATTATGGTGGGTGACAAGTGACAACTGACAAGACATGACGATTGTACAATAAGAACGAATTTACGCGCGATTATGAAAATATTTTTTTAAAAAGATATATTAACGAAATCTTCGTTTGATTTTCATTTCTTTTTTATTCGACTTTCTTTACAGAGCCGGAATAAATATTTTAGTTTAAGTAAGGGTATATTTTTTCTCTAGGGAATTTCATCAACGACACTATTACCTACTAACAAACTAGCTGCAAACCTATTGCTTCACTCGGCTCAAATTCTATGCGGATACAGTCTTTAAATTGCAGTAGAGTGTGAGTATGTTGGTTTAGCTTAGAAATTAAATTACTGGCAACGAGAATAGTAATTTGGGACAAATTTCAATCAATTCTACCGTACCGAAGCGTCATCTATGAACCACTTTATCAACGACAGTATATTGACAGAGACGGGCAAGCTGTCATACGTACGTCAAGTTAGATTGCTCATGACAGAATTTCCAATATTTTTTTATGCCAATCGTTAGTGCTGCTAAGTCCCAAAATTATTTCATTAGTGCTCAAAAAATGTGAAAGTAGTAGACATTTTTATGAGGGCAATCTAACTTGATGTCAAGTTAGATTGCCCACGAGTACCGACATTTATTTTGAACTTTTATTTATACCAATCGTTAGTGCTTCGTTAGCGCTGTAAAACATCAACATTTCGTCGTTAGTGCTCAAAAAATGTCAAAGTTGCGGATATTTTTATGTGGGCAATCTTACTTGACGCGATATCAGAAATTTTATTCTCTTTATTATACTATATCAAATGTCAAATTTTTTGAAGTTAAAATAGTCCCGTCGCCAGATTGGCTGGAATTTTTTATACAAGTAACATTCATCAGGATTAATCATTTTAAATTATTGCTTCTAATTTCTTACTAACTGTTCAGTAGACAACTCTAATACTGCGCAATTCTCTCCTCGACTATTAAAAAAACGCTGTAACTGAAAAGAGTAATTTTTAGGTAATTAAATTTACACCCTGATGGAGGCGCGCGTTTTTATAATGACACAAAAAAAAGATAAGCCCTTGTATATACCAACATTAAATTGTGACAAAATCGCATCGAAAGCTCCACAAAATCCGTTAACAATATATTTCACTCTATTCATTACAAAAACTTCGGCGTAACAAAAATTGTAAAGAGAAAACAAAATTACATTTTCCCGTCTGACACGTACATTGTGCATAACGTATCTTCGAAAATTCATGCCAGACATTTCAATTAAAAAAGTTGAGGAAATATATTTGTTTCTGCGGTATAATACATCTGTATTCTAGTCTTATACTATTGTCGTGAAATAGAATATGAAGCTACCAGACCGGTGTATCATTTCCATAGATTAAAGAATTTTTTATTGCTCCGGGGAAAAAGGAAAAGTAATCTTTTGTTGATATTTAGAGAATTTTTTCGGGAATATTAAAAATTGTGTAAACTGATTGAAGAAAGTGGGTTTGTATTGGCCCGATCTGCAAATATTAGACGAAAAACAAGCTAACTTCGCTTTGATTCTATTTTTGTTAATTAAGCAAAGAATTTTAAATTTTGGTATTATTGTATTAACTCTCTAATTAATTTTTGTTATAGCTCCAAAATATTTACATAATGGTTAAAAAACAAATATTAATTTCTGTTTTAAAGAAAGGTAAAGTAAGTCTATAGGAAGAGACATTTGATCTGGCAACGCTGCTCCAGACATACTCACATCTTTGTTCCATTTGCAATGTGTAACTTTTACAAGGGGGAAAATGAAGCAGTTCATAGACAAGTAGTGGAAGTGACAGTGTTGATGATGGGAAAATAATATAATATATAATGACTAAAAATTATTTTTAAAAAAATTCAAAAAGGTACGTTTAATATCGACTCACTAAAAAATAGAAAATACATTTCTTTCTCTTCTAAAACGTTTAAAAGCGTGGAGCAATCAATACATTAAATGAAACATTTTAATGAGGTGATATAAGCATGCTCTTTAGATTTGAAACCATAATATTTGTTTTTTTACAACCTATAGGAACAAATGTTTGGTAAAACAGTTTTTATTCAAAAATGTTTTTCCTACAGCCAATACTTTCTGAGATATTAACTTGTAAGTTGTAACGCTTTATGTGCCTCACCCCTATATATTACGATAGTTGGAATATTAGATATCCGAACCCACGAACTTTATTAATCTCATTTTACCACAAATTCAACATAAGTGGCTTTGTTGTTTTGGCCAGATATAATGATCGAAATCCATTATTAACAATAACCGGATTACTACTAACACATAATATGAGGGAATCAGTATTAAACAGACATGCAGGTGTGCAAACAATTCTGTTCGTTAAGTGATTGTAGTTTGCGCTGTCAGCTTAATTAAGAAACTTTATCCAATTAACGGATCTAATGTAACGAACAAAATAACCGATGTGTTACGTTCTCTAATCTACGAAGGGTTGCTGGAACTATTCTCAACTCGACAGATTGTTGTTGAAAGTTGCAACCGAATTATACACGGGTTATTTCGGGAGTTGGGAACCGACAAAATATAGCGCGGAACTAGCTCATTATTAGCTGGTTCGTTTTAAGTTCCGTGATTACAGGAACGTTTATTAATTAATTTACTCTTCATATTTGATTTTCTTTTCTACTCGAGGACTGTTTCTTGCTTTGAGAACAAACGGATTGACGTGTGCCACGTATTTTAGTCTGTATGAAACATAATTGTGATGCATTTCAAAAGCATCTGTATATGAAACAAAAGGTGCATTAAAAATATTTTCACTGAGGATGGAATTTGTAATTTGCGGAATTTGTGCTCGCATATATCTGAAGTCATACGGGTTGGAAGGAAAAAAGACTGGTCTGATGAAGACAATTATACGAGTAAATGTCTGTTCTGAGATAAACAATTTAACCTATTAATAACTTGTTAATCCAATCTATATAATTATTCCAACACCATACTTGTATACGACAAAAAATTGGCCCCTGAATTCAAACTTACGAAGGATTTAATCCAAAACTCCACGTTATTATGATATGTTCCAAGCAGCCAACAAACGGTAACAAAATCGTCACCAGCATACGCAGTAGCTAAAACGAAACTGCATTGGTTTAAGAACACGTTTTATCTACCTGCGCATGATGATGACGGTTTCGTTACCGTTTGTTGGCTGCTTGGAACAAAACTTATATTATTTTCTCGCGTATATTTTGCGTTGTGAAACATTTTGAATTTTTGAATTGAATAATATATAAAGCTGAAGAGTTTGTTTGTTTTAACGCGCTAATCTCAGGAACTACTGGTTCAAATTGAAAAAAAAATTTTTTTGTTGGATATCCTATTTATCGAGGAAGGCTATAGGCTATATAATATGCTACGACCATTAGGAGCGGAGCATTAATGAAAAATGTTGCAAAATGTATCTCAAAAATAAGCTTCTATTCAGGTGAAATGCACTAGCTAAATATACCTACTCATATTAGCGTTATGCGTACACAACGTCGGATGGCTCAATCGGTAGAGCATGCGACTGTCAATATCAGGGACATTTTAATTTATTTTAATTTTATTTAATTAATAAAAAAAATATTAGTTTAAAAAAGTATAAATACTGCTTTTTATTGACAAAGCTTTTGAACGGTAACTCTGATCATCATGAAATTTGGACACAACATTCATCTCGGTAAACTAAGATGAATGTGTGTACTCATGTTTCTCCCTTCCCCATTCGTTCTTTTACACCCGGGTGAAACCGGACGGGACCGCTAGTTTTAAATAATTTGTAAGGTGTTGAAGCCGTTATTTAAAGAGCTATTTTTGAGTTTTATTTCACGAACGCAGGAACGGTGTGTTCAATTTACCGTAGTTCGTCCCTGCATACTAACTGTAGTGATGTCTCGCTTCCGAGCGAATCGTATTTCATAATGAACGACTCCCTTCTCGGAGCGGAGCGAATCGCTTTTTTTTGTGAATGACTCACTCCGAGCGCCATTGCTCTGTGCTGAGCTGTTCTGTACTGTTGCATTCGCACATTTACAGAGCGCACACAGCACAGTCCACAGAGGCAGTAGTGAATGTTGCAAGTACGGAGTTATCTTTGCTGATTCATTTAATGTTGAATGACAAACTATAAGTGTAATAGTACTAAGTTTATAGTGACTTGAACTATTCACATTGAGGTCGTTGACAAAGATATTGTAACAATAAACGTTATTATTGTTCAGCTTTTATTATATTTTATAGTTTATCCGAAATGCGAATAATATAAGATCAGACTCATATTAAAATGAGCTCAGAGCTGAGTGTGTGTATTGTGCTGTGCAATGCTACGTGACTCCTGAGCATACATGATGACAGTTCACACCTCTGCAGTCTGCACACGTCTTGTGTGTCGCTCTTTTGAACGACTCTCTCTGAGCGACCCTTTTTAGTGAGCGGAGCGCACGGAGCCAGCTCCTAATAAAGATTCATGTGGACACATCACTAGCTCTCTGGCTACATTTTATGAAAGACTTGTGTAATAATAAAGAATTCAACAGATTAATATTTCCACTCATAACACATGCAACGTCCCAGAGGTAAGTGGCGTAGCATAGAGTTTATCAAAAGAGATTCTGTTAGACTGTTATAGTACTGAGTACTGACACGAAAATTGGACAGGCCTAACCTTGGGGGCAGAACTACATACATACACAATAATAATACGTGTTCTCGCTTTTCTTATAGCTTATAAATATATACTACTACATAGTTCACAGTTCATATACAAGGTATAATACATTCTGTCTGCATTTCATATACATTCTGTGTCTACTGTGGCAATATTATGTCGTCGCTTTTTACATTCTCGTAAATGGGAACGGTTTAGTAGCATAAAGCTTCTGTAAAGCTTATTGAAATCTTTTGTGTTTTTCATAGGGGATTTCACTGTTTGTATAATTGGTGAAGATGTGAGTCGGTGCACAGAATAATCTTACAAAACCGTATTAATGAAGTTCATACAATAATAATTAATCTATACAGATAAATAAAATTGAAGTGTCTGTTTGTAATGTGAAAATAACAGCTTTTTACTTTTTAGCATATGCATATGAAAGTATTACCGGTACTTATAACAAAAAAAACATTTTTGAAGGATTTTATCTGCCTGTGTGTCTGTTTGTTCGGGCTAATCTCCTAAACGACTGGGCCGATTTTGACGGGACTTTCGCTACAGATAGCTAATTTTATAAGAAGTAACTTAGACTATTAAAAACTGTAGTTCGTCAAAATACATTCGTATTGATAAAAACAATTGATGTCAATAATAATTAGATTTCACATTCTTACAGTTGCAATACTATGTAAGAAAAATTTACTTAATGTCACATTCGGGACTTCCGTTCACCGCTTCCTCCTCCCAAAATTTAATATCACAAAGGCTGCCTGTCGCGCGGACTCAGAACGTAGCATCACGTAGCATTAATTTTGAAGAAAAAGCGATAAATCAAAACGAATGTTCAAATAATAAAAAGCACTTTTTTACCTAAACTCGGTTATCATGTCATAGAAACATATGACCGTTTTTTTTTAGAATTTTTATTACTTGTGAAAGTGAAGAGCAAAAAAAAATGACTCATTCAATTGATCAAAAACTTGAAGCGTTAAAAATACTACACAAAGGCGACATGCCATACAAATATCGCAAGATCTTGTTCAGCATCCACCACTTTCATATTACGCAATAACCTTACGGTTTATGACAGATAATCGAGACTCTACTGTACAAACGTTTTAGTGTCGTTGTGTGCATTTTCCTGATTATTACGACTCTTTTTTTCCAGTTTCTGTACAGTAAAAAATCTACATGCTATGAAAAAAAAAAACTGATAAACGTTTGTAAAAAAGGTATATGAGAAACTTGAAAGTAGATCAGTAAGGGACAGAAAAGACAAAGAAGTCTTATGTTTCACAAAGATTTAAATAAAGAAACGGTTCTCCTCCCTTCTCTATTTCAATCCCATCAAATATTGCTTCCTCCAGGAAAACTCTGTATACAATAAATAGTCAACGGTCAAACATATTGAAAAGATCATAAATATTTCTCGTCCGACAATTCTTTTTCTACACGACTTGTTTTTACAGTAGCATTCAACTTCAGTAGTTCGTTTCCCTTTTATTTCCAAACTGCGGAGGAGGAAAAGTCGTTGCGATGATATTGCTGATTTATCGTTTGATTTTTCTTTTCACGTTTCGCATCATGCGTCAAGTAAATGTAGATTTCCACGAGAGGAAATTGCGCCGGAAATACAGTACGCCGTCTGGCGAAGAAGACTCACGGGTATAATATCGCACACACTCTTGACTATATCAGATGGGGTTGGGCTGTGTGTGCAATATGTATGAAGTGCAATCAATTACAGGAATATTAGAACAAAAAATTACAGCCAATTGGGCGACGGGACCATTCCAACTTCAAAAATGTTGACATTTGATTATAATAAAGAAAATAAAATATCTGATATCGCGTGAGGTGACGCGGATAATGGCTAGTATTCAATATGATTTTAACTATTTGTTGCCATGGTTACCTACATAATATATTATGTTCCACGTCATGTAAAAATTAATCAAAGCATGCTTAACTATAGTTGATTTCTGACAGATCTACAAAACTGAAGAACAATTGATTTTTTTTTTAATTTTCAAAGTAGTCCCGAAACTATAAAGTTTAGAAAAAAAATTTTAACGAAACTTTCTTGAAAAAATAAATAGAATAATAAGCCGTTATGAAAAGTATACCATTATTATAAAAAAACACCGTTCTAGCATATATCTCTTCCGCGCATGCGCCGATTTTCTCTACAAACAATAGGGCTCTCCATATTTGCATACAAAATATCCTCCCAAAATTTGGTTTGAATCCGCTCATAAGTTAGACCTGTATCGTGTTCACAGACTAACAGACGCACAGAGTTTTTTTTATAAACATGTTTTTTGGATTCGGAGGACCTAAAACGGAAAGATAAAAATTTTTGAAAAGTGATTTTCTGACCTAAACTAGTACCATTCCCCACTTGTGGGTTGGAATGGTAAAAGACGAAAGGTGTCGTCAGCGACTGATCAAGAGTTCTGACCGCCCTAGGCTAATTATGAGGTGCGCTTTTTAAAATTTCAAAATTTATTGTTAAAATCAGGGACTCTCAAGCGCATTTAGTTTTAGTGTTTTGTCTCGGTCTAGTTGAAATATGTAGGGTAGATGCAATGATGCTAGATTAGTGCATGCGAAGACACGATTTTGCGCCCCCCACCCAAGAATCGGGGGGGGGCGATTTTCACGCCCTAGGCTGCAGCCTAATTAGCCTAAGGGTTAATCAGGCCCTGGGTGTCGTGGAAGACCCGGTTGGAACGAAGTTATTTTCGCTATTACGTTTTTTTTCTGGTCCTCTGCATTTATATCTATAACCTCCCATAAAGAACTTCGTTCCAAAAGCATTTAGCTACCACAGATTGAAAATTGTTGCAAGCATTTTTTAGAGTCTGGAAAGTAGACCTCGACGCGACCAAGAAGCAGTTGGCGAACGATAGTATAAACTGAGCTCTAGACAAGACGAGAGTGATAATATGAGATGCTTTCTGCGTCACTAACTGAATTATGTAGCTATATAACTAGATGTGTCAGTGTTTAGTGCATGAACACGCTAGGGCTTCTTTATGCAATATGCAGTGCATCAAAACAAACCGCAATCTGCTCTGTGAACGTTCATAATTATTACTCGTAGACATAAATCGTGTAATTTTCATCTCCGCTTACTAATTGCCTAGAGCAGGGCGCGCAATGAGTTGCATTAGCCCGAAACGGCACGACGCAAATGTCTACGTTGAAAATGTTCGGCTTTGTAGAGGCGGCTGTAATTTTGTCTGGTACCACTGCGGCGTAAGTAGGGTTACCAGATTGGCGGGGCTTGGCTGGATTGTCCAGCAATTTTACGCGTTGTCCAGTGTCCCGGTTTTAGGCAAAATGTCCAGCTAAAAATAAAAAAACATGCACCGCCAGAGCTAATAATTCGATTAAACTTTGAAGAAAACTGTTCTAATTTTAAATCTTTTATAAATACAGAGAAAGGTTCTAAAATGATAAAGGCGGCTAAGGGAAATACTAAATATATGTGGCAAAAAAGTGACTTGAAAGGTACCACTTTCAGCTGTTCAGCTCAATAGTTCGTATTTTCGTTTTTCTTATAGTAATAATACCTAAGTAAGTACATATTACTTAATTATATGTCGTGTTTCGGTTGATTAATGCAGATTTTTATTTTGTCCAGCCTAAAATCCAGATATTTTAGAATATTGTCCAGAAATTTTGATTTCCCAATCTGGTAACCCTAGGCGTAAGTTCGATTTCGGATCTCCAATATTATTTTCGTCAATTCCGGAATTGATGTAAATAAAAATTTTATCTTTTGCAAAATCTCGTGGCACCTTGTCATAACGAATATGCAAAGGATGTGATGGGTGATAGATATGAAATCAGGTCATCCTGTTTTGCCTGATTGAAAATAACGTCTGTTACGACTGTTATGTGAATGATATACAAATTGAATGTGTACATATCTTGCCACTTGCAATACATAATATAAAAACACTGATCGAAGTGTAAATACTGCCAATAGAATTCGACCGAAGCTTCGACTTCGGCCAAATTCAGTAAAAAAGGGAACCTCCGGTCTAACATTCTGCAGTGGTCAAAATCATTTTTGCCGAAGCGTAATGTTGAATTTACTTAAGACAATTAATACAGTGAGCTCTGTATATTCTGAAAAAAAAAATTTAAAAAAATAGTTGGCAAAACCGAAATTTGTCAAGTTTATTACAGTAGAATAAAATTTGAAAAAAATAATAAAAAAGAAACGTTAAAATAATATACAGTATGGTTTTTTAAAAACTGAACACCCTTTTATTTCTCAGAGGAAGGGTTTTCGAGAAAAAAGTTTCGGACAAAAGTTACAGGGAATCAAGGGGGAAGAACAGTGCTGTAGTTTTTTTCATTTGGGGGAGGTGTCTCCTAAATATCAAGGTCACCTACACTTTCTTAAATACGACCCTGTATTTTTTATCTCGGATTATTGTTCTTTGGGTCAAAGAGATCAACTCTTGTACCAAACTTTTTTGGATTTGATGCCATCGTGAACCGCTGTTTGATTCTCAAGTCATCCCTTTTTCTATTTTAATGGATTGTGTGAGTCGGAAAAACTTTTTCAGGGGTTTTTCCAACTCACACAATCCACTAAAATTCATCCCGTTTCTTATTTTAGTGGATTGTGTGAGTCGGAAAAACTTTTTCAGGGGTTTTTCCGACTCACACAATCCACTAAAATAGGAAACGGGATGAATTGAGAATCAAACAGCGGTTCACGATGGCATCAAATCCAAAAATGTTTGGTACAAGAGTTGATCTCTTTGACCCAAAGAACAATAATCCTAGATAAAAAATACAGGGTCGTATTTAAGAAAGTGTAGGTGGCCTTGATATTTTGGAGACACCTCCACCAAACGAAAAAAAAACTACATCACTGTTCTTCCCCCTTGATTCCCTGTAACTTTTGTCCGAAACTTTTCTTTCGAAAACCCTTTCTCTAAGAAATAAAACAATTAAAAAACCATACTGTATATATAGGTACAAAAAAAATACACATTTTCAAAAATGGCACCAAGTAATTAAGAATAATGTACCCCCCTAGGTTCCGCTTTCCGACTAACGTCAATAGGTTTTGTATATGCCACATATTATACTAGATACCTATAGGCAAATACAGTTATAAAATATGGTACAGTGGATGTGTACCTACATTATACACTGATGATGGTTGTCATAGTAACCGTGAGATGAACTTTGCACGACCTCCGACCTTTCTATGCCGTACGGTGCGCGTACCTATACATATACGAGGCGTGATTGAAAAAGTGGATCGACTGACGATTGTTTAATTAATTAAAATAAACACTTGCAAGGTGCATTATTCTTCGGTGCAAATATTGGAACATACACAAAATGATTTATTATAACATCAAAATGTTAAACCAATAAAAAAACGGTTATTTTCTTTTCAAATGATTTAAATTATAATGTACTGCATTGTAACAACAAACTATTAATATACAGTTGAATAGATGATGAACAATAGTTATTAGTTCAGAAATGTATATTGTACTTAAAAAAAAAAACTTCGGAGAAGTAAAAACTTCGTTCTGTGCTAAATTAAAAAACTTGAGGCGACTGAATCTTAAGATTATAACTTAAAAAAAAAAAGAATTTCGAGGCAGACAAGAAATTGAAATCAAGCTCGAAATTCTGTGCGTAAGACGTCGAAAAAAAATGAATTTCGAGGCAGACAAGGAATTGAAATCCAACCTTGAAATTCTGTGCTTATAAAAGCTACAAGAGCAACAGCAAAAAAAATGCAAAGACGGTGTTCGCATAACTCCTTTAGTTACCACTAAAAAAACGCCGTCTGTGCACTTTTTTTTGCTGTTGCTCTTGTAGCTTTTATAAGCACAGAATTTCAAGGTTGGATTTCAATTCCTTGTCTGCCTCGAAATTCATTTTTTTTCGACGTCTTACGCACAGAATTTCGAGCTTGATTTCAATTTCTTGTCTGCCTCGAAATTCTTTTTTTTTAAGTTATAATCTTAAGATTCAGTCGCCTCAAGTTTTTGAATTTAGCACAGAACGAAGTTTTTACTTCTCCGAAGTTTTTTTTTTAAGATTTCACGTCTTTTTCCAAAGTGTGAGACATTATTTTTATTTTTCCTCCAAAATAAACATATGTGCATTTGTTATATTGTTGTATTTAAATGCAATAGAAGTGTTCATATTGTTGTATTTAAATGCAATGAATCTCCGAAATTAGAATATGTATTGTAAAAAACAACACGATTCTTACTCCATGCAACTGTGGTTTCGAGCGCGTCTCTCATGTATTTGTGGGCGTGACATGTAAGTTATACCGTGGCAGCACTTGATTACGCGCCAAATATAAATGCACTTTTGTAGTTTGTTAAATAAGAAGTAACAATCAAAAGTCGGTTATAAAAAATTGCAATAATCGACTTTTAATTTTTACTTCTCATTTAACAAACAGTACTACAAAAGTGCATTTATATTTTGCCGCGTAGTCCAGTGCTGCCACGGTGCAACACCTAGTGGTGCAATCGGCTCATCACACCTCCATGCGAATACCATGACATTCAATTTGTAAACAATCCATGTGAAGTCTATTAAAAATAAAAATGAGCTATAACAAGTCTATGCTCTGTGATACATGATTCTTTTTTATATTCATTTGAAATATGGATATTCTTGAAGATTCCATGAAGGCACATTTTGAAGGCATGAAAAAAAATCAATGGACAAGGCTCACCATTAAAAATACAAATTTTTTTTCATATCATTTGTAAAATACTAAAAAAAGAAGTTTCACTTCGTAATCTTTTCACTTTTTAATTTTTGTTGTACTTTTTATGATAAATATGTTTTTTAATAAATTAATTTATTTAAATCTAACTTCAATCATATATTTTGTTATTTTTTAATAAAAGATTTGACGAAAGTGAATGTTTCAAAAAACAAGAAAATAATAAAAATTAAAAATTAAAAAAGAAATAAAAATATATGAGAAAAAAATTGAGTAAATAAATTAAAACTAAAAAAACAATTAAAAACATAAAAAAAATTAAAAATTGAAAAAAAAATTTTCCAATGATGCTGGCGGGAATCGAACTCAACACCCTGATATTAGTTATTACTAGCCTAACGTCGTAACCGCTCGTCCACGCACTACACTCACAATGTAAGCTGTTATTGTGGTACAGAAGTATATATGGGTGATACGAAAAATCGGTCCTATGAAAGTCACGTGGTCACAGAACTATAAAACTTGGAAACTGGCTTCATATACACGGCGTTATATGGGACAAAGGCAAAATCAATGTATAAGAATACGCTAGAGATTCGTTGGCATTTAGCACAGAAAAGAATCTCTAGCGAGATTCTTCGATACTGTATTCGTAAGTAGCCATGCACAAGAAGCAAGGTGCCATTCACGGAGGCTAGTAGGGTTGTGTCACATTTTTTTTTCTTGTGATGGTAAGAATCTATATTATAAATAGGCTATAAAATTAAAATATAAAATTTTTCGAAAGCTTATCGTACAATAAAAAAAAACCCAAAAAACGTGTATTTATCAGTAATATCCCAGACACCCATATTAATACGCCGAGGGATACGGCAGATTTGATTGAGATCTTTCAATAATTATTACGTATAAAAAAATAATTTCTAAACAACAACATATATCCGAAAAATTCGAATACTCATGTTACTACAATGGATGACAATCATTTCATATACATACTACATGAGAACAAGAGCTTGCCCAACAAAACAGTTTATTGTCGAATGCTGTTCTATCTGCTTAAACCGTTGATAAAGTGGTTTATAGATGACGCTTCGGTACGGTACACTTGATCGATTCTATCACAAATTATTTGTAAGTAATTCAATTACTAGGATCATTGAAATTGTTTAGGTTCATAGTAGGTTCGTTCCAAGCAGCCAGCGAACGGTTTCGAAACTGTCACCCGCATGCGCAGTAGGTAAAACGTGTTCTAAAATCGACACTGACAGCTTCGTTTTACCTACTGCGCATGCGGGTGACAGTTTCGAAACCGTTCGCTGGCTGCTTGGAACGAACTTACTTACAGCTGCAAAAGATCGTTTTCAGCGTTTCGATAAATTGATATAATAGCTTTTTAGAAGCGATACTACACTGCATTTTCCCTGCAATTAGTAAACGATGGAGAGTATTCATCCCTGCAAATACCCCCTGCACCCTTCATCTCAAATCTTTTCCCCTCGCCTAAAAACGGTTCGCGCTCTCCCGACGCTATTTTTAAAGCTAGAGGGTTCTGGTAAAAACAGTTTCGCCTACGTGTGAAATATTACGTAACTTATTATTTTTTTCAAAAGGTTGTAAGTTTTTTCAGGAATTTTTTTTCGAAACATTCGCCTGAAGGATCTGTAGTCTGATTCTTTGTCTTTTATTTGGCGTTTACCAGAACCCTCTAGCTTTAAAAATAGCGTCGGCAGAGCGCGAACCGTTTTTAGGCGAGGGGAAAAGATTTGAGATGAAGGGTGCAGAGGGTATTTGCAGGGACGAATAGTCTTAAAGAGGCGGAAATATTCTACGAAACAGAAACTACATTCGGAAGGTTTCGCTGAAATCAAACATGATCGGTTCAGCTGCGAGCGACGAAGTGTCTTTTGTGCCTCCTAAAGTTAATGATCAGTTAAAATATCAGACTGGATGATTAATAAGTGATTGATTTAAAAATAAAAAATAAATAAAGACTGATTATGATAATGTTTACTTTATTTTTCCCACAAAAACATGGAATTTCGATTTCGGCTGTAAAAACTAGTTTCGGACATTAGCTATCAATCCCACAGGACCAGTACTATCAGTGCGGGATATAACTTTTTTGTGCCCTAGGTCTTATAGAGAACAATGCCCTAGTTTTTCTATCTTTTGTTTTAGTTCATAACGCAGGTACTATCGTCTTCTTTTAATACGTAGGTCCGCTATTTTTCATAATATTAGATCCAGAAGAAACGTTATCTACATTTTCATGAAGTGATTATGAACGCTATAAGTCCTATGCAAATATATAATTTTTAGTCAGAAGTCTACGATCCGAAATAGTTTGAACTCTAGGAAAAAATTATTTTTGTAATGTGGTGCCCCCTCTGTGATAGTGTCTTAGGTCGGTGACTAGTGTGGCTTATTATAAATCCATAAGGTACTATTTATATGACTATTTCTAAACAACTTTAAATACACACAGAACTTGACTCGAGGGAAGCCGGGTTCGCAGCTAGTTCTATAATAATGCGATAATTTTATAATAGTTAACAGAAGCACTTTGCCTGGCAACAGACCGACGCTGTTGGCGAAGGTAACTAGCTGGAAACTTACATTATTTTTCAATTATGTACCTGTCAAAAACTTTCCTTTGCTTAGCAATGCAATTACATAAGCGATAATTTCCCATAGGATATTAGAGTTTGCGCAAGGCAATTTTTCGCTTACAAAAATGTTTCTTATAATTACAACGAAATTGTATAAGCATAACGTGGAAGTTGTTTTTGAAAATAGCGTCGTCCATTCTGAAATCAGTACTAAAGGCACGATGATGGATTTCAAACTTGCTTGAAGTCATAGGCTGCCATGAATGGTATCCTGCTTGGTGGTTGGTAAGGAGCGCTGCTAGTTTCGCTTCACACGCAGTTTGCTTGTATGCTCGCTGTTTTGCTAAGTTGACAGTTATATTTAAAAATATGGATGTAATGGTTATGCAAGAAATAATTCGTCATAGACAAATTGCTACTATGACTTTAATAATGACTGAAAAGCTTCGGAAGAGAAGAGAAAAATCAAAGCGAAAACATTTCTCGTCGAGTTCATTTACATTTTGATTTTACAACTTTTAGCCCCATCGCTGTTCACTTGAAACTTTTTCAAACAACACCATATTTAACAAATGTCACGATATCACGTGATAAAATACGACTCCATAATTGGTCAAATTCTCAAACTAGCAGGCAACGCTGCATGAAAAATAGCACCGAACCTATCACCCAAATATATCAAGATAGCGGGCAGTGAACCAATCAGTGACGTCACAATCCAGCAGCGTAGCGTGCAAAACTTCAAGCAAGCAAGCAAGTTCGAAATCCAGCATCGTGTAAAGGAGCCTTAATAGCTAGTTGGCTCCAATATTAGATAATAAAATCGCCTAATACTACGCCTAATATTTTCCGTGCAAACGAAATACTTATGGAATGACGTCAGTGTCCGTCTGTCATGGGCGATTTTCTCTGAAACTATTGGACATAAAAACTTGAAGTTTGGTTTAGAGATAGTGTGTTGTTTGTCTTCGATCATAACACAGGTCAGCAAAAACATCTTTTTTTAGTTTCTAATTAATTAAATTGGTTCATAGTTTATTATTAATTGCTATTTCTTAAGAAAAGTGACCAAATGCGAAACTGAAATTATTTACAATAAACGTTTCAGAAAACAGGTAATTTATCTTAAACACTGAAATATCGTTCCGGTTTCTACAAAAGCAAACTTTATCTAAAAAATCTAAATTTCATATCTAGAACCCATCAGATTCAAAATTCGTGTTTACCCGTTAACTGTGCCGCTATCCATATCCAATATTACACACACCATGTTAAACCAGAAACTAATTGAATACTGATACACCAGACATTTTCATGTGCAATTTATGCCGGCTTAATGTCACTTTTCAAAATGAAACTTTCTAGATCTGTTAATTCCTGGGAGTAACCAAGAGATTGATTGTGTACGTTTTGTTCGCGTTCTTGCTAATTTCTTTCTGAAGAGGATTACACCACGGGCGATCAATACTATACTTCCAAGGCGACCTAGGAAACTTCACACTAACTGCTGTCAGCTTGCAAATTTCTACAGTTGAAAATGTAATTTATCCCGTGGAAAAATGGTTTTCAATTCACGTTTCTATTAATACAAAAGTCATGTGAATTTATATTATCTATAATAATAATTTTTATAATTGAATTGAAAATCCAGCTGATACTTTTATTTGTTCTCAGATTAGAAGTTCGGAGCTGTGGGCGTGTAACTATGGTAACGTCCGAGGCTAAAAATCGGATTCGGCTAATTAGAATAATTCAAATATCTAGTTAAAATAACTTTCATTACGGAATCACAAGGAATAAATATACAAATATAGTACCTATAGCTTCAGTTTGCTATTATTGTTATGACGCAACAAAGTGTTTGAAAATATATTTCTCTAATAATGCATTGTACCATTATACCAATGGTTGTTTCATAACAATAGCTAACGAAAGCTTATATGTTTAAATAAATAAAGCTTATATGTTTAAATAAAAGTTCAATAAGCTTTAATTTGATTTCCTACAAACTCTTGAAAGAAGTTTGTTTTTTCATTTCTCATTACACCCCTTGAAATTGACCCTCAAAAACAAAATTGAACTTTTTATACTTCGTCTGTAATTGATCCATCCCACTCTATCTCTGAACCAAATTTGAAATTATTGCGTCAAATAGTTTTAGAGGAAATTGCCTGTTACAGATGGACAGACGATCGGACACTGAAGTGTTACCAAAGTGTTTCGCTTGCACGGGACACTAAAAAGACTTGAGAATAATCACTTTTCATTTCTTGTTTAAAATATGGAAGGTAAGTTAAATATGCCAGATACTCTGAACACAAAAAATTGGAACAAAAGTTCAAACAAAAAATTGTAAACTTTAATATTAAGCCTAGTTTATATGAGAGGCGTTCAACGCGCGTTGGCCCAACGCGCGTTTACAGCTTCTATACAATTGTATAGGACTGTTTATATGATAACGCGCGTTCAACGTGCCACCAACGCGCGTTATCATATAAACAGTCCTATACAATTGTATAGAAACTGTAAACGCGCGTTGGGCCAACGCGCGTTGAACGCCTCTCATATAAACTAGGCCTAAATCTCAATAATTGAAAATATTGTTTCCATCAAATCAATGCTTTCTCGTTTATATAAACGTTTATAATTGCACAAAAGCTTATCGAAGAGAATGAACGGAGAAAATTACAGGTCAAATATTTAATAGAATCGAACCAGTCACCCAGTGTGACATTAATAATCCGCTCAAGGTACTCTAGTTGAATTGATTTAAAATCTGCTAAAATCTCTGCTTAAATATAACAAAAGTTCTGAGTCAATAAGAAAGAATAGACGTCTATATACTTGGATTACGGCTATAAACATAGCATTATATAATATACTGCTCCTGTACATTCACTAAACTGAAAAGGAAACATGAATGCCCATCTTCTGAAAAGACAACTTCGCAACGCCAACGGTACTGGCGTTGTTACCACAATTTATAAATAACTTTGGTAACAATATCAATACCATCGAGGAGTTACGTAATATATAAGAATTTTAAATATGATTCGTTCACCTTGATAATAGAACATGATTTATTACAAAACAAGCTTACGCTCCCGGCTTCGCTAGCGTATAAGTCGGCATTGTCCGTAGATTGGCTTACGTCAATGTTGATTTTCAGTAGTTGGGTAAGAAGAACCAACCACTAGTTTACCAAAAAATCACTGCAATCGTTTTCGAGTGAAGCTGGTCTAAATAGAGAGACAAAAAATTGGGAAATGCCTAGCTTGAATTTCTGTCAAACCGGACTTAAGCTTCGTTTAGACCGACCTAACGAAGGCCAGCGTACGAAATTCGACGTTGGCAACTGCACGTTCTTTACAAGATGAACGACGACGAAGAAATTATTTTTGTGCGAGTCAATTCTTATATCTTAACGAAATAGCAAGAAACACAAAAATTGAAGTGGTGGATGACAATTATTTGTTAAACAGAAATTGATGCATTTGTTATAGGCGTTCTCTTGAATGTTTCGATTTCCTTGATGTCACGCTGCGGATCGCGAGCAAACGGCAACAAACATTTGTTGGCTTTCTCTAAGCCGTTCACACTGGACCAACGAATCCGTTCGTTGATGGCGCATTTTCTTGTCTGTTGGATACAAATTTTGCATTTAATTTTCAACCCACTTCCTGTTATCCGATTGAGTTGAAATTTTGCACACGTGTGTAGTTCCGATGACAATACAATATTATGTTAACTAACTGGCCGATCAGGCTTCGCTCGGACGCGAATCGAATTTTAATATTTCCATCCTCGTTCCGCTAACCGATTGAGTTGAAATTTTGCACATATCTCTGTAGCTTCGATTTGCTTTTTAGTTTTTCTATAATTTATATAAATTATAAGACTAAAAAATAAAAAATAAAAATATGGCTACTTTTACAAACACTGTGGAATAATTCGAAGTTCAAGAGAAATGCTAAAAAGTTCGAGTTAATGATTTTTCGACTTAACAAGAATTTCGAGATATAAGGGATTTAATTGCTAAAATGTTGACTTAGAAAGGCACAATTTACTAACTTCGACATACGGAGTCTGCTTTTTGAAATTCAAGTTGAAGAGTATCAATATGTACTATCAATACCTTACAGGGAAATTACATTTTGTTCGAGTTACAGAGTCTAAATAATTCGAGATATCACAAATTAAGAAGTTCAGTGGAAGGGAATGACATTTTTTTTCGACTTAACGATGTTCGAGTTATCGAGATTCTGCTGTAGCTAGTAATGAAAAATTTATGACTACTGATATCAAGTACCCCACGTTTTCTTATATAAAAGCTAATTTTGTTGGCAAATTATTTTGCATCTTTTAGAGCATAAAAACGTGTTTTAGTTTTTTAAACAACATTTTTTTTGAATAAATTTAGTATCTCCTTTTTTGTTTATCATCAACTCACAACGTGCAAGCTGTACATAACGTCGTGTGTAGCATTCAGGGTAGTAGAATAAAAGGGTGTGGATAGAACCAAAGCGGCAAACGGCTCAAAAGATAACAAAATAACAGACTGGTCCCACATGTAAGCGACCCGACCCACCGTATGCGAACGAGGATGGGACAGCAACAGTCTGTTTCGTATGTAAAAAAAACATACGGCTGATACTTAAAATTCGCTCACTTAAATCTCCTCATCCTTTCAGCTGAATATAAAAATGTAGGTACATATAATTGTAAATTGATATACAGTGAGTGCAAAATTTTTCAGTGAAATGTTTAGAAAAAACAAAATTAAAAATTTTGAAAAAACCCACGACAAATGTAAATGTAATAGAAAAAGAATTAAATAAAATTCTAAAATCTCCCGACTTAACGCAGGTAAGTAACCAAAGAAAATCCGTCGGAGGCTGCCATTCGCTGCCCTGAATTAAGAATAGAAGAATATAAATTACACTACAGTTATTTACGTACCAAACGTGATTTCAATCAGCCACATACTCTAAAATTACAGTATTTTAGATCATTTCAGGCAGCGAATGGCAGCCCCCGACGGATTTTCTTCGGTTACTTACCTGCGTTAAGTAGGGGAATTTCAGAATTTCATTTAATTCTTTTTCTATTCGAACATTTACATTAGTTTTGGGTTTTTTCAAAGTTTTTAATTTTGTTTTATTTTAAACTTTTTAGACATTATGTAAAAGTGTATTCTGATGTAGGTACACAGTGTATAGCTATCTCTGATAGCCTAGCTGTCGAATCGCGTTATGTGCGATAGTGCTCATAATTGTGTTTTTAATAAATGTTCAAGTGTATTGCTGTATGAAAAGCACTAGTAACGAACGGTTGTTAGATCTGTCGTGCGTAGCACATTTGTTAATTTTTTGTGTAGTGCCGCGCCCCCTGGGGCGTTACCATCGTAATATCTATCTAAGAACCATCGCAGATGACTTACAAACCCTTTACAGAAAACCGCATCTAAATTGATTAAACCGTTTTCCAGATAAATGGCGATATTCGAGTGCACAAACAAACAAACAAACAATCTCTCAGCCTAAACGCATATACCTGCTCCGTTCCGTCGTGGGTAAAAACTTAAAAAAATAAAAAGAACGTCTATAAGTATGCATTTAAAGAATATCCTATACTAGCGGCCCGGTCCGGTTTCACCCCGGGTGCGATAGTTATAATTCTGCAAAATGACGTATGATGTCGCGGACTTTTTTTAAAATTATAGGGGAACAATTCCGTCAACATGATTTTTGCGTAACGTTAACCGTTTATGCAGCCACGTAACGGAAGCTCTCAAAAGGAATAATTTTTCCCGTTTTTGTAACATTTTTCATTGATGCACTGCTCCTATTGGTTGTAGCGTGATATTATTAGCCTATAGCCTTTCTCGATAAATGGACTATCCAACACAAAAATAATTTTTCAATTCGAACCAGTAGTTCCTGAGATTAGCGCATCATATCAAATAAATTCTTGAGCTTTATCTGTTAGTATATAAGATGTGAAAAATGAAAAAAAAACGAGTATGCTTGAGGCCACACGACTGAAGTAAAACTTCTTCCTGCCATAATTTGTTATTATTTACCCAAAAATTCACAAAATATGAACTTCAAAATGAATTTACAATTTTATTCACTTTAAACGTAGAATATTTAATGTATTGAACAAAATGTTAATTTATAAAATTGTTCAAAAACGAAATGAACAGTCTAATGTAAGAAGAAAGAAATATAAACATAAAGATAATGAAAACAAAAGTAATACATTGCAATTACTTAGCTCTTGTTGGATTTTAAGCGTAAATCTTTATGAAATATTATTTAGCTCTGCAAGTTAAGTAGGTTTACAAAACTGTTTTCTGTCACCCGATAGCGCCACTGGTAAGTAAAGTATGTGTCATTCTATTGTTAGTACTGCTTATCTTTTTGGCCACCTGATGGCGCCACTAGCCAATGAAGTATTTGTATCCTCTTTCTATCGTCACTAACTTCTCTCAACTTCCGTTCACCTCGCTCGATCACACTTCCGTAAATCTCTCGTCACGCTTTCACCAGTCAAGCGTTCGTAAAGAAGTTTTACTACAAAAATAGAAAAATAGTGGTGATAAAATAGTTTAGACTTTTAGAGCAAAAAAGAATCCTGTACTGACATTATCGTATAACACACTTATATACCTGACAGCCCTTGAAAATATGAAACCAACGCGCGGCAATCAAGGCAAGATTAAAACGTAACGGCCACTGAGTTCAGGAGGATATATAAATCCCAAAGGATAGAAAGCTATTAAAGAAAAGGAGGATATTAATATTTTATACGTATGTGGCTACATTTTATAAAGTTAAAATATACCGAAACGGAGGACTGAGATCAGACGTGTGAGTTTTCATCAAATATAAATTAAGAATCTACTACTCTATGATAAAACTGCATAATAATTTACATTCAGTACTAGAGTTTGATGGCAATATGGATGAAATGTCTTCTGAATTAAAAAAAATTATGTTACAAAATTTGAAAAAAAATCTATTATGTCAGTTCTAATCCTGATAAAATTGCAAACATAAAATGTTTTTGTCTGTAACACATAATTCAAGAAGACGTAAAGTGATTAAAACTTCTAAGATTTTTTGTAAAGACCAATATTTTAAGATTAGTTAGTATTCAGGGTGTAAATGATTATACTAGTCAGGGGTCGGGACCTCTGGCGTCGGGACGCTTTAAAGGTGTAAAAAAACAGTGTTTTTCAAAAGCTGAAAATTAAATATAAATTACGAGAAAAAAAGAGTAAAACCGCAGTCACTAAATAAGTTTAGATCTATCGGTTTTTATGAAAATGAGGTATACCTCATTTATTTTTTCATAAATTATATTCACTAAATTAACCCTGAACCAGATTTCAGTTTTTACAAAACACCAGATTGTTTTTAAAGGTGGTACAACGGTGGATGTTTTTTTTCACTAAAATTAGTAAAGCAGACGTTAATAGAAAGTAATGTATTATGATTATAATTTTATTAAGAAATGAAAATTTGACTTTCAAGAAACCATCCATAAATGCAATATCAAATTAAAACAGGCAGTAATTATAAAATAAATACGTATGTCGGAATTAATTTGGGAAAAAATAAACTAACATTTTCTTTTAGAAAGAACAAAAGGGCAGTAATGAATCAAATCACTGAAGTGTGGAAATTAAAGCAGTTAATGGAGTTTTATTGTAGGTAGAGATTTGTATTCACGCCGGAAACTTTCGCATATTTAAAATGAACTCAATAAATTTTCAGGTTTTTCAAAGTTTAAAAAAATAATCAAGTGCTGTAAATACTTACATTGAACTTTCTGCGGATTTTAATT
Organism: Xanthostigma xanthostigma; assembly: GCA_963575645.1. Taxonomy (NCBI): domain Eukaryota; kingdom Metazoa; phylum Arthropoda; class Insecta; order Raphidioptera; family Raphidiidae; genus Xanthostigma; species Xanthostigma xanthostigma. The sequence continues at coordinate 30,500,542 of OY754469.1, read as the reverse complement.
TGTCAAAGCGACAATTATTACGTTCAACACATCGAATACTTCAAACAGATTGATATAGAATTATATATTTAGTTTTATAGTACATATATACACGTTCTCTGTTATGAAAAGTACACTAATAATTTATCGAGACATTATTAACTAAAAATTTCTGTCGAATGAAAAAAATATACAAGATAGTTTCATTATGAAATCAATAAAAAAAAAACGGCGTATAAGTTATTCAAAACAAAAACGGTGAAATGACATTAATCTCAAATCGCGGGAAGCAACATTACAATATCATAATAACTGACTGTCCGGTTTCGTCTGGATGAAAATCAAATTAAAAACTTGCAAATAAAAATAGGTAAAAACTTTTATGGTAAATTCTTTTATTGTACAATCGATAATGTACTAAAAATTAGAAAATAAATATGAGTCACCATAGGGGGCTCTGATTAAACTAAAATAAAATCGTGGGGACTTTTAGTAGAAAACTTTCATTTGTTTGAGATTGGAAATCATATTATTTAGCGTTCGAGTGTCCTCTTCGACCATAATGTAACTATAAATGCCCCCCACGATTTTATTTTAATTTAATCAAAGTCCCCTATGATCAATCATATTTATTTTCTGGTTTTTAGTACATTATCGATTGTACAATAAAATCGTTTAACTTTTTTTTCCTATTTTTATAAAAGTTAAAAATTCACATTTATAGAATAGCGTTGCTATAGTTACACCGTAGCGTATGGCCCGAACTCGTATAAGAAGTTACACTTCAAAAATATTTCAGTTGGACACCCAGTCATTTGTTATTACATTTTCCATCAGTACGATGAAAATAATTTATGATTTCGTGTCGATAAGAACTTTTTTCATTATTCGGACCCCTCGAATTGCATTCCCTCCTCCCCTCTCGGCGCTCAAGACCTCGTTTCAGTAACTTTATTTTATCTCCTATATACTTTCGACTCAACAGCGCGCGGATGCAATAACCCTCGCCAGTGTTATATATTCGCTCGCTCCATTTTCTTCCCCGATGCAAATGGCGTACCAAGTACTTATGTTCAATTGTGTATGAAAGATGTGCGAGGTAGCTATTTTTTTATACATTGCTCAGCTTAATTAAAGGATAAAATAGCATTGGAATTTTAGTGATTTTCAAATCGATGTACGAGTATTACCGCGAAAAATGATAGGATTTTAAAAAAACTAGAGCTTATTCTAAAGCTTGTACTTTCTCGTTTTTTGAATAAAAAATTAAAAAAAAGGCGCTTTTTTGTTATCTAACCGCCAGTTTGTTAAAAATGGTGAAATTATTAATGTTTTACGTTGTTCTTCTCATAAGAGTAGATATCACTAAAAATTGTGCCAAATTGCAAACTGCTGTAAGTTTTTAGGCGCGAATAGCGTAAGCTAAAGCGCCTATATGTACTCGCTTTGTCTGTGAATCTGTGATCCCGAATTTTGTATCCAGCGTACAGCCCAAACGACTTAACCGATTTTAAAAAACTTTTTGACGTAATAACGTCTTATAAATTGATGAATCACCAATATTATGATGAATCACCAATATTATAAATTGATAAAACACCGGCTGCATGTACGAAAAAGTGTAACGTAACGTTCCTAACGTTCCTAACGCGTAACGCATAACGCATAACGCGTAGCGTTCCGCCTGACCCTGTGCGTGCTTTTTGCTAATTTCTCGCTCAATTTAAATCAGATCGGTTTGAAACCAGTCTTAAACGAAAGAGGAGAACATTTTACATAGATTTCGTATAACAGAATTTGCCTAAACAGTTTTTTTATACAAATTTATATAGAAAAATATTTTATACAAATTTATATAGAAAAATAGCTGTATAAATGCATTGTTGTCTATTGCATAGCGCGCGCGCGACACGGTCGGTCGTCTTTGTTTGCCGTACATGGAAATTAGAAAATAACGTATGTCTTGTCTTAACATGAAAACGGCTGCATTTCTAATGTTTATTTTTTGACATTAGTATTTTGTGATTTGCAAAGCCTTCTAAGTTAACTATTGGAATAACTAATTATTATTAGAACATAATACTTTGTAAGTTGCAAACGTCACTTTTGACATTTCTTATCATTCCGACACCAAGTATAAGCGGATTGAAACCAAATTTTGGGAGGTTTAGGTTATGTATTACGGAATACGTTATCACGTAAAACTATCGTCCGTAAACCGACTTTACAGACAACCAATTTTTTTTGTTCGATTTGTCTCCGGGTAACTTAGATCCTAACGTCGCCCGATTTTTGAATTTTTGCTCCAGAGGGGAGCAATTTAGAAAAAACGAAGTTTTTTTGCTTATAACTCGCTCAATTTAAATCAGATCGGCTCGAAACCTGTCTTAAACGAAAGAGGAGAAAATTTTACATAAATTTCGTACAACAGAATTCGCCCAATCAGTTTTTTTATACACATTTATATAGAAATAAATTCAATCTGATATACCCGATAGCAAACATCTTTCGGTTATCTCTCTCTGTTGCACGGTATAACATGGTAATATAATTATTGCGTATGTTCTGTCTTAAAATAAAATTGGTCGATAATTTTATTTATGACAATAATAAAACTAAAAGATAGCATTTGTTCAAAAACGGATGCCATTTGAAATATTTGTGAAATGCAAAGCCTTCTAAGTTAACAATTTGAATAACTAATTATTAGAACTTTATACTTTGACAGATGCAAACGTCACTTTTGACATTTCTTATCATTCCGACACCAAGGATGAGCGGATTGAAACCAAATTTTGGCAGGATGTTTGATATGCAAATATGAAGTGGCCTATTGTTTTTGGGGAACATCGGCGCATGCGTAAAAGAATATATCTCTTATAATGTTGTTTTTTATAATAATAAAATAGTTTTTAAGACGGTTTTTACTCTATTTTTACTAGAAATTTTTGTAAATTTTTTGGGGAAAATCGGTGACGTCACTCTAAAACCAATATGGCGGACTTCTAAAGATGGCGGACTAATTTTATTATGCTTTCCTACAATATGGGTATCAAATGAAAGGACTTGCTGAGAGTAACTCGAAAAATAAAGTGACGTCACTCTAAATCCAATATGGCGGACTTCTAAAGATGGCGGACTAATGTTATTATGCTTTCCTACAATATGGGTATCAAATGAAAGGGCTTGCTGAGAATAACTCGAAAAATAAAGTTACGTCAGTCTAAAACCAATATGGCGGACTTCTAAAGATGGCGGACTAAGTTTTTTATGCTTTCCTACAATATGGGTATCAAATGAAAGGGCTTGCTGAGAATAACTCGGAAAATAAAATGACGTCACTCTAAATCCAATATGGCGGACTTCTAAAGATGGCGGACTAATTTTATTATGCTTTCCTACAATATGGGTACCTATCAAATGAAAGGGCTTGCTGAGAGTAACTCGAAAAATAAAGTGACGTCACTCTAAATCCAATATGGCGGACTTCTAAAGATGGCGGACTAATGTTATTATGCTTTCCTACAATATGGGTATCAAATGAAAGGGCTTGCTGAGAATAACTCGAAAAATAAAGTTACATCACTCTAAATCCAATATGGCGGACTTCTAAAGATGGCGGACTAATGTTATTATGCTTTCCTACAATATGGGTATCAAATGAAAGGGCTTGCTCAGAATAACTCGAAAAATAAAGTGACGTCAGTCTAAAACCAATATGGCGGACTTCTAAAGATGGCGGACTAAGTTTTTTATGCTTTCCTACAATATGGGTATCAAATGAAAGGGCTTGCTGAGAATAACTCGAAAAATAAAGTTACGTCACTCTAAATCCAATATGGCGGACTTCTAAAGATGGCGGAATAATTTTATTATGCTTTCCTACAATATGGGTACCTATCAAATGAAAGGGCTTGCTGAGAGTAACTCGAAAAATAAAGTGACGTCACTCTAAATCCAATATGGCGGACTTCTAAAGATGGCGGACTAATGTTATTATGCTTTCCTACAATATGGGTATCAAATGAAAGGGCTTGCTGAGAATAACTCGAAAAATAAAGTTACATCACTCTAAATCCAATATGGCGGACTTCTAAAGATGGCGGACTAATGTTATTATGCTTTCCTACAATATGGGTATCAAATGAAAGGGCTTGCTCAGAATAACTCGAAACATAAAGTGACGTCACTCTAAATCCAATATGGCGGACTTCTAAAGATGGCGGACTAATTTTATTATGCTTTCCTACAATATGTGTATCAAATGAAAGGGCTTGTTGAGAATAACTCGAAAAATAAAGTGACGTCACTCTAAATCCAATATGGCGGACTTCTAAAGATGGCGGATTAATTTTATTATGCTTTCCTACAACATGGGTATCAAATGAAAGGGCTTGCTGAGAATAACTCGAAAAATAAAGTGACGTCACTCTAAATCCAATATGGCGGACTTCTAAAGATGGTGGACTAAGTTTTTGACGTGATAACGTCTTATAAATTGATGAAACACCAGCTGCACGCACGAAAAAGTGTAACGTTCCGCCGTAACGTTCCGCCTGACCCTGAGCGTGCAAGCGAGAGCGCAGTTATGTATTATTAAATATGATATTCGAGCGGAATACGTTATCACGTAAAACTATCGTCCGTAAACCGACTTTACAGACAACCAATTTTTTTATATAATAATGGTGTACTTTTTATAATGTTTTATTATTCTACTTTACAAGAAAGTTTTGTAAAATGTTTTTTGAGGGAAAGTCGGCGCATGCGCAGAAGAGGTATAAGTTATAAAGTTGTTTGTATATAACAACGGTATACTTTTCATAACAGTTTTTTATTCGATTTATTTTTACAAGAGTTTTGTATAATTTTTAGGAAAAATCGACGCATGCGCAAAAGAGATACAAGCCATAGTTGTTTTTTATATAATAATGGTGTACTTTTTATAATGTTTTATTATTCTACTTTACAAGAAAGTTTTGTAAAATGTTTTTTGAGGGAATGTCGGCGCATGCGCAGAAGAGGTATAAGTTATAAAGTTGTTTGTATATAACAATGGTATACTTTTCATAACAGTTTATTATTCGATCTATTTTTACAAGTTGTGTATAATTTTTGGGAAATATCGGCGCATGCGCAAAAGAGATACATGCCATCGTTGTTTTTTATATAATAATGGTGTACTTTTTATAATGTTTTATTATTCTATTTTAAAGAAAGTTTTGTAAAAAATTCTTTGAGCTAAAGTCGGCACATATATGTTATAAAGTTGTCTTTATATAATAATTGGGTACTTTTCATAACGGTTTATTTTTCTATCTGTTTTTACAAGAAAGTTATGAATTTTTTTTCTAAACTCATAATTTCAGAAATATTTTGAAAATAAATCTGTTGTTCTTTTGTTCTGAAGATGTTAGTTAGGTTTAATTTTTGCATGACACAATAACATATCACATAGAGAACCATGAAATTATTAAAATTATATTTTCCTTTCTGTGTTTCATTATTTTCAACTGTTATTTTTTTCTTAGAATAAGTAAATTAAGTTATACTATATTATTCTCAAAGTGTCGTTAAATATAATTATATATACACCGATTTTCAAACAAAACACCGGGGTATATGACGTAAAATTTCGCGCCTTGTAATTCTTGAATTACTTGGGCATATACTCCCACTGGTTTTTCTTTTTGTTCACGATTGCTGAATATTTGATAAAATTTAGGAATCACTTTTTTTCATTAATTAAAAAATCAAAATTTATTAATACTTTGAGAAAATGCCAGTGTCATTTCTTCAGGAGTTATGAGCATATAAAGTGAAAAGTAGCATTTTTGGTTCTACACACGATAACTCGGTGAAAAAAAATCGCCGCACAATTTTTTTAAAGTGGAAAATAGTATCAGTTTTTAAATGCTTTACTCTAAATTTATTTGGATTTTTGTGGACAGGATGCAATTTTATAAAAAAAAATAATTGACGATTTTTGTTTTGCCCATTTTAGTTTTTACCGCTTTCTAAGGGACGACACTTTTTTTTATTTCTATTCAAAAATTAGAAGGTACAAACTTTAAAATAAGCTCTAGTTTTTTTAAATTCGATCAATTCGATTTAACAACCAGTAGGATTTCGAATCTTTTTTTATCCTTTAATTAAGTTGGTAAGGTATACCGTACGAAAATAATTGTCAGTGAGTCACACATAGATACAAATGGAACGGCAAAGCAATGTAAAGCATATAACCGTTTCGTACATAAAAACTGTGCCGCCTATATTATAATGTATGAATCAATGACAATTATTTTCGAACCGTAATGTAGTTGAAAAACTGTAACACAAAGACAGAATAATCTCATACAGATCGCACCATTTTCAAGAAAAATAGGTCCCATTATCTCAAAATATTGCACTTATTTTAAATAAAAAAGTACGTAGGTATAGAGTAGGTGTCTAAAATACTTTACTGACAAATTAAATTGTTAATGTTTATTATTGTAGCCCTTAACATAAAGAGAGCACCGTGCTATCCTAGTAACTAACCTGGAAGTACCTATTTTAATTACATACACGTATTTTGAATCGTGTGTACGAGATGCAAATGAAATACGCAAGTGTTACTTAAATTACAAAAAAGAGACTTACCACAATCATCTCGGAAGGCTCGAGCACGAAACATTCGTTCGGCCTTCGAGCACTGCCACCTGTGCGCTTGCCGAAACTGTAAAAAAAACAAACAAATCAAAACATTAATAATAATAATAATAATTTAGTAATATTTACATGTATTATATCTAACACGGCAAATTTTTCTCGCCGGTAGATCATTTCGTTCCGATTGTAGAGAACATGTAACTTAAAATTATTATACATAAACTATATTCGCTGGGTGCATGACGGCAGCACCTTTATCATCTGCAATTTTTCATGCTCTTATACATTGTGTCAAATGAACATTTTTCAAATAACTGTAATAATAATTGTACGAAACATTTAATTATCGAAATTTTTATACCGGCTTACGAAGATCTACTTTTTATGCAGTTGCACTGAAAAAAAACAACATATTGAGTATATAATTATTATTTGGAACAATGTAAAAAAATATTTTATTGGACGTTTACTTCCACGAAAACTACTAGAGCCACTAGCAGGCCTATAGCGGGATTGAACTGTCTTGCTATTATTGTTTTAAGCCGCAAAGCTTCTTAATAAACGCTATGGCAGGGAATGAAATCATACTTTATAAATGTTGCATGATTTATTGCTCATTTAGTCCACAGTCCACGCTGCGATCGATTCAGTTGCCCTCTCTCTCTATACTCTGCGCCAGGCCAATAGGGGGGCTACATTATCTCTGAGAGTAATAGTAAAGTCTGCAAGATGTTAATCTTTATAATCCGTCAAAACCGACATTAACGCGAATGAAGTCACAGATAAAGGCCAGTTTTATGTAAACTCGTAACTATAGGTAGGTAAATCCTGAATACATTTTTCCCATATAATGAGTTAAAAAGTGTCTTCTTTTGGTATGATGTACTGATTTGAATTATAACGACCAAGAAAGTTGATATAAACATTTGCATGTCTGAATTTATTAAAGAAGTTAATATTTAAGACTAAGTACCTGGATAACAAAATTTGCATAGAACATATTATTAAAATTCACTCAAACTTGTGTCGTCACACTAAACTGACTTTAAAGTATATCTGATATATCAAAGTTTTAAGTAAAATATTATATTGGCGATTATAAAATACATAAATATGACTAATATATATGATGTTCTGTCATATTGATAACAATACTAACAAGTCAACTTTGTAAACTTCATATCTCTATTTACAATACTAGATAAATGCCATCCAAACTAACACATTTAAATACACTTCCTCATCAACACGCTCTGTTATTAAGTTTCTCGATTCACTTCCATAACTGGAGAACTGTTCAAGAAGTTATCTCGTCTTTACTGTCTACTTCGCTGAAGACGTCGTAACGAAATATAGTTTCCTTTATAAGATAAAATTGCTCAGCAGAAAAATTCCAGAGTTTCCAAGTCTAATGCTGTACTTCTGGTAGGACTTGCAGTCTTAAATTTAGATTTAAGAGTGCCATTTGATTCAAATACACCCCTTTTTAGTTGAAACCAAATAATATTCTTACATTTAGATTTAGGTACCAGAAACTCAGCATAAGTTTAGATTGAAAATAAATAGTACATTTTTAAATCATGACTAAATAATTACCCCACTATTGGCACTACGATGTGTTATTCGAGTATATATTGTCAGGGACACTGAAGGAATAATAGAATTACTAGAACAAAATTAGCTGCGTTTAAAAAGTTAACATGCAAGGTCAGGTTACATTAATTACCGTCATTATAACGCATTTTTATCAACGGGTATACACGATATTAAATGAGAAAATAACGACTACAAGCAATGGGCAATTACATAGGTCCAGAAACAGTCTGAAAAGATGATCAACAATATTATGTAGTCTCAATCGATTCTTGCGTTTTAAAATTGCACAAAGACGAAAAAAAATACAGCTGGAATTTGTAACTTCCTTCTGTTTTTGAAGTCGGCTATAAGTTATAACTTGCAAAACATATTTCTATCTATATTACATAGATTATTTTGTTTCAAAACTATAATTTATTGACATTGACGAAAACCATGTCTATTCTGGTCTGCAGAAAATGATACCAGTTGTACACAAATTAGAATGAGCCATCATGCTGAAAACTAATTCTTATCTATGAAGAAAACTAGAATATTATATTGAAACGAATCACCCGTACATCCACATTCCCATTGCAATGTCTTCAACAGAATGATACAATGGAGATGGTTTGACGTCATTTCAGAAAGAGTGAGTGCTGACTTGTGCAGCTTCAAACTTTGCTTAATAATGCCTCGCGCCATCTGCGGTTTATGGCCGCTCATCTAAATACAATTGCTGCAGCCCAAAAACCGTTGTACGTCAGTAGCACACGATGTATATAGAGCACGAAGCCGCCATCGTCAACTTCCGTCCAACCCTCGACTTAAATAATATGCAATGTTCCGTTTTACAACTCTCGGTGAGATTAGATTTAATGTCGGTCCCTTCACAGATCAGTTACTGTCAGTGGAGACAGTGAAAACATTATATTTCGGAGTCCAACGCCCTTGAGTATAGATAAATAATATACAGAGTTGCAAAACAAATGGAATAACGGCTGTCCGCTTTACATACACCAGATACCTATATAAACTAACGTGACTGTTGATTCATAGATAACAGTTACAGATCTGTCAAATTTAATTTGGAATCTTTTACGTCATTCCATTCGTGTTATATTTGGAGACTAGGGGTTAAAATCATCTTCCAAAACAAATGCTAATAATTGACAGAACTTGATTAATAGTGTACAGAATATTTGTTTGGTTATTTTTTTTCTATATTCATGTAAAAATTTGATTAAAGAGGTCATTCATTTCCCCATCAGACGAAACATTTGAATGTAGTTTGCATTCCAACGTTTTTTTGGGAATTACCGCTCCCAGGAATCCGAGCCCGTACTAGTCTGTTGGTGTATGTCAGCTGGCAGATTCTCTAATACACACATAGACGTTGATGAGCTCCGCTGTTCAACCTGAGCGTCTATAATTTATAATCTATCAACTTGTTCACATGTTAACAAACGCAATCATTTTAAAGTGATTAGACCCACCGATCTCTGAAATAACGGACTAGTACTGTATTAATGCGATCATGCTACAATTAATATAGCATTTGATATATTCTACAGTCTACACAATTTCAATGCGTTGGATGAGCTTTCAATTCACCACAATTGCGTCTTACAGAATCGTCAATCCCGTCAGTAGTAAATAGAGATCAGTGTATTGAACGGTGAGGTATTCACTGTAAGTTTTGCCTTTCAAATGGAATCACGATTCACGACCTATGCCAAGGCAACCAGATAAAAGACGTCATCAAAAAGATGTCTAAAACAAATCACTTGAGTAGAATATCAATTACCTCGACAGTAACTTGTATACAATCCTAGCCTTGGAAACTTCCGTGCTTACGACTCGAATATTAAAATAGTTACTCAATGATACGAGGTACCATGCAAGAATAAAATGTTATGTATCTACGCTGTATTAAATTTCAGCTCAATCGTTGCATCATCAAAATCCGTATGTTAATAAAAATATTATCTTTTGATTTTATACATATTATATAGGTACACCTCCTATCTAACTAGCAATCTAAGGTTTTATTTTAGGTATTCATGTGGTTTCTGTCACAGGAAACAATTTCTCAATTTTAAATGGAAAAATTACCGGTTAATTGCATGTTTAGATAATTTTTAATAACAGAAAAAGGAAAAACAATGTTGATTCACAATATTACTTCTTTGTAAAAATAGAAATTTCACTTATTTGTGTACACATACTTTTGGAAGCTTACCCAAAATAAAATTATAAACAATTTATTTTACCCTATTACTCACATACTATTTTTCCCGATTTATATGTGACTCTTGTTTGTTGTAATTTTGTCAATGGTTCGTTTACTGACCTTTTTTTAATCGAAACCGTATCAAGTGATTGTCAAAGCATGTGAAAAGTTTAATTTTAATTAATAATTTTAGCGATACACCTCGACAAAAATGACAGTTATTGCGAAAAGCCCTTTGGCAAATTTCAAACTGTAGTGACAAAAGGAATTTTCCTGTTGTTTTTATTAGCTGTAATTAAGCAATAAGCTTCACGAAATTTCGTTTGTTGCTTAAAAATTTCAAAAAAACATTTTGAACGGGAAGTCAAATTCACATTTTAAAAGAAAACAATTTTCTGAAATGTAGTTTTTTCTATAATATATATAATTTGTGCTATATTTGTCATTTACTTAGATCAAATAGTATCAGATAAATATCTGGCTCAAACTCAATCGGAAAGAATGAATGCACACTTCTAGTTTATTCAAAAATAAGATTTTTATAGAAATCCAGAACTGTTTTTATGCATTTCGTGTGTACACACACATTCAAATGCTCGTTTAATATAGAGCTATGCTGGTGAACAAGTGGTCATTTTGAACAGCTGCTGAACAGTCACCTTAAAGTAGAAAATGAAAACCGATCGGTGTTTCAACCGTGTAATGTAAATCGTGCAATTCAAATACCGTGTATATTGAAGACAAACTATATAATAGTTTCTGCCATCATAACGTACCTCTCCTATTTCGCTTTATATATAGTCTGATGGAAACAATAGTGGAGATCACCGTAGAAACCATAACATTTCTAGAGACCCAACTAAAAACCCCTAGCATCGTCAAATTGTATTTTTCAAATACCTTCTATATGTACATTATGCTAAGGCATTACAGTATAATAATAACAGTGTGCCTTCAAATCCTACAGGATACTTCCTTCGTTCATCAGTCATCAGCATTACAATGCCGCTGGCAAGTATAGCGCGCGCCGTACCTAAGAGAAATATCTCCGCTGCCAGCGACGTATAAAATATCCGAACTATTTACATAACGCCCTCCCATAATACCGACTTTAACTCCCCACCTGACTAGAGGTGTGCAAAACTGAGATACGCACATCCAGGACCCCACTCGAATTATATTTATAGACGCGGATTCGTACTTTCTTATCCAAACTATTGGGAAAACAGTTCATCACTTCTCAATAACGGAAATCTGTTACGGTTCAAGTATTGCAGAATTAGACTATACCGTTAAAAAGTATTGGCTTCAAATCCAGTTGGGCGTAAATGTGACATAAAACTTTACTCACTGTTTTCAAATTACAAATACCGACCATCTTCATTAAACTTTTTTAGATTTCACTCCTGAAATATTTTAATATCCATTCGAATTGATACATTAATGTTTTCTCCAGATATACTCATAACAAACGCATATTATGGCCGCTACAAATTATAAATTTGTGTCGCCTCTTTAGTTCACAAGCAAAAGTCTAAATATATATGTTAACGGCTAAACCCGATTTCAGGACAAACTAGTTTGGCCTACGCCAAATTGGTTTGTAGAACTAGTTTGACCTAGGCCAAACTAGTTTGTCCTGAAATCAGGTTTGGCCGGTAACATATACAAAGAAACCGTGACTGACCGACTGACTGCGATCTATAAACGCACAGCTCAAACCACTGCATGGATTGGGCTGAAATTTGGCACACAGATAGTTATTATGACGTAGGCATACACTAAGACCAGATTTTTGAAGATTCAACTCCCAAAAGGGTGTAACGAGGCATTCAAAATCCGCATGGAGAAATCATATAAGATAGAGATGTATCAATTTGAAAATGCGCAGGCTTACTCCTGTCAACAAATATATAAACACCCTGCAGAGGGTGAAAAAAGGTAAATGGTCTAAAAATCAAGATGGGTGTCTTTCAAGGTTTGTCGGGACGTTGATCACGTGAATGTCATCAATTTTGAAATTTATTACGTTTAAACAGCAAAAAAACTGTAATCTGTATACATAAAAGGAAACCAAGACTGGACTGACAGATCTATCAACGTCAAACTTGGTGTGAGCGAAGCTGCGAGAAAAAGCTATAGTCACAAATAAAATGCTTGAATAAAAATAAGTAAAGTCAACCCTGAGCAAGTTCTTGTTTTTAATAAAAGAATTCTTCTCGCAGCTATTAACATCTATTAAGAGCGAACAGCTAATAAATTACGTACACGCAGCCGGAGTTCGAGAACAGTTTTCATTTTAACACCACATACTGTTAAATAGTTACAGCTGGTTATTAAATTGCAGTCAATAAGGCATAATGGTACTGAAATTTAAAAAAATGCGATAATGAAAAACAAACAAGCATTAAACTAAATTCGCTGAAACTGTATTCATCACAAACTAAAGTAAAATTTGTTTGTGTTATCCACACCGGATCTCGTGAGTGGACCAGGTGTGTTGCAAACATTTTTTTAGCAGAATCCACTATAAAAGGTGCATAGAGATCGTGAATTTTACATTCAACACTAGTGCTAGTTGCGGAAAGTAAAATAAAGCTGGTTTGCAGAAAAGATTATCAAAAAATCTGATTGAACAATGACTTTAGAAAGTGATCATATAATTACAATTTCCATACATCAGGTCAATCCAATGTCATCTAGAACAGGGGTGGCGAACCTATGACACGCGTGCCATAGATGGCACGCGACAGATTATTACAAAGATGCTAAATGTCGAAAAAAATGTCTATCACCAAATAACAAATACGAAAAAGTTTCATGACGCTCAGTGTATTATCGAAATTATTCTTTTCATCTATGTTTGATTCATTTTTTTGACAACTAAATTTGTTTGGCTGCTTGTTGGCACGGCATGGCTACATTAAATTTTTTTGAAAAAAAAAAATGACCTTCATGTAGAAAGGTTCACCACCCCTGATCTGTAGAGTGTACTCGCGCAAAAACAAACGATTAATCTTCATATAAAAAGATCGTTTTCCTGGCCAAATTTTGATCAAAATGCTTAGAAAAATGTCGTTTCGAAGTGAAAATTGTACAAAAAAACGTTTCTAAATCATGTCTACACAGGTTTAAAAAAAATTTCGTTTCAATCGATCAATTACTTTTCGAGCAGGATCGATTTCAAGTTCTACTATGCTCTTCATATGTCAAAATATGTACGGTCACAATCTAAAGTCAATGTCAAATCAGATTTTTTGACAATGCTTTCTGCAATTGAGCAATAAACGTACTACCATTTCCATAATAAATCACAGTCTAAACGCATGAGAATTGAACGCAACTTATAAATTAGAAGTGATCTATCTCAAAATTGAACTACTGTCAAAATGTTTGAAAATTAGGTGAAAATCAGCTATTTTGTGTGCAAGAATTCCTATACACCTATATCTCGTGCGTGATTACTTTATGACTTGTCATAAAATAATAATTGACGCACTAAATACATAACCTACTATTACTATTATTATAGTAAAATTATCAAGTGAACGGCTGTTCCCATAAAGTATCGCGTACGTCGATGTAATTCTTCAAGTGCGTCACGATGGGAAAAAAGATTGAGAAGCACTGCTTTACAGTAGAGCGAACATTATTGAATTTCTACATGCTGGAATGTTGGATTCAAATGTCAAAACAACACAAAGCTTCTTGCGTCTTGAATATTATACAAAATGTTAAGTCGTCAGATTTAATTTGTCTGCAAAGCGGAAAAATATTCTTTTCAGCTTTTAAACAGTTCCAAATAAAATATATATGTTAGAAGTATCATTCAATAGACACACGCAATATTCCGTAACAAAATTTTATTTTTAAATAATATACCAACGCAAAGAGAATTACTGTAAAGAACATGCAATGCAGTAAAAACCTATTATACATATTTTCAGCATTTAACTGGCTGTCTCAAACGTGTGCATGCGAAATCACTGTAAATAACACAAAACAGTCAAATAATATAATAATAGGTTTGTTATAGTCCGGGAGCTGTCGATCTAAAAAGCCCCCTCATATTGTGCATGCAATTTTTTTTATGTAAATTAATAGTTTAAAAGTATATAAACAAGAAACGCTTGGTTTGCGTTGATTTAAATAGCCGAAAAAATGTTTAAAAAAATTAATTATAAAAAAATGACATTAATGTTTCTCCTACATCACGGATATTGGTTGCTAGCATCCAATTTTACAAAAAATTTCGTGCTTTTTAAGAAAACATTCGCGCAAACCAATTTTTTTTCCGAGAGAGTCAGGCAACCCTCTTAAAGTTTGTGATGAGGGAGAAAATTTCACCGTCATTCGTAACATAATTTTTTTTTTTTCATTTTATTCGTTTTAATGTGACTTTTAAGAATATGTAGGTTTGCGGGCTCTAAAATTGCCGGAAATACTCCGCAAACCAGTTTTAAATGCGCTAGCTCCAAGCTTATTTTCCACTAGTAATATTTAAATCAATAAATTTATATTAAAATAAATGTTTTTTGTAGAACTACTGCTGTTCCACAATTATTATAATCTTGTTTGTTATATTAATATTGATTTTGTTTCTTACAAAATTTAATTTTTCTTTTTTTTTTTATACATGATACAGTTGCTGCAGTGGAATTTTTCTCTTTCTTTCTTCTGTACGCTTGAAATTTACCTGCATCTGCTATAGGGTATACATAATACTTTAAGACAGAGAAGAAGATATAGAACCAAGAGAAAACAATCGATGGAATATTGATGATATTGAGCTCGATTGTTGATAATAAATAAATTATGTTGGAGCATAAACTCGTGTCAATTATTTTAAATTTATTTGACTATTTAAACTGTCTAAAAAAAATCCCTATTTTTCCTATGATCATATAGGTATATCCTTTCATAATTATAAATCTAAAAAAAAATTCAATATTTAATTTTATATAACATTTATTTTAATATAAATTTATTGATTTAAATATTACTAGTGGAAAATAAGCTTGGAGCTAGCGCATTTAAAACTGGTTTGCGGAGTATTTCCGGCAATTTTAGAGCCCGCAAACCTACATATTCTTAAAATTCACATTAAAACGAATAAAATGAAAAAAAAAAAATTATGTTACGAATGACGGTGAAATTTTCTCCCTCATCACAAACTTTAAGAGGGTTGCCTGACTCTCTCGGCAAAAAAAATTGGTTTGCGCGAATGTTTTCTTAAAAAGCACGAAATTTTTTGTAAAATTGGATGCTAGCAACCAATATCCGTGATGTAGGAGAAACATTAATGTCATTTTTTTATAATTAATTTTTTTAAACATTTTTTCGGCTATTTAAATCAACGCAAACCAAGCGTTTCTTGTTTATATACTTTTAAACTATTAATTTACATAAAAAAAAGTGTATGCACATATGAGGGGGCTTTTTAGATCGACAGCTCCCGGACTATTATGCCAGACATAAAATATTTGCAAACTTTAAAGGAAACCGCATTTTATTTTTTTAACAACGCACTGCTTATTTAAAATCAAACAAACTGTTCTTAAAAAAACATTACAACTTAAACAAAATATTACATTATACCAAAAAACATAAAATGTCTCGCAAGGCCACGATAGAAGAAAATGTAAGCGTGAGACTCTCGCGAGTTAAGGACGTAGTCTGGTGTTCGGGTTTTGAAAAAACGAATTTATTTTTTTTTACATTTTTAGTAAGTATAATATATTGAGAAAATACTATAAAAATTTTAGACCGAAATATTAAATATTTACAAAGCTATAGCATATAGTCGAGAGCAGCAACGGTCTTACGGTAAGATTCTTACCTGCTCTTACCTCTCAATTGTTATCACGTTACCTTTATACTCTCGCAGAGTAGAGCAAACAAATTAGCAGAAAACGATGCCTTTGAAGAAACGGAAGGTTTACTATACACCAGGCATAGCTGATTAGTGTAAATATTCATTTTTATTTTTTTGTAAGAAATCTGAAATTAAAACTTTAAACGCGTTTTTCTCAAAACTACGTTTTTCTAAGCGGCGCGGGTGATTGAAACAATTGTATACAATCGATTGCTTTCAGTTTTGCACAGGGTATTCTACACAACAATAGCTCCGTCCGGTACTAGAATTACTTAATTATAAAAATTATTTCTATTTTTTTTAACCGATTTTCAACGAAAAAATCACGATTTTCTCGTTGTTTTTTTCTAAAACCCGCCATTTTGTTATTTATCAATAAAAATGTTTATTTCTAGTACGGGATAGAGCCACAAGCCTACGAAACAATAACCAATTTAATGTTTATAATTCAGTTGACTCCAAGTGGCGTTATCACCCGCGCTACCCACCTACCTTCATTTAAAGTTGTCTACTTTAGGTTAAAAAAAACAATTATAAAATGGCGTAAGATTAAGCAAAAAAAATTTGTTTTTCCTAGTTTACGATGTCAGTAAAACATGTAACAAAATTGAAAACATCGTACATTATTTTGATATTAAAAAAAAATTCTGAAATAACGGTTGAAAACGAGCCTGAACATAGGACTACGTCCTTAAGGCAGCTACACACGGTCAGTAAAACTGTTCAGTTAAATCGCATGTACGTAGGGCCTACACACGTTGAGACAAATCTGTCAGTCCCTTACCTACAGTTTTCGATAATATGACTCATTCTTAAATTTCGTGGAACTATTAATACGTTCGACTATCGCTTATAGAGAAAAAGGCAAGTAGTAGTCTCGGTTATATAGATCCATGAGTGGCAATTACTCTCATTTAGAGAGTTTTCTCACCCTCCCAGTTCTCATTCACTCAGGGTTGACTGTATATATCTATATTAAAACTCGCCTTTAGTCAAAAAAATACGCTCTAAGCGATTTAAAATTTGCGAAGTTATCATTTATAATAATTCGACTTTAGAAAAATTGAAATATTCATACAGGTATAATGTTGCTGTAGGTATAACAATTAATACAAGGTATTCTTACCAAACAGAGAACCTGCGTCTAGGCAAAGGCGCGGCCGGAGGTCTCCTGTGCTGATGTCTTCTCGGTCGAGCCACAGGAGGGCTCTCGTCACTGACCGGCGAATGCAGACAAGGGTCACTCCTGTTCAAACTCATCGTCCTTTCGGGAATGACCCTCGGCCCTGCTCCAAACGTCGCCGTTTTATTCACGTACAAATCCAATTGCGGTTTTTCATTTATAAACGAGTCTAAATATTCCCGTCTGTTACTGTTTTTATTGAACCCGCTACTAGCGCCTTTGGACGCGAACTTCAACGATAATTTTTCAAACTTACTTTCCGATACCGGTTTCGATTGGTGTTCGAGAAATTCACACTTTTTAACCGGTTTCGATAATAACGAATCGTCCGATGTGTTCACCGATTCATTCGATAACTTGACTAGCATATTTTCTGAATTTGTGTTTACACTACTGCTAATTTTATCACTTAACAAACTACTACTAAAGTTACACTTATCTAATTCATCACTGCCTATTGTTGATGATGATGAATTATTATCTACGACTAGTTTTTCACTATTGTTTAAAGTTTTGTCAGTTTGTAATTTCGAATTGATTAATGAAAATATAGAATTGTCGAACTGTTGATCAGTTTCTTTAAAGATCATGTTTCTGTCGATGAAATTCATCATGTCGGTAACCCTACTGTTGTCGCAATGCGACGTTTTGATTGTCGTTGTTGATGAGGATGTCGAAAATACTGACGGTCTGATCTCGTTGGTCGGAGTTTTATCGTCGAACGGTGATGAAGGTGCGCTCAGGCAGTCATCTTCAACTTCTTTAAACGGCTTAATACTAATATCGGATGTTACACTGAGTTCTTCATTGATGGAGTAATTATTAACTAAATCATCTTGTTTGCTTGGTCTACTTATAGATGCTGATATGATATTTTGGTCTTTCTCTGCTTTCCTGCCATCGTTTAGTTGAATTGTTTTTCTTGAACAATAGTGTGACGTCGTATCCACTATCTCGTTGCAAGTTTCATTTAAGTTAATAGGCAATGACATCAAATTATTTGCGTCACTGTCTATTCTCTTTAGGCTAGTTGCGGCTGTTAACGTTAAGCTACTTGGCGATGCTGTGATTTGACATTCTATTAAAATGAAACATTCAAATAGTTTCAGTTAGATCTATAAAGTGTCGACTAAAATAATCATTTTTTAATTCATAAAATTTCCAGTATCAATTTAGGTACTACAAACGTCGACATAAGTTTTGTTATATTTTGTATAAGTTTTAAATTATTGACTTGTTTTAACTTTAATTCTTAGTATAAATATTGAAAAATTACTCCAGTTCTTAAAAAATACCGACCTCTTTAACAAAATCTAAGCAACAGTTAAACCTCGTTAATTTCAGCAACCTACTTCATACTTAGAGCTAATGGCCTTGCTGCCGAAGCCTCATAATATATAAAAAAAAAAAAAAATTCTTAGTATATTCACAGAAATGACCATAACTGCTTGTTAAAAGGCAAAATCGCACAATTCGACATTCATTCTCGAAAATTGATGAATTTTGACATAAAGTAATTAAAACATACACAGAGACTTTTAAAACATGGCACAAATAAATCGGCAAAAATACAGATTACGTCGGTGACATGACAAAACCACGTATGTTCAAATTAAGCTGAATAATTCATTTTTTGCTTAAAGTTAGAGAACATTGCCGATCAAAAATGTTGTCGGAAATCGTATTTGCTGATGCATTTTTAAGTTCCCGTAATCAAAATCACTATCTGATCTATAAAACAATTAATTAAAAAATTATCAATTTAGTCTTGGAGAGTGCACCCGCTATAGCCTCTCCTTCCCGACTAGAATTTATTCCTGATTTCCTTGAAGTATCATAAGAACCTCATCAGGTTAAAATAAGGTTTACCTCATTAGCGCTAACCTGACGAGTTCCACACTAGAATGGCATCAGGATGGTATTATTAACAAAAAATGATTTCTCATCGGGTTATCCTGATAAGGTCTATCTAAGGAACTTCTCAGGATGAACTTACTGGAAAATAATCTATTTCTTATCCTGACGAGTTCCATATTAGGATCCCATAAGGATGACCTTACTAAAAAAAAATCTATTTCTTATCGGGTTATCCTGATCAAGAGAATCTAAGGAACTTCTCAGGATGGCATTATGTAGAATTACCTTATCTGGTAAATATGACAAGTGACTCATGAGGCAATCCTGATCAGGATCATATAAGCCAATCTTGATCAGGACCGTATAAAGCACTCCTGATTAAGACCCTACAAGACAATCCTGATCAGAACCATATAAGGTAACCCTGATAAGGACCTCTTGAGTCATCTGCGTTACATCCTTATCAGGTCATCATCAGGTAATCCTGACCTGGACCTTATCAGGTTATAGGGTTAACCTGATAATGTCCTTATCGGGTTCTTACAATAAATTCTAGTCGGGTTACTAAAACATGACTTGGAACACCTTCCTATTGCAAAATCACCACGAACGACGACTCAAAGTTCATACATCAAGATACATTACAATCATTTCGAAACAGTTCCATCTTTATTTGCGAATGTGTTTGTATTTAAAATGATCGTTGATTAATCAAATAAGTTCGGCCTGTCGTTTGCGTGGATTATACAGAAAGACAGTACCGCTTCCAATGAACCATCCACCGGATAAGGTTAACAAGCTGTTTTGAAATGCAGTTATCGAAACGAAATTAACCTGTTAAATCGAACGATTAAATAGTTTGTGAATTACTTAATTGGGTTTGTTTGTTCTGTCTGTCGATCGGCCGACCGAATAATTGCGTAATTGAAAATTGAGTGCCGATTTAATTAATAAACAAAACAAAAATCGAGTGAAAAAAAAACTACATAAACGGTTTTTCTTTTTAGCCAGAGAATTTATTTCCAATTAATGGTATAATAAAAGCAACCATTGTGCCCATAAATTAAATCAGCAAATGACAAAATCACCAGCAGAGAAATAAAATTAATTTAAAAGGTCAGAACAACGTTAAGGCAAAAGATTAATGACATAGATAAAAAATGTGTATGTTTGTTCAGATTTTGGCAGATACAAATTATAAACACACATATATATGTCACAGCTAAAGTGATCGATCAGCCATTATACATAATCGCTAGACGTTATATATAATAACTAAATTGTCTAGGGAAAGTAATAAATCATTTAAGTATTTTATTTATAATGGCTAGTATGAATTGGTCAAAGTAATAAAAACAGTTCAACATGAGATGTTGCTCCTGAACGATATGTAAATATTGCTCATCTGTAGTTTAGAATAAAAACGTCTTATTTGCAAAGATAGCTTACGATAAAACTTTACGTGCATACTTATGTACTTTTGCAATATAAAATAATGCAGTTTTTGGGTTTTACAACTTTAGCTAAGTTCTACTAGATATTATACATAATAGCTACATAAACTGATTAATTTATTACTTCATCCAAGCTCTGCTAGATACTTACTAACAGTTATTTGCAAAGATAGCTAACGATAAAACTTTACCTGCATAGCTGTGTACTTTTGCAATACAAAATAAAGCAATTTTTTTCGGTTTTAGTACTTTATCTAAGTCTTACTCGATATTATATATAATAGCTACATAAACTGATTAATTTCGCCTCAAAATCCGGATCGAAACGTTAATGTATTATTGATATTTTTTGTTAATATATTGTCTGAAAAATTGGTCGATAATTTTATTTATTGAAGAGTTCTAATCAGACGTTAATCAAAGACTTGAATTTCGCCTCAATTTATTACTTTATCCAAGTTCTACTAGATATTATGTATAATAGCTAGATAATGTGAAATTAAAAGTCACTTTGTTTAAATATTGTATAATGGCTGGATAATAGCTAGATTAATCACATTAGCTGCAACATATATATAAAAATGTTTTGTTAATATGTACACTGACATATGGTTGATTTTCTGTGAATAAAAAGAGATTTTAAATGACAGTTATAAATTACTCTGCATTGTCAATATCTCAACTACGTAAAATTTTAAAAAGCCGTACAAAATGTAACAAAATACAGTATTCATATTTAATACTGTTGTCGTTCCTCTTATGTAATTTAAAGATAATATAATAACGGAAAAATGGAACGTTCATCCTGTACAATATGTTTATTTTTACCTATTGCTAACGTTTCGTCTACAATCTGAGATTTCTTCAGGGTTCAAAATATTATTTATTGCACATTCGTCTTTTTCATCATTAACCAGTAGATATTGTATATCATAGCGTACAGGCGTAAGGTTCCATTTCCCCGTTATTATATTATTTTTAGAATACGGTATCAAAGACAACTAAATATTCGACACAAGCTACAGAAACTGCGTACGGCGTACGCAGATATTAACAAACACACCAGATTATGCGGTATCTGAAAACCACGAACGGAATATGAATTCTGTGCTTGTAAAGTTAAATTAAGATACTGGTAAATCTTACGAAAAAAACTACTTTGAAATATCTTTGTGCAAAATTAGACCGAAACCACAACGGAACGCAACTGATTCAATAATACACGACGCGTAATAGAATATTTCGGTTCAGTTTTTTTTATAATAAAGGAAAATGTGTACACTTATATTTTCAAAAAAAAGTGCTTGTCCTACGTGACTCGATCCGGTGCACATCCAGCTGCAAGCTATTATTCCCGAAACCGACCGTCGGATTTTCGATGTATCAAATACACAAATTAGTCTTGTATGAATTAATATTGGAGCAGACAAAGGGCCCCGCACAAACCTTATGGGATTTGGTTCTCGGTTAAATTGATCGAAAATAGTTTAATTTTATAGTTTAAAGGTCACTAAGAAAAAGTGTCCATGGGCGCATAGCCTAAAACCCAATAGATTTTTAGCTCTATAGATATAGGGTAGCCATTGAATTCACAATCACAAAAAAATCCTAACCTCTAGAAATATGTTTTCGAGTGCGCTGAATCCGAATATGACATTTTATACAGGGTGACACCTTCCAACATTAGGTACCTAGTTTTCGACTATTTTTTTATTTCTAAAAAAAGCACTTAAGTTGAGCATGGAACATGTTTGTGAATTCAATGGATATCCCTGTATCTAAAATCTCGCTAAACATATTTGTAGCTAAAAATCTATTGATTTTTAGGCTATGCGCCCATGAACATTTTTTCTTAGTGACCTTTAAACTACAAAATAAAACCATTTTCGATCAATTTTTTTTTTTATATAAATTTTTGGCTTTTACACCTTTGTGTATTTAGCCACTAACTAAACTAAATTTCGATCAATTTAACCGAGAACCAAATCCCATAAGGTTTGTGCGGGGTCCTTTAAGAGCGAGTTACTATTATTAATATTTTTATTCTGCCAGAAATTGAAAAATTAGGGCTACCAAGCAATTAACTCTTGCAAACCACGATGTTATGAAAGTACTGGTTGAGAACGTGACATTAATTTATTTTTCCATGTATGTTGTCGAAGTCAAAAAAACAACAAAAAAAATAAAAATTAGAGCTGCCAAACACTGTGGCAGTATAAATTCTGGGAGCCTAAGATAAAATAAAAGTATTCGTTGGGACCGACATGTTGACGCTAATTTTATTTATGTAGGTGATGATACGAAAAAACAGCACAAAAAACTTTTAAATTGGGGTTGCCAAGAGGTTTCCGCAAAATGAACTCTGGCACCCCATCCGTTGTAAACGACATTTTGACATTTTTATTTATGTAGTCGATAACATAACCCTTTACAACCGCCGAAAGTTCTTTTGTTTTTTTGTTGAACGAATTGTATATTCTGATTATTTAGGGACCAAAGAACCTAGAAAAATTAATTTAAAAAATGTGTGCCCTTGTTTAACTGTGAAAATAAGCCGCACGAAATAATTGTGCGAAACCGGTTGCGTTCGCAAAAATTAATCTGTTTCACGGCAAAAAAAATTGTCAATCGTCACGTCCATATAGGATGGGTTGTAAAGGGATAAGACAATTAAAAAAAATACCAAAAGTGACGTCAATACCCCATGGTCCGGAGGAATAAAAATAACAAAAATTGTGGCCGCTATTTGCCTGTGTATTTGATACATAGCAAATCTGACGGTGGGCTCTCAGCCTATATTAAATAAAAACTGAACTACATCAACACACTGACGAGCAAAGCACGATGTTTTGGTTTATTTTATCGGTCCGCTTTACAAAAGTATATTAAACAAAGTCCGTAACATTATTTTTTTGTCACTTATATTACGTTCAGTGCAGTTTTGGTCTAAAAGAATATACAGTACAGACTATTTAAAGCTATTTCTACACTGTTGCTAGCTTTATTATACTATCGGGGCTACGAGATCGGTTATTTTCGACATTTTTATAGTATTTTGTTTACATATAAAAAGATCAATTTTGACAATAACTCAAAAGCGAGATACTCAAATACTTTTCTGTTTTCACCATTGAAAATATTATAAAAATGCTAATTTATTCAAAATAGTAGCTCATAATAATAAAATCAACAATTGTGCAGACTCAACTTTAAATACTAATTTAAAAAAGGACAGTATAATATTAATTCCTTATCATATTTTTTAATAGCACGTAGAAATCAAATAGACGAATAACTATTTTAAGTAACTTTTTTATCAAAACTCAAAAATAAGACAATCTTTCAAAGTTTAATTAAATTCTCTAAATTTTATTGAATTCAAAAGCCCGGTTAAAACACGTGAAGAAATGATAGCACGAATCGGAAATGCATCCCAAATAATTCGCGGAAGGCACTTATCGCTACAACAAGCGTGTACAGAAGCATGGCTACGACGCAATAATCGAATAATATCTGTGAATACTTGATAATGACATATTTCCATAGTGACATAACATAACGCCAGGACCGACCTCAAAATTTTATAAATTTAAAACTTTGAAAGCTCGTTCCTCTTTAATTTTGGAGTTTTGATAAAAAAGTTACGTGAAATATTTGTTCCTCTATTTGATTTCTACCTCCTGTTAAAATAAAGAATCAACTTAAAAATCATTCCGTACATTGGTATCCTTAAATTTATTATACCTAGGCACACTTATAATTCTTAAAAACTAAAATATCGTAAGTAGCTCATTTTTACACAATTTATAGCAAACGATTTACGTAAATTCTGAATGTAAAACATATTTTTTTTCCAAACGTTTCATATTACATTTTTTATAAAACGTTGATATTAACTTCGCTTGTATGTGGTCCACATGTATTATGCAATTCCAACTTCCACTTTGAAGTCGCATGCGGTTTTGATGATAATATTATACAACAAGTAGAACAAAATAAAAATAAAACATATGGTGGAAGTTACGGTGTTTATGGTGGAAAACTGTGCCGTCACTAAATTGAACTTCAGATCGAGGGTTACTCTGACGTGCAAAAGACAGCGCGTAATAGTGACTCATCAGCAGAGAATAACTTATATTACTGTGTGACGCTAGGGTTAAAATTTATCGAAGAACAATCAAGAAATAAAATTTATAGTTTCAAAAAAATCTTAAAAACACGCTTATAAGGAGTATAAAATACAGTTCTTTCTCTGAACGTTCAAAAACGTGAGACACTTGAAGAATTAAATTAAAGGTACAGAGTCAGTGTCCCACGCTTTTTAAACGTTAGAGAAGAGAAAAACATAATTTTCTACTTTTAAGTGCATTGATACAAGGATGTTTTTACATCTTTTTAAAACCATCTTTTTACACACAGTTAAAAAAAATGTTATGTAATTTATAAAAAAAATACGTTAAATAGTTTCAGCGAAAATCGCCTGCGACAGTCGATAGGACACACGAACACCGAAGTGATAAGTGTTTCGTTTGCACGGAACACTAAAAAGATGTATATATATAATCGGCAAATTGATTTGCATTCCGGAGCCTTATGAAGTAGTCCTACATTAAACTTAATTTCAATTAATAGTGCCATTAGAAAAACTCTAAGGCGGCAAGTGCGTGGTTCTAAACTGGAGTTTTAACGAAACAAGTTGATATCTGTAGGCAGCCAATTCTTTCTTAGGCGTAAATAATTTGTATCTCCCAGTTTCGTATCTACGTATATTTGCATCGGTGAACAATAAATATCTAAATAATGAATAAGGCTCGAAAAGCCGACAGCTAAAATACACATTTCTTACATTAATGCTGTCTTTCCCAATATGTACCGTATAGTAATTATTTACAAGTTCGCTATACGAAAATGTTACTTATCTGATTTTAATGGTAGGATCCTCCTGTTACTAGTTCACCTTACAATGATATCTATTTTTAATATCAAAATATGTTAACTGAGTTTGTACAGGCTGTCCTTGTTTTTTACTCGCGTTTTTTAGATCGCAAATTAAAATTTTTATACCAATTCTTTTTTTCTACTCCATACATTAATTGTCAAAGTTGAAATATCGAAACAATAAAACAATGGGTTTATGGCGTGAATATTCGCTGTTTTCTTTTTTTTCATATGCATTATTTTGACAAGACCGTAAAGAAATAAATACAAAGCTACTGCATATAGATTTTTCCAGCTACAGTTAGGTCGTGTCTAAAACGGGGTTGAAATTAGACTTAAAAATAACTGAACTATTTTAATAATCGATCGATTTCTGCTCGAATGATTCATTCCATTGCATGATGCATTATAATACTAGATGTGTTGGTACTATGTGTGAATGTTTCAACTCTCGAATGAATTTGCTCTCGGTTTCGATTGCCAAAATTGAGATTCACCTGCATACAGTATTTCATAGAGCAGACGCACACAAAAGACGTAATAATCGTATTTAACACAGTGCAATGCATATTAATGTTTCGAATGATTAGGTACTATGCGCGTGAAGACACAATTCATTCGATCTGTCTATGCATTCGATATGAAAAATTTAGCTCTCGTTTTCGACTATAAGACTTGAGAGAGTCACCTGCATGGAGAGCTTCAAAAAACAGAGGCAGACAAAAGACGTAAGTAATCATTTTTAATACTGCAAATTACATTATGTCGAATGATGAGAATCTGAGAGACACTTCCACGCAGTGTTTCAAAGAGCAAAGAAAGAGCCGTAGTATAATAATTTATTACTGGAGACTGTATTAAAAGTCGTACCTCGTAGATACAAAAATCAATTGTATGATTTTGAAATAAACTCTCGAGGCAATTTAATAATCAAATAGTTCGAATATCTTCTCACTCGAAATATCCCATTTCTATAGTTGAAATGTGAAAGGTAACATTTCTACAATAGACAATTGATTTATTGCTCCGATACTATTTTCAAAGAGTCGAAAAAAGGCAATTCGCTCGCTTATAACAAAATTGTTTTGACGAGATAAAAAAAATGTGGAAAAAAACAGAGCACCCTGTATATATATACATTATGCTTGTTAAAGTTCCATGACTAAAATTTGGTATGAAAAAAATGTAACGATAAATAATGCTTGATAGTGTTCATTTATGGGTATACGGATACGACAAAATGATAATTCTCGTTATTGTTTTGTTTTTATTTTAGAAAACGAAATATGAAACACCTTTAAGTTTCGTTTTTACATCAACATTAAAAGTTATAAAACTGCCTGTTAAAGTTTTCCCTCTCAAATTTTCTTTTAGCGTATCATTATAAAAACGTATGTACATTTTTTATCAAAACGATTTGACATTTTGAAACTTTTATACTCGAATATTTTATAAATAAAATATTCAGTAAACATTGTTAACATATTATTTATTGAACCATTAAAGAAAAATTAAATTATAGATGTCACTAAGCTATTCTCCAGATATTTTAAATAATTTTGTATCAACATACTTGAAAATTGTTTTAAGCATTAATATTGGGTTACAGGAAATATTGTTAAAAAAAAAATGATCTTGCGCTCAGATAATTATAGTTTTTTGACGTGATAACGTCTTATAAATTGATGAATCACCAATATTATAAATTGATAAAACACCGGCTGCATGTTCGAAAAAGTGTAACGTAACGTTCCTAACGTTCCGCCTGACCCTGTGCGTGCTTTTTGCTAATTTCTCGCTCAATTTAAATCAGATCGGTTTGAAACCAGTCTTAAACGAAAGAGGAGAACATTTTACATAGATTTCATATAACAGAATTTGCCTAAACAGTTTTTTTACACAAATTTATATAGAAAAATATTTTATACAAATTTATATAGAAAAATAGCTGTATAAATGCAATGTTGTGTAATGCATGGCGCGACGCGGTCGGTTGTCTTTGTTTGCCGTACATGGAAATTAGAAGCAAACGTATGTCTTGTCTTAACATGAAAACAGCTGCATTTCTAATGTTTAATTCAATTTTTTGACATTAGTATATTGTGAAATGCAAAGCCTTCTAAGTTAAGTATTGGAATAACTAATTATTATTAGAACATAATACTTTGTAAGTTGCAAACGTCACTTTTGACATTTCTTATCATTCCGACACCAAGGATAAGCGGATTGAAACCAAATTTTGGGAGGTTTAGGTTATGTATTACGGAATACGTTATCACGTAAAACTATCGTCCGTAAACCGACTTTACAGACAACCATTTTTTTACATAAAGTAGTGTTATACCGTTGTAAAATATTGGTTGTTCTCACACAGAAACAAGTGACTGATCTACATAAAAAAAGATCGCTTTGGAAACCAAATTTTGATCAAAATGTGTGGATAAATGTTGTTTTGAAGTGGAAATAGGTACTACAAAAAAAACTATGTTAAATACACGTACACAGTTTAAAAAACAGATATCGTTTCAATCGTTCAATTATATTTTTCGAGCAGGACTGATTCGAAATTCTACAATGTTTTTCTTATGGTAGAAATATGTGGGATCTTAACCTAAGATCAATGTCAAATCAGATTATCTGGCAATACTTTCTGCAGCTCAACATGAATATATTATGAAAGAAGCCTTACATAGTTACGGCTTGTGGGGCATTCATTTCGCTTTTCAGGACAACCTCTCTCGGACAGGATTATAGGACTCATTCTACGCGCTCAAATCCCGTACCGTCGCAGAACATTTCTCAAACACCACGAAACAAAAACAGATAACTGATAAGCATTACAATGCGACCGCAAACTTCAAAAACCTCATTAAGTGTAACTTCAGAAACTTCTATAGATATATTTTGATACAATCGTCGTGTCATGAAGTGTTCGGACTTTCAGAATTTGTCGTTCTGAAATATGCACAAGAGGGGCAAGGCATCAACCTCCGGAGTTATATGAACATTGTACACCTTCACAATTTTAATTTATCATTTACTATAAGCGGCCCGGTCCGGTTCACACGGGTGCGATCGGAAATTTTGTGTTATTAGAAAATTCAGCAAAATGTATTTCAATAAGAAACGACTACAGCGCTAAAATGTGCGAACTAATAGCATTGAGCTGATGTCTATTGATGGCAGTGCCCGCTAGCTCGTGATGCTATTTTCCGCCTGGTGCGCTGCAGTGACGCGCTATTTGTCGCAGTCAATTGCAGGAGCTTGCGCCCGCCTACGTGACGTCGCGACACGATACGAAAACAGTTTTTTTTTTACAAAACACCCTCATTTCGTACAAATAATATACAGAAGCCTTCCTCGTTTATCGCTCTTTCTATTAGTGAAAACCGTATGAAAATCCGTTCGGTAGTTTTTGAGTTTATCGCGTTCAGACAGACAGACGCGACTTTGTTTTATAATATACTAGCAGTCCCGTCCGGTTTCACCCGGGTGTAAAAGAACGAATGGGGAAGGAAGGAACATGAGTACACACATTCATCTTAGTTTACCGAGATGAATGTTGTGTCCAAATTTCATGATGATCGGAGTTACCGTTCAAAAGTTTTTGTCGATAAAAAGCAGTATTTAAACTTTTTTTAACTAATAATTTTTCTAAAATTAATTAAATAAATTTAAATGTAAGCCTTAGAAGAAAACAATGTAAAAAATAAAAAAAAAAATAAATAAACATATATTCGCCCAACGTGGGGCTCGAACCCACAACCCTAATATTCGCATGCTCTACTGATTGAGCCACTTGAGGTCGTGTTCTCACAACGCTAATATGAGTCTATCTAGTTAGTGCATTTTACATGAATAGAAGCTTATTTTTGAGATACATTTTGCAAGATTTTTCATTAAAGCTCCGCTCCTAATGGTTGTAGCGTAATGTTATATAGCCTATAGCCTTCCTCGATAAATAGGCTATCCAACAAATAAAATTTTCAATTTGAACCAGTAGTTCCTGAGATTAGCGCGTTCAAACAAACAAACAAACTCTCCAGCTTTACATATTAGTATAGATATAGATTATGATTTTGAAGCAAACAAAAACTATTGTAGAACTAATTGTCCTCAAAATTTCAATCCTTTTAAATTTTAATTTCATAATATAAACATTTCCTAAAACAACGGTCAGTTCTCTAATATATTAATTATTATTTGTATAATTTCAACAACAGGATGCCATTGTCAACAAGTGTTACCAGCACAATATTACCAACTAAACAGCGCTGTCGCACACCACCTGATTTTCAACACATTAAAACTAAATTGTTGAAATAGCTGCATGTTGATTAGCAGCAGCGTTGTAAAAGACCGGAAATGTTAAAATGTTATTCAATTAGATTTATATGTTCAACTTACACAAGCCGTGCTAATAACTAATAAGGAAATATAC
Source organism: Xanthostigma xanthostigma (assembly GCA_963575645.1). Classification (NCBI taxonomy): domain Eukaryota; kingdom Metazoa; phylum Arthropoda; class Insecta; order Raphidioptera; family Raphidiidae; genus Xanthostigma; species Xanthostigma xanthostigma. Next base: position 30,470,356 of record OY754469.1, on the reverse strand, counting down.
TTAATGATTATTAATTTGTGATTCACGAATGCAGTTCGCACACGCGTTAAAATTGAAATAATATCGCTAATATCACAATGGGTGCGTAAAAATCAGTCAGACATGTTACACAACGCGCCCAAATTATAATATACAGCAATACCGCACTATACCGCGGTTCGTGAAGCGCTCTTTCAATTTAAATTAATCACAAGATCAGTTTCTAACCCGAATACTCCACCCCTGTAAGAAGTCTGAAGCGCCTTTAGTTCGAGTAGGTTTTAACTGATAGCGTACCGAGTTTTTCGACAATCAGCCATGCGGTTTTAGAGTAGAGATGAGAACAATCGAATGATTTAAATTAATCGAAATATTCGAATGAATTCTATAAGCTTGTTCCAAGCAGCCGCAGCAAACGGTAACGAATTTGGATAGAAAAAAATGCAAAAAAGACTTATTATCATAAAAATTAAACACAACACACCATAAAAACATGTTTTTCACATTTCTTATCACCAACTGTTAATTTGGGTAAGAATAACTATGCATTTTTTTATTTATACTGGACACACTTTTAATTTCAGACCAAATTAACAAAACTGAGATATATAGAATTATTCAAAGCAGAAGATTATCACGTTACTAAATTGCGGTCACATATTTAGTATAGTACTTATGAACACAAACTGTCAATCCGGCAGTGTTGGAATAAGAACCCAAACACTTCGAACTGCTATTCTATGCAAATTCTCATGAATATGCAAGATTTGATTATACATGCTGACGTCATACTGGTCAAAGACAATAGCGTAACAAAATCCTGTACACTGCGATTTTCAATTTACGGCCGTACATAAATCTAAAATAGAATAGCTGAAAATGCATACAAAAAGACAAACATATTCAAGTCTGTCATGTCATTTGATTATCGATTATTAAAAATAATATCTTTCCTCAAAAAAAGTTAAAACCAAAGACGGACTTAGGTATGACTATGAACTAACTTTATGATTTTGAGTATACACACACGAATGTACAAAATGTATACCTACAATAACAAATCAAGAAAAATGAATTTACATTGGAGCGTTATTGAAAAATAATTATTTACAGGAAACAAGAAACCCGCGACTATACAAACATGAATTAATTAACTAATAATCCCGTAAACTACTCATCCGATTTCAAAAATTTTTTCACCAATATTTAGGATTGCCCATAGGCTATGTATCATCGCGTTAAAATAAAATCGCTTTTCGTGGAGATCAATTTTGCAACTAAAGTGGACAAAAAAAACGGTGGCAACCTAAAAATTCGGGTGAAGCTACCCGGGTCGCTAGTAACTTATACCGGTGTTTCAAAAGTCCCGGAACGGCTGAATATCTCAGAGAGATTAAGTTTTTTTGAAAAATGTTGCGAATGGAAGTTGTAACGCATTTTTCGGTCACAAAAATTCCTCCCAAGGTGGCGCCCCTGTGGGGAGGCAGGAGGTAACTCTGAAATTTTAAATAGCAACCGTAATTTTTTATATTGGGTCGAGTTCTTCGGGCAAAAAAAGACACCCTTTGTTCCACACTTTTTTTTGTTCAAGCTACAAATCACCGAGTACGCGGGGTAAAATTTACCGATACCTGAGATATTCAGCCGTTCTTGGACTTTAGAAACAGCCTATACATAGATATCGTCGATGAATTGCCGCAATCTTGTTCCGAGTTTCATCCTATTTAAGAACATGTATATGCTTTGATGGCGTTATCTTTAAAAATTAATCGAAATACAAGCCTAGGGAGTCATGTCTTAGACACTTGTACATCACACGAAAATATCATGTAAGTATCCCATTATTGGTAGTTTTTACATTCCTGTTCAATTGTATACAGATAAAAATGTGTAGTATACCTATTGTTTTCACATGCGATTAGAGGTGAAGAATTGGATGTTTGTGAATGCGGCGGCCTTCAAGAATCAATAACAATATCAATATTACATTTAACAACATTAGCAAGTGTCGGTTCTGTTGCATTACGTCCACACATTGTGTTATGGCAAATCTATTTGCATTGTAATGTTTATACATCCTCGCAAAAGCAAACTGTGTGTGAAGGCTGGATTTTTGCTTATAACCGCATTCCTCAAAAACGCGATTTGAGCAACTAGCTCAACGAATTGGGTGACCTTTTGTTACGGCATTAAAAACAAATATCATAGATGTAGCGTAAAATCAATTTTTTAATCAATACAATCAAGTTGCCAGAATCGAAATTCAAGCCATGTCTTCCGAAAATTGTACGATTAACAAATAAAATTATCGTTGAAATACAGAAATGTAAAAACATCAATATTTACTATCTAAACAACTTGTGATACTGGGCGAAGAATCAATTTAGTTTATGCAACGTGATTTTTATTATCAAAACAAAAAAATTGTTTCAATTATTGGAAGGATAAAATTCTTTGGTCAAGTAACTTTTTAGAAGGCTTCAAAATTTTTTTTATGAAAAGTTTAATTTTTTGCGATACGTTACTAACGGACTTCTTTTGATATATTTGATTACTAAAAAAAAAAAAACTACTCTACCGATTTTGGTACCAATTATACAGAACCGTTTCAATTTTCCTAAACACAACAAAATCGAAATAAATCGTTAATGCCTTAACAAGTTAACGCTAAACGAACATAAACAGGTCCGTAGCATTTTTAGTATAATATATATGATGTATAGTTTAACAAAAGTGAAAACTAATATTTTACTTATAAAGTATTACGCTTCAGGGGCAATTTTTCTTTCTGCTTTTATTATATTTTAATAATCATTACAGTTCATATCTTCAAGAATACGAATAGAAAGCGAAACGCTGCAAACAAGATTTGAAGATTCATATTATGACAAATTTCTCATCATATGTAAGATTTATTAAACAGAAAATCTATTGTATGTATTTGTAACTCGGATTAATACGTTTATGTCTTACTACAATTGTAAAATGATAAAGAATAGCGCCATAAAGCAGTAAAACTGGGGATATATTAAAAAAGTCGCCAAATTACGCAGTAAAATTGCCAAACATTTTAACTGTAGTTAAAAAAATTGAGTGGCGATGTAACTTTTTTTTATTTAAAAGCGAAACATCTATCAAATTTTTAATGATAATAATTATAATTTTAAAGAATTAAAAAAACGAAAAAAAACTCCGCTCTTTACTTTTAACAGAACAGAGATACATGCTCGAATGTGTATAAGTAATTAAAAGTTGTTGCATTTTATTAAACAAGTAGAGTTGTTAATTATATGACACAACTGTTAAGACAAATATTTATGGAACGTTAAATTAACTGGGATCAAACGTATATAAAACAGTTGCTATATTTAACTAATCGAGACACAGTGCATCACTGTATTGCTACGAATTAAACTGCATTTATGTAACTTTATTGTTATCATCAGTTACTAATGAGTTGCAGAATGCATTGTCAGAAAATCTAATTTGACAATGACCTTAGATTGTGATCATATAGTTTATTTACATATTTACGTCGGACCAGTTCACGTCGTTGTCGAACTCTTTATGTTATTACATCACGGAAAACAACCGACTGATACACAGAAAAATATTGCGCTTCAAGCCAAGTTTTAATCAAAATGTGTAGAAAATGATATTGCAAAGAGTAAATTGTACAAAAAAGACTGTACCTATATTGAATACATGTATTAAGCCGATTGATTTACAGTGGCTAATAATAATTAATTAATCATTACGATTAAATTCCAGTATACAGCATATTTTTTCACTGAATTAGTGAAAGCATAATATTAAACGATTATCGTCATAATATTTTTAGAAGGCTTATATATAAGCAAAATTAAAAATGTCACTGTCGGGACTTGAACCCGAAACAACCAATTTCGCGTTAGCTGAGTTACATTACTCTACAGTTAATTTGTGATTTGTCTCATATATAGCACAACGCACCGCAGAATCGACTACCTGCAAGAGCTAATATTTTTAATAACACCACCACAAGAATGTTGACTTTCTCCATTTAGCTGGACTTGCTTAAGTGAAACTAATAATTATGAAATTTGAGAAAGATTTTATTTACTGTATAGGTATCATTATTACAATGGCTAATAATAATCATAACGATTAAATTCCAGATCGATTTAAAATGCTTTTTTTATGAACAAATATTTATTTAAGGCCAATGTCAAACTAGTTTTTCGGGTCCGAAGCATTTCCGTGGTCCTGATTCCAATATCCTTATGGATCATCCATCTTGTGTCCCCGTTTTATATATGTAGTTGCGCTAATATATTTAGTCAGATTTATTTAAAGTTTAATTAGTGGCTGAATACACAAAAGTGTAAAAGCCAAAAGTTAATAATAAAAAAAAACTAGTTTTTCTAATAACCATTTTACAACCCGGCATAGATTCAGTAAGGAATATTTTCAAAGCCATCATCATTATAACAAAAAAGTAGAAATCGTGTTTATAACCGCGGAGTTCTTTGTTTTTTTATTTACATAATATATTATTGGTACTCGTAGTTCTTTTACAGAAACAATATTTATTTTTAGGTATGCCGCAGGAAAAAGTTAACTTAGACAGCGAGTTTATTTGCGCACGGTCTATAAACATGTCGCAGATTCGCGTTGATTTCAACTATTTTTAGGATTCACTAAATTTAACCATTTGTACATTTGAACTGAGAAAAACAAAACTGAATTTTAAAAAAATGTACGCATGCACGAATTAAATAACACTTTGGACGACAATATTCAAAATATGTATAGGAATAATGTCATACGCATATCATTACTGATTTTCATCAGCTTATCGAAATGGTCCACACAATTACAATTAATACTTAAAACAATTTTCATTCAATAAAAGCTTCTACTGATTAAATGTTTGTCCTGTGCTAAAATACCGGTACATGTAATAATAATAAAATAAACAATTTAATTAAAATAAATTTGGGGACCTGCGAGATCATAATATTATGATACATTTTATCATTGGTGCATCACCAACTTCAGTAAACAAAAAAATAACGCACTATCGGAGAAATTCAAACAACTTCAAACTACGTATTTCCAGGAATACAAAAACCCTCGCCAGAAAGTATAGTAGAGACAGAAGAGCATATTTCCGTAGTTTTACAATGCTACGAGAATGTCTCATCGTCGTTTAATATTGTAGGTACCTACTATTATAAGTGAAACGTATTTTAGTTAGATGTTTTAATCTTGTTTAGATATAAATTTGACAAATATAAAGATCTGAACAAGATAAAATATCATCCCATAGCTCACTACTAACTAAACGTGAAAAGTAATTTTCATTGAAATATGCGTATTGTCTATTTTATGGTAGCATATTGCTACTGAAAAAACTTTCTTACTTTTCCCAATAAAATTTGAGAAATTAATAAACTAATTTACTCTGAACACAGCCACCGATTACATATTATTATTTCGATACTGATTTTTCATGTCAAAATTATATGTATTAGTCAACTAAATTATTGTGTATACGTTATATTATTTCTACGCTTCTTTGACAAACTTTTCAATGTTTTACAATTGCGTAGGCTACATAATATGTATTTTAGTTTTTTTTTCCATTATAAACATATTTCGTTCCGAAATCTGAGGACAAGCTCACTGGAATGTACTGACAATCATTGAGAATACATTTAAGATTATCTTTAGACGAACAGCTAGCAACATCGTATTTTTTTGTGAGAGCAGCACATGTACCTAACCGTGAGACACCTTGTAAAGTCGTAAAGTAACCATAAGTACTTAATAACTCTAGCATGTAAATAATTGAATATAAAAAAATCTAAACAAGCAGTGTCTGTGTGTGAATATCTAGTGAAAATTACTAAAGTATAAAACTTAACCCACTTTCGCGCGGCGTTTGTGCACGGAGAGCTACTTACGATAATTACCACAATTGAAACAAATAATTTATATATACACATACACATAAATGTAATTGCTAATTACCGTCATAATGATGATGATGAGCCGATGATGACGACACGACTTCACTTTCATCGTTTGTTTCACCAACGAGAAAATCGGCACGTTTTTGATCGTATTCAATGAACGCACCAATTGTCTTCCTCTTGTTCGAATCGCCCTTCAGACTCTTTGCCCTCGGCTTAACACCCGAAGACAACTTACCAGTTGAACTTGGCGATTTTGCAGCCTCACTGTTTATCTTCTCGGCACTACTTCGACTATCTTCTATCGACGAGGCATTAGAACTGCTTATTTTCTTCGATAATCTTTTTATACTTTTATTATCTCCGAAACCGATTTTCTCAAAAATAATTTCAGGAAATCTCTTCGTCGATAGAATACAATTGTCTGAATAAGTGCGCTCGCGCAACGGTTCGGTCTTCAATAAATTCTCTTCGCTGGCATTCAAACTTTTAAATGTTCGACCCACGCCTCTCTTATCCTCAGCGACTGCCGACGGATAATTCGACGCACTCTTGCAACGACTTTTCCGCGACACTTTTTGTACATTTTCCGTATCGCTCGATTCGCTTTTGCAGCGCGTTTTATGTTTGCCGGCCGTCTCCGATTTCATTTCAACTCTGTTATTCACGGTCACAACGCTAACTAAACTGTCTCGTGCGTTTGATAGTTTTTCTTGCAAATTCAATGCCGCGAAATGTTCAAACCTTTGTTGATTTTTCTTATCTCTGGAATGGAACGAATTCCATCTTCTTATCGGATCGAGCAAGCCGTGCTTGCTTTTTATTTTATTACAAGACGGTGGAGTTTTTGAAAAATTTGAATCGCTCGATATTTTTGTAAAATAACGTCTCTTAGGCGAATTTGGATTACTGCTACTGAATTTCGTTGAAGTTATTTCGTTGATTTTGGATAACTCTTCATGTAGTTTACTGATATCGTCTCCGGATCCACCCACTATTGTCGTTGATGATATTTCTATTGTTTTCGAAAATACATCGCGTAGTTTTGACGAAGGACATTCGATACTACTTTTTACTGGTCTTCGATCTTCGTCGGCATTTTTCGACGAAACTTGTACATTTTCAATTGTCGACAAACTGTTTTCCGATGGCGTGGTGGTATTGAATCTTCCGTAAGACGCTTGTAGATCTTCCAGTTCATTTTTATGTTTTTGTAATGCTAAGTATGGACAATGTTTATACATATTTATTTATAAAAAATATTTTAGGCCCTTTTATATAATTTACTATATTTATCGATAGTTTCGATGTTTGCTGTTGCAAAGTAACTGCACAAATGCGTTAGTATTATCATCAAGTAGAATTTAATGTGCTGTGACTTTCCAGTCAATGATTTTTTTTTAAACTGTTGAAATTTCTTCCATTGCTTAAAATAATATTTGTATTACGTTTTAATGTACACTGCAGCTTTCATTTTTATGCCTCGACGTTTTTTAAATAGACCGTACTTCTTGTCGGAACAATAATTTTTATTGAATTTACTGTAAAACATTGTTATTTATTTTATGATAATAATGATACAGTTACACAATTCACCGGGTATTTTAATGAATACTAAGTAGTCAAACGTCATATACGTGGTTTATTGCAAATATGTTAATACGTATTCTTGATAGTCATCATTAAATAGGTGATTAGGCTTCACATTAAATGTGATATGATTTTTTGTTAAGTAATCTAGGCTTTTTATTATTTATAATATTGAAATGAGGCGTATTAATGTATTCATACTCAACTCTATTTTGAATAATAAATAAATAATGTTATCACATATTCTTTTCTATTATTTGTCAACAACAAATCACAATAATTTATATGATATTTTCAGCGTTCAGTTCACAACGATTTATTTTTCAATGAAAATCAAACAGATAGAAGTTGGTGGCTCAGTTCTTTCATCTTTGTTCAGAAATTAAATAAAGACGATTGAAAAATGCACTGTATCTACATCACATAATGAAACTTAAATAAGAAAATTGATTTGATCTCATTTTAACACACGTTATCTTATGTTTGAACAAAAATTCACTTATATAGGATTATATTTTATATTTCAGTCAGAATAAGTATTATATAAAACACAACTGGAGGAGGTAAAACACGATTTTATGAGATTGAGGAGGATAAAATTTAAAGTTTTTTTTTATTACGTATAAGCTTTATTCATGTTTTATTGGCGCTTTCTTTTATTTTTTTATTCAGGAATACACCAAACTTACGCAATATAAACACAATGAATTAGTAACACCCAAAAATGTTTTATTTTTTTAACTATTCACTTATTTCAAATTTTGATTTTATAACCGAAATTGTTTTTTTTCTTTTTGTTATTCACTTTCTATTAAAAATCAGGACCTCCTTGATCACTTTTGTTAAAACATTTAGCACCAATTATTTTGATATTGTTTTAAAAATCACTTGCTCTTATAGAAGCTTCATGCAGTTCTATAGGAAAAAAAATATATTAAGCTGGTTTTGAGATAATGTCTACTGAAAATTTCAGAGGCGATATCCACAACGACTACTGCATACTTATTCGAAACAGCCCTACATCAAAATGAAAAGTTTTTGTTTTTAATCTATAATTTACAATATTTCATGATAAACAATAAATAACGACAGTACCCTGCATTTTATCTTAAATGATTCAATTAATTATTAATTAATATAAATAAAACACTTTACTATCAGCGATCTGTCAGTTCATAAGCCATTGTTCTTTCATCACAAGTATTAGATTGACTAACTCTAAAAGTCGTATAATCATTCTCTGACCCCTTACGACGAACTACTAGCGTTGCAACGCTTCGAGGCATTGCTAATAAGTTGTGCGGAGAAGTTACTGTCAACTGTTCACATTATTAATTTATTAATACCGTAATTAATCATGTATCAATGTTGTCGACAGCAGTGTGCGGGAGTCGCTGCCACCCCGCCTGACGTCCTTTCCCCACCTCTTACTAAATCAGTTGGTCGCAGCGTTACCCAACATACTATTGGCTAATTACATTCAGAGCAATAAAAACAAGGTTTTTAAACGTAATTTACTGTTGCGGTTTTGGTCACATTATATGCATTGAATTCTGCATTTGAATTCTGTAATGGATGAAACGCAGTAATTGAATGAATTTCAATAATCATCAGTATCGGTTCTGTTATTTTATCAACCCCGGCATTTGCTAGTTGATTAGTGTTACGTCTCGTGTTTTGAAACGAGAAATTCTGCTACACTCGTCTCGAATTTTGCAACTTACGCTATAGGATAGTTTATATTAAATATTTTGTACTAAATTACGATGTTTTCTCAAAAAAAAAAAAACTGTTTCAGTAACATGTAACGACATCTGATAGAATTCGCTCAAAGCTATTAGTTCAGAAGCAAATCTGGTAGGATTTGCTCAAAGCTATTAGTTCAGACGCCGGGCCGCAAACAAAATACATAAATTAGCAGAATATGTCTTCAGTATAAAGTAGTGTTGATCCAATAGAATGTTAAGATGAAGGAAGGTTTTGGTTGAGGATCATAAAACAAGCTGGTCAAGTGATGGTAAATTGTTCTAACATGATCATAATTATTATGAGTTAGTATAATTTTAAACATCTTATTATAAAAAATTAATTAAAATTTAATAAATTTTTTAATTAATTTTTTATAATAAGATGTTTAAAATTATACTAACTCATAATAATTATGATCATGTATACCTACTGTTAGAACAATTTACCATCACTTGACCAGCTTGAGGCCCTGAAGATGTAAATAAATTTTTCGAAACGTTGGCCACTACCGAAACATTGGTAAAGCTTATTTTATGATCCTCAACCAAAACATTCCTTCATCTTAACATTTAGCAGAATTATATCTATCGCACCCGGGTGAGACCGGGACGGACCGCTAGTATATAAGGTTACAAATAAAATGTAGGTGTATGGGTACGTTTTAAAAGGATTTTAATGAAATTATAATGACTTGTTGCATTTAATTTCGATTCTATATACAAAGCTTTTAAATTACGAGACTTTTACATTTTTTAAATGTTAAACATAAAAGCTTTGCTATGTAGCCATGTAGGTAGGTGCCTACAGTCTACATGACCGTATATTGTTATGAAATTGTAGAAGCGCAGTAAACTCATTAATTATAATTACAAAAGTCTATTGTTATAGAATTATTAGATTATTTCAAAAAAATTATTACAATGGCATTACTTATTAATAAATAATAAAAAAAAACTCATTTATAAAAAGCCCATAATACTAAATTGTCATTCGCTACTAGTGGACCCCGTGCAAGAATGATCTTGCAAATAGCAATATATAAAAAGGAAAAAAATGCCGAGCGTTAATAGCTCCGGGGCATTAAAACTTTTTTTGCCTACCCCCCTATAAAATAACTACTTTTGATGCCTGTATAGCGGTTATGAAACGATCCATTTAGCACGTCTAGGAGGCCATTCAAGTATTACGTAAGCACCAAAGGGAGCGTATGGGATCCCTGTTTAGCTTATTTTTGATGACATAGGGGACGGGGGTCTAGATGGTGATTATGTCAGCAATATTTATTTATTTACTTTTTCTGATTTTTCTGCAAAATTTAATGGATTATGATATATGGCAACCCTACTTGTCTATGCTCGAAAGCGAAAAGCATGTTCAGGGATTCCCTAAAAAATCTAAACTCCTTCAAAAAAGGGTCACTAAAAAGGGAGCAACGTTTACGTAAGAATAGGAGGGGGGTAAGAGCTTTGCTTACTTTTGTCAAAATTTACTAAAATACGTATTGACTCGTGTGACTGTTAAGACTCGCTGACTCCGTTTTTCCATGTCACCATTCGTAACATAATAATCTATATTACGTTATAGTTTTAATGCCATTTTATAAGATATGACGTATAAGGTGTGGATTAAATTATGTTACATATATTTATTTACATAAATCTAGTTTGTTAGAGAAACCGGAAGTCGAGCTTTTTAAAAATGCTCAATTAGGTAGTGATTAATTATTTATTAACACAGGAAGATAATTTTTGGAGTTTATTGGAGTTTACTCCTTAAGAAACGATTTTGAGTTATAAGGCCCAGTACGGAAGTTTCATGAGTAGTAAAATCAATCGGTGATGCGTTACGCTCCACCGCGTCAAGTGTAGCGTTACGTTCGTCCGCTTCAAAAGACAGAAACATTATATATATCTGTAGAATTTAACGTACAAAATAATGAGATGGAATATATATTACAATAGCGGTCCCGCCCGGTTTCACCCGAGTGCAAAAGAACGAATGGGGAAGGGAGGAACATGAGTACACACATTCATCTTAGTTTACCGAGATGAATGTTGTGTCCAAATTTCATGATGATCAGAGTTACCGTTCAAAAGTTTTTGTCGTTAAAAAGCAGTATTTATATACTTTTTTTAAGTAATAAAATTTCTTTCAAGACAAAAATTACATATTTAATTTTAATTAGTTGTAATAGAATTTAAAAAAATTGAAATTTAAGCCTTAGAAGAAAGCAATGAAGAAAAAAAAACGACGTGGGGCTTGAACCCAAGACCCTGGCATTAAGAATCTTACACTCTACCGACTGAGCTATTCGACCCGTAAGCGTCGTGCGCTAATATTGCCATAATATAGTTAAGGCATTTCACCTGATAATATTTGTCGAACGGACTAATTTTGAGGTACATCTTGCAACATTTTTCATTGATGTTTCGCTCCAATTGGTCGTAATGTGATATTATATAGCCTACAGCCTTCCTCGATAAATGGGCTATCCAACAAAACAATTTTTTTTTTCAATTCGAACCAGTAGTTTCTGAGATTAGCGCGTTCAAACAAACAAACAAACTCTTCAGCTTTACATATTAGTATAGATAGCGTATCTAAGAAGTAAACTCCAGTCGTGCGTCGAAGCTGACACACATGCACACACTTTTTTTTTACAAATTCGATGGGTTTTCATATCCCACGGACAATATTAATGCGGATCACTGAAGAGCCTTATCGCAGTATGGATCAAATACAACAATATTACAGTAGCATTTTCATATTATCAATTTCAAAACATTAATTCCGACACACTTTAAAATTTACTTAATAGATTTTCAATAAGATAATAATAATGTCAGTAATATGAGTCTGTGAGAAAGCGTCATATATCAATATATATAAAATTTAAATAGAATTTCTTCCCACACGACAAGAAAAAGCAAAATATAATATAGTGTGTAAAAACACTTTCTCAACACATTCATTTGTTAAATATTATAAAAATAAATATTTTGCACCCAATAAAAATTAATGTGTAACCTTTTTCACCGAGTCACGACCTCGAAAAAACCTAACAGATAATGACGGACAAATTATTACATTAAATTGTGTATTTAATATGCAAATAAACATCTGTCAACAGAATTATAATTGAACTTGACAATTAAATTAAAATTCAGAAAACTCTCGATTATCCATGCTGGGCTACACTTAGCAAGATAGATAATGAGAATTGTCTTGAAACCCTAAAATACATGCTTTCATGTTTATTGTATGCAAATTATTATGCATTACGGTTTAAATAGCGGTCGTCTCGTTTGGAAGATCTACAGCGCACTGCGTGTACTTTTAAGACTGGTAATTAGCCGATCAGTCAAATCTCGCACGGATAACCAAGGTTCTACTGTATATAAAATGAAAATGTAGCAAAATCTGATATCAGAACGTATATTGTTTATCTCATGCATAAAGACCGCCGCACATATGAAGCTGTTTTTTCCGCTAGATTACCAGCTATATTTTACTTCACACGATGCGTGTATTGAAGCTTGCTTTGTAGATGGGTTTAGTACGCGCAGTGACAGTCCGACTGTTGATAAAAGTGAACGTTTATTGTCTCTGACCAGAACCCATACTATGACGCCATGTTTGTGGGCGTTTCTCCATGTCGCTTACGTGACAAGATAGTGTTTCCTGATTAGTTCTTGTTCAAAACACAAGCCACCAAACTAGCACGAAAAATAGCCCCGGTTCTAATTTTGAAATATATCTTGTGACCTCATACGCGAGCCCGCGTGACATCATTTCCATAATCGTAGCCAGTGCGCCAGTTAGCACAAGTCCTAGCGGTGATTCTAGCGACAAAACCAGCCTCTTGAGCAGCGGCCTTATAATAGTCCAGGAGGCAGCGAAGATTTTCGGTACTTATTTTCCCAGTCAGCAAACACCGATTTAATTATTCGGTTTGTTATTCTAAGCAAAATTCATATATATGTAGGGGGGAATTTTCCGATGTGTTGAGGCGGAAAATGCGTTAGAAAGTACAAATATACTACACTTTTTATCCAGTGATAAAAATAGTTCTATAAGTGAGAGATATAGTGAAGTTAAGAAAAAAATAGTCTGGTGTGAGTATGAGTAATATGTCTGGCAGGTAAAAAATTTGAAAAAAATAATCAAAACAATTGCCCTTATTTTCGCAGTCCTAAAAACTTGTCAGATGATAGTTTATATTACAATTACAGCTGCAAATATAGTCTAGCTAATGTGGAACACCCCGAAAGCCTTGCCAGACTCGTCCAACGCTCCCCAGGCGCGCTCATTTAACTATCTGACTTGTGAGTCTGGCGGGGCTTTCGTGATTGTAAATGACAGCCTGACGTGTATTTTCTATGAAATTATAGTATTATTTATCATGTGACAAATTTTCAAATCAGGGAAAATAAGAGCAAAAATTTGTAATTTTTACGATTTTCAAGAAGCCGCCAGACTCATTTGCCAATTTCGTAAATCAGCCAGACTTACTTTTGATTATAGTTTATGATAGTATCAAGCATGGGAAAATAAGGGTTACGGATTTCAAAAATCGGTCAAATTTTTGCATCCGCAAATTTTCAGCCAGACTGACTTTCCTCCACTTGGGATGTGCCAGACTGTTATTGCTATTAATAAAATGATTCACTTTAATTAATGTCAAATATTTATGACTGGGAAAATAAATGGACTTGTCTTTTTTTTATCTAGTGAACCCATCCGAAAATTTTTGCCAGACTCACAAATTGTCGTTTTGTGTCACCATCCGAACAAACTATTTCATATTCACCGACTAGGAAAATAAGTACAAAAAAATTCTCTGCCTCCCGGACTATAAGAAGAAAATATCATGAGCTTTTGCACATATTATTCTTGTTGGCTGCTATATTATGCATAAAGAAGAAACAATAAAGCAAAAAAAAAAAAAATAATAACCGAAGTGGAAACAAAAAACACGTACCTACAAAGTGCCGCGAGATAAAGAATAGTTGGCAAAACCAAAAGTGCACATCCCGCAAGTTTTCCACTGTATGATAAAAAAATAACTATTAAAAAATATTTTTAATAAATTTAAAAAGATTTAAAAATTTAAAGAAATAAATAATTAAAAATTGAAAAAATATTTTTTTTAAGTTTGCAAAAATACAAAAATTAAGAACTATACATAATATAATATCTAATTAATATCAAGTGGAATAAAATAAAACAAAATAAAAAGAAAAAAAAAGAAAAAAATCAATGATTTCGTAAGGAATCGAACCCAGGACCTTGCCCTTGGGGATCCAACGGCATAACCATTACGCCACGGCGCCCTACTACGTGTAGTGGTGTTATCACGGTATAGAAGTGTAGCACTTGTTTTATGGATTACACTATATTTACACAGCAATTATTATATTGTTTTTTTAAACTATTAGCTGTCAAAAATAATAAAATAAAACTGTTTATAAAAATTAAACTACTGAACACATTTTAGTGAATTTAAATAGGGTTCTGGTCTGATAGTAAACAAAGTTAATAAAATATAACCCAAGGCAATCCGACCAAAATTGCGATCTGTAGAGTCGTGACGTACGTACGTACATACGTACGTACGTACATATGTACGTACTTACATACGTACAGACCAACCGACAACTGCTGTTTGTGATTTTCAATTACAATTTTAATAGTATTTATGAACTCGAATTGATTTAAAAATGGTTCTGTTTTATAGATTAGAATCTCCTCTTTTCAAAAAGCTTCAATTTGAATGGATTTCGTGTGAAATTAACTTAGATATAACTTCTTATATTAACGAAAGTCAGCTCTGACGCACAAAGCGATAATAAAGCACATACCGCTAGTTTAGCGGTATGTGCAAAAAATGAAGTTCCTAACTATGTATGCATGATTATAAAATTTGTACATATATATACAATATTATTATTGCGAATGTTTTGATTATATTAAGTCCCTTTTATAACCGGTTCCGCACGGCCCTAAAAATATTTATCACAAAAATGTCGAAATTGTGTCCGCCTAAAATGGGTTTAAATCACTATTTATAAAAATGGCAAATTTCCACGCGTATAAAACGCAACTGCAAAAATACCGGAGTCAGTGTTATACTACAAAAAGAAATAGGTACGTATACGTAGAGATATTTTAATGACAGGTATGTATAATATTTGTTTCTAATATGGTATAAAATAACATATCCAATAAAAATTAAAGGCGGCGCAGGTGAAATCAAGGTAGGTATACAACATAATTTTTTCTATACCTATAACCCAAGACCGGTTTTCTCTTTAGATATATCATAAAAGACACATAATACATATTTATTACGTACACTACAAAAAAATCAGCATTATTATTTACTTTTCGGGCATATTATGAACACATTATTCAAAACCTCTATAAAAATAGCAGAGCTCGTCCATATTCAATATGTTGAACGAGTGACTAGTTCTGTCTTTGTTCAATACATTATGATGAAAAGAAATCAAATAAATGTCACCACCACAGAACAGTAGTCACCACCATTCAATCAAAAAATTGAATCATCTTGAACAGTGAACACTGCATATTATAATTTCTCATACATAAGCAAAAAATCTAAACTTCTTTACGTATAGAAACAGATGCATATACATTTTCTGTCTTGTGGTTTATTTTTGATTTTGATAGACCAGTATCTTTAGTCAGCAGAGACTGAATCTTATCAACGTCATTTCTGTAGAGGTTTAGATTAAAATTCCATTGAAAATACACATTTGAAATTTTAGAAAAAGCCTCCCAAAAATTCTCAAAAAAATTGTTTTATAATAATCTATTAAATTGTAATGTAGATTCAAACAAAGAAAAAAACAAAATCCGTCAAGCGCATGTTGAACACATAACCTAGAATTGCAAGATGATTTGTGGCATACGGACAGACAGACTAACAAACGGAGAGCCGGACGACGAACATGAGAAAATTAAAAAGGCTCTTTTTTTGCCATTTGGCTGCGGAACCATAAAAATAACAGATTATTTCGTTATAATCCATCGTGTGTATTCTGATTAATACAGTCAAAGTATATATACTCTTTTTTCATTTGAAACTCACCAAAATGCTAAAATATTTTATAAATTATTTTTCAATATTAAATTTTTACTAAAATGCAAAAAAGTATGAAATCGATCATTTAAAAAATGAGATGAAAATAAATATTAACATTCTGCATCCATAAAAATATTCCTATTTAAATTAAAAATACAATTTTCATCCCATTTATTTTAGAAAATCAGCACATAACTAATTACATACAATTTTTATACGAGGAACATTACACTTTTCATTCCCCAGAAACATTTTTTACCATCTCTCCACAAATAGCCTTAAGATTTTGCATAAGCTCCATTTTCTTTTAATTTTTAATTCTAATAAATGCCCCAATTAAAATTTTGATTATTGTATCCCACAGCAATTAAAGTTTGATAAAAGTTTAAAAAAACTGGTTAATATCATCTTCAGATCTATACCTTTACAGTACTTTATGATGTAAATAAAATTTCATTAGCGCATTAATTTTGTCAGCAAGTGGGTTATTTTTTGTACAGTGGTTAATGTTTGACATTATTTACGTCTTATAGTGTTGGTACATTAAATTAATGAAAAAATGATTATCGCATTTCAAACTTTTTAAGATCTCTAAAGTAAAGTTTTGTTGCTTATCACTTTCTAGCAATATGCCCCTCGTTTGAATACGTGTACCTGGCAATAAATAAGCGTCTATATTTTTGAGACGATAGTGATTAAAAAAACAAATGATTCGCATTTAAATCAGATCTATATTCGCTTTCTCACATTATTAAATTTCACCTTGCTTAAAAAACTAGTTACCTACATTTATATCAATAAAAATAAAAGTTGTAAATTCGACAAAAAATAATCACTTACACAAACTATTATTTAATTAGATCAACTTTTAAACATTGAAAATATAATCCCTATATTATTAACCGAGCTAATCTTGTATCTACCTATCTAACTATGTAACTATGTACCTCCTATGTCCCTAAACATTTTCTCGAAAACAGCCCTATAACAATTTGGACGAAATTTACTGAAAAGGGATTTTGGGGGGCAAAAAATCGTTTTAGCTAGGTCTCACATCTCGAAAAAATCGTTTTCTTACAAATTTTATCATTATAAAAATCAATTTTTTGACGTATGAAAATCCTTAAATATTGTAAGTAGGTTTTGGAATTTTATACAAACAATGAAACAATTGTTTTCAAAATATTATGACAGTTAATCTTTAATTACTATCCAAGTGAGACTTAAAATAAATACGTATTTGAATATCAGTATTTTATTTAACTTTCCGAGCAAAGCTCGGTCACCCAGGTACTCTGTATTAAACCTTGCCATTTAGGAATTTAGACGCCGATTTAGTTGTGTTTAAATAAAAAAAAATGGATCCAGAAATCAAAATATTACAAGTCAAAAACATTTTTTTTTAATTTAGACGATAAGAATTAAAATAAATCATTAACGAAGTTATAGGATCGATGAAACCAAAAATAATGTGGTGACGTCTTTTAGTTCATTTACCAAACAGCCAAAATGGTTTCAAGATTGTAATCCGATTTTATAAAAAAATTGAGTTTTTAAAACAGTAATGCACACAAAACAAAAAACTAGACACACAAATCTGTCTTTAAACCAATAACACGAATGTTTTGCTTACAAGGTATAAGTTACAGAATCGGAGGGTTGCCGTTCAACAAACTTCAAAGTTAAACACTACCGGAATTTATGTACTTTTAAAGATCAAACATCTGTTTATGTAAACACAATATCATATACACAGTTACGATCAAAACTTTACTGACAAATCTGTCTTTGAATCGTAACATTAGAATTATCGTCCCTTAACTGCCTGTGCTGGTATTACGAATAACGAATGTTGTACAAAAAAATAATAATAATAGTAACGCCAACGTTTGACGACCCACATCATACATTTTTCTCTCTCTTGAGGGTTGCTTGTTAGAGAAACATTACTTTGACAATTCTCAAATGATTTGATTTTCTCGTATGGAAAATGGAGCTAGAAATATTTTTCACAGACGAACCGACAAGAAAATCTCGCTAATAGGGAGGGTTCAAAGACAACAATTTTCAAATTCCAGTAATTATCTCGTAAAAAAATCACAATAAAAAGTTGCCCCCTGCACGTGAAACACAACCAAAAATACTAATTCTAAATTTTTATAACAAACTTTTTTTATCACTGATAGCTTCTTGTAGTTGTATATGTCGCAGGGATATTGTCCAACCCGTGATATTATAATGTCACTAGTGAAATTATAATTGCACGAAACTTTGTCAATCGCCTCCATTTCTTACAATTTTACGGGCTCATTTTAGTGATATTATAATTCCACTTGACCCACGCAATGATATTACATGTCAGCAATATTTTGACAATTTCACTGGATGTGCAAGGACGTTACATAGTGAGACGGTTAATGATTGGTCCGTTTTCAACTGGTGTAGAATTACTGTATTACTATCTCACTATGTATACACGACCCCGTAATCCTTTTTTAAAGAACTCCCCCCAAACCCCCTACCCTTTTCACTGACTGAGTAAAAAAAAAACCGCCATCGCATCGAATCCCTCTACTACAAACTCAGCTCATAATACACCTAGGATTATTATAAATATATCACTAAAGCGGTTCCGTGACATTAAAATGTGGCTGAAATGAGCCCGTGAAGTTTGATGGACTTTTCATGTCACAGACCAGTTTTTTTACCATTTTTTTAAATAAATGTAAAGGTCACTACCTAAACTTAATATAAATATAATGAAATGGCCATGGTGGACAAAAAAGGCTAAATTTATCCGTTTCCTTTAAGAAAAACAACCGGGAAACAAAATTTGTTTTCTAAATTTCCCAATTTATTCAAATCAAATTTGAAGCTGATGCAATTCAATAACGACGAAACATTACTTTCACTATGATGACCTGCAATTTTTCGATCACCCCACGTATGAATAACTACAGTTACATAATATGCACGTATACATTCTGTTCTCATCCCATATATGATTAACCCCGACACAGTAAAGTAAAAACTGTAGAGATCGTTTATTAAGCGGCGAGGGTGCAAATGACGGAGAGGGGTTACCGGAGTCGAGGGGAGCGCGCTGAGGGGGATGCATCTATCTGCTGATGATGAGTAAGCATTTATCTTAATAAATTGCCTCTAAAAGAGGAGTTCAAAGGTCAGTGGTGTGCAAAATAGTAGATTGTATAATATGTTGGTTATATTACGGCAAGTAATATTATGTTTAAAACGACATCCAGCGAGTTTTAAGTCACATGAGTCGTAGTTCCATTACGCAAAAGGTATGTATGTATATGGTGTTTCTTGCACGTATCTCCCATAAAATGGCTGGTTATACCTCGTTTTAAAAAGCTTGACAGTTCGCAATATTGAACAAACGTCACTTCTAATAGTAGGTTATAAAAAAGAAACAACTGACAAAGTTGTTTAGTATGGAATTGATCGAGTTTTGCTTTACTTTACCGGTCTAGTTCGTAATAGACCACTTTACATGACTATACCTTCATGTAAAAGCAGCTATTTTACAGTGAGTAGTGCAAAACAATTATCACAACACTGTATGTAAATATAAAAAATGTCAATTAAAAAAATATATAATTTGTTAATATACGTGGTGTGTGAAACAAATATTTAATTGACCAATTGAAAATGTTTTGAAATTAAAAAATAATAATAATCTTAAAAATCATATTAGGAAGATGTTTTGCAGAGAAGCAAAAATAGTAATCGTCGAAACAGCGCTAAGATTAAATTGACTAAGATAATCTTTTCTTTTCGTGTTCTTGTTAAACTGGTGAACCTTGTTAAGCTTATTCTGGTGATTTATTTCAGTGCTACAACAGAGTGATATATCCACTGCCTTTCCAGACAGATCACAGGACAGTGACAGATGGAGACGAGAAACTATATGTGATATTATGTCTACGCTAACTTCGACGGTTATCAATGGTTTTTTTTTTGTACATTTTAGCGCATACCTTTAGATTTGTCGAGCGTATAATTGGCGTTCGCAAATATACGGACTAGCCATTATTCGCGGCTTCGCACGTCTTTCTCTCTTTCTCATCTACGCAACCATTCACATTCACTCACATAACAACTCACACCCATAGTATATGTGATGGTAGATGAAAAATGCGTTTTGGATAGGATTTTCATAACTATACTAAAAGTCAATCGGGCATATAGTCAGCCAGTGAGTGGTATTTCGCTTATATAAATATATAGATTATAGATTGTCCGAAAGCAATTTTGAACACAATTATAACTCGTCTAACATTTTTTAGGGTAGGATTCTGTTTACAAATAGATAATAAAACATTTTTTTGAGAATTTTTTCAATGTAATTTTAAATAGAATAATCCCGCTACGGAGAAACGTCATCGCTAGACAGTTCGGCTGATTGGCTGTCTGTAGTTGAATCACGCTTACTAGTTCTTTAGACTTGAACCATTAATTAAAGTAATATTATACTTCAATCAACACTTGAACCATACGGTAGTAGCATATAATACTGGTATATATATCTCTCGTTCCATAGACATATCTCTTCCATGGATACTTTGCTTTCAAACAAAATTAAACAACTATTTTCGAACCATGCTTTAACTATTCCCACGGTTACTGTAGATGCTAGGCATGATCGCATTATATCTTGGTTGCGCTGCTATTCGTTTTGTCTTCATTCATAAATTGATAACATTTTTGACGAACATTTTCATACCTTATGAAAATTTTATATGAATTTATAGAGAAAAAAATGGAGATTTAGAAAATGTAAAAAATATATGTTGCCATTTAAAAAATGCATGTTACAGTGTACACCTCCGGTTGAGTTTAAAATACTAAAAAATATACCTCTGCAGTTTTCGATAGTAATATAAGTAAGTCTCGAGTTAAACAAAAATCTGTTTAAACTTTTTTTTCGTAGACGTATCTAGTAGGATACACGTAGAATTATTCACTATTACCACTTTCGGTGAACGCACTGTATAGTCTGTTATTTCTTAATCTTAATCGAATTAAAGATATTTTATTTCTAGCCAAGTTAAATCACATACACAAAAATATATAAACAGAATTAAAGAATTTAAAAATGTTTTATCCAGCGAAAAAGCAATTACGACAAATTCAACGGGAGGCATCTCAAACTTTCCCTATATCTTTTTTGTGCCTCCCCTGGGGAGACACACCTCACTGATTAAAAGCCGCCGCCTTGCACGACAATATAAACAAGAAAAGAGTTCATCTATTTAATGTACCTATTTTCTAAAATTCGTCACCAAATAATCCATTTAATAAAAATGAATCGTTGAAAGGCGATTTTCAAAGTTATTTTCAAGCGAACTAATGGAACAAGTTTATTTTCTGATCTAAGTTTAAAAGGTTAAGTTACAAATAAAAAACTGCATGGATGCACAAGTATATTCTATTCACTGACGATGGTAAAAAAAAATTGTAAGCCACTGTAGTGCAGTATTACGATACAGATGCATTTATACAGGACCAAATAACGTTTTTAATCTATTGATAAAAGCATAATATATTATATACGCTACGGGTATGTGAACACAATGTTTTAAAAATATCAGATTAAAAGCCCACATTTTCTGTGAGATCGTAGAAATATTCAATAAATCGGCATACTTTTAAACAGAGCTGGGCAATGCTGAAAATTTAGAGCTTGTAATAATGCTTTAAGCACTTTGCTTAATGCATTTTGTAAAACAGATATGCTCGATGCTTAGATCACTTGCATACAGATTTTGGTCTTATTAAGCCTGTAAGTCTTATAAATTGCTTATTAAGCATTTTAAATATACTAAAGAAACACTTTCAAAGTTTAATAAAACATATTTCGTCTATTTTTTATTATGATTATTAATTCGTTTGATGTCAGAGATCAATTTCCTGCTTCCAAACTTCTCAATCAATTAGAATTATTGTTCATGTCCAAAATTTGTATCATATGATTTGGAAGTTGATATTTAATATTTTTAAATGAAAATGTTTCTCGCTTGAATAAATCGAGCATTTATAAAAGATCTCGATGCTGGGTGCTTCAAGCACTTAGGTTCGGTGCTTTGCCCAGCTCTGCTATTAACCAATACCTGATTTCTTGTTTGATATGTGATAATTGACCCACGCAGTAAACACGAATTCGTAGAAACTTACATCATTTTGTTTTAATTAAAGATCCTTAATAAAAGTCTCAGAGCGAGGTAGCAATCTGCGATTGTTGGCCTTTCAACAAAGGATTCCGTGCGTTTTCATCCCCCAACAAAATATTCTACTGACAAAATATCTCCCGACAAAATATCCTATCAGAAAAACTGTATTACTACCTCACTTTGTATACACGACCCCGTAATTGGTTTTTTAAAGAACTGCCCCCAAACGTCTTCTTCTTTTCACTGCGCAAAAAACGCCATCGCATCAACACGACCTCGTATAATTGTTTTTTTTAAAGAACTGACCCCAAACGCCTTCCCCTTTTCACTGCGCATCGACAAAACCCCGTAATTGTTATGTCGGGGGATTTTGCCCGTATGGTATTTAGTCAAGATGATATTTTGTCGGGGGATGAAGACGCGCATTACCTCAACAAAGAGAGTGACAGAGAAATCGAAAAAATGTTGCTCGGTATTTTGAAAAAAAAAATGCAGAATTAAGTCATCTTATTGAGTATCAAGTTTAAACTGAATTCAGTCGATTCTGTGCACGTTCACTTTATCTTACAACAAACTGAAAGCATTATACTTAGCAGATGACACCCACTTGATTTTTTTGTTTTTATTTCATTTGGAATATTTTCAATCCTACTTTATCCTATATCGTGCTAGTTCTTTTAAATGCATGCATACTTAAGCTAAGAACTGCTGTAGAATATGATTTATAAGTAATTCTTTATAAAAATAGCAATTTGTGCACAAAAATATTCAAATGCAGTTCTTTTATAATTTTGATGTAAAACGCAATCTTTTTTTTTATTTAACGATACCAACACAAACCTAGGAAAACGTTTCTTTAGTTGTGAGAAAATTGTTTGTTTACTTTTCACCGCACCTTCGTAATGTGACCAAACCTCAACACACATCTTGCAAAGTTTGTTTATTTTAAATGAAATTTTATCAAAGAATTCGTTAGCAAACATAAACACATATTTATTTAAAAATAAACGAAGACGGCAGGAAGTTATATTAGCAACATACCAAATAATAAAAATGATAGCAGTATCTTCGTCCATTTCTTATTCAAATCTGTTACCACATGCAAAAGACGCTTATGCCTAATTTTTGGCAGGTACTAATACCTATATAAAATCAGAGAATTTTTCAAACGTATACATAATGTGATTTTTCATATTTACCCACATTAGACTTTAAAACAGAATTTGGATAATAATCCTGTGGGTGCGTGCATAACTTAGAAATCTATTTTTTGTTTCAATGGAAAGAGGCAGTACGCGCTTATTGTTATTGGAACTATACATACCTACGTATGCAACATTTCAGCTCAATCGAATAACGGGAAGTGGGTCAAATTTAACTTGAAAGATTTGATTTCAGACAGACACACCGGGACAGGTAAAACTAAATAAAAGCTGGTAAAAACATATCATGTAGGTAGATACATGGCGAATTGATAATCTCGATTTTAAAGTCGATTAAGAAACGCGAGGCTCTTAGATCGACCGTACTGTTTCAGTCTTGCAAAAAACGGAACACATGACCATAAAATGAATCGTTATTAAACTTTTTTTACCGAAAAACTGACGTAAGATGTTGTGCCTTATGATCACAGATAATATCTACAACAGCAAAGACCATATTATGAATTATTTATGATAAACCAATTCATAAATATTGTGTACTGTTTTATTTAAGTTTGTAGATTAGATGTCATTAGCTTTGCTGCAACCAGCCGTACAACAGTTGACGCGACATCGCTTGGCGCATTCAAAACAAAAAGATGTTAGCGCAGCCTTTTCTACGAAAGAAAATAACTCGTTTTATTGCACTTTTTGTTTAAAAGAACTGCCACAACCAACTGTTACAAACGCTATTTTTAGTGAAACTAATCCAACGCATTTCAAGTTTTTTCCCTTGCAATAATTCAAATAGTTGTGAGAAAGAACTCCGGCAACAAAGTGATGGAAAATAATTATATTATTATTAAGAATTGATTAAAAAAATAATCTGTGCGATTCATGGTTACCGCAACATTTAATTAAAATAAATTATATAATAACATAAACTTGGTTTTGATAAAACAAAATTACTGTGGAAAAGTCTTACGCCCAAATACACAATCACAGACACTTTTAAACAATGTATAATTAAAATAAATTATACATTTTTTTAACCGATTCGCAAAAAAATAATAACACTATCCAATTCTTCCGTATGATGTACACTAATTACTCAAAAATTAGAATCATAAAACCTTGAACTGACGATAAGCACAATGTTTTTTTTGTTCAATAAATATTTGTTTTACTTCTCAAGTAAAAAAAATTGAGGATTCAAAGTTTTAGACAAAAAAACAAACACTTTAAAATACCAATCCTCAAGCTTAAAAATATGACACTAACTTTAATATTTAAATGTAATTTAATCAACAATTAATTTTCATGTACAATTGTACTGTATCAATCAATCACAATATCAAGTGATTATTATCAATTAAAATCTTAACACAATCGTGAGTAAACCATTCACCAAACTCTAGGAATCACAGCGAAAGCGTCGAGCTTCCGCAAAACCAGAATTCATATTTATTCACTACTAACAAACGCCTGATAACCGCGAACATAACTTAACAAAAATAAACACAACAGTTTAAAAAAAAATCACAATTTACACGAGCTGCGAAATATATCAAATTTCTTCACGTATTTTAATAGTAAACGGCGTCAATAGTTTAAAGTCCAAAATAAACACAAAACTGGACGTAAACACAACACACAAAAGAAACAACTGGCCAGTCTCCCCGTTGAAGTCTTCAGCGGCTAAGACCGGATTCCATCTACTATAACATGATGACGATGAGGAATGAAGAAGAAATAAAAAAGAAAACAACTCACACACAGAGAGCACATACCAAGAGGTTGGTGTCATGCACCACAAACAACAAACCCGTGCACCACAAACCACAGTGGGTATGGGTTATAAATATATGCGTGGTATCTGAGGAGATGGTGATGATGATGATGATGGACGTATGCAAACAAAGGTAAAGGTGTGACAACCTTGCGTGTTGCCTTGCCGAACGCCGGCTGACTTATGTTTATATTGTCTGATGGCCCGGTGGTGCTCTCCTCGTTCGCGCTATGGCTGCGGAGCGCTTCATCGCGTACTATAATGTGAAGAGTACGCGAGATACGAAGCACGGCGCTGGACAGAGCGTGGGTACAGCGCGTGAATTTGACGGAGACAGAAAACGCGGACGAGCGTCTCGGTTTGAAATGTGCGCGATCGGTATTGAACTAGTGTCGGTCCAGAATCAACGCGGTGTACGAAATCAACAAGGAGCCAAACGATGTTCGGTTCCGAAACATTCGAGGTTGAAATATCGTGTGGATTTTGAAGAGATCGTCAATTAACATTTGCCTCTAATCTTTTCATATCCACAAAAAGAACTGTTAGTTGTGTACAGTATAATATGTATTATGTATGACCTGAGAACTATCTATGCAGAGATCTTCACAATTTGTATAACATTTTTTTGAACTAATCGTTTTTAGTAGAATTTTTATATTAGGTAGGAGCTATGTGCTTTTATTTCTTGTTCTAGTTCTGAATTGATTGAAGATAGAGCAAGTGTTTTATTTCACAGTCGTCATATAATCACAGTTATATAATACTATGGAAAAGAAAAATTAATATTTATCGAAACTTAGAAATGAATCGTACACAGGTTAGCGAGCCCTGATCTTGGTTCTAAGTAAAATATCTCAATTCCTAACATGAAGACTCGAGTGGATGAAGCCTGATGGGTGATATTTTTTTAGATTTTTTTACATAAATGAAGTTTTATGTCTATATAGGTATTTTTTTATCTTTTAATTTTTAAGAGGATTGTAATGTGGATGAATGGTGACATGCACATAGTAGCTTATGTAACTAAATATACGTTTTGGGCGATTTTCTTAAAATTGTGTGACATATCACAATGATCCACTCAAGTTTTCAGTTATGCAATGCGTTTCTTTAATTCTAGACATAGCACAGTTCAGTGTAACGCCGAAAGATTGGAAGAGAGGACTGGAGCGCAGCGTGACGTCACAGCAAGAACGAATTGTATATTATGTGGCATCTTTCTCTCTTTCTCTTCTTGCGCTCTGTCACTTCCATTGAATAAAAGAACCCTGCGCTAATAGCGGATGGGTGTAGTAGCTCAGTCAACTGTGGCATTGGATATTTTTTATGAAGTAGATTAGATTTAAAAAATTAATTTTTAGATCTAACATTCTAAACAATTCTTATCGCAATCAAAAAAAAAAAAAAAATAAAAATAGAAAAAAAAACAAGTTGACCTGCCTCAACATACGGAAATGTATGACTACAGAATAGCGTGTTGATTTGTCGTTTGCAGATTCTTCTGAAAAAAACAGCAAGTCTCTACTAGTATGGAGACGTCCATTAGTTACTACGTGAGGTAAAAATGGGGGAGGGGTCCGGCAAAATCTCATTTAAAGGGAGGCGGAAGTCAATGAATATCTCAAATCAACTTTTTAATTCAGAGAACATGCATTATTATAACAGATTGAAGACATCAGTATATTAACGCTTGCGTAATTAGTAGTAAGAAACAAAATATATGAACATATCAAATACATTTATTTATTTAAAAATTATAAGGTAAAGATCACGTGAGGGAGGAGACTTTCCCACCACATCTTACCAAATCTCAACAAGGGGAAGGGGGGGTTCTAATTGTTTAAAAAACGCCTCTGACGTCCTCTATGTTGATAACATTAACCTGAAGTCTATGTTATAAAATGTCTTCCAAAATCCATCCCTACGTACTTGACTGTGTAGACAAATATCTTCATCCAAATGTTTCCTATATTATAATAGTATAAACTCGGTGGTCATAGATTGTCAAACACATGATATAGTCTAAAAAATACGAAAGTTTGTCCTCGGAAAAAGCGCAACAACAGCCGAATTGAGAATAAAAGGCTGGAAAGCAGAACGTGAAAAACCATGGCCCTAAGACCCACGACCAGCCTGTATGTAAAAGACTAGTCGACTGTCCATCAACTGACACAAAATAAAAATGTTTAGTGAACATTTGCAGTTACCAAATTCTTAACTATTGAAAAGTCGACACATTACCGTAATAGTAGATGTCATTTAACCTAAAATTTGGCAATTAGGACAAACCGTTTTCCAGATAAATGGAGACATTCGAGTGCACAAACAAACAATCTCTCAGCTAAACGCATATACCTTCGTCGTTCCGTCGTGGGTAAAAATATCGTCGTTAACATGATTTCCAGTTATACAGATCTGACTGTATTCGTTTTTGGTTACGCTAGACCAGTCGATGTTGGTCCATTTGTCGTGCTGTAAATACAAATGTCGAAGACACGGATCGCTGACTGTGAGAAAATTATTGTTCTGTATCTAAAATGGCGCTCTAAATTTGTTTTCAATGTGTACTCATGCGAGCATAAACATCATCTTCCTATTTAACCAATTTGTAACCTCATAAAACACTATCAGATTCAGTTATATAATTAATTGAGGTTGCGCAGTATTTATAAAAGCGTTATCATCCAAGTTTCCTCTAACTTGCAACCTACAATAATAATTGTAACTAAAGATGAATGAATGAATTAGTTAGGGTTTATGGCTAATTTCTATAAGAATGTTTGTGCTCCTCTTATCTTGGATCTAGCCCTACAATGGTTTGGATCTTCTCATGAACTCCATAAGATTGGTGACTTGATTATCCTGAGGAATTACTTCGTTCTCATCAATGTATTCAAATATGATTGTTCTCCTGTAGGCTAGAGCCTCGCATTCGAATAGTAAACGGTTGGTTGTTTCGTCCTCCATTTCACAAAATCTACACTGTGTTGATTCCTAACGTATCCTCATCGTCTGTAGACCGACCAGGAGCCTAGCCACTTTTCTGAGTTTTGGTCTACTAAGTTTGATCAAGTTCTCCGTAAGCCTATTTGAAAGGCCCACAATAACCTTTTTCTCATGTTTCCTGGATTCAAGCTACAGTCTAGAGATTATCTGATTGTGGGGTCAACGTTTAACAGTTGCACATTGCGTTAGTTACCAGATAATTTTTGGAAGTGCTAGAGATCTGCACACAAACTTTAAATTTTTATCGACGAGTGCAGCTTTTTAGATTGCCATTGTTTAATTGTGAACCAAATATTAAGCGTTCAAAAAACCGAGCAAAATCTCAACAATCAGTTGTTTTCTCTTCAGTTGAACAAAGCTTCTTAATAAGATAATTAATAAATAAAAGTAAAATCTAATATACAAATTTATGGCATATACTCTGCTATTGTTGAGTATGAAACACACATTGTTACAGTTACAAATGCTATATATGAAAAATTTACATTCAACCAAAATCACTGTCGAGATTAAAACCCGAAAGTTGCACTATCGCGGCGGATGAGTTATTAATTACTCTACAATGACATCCAAAGATCTTATAATAAAGCAACTGTATTTCACATACTCCGAGAGCTAATTTTTACATTAGGCATCGTAGAATAGCAAACTATGTTCTATAAATATTTTACGTACTGTTTTCGTAATTAAAATTTGATATTGTAAATTATTTTACTTTTTACATTGCTTTGCGTCAATTAAATGAAAGGTAATTTTTTTCCAAATAAACCTAATGTAACGTTTAAGAAACACATGCCCAGTTGATGTGCATTCAAGAAGCAATTTCCTATCACAAAAGAAACTTGAAGTACCTGCTCATGCCAGGCTATAGTAATACGAATCCGTAACACAAAAGATGTAAAAGGTTTATTCCACAGTTCGTTTCCATCAGACGTAAGATTCAATACAACGCAACTCACTCAAATCACTTGCGTTTAGTACCTGCATTTCAGAAACGTATCATTAAAGTTTATAACGGAACCTCTATTTGTAATTTTGATTTCTTGCGAACTTTTTTTTGGGTATGTTTTATGGCACCTAAATAGTAAAATGTGTTTCCAGTATTTTAGTCAGTCTGTTATTCAAGAACAATTGGAACTTTTTTTATGCAATTTGGTATTTACTGGTAATGTAGTTAAATTAAAGGCACCTTCTATCCTATGATCAAGAAGTTAGAACTTCCCGCGAAAAATGGTATTTCGAGGCAATGCGAAAATTGTCAGATTGTAAGATTTCCGATAAAACTGATATTTGAGCGAATTTGCGGACAAAATAACGCACACGTGTAAGGAAAACCGTGGAAAAAAGAATTTAAATCCGTTAATAATTATATCGAAGAAATAAGCTTTTACAACTTTGATACTTTACGCTTGCGAGTCGTAACGTCTTCTCTCCGCACTCTTAAAAGTGCATTACTTACGTTAGGCAGTGTTTCTGGCACGTGGCGCGCACGCGGTAGATCCCACAAGGCTGACAGTGGACGTAACGTCGCTAATAGAAAAATATGAGCCTTCGTGAGGTGCCTGGTAGATGTGAAAGATAAATTTAAGCTTACCAAATGCAACTTTAAAATACAAAGCCATATGAACACTTCTTTAAGCCCTATGGACACTGCAACTTAAAGTTACTAGCAGCGCAACGTAAGTGACCATTCTATAGTAATTAATAAATCTCAGTCAACAAAGGCCATGTTACACTCCAACGCATACATACAACAAGCATTACGGCTTCGGCGTGACGCTGTTATGGCACTGTGATGACACGTCGTTACGTTTTTCAGTTGTTAGTATTTCGTTAGATGACAGCGCGTAACGCTTGTTGTGTGTATGCGTTGGTTTGTAACACGGTTTTTGTTGACGGTGCCGTCTAACTGACATTCATTAGTTACTATATGACAATCACTTGCGCTGCGCTGCTAGTAACTTGAAGTTGCAGTGTCCATAGGGCTCTATGAAGTGTCCATAGAGTGTCCATAGGGCTTTGTAACTTAAAGTTGCATTAGGCAAACTGAAATAATTTTTTGCCAGGCGTTCTACGACGATTCACATTTATTTTTTTACTCTAATCCAAACACGCAGTTAGATGTTTTTTTATATTTTATTACAAAATTCAACTTTGAACTGTTCGATAACTTCACTATATATAAATAACTAGCGGTCCCGCCCGGTTTTACCCGGGTGCAAAAGAACGAATGGGGAGGTGACATGAGTACGCACGTTTATCTTAGTTTACTGAGATGAATGTTGAGTCCAAATTTCATGATGATCGGAGTTACCGTTCATTAGTTTTAAGGAGGTTGAGGCGTTAAGCGAAGATAATGAAAAAAATCTGAAATAAAGTTTTTTTAATAGATTTTTTTATGACAAAAATTAGGAGATTTATAAAGTCAAAAATTAAAAAAAACTTTTACATGTAGTCTTATGGAAACGGTGCATTTTATTTTTTTGCAAATAACCAAATAATGTCAGCAGTTCCGAAAACTAACTATGTAAAGCATCGATGTCTTACGCATATTCTAATATTTTTCCAATTTAATTAGGAGACTTTTAATAAAAAAAAAAATATTAAACCTTGGCACTTTTCGATTATGGACTTTTATTCTTGACAATTTTAACTGAATTTTCAACTCTTTAATGATTTAATTTTAATTTTTATTACTTCTAATATCTTTTTTTAATTATTTACTGCAAAAAATATATAAAACACAGATATTTACATAAATTTATTTTTTCTAACCTAACTTTGTACAAAAAATTCAAAAGCTAGTCCATTAAGTAAAATAATGACAATAATTTATTGGTATCATCGACTTATAAACTATAAAAGTTCCCATTTAGAATTCGACTTACTTTTGATTGGGACTGTAACGCATCAACCTCCTTAAGTTACATTTTGCAACATTTTTCATTGATGCTCCGCTCCTATTGGTCGTAGCGTGGTATTATATAGTCTATAGCCTTCCAATAAAAAAAAATCAATTCGAACCAGTAGTTTCTGAGATTAGCGCGTTCAACCAAACAAACAAACAAACTCTTCAGCTTTATATATTAGTATAGATTCTTTGTTTTAAATCATTTTGCTGTAATTTTTTTCCGCTTATAAAAATCTAGATACTTCTCCATTATAGAAACGAAGGCCGCATTTACTTAAGATTTACCCTGCGAATGAATGTGAACGGACCATCGTAATTAATTATTATTATTGTGCTTACGAGTCTTACATTAAAATACTGCACATTGCACATTCTATATCGATGATAAAAATATGTCATAGAATATGTGCATCGTCCGCATCGGCCGCTGATGTTCACAGATAAGCCAGCAAGACGGGCGAAGGGAACCGAATGACGATATGTGAACGCGCCAGACAAGTGAAGAATGCATTTATGACATCGCTCTCGAGAGGGATGCTTCAACACTTCCAGTCACGCTCAGCTGCACAGAATTTGATAAAACACCACGATAATATTGGAAGTCATCGGAAATGGCGGAATGCATTTTTCTATAGAACTGCATATTATTATTATTATTAATATGCATTTTAAGAAAATGCTGCGAAGCTTGCACTATTTTCAATAGGCTCTTCTCTGTGAGAAATTTGTAATCTGTTTTAAAAAAATATTTTTAACAAAAACATTGAACCGACTTCAAAATATGCACTAAAAATTAAAAAATAATAATTATTGTTATTTTTGGAGTCGGTGTCACATCGGAATTCGAAAGTAGCAATTTAAATCTTACATGTCTCTAGTTCTCGGAATAGATTTCATTTTGGCTGACACCGACTCCAAAAATAACAATAATTATTATTTTTTACTTTTTAGTGCATATTTTGAAGTCGGTTCAATTTTTTTGTTAAAAATATTTTATTTTTCTCTTTTTAGTGTTAGATAAAGTATTGCAATGGGTAGGCCAAGTATGCGTGCCTTTGAAATTTGAGAGTTTCCCTCGATTTCTCCAGATTCCACCATCAGATCCTGACTTGGTTCCGATGGGACCACCTCGGAAGTGCACTCTTTCGAATAAAAAAAAAAAATTTAAATCGGTCCATAATTGACGGAGAAATCGGTGAACATACTTAAAAAAAAAAAACAAAAAAAAAATATACAGTCGAACATAGAGCCTCCTCCTTTTTTGAAGTCGGTAAATAAATAAAGTTTATTTATTCCGTTGACATAAATGTGTGGAACAAGTTATAAAATTACATTGTGATAGAAAAAAATTCCTGAATGGTGTGCTTAATTAAGAGACGCTTGACGGTCCGTTTGAAACAAGATAAAGCTATTAATAGATTTTACATTAGCCTCTAATTGATTGTTCTATAGACATAGAATTGGGGCCTTTAGCGAACAGATTTAAACGATGCTTCGAAATTGTTAACTGATCATTATTCCGTAAGTAGTGTCTCCAACTTTCGAAAATGTGTTAATATTTTTTTTAACATGAGCTAAGCAATTATAAATATATAAGCAAATGGCTTAAAATTTGATAACTTTTAAACAGAGAACGGCAAAAGTCTCTATAATTTGAAAAGGACATCAGTCTAATTAATTATTACTATTCTTTTTTGCATAATAAGTATATCGCCAATACGTGTAGTTACCTCAACATACAATTCCATAACTGAGCGTGGATTATATACAACCGAAGTTATGTTTTTACCCACGACGGAACGGAGCAGGTATATGCGTTTAGGGTGAGAGATTGTTTGTTTGTGTGTTTGTTTGTTTGTGCACTCGAATGCCGACATTTATCTCGAAAACGGCTTGATCAATTCAGATGCTGTTTTCTGTAAAATGTTTGTAATTCACGTGCGATGGTTCTTAGCGCAAGAAATCTCTAAAAAGTTAAAAATAAAATAAAAAATTTTGAAAAATTCAACTGAATTTTGCTGCGTAGCTAAGGAAAAGCAATTTTGACGACATAACATAAGAGAGAGACAGTTTATGTAACAATACTTTATATTGCCCAGCAGCAGTTGAGTTTGAGAGAATTTTTTTTTTCACTTAGTCAAATAAAAGTAGATAAAAAAGCGAAAAAAATGGCGTCTGGTTTAGGTCGATACGTCAATTAGAACCAAAGTTATGGGAGATTTAAAAAAATTTGTTTTCCCCCTCTCCTACTGGTTCTAATTGACCCAGCGCGTCCAGCTTCCGGTGTAAATAAAGGGTCTTTAGTACCTTTGCTATATAAAGAAAATTAAGCTCCTAGCTGCAATGGTTTATTAAAAAATGGCATTCAATTATTCCAAATTTCGCGCACTAAAATGGAGATCAAACCCGCTCTGGAACGAGCTTACGCGGATGTATTTCCTCTACAACTTTTGTTGGAACATTTTTTCCCCCCGAAAAAATGACCGAGTTATGAGGCAAAAACGGTTTTTCCGGAACTTTAAAGCGGCATATCCCCCGCCGTCCTCTCAGACATGCATGCGGTCACAAACTATACCAAAATGTCGGGGGAGCTCGACTCTACAGTTTTTGTAGAAAACATTTTTCTATTCAAGACACACCGGTTTGAAATTCCCAATCCACTCCACTAAATCCCATTACAATTTTATTTATGAGCTCTTCAAGTAAATAAAATTGTCGACCAATTTTTCTCAGACCATACGATATATTGACAAAAATGATAAAAATACAAATCAATATAACAAAAGATGACGTTTCGATCCGGATTTGGATCTTCTTCAGAAAAATCTAAAAATATAAAAATTAATTAGTATTAAATTATTAGTTATTTATTTACACGAATGATGGAAGTTTGAAAGAATCAAACAAATTAATGAAAAATTAATAACAAACAATTTTTTAATACGTAGTCATGGATATCAAAGTACCCATAAAGAAAAAGTTATTTAAAAACAAAAATTTATTTCAAAATAATATCATAAATTTTACTTAAATTTTCGGTATCTAATTGAGCATTAAGAGAGTTTTGGTTAGATTTTATGTATAACATTTCCGAAATACTTCTTTTAAAATAATTACTTTCATTATCTAAAATTTTAACATTATTCCAATTAATTTTGTGGTCATAGTCAATTTTATGCTTAGTAACGACATTATGCTTATCAGGGTTTAATTTTAGATTGCTACGATGTTCTCTGATTCGCGTTTTAAGCGCTCTTTTTGTTTGCCCAATATAATTCATATCACAATCTTCACAACTAATTTTGTAAACAACATTATGTTTTTGTAATTTGTTTAGTTTATCTTTTCCCTTTTTAATAATTTTGTCTAGTTTGTTATTAACATTATAAACTGTTTTTATATTTAAATTTTTAAGAAATGAATTAAATTTCTGAGAAATATTTTTGTAAAAAGGAATCATTATCTCCAATTTTTGCTGAATTTGTTATGAGAGATTTAGAAAAGCAATGTTTTGGTAATCTTAATTTTTTACCTATTACATATCATAGATATGTTGACGATATTTTTTGCATTATTCCTAAAGATAAAATAAACTATATGACTTCTATATTTAATAATTTTCACCCCAAAATTAAATTCACACATGAAATTGAAAATAATAATCAAATTAGTTTTCTAGATACACTAATTATTAATAATAACGGTAATGTTGAATTTAACTGGTATAATAAACCAACTAGTTCTGGTAGAGTTTTAAATTTTTATTCTAATCACCCAATAAGTCAAAAAATAGCTATGGTTTATAATCTTATTGATAAATCAATTTTATTATCTAAACCAAAATTCCATTTAAACAATTTTAATTTAGTACGGCAAATCCTTCTCGCTAATTCTTATCCTCTTAAATTTATTAATAAATTTTTCAAAATTAGAATTAATAAATTAACAAGAAACCATAATCCACAAAACAATATTAATAATGTTGATTGTCCCTTTATTATGATTCCTTTTTACAAAAATATTTCTCAGAAATTTAATTCATTTCTTAAAAATTTAAATATAAAAACAGTTTATAATGTTAATAACAAACTAGACAAAATTATTAAAAAGGGAAAAGATAAACTAAACAAATTACAAAAACATAATGTTGTTTACAAAATTAGTTGTGAAGATTGTGATATGAATTATATTGGGCAAACAAAAAGAGCGCTTAAAACGCGAATCAGAGAACATCGTAGCAATCTAAAATTAAACCCTGATAAGCATAATGTCGTTACTAAGCATAAAATTGACTATGACCACAAAATTAATTGGAATAATGTTAAAATTTTAGATAATGAAAGTAATTATTTTAAAAGAAGTATTTCGGAAATGTTATACATAAAATCTAACCAAAACTCTCTTAATGCTCAATTAGATACCGAAAATTTAAGTAAAATTTATGATATTATTTTGAAATAAATTTTTGTTTTTAAATAACTTTTTCTTTATGGGTACTTTGATATCCATGACTACGTATTAAAAAATTGTTTGTTATTAATTTTTCATTAATTTGTTTGATTCTTTCAAACTTCCATCATTCGTGTAAATAAATAACTAATAATTTAATACTAATTAATTTTTATATTTTTAGATTTTTCTGAAGAAGATCCAAATCCGGATCGAAACGTCATCTTTTGTTATATTGATTTGTATTTTTATCATTTTTGTCAATATATCGT
Source organism: Xanthostigma xanthostigma (assembly GCA_963575645.1). NCBI lineage: Eukaryota > Metazoa > Arthropoda > Insecta > Raphidioptera > Raphidiidae > Xanthostigma > Xanthostigma xanthostigma. Next base: position 30,434,210 of record OY754469.1, on the reverse strand, counting down.
ATGGTCTGAGAAAAATTGGTCGACAATTTTATTTACTTGAAGAGTTCTATTCAGATGTTAATTAAAGATTTTTATTTATGAGCGTTGATATTTAGCGTAAAAACACATTTTTGCCTTTTTTACGTTAAACAAATACCTACTTCTTTGAAAAAATAGTCGACAATAACGGAGACATAACTTGTATTATAATTGGTGATGACTGATGATAATGGCCTTTTATAACGCCCACGTCAACGCTTGGAAGTTGTGGGGTAATCTGTGGAAGCTCGCAATGATAAAGAGCTTCATAGTCTTCATTCATAAAATGAATTTATACGGCATGCAACTCAACTGACATAGTCTTCTTCATTATTGTATTAAAGCATTTATTGTGTTTGTTAAATCAGAAATTAATTACTTTTCACAGGATGCGCCAATAAACTAAGGTGATTTTCGCACGAGACGATCGGTATCCAAACACCAGTGTCTCATTCTAATTAAATAAATTATGGCTAGTATTTAACGCGACGACAAATCAATCTGAATTAGGGATTAAAAATGAAAGTGGATAGCAAAAATAGTAGGTTGGCAGTTGCTGAGGAGGATAGTATTAAGTAAAAAGTAGCAGCTTAATAATCAGTGGTAAGCTTTGTTTTAATTTAAACTGGCATCGAGTTTTTGTTTTGGTAACTGAATTTATTGTTAAGCGGGAACTTGACGGCGCCGGATAAAAATGAGAAAATGGTCATTCCTAAATACTGTCATGTCTTTAAAGTTACAATCAAATAATAAACAAAGAAAGAACATTTAGAACCCTAATATAAAAATTACATCGCATTGATGGGACACCGTAATTGTTTTTTAAAGAACTCCCCCCAAACGCCCTCCCCTTTTCACAAGTTGTTATAATACAATCTTTGTTACCACACTGTTAATATTAGTCGCCATGTCATTATTTATAGTACTGCGCCTAGGATTTCAATTGACTTGTTTAATATGTTCGCTACCATAAAGTAGCAGCCATTATTTAGTTGTTATAATACCTTGAGTTTGAAGCTCATCTAATATAATTATTGCCGAAATATTTAACCGCTGTCAAGTTATTTGTTTAGTTGCACAGACCACATCTCAGACAAAGTTTCCAGCACGACGACTGTCTGTTAAATTATTTTATAGTTCGACAGTCGACTAGAATAAGACACCAGTTGTTCGGACTTGATTATCTCATGCGTAAATGGTCTAAAGCAGAAGCTACACACATGGCAAGCCAGGCCCAATATCGTTCACTAACGTTTATATGGCCGCTTCGAATGCTCGTCGAGGCTAGAAGGTATTGGAAAGGCAATCTGGTCGAAAGAATGATAAATACCGACCAGGTCAAAGGAGCCATGTTTGACATGTTTTCTAACTTTAAACATAAATCAACGAAAAAAAAATTGGTTGTCTGTAAAGTCGGTTTACGGACGATAGTTTTACGTGATAACGTATTCCGTAATACATAACCTAAATTTATATAATAATTATAATAATTCGAATCTATGATATTGCATCTTTCGCTTCAAATTTAGGTTAATTTTATTTATTTAAATTACTCACCATATAATATAATTGTTTTTTTTAACTTTCTTTCTTTCGTATTTATTTTAAGTCTCCAAGATTAGCTGTCATAATATTTATAAAACAATTGTTTCACTGTTTATATAAAATTCCAAAATCTACTTACAATATTTAAGTATTTTCATACGTCAAAAAATTGATTTTTATAATGATAAAATTTGTAAGAAAACGATTTTTTCGAGAGATGAGACCTAGCTAAAACGATTTTTTGCCCCCCAAAATCCCTTTTCAGTAAATTTCATCCAAATCGTTAGGGCCGTTTTCGAGAAAAGCACGCACAGGGTCAGGCGGAACGTTACGAACGTTACGTTAGGAACGTTACACTTTTTCGTGCATGCAGCCGGTGTTTTATCAATTTATAAGATTGGTGATTCATCAATTTATAAGACGTTATAACGTCAAAAAATCTTAAACACTTATAAATACACTAGCGGTCCCGTCCGGTTTCACCCGGATGTAAAAGAACGAATGGGGAAGGGAGGAACTTGAGTACACACATTCATCTTAGTTTACCGAAATGAATATTGTGTCCAAATTTCATGATGATCGGAGTTACCGTTTAAAAGTTTTTTCGTTAAAAAGAAGTATTTAAACTTTTTTTAACTAATAATTTTTTTTTAAATTAATTAAATTAAATTAAAATAAATTTAAATGTAACCCTTAGAAGAAAGCAATGTAGAAAATAAAAAAAAATAAAAATATATTCGCCCAACGTGGGGCTCGAACCCACGACCCTGTTATTGACAGTCGCATGCTCTACCGATTGAGCTACCTGAGGTTGTGTTCTCACAACGCTAATATGAGTATATCTAGTTAGTGCATTTCACATGAATAGAAGCTTATTTTTGAGATACATTTTGCAACATTTTTCATTAAAGCTCCGCTCCTAATAGTCGTAGCGTAATATTATATAGCCTTCCTCGATAAATGGGCTATCCAACAAAAATTTTTTGTTTCAATTTGAACCAGAAGTACCTGAGATTAGCGCGTTCAAACAAACAAACAAACAAACTCTTCAGCTCTATATATTAGTATAGAAGTATAGATTAAGCATTAAGAACGAATTAGGTTGTAATAAGATTAACGTCGGAAAAAACGTACCTACTGTTATCGATATTCAGAAGTTAAGTCGAGTTTCTAGCGCCATACATTAAAGTCTAAGCAATATATTTAGATTCTAGATCAATGCTCCTATTAACTTTTTTTCATTCATTAAATTACCTCCACTGTGAATACGCACGGCCATAAAACTCTCCGCACAAAGACACAAAGGTTGCCACTTATAATTAAATAATCAATGAAGAACTAATAGGCTGTAAGTACCAGACCATGTAAAAAGTAAGAGGGCAAAATATATTTTGTGTAATCGTATTACGAGAACATTGAGACGGGTAGAAAAAAATCGACTTGATAAAAAATGCGAGGAAAGCCAAAGATCGTGTTCTTTCATTTTGGTATACTCCTTTGTGCAAGAGGAGAACGTTTAAATTGATTTTCTGCCGCTTCGAATAACACTATTAAATTTGTACGACATACATAAATGGTTATAAATACTTGAAATCGTCTTTGGAAAATCAAAGACTACATTTCACAAACACGCTTTAATCAAATAAAATGATCAAATCTTATTAAACCGTCCCAACAAAGATGTAACGGAGTAATTTAATGCTGTATGATCAAACTCTATCAAAATAATGTCACAAAAAACCATCAATTACTCATTTTAGTTAAACTAGATAGGTAATGATAAATAATAAACTAAAACAAAACTTTATTCGTTTACAAAAAAAAACCGTTGGTACTTGCAGCTATTAGGTATTAGTACAGTTCTCTCCCAAGTTGGGCAGGAAATCCTCCATATTATAATAATTCATAAATGTAATAATATTGTACTAAATTTTAAGGAATAAATAAAAACAAATAAAAAAATAAATAAAATTTAAAAAAAGACTCAAACCATAATATTAAAATAAAACTCGGGTCGCAGTGCGAAACCCTGCCGACAATATAGTGTATTTGCTTTTATAAGCAGTGTGGCTCTATTGTATAAACTTAACTTTGTTTTTGGACAAAACAAAAAAAATTACACCTTAATACACCTCTTAGAACAACATTTTTTTACTTAATTTCAATACTACACACCAATTGAACATCTGTACCAAATTATATACACCCTTCAGTATGTAAAACCATATCAGTAAACTTGAGTTTTCATAAAATTTGTAAGTCCGGTCCTGTCGGGCCGATTTTATTAAAATTTTAGCAGCACATTTCAATAATTACTAAAGGGTTAAATTTCAAATTTAAAACGATTCTGAGAATTTTTTCCGTATTTTAGGGCCCAAAAACATTTTTAAACCCCTAAATACCCCCCTTAAAATAGCCCGATCGAGCCCATTTTAAATAGGCTTCTTGCGGTGATGGATTCCAACGTGTGGACCAAATTTCGTTTAAATCGGTTAAGTCTGTCGAGAGTTATCGTGCTAACACATATATATATAAATATATATATATATATACATATATATATATAAACATTTCCAAAAATGGTGCCAAACTTCTTAGAAACTTATGAAACGTCGAGAAATTTTGGTCCGACCCCTAGGTCCCGCCATCCGACCGACGCCAATAGTGTAAGTGCCTTATGGCAAATACACTAAAAATCACAGGTTTTCAGACTGTCACAAATGGTTTATTCTTTGCTTTAAATGTGATAAAAAGTCTCCGCAAAAAGACTGTCGGGTTTCGGAGAGTGTCAGGTTCGTATACTTTCTCGGTTTTTCACAAAAATCTCGGAAACCATCTAGCATAGAGCTTAAATTACACTATACAAAATTAAAGTTCGTTAAATTTTCCCTTAAAAAGACCTAATACATTTTTTGCTGTGTTCAATAGTTTCAGAGACATGGAGGGGTAAAATATAGCTACATTTTTTAACTTTTTAGAGCTAACTTTACTCTACTATAATATATCTCACGAGTTTCTGACGCACTTATATAAAAAACTAATTTGTCGTCAGTACATAGCTATAAACGTGAAAACTATACAGTATACAATATCTACCATATAATATTTCATGTTTCTAAGTCAAATAGTTCTCAAATGCGACAGAAGAACATATTATTGCACCAGCAATGGCGACTTTGCAGGGCCCATACATCGCTTTTTTTTTTAACTTAAAATAATAATTCCTGCCCTAGCATTGATTCTCCAAGGTGCGCAGGAAATCGTTTTCTTTACAATAAAGCATAAATGTAGTCCGGTCAAAATACACAAGAAAATAGTGGTAGGTTTACAATAATTCGCATGGAGCTGAAAATTGGTACAGATCTTAGGTACACTATTACAAATAAAATATCAAAAGTACCCACCGATCATCCTACATCTGTTAAAAAATTTATTCAAGATCAAAGGCTAAAAAGTATAGGGTTTTTGCACTTTTCTCGTAATCGGTAAATGTTATCTAAAAATAGGTCAGCAAAAGTTGTAGACCATGCAATTGTCCACAAGAATTTTTCCTATGAATCACCATTCTTTTGAAATGGTGATTTCATACATAGAAAATACTAATATGCATATTAATATTTAACGTTATTTTTGATAAATAAGTTCAGTAGGTACATAGATATTTTGGTCCCATATCTCAGGAATAGTGATTAGTGGGGAAAAAAATATAAGAACAGTTTTTGTAGACAATTGCATGATCTACAACTTTTGTCTGATCCATTTTTAGATAACATTTACTAGTCTAAGAAAATTAGTTTCAGAATCGTCGATCAGACCGAATAATTCGTGTAGTTTTGAAAGTTGGTACAGTTATTCCTAAAGGTGTCCAGATGAATATACTAAAAGCCCCCGAGGGAGGGACACGAGCCGGCGGTGGGGGAGGGGGGGAAAGGTCACTTTTTTTGGTATTCTCAATATAGGTCTTAAACTATGCATTTTTTTATAAAATATTTTTTATACGTTTTTAAGTAGACTAAAATTGCTACAATCTGAGACAAGAACCAGCTCTGTAGGTTCAATACTTACCGAGATACAGCTTTCCAAAAATTGACCAGTTTTTTCAACAAAGTGAAATTTTAAGATTTGGTCAATTTTTGACCCCGATATCGGGGAAAATACTCATTTTAAGGGAAATATCATAGGAACATATATTGTAGCAAATGTAATTAGCTTTAATTTAAGCAGAGAACGACGTCTGTAGGCCATATGGTTTACTCACAAATTTTAAAAATCCAAAAAATGAGAAAACTGCATTTTCGCAAATTTAAATTTAATACCTAATAATCGTTATGTAAATCCATTCAGTGATTTTAATCTGGTTGAGTAACCAAATTGAGTAGCATAGTAGCATAAACGAGTAACATAATAAAAAAAATAACATAATTGATAACATCATAAAAAAATTATGCAGTTTTTGAAAAAATACCGTCGTATTTCAGCCATTTTGTAAAAAATATTTACAAATTATATTCATGAACCTTCCTCGTTTATCGCTCTTTCTATTACCGAAAACAATTTCAAAATCCGGTGCGTGGTTTAGTAGAAGAGAGCGGAGAAAAAGACAGAGACTTTGTTTTTAACTGTGCAGTCTTTGACAAAATACCGTCGTATTTCAGCCATTTTGAAAAAATATTTACAAATTGTATACAGAAACCTTCCTCGTATATTGATCTTTCTATTAGCGAAAACCATTTCAAAATCCGGTGCGTGGTTTAGAAGAAATGACCGGTGAAAAAGACAAAGACAGTCTGAGACTCTGATTTTAACTATGTAGTCTTTGCTAAAATTCCGTCGTAGTTCAGGTATTTTGTAAAAAATATTTATAAATTATATACAGAAACCTTCCTCGTTTATTGCTCTTTCGACTACCGAAAACCATTTTTAGATCCGGCGCATGGCTTAGAAGAAGTGAGCTGAGAAAAAGACAAAGACAGACAGAAGCTCTATTTTTAACTATGCAGTCTGAGCTAAAACACTGTCGTAGTTCAGGCATTTTGTAAAAACTATTTACAAATTATATACAGAAACCTTCCATGCTTATCGCTCTTTCTATTACCGAAAACCATTTTACGATCCGGCGCATAGTTTAGAAGAACACCGACGTTGTTTTGTCAAAGACTGCATAGTTAAAAACAGTCTCTGTCTGTCTTTGTTTTTTTCTCCGCTCACTTCTTCTAAACCATGCGCCGAACCTAAAAATGGTTTTCGATAGTAGAAAGAGCAATAAACGAGGAAGATTTATGTATATAATTTATAAATATTTTTTACAAAATAACTGAACTACGACGGAATTTTAGCAAAGCCTACATAGTTAAAATCAGAGTCTCTGACTGTCTTTGTCTTTTTCACCGGTCATTTCTTCTAAACCACGCACCGGATTTTGAAATGGTTTTCGCTAATAGAAAGATCAATATACGAGGAAGGTTTCTGTATACAATTTGTAAATATTTTTTCAAAATGGCTGAAATACGACGGTATTTTGTCAAAGACTGCACAGTTAAAAACAAAGTCTCTGTCTTTTTCTCCGCTCTCTTCTACTAAACCACGCACCGGATTTTGAAATTGTTTTCGGTAATAGAAAGAGCGATAAACGAGGAAGGTTCATGAATATAATTTGTAAATATTTTTTACAAAATGGCTGAAATACGACGGTATTTTTTCAAAAACTGCATAATTTTTTTATGATGTTATCAATTATGTTATTTTTTTATTATGTTACTCGTTTATGCTACTATGCTACTCAATTTGGTTACTCAACCAGATTAAAATCACTGAATGGATTTACATAACGATTATTAGGTATTAAATTTAAATTTGCGAAAATGCAGTTTTCTCATTTTTTGGATTTTTAAAATTTGTGAGTAAACCATATGGCCTACAGACGTCGTTCTCTGCTTAAATTAAAGCTAATTACATTTGCTACAATATATGTTCCTATGATATTTCCCTTAAAATGAGTATTTTCCCCGATATCGGGGTCAAAAATTGACCAAATCTTAAAATTTCACTTTGTTGAAAAAACTGGTCAATTTTTGGAAAGCTGTATCTCGGTAAGTATTGAACCTACAGAGCTGGTTCTTGTCTCAGATTGTAGCAATTTTAGTCTACTTAAAAACGTATAAAAAATATTTTATAAAAAAATGCATAGTTTAAGACCTATATTGAGAATACCAAAAAAAGTGACCTTTCCCCCCCTCCCCCACCGCCGGCTCGTGTCCCTCCCTCGGGGGCTTTTAGTATATTCATCTGGACACCTTTAGGAATAACTGTAGCAACTTTCAAAACTACACGAATTATTTGGTCTGAATTTCTTAATTTTCCCAGGCTATACCGTTTACGAGGAAAGTGCAAAACACCGATAACTTTTAACCTTTGACCTTGAATAAATTTATAGCAGGTGTATAGGATCGGCGGGGACTTTTGATATTTTATTTGTTATAGTGTAGGTACTTAAGACCTGTACCAATTTTCAACTCTATGCGAATAATAGTAAATTGAAATGTTTATTTGACTGGACTAAATGTACCAATTATATTGAATTTTAAGGAATAAATATATTATTATTATAACTAAAAAATTCTTCTTACGAGAAAAAAAATATTTTATTTAATAGCCCATTTTCTGCGTACGGGAAAATTATAATGCAGCATCAACTAGAATAACATAATTTGTTAATTTCATTATTGTAACACTGTCCAGTTTAGGAGCTATATAGATACGAGAACGAGACAATAGTTCAGAGAACAATAGGTACGGAAACCTAAATGCGACAATGCACTATTATCTGGTAGCGTTTCGCGGATAATCGACGCTCTACAAACACCGCTGTTGGAAAAGGTGGGTGGTGGCCGCCCACAGTCACGTCACGACCTATGAGCTACAGAATCAATGACTGTAACAAACTGGATGGAAGAGCGAGGGGTGAATGAATAACGTCAGTCGTTTGTTTGTTACTGCGGCGGAAGCATTCCGCTACGCACTCATCTCTTTCTGATTGCACCAGATATGCAATTTCAAAGCACACGCATTTATAAGGACTTCTGCAATTTTCTATGTGTTAACAATTACAAACAGTGTTGCCAGATTTCCTGTTTTAGCGGTAGATTCACCGCTTTCTAAATTAACTAAAAAATTTGTGAATTTGTTTAGGTTCTTTTTTTGACGTGATAACGTCTTATAAATTGATGAAACACCGGCTGCATGCACGAAAAAGTGTAACGTTCCGAAATGTGTCACGTTCCGAAATGTGTCACGTTCCGAAATGTGTCACGTTCCGCCTGACAGCTACTAAAATTTAGGTTATGTATTATTAAATATGATATTCGAGCGGAATACGTTATCACGTAAAACTATCGTCCGTAAACCGACTTTACAGACAACCAATTTTTTCATTTTAATTATCAATTTAAAGCTCCTGCATCCATTTTCTGTAAGTTCTCAGAGTACATTAGATCTTCTAATTCATAAGCTACCATCAACAGCTAGTGTATTCAACTTGACAGTGTACTGCACCTTACATTGTTATAACATTCAGTTTTGTACTTTACGAAATAGTATTTTTGTTTTTCATGAATGTAAATATTATCGTGAAGAATAACTGTAATAATTTAGAGTGATGATGATCCTGTTTAAATGTTAGAAGATTAAAGGATGAATCCTGGTGGCATAAAGTTTTCCGAAACGTCAGACAATAAAATGAAATAAAAAACCCTTCAGTATTTGCTTAGTTCATCGATCCTATGCCACCAGGATTCATCCTTTAATCTTCTAATAGTAAATATTATTGTTTACATTCAGAAAAATAAGTATCTTGCGTGCCAAATAGTAAGGCAACATAATTAATTTAACGTCAGTAATATTCTTAGACATTTAGGCCTAGCACACATGAAGAGCGTTCAACGCGCGTTGGCCCAACTCGCGTTTACAATTTCTATACAATTGTGTAGAAGTGTTTATATGATAACGCGCGTTGAACGCCTCTCATATAAACTAGGCCTTATTCTGTTTTAATGTTTTAGTTTAAAAAAGATATAGATTATTGAAATGACATCTCAGCAGACCAGAGTGATGAAGATTTTGGTAGTGAGTCTGATGCAGGACCGGTCAAAACAGGGTATAAACAATGGATTTGTCCAAGCGCTGAAAGTAATTTATATGCTTTATATGCTTCTACCGTTTTTTTTTAGGGTGTTGAGCGTACTATGCGTATAAATTAAGGTATATTCAGTGAAAAACTAAATTTAACATTTACAGAATTTTGGAAAATCGTACGTTCATAACAGGTCTAAAAATATTTTTTTACGGTAATCATTAGGACATTAGCATAGGATGTTTAATTACTTTTCAAGTATACCTAATTAGTAAAGTTTGTATATAAAATTTAAATAAATATCCGCACAAGTAAAATAAATTATGAAAATACGTAATTTATACTAAGTAATACATAATCAGAATGTACACTTTCACAAGCTATGCGTGAATCCTTGACTGCGGTCAACACTTGATTAGATATTTCGTCTACAGTATTTATTTGTTTTGCCCCAAAGTCTCAAACACAATGCAATGTTAGAATAATTTAGAATAGAATAACGGGTAAATCTATCGCGTTATTAAGATGGCGCTACCGCTTTTTATAAGAGACGCTGATTACAAAAACAACGGCGAGAGAAAAAATTAAAATCAAATGTTCACATTAAAGGAAATCTCTAACAAATTTTTAAAAAAATATTTAAAACAATAGCAAAAACACCTTCAATGTTAATCATAAGTATAACCTACAATAGAATATTCTTTTTAAATAGGCTGTAGTGAAATAAAAAACGCAAAATAAAATTTCTTGTCAGAGACTGCTAATAGCGTTTACAAGAAAGCGTTTACTGCCTTTAAGTTTAACATCTGTACGAGTCTCAGCTGGCGAAGTTCCTTCTCCTTAGTTTTGAAACGGATTACTCTGATACTTTCCCTTCGACTATAATCGTTAAAGACACAACGCACCTGATGCTAAAACTTGTTAAAAAAAATAAGGCAACACACAAGGTTTATTTTTGATGAAAAGCTGCTATTCAATGCGCGAGGCTTAAAGTACGGCAAACATTCACCTCATTAAAAAAAATGTAAATTATTAATTATGATGACAATAATCACAGAAAAAAATAAAATAAACAAACTTTACTAAGGGCAAACACAAAGTGAGATGGTAAAATTAAATGGTTATAGTGCTAACACACGGTCGAACTTGGTCCGGTCCGACAACGGACATGGTACGGCGGATCTTGCAACAGACGACCGAACCGGGCGGACACGCAGACTACTGTACAGACGAACAGATTTGGTACGGAGCGGACCAGATCCGCTATACGCTTCGAACCAAGTTCGACCGTCTGTTAGTACTATTACAAAAACGCTTTTATTATAATTGCACTTTACTCAAATAAAAAAAATTCCAGCAAATTGGGCGACGGAACCATTCCAACTTCAAAATTTTGACATTTGATATAGTACTATAATAAAGAAAATAAACCTTGATATCGCATGAGGTGACGCGGATAATGGCTAGTATCCAATATATTTGCTATTCGGTGCTATGGTTACCTACATAATATGTTCCACGTCATGTAAAAAGTTAATCAAAGCATGCTTAACTAGTTTATTTCTGACAGATCTATAAAACAAAAGAACAGCTGATTTTTTTATTTCCAAAATATTTACGAAACTATAAAGTTTAGAAAAATATTAACAAAACTTTTCTTGAAAAAATAAAAAGAATAATAGCCGTTTTGGGCATGCGTTGATTTTCCCCAAAAACAATAGAGCTCTTCATATTTGAAACATCATCCCAAAATTCAGTTTCAATCCATTCATACGTTTGACCGGTATCGTGTTCACAGACAAATAGACGCAGAGAGTTTTTCCAAAAATATCTTTTTGTGAATTCGGGGGACCTCAAAACGAAAAGATATTGTAACATTTTGAAAAATGAATTTTGACCTAAACTAGTACCAATTCCCACTTGTGGGTTGAAATGGTGAAATATTGCATGAGACTCTCGCGTGTTAGAAGGCCTGGATCCGAAGGGTGAAGTAAATAGCCCCTGTTCTATTTTTAAAATCTATCTTGTGAGCTAGCAAGCGAGCCTGCAGGGACGTCATTTCCAGGCTCGTAGTCAGCCTGCCGGCGAGTAGAAGTCTAAGCAGTGTTTCCAGCCTCGTGCGCAGCGGTCTTTAGAAATCCAGCATATTAAAGTTCTCTGGGACGACTTTAGATGTTTGTTTATTCGTGCGTTTTTATAATTGCATGCATAAAAAAATCGTGAAAATTATTGTAATTCATTATTTCTAAGCACATTTTTTTTTTAATTTCTTTTGTAAGTAGAAAATATTTATTCACAACTGTTTTTAGTCTTTAGCATTTCTTAAAATTATTAAGAATTAAAATTTTCTGTTTTATACTTTCTCTTTTAAATATCACGATTTGAGACTTGCCATCGCAGAATTTTAAACTTTTAATCAAAATGTGACTATAATTGTTAATATATTATGTGGCAAAGAAGCAAAACCGACAATTTTTGATGAAATAAAACGTTCTTAAAGATTCCAGTTTATAAAACGTAGAAAAATAGTTGTCATATAATGGCTAAATTATACATTTCGACCGGTCATTGTCAAACTGAAAGAACTCAATCAGGAAAATAGCAAGTCTACTAAATAGTGATACCAATCTGCATTTAGGACGCCGATGGCCGAACTGTATGAGTCGTCAACAGTGATTCTGGACTCTCGCAGCCATATTATATCACGCTACAGTACGGGATCTGCAAATTGCTTCCGGAACGCAAGTGAACGTTAAGAGTTAAGACGTCTAATCTTTTTGTTTGATATTCTATAACACTACTTATAAATAAACGTTAAAGTATATTGCTGTAAAAAATACTAGTGACGGACGCTTGTTAGATCTGTTCGTGCGTAGCACGTTTGTTATGGTTTTTACGATTAATTTTTTGTGCAGTGCAGCGCCCCCCTGGGGCGTTACCATCGTAATATCTATCTAAGAACCATCGCAGATGAATTACAAATCTTTCACAGAGAACCGCATCTGAATTGATTAAACCGTTTTCCAGATAAATGGGGACATTCGAGTGCACATACAATCTCTCAGGCTAAACGCATATACCTGCTCCGTTCCGTCGTGGGTAAAAAAGTTAGACAGACCACGTTAAAGTGTTAAATAACGAGAATTTTGTGACGAAAACACGTAAGCGAATTTCACTAACCCGAAATTAACCCAAATTTAGTGATCTATAGCCTGAACAGCAATAGGATAGGTATTTAAGCAGCATGAAAATTTGTGTAACACTTCTTTTATAATGTCGGAACACAAAATCGAAGAACTAGCCAAGCCGTGAATTTTTAACTTTGCGAAATTTTATTTGCAAAAAGGTCCTTCAAGCTTCTTGAAGTTTTAGTATCTTCAAATTTAGTATTAAATAAAATAAACAATAAATAAGCTAGATCATTTAGTCGGCTCTAAATGTCTTGTCAGGCGGTTACAAAACTGTCTATTATACGTTACACAAATTTTCACGTTGCCTCAAGCACCTACCCAATAATGTTGGATAGCTCTATACTACTAATAGAACTATTTAAGCGTTAATAAAATATATCTTCTGTTGTTACTTTTTACTAATTGGTAGAAGTTTTGTTCCAAAATATGTATTGAAGGAGATTTATTTGGTTGAGGAACAATTAAAAATAAGCTTTACCAGTGTATCGCTTGTGGCCAACGTTTCGAAAAATATATTTTTACCCTACTTTAACTTGTAAGATTTCTGTGAATGCACTCTGTAAAGCAGGATTTGGCACAGAAGAAACTATGAGTTCAATTCTTAATTAGTTTACAAAACACGTATTTCCACTGCATCGCAGTAATACACGAGTTTTTATTAGCGACCGACAAATTATATCATATTACATGAACTTTCTAATCAAGCAAAGATAAAAAAAATCTTAGTTGGAACTAGAACTAATGTAGAATACATATTATGTTCCCTTAGAAAAACAAATTTTCCTCTTTTGAAATCTACCGTGTCCTCCTTTCGCCGGGGGCTCCAAAACTCCTAAATTCAGCGGCATTGCGTTTTATTCCCCTAGAGCCACGCACAAGCCCAGACTTGACTTGCATGTTATTTTAAGCATATACAAGTGAAACTGTCGAAATTTTAATGTTACCGACCATCGTAGTCTAAACAAAAAGATTACGAACCCTAAAGTTAAAGTAAGTAAAGTGAACACTGAAATGACAACATTCCATCAATTTATTATATCAAACCAGAGCCCAAAGCAACTGATATATGATGTAATCGCGTACATATAGTGAGCGGCAGGTATCTTTTTGCTAATAGATAATTTATTGTGAAAATGTAATAGCAATGTAACATAAAAGCCTCCCGGCCATAAATATTTAGCTTTCCTCATCTTGTATTTTACACGCACGCTGTTGCAATCAATGTGTATTAAGGTCTCCTCGTGTGCCTGTTCAAACGAAGTGGAATGTAAAAGGTCATTCTTCCGTGATTTTTCAATAATAATTATCACCGTTAAGAGGATAATTTTTTAACGATTAATAGAAAATGATTGTGAAGGTGTTTTTGATTTTTTTCTAGTAAATACTATTATTTGAATTGTTATTAATTAAAAAATCATCATGTTTGATTTGTCAGTTTTCCAAAAATACTATATTGATCGCATGGTCGATGCACCTTTTTTGCTGTATTTGTGTGTTAATAAAAAAAAATACTACATGTCGTAGGTAGCCCTTTGGTTGAATGAATGAATAATTTAGGGGTTTTAGCTTATAGCCCGTTATGCACGTCACCCTAGAAGAATTTTTGTGCTCCCCCTCGTCCTGGATCTAGTCTTCCAATAGTTTGGATCTTCTCATGAACTCCAGAAGATTGGTGACTAGATTGTCCTGAGGAATTACTCCGCTTTCATCAATGTATCCAAAGATGGTTGTTTTTCTGTAGGCTAGGGCCTCGAATTCGAACAGTAAATGGTTGGCTGTTTCGTTCTCCATTTCGCAATATCTGCACTGTGTCGATTCGTGACGTATCCCCATCGTGTGTAGATGCTTTCTCAGGGGTGCATGACCGGTTAAGAGCCCAACCCCTTTCCTGAGTTTAGGTCTACTGAGTCTGTAAGCCTGTTTGAAGGGCCCACAAGAATTTTTTCCCATGTAAATTTCCTGGATTAAAGCTCCAATCAGTGATTTGCTGACTGCGGGTCCAGCTTTTGACAGTTTGTTGAATATTTGTGTTTTTTTTAAGTTCAATGCACTACCGACTGAGCGTTTTGGTTACATCAAGAAGAGATTACACAAAAAACAAAAAGAACACAACTAATATAGAAAAGGAAAGTGTGGTATATGCGGGCAACGTGCTGGCCTTTGGATTAGACTGTTGTAGGTTCGAATCTCAGCTCTGCTCATGGATATTTTGTTATGCGTCGTCTACATCCAGCTTTGAGATATTATGATGATATTGGTCAGATTGATGGAGCTATCCGCATCCCTCAAGTGACACATTCTCTTGTATGTATACTAATATATTAAAGAGGTAAAATTTGTAAGTTGGGATGTAGGAGGGTTATCTCCGAAACCATTCATCAGATTTTTTTTTAAATTTCACCAATATTTGCCTTCAGGATGGACATAGAATATATATTATCGCGTTAAAATAAAAACGTTTTACGTGGAGACAAATTTTGCAACGTAAGTAACGAAAAACGGTGGCAATCTACAAATTCGGGCGAAGACGGACCACCGGGCCGCTAGTTTCATATAAATATGCTCTACATATATTTATGTATAAACATATACAATTGGAGATACCTATTTATGTAAAGAATTCATATAGAAAAATATGCGCAGGTGTAAAGATAAACATTCCCTGTAAAGACTTTTAAAGCAATTAATGCCAAATTAATTATTATCGGTAACAGCTGATAACAACTACTTATGAGTTTCTCATGACCTGCACTTCGATGTTTAATTCAATTAAGACATGAAGATCGTATTTCATTTGTTTAGACTTTAGATTATAAATCACATCTACATATGTAATGTTTTTTTTTAATATTCATATTACCAGATTAAATGCATCAGTAAAAAAATAACAACAATAATATTAATTATTTGCGTTTAAAATTTATCGTTCTCTTCTCGCTATCGAGAAGAAAACGATAAAGGGGGTGAGTTATTCGGGGATGTTGACGTTATACCATGTTTGACCAGCCCCGGCAGAGGTTTGACCACCAAGTTTTCGAAGTCATAGCTGACTTCGAAAAAGCACTCGGCTTCAGCAGAAATCAGGCCGAAGTTGAACCTAGAATTTTCTAACTAATCATGAAATAAATTGGTTGAAAATGGAATTACAAAATCTAACAGATGATTTTTGGCCATGAAACGAAAAAAAACGTAAACTATATGATCTAAATATATAAAAACTCGGGTCGCAGTGCGAAACCCTGCCGACAATATAGTGTATTTGCTTTTATAAGCAGTGTGGCTCTATTGTATGAACTTAACTTTGTTTTTGGACAAAATAAAAAAAATTACCCCCTAATACACCCCTTAAAAAACATTTTCTTACTTAATTTCAATACTACATACCAATTCAACATCTGTACCAAATTATATACATCCTTCAGTATGTAAATCCACATCAGTAAACTTGCGTTTTCATAAAATTTGTAAGTCCGGTCCTGTCGGGCCGATTTTATTTAAATTTTAGCAGCACATTTCAATAATTACTAAAGGGTTAAATTTCAAATTTGAAGTGATTCTGATAATTTTTTCCGTATTTTTGGGCCCAAAAACATTTTTCAACCCCTAAATACCCCCCTTAAAATGGCCCGATCGGGCCCATTTTAAATAGGCTTCTTGCGATGATGGATTCCAACATGTGGACCAAATTTCGTTTAAATCGATTAAGTCTGTCGAGAGTTATCGTGGTCACACATATATATATATATATATATATATATATATATATATATATATATATATATATATATATATATATAAATATATATATATATATATACATATATATATAAACATTTCCAAAAATGGTGCCAAACTTCTTAGAAACTTATGAAACGTCGAGAAATTTTGGTCCGACCCCTAGGTCCCGCCATCCGACCGACGCCAATAGTGTAAGTGCCTTATGGCAAATACACTAAAAAGGAAACCGTAACTGACTGACTGATCTATCAACGCACAGCTCAAACCACTGGACGGATTGGGCTGACATTTGGCACACAAATAGTTATTAAGTACGTATAGGCATCCGCTAAGAACGGATTTTTGAAAATTCGACCCCTAAAAGGGTGTAACGAGGGATCAAAATGTGCATGAAGAAATCATATATATGATAGATATGTATCAATTCGAAAATGCACAGGTTACTCCTGTCAACAAATAAATAAACACGTGTTTCATGCTTTCTCAAAAACAACCCCTTCAGAGGGTGAAAAAAGGTAAATTGTCTAAAAAAGAACATGGGTGTTATTGTCAAGGTTTATCAGGACGTTGATCACGTGAATGCCATCAATTTTGAAATTTTTTAGGGGGGTCTACGTCGTCTATGCCAAATAATAGAAATGCATCCGCGTTTCGTCTCAATCGCGTGCGAAGCCGCGGGTAACGGCTACTATAATATATTTGAAAATGATTTAAGAATAGCCGCAAACTATACGAAAGAGTTACTTATTGCAAAATAAATTCTATTATAGAAATTGCCGATCGCCCGTATATACAGATAATGTACTTACATGTCTATAGATCGGTCGCATCCCCATTCAACTTGAGTCTGGTCCGGGACTCCGGGACATAAACACAACATCCTACACATATCTCGTTCGCTCGCTCTTACATACCGAATGTTGAGAAATAGAGGAAGATAGACAAGTTAATGCAGAATGTTCATACACGAATATATATGGGCTAAAACAGGAAGAGGTTATCATGGGAACGGACCAAATGGTTCCATGCTTTTGTAGTTAGTTTAGGCTGAAAGTAAAGTTTGTGAACCCGCGTACAATACCCATAGATAATGTTGATATACAGTAAGTTTGTTCCAAGCAGCCGGCAAACGGTAACGAAACTGTCACCCGCATGCGCAGTAGCCAAACGTGTTCTAAAATAGATACAAACAGCTTCGTTTTGGCTACTGCACATGCAGATGACGATTTCGTCACTGTTTGCTGACTGCTTGGAACAAACTTAAGTTGTGTTTCAAAACATGTGTCGGAAAATGTGATTCTTTGGCTAATTCTAAGAAAAAAATTCCAATTAACATGGGTCGCTAAACAACCGTTTTCGAGGGGTGTAAAAAATGACTTTTTTAATAACCTACCAAAACGAATTGGGACTGTCTAATACAGTGTAGGTATATATAGTACTAGCGGTTTGTCCGCTATATAGATCGGACCATTTTAAGGGGGGTATTTAGGGGTTAAAAAATGTTTTTGGGCCCAAAAATACGGAAAAAATTCTCAGAATCGTTTCAAATTTGAAATTTACCTTTTAGTAATTATTGAAATGTGCTGCCAAAATTTTAATAAAATCGGTCCGACAGGACCGGACTTACAAATTTTATGAAAACGCAAGTTTACTGATATGGATTTACATACTGTGAAGGGTGATAATTTGGTACAGATGTTGAATCGATATGTAGTATTGAAATTAAGTAAAAAATGGTGTTCGAAGGAGTGTATTAAGGGGTATTTTTTTATTTTGTCCAAAAACAAAGTTAAGTTCATACAATAGAGCCACACTGCTTATAAAAGCAAATACGCTATATTGTCGGTAGGGTTTCGCACTGCGACCCGAGTTTTTTTGCTTGGCATGCCTACATCTCAGATAAGTCCCAAGCACAATGAAATGTTTATATTTGATATTTAATTACGCTAACTTAAATTACACGCGTTAGAATAGTAGGTTCATTGAAATGACCGCCAGGACCGAAGGAGTTAACGTGATTCTATACCGTACGTAACTCTAAGAGCACGCTTTCAAAACATTCCTGTATAAGCTGTAGAAATCAAACATGTTAGTTGTCTGTCCCAGTGGAACAGTAGGTTTCTCCCATTCCTTCCCAGTGTCCTTACAACTGTCCTATCGTCCAGCTCGTAACGTGCAACGTTAGTTGTGCACTTGTTATTTTGTTTTGTATTCTCTCTGCGTCCCATACCGATAGCAAAATTGCAATTAGATCACTGACTGTCACCGAGCATTATTGACAAAGTGATATCAGCCAGGTTTCTTCATCTATAGTCTGAGACTATGAGCTGTACTCAAAATGTTTTTTTCTGTACGGTCCCCTATAAAATAGCTGTTTTTCATGCCTGTATAGCAGTAGTACAACTAAAACAACCAGTTTTCGCACTAGCGCGTAAATAAATCAGAATAATACGATTTTATCAATCCAATAGTTTATAGCTTGTCAGTTGCCATTTAAATCCAGATAAACGGCAGAGTAGGCTTTGAAGAGATATCAATATGGCTGAACGTGATCTCTCAAAAATATACGTATTTCATGTGACAATCATCTATTTTATAGAAGGTATGTGAAAAAAACTGCAGAATATATTAACTTAAAAGTAATGATATTATGACTCGCTAATAGCTTTATATTAGTACAGTGTGACAACTCGTCATAAAGTATTGTATTACAAACTAGATACATAAATTACTATTTCGTTAATGTCCATATTCACCGAACACGATAAAAGATAGAAATTACTAATCTTGGAACATTCGTTAGGTTACAATTTATTTTCAATTCACCAAGCAAAATATCAGGTGGAAAAGTTAGTTAAAGAATAAATATACACTGCACTATACTCCTTGCTGTTTTTGTGGAATATTTTGACTTTCACCCAAAAATCCGAACGATGGCGTTAGTGTAAATATAAAAAAAATTCACAAAATAATAATGTTTTATCCTAACTCAATTGCACTCAAAACTTCCACTAACTTTAATGTTTTACAACTATACACTTCACAAAAGTTTAATAAACAACGCATAAATAAATTCACAAGAGCAACTGCAGATATAATACTCCACGTTTATAGGTTAGGTATTATGATGTGGCGGTCATTATTATTTTATCAGGCGAATAAATATTTATACCCTTTAAGTAAGACAGAATAGAGTTATACCTGTAGTAAGCACAATTATGTTTGGTGAATTGAATTATCTCTATTTATTCGGAAAAATAGCTACCCGAAGGACAAATAAACAGAATAAATGACTACTTACGTTTTTTGAATACGGCCATAAAATAAATTAGTTGAAAAATTTACTATTTCTGAACTTTTTTCTTAATAATTTGGTTTATTCCGAAAATAATTTTTAACGTTATTTTCCGCTGTATTAATCGAAAATGATGCACATACCTATAGTTTTGTCATAATATAAAAAACAATATGCGTACGTCTAGAGGAAAAACATGTCATAAACTAAGAAGTTACAGTAGACGAAATGTAATTTCATAAGTTTTTTTTATGTTTCAGTTCGGTGCGAAGTTAAACATTTAATAGGGTATAACATACTTTACTAAAAGGATAAGTTCACAGACGTAACATTGATGGCCCATATAAAAGACTTGGCAACTTTGTAATCACTCATTCGTGTCATTTCTCTAGCGAATTACATCTGTGTCGTGCTTTGAAAGATAAAACGTCCAATTTGTGTTTCAAACTGTTCTTTCACAGTTTGCACATATTCCTTAAATTTTCCAAATAATATACCGTGCTGCAGAAAAAAAAACTTACCCATAAACACCGAAGTACAGATGGAAAATCAATAAAGACGAAAAATTGCTTACCTGAAACAAAAGAAAAAATTAAATTGTTTTTTTTTTATTTTATATTTAATGAAAAAAAACAAAATATATTTTTAAAAAATTATACGTTAAAAATAAACCACTTAATCTCTAAGCTATCGAGCGTCTGTACTTTACAATCGACTTATTAAATAATCGATGTTAAAATAAATTCAACTATTCATCATTCAGAGATAGTTAGCTCTTTAAATTTTTAAAATGATCGTTCTTGTGTCAAAGATATCGTGGGTTTGAACCATTGTTTTATAAACAAACCACCAACGGGCTTCCCATATTATATCATACGAAAATCATCTAGGCTAAGTTCAAAACGAAGTAAAATCACAGTTTTTACGATTCCGAACTTTTACTGTACTTGTTAAGCATATACACGCAGGGTTTAGACCAGTCATTTTAAATGTTTCAGCTGTTTACCGTTATACAGCAAACCAAAATATGTAAAAAATCGGAAATTTTCCGTAGAATTCAATGCTGTATTTTTAAAACAACTGACAGTGATGGGTCTTACCGAAAATTGGGGCCAAAGTTGGTCAAAAACTGTTTTTTGCGTTTTTAAAAAAAAATATTCTTTGGATTGAGAAAAGTTTAATACAAAAGTTATAGAAATAATTATTACGGATCGATCTGGCTTGGTCCGATGTTAAAAAATTCGAAAATGGAGTGGCAATTATAAAAAAACCGTTAAAAATCGCTGTTTTTTGAAACGCTTGTATCTCTTTGGAAAAAAATAATCTTTAAGCGATACTTAGTGAAAGTGTAGCCCTTTGCAATCCAAACAAAAGCGTTTTTTAAAATTTGAAAAATAATGAAAAGTTTTTGCAAAAAACGATTTTTTCGAAAAAAAAGCATTTTTTTAAAATGCCAATAACTCATAAACCCGTAAGTTTTTATAAACGTTTTGGGGCTTAAAATTTTCTTTAATAGTTTCCGTAATGTTTGTAATTACTGCGCGCCTTTTTAATTGATCGGTAATGTGCGAAAAATCGGTCGAAAAATCGGTATTTTTTTTTTTCAATAAAAACAAAAAATTAAATACCTTCAAAAATTGAAATTTTCTACAATCGTCATTATTGCCATTTAATAGCTGGTATTTTTCTGTGAATTAAAAAAAAAAAAAATCAACCCTCCGACTTTCTGGAGCCGAAATATTTTTTTTTTTAATTCCTGCGGCGCCATTTTACAATATTAAGGGCTGAAATTTACATGAGTTACAGTTTAATACTTACAGATTAAATAAAAAATTACCAGATCCAAATCGGTCATCACTGAGCACTGCAAAATTGGTTACATGAGCTGATCAGCACCGTGGCATGAGAACATTAGCACTATAGGTGGAGTGGATGAGAAAAACGAAAAACTGATAAAAACACAAGCATTATGATTAAGAGAAAGTCAGTGGGAGTTTGTTTTCATCCACTCCACCTATAGTGCTAATGTTCTCGTGCCACGGTGCTGATCAGCTCATGTTACTAACTTTGCAGTGCTCAGTGATGACCGATTTGGATCTGGTAATTTTTTATTTAATCTGTAAGTATTAAACTGTAACTCATGTAAATTTCAGCCCTTAATATTGTAAAATGGCGCCGCACTACACTTTCACCAAGTATCGCTTAAAGATTATTTTTTTCCAAAGAGATACAAGCGTTTCAAAAAACAGCGATTTTTAACGGTTTTTTAATAATTGCCACTCCATTTTCGAATTTTTTAACATCGGACCAAGCCAGATCGATCCGTAATAATTATTTCTATAACTTTTGTATTAAACTTTTCTCAATCCAAACAATATTTTTTTTTAAAAACGCAAAAAACAGTTTTTGACCAACTTTGGCCCCAATTTTCGGTAAGACCCATCACTGTCAGTTGTTTTAAAAATACAGCATTGAATTCTACGGAAAATTTCCGATTTTTTACATATTTTGGTTTGCTGTATAACGGTTACAAAAAATTAACATTACGTTCAAAATAGAATGACTGGTCTAGTTTGGGTGTTTGAGATATACCTACAGTAGACAAAAAAAACATGTCCTTTACTGCATATGAAATAGTCGATAGTCGAATGTATACCAAAACACTTTGGTACAGTTCGTTATACATATATAGCAATACATAGATATATGTATATATATTAGTATGCAAATAAATTATTATTAGTGCGCCACTAGATATCGAGAGAGCGTCGCACTCGATGTTCAATGAAATCTATCAATTTCGTTGGTGAATTGTCAAGAGTGAGCGGGGGTTACGTTAATAAGCTTGAGTCTGCTGTTGTCATGTTTCAGCAGTAAATAATTCAATAACCCAAAAAGTTGAATGCGTTTTCAATAAATTAATTATTTTTTTATAAATTATACAATACTTAAGCGATTGTTTTTATTGCGAATTTATTTTAGACGTTAAAAACAATTATTATGTAATTTAAAATATTAGAAACATTTTTGTGTAAATTTTTTCTATTATAGGTACATACGGACTGTAAATTTTTATCAAAATCTTAACATTTTAAAAATAATTGCTCATCTTAAAATGGGGTATTATTTTATTCATAAAGTGCTATATGGCGAATTCTATGTTACCGACATACTGACAGAAAATTCCACAAATGTAAGTAACAACTAGTGATGTGCCGGATCGTTAAAAATGTATATCCGCGGATACGGATCTGAATACGAATATTTGGTTTCAAGATCCGCGGATACGGATACGGATCTTATCACCTTGATATTGCACATCGACCTTTGGAAAGAGACTATCTGTTATGGGAAAAATGTATTGACTTCTTTAAGAGTTAACTCTCATAACAGATTGTCTCTTTCCAAAGATCGATGTGCAATATCTCATTATAAAGATAGTTTTTTATTAGTACCTTTGAGTTACTATTGGTATGGTACTCACTACGATAAATTTTTGCAATATAAAGGTGCCAAATACGATTTTAAGAAATAAAAAATAATCTGAATGGAATTTAACAGTTTTTCATTATTACCTAATCACCGATATATATAAAATTTCATCTATGAATTGAAAATTAATAAGGTAAAAGATCCGCCATAAAACTAACGGATACGGATTTTTCTTCTCCCTCGGATATCCTCAGATACGGATACGGATATCCTGCACATAACTAGTAACAACCCATCTAAAAATATTTAATGTGCTTGCGCTAGTCGAGCCATATTGCGTTCCGTCAGACTTTATACTACGTTTCTTTTGGAACAATTGTCGTTTATATCGAGCGTACCCCTTCAATACCTAAGAGAATGATAATGCGGTGTACAGAGAACCACTTATATGGTTATGGTATGTAGGAAGTAGATTACAGATGTTACTGAACTTAAATACACCGCTATCCCAGAGATAAATCAACTGACGCATAGTTCACTGCGTTACCGACCGCACAATACAATTGAGACTTGTTTATCTCTTACTGCTTTGCATTTCTAATAATAATAATACAACAAATGGTGAAAATGAATTGTGAAATAAAAAAAAATTGCCTCTTGCATGCTTGACGATGGGCGTATTTCAACAAGCGAAGTCCTTGACTCGCTTACCTGACAGAATATCATTATTCCTTTTTTTATCAATATATACATTTTTTTTGCTTTAATGAATTAATGGACTCGTCAAAACTCAAGAATAAACAGCAGGAAGTTCTAGGCATGCCAAACACATTCGAAAGTCGAAACCTTCATAGATACCTACTAAGATTTAGTCAGAGGAACATATAAAAGCGCACAATCCCATTCACCCAAAATAAATCAGTTGGAGTAATCTAGTAAAGATGAAAAAATAATAACGCAGGTATCATTAATAATGAGTTTCTGATAATTTTGAATAATTCGTGGGATATTAGATGGACACTCTATGGACACATCTTAAAGCCTTATGGACACTACAAATTTAAGTTAAACAGCGCCTTCTAGGTGATTATTTCAGTGACTAAAAAATCTCAGATGTTCCGTCAATAAAAAGTAAAAACCATGTTACAATCCAACACAGCAATTGTTACGCGCTGTCATCCAACGGTATACTAGTATAACTGAAAAACTTAACGTCCTCCCATTATAATAATAATAATAAATTTTATTTGTGTGGCCAAAAAAAAAGAAAAAAAATGAATACAAATCGTCAAGTTTACTTTACAATAAAAGATCATTTAGATCATAAGGCACAGATTCTATAAAGTACTATTTCAAATGTTTTTTTTATAATTATTGGAGATAATGTTAGATTCAATGTCATCCGGTAGATTTGAGTGGAGCCAATATATATATAGGACTTTTTACAAAAAATGTTGTATCATGCTTAATGCAGATGGTTTTGGTAGGTCGTGTGAAATAAAATTTATTTTTTTCGTTTAATTTACTGAAATAATGTAGGTTACTGCGTAAGCAGTTCAATGGCATAAATCCCGTAGTATGTTAATATTTTGTTTTCTTTAAATAGTTGACGACATGACTCTCTACTTCCTTTGTTAAAGATTATTCTAAAAATTTTCTTTTGAATGATGAACACTCTATCTCACTCTATAGAAGCACCCCAAACAACTACGACATAACTTATGCAAGAAGCGTGATAAAAATGTAATAGCGTCTTTTGATCATAAATTTTTTTCATCCGTCTTATTTGGTAACAATAGTAATTAAGTTTGTACAGATATTATATTTATTTGATGAACCTTTTAAAATATTCATCTATTAGTACCCTAGAATTATTATTTACATAATATTATTAAGTCGCATTTAAAATTACTCTTATTAACATCTGCAGGATTCCTGATCCTGAACTGCATAGATACGCGTGGTTTTAGTTAAGTTTATACAATAAGCTGGTTTCTGTTGCAGTAGTCAGTAAACTGGTCAATTACCATTTTTATTTTCAGCTCAGCTTCATGTAA
The DNA here is from genome assembly GCA_963575645.1 of Xanthostigma xanthostigma. NCBI lineage: Eukaryota > Metazoa > Arthropoda > Insecta > Raphidioptera > Raphidiidae > Xanthostigma > Xanthostigma xanthostigma. Next base: position 30,408,806 of record OY754469.1, on the reverse strand, counting down.
GATAGATGCCGCTATCAATACTTCCCATACCAACCGGCAACCAAACGCGCCATTAGATGCTTTACATCAAAACTGTTTTTTTTTTTATGAAACAATTTTTTAAGTCTGACCCAATACTGCAACAATTCATAATATTAAAACATAGTAGGTAGCCAAAGATTTTGTGGAAAAAGCCTGATATTCCACATCAGCACTAGTAAAAAACTTTTTAACAAAAAAATTAAACCGCCGAAAAACTGAAAAGCAAAAAATAATAAATCTTTTTATTTAACTAAGTTCTATCTAAGTGGTTGAACGTATGTGACAGTCTAGTATATCTAAGTAATTTTGAGTCGGCGTCAACAATCCTTCCCCGGAAATCTCTGAGCGTTCACGAAGTTAATGTCAGCGACAGAGCAACCCGAACGGGCACACACTGAGGGCACACGTCTTTGTGAGTGGTCGTGTGGAGAGCGCATGTTTGGAATGTTAATGTTTATCGCTGGAGATTTCACGTATAATTGTTAATTTGATTTGGTTATTTCTTTTAGTGATCTTTGTTCATTGATTGTTTGACGCCGACTCAAAATTACTTAGATATACTAGACTGTCACATACGTTCAACCACTTAGATAGAACTTAGTTAAATAAAAAGATTTATTATTTTTTGCTTTTCAGTTTTTTGGCGGTTTAATTTTTTTGTTAAAAAGTTTTTATTTTATAATTTTTTGTGACTATATAATTTATAATTGTAATACACAACTCAGCATGAATATCTGTGAGAGAACAATAAATCACCCCTATTTTCCCACCCTTAGGGTAGGAATTTTTTTTCCAAATTTATATGAGACCAACCTCGAGGTATACCCTATCCAATAAAAAAATAATTATCAAAATCGGACTACTCTGTAAAAAGTTATGCGTGGTCATACATTACAATGTGTGAGTGAACAATCAATAATCCCGTTTTTCTACCCTTAGGGTTGAAATTTTTTTTCCAAATTTATATGGGACCAACTTCGGGGTATACCCTTTCCAATAAAAAAAGAATTATCAAAATTGGACTACTCAGTAAAAAGTTATGTGTGGTCATACATTACAATCAGTGAGTGAACAATCAATCATCCCCTGTTTTCCTACCCTTAGGGTTGGAATTTGTTTACCAAATTTATATGGGACCAACTTCAGGGTATACCCTTTAAAAAAAAATAATTATCCAAATCGGACTACTCTGTAAAAAGTTATGCGTGGTCATACATAAAAAAAAAAATATATACGCGTCGACTTGAGAACCTCCTCCGTTTTTGTTTTTCGTCGGTTAAAAAATAATCTAGTATCGTTTTTACGAAATGTTAAGTTAACCTGCAAATTGCATAATACAATATTTACATCACTATAATTATGAACGCAATAGTTGATAATTTTAATGAACTTTTAACAGGCATAATACAAGCAGATCAATTTAAGTAGTATTACCTACTACAGAGTGTAATGCATGTTACTCCAGAGGCAATAAGTACGAGGTACGGCAAAAAGTTTCCGGATCAAATGGAACTACTTTCATATTAAGTGGCATTTAATTTGAACTATTAAAACTTGACGCACACTGTATTACTAAATAAGTTCAGGTTTAGTTAGCTAATTACCTATTAATCTTTATCCTAGTCATTATGCGTCCATGGAGAGTCAAACACGAATGACAAGAATTGTGACTGCGAAAGGTATTTGGATAGCCATTAGCCAGTAGTTTTGGGTTAGATAATATTTTAGATTTAGATGGTCAACAACTACTCTATAAACCTAATTAAAGGCTTACAGACATTCTCGGTGATTATAGGTATAATTCAAGCAGCCAGCAAACGAACACGGAACCGTCACCCGCAACCACAGTAGCTAAAATGAAACTGTTTGTATCGGTTTTGGAACACGTTTTAGCTACCTGCGCATGACGGTGACGGTTACGTGTGCGGTTGCTGGCTGCTTGGAACATACCTTATATCAACCCATGTCTAGTATTTAGTTGTCAATCATATAATGCTTGGGTAAAATAACTTGAAAGTAAAATGTGTGGTATTTTGCGTAAGAAAACACGCTTACAGTCCGTTTTCCATTGTTTATTCGTTTAAATATTTTAACCTTACCAGCTCAGTATATTTATAACTGTTTGATTTTTGTTAAAAAACATTTAGATAAATTTAATAATCATACGTCCCTACACCAGTACAATACAAGAAAAAAAGAAGATCCTGTCACTCCTTTGTTTCTAACAAAAAAACATTGGTTGTCTGTAAAGTCGGTTTACGGACGATAGTTTTACGTGATAACGTATTCCGTAATACATAACCTAAACCTCCCAAAATTTGGTTTCAATCCGCTTATCCTTGGTGTCGGAATGATAAGAAATGTCAAAAGTGACGTTTGCAACTTACAAAGTATTATGTTCTAATAATAATTAGTTATTCCAATACTTAACTTAGAAGGCTTTGCATTTCACAATATACTAATGTCAAAAAATTGAATTAAACATTAGAAATGCAGCTGTTTTCATGTTAAGACAAGACATACGTTTGCTTCTAATTTCCATGTACGGCAAACAAAGACAACCGACCGCGTCGCGCCATGCATTACACAACATTGCATTTATACAGCTATTTTTCTATATAAATTTGTATAAAATATTTTTCTATATAAATTTGTATAAAAAAACTGTTTAGGCAAATTCTGTTATACGAAATCTATGTAAAATGTTCTCCTCTTTCGTTTAAGACTGGTTTCAAACCGATCTGATTTAAATTGAGCGAGAAATTAGCAAAAAGCACGCACAGGGTCAGGCGGAACGTTACGCGTTAGGAACGTTAGGAACGCTAGGAACGTTACGTTACACTTTTTCGAACATGCAGCCGGTGTTTTATCAATTTATAAGATTGGTGATTCATCAATTTATAAGACGTTATCACGTCAAAAATTCAACTTTTGGTCCTAATTACCTAGGTTTACAATTTTTTAACAAACTGTCTTTGGCCACTAGAAGCTTATAGTTTAAAAAAACTATTTATAAATATTTGATTAAGGAGTGCTTCTATAAGTACGAAGAATTTTTCGAGATGGAAAATGCACCCTAACATTGTATATATATTTGTTTTTTTCTCTTTTGACGTGTTTTTAACATTACTATGTATAACTTAAACCAATAAATCTATCTATCTGTTACAAACTCGGTGAGTCGAAACCTGACACTTTTGGCAACTCGTTATATCTTAATATAATGCTACGTTATGTCGTTTTTTGATACAACAGAACAGGTACTAATTAGCAAAGATGCATCAGGAAGCTAAACATTTCTTTCCATCTTATTAATGTTCTTTGAGTCACTCTTTCATTCTAATCCTTTATTTTTTTAATTTCTTCTTCTTTGTCTGCTTTGTTTCAAGTACAAAAATAATTACCATGAAAGCAGTATGTTGCTTCTCCAGGATACTAAGCTTGCGCAAAATGTTTGAACAAATGAGCTTTGACTCCCTATGGACTCATTTAAGGGAAATGTTAATACGTTGCAACAGCAATAACACAATTGCGTAATTTTGGTGATTACCGTATATATTTGTAAAATTAAAAGATGTGTAGTTAGCCGATAAACGAATGCAATTGCTTATTTAATCTCTCGGAAATGTAAACACGTGCAGTGCTCATTCACAACAAGAAAACGGCTTTAATGCAAATGCAGATGAGGTAACACGAGTGTTGCATATTACATAATATGTACGAGCAAAGAGTAATCAAGGTCTATAAGAGGCGATGGACAAAGCAGGTCTTTTGATAGGTATGATATCAATATACTATTTACTAGCGGTTCGTCCTGGTTTCACCCGGGTGCGATAGATATAATTCTGCGAAATGTATTTCGTTTGCGGCCCGGCGTCTAAACTAGAGCTGTAAAAGTAACGAGAAATTGTGTACCCGAATGTATTCGTTACTTAAAGAACCAGTACCCGTTACGTTACTCGTTACTTTTCATACGACATACAATCGTGTACTAACAGCATCAAGCATGTACCATCGCATATCGTATAACGTATAACCGCATCAAACGAGTCGAACTGACATGGATACGACAAATGCGAGTAACGAAATGAATTTGTAAGTAACGATTCGTTACTTCGAGTCAGACGATGTACTCGTTACTCAGTAACGGTTTGTTACAGCTCTAGTCTAAACTAGCTTTGAGCAAATTCTACCAGATTTGCTTCTGAACTAATAGTTTCAAGAAATATTAAGAGTTATTTTTTTTATATTGTTTTCAATCCTAAGGTCTGGTGCTAGGTCGTATAAAGGATAGAATAATCAAATTATTAAAGGCATTTGTCATTGGTATTTAGTCACAATATAATAGTCACCTACATAAATGATGAACAGAGAATTTTGAGAGTCTCTGTTAGACAAATTGAACCCTAAAATATACAGCAAGGCGGGCGTCAGTCGAGAGTTATGTATTCACGCATGTATACATGATGTAGTTAGTCACTTATACATACTCACTAGGTATAGTCAGTGACCGACGAGGCTGTGAGTCTGCAGGCGAATCGGTCGGGACATGATGCAATTAATAATGTTCACATGAACACATTAACCAAATCAAAACCTGATGAGAAAGCGCACGTTACACAAACAAATTCGATTTTCCATCACTTTCTTGTTCATTAATTTATCGAACCGATTGCGGTACGTATACAGACAAGGCACCCATTCCGGATCATTCGACGTTGCCTAGGAATTGGAATTATTAGATAGTTTCGTTCGGATTAACTGAAGCTGGACATTAGACAATAGGTCATATGCATAAAACTCCAAATTGGTTAAAATTTTTATTTCGAAATATATTTTAGTTCTTGATCATAACGTAATGGTTATTTTATTAATCTAATCACTGAAAAAAATACAAATAATAAAAAAGAAATGTAGAAAATAAGCGCTATTTTCGAATTTTCAAAACGCATCGTGACGTCAGAGTATATATCAACAACAGTTTTCATGACGACTGTGTCGTCTCACAGTAAAATTATGTCAGTATTTAGAGAAAACAACAAATAAACTTCATTTAGAACATTGACAATTTGACATCAAGGTTGGCATGCATCGTATATCATGACGTCACATAAGCCCGCGAACATGGCCGATTGTTTAAACTGTCTATTTTTGAATGTGGAATTTAATTTTTTTTTTTTTTTATGATAATATTACATTTTTAAATGATTATCAATTTTTTTCCGTATTATGGTTGACTAAATAATCTATTAAAAATATAAAAAAAAATCATGCATATGACCTATTGATGATGTTTTTTAATTTTGAAATCAGCTGGAGTATAATAGTGATTTCAGTTCTGAAATTAGCTTTTTTCCGAATAGTCTAAGAGCCGAACCTAAATCGACCTTCACCGAGCTGATAATAGAATGAAACATATTTTATCATGAATTTAGTATATTAGAAAATATATTAAAAAGTGTTTGCTAAAAAAATCCTGGACAGAGTATTTTTAATTATTTTAAAAAAAATTATTTTTTATTAAATGTTGCAACATCAAGATAATAAGAAAATTTTGTCCTGACTTGAAGTATAAAACGTGTAGAATGTGCAGCCGTTGGGTTGTCTATTATTTAATGGGGCGAACTACTGGGTTGTCAGGTATAAACAGGTATGGCGATGCAAGTTACTTTCACTTGATTGGATAATAGAAAAAAAATTATATCATCATAAGCGCTGTTTTATTGCGAACACGTTGATATAGGGTTGTCTGCGAAAAATTCGGTCCTATTACGGGTTTGCGAATTTTAAAGATTTTAAAGAGGTAAACAATCGAATATCAAAAAATTGAAAAGTGTTGCTCTGCTTGTTAAAATGCTTCTGATTTAATCTTTGGTGAGTTCCTAAAATAAAAGCAATTTAGGTACCTAAAGAATCTTTCCCGATACGCACCGCGGCGTTAGATGTGCACCAGCGAACATCTTTTTTTTTTTATTTTATTTTTTTTTTTTTTCTTAAAATGATTTTATTAAATTAAAACATAATTACATGTGGATAATAAAATATGGTAAATAAAAATATACAGATAAAGCAAAAAAAAAAAGGATTAATACATCAATTAATTATTAACAATATTGTACTTATAATGCATCGAAGTTTTTCACTAACTCAAGATTTTTCCCTTCGGTTTTTTCTGTGTTTAGATATAATTTAAAACTATCTATACTTGTCAGTTGCAGATTATTTAGGTTGTACATAATAACATTGGTTATTAACCAAATATAAAAATATTCTTGGTTTTTGTCGCCTATATTAAAATTGAAAAAAAGCATGTCTTCTTCAGATAGCCGTACCATGGGGTTAATCTCGTGTAATTTTTTTTTACAGTAACTCCAATCTTTTAAACTATTAAAATTATTTGCAGCGGTAGAACATAAAACAAAATTTAAGCAGTACTACCAATTTACCAACATAACAAATCATAGAAAAAAAGAATAATGAAAAACCGATCGAGACCTTCGCATTCTTTTATAATGGTAGAGCAATCACTAATCAGTACTGACATAGATGAGTGAGTGGGCACGAATGTAACACCTGTTCATCATAATATTTAACTATAATTACAATCGGTATTTCGATGTGGTTTCTGCAACTCCGCATTATTATGTAAATAAATACGTTTCCACGCAATCGTGGGCCCGGCTGACTTTTTAAGTGTCAATCAAATCAGATCCTACGAATAAAGGTGTTTATTTAAAAAAAGGTTCGAGTAGTAGAGAGAACTGTTGATAAAATATTATGTCTACGAAAATGCCCGGCTGCACATCAAGATTACCTCATACGCAGACGGTCACTGGTTCTTGTTGGCGCAATTATTTTTTTCCTCATATTATATCATTTATGTTTATTTATTTTCTTAACACTTTGACGGACACTTAAAAATTCAGTTTTGTTTCAATTTCGACACTATAGTTTTTAAATTTTTTCATATGTTTGAATTACTTTTAAAAGTTGTTATGTTGTGACAATATTGCCTTAGTAGATATTTGTACGGTGACACAGAGCACACAGGGCATGTATTCTACATTGGAAAATAGACTGCTACACCCGTCTGGCTATAAAACGTTCAGTAGTATACGACGGCTTCAGCCGTCGTGTCAAACTTTTGAAGTTTTGTTTATGACGGTCTAAGCCGATTTGTCCGTCAAAGTGTTAATATTGTCTATAATCAGATCCATAAAGAACTAGGTATTAGCCGGGTGCAGTCGTGCAGAGTATATATTGGGGACAATTGAATCGATCGCAGCGTGAACTGTGAATTAAATGACTCAATGAGCAACAAATCATGAAACGGTTATAGAGCACGATTTCATGTGGCTACATATCAGACGTCGTTTTCGTCGCGCTCCCTGCCAAATAATTTGGCGGTTTGAAACAATAATAACAAGGCAGTTCAATCTCGCTTCAATCTTCGTGGAAATAAACGTCGAATAATTTTTCTTTTACAATTTTCCAAGTAACAATTATACTCAATATGATTTTTTCAGTGCAACAACATAAACTATATCTCCTCAACTGGGTATAAAAATTTCGGTAATTACCGAGTTCGTTTAATTAATTATTATTATAGTTATTTGAAAAAATAATTGTCGTTAGTAAGGGCCATTTACATGTAAATTTCAAAAAAAATTAGAAAGTCATGAAAACAATATTTTGAGATGAATTGTCTCGCGAGAAATTCATAGTGATCAATTGTCGTGCGACGAATTGAAGGCTATGGGTTGTCGTGCGATGAATTGACGCAGAACAGCTCACGTTAATGTCGGTTCTGAGGGAAAACTTTATCTTATCAACAGTGTCGCCAAGTAAAATAAAAAAACATCTAGTCGAGTCAAAATTAGCATGTGCTTATAAATCAATAGTGAAAACTTCACATAAAATCTCCATTTAGAACCACTACAATGTCATCATTCAAAGTGTTGTTGAAATTTCTACTATAAAAACATTGTAACGCAAATATGACTATATCGGTACTCAGTTATATATATGTACTTTATGAGATAAGTCCGTATGTTATTTACTTTAACGCAAATAATAATTAATTGACAATGATTGAGCAATAAAACTCTGCTCATCACAAGATGAAAATATTTGTAGTGCAATTAAAAGATACCTACTTCATCTCCAAGATCTTCGAATTTGTGACTTTATTAACCTTCGGATGGTCAACCTTTATTTAGAAAATGTTCATTTTTTTATTCCGACAGCTTTATTAATATTTCAAATTTTTAGTTGTAATTTTGCATGTATACAATTAATTTGCATAACACAGGGTATTCTTCCATAGGCTGTTTTTTTTAAGATACATTGGAAGTGCACCATTACCTACATACATGTTTTCGGGAACAAACACAAAAAAATAAGTCACCCATGCGCAGATCTGTAGTGTTTCCGTCCCTTTGGAAAATTTTTTCGGTTGGAAAGTAAGCGAAATGGGCGCTCTCCTACATGATGATTGTAAACTATTACTTGAGAGTTCGTCTAGCTTACAATATCCAATTAGGGTGTTATTTTGTGTTTATAATGTTGTTCTTTCAATGCACATATTATTACAGAAAGTTTACTTCGTATATTGGCGATTTCGTGTGATTGCCGCTCTCGTTATGCTCTGACAAGCAAACGTCGCAATCGTCAACTTTCCGCCCTATATTGGCACACTATACAATCTTTCAGTTGACATGATCTTTTTCTTATTTTTTCTTTTTCCGACGTCTGATTCCAAAAGTGATGTCATCCAACGCCAAAGTTTCCAAATAAATATAATGTTACACGAGTAAAAGAACAAAACAGCACGGAACGGACTTCATTGTTTAGAATGTTATGCACCGGCTATTTCGCTGACATAATAATATACATTCTACGAGTCTGTGATTCCAATGATAAAAACATGACTTCATACTTATTATAATACGTATTACATAAAAAAAAACAACAGAATAGTGCGTACATATTGTATCATTAATGTAGAAATACAAATTTGTGGAAATCTTAAACCGCAAAATCAATTGTGGATACCTATTATTATTGTTATGAATCAGTGGTATATTTTTATAATATAAAATGCGTGCAGTATATCAGAAAATTATCCATCTGATTTATCAGTACCTACATTATTGATTATGTGCAAGAAAATATTCCACGAGTAAAATCACCATTTTACTCTGAATAATTACTTCAGTTACTAGGAACTACAAATTACAATGTCGAATCAGTGCATGCGTGCCTTAAATTAATTTGAAAAAATATTTATTAACTGATGTAAGAACACTATTAGTGCCGGCTATAAGTCGAAAACGGGGGTAATGTACTTCTTTCTGCAGGGAAACCTAGTAAATCGCGTTTAACCCCTCTCTGGGGTGGTTTTTGACCAGTTTGAGAGGTTGGGCCACCCCAATGAGAAATTCTGACGCCGCCATCGTGTTCAGCATCCTCGAAAACGAAGGGGGGGGAGGTAGTTTCATTCCGGCTCAAATTATTTACCAGTCCTCCGACTTACAGCCGCCACTACTATTATATTATTAATATTACTCTTTCTATTGACAAGGTGATGCGTTATGGCATTTTGAAGTGTACAATACGTTTGTTCTTTTACATTTACACAATTTTGAGGAACAAAGAGTTTGTACCTCAGAGCCAAACGGTCAATCAGCACTTTTACCGGGAGGTTCTTGAAAAACTTCGAAAAAGGGTCATTCGTGTGAGACCAAACATCAAGAACTGGGTGTTGCATCACGACAATGCTCCTTGTCACACAGCAATTTCAATAAACGAGTTTTTGGCCAGTAAAAACATTCATGTGGCTCCTCAACCTCCTTATTCGCCTGACTTGAGTCCTTGTGACTTTTTTCTCTTTCCGAGATTGAAAAATCACCTCAAGGGAACTCATTTTGGGACACTCTAAAACATTCAAACGGCTGTAACCGACCAGCTGAAGGCTATTCCAGTTCGGAGTTCCAGCACTGCTATGAGGAGTGGAAGAACCGTCTCCAGCGCTATTTGGCTTCAGAAGGAAGTTATTTTGAGGGTGGCAATATAAAATTGTAATTCTATTTGAATAAAAAGATTTTAAAAAATCAGTCTCATTACTTAATTTACAGACCGTATACTTTTATTCTATACTGAGCATAGGAATAAAATCGCAATCGAACTACTAGGGTGCAAACATATTATACTTCTGTCTTTTTTACGCCGTAAGCACTGGCGTATCCAGGAGGGCAAAACAAGCACGAGGGATCCGGCTTAGGAATTTCTAATTTGCCCCTTCCTGGACCAAAAGCTGGGTACGCCCATGTTAAAGGCATAGAAAAAGACAAAGTTTTTGAAACATAGATACTTTATTCAGATTGAATGCAAGTACATCAACCAATCCTATCATCGGAGAAATCAGGGAATTACATCGAAGAAAGAGACGCAGATATATGTTTGATACGCTTTGTTACGTTCACTCACCGCACTTTGAGTAGATAGGCAATGATTCATATAGTTAATTAATAGATATATGGAGCACATAAACTGGACTGGTGTGCAACTATTATACTTTTATACTGTACATTATAGACGCTTGAAAACAGAGATCAAGAGAATCTTTCTGGTAACTATAAGAGATCATCTCAATATTTATACGAAATTTTTGCGAAAAGTTGTAGAAGCTCGCAGCTATAAGGCTGGTCGCCTTTCTCGGCGAAGTGTCGCGAAGGTAAAGACTTACAGTTTACATGTATTGAGTGATTGAAAATTATAGACGCTCGACAAGCCAGGCTACCTAGGATCAATGAACTTCGGATACGAAACTTTAATGGAAATTTAATTCTAACCATAAACTTCAGAAGTGACTTACATTTCTGTAAATTCTGTAAACCCCTACCCATCCATACACATACACACACGGTTATAAACATGATTTGATTGTAGGTACTACTATAACACAAAAAAATTACATAAAATGCAAATTAGTATACGATCCAATAAATATGTCACGGATATTGAGTTATTTGAATGGAATGCCGCACCTCAGTTGTAAACTGCACGCATACAATAGGTGCACGCGGCCATAAAACAGAAGAGGAGGCAGTGGAAGGGGAGGAAGAGAATCAAGCAAACGGAACTACGCTGCACTCCAGTTCCATTTTGTAAATACATACCTAACGTTCGCAGTATCTGTACCGACAGATGTATATAATATATTAGTTCAGTCATATCATATTATTATACTTTTATTCTATACCAAGCATAGGTATAGGAATAAAATCCCAATTGAACCATTAAGGTGCAAGGATATATTTCGGTCTTTTTTTAAGCAGTAAGCATGGGTATATCCAGGAGGGTAAAACACGCACGGGGGACCCGGCTTAAGAAATTTCTAGTTTGCTCCCTCCTGGACCAAAAGCTGTATACGCCGATGTTAACGTCATAGAAAAAGACAAAGTTTTTGAAACAGAAATACTTTATTCAGATTGAATGCAAATACATCAACCAATCCTATCATCGGAGAAATCAGGGAATTACATCGAAGAAAGAGACGCAGATATATTTTCGATACGCTTTGTTGCCTTCACTCACCGCACATTGAGTAGATAGACATTCAGATAGTAAATTAATAGGTATATGAGTCATATATTCCACCATTTAATTTGGAGCAGAGAACAGGAGAGTGAAGACTCCCAAGCTGACCGGTTGTCTTTTTGTGATTTCTTTTAATAAAAACGAGCTTAAACATAATATACTATTCATATTTATTGGCTACATTTCAAGGATTTAGTCTATTTTTGAAATTTTAGATTTTTTACTTTGGTATTTCTCTATTTATTTTATCCTATAGCTTCCCTGGAAAAATGTTCTGCTATATAAAAAAAAACCTCGTCAAAATCGAATCGCCTATTGAAGAACATAACATCAGCGATCCAATGTGTAATCTATAATATTATAAAGACGTAAAGTTTGTAAGTTTGGATGTAGGAGGTAATTTCCGAAACTACTCATCCGATTTCAAAATTTTTTTCACCAATATTTAGAATAAACTTTCAGAATAGGCGTATGCTATTTAAAAATAAAACCACTTTTCGTGGATACCAATTTTGCAACGTAAGTCGACGAAAAAACAGGGGCAATCTACAAATTCGGGCGACGCTGGACCAGGCCGTCAATTAATAATAAATAAGTGGTTCTATTTACATTATTCTTGGTCACTTGTACCAGAAAAAGATGGATGGATACCTTAAGCAGGGTTGCAACGATATATCGGTCAATCGACAATATCTAAACGAAAATATCGATAATTCGACATATTTACACGCCCGATACGAAATATTATTTTTATTTTATTTACATATATTTGGATACATCTTAAAAATTTTATCAATTTATAAATTTTACAATCACAATTGCAAAACTAAATTAAAATGTTTTCTTTCGAATTGAATACCTATATCTTTGCAATTATTAAAAAACTTAAAAATAGTAACAGGTGTTGATTTTATGTTGGCCTATAGCTATAAGAAAATATCTTAAAATCTCTTGCATCTCTACCTCAAACAAAATCAAACCAAAATTTCAATTAAATTAAACATAACATTCATAACTCAACACTCCTTGAAGTACGAAACCGGCGGAATGATATACAAAACATACCTTCTGTGTATAGTTATAGTGACAACCTGTGTAGAGTTATTTCAGTTCTCCAGCTACTAAAACGCAATTTTTTCCTGGCTTTTTCCATTATTGTAAAATCGTTTTTCCAATGCGTAGTACAGCAGCAGCACTCAACCGCTAGAGCTTAATGCGCGGTAAGCTCGCTGCACCCTTTGTATATATAAGAACAATACTTTTTTTGATATTTTTCCCTGCGGCTGTTAAATAATATTCACTGATATTTTCCTAATTCCCAAGACTTATAAATATTTCCAAACTTATTCTCGTTTTGCACGTCTCTGTTCACCGTGACCTGTCTTCCATGGTTATCTATAATCCATCGCAACCGAAAGCTATACAGAGTGAGTCAGACCACCCGTATCAGTCGTTTTTTTCGAAAACGGTTAGTCGTAGAGAGTTGTGTCAAAAATCTGTATTATAAAAGCCCTAATGAAGAATCGAATGGTGATATTTCTTTCCCCCCGGAAAGGTCGGCTTCCCTGTTAGTTTGCTCCGGAATGTTCAGAACTCCGGAATGTTAAATGGCACGATAGGTCGAAAGTGGTATTGTTGAAAAGATCTTTAAAAAATAAGCAAGTTTTGTAGGACATTTTTTTTTTGTTACTGCCACCCCTGTTAAGTAATATTCGTTTGAAATTATTAAATTAACATGTCAGAATAACAAACTTAATTTTAAAAGTCGGCATTTAAAATCTAGTTACCTAATTAAACAATGTCACAAATGTTCAAACTGTCTTCAATTTACTTCTAAACACTGCGGAGCTCTTCTAGATATGTTATGAGTACCTGGAAGTATTTTCCGACAAAAAAAAACAATTGCAATTATTGAAAACTTATTGGGACATAGTTTAATTAGGTAACTAGATTTAAAATGCCGACTTTTAAAATTAAGTTTGTTATTCTGACATGTTAATTTAATAATTTCAAAACGACTGATACGGGTGGTCTGACTCACCTGTATATAGGTAGACTGGATCTACGATACAACTTATAAATCCGTTCATTCTCAATACTCACAAAAGCTTTCAAAAACAGCCTTCAAACAGTGAAACAAGCTTAAAGAGTTATATACAACAAAAAAAAGAAGAAGCGGCAACAAAAAAAAAACATACTTTCGTCACATTTCATTTGATGATTGGTACAGTTGACGTGATATCTTTTATGATTTATTCCACATACACAAAGATCATACATCATATTGTCTTTGGTTGGAGTCGACGCAGGGTTTGAGGAAATCAATAGCATGCGGTAAAACTTCCAAGTATATCCTCCATCCGCGATCATCTAAAGGCCGCTGCACACGAGGCTAGAAACGCTGCTAGTTCTGTTAGCCGGTAAGCTGGGTACGAAGCTAGAAATGACATCAGTGCAGGCTGGCCTGCTAGCTCACAAGATAGGTTTTAAAATTAGAACAGGGGCTATTTTACCTGCTAGATTTGCTGCTGTATGAGCAAGAACCAATCAGGAAGCAATATCTTGTCACATGGGCACTTGAACAAACACCCACAAACCAACATGGCGTCATTCTGTTCAGAGTCAGACAACAGACACGTTTTTCTCCGTGTTTATATTCGAACTGTAACTGCGCGCGCACCAGATCTATCCACAAACCAAGCTTAAAGAGACGTCCCGTATGAAGCGAGCACATAACAGCATTCAAAAAAAACAGTGCTAGAAAACTAGTAGGCAAGTCTAGCAAGGAATCTAGCAGCGTTTCTAGCCTCGTGTGCAGCGGCCTTAAGGAGCTTTCTATAGTAGGGTCGGAACTTATATCTGTATCAGCATGTGACTATGTTTACATGCAGCCTTTAAAACCGCAACGGTTGGACCGATTTTGATGAATGAGGTGTTGAAAGATTCGTCTCCATTGCGCAAATGAGACTGGATATATATACGAAAATCTTGAAAAACAAAATAGCGAATATAGTATGAACGTATGTTGCAGATTAGCATTTGAAATTTTTTAATGAATATATAAATATCTACCTTTAATAAAAAAAAGCTTAACCCCTTCGGTCCTGGCGGTCATTTCAATGGATACACTCACTATTCCAACGCGAGTAAGTTAAGTCAGCGTAATTAAATATCAAATATAAACATTTCAATGTGTTTGGGGCTTATCTGAGATGTAGGCATGCCAAACAAAACAAAGAAATACTATGTGTAGGTAGAAATATCGATTCAAGTGTTGACCGCAGTCATGGATTCACTCACAGCTGGTAAAAGTGCACATTCTGATTATGTATTAGTATAACTTACACATTTTCATGATGTAATTTATTTTTCTTGTGCGGATAGGTATTTATTTTAATTTTATGATGTTAACTTTACTAATTATATTTAAATAGTACTTAATTAAACATCCTATGCTAGTGATTACCGTAAAAAATATTTTCTTTTTCAATAGACATAGGATTTTCCAAAATCCTGTAAATGTTGACTTTACTTTTTCATATATATACACCTTAATTACACTCTAAATAAGCCCAAAACCCTAAAAAATATTTTGTTTCAAAAATATAAAATTCAGGTCCGAAGGGGTTAACTTATTTTTAAAAAAAATAACTTTAAGTACGAAACGAGCAAAAATACGTAGCTCTCGACAAATTTGTAAAATATTAATCGTCTGAAGCAGTTCAGTAATTGTTCTGTTATTTTAGCAGGGCGAATCATTCAAAAAGGTAGCAAACAGCTTACATTTTACAATATTGCACTTTACACTCGAATGTGCAATTTTCAGGACTGTTTAGCTCAGAACATATCAATTATGACAACACATTTTAAAAGGGCGTAGTAAAACAGAAGGTTTAATTTTATAGCTGCAAGCAGTGTATTAACCAGCCCTCCCTAGTGATTTGGCAAGTTGATGGGCCGTTGGAACAAACCCTCGAGATGACATTTGTGGCCACAAAGCAAAGTGGTTTATGACAAATGTTTGACAAAGTGGATCGCATACACAATCAAGCGCAATCGATCGAAACACTGCAGAACTGCAGTAATCCTGGAACGAACCTAAAATCTCAGTAAGTAGACAAAAATTGCCATTAAAGGTATTTTTCCTGTACGAATTGTGTTTTTGTATGTTATTCCAAAACGTTACTTCTGATCTTTTTATCAACATCGAAAGAAATAAAGCCTGTACTATTTCTCTCGGTGCGTGTTTTCATATCGTATGTATTTTCAAGTAGTTTTCAAGTCAAATGCACCACTGGTACAATGTCGACTTTATTTGAAAATTAGTGGGAACTTATTCAAATCAGAGGGCGATGATTCACACCTCCAAAAACGTGTAGAAGTATTAGTTTATTGTAAAGTAATTTCTGTTAACCTGCGCCATTTGCATTGCTCATTTAGTTTAAAATATAACGCAGGAGCACAACACTGAAATCTGGTTTATTTTTACTCCGCGTAGACTGAATCCGTTTCTACACAAAATAAAGGTACAAAAGGGCAAAATGGCAAATGTGAAATTTAAGCGAAATTCTAGTAACTAAATATCGCCCGGTAACTAAATTTTGCTCTGTCATCCAAGGGCGTAGATATGGGGGGGTACAGGTAGTAATTACCCCCCTCCTCTGGATTCATCAGGAACGCGGGTACCCAGTCACAACAAACGAAAAAAGACCTTTTTGTTTTTTTTTTCTCTCCAAAGGTACACACGGCAAAATTTTTCAAGTTAGGTTGCCAAAAAAAGGTAATTCGTATTAATAAAACTTAAAAAATATTGATTTTTTTGCTTTACCCCCCTCAGAAAAAAAATATCTACGCCCTTGCTGTCATCTAGTTGTCGCCTTTAACAAAAGCAAAGTTATAACCCAACGCATATACAAAGCAAGCGTCACGTGCCTAAATTTCGCCATGTTATCTAGATGTCGCCTTCACTAAAGCCCTGTTTACTCCAACGCACACAAACGTAACGTCCTCGCATAATCTATACTATAATTAATATATACCAAACGGCCATTAGATGTTTCACATCAAAAATTCGATTTAAACTTCAAAGGTACAAAGAAGAGTTGCGAAATCATTTCGCCTTGTTGCCAACCATTTTACAGTACACCCGGCCGGTAATGGAGAGCTCTGTCGAAGGAACAGAGTAGTTATGAACCGGCGACGTTACGTATATTAGGGAGCTGTTAGATTACTATCCAGACTGTATGTTAGCTGGCAGTAAAACCGCACATTACAGTTGATTACATCCCGTAGGAGTGACGGGATAAATGGAATAGGTACGAAATGTGTATCACTTACCCTACTACGATATATCAGAACTATTTCGTAGTCGTCATACGATAATGCAAATAGAGATAGTCGCATATTTTTTAGATGTATTTCCCTCACACGAGAAATATAAGCAACACATACCGAAGTATTCGTTTATTTGTCTGCTTGTTCCAGCATCACTCAAAAATGACTAAACCCATTTTAATGAAAGTCGCTACGTCATCGATTGGTATCCAAACTTACGGTGTGATAGTATACTTGAAAAGTCTATAAAGTTTAAGGTGATGTTTCCTATCGATATAAAATTTGAATTAACGTGAATTTTACGTCGATGCAAATATAGCTCATACAGTACAGACTCAATAATCCGGAATAATTAAAACACAGATGATCCGGATTATCAAAAAATTTGTATTACCGTGTGTATTATTAATTACAATGTATAAACTAAAAAGCAATAAAAAAAGCGTTCTCATAGGAATTATTTATACAAATACGTACAAAATATGGTCCTAAACTACTATATAAACTATAAACAAACTAATAAATTATACTTAGTAACCATGTACAATTTACATAGGATGACCGATTTTTTGAGGGACCAGGAGTTACCCCTTTTCCACTGTCCCACCCACATTAGGTTGTCAACCATTGTTGTGTAATACACGCTGATGACCTCAGCTGTTGAGCGTCTATAATTCACAATCTCTCTCTCCCGCCAACCATTGTTTTTTTTTCTTTTAAGCAGGGCTTAAAATTCTCAAATACTCATGCTAAATATATCAGGCTGCGCTCGGACCAACAAAAAGTTTTTGATTCAACCGACACTACAGCGAGCGAAGCGGCTGGTAAAGGTTAGTATCCACACGTAATCACTAGTTATTCTATCACTAAACAACGAAACACTGAAAAGACACCCAAATCTTTTCCTCGACATATAAACAGTACGTACGCTTTCAATATAATTGGCAGTGACGTCACACTATTAACAATTTAATGTAAAGCACCTGTCCCATGCACAGAAACTGGTCCGTTAATATTACGTTGTGAAGTATAACTGTGTGGTTACTTGCAATTACTTAAGAGAATCGTATACTACAGTTAAATTTCAAATGTGTACTTTTACGGTATGATCCATAAAACAATTTATTTTACAATCAGTAATAGATATGTAAATGCAGGGATTGATATAGTCGTGTCTCTTAATCCCTTTTTTGTGATAAACAGCGGATTTCTTGAAATGCTTTTGGAATATACTGCTGCTATTGTTATTATACACTATTGGGTTTGCATTATATGGACGGAGCTTTAAAAACATGGCGACGATGGTATAATTTCCCATAGCCCCTATAATATAGCGTGCAATTGTGAATTTTTTGATAATAAAATGAATAAAATTATAAGCACAATATGTGATTGGACTGATAAAAATCATCGAAAAAAGAATTTTCTCGAAGGGAAACATGTATTTAATGCCGGTCATATCATAAAATTAGGAAAAAATTCATGTGAAACAGAGTCTTCAAGTAAGGTGAATTTTAATGCTTTCTGATTACAAACTTCCGATTTAAAGAGTAATCCACATGAAATAAAAGTAGTAAATAGAGATATTATATCAATGCAGTGTTGATGGACGTTGCAAACATATTACTGAAACATTACTTTATTGCAGCAGGTAAGTTCCTAACCTAAAAATAGTCATCTGTCAAAATGTATTTCCAGTTTGAAGTTAAGTTTTTTTCTATCAAAATTCTTAATGTTATTTAATAATAATAACTATTCAATTAATAAATTAAGCTTTCAATATTAAGACTAAGTATAATATTTACTTACTTGGTAAAATATCTAATCATCTGCATTGAAAAGACGTGGTACTAATTACAACCTTTTTACAACTTTTTATTTGTTTCCATAATAAGTCATTTATTAATTTATTCAACGCTTTTTTTATTATTATAATAAAAAAAATCACGATTATCAGTATCGATTCACTGTACGATTCATAATCATGATCATCTGATTATAGTTGTAAGTTTAGCCGCCAGATAGAGTAGTCCATATAAAGAATCCCTATACAGAATCATGTATTTTCAACGCATGTATTTAATCATGATTAAAGTCAGGTATTCACAAATTTTTAGTTCAGCTACTTCTCGAGAAAAGTGTCTCCTCCTACGCTGTTCAGACATTGGAAAAAAATGTTACAACGTTCAGCCTCAAAGTAATTAAATTTTTTTTTCTGATTTGTCTATGACTGCCAGGAAGAGTGAGGATGTAGAAGTCGATTAGTCCCGACGCGACTAGTTGAACATGCATGAGTTCTACAGTAAATATTTGCATGTGTAGAGCTCACATGTTTACATATCTCGCAAGTACCTAGCGTGCCTCTCACACCGTTTTAATTTTCTACCCATGCATTTTCCAGTAATCAGAGAATAAACAGAACTAAAATTTTGTACGGGGATTTTGTGCATTTAAGGCCATTTTCACCGAACGTAAGTAGTTGTTCATTCGCCTCATTTGTTCTTCAGGTAACTATTCCTCCGAATAAATAGCGATAATTCAATTCACCCAAACATAATTAGGTTTACCACCGGTATAAATCTATTTTTTCTGACTTCGAGGCTATAAATATTTATTCGGCTGATAAAATAATAATGACCGCCACATAGATCATAATACCTCACCTATAAACGTGGAGTATTATGTCTACAGTTTGCTCTTGTGAATTTTTTTGTGTTGTTTATTAACATTTTGTGAAGTGTATAATTGTAAAACATTAAAGTTAGTGGAGGTTTTGTGCGCAATTAGGTTAGAATAAAACATTATTTTTTTGTGAAACTTTCTTTTTGACATTTATACTAACGCCATCGGTTGGATTTTTGCGTGAACGTTAAAATATTCAACAAAAAGAGCTAGGAGTATAGTGCAGTGTATATATTTTATTCTTCAACTAACTTTTCCACCTGATTATTTGCTTGGTGAATTGAAAGTAAATTTTATTCTAACGAAAAAATTTGTTCCAAGATTAGTAACTTCTATCTTTAATAGTGTTCGGTGAATATGGGCATAAAAGTAACAAAACAACGCAATATTGTTGTAATCTGATAATAAAATTGTAACCAAAATTCCACGTCTACCAAATAACTAAGGCAAGCCGTTCGTCGTTATAAACGCTGTATAACGACGACGACAACAGTTGATGCCAAAGGCATGCGAGCCAAGCAAGGCAAGCAGAGGCGAGAGCTCGCGTACAGCGCCTCTGCGTCCTTCCAAGGTTACATGTAGCTGCCGCTGCGAGTGTAGCGGTGCGCCGCCCCCTCGAGCTGCGCCCGACACGTATCGATCTCCCCCGCACGTACACACATATATACACGCGTTTATACAGCCGAGTTCCGAAAGGGGCATTGTTTGGGCCCACGCTTTATTCTATATATTATTCTCTCTCTCTCTATACATGGAGATGATTAATAGGCTGTAATACCGGGTCATTGTCAAAATTACAACTTTCCTGAATTGCATTTACGCATTACGATATACTTCTTACCGGAAGTATAACACCAACCACACTTTCTTTAAGGAGGTTGAGCCGTTTTACGAAGATAATGAAAAAAATCTGAAATAAAGTTTTTTTAATAGATTTTTTTATAACAAAATTTTCTGTAAAAAATCCAAAATCATTAAGAGATTTATAAAGTCAAAATTTAAAAAAAACTTTTACATGTAGTCTTATGGAAAATATTATGTCAACCTAGCATGCAAACGGTACGTTTTAATTTTTTGCAAATAACCAAATAATGTCAGCAGTTCCGAAAACTAACTATGTAAAGCATTGATGTCTTACGCATATTTTAATATTTCTTCCAATTTAATTAGGAGACTTTTAATCAATAAAAAAAATTATTAAACCTTAGCACTTTTCAATTATGGACTTTTATTCTTGACAATTTTAACTTTTTAATGATTTAGTTTTAATTTTTATTATTTTTAATTTCTTTTTTAAATTATTTACTGCAAATAATATGTAAAATACAAATATTTACATAAATTTATTTTTATTTTTTCTAACCTAACTTTGTACAAATTAATAGAATACTGAAATAATTAATAATATTAAAAAAAAATCATTTATTATGACAATAATTTATTGGTATCATCCGACTTACACCTTTTTGTAAAAATTTATTATGGAAAAGTTCCCATTTTTCGACGTACTTTTGATTGGGACTGTAACGGATCAACCTCCTTAAGTTTTTTGTTTGAATCGATTCCATTAATGCTGGGTTGCAGAACAGGTTGTCAAAAAATCCGATTTGACAATGACCTCAGATTGTGAACATACATATTTCTCCATATGGAAACCATAGTACAAGTTTCAAATCGATCCTGTTCGAAAAATAATTGATCGACTGCAACGATATTTTTCTTAAACTGTGTATTCATGTATTAGCATCGTTTTTTTGTAGTTTCCATTTCAAAACGTTTTTCAACACATTTTGATCAGATATTGAGATTGAAAATGGGTCTTTTTCTATACAGAACAATCATTTGTTTTTGAGTGAGTACTGTGAATACAATCTAATGTTCTAGAAGACAGTAATAGTATAAGAGCCAGTGATCGGCTACCAGTATGTATTTGACCAGACCTGAATTTTTACACAGTGAGTCTCCTATACCTACCGTACATGGAGTGGGGACTCACTAAGCCCAGAGTGGCCGCCGCGGCCCGTACTCAGGTGCGACAGGTACAAAATTTGACTAATTTTCAAAGTATTTGACCACGTCTGCCATTTGGAAATTTAATAATATATTATTATTGCTATTGAAAAATAACAATGGCAGACCATTATCGCGCGACAATCATCGTGGCAGACAGTTTTTTAAGTACTAAAAAATATGAAATTTTGAAAGGTAGGTATATTTTTCATCACGGATTATTATTCTATTTATTATTTCAAGCAAGTTTCGTAAATAAAATTTTTTTCTAAACTTTATAGTTCCAGAAATATTTAAAAAATTTAAAAAAATCAGCTGCTCTTTTGTCTTGTAGATCTGTCAGAAATAAACTAGTTAAGCATGCTTTAATTAATTTTTACATGAGGTGGAACATATTATGTAGGTGACCAAGGCGACGAATAGCAAATATCATATTGAATACTAGCCATTACGCGCGTCACCTCACGCGATATCAGAAATGTTATTTTTTTTATTTTACTATATCAAATCTCAATATTTTTGAAGTTGGAATGGTCCCGTCGCCCAATTGGTTGGAATTTTTTATTTGTTCCAAAACAAAAATAAAAAATGTCAAGAGAATATAAAAAATTATTTATGCCTATACCTATAAACAATATTTTTATTTTCACTTGACACTTTTTAATTTTGTTTTGGAACAAATAAAAAATTCCAACCAATTGGGCGACGGGACCATTCCAACTTCAAAAATATTGAGATTTGATATAGTAAAATAAAAAAAATAACATTTCTGATATCGCGTGAGGTGACGCGCGTAATGGCTAGTATTCAATATGATATTTGCTATTCGTCGCCTTGGTCACCTACATAATATGTTCCACCTCATGTAAAAATTAATCAAAGCATGCTTAACTAGTTTATTTCTGACAAATCTACAAGACAAAAGAGCAGCTGATTTTTTTAAATTTTTTAAATATTTCCGGAACTATAAAGTTTAGAAAAAAATTTTATTTACGAAACTTGCTTGAAATAATAAATAGAATAATAATCCGTGATGAAAAATATACCTACCTTTCAAAATTTCATATTTTTTAGTACTTAAAAAACTGTCTGCCACGATGATTGTCGCGCGATAATGGTCTGCCATTGTTATTTTTCAATAGCAATAATAATATATTATTAAATTTCCAAATGGCAGACGTGGTCAAATACTTTGAAAATTAGTCAAATTTTGTACCTGTCGCACCTGAGTACGGGCCGCGGCGGCCACTCTGGGCTTAGTGAGTCCCCACTCCATGTACGGTAGATATAGGAGACTCACTGTGTAAAAATTCAGGTCTGGTCAAATACATACTGGTAGTCGATCACTGGCTCTTATACTATAAGTTTGACTGCTCCTGATGAAAACTGTAATTATATCAATATACAATCTAAGGTCATTGTCAAATCAAATTTTTTGACAATTCTTTCTGCAACCCGGCATAAATCTTTTTAATTGTTAATGGATGACAGTCCAGCATTAAAATTCATTCTATATAGTACCTACATATTGTGTTCAAACCACAGTCATTACTAGAGGTGGGTGAGCAGTCAATTTTTCTTTTGGAGTCGAGTCTACATTTAACACGTTCGCTTGCATAGGTTTATGGTCATTGGAAATAGGTGATCAATGTACAGTGAAGAATGTTTTGGAGTCACCTCCACCGGTCATTACTCAGCGGTGGCCAGGTCACAAGATCTATTATATTTCACAAATTATTGATTTTCATGGTCGAATATTTAATCATTTACTTTGGATCAAGGGCAAAAATCGAGCATTAATTAGATACTGGACTCGAGAAGGAAAAGTTATAACCTACAAAAAGTGAATGAGCAAATCGTACCTAAATCATTTTACAACGAAACGTTTTCTGCCTGGATTAAACGACTAGATTCGAAACAGTTCAATATAAACAGTTCCGGCTTATCTACCATCGAAAATTTTATACCTTTATTTATTACTGGAGTTTATTTATTCCATTATTTTCTATTCGATTTTTCGATTAGCCGCACATCCCTAGTAATTAAAATATGAAAGATCTATATAACCCCTATTTATCATACTGGGACTATTCATTAACTCCAGCCTGCATAAATATAGATTGTAACGTTGATGTGTCAAAGGATTTAATATTTACCATATATACAATTTATATTGACAGTTAAAGGTTTAACGCATTGAAGATAATTAATCAGCTAAGGTCTAACGATTTTCCTTTAATTAGTAAGAGCTTATCAAATAGAAATTTAAATATTCTAATGACATATGTTCACCGAACGTAAGTAGTTACTTATTCGGTTCATTTGTTCTTCAGGTGACGATTCCTCCGAATAAATAGCATTATGTTTACCGCAAATATAAATCTATTCTGTCTTACTTCGAGGGTATAGGTAAATATTATTCCCTGATAAAATAATAATAATAACCTATTAACGTGGAGTATTAAGTATATCTATAGTCTGCTCTTGTGAATTTATTTATGTGTTGTTTATTAACCTTTTGTGAAGTGTAGTTGTAAAACAATAAAGTTGTGTGCAATTGGGTTAGGATAAAACATTATTATTTTGTGAAACTTTTTTTGACGTTTACACTAACGCCATCTGTCAGATTTTTGGGTAAACGTCAAAATATTCAATAAAAAAGAGCAAAGAGTATAACGCAGCGTATATTTATTTTTAACGCAGTTTTCTACCTGTTATTTTGCTTTGTGAATTAAAAGTAAATTTTATTCTAGCGAATGTTTTTGTTCCAAGATTAGTAACTTTTATTTTCAATAGTGTTTGGTGAATATGGGCATAAGAGCAAGGTCAGGCCGAGAAAATAACAATATTTATAATTTTGCCGAGGAGTGTGGTAGACTTGACTGAAATCTATAAAAAATTATATGCATATAAAAAAATATTAATTTTGAATTAGTACAGCAACAAGGCCCAATACTCCACACTCTAACTGCAATTTGAAGATTGAATCCGTACAGAACTTGATCCGAGCGAAGCCGGGTTCGCAGTGTGTATTCTAGAACATGCTGTCACGAGAAACAGTCTGTATATATGCAAACGAATAAAAAACGATAGCCCGCATACTTCCTTCAGTTCCTGTCGGAGATCGAATCCGGCACAAATTTGACATTTCAGAATTCAGATTAATGTTTGTGTCTGCTGGGTCTGTTACAGTTAAACAAGATGACGTAGTAAGCACTCGATACATGGAATACATAATATACAGTGACGTTTCCCATTCCTCTACAATTTAGTAAAACGACCAACTACTGACATTCGACAGTTACTGGGATGCCTATACAATAGAAATAGAGCATATTATTATGCCAGATAATATAATTATCTACAATAGTTTAATATACATATCATAGGTTCGTTCCAAGCAGCCAGCAAACGGTAACGAAACCGTCACCCGCACGCGCAGTAGCTCAAACGTGTTTTAAAATCGCCACTAACAGCTTTGTTTTACCTACTGCGCATGCGGGTGACGGTTTCGTTACCGTTTGCTGGCTGCTTGGAACGAACTTCATGTATTTCTATTAAATAAAAATAACAAACTGAGGCTTAAAGCCGCTGCACACGAGACTGGTTTTTACGCTAGAATTACTGTTGGGACCTGTGCTGGCTGGCGCGCTGGCCACGAGGATGGAAATGACGACACTGCAGCCTTGCGTGTGAGGTCACAAGATGGATTTCAAAATTAGAACCGAGGCTATTTTTCGCGGTAGTTTATCCGCTTGTTTTGATCAAGAACCAATTAGGAGACAGTATCGTGTCATGTGGACGACATGGGAAAACGCCCACATACAAACACTACGTCATAGTGTGTTCTGTTCACTTTTGTCAACATTCGAACTGTCACTGCGCGCGCAACAAACCCATCTACACATTCACAGCAAGCTTCAATTCATGCACCGTGTGAACTGAACACATAAAAGCCATCACGTTTGAAACCTAGCAGCAAAACCAGCCTCGTGTACAGCGGCCTTTAGCTATGTATGAATTAAAATGATCAGTATATAAAATTTGAATTTTCCCAAGTAAAATATTTATCCTGTTCAGTATATCATGAACACATTATAGGCCAGTGAACAATTAACGTAATTCAGAAAGTTCATATACAGTACTGGGTACTTAACTTAATGTGTTTAAGTAGATGTAATGCAGAAATAACAAATGCTTTGAAATGCCCTAATGCTTAAAAGTTTTTATAAATATTCAGCAGAAAGTGGATATTTACGGCTGGTACGTAACATTGAATGCGCAGGTGAACGATAATAATCATTAGATGTCAAAATATGATTAACAGGCGGCATCTATTTTTTTAAATTTATGAGAAAAATCTGTTCTCGTATTATAGTCCAGTAAAATGGTATATTTGGCACGCAAAAGGTCGAGTATTTATATTTTTTGATATGTTGTTAGTGTTCAGCTTGTACTCTAAAACACAAGTTTGCCAACTCGGCGAGCTATCGCGCACCTCTTGATATCGGAAAAACAAAAAAAATTTACCTTTTCCATATTTATTATTAATTATATTACCTGGACGGTTGGTACCTATTACAAAAAAAGTATTCTTATCAAATTTAAACTAGAGTGCAGTTGCTACAAATTGAGCTTTTAAACTAGCTCTATAGTAAAAATAGTGACAGATACAGGCTTTCAAAAAAACACGATTTTTTGAAAAAGTTGCGAAAATTGTAAATTTTTGTTGAATATCCTGAACTAAGGTATTTGCTTAAGCCAGCTTTATCTGGATTAATTTTAACTACTACAAACAAAGCACAATTGGTCGTTTCTATACGACCAATATTTCAAGTTTTTCAAAGAAAGAGTTAAAAAAATGATCGTGCAATAACGTCGAGCCATATGGACGTGGAAGAACTTGTAATTTTGTGTGTATCTCGTAAAAAACGCAAGCTAAGAAAAGATTGGATTCATCCTCTTTTTCTAGAACGGCACTCAAAAGCAGCGTTGCCAGACGTCCCGATTTTTAAATCAAAATTAAATGTCCTGCGCGGGACAGGCTTAGTACCGCTTTTCGGGGATAACTCGGGGATAACTTTAAAAGAAGTTAAATCTTCACAGAAATATCACGAATATGTACCTAATTCTTATAAATAATTATTCTCTTATTGTAAGTTGCAATTTGTAACACTCACTCCACAGACTATTGTTTGAAACGCCATATTTTTGTAATGAATAAAACTTTTTTGATTTTGATTTCTGTTTTTTTTTTTAATTCTGAAGACGAATAAGACTCAACTATTTAACGACAGGGTAAATCTGATTTAAAATATTATATTTTTATGAAAATACATTTTCTATGGCTATTTTTGTTATCTATTGTCACGTAAACGTAATTTTAATTCAATTAAAAAGATAAATAGGTATTTAAACTTGATTATATACGTTTTTTTACTATGTCCCGCTTTCGACAAAAGAATCCCGCTGTTTTCACTCAAAGAGTTCCAAAATCCCGACTTGGCAAAAAAAAAACTGGCAACGCTGCTCAAAAGGCTTATTTCATTCTTATTTTAAAGATGTTCGTAAATTTTAACTACACGAGAATGTCAGTGCAATCGTTTGATAACCTTTTGGAAAACATAAGAAATTCAATCAAGGGCACTGATACTCCTATGCGAGCTCCAGAAAGAAAAATTGGTCTGGCTGTCGACAAGTGCGCGGTGACTAAAGGCAGCCACATACATTCGCCTACATTAGCTCTGGCTGCGCGGCGCACGCAGTCAATGGGCTACCGTGCAATCAGGCACGCTTTATGGCTGCCACAGCCGGGAGTTTGTGGCTGCTTAAGTGCGCGGGCTCCCATACACCGTCATATGTTCGACTGGCTGCCGCAGCCAAGCTGCCTGGTGCGCGGGGGCACTAATCGGATCTCATCGTGTAGGAGCGCCATTTTACTTATACTTTCATCGGTGTTTATAATCGCCTATATATAAATATAAGATCTCGATGTTTCTCATGGCCAGTGTAAGGCGGCGTATGGTAGATCCGAGTTGGTCGGATGAGGGTGACAGGCTATAGCTCGTGCGCAAGCAAAGTGGAAAGGGGAGGAAGAAGAAACGTCTCACAGCCCCTGACGCATGTCTTGCAAAATATTATTATAGCCTATAGGTATAGTTTAATCAATTCCATATACAGTGTCTGTCTTATAAGTTGTTTTACAAAAGGACCCCGCACAAACCTTATGGGATTGGTTCTCGGTTAAATAAATCGAAAATAGTTTTATTTTATAGTTTAAAGGTCATTAAGAAAAAGTAACCATGGGTCTACAGCCTAAAAACCAATAGATTTTTGGCTACAGATATGTTTGGCGAGATTTTAGATAAAGGGATATCCATTGAATTCACAAACATGTTATGCATGTTCAACTTTTGTGCTCTTTTTTAGAAATAGAAAAATAGTCGAAAACTAAGTAATGTTGGAAGGTGTCACCTGTATAAAATAATAATGTCATACTCGGATTCAGCGCACACGCAAACATATTTCTAGAGCTTAGGATTTTTTAAAATTATGAATTCAATGTATATCCCTATATCTAAAATCTCGCTAAACATTTTTTTCTTAGTTACCTTTAAACTATAAAATAAAAGCATTTGCGATCAATTTAACCGAAAACCAAATCCCACAAGGTTTGTGCGGGGTCCTTTGCCGATTGTTATTTGACATATATTTCTAGTATGATTATTTGAACCTTTTTATATAACCGTTTAGTCTCAAAGATATTCGAAAATTTCAGTGAAATCGGAATACAAAACAATTACCAAATTAACTCGAAGCATGTTGAGGAACGCACGACAAATCAATAGATTTTTTTGCACAAATTACTTCGGGGATCTTGAGAAATGAAAATATTACGAAATTGTGAAAAATGATACCAATACAAGCAGTTTCGTTTTAGCTACTGTGCAAGACGGTGACGGTTTCTTGTCCGTTCTCTGGCTGCTTGGAACATACCTAGTATTGCGTTGTAGGAAAACAAGTCAATTTTTTTTTAATATAGATTTTGTTGGCTTTTGTTTAAACAAGTCAATATATTTTTTTAATGCGACAAACACCCTGTATACAAACAACATAGGATCGAGATCAGATATTAAATGTAAACAAGCATTGTGTTATTGAAAAGAACACACAGACTATGCTTTACAATCACTTATTGACCTTCAATTTCAAAATTGAAAATAAATGGTTTCGCTTTCTTTAATTTAAATTGAAAATAAATAAAATGTTAAAAAAGTATATCGCATGAACGTTGCTGTTAACGTCATTTTCGTCTACAATTTCTTAATTTTTCCCTGTCTGTTTTCAAGAAAACCGTATCTTTAATCAGTAAGCAGGTAATATAAGTATATTATACATATAGTAATTACTAATTAGATATGCCGCGAATAGCTGTTATAGCGAATAGTCGAATACCAATAAATTAATTGCCGTTCCATATGGCGAATAATCGAATAAGTCGCCATTATTATTCGACATAAAAAAGGAATATAAAAATAATGTATTTGTTATCTTAAAAAAAACTTCAGAGAAGTAAAAACTTCGTTCTGTGCTAAATTCAAAAATTAAGGCGACTGGATCTCAAGATTATAACTTAAAAAAAAAAGAATTTCGAGGCAGACAAGAAATTGAAATCAAGCTCGAAATTCTGTGCCTAAGACGTCGAAAAAAAATGAATTACGAGGCAGACAAGGAATTGAAATCCAACCTCGAAATTCTGTGCTTATAAAAGCTACAAGAGCAACAGCAAAAAAAAAATGCAAAGACGACGTTCGCATAACTCATTTAGTTACTACTAAAAAAACGCCGTGCACTTTTTTTTAACAAAAACGGAGGAGGTTCTCAAGTCGACGCGTATATTTTTTTTTTATTTTTTTTTTTTTTTATTTTTTGCTGTTGCTCTTGTAGCTTTTATAACCACAGACTTTCGAGGTTAATGCAACTTTCGCCATCTCTGATATGAGCCTATATACATTATTTCGCCCACCAGTCACCACTTGTCCAACGAACAGTTAGTTCCGAGTTTTACCGACTGGACGGATGTGATTGATTACATAAACCAACTGACTGCCAGCTGGACATACAATAATGAAGATTCATTAACAAACGAATAACAGTTTATCCTATTCCATGACGGAAATATTACATGGTGTGCTCATATCTCTCTTTAAAATAATACCCAGGGCTGACAACTTGAAAACGAAAAATCGTTTCACGAGTGGTTGCACATCACTCTTCCTTGTAGCACTGTATTCGCAGTTCGGAATCCTTTCAAATTGCAAATTGACAGCTATATGAAAATTACTTATTTCAAATAATTAATTAGTTTTTTCATTTAATTATTATTTTATATAATACCAGCGGTCCCTCCCAGTTTCACCTGGGTGCAAAAGAACGAATGGGGGGAGGGACATGAGTGCGTTCATCTTCCTTTACCGAGATGGATATTGTGTCTAAATTTCATGATGATCAGAGTTAGCCTTCAAAAGTTTTTGTCGGACGGACAAATTTTGAGTTACATTTTGCAACATTTTTCATTGATGCTCCGCTCCTATTGGTCGTAGCGTGATATTATGTAGCCTATAACCTTCCTCGATAAATGGGCTATCAAAAAAAAAAAAAATTAATTTGAACCAGTAGTTTCTGAGATTAGCGCGTTCAACCAAACAAACAAACTCTTCAGCTTTATATATTAGTATAGATATGTTACCTTTATAACAAACTATTAAACTGATACAAGTTTTGTCACATAATGATGAATTATATTGAGTCATAGTTGTCATCATTAATTATATCAAAATTTGATTATTCCTTATACATGAACAAATAACGGAAACCAAATATTTCGTTCTTATATCCTTTGTGTTAATTGCAAACAAGAATTTAAAAAATGTATTCATACACAAACGGCTGAGTTTAGGCGCCATATAATGACGTCGAAGTTGGACCTAGCCAGTACATCACATTCGCGCGTACATAAAAAGAGGTATGTCTACGGAAAGAGATGTATATACCAGTTATATATTATATACGACATTGCATGGTTCAAGTCTAAAGAACCAGTGAACGTGATTCAACTACAGGCAGTCAATCAGCCGAAGGTGTCTAGCCATGAAATATCTCCGTAGCGGGATTTAATTATTCTATATTTAAAATTACATTAAAAACACACTTTTGGGATTTTTTTTCTTATAAAAAAAGTTTCCGAAAAATTCCTAAACAATTGTTTTTTTATCTATTTGCAACGTAGATCAAACCCTAAAAAATGCGAGCGGAGATCATTAAAGTCAATTGAAGAACATTTTTTTCAGGCTACATCGGATAATGTGCAGGAATCAAAAAAAAAAGAAAAACGAGATACTAGTAATCTTCATTTCATTCTTATCAATTTGTCAAACAAATGAGATAAAAACGAGATTTGTATACGTAGACGCGAGTAATTTTTATCCTTGTCGTTTGGGGTGGAGTTATTTTCCACTTGTCAAAATGACACGACGCCGGCCGCCCACACAGTAATAGGCAACCGCTGCCACTAGGCGCAAACATTCCACAACAATATATCGCGATCTCAAACCAATTTTCTTGTTTATTTACTGCGAATCCAAAAAAGCATTTCACAACATAAAGAAAATAATAAACAAAAGGTGAACTTGTTTACAACACAAAAATTAAATTTAATACAAAACTATATTATTTTATTGAATCAAAAAATTATATTGAAAATTTAAACAATACCGACCGCACCGCCAATTTCTTTATTTTGGTGAAATATGCTATTCAACTTGCATCGGGGATCCCTCAGACATTAGTATATTTTTGCCATATTACAGTGGTCTCCGACGCCATAGGTCAATAAAAGGTTGAAATAAAAGTAAAAGAGATTTAAAACAGAAGTTTAAACGGTTGCCAACTTATAGGCAATTCATATGAAAAGTTCAACTTTTAGCACAAAAATTAAGAATAAAAGAAATAGTAGAAAAACAGGATTTATGTTACAGCACTACGGAACACCCAAACCAATATTACTCAACACTAGCTTTTGCCCGCGGCTTCGCTCGCGCCAAGTTTGATTTTGATTGATAAATTTATGGTTTAGCCTTTTAGTTTTTTAAATGATGACTTTGTAGAATTTTTTTATTGTTCAAGCGCAACAAATTTCAAAATTGATGACATTCACGTGATCAACGTCCCGACAAACCTTGAAAATGACACCCATGTTAATTTTTATACTATTTACCGCTTTTCTGCCTCTGAAGGGCTTGTTTTTGAAAAAGCACGAAACACGTGTTTATTTACCTGTTGACAGGAGTAATCCTGCGCATTTTCGAAATGATCTATGCAAATTTTGAACCAAAGTTAAATGCTTATAGGGGTTGAATTTCCAAAAATCTGTTTTTAGTGGATGCCTACGTTCTAATAACTGCTATCTGTGTGCCAAATTTCAGCCCAATCCGTCCAGTGGTTTGAGCTGTGCGTTGATAGATTAGTCAGTCAGTCACGATTTCCTTTTATACATTTAGATTAATGATTAAAAGTGGGACATGACTTCTATCTATAATTTCATTTTCTTGTAGGTTTTTCAAATATATTTTTCTATTTCTAGACAAATCATAAAAGTATGTACGTAAACGTAAACGGCTGACCCGATTAATTAAACTTGATGCACTATTATTGAAGATGGGCACATGAGAAACGTAATACATATGGCAGCAGGTATATACTGTGCGCTCGGCTAAAGAAGACAGGTGGGGAAAGGGCGAGAAGTCGCTGATGTATCCTATTGTGTCCCTTATTGTCTAGAAGCGGTTTCAGGATCATTACCGTTTACTAATATAAAATGCATGTGCGCTCTTCTGCAATGGTCATAGAACTATATTCCATAGACCAGTCTTCTTTTAAAATTCGTGCAGTAGCTACTACCTTAGTTATGATTGGTTTTTCCCTTCTGATAGCATGCAACCATTTCTTTATCAGTTCCAAATCCTTTGGTAACACAAAACCTTTATAATTTGAGCATTGATAAACACAACACATCGGCATTGTGAATGATTTATTATTTTCAATAAACTTATTTTGTACACAGTACTATGAACGGTCCACAAATCGAGGTGGTTATATAGCTGGCGCCTCTAGCGGTCAAGTTTGGCAGTGCCAATTTTTATCGGTATCTAAATTTGTGCTCAGGATAAGATATGGTTGCTGTTAAAATACATTAAACGCGGATTAAAATTAGTACATAGTAACGAATAGAATAATAATTCAAGAGGGATTGCTAAGTTAAAAAAAAACTCATCGGGGTAGTTTCTCGGAATGCTTTCCTTGTAGGTTATCTTCACCATCGCATATAAAAAACGGAACGCATCGGGTTACATACACAAAAATAAAATAAAAAACAAAAACGTCTGTAATTTTAGACGATAATGCACTCAAAAATCGACCTGCAGTAATACGGAGCTGCTTCACGTACGATAAATGAAATACAATACCTATTGCAATTTCAAAATACAAAATCAATGTATACATAAAAATAAAAAAAACCGGGTGCGAGCATGTACCTACGCGCGTTATAAGTTATAGTTCTTTGGTGTGATTAAAAACTAATTTTTAATATGCATGTAAATACTTTGCCAGCACAATTCACTACGGAAACTACATATTCTACACTCGCAGATTAAAAAAATTTAGCTTATGATGCTCGTCAATAGGTGGCCATCTATCGGCGAGCATCATAAGTGGTCTCATTTTGGTTCACTGGGATCTTTGTCTTCCTATACTAATATTTTAGTCAATGCTGAAACGACAAAATGTTCGTATGTTCGATGGATCTAACACACATGGCTAATGTGGAAAATGTTTTAAAAATTCAAAAATATTAGGGTAATAGATTTTCTAGTTTTCTATACTAATATTATAAAAGTGTATAAAGTTTGTAAGTTTGAATGTAGGAGGCAATCTCCGAAACTACTCATCCGATTTCAAGTGTTTTCACCAATATTTAGAATGTACCTTCAGATGGATATTGACTATATATATTATCGCGTTAAACTAAAAGCGCTTTTCGTGGAGACCAAATTTGCAACACGAAGTCGACGAAAACACAGTGGCAAGCTACAAATTCGGGGGAAGCCGGACCGGGCCGCTATAGTATTTTATAAATTCTCAGATTTTCCAAGCCGACTTTAAGCTTCCCTGACCTTCCAGAATGTAGGCATCCCGTGAATCGTGTTTTTCTGGCAACAATTTTTTAATTCACAACGAATGAAATTAATTGTGCAAGTAACCTCAGAATATGCATATTATGTGTGCTTGTGCATATAGGTACATAAAATGTGTGTAACAGCAGTCCCGACTTAATGGTGCGGTTGACAAGGGAGGAGGATATATTATGCACACTATTTTGTACAACTGTCGTTTGTATACAAGTATGGTGTGAGCTTGTAGAAGCTATAAACTAGTGAGTAATTGGAAAGGACTTTGCCTCCCTTGCAATAACCCTCGGCTCATACTAACTGACTGATGCCAGGTTTTCCTTGGTTGTATAGTAACGCAACGATTATCACATATCCGCATAACATAACCCCTGAACACAGCATTGGAATCCAGAGTAATTACCCAATACAAATCGGTAAAACAGTTCATTTTCACGACAGACGCAAAAAATCTGTTTCGTGTATTAATCCTTAATAGTTATTTTTCGTTCGTAATAATAATTTAATAAGTACCCTCAAATTATATTATGAATGACAAAATAAAACACAAAAAAACTCGGGTCGCAAACTATCTGTTATATACAGTGTTCTGGACTAGAGAATACAATCCCGAGCATGTTTTTCAATCCCGGGATTACGGGATTTTTGATGCGTAATCCCGGGATTAGACTATGTGGTTTCTAATTGGGCTCAAATGAAAAAAAAACTTCAGTAATTTTTTAAAAAATGTTTTTAATATCGTTGCGCAACACAAATCACAATATAGTAAGAAAAGAAAATAGACAAAACAAAAAAAAAACTTTACTTTTGCAAGAAATCAAAAAGACAACACAAAAAAAACTATTTAGAATTTCGAAAACACAATCGCAAAAATATCAAAGCATTCAATGTTTGACTTCCAAGCTTGCTTCGTAGTTTATTGCCAACATAAGCAGCAACTGAAAACGCTCGCTCAGGTTCTACGCTAGTTGGAGGAATAGACAATAGAACTTATATGCTGTTTCTAAGTGATATCCACGATCTCCTCCATTTTCGAACAGGCTTATTTCACGTCTAATACTATTTGCCAACCCCGATTCATTTTAAGGATTGTTTTTTGTCGTTATGTAATAAATAATATTAATATAATTTAGGCAAGGTAATTTTTAAGGCGCAACGGATTACGGAATGCAAACTAGATCTGTTTGTGGCAATCCCGAAAATCCCGAGATTAGCAAAGTACAGTCCCGAGATTTTCGGGGCCAGAAAACGGCCGGGATCCCGGGATTGTATTCTCTAGTTCTGGACACTATTTTTCCATCATTGCAGACAAAAATTTAGAAGAATTCAACAAATATTTGAAGTTTTGCTAAATGTCAATTTCCGGCGTTACACTAAGCTGAAGGTGAGAAAATAGCTGTTGCTTATAAGCTTATAATATTTCATATTTTTTTACCTCGAGACAAAACGAGCTCTAGATCGAAGGACATGCCAAAAAAATTAGTTCAAGAGAGGAAATACGAAAAATAGAGAGGGTTCTACTGTATAACAATTCAAATTTTGAATCCTGTATACTTACATTATACAAAACGTTTCATTCTACAATATTTCGGAAAACTGTGCTTGAAATCAACAGGCATTAAACACACTTTACTTGTGCTGTGTTGCTTTATACTACCTATAGGAGCATCCCTTTGAACAGGACGCACCCTAGTTTTAATACTGTATACATGCCATAATGTATATACATATGTATCAACCCTGTACAATAGAGCCGTGCCCTTTGTGCTGAAATTGCTATATATATGGGCTAAAGCAAGTTAACCACTGGTAGCGAATGACTTTATGATCGATTACAATTTATCTTCAAATCATTTTTAACACGCTTACAGGTAATCAAAGGCATTTCATGTAAAATGTAGCCAAGTCTGAACGAGAATTGATATCTAAAAGGGTACCAAGTTTTCTCACACGTTTCATCTATATATACTATAGCACGGCAGTGGAAGGATTTCTGGTAACGTAGGTCCATTCCCACCTGTGAATAAATAAAAGAAAAAAAAGACGGACAGATTTCTCAAAACGGTGGATTGTTTGGGCTGTACCGGTGTTATTTTGGGCCCATAGTGATCAGAGAGGGTACAGCTCCACTTCTTCTACTGTTCTGAGAAACTGGTGCAGAAATGTAACAAAGAAAAGAATATGCAATTGGTCGATAACAATTATATTTCATAATCACTTCAAAAAAAACGTGTCGGTGGTAAGGTACAAAGAAATCTGATTTACAAGTACATTCTTAATATTAACAATATCATTTGATCATGATTGACAATTAGGAACTGGGGGTAGAACCCTGACGAGGTGATCACTTAATTATCTAGGGAAGTACATTTAATAAGGTTGCTTAAAAAATAAAAAAAAATAATAAAACGTGAAAGAGGAAAAGAAAACTAGGCGTGAGCGTCATACCTTTTTCTGAAGAGTACTTACTTACACTTGAACAATACTTATTCTAGGAATACTTTACATAATTCGTGAGTGACTACGGGTATTTAGGCGCTTCATGGTAGTACAATGAAGTCTAAATTCGGTTTGGAGAAGAAGCTTGAAGATGATTCTGTGGTTTATTCCATGAGCGTCCTTTTCATGCGACCACACCGAATCACGGAAAACAACTTAATGTTTGTTATTTTTCCCGTAACTAATCAATATTGATTTTAATTAT
This sequence comes from Xanthostigma xanthostigma, assembly GCA_963575645.1. Lineage (NCBI taxonomy): Eukaryota > Metazoa > Arthropoda > Insecta > Raphidioptera > Raphidiidae > Xanthostigma > Xanthostigma xanthostigma. The sequence continues at coordinate 30,372,206 of OY754469.1, read as the reverse complement.
TTCAAACCTAACAACTATTGTTTGTCACTTTTTCACTTTTAAAAATCACAGATACCGCGTATTTAGAGTCAGACGACTGGATCACACGATAGACACACTTATGTTTATAAGTCCAAGCCACGCGATCCAAATCGTACCGCGCATGCAATACCCGCGAATTTAGTGATTTGATTTCCTTATTTATTTATTTTATTATAATAATTTTTATGCTAATATTAAAAAATTGTCGCGGTGCTATGGCACCACGTGACAGGCTCCCCCTCTTTAGTGATTAGGAGGTACTCCGCTATACTACTAACTGTACATACAACAAGAAATTCACAACAATGAATTTATCTTTGTTGTAACTAAGTCAACAATCACTTGACAATCTACCATATCCCATACTATGGCAGTTGAAGTGTGCTCTTCATAAATAAGCTCTAATTAAATTTAACTAATCTAAATTGATCTAACGAGATGAAACAACCACCGATAATACGGAAATTATGGGGTCGTAACCTGACTGGCTGAAGGAGACAGCTTAAACGTTAGACGAAATTGGGCCTTAGGAAAGCGCCGGAATGTAAACAAGGACAAGCTTATAATCTAAAACAAAGGACGAGAATAACGAAATAACACAGGGAGAATTCTTTATTTAGGAAAATAAAGCATAACTCAGGTACGAAAAATAACTTAAACTTTTATTGTTAGTAATAACCTAACCTAACAACACTTGACGTTTGACAGATGTCAGCTGTCTGACATTGAACTTGAAATTAAACTAGAGGGCAATGACCTCGGGTGAATTTTTCAATTGTTAACAGACGGAATTTTCTTCAGATGTTCAATATGAGATTTAAACATCTTTTTGGAGGATGGATCTTGAAGGATGCAGCTAACAGGACTCGTAAATTCTAAAATTACACGGGGATTACTGTAACGAGGACAAAGTTTGAGGTGAAAATTCGGTTTCATTTTGTTATAATGTAACCTTTGTACAACAAAATCGCCGACTTGAAACTTCGACTGCAACGAACGGTTTTTATTGAAATATTTCGCTTGTAGATCATGTGATTTTGACAGAGCTAGGCGAACTTGATTTTCGGAAGGCAAAGCGTCTTGTTCCCACACAGATGACAAATTCCATTGTAAATCGAGTGGAAATTTGATTTCTCTTGACAAAAATATCTTACAAGGTAAATTTTTAATACTTTCATGATATGAAGAATTATTGGCGAAGGTTATGTGATTTAATAACAAGTCCCAACTGAGATGATCGTCAAACTTTTGTTGAAGTAAAATTGACAGAGCAGCTCTAACGTTTCGTATTACTCTTTCTACAGCATTGGACGAAGGATGATAAGGCGAACTGTGAATGACACGTGAACCCCAGGAAGTACAGAATTCATTAAACTTGTTTGACGTAAACGAAGTCGCGTTATCGGAAACTATTTTAGTTGGTGGACCATACGTGGCAAAGACTTGATGCAGACATTTTATTATCGACGTGGAACTGGAATCAGGAATCGCGTAAGTTATTAACCACTTGCTGTAACTATCCAGAATTAGAAGAACATATTTATTCCCGGAATGTGATTTGACAAGCGGTCCCATGAGATCAATGTAAATTTTATCCCACACAGATTGTGGAGGATTAGACGACATAACTACTTTATCAGGATGTTGATCTGATTTATGCGTTGCACAGAGCATACAATCTTTAATAAATTGACGAACCTCAACAAACATGCGCGGCCACCAAAATCTTCGTGATATTGAACGATACGTCTTCGTGACTCCGGGATGACTGGCGATTTGTGAATTATGAAACTGTTCCAATATTTCTTTCTTGGAGGCGGACGGAACAACAATACGTCGACGACGGTTGCGGCCTACGAGTCGAACCAGGAAATTCTTGTGAATAGCGAAATTTTTCTGAGGTAAACCTTGATTAATTTGACTTTTAAGGCGGTTTAACTCAGGATCTTGATCTTGCAGGATATTAAGTTCGGTAAACGGATTTTTAATTTCCGTAATGGGATTGAGAAAATTTGATTGTATTGCATTTTTCTCAGAAGTTTCGGATTCAGCTACCAAACGGGATAAACAATCGGCAGTACAATTTACTTTACCGCGAATATGTTCGACTTTGAAACTGAAACGACTGATGCGAAGTAACCACCTACCTACACGACCTAAGTTGCGGGGGTGCTGAATTAACCATTTGAGACAGGAACTATCTGTCTGAAGAATAAAAGTTTGATGCGAGAGGTAAGATTTCATTTTTTCCATAGCCCAAATACATGCTAAAGCTTCTTGTTCGTACGTACTGTCTTTCTTCTCGGCGGATGTCAAACGTCGGCTTGCGTACTGGATCGGGTGTAGACCATCTTCAAAGGATTGTAAAAGAACACAACCAACATGATTTTGACTGGCGTCGGTTTGCAGAATGAATTCACGTTGAAAATCGGGAAAACGTAGAACTGGTGAACTTGACAGAGCTTCACGAAGTTTGCGAAAAGACTGAATATGCGTTTCCGTTAAATTATATTTGACATTTTTCTTCCGTAGATCATTGAGTGGCGACATTATCTGAGCGTATTCGGGGATAAACTTAGCGTAATAACCAACCATTCCAATAAACGTTTGAAGCTGTTTCAAATTCTTCGGAATTGGCAAATTCTTTATCGCTTCCACTTTGTCGGGATCCATGGAAAGACCGTTGCTTGAGACACGATGACCCAGGAAGTTGAGTTCGCTTTGGGCGAATTTTATTTTATCCGGATTCACGGTAAGATTAGCTTCTTTTAGACGTCTTAACGTTTCTCGAACGTGTACCATATGAGATTCCATATCGGGACTGTATATTAATAAGTCGTCGAAAAATACAATCACAAACTTGTATCTTAAATCGGCAAAAATGTCAAACATCAGACGGTTTAGAGCACTAGGTGAAATAGATAGCCCGAACGGAGCCTTATGAAATTTCCACTGGCCTTCAGGAGTGACGAACGACGTTAGACTCTTCGATTTGTCAGATAATTCAACTTGGTAAAAGGCGCTGTTTAGATCCAACGTGGTGAAAACTTTGGCGTTTTTTAAGCACTGGAAAATGTGCTCAATCGACGGAACAGGAAAACTATCCATGACAACCTTTTTGTTTAACTGGCGATAATCAATACAAAGTCTATAACCTCCACTTGATTTCTTGACAAGAAAAGCCGGTGAAGCGTAAGGGGATTTACTAGGTGAAATAACGCCTTTATTCAAAAGATCACTAATATGTTCCCTCATTATTTTAGCTTGAGGTGGGGAAAGTGGATACGGGGCCTTTCGGACTGGAATATCGTCAGACAAATGAATTGAATATTTGTAATTTTTAGCTTGACCTAGTTCTTCGGTAAGAACTTCTGGAAATTCTGCAAGCAAACTACTAAAGTTGGCCGCATTTGAATCTATACTGGTAACGTGATCCAGGGAGAAGGTTTTGGACGAAGCGGGTAACGGTACAAAGGGAATGACGTGAGAGGAATCGAATTTGAAAGAAAGATTATTCTCGGTACAATTAACGTTCGCACCCATTTTGCATAAAGAATCATAACCTATTATGACGGGATACGACAGAGCGTCGAGAACTAGGAAATCAATCTTCCAGGTAAATTTACTAATAGTAATGACTACTGTTAACGTGAAATTAGATCTCGCGATAGAACTGTTGGCTACTTGGGCATAAGAAATCGAATTTGTGATCGTACCTATTTTTAACGATGACAAATAATTAGCAAGTTCGGAATTGATGTAGTTCTTGGTAGAACCGGTATCAAGCAGTGCCGAAGCTCGAATATGTTGAAAGTAGAGATAAACTAGAGGGATCGTAGAGCTACTTGATTGACTTGGGGAATTATAGGAATAATTCGGGACGGGAGAAGTCAATCGAATAGACGTATTTACAGGAGAGGACAAGTTAGCTGGAGGGGGGTGGTTTGAAAGGGGTGACTTATTAACTAATGTGGTTAACCGGGGAAAGACATTAATTTGTTCTACATCTTTCGGTTTACTAGAAATTTTGACAACGCTATCTCACCCTTGAGAGGGCAGGATAGCCTTAGGTTCAGAAGGAGAAGGACGTGGGGGACGAACCGGACACTGGGCTATAAAGTGACCTGGTTGTTTACAATATCGGCAACAAGGGGAAAAATTAGGAGCGACAAGTCCGGTCGAATTGGGGTGAGTGTACGTTTTACGTTGACGTTCAACTACTCTCAAATGTTTTATAAGCTGGTGAAGCTCAGCTAAACAAGTTGGGGTATCTCTGAATTGTAGATAATTAAATGTGGATTCGTTTTGGTTAAGCCAAATGCGCGCAATTATCTCCGATTCAGACAGGCTAGGACCCAATAATTCGACGTATTTCAAGACGTCTTCAGCATATTCGGGAAAATTCTCAGAGAGGTTCTGACGCCTACTGATATAGCGTTCTATTAGCATAGCCCGATCTATAGAAGTGGTGAAATGGTCTAGAATAAGATTTTTGAGCTGTGTCCATTCGAGTTCAGAATAGACATTAAGTCTCCACCACTGTCGGAGGGGTCCGTCAGTCTTAGTGCCTAAACTCTTTAACAAAATATGAAATGGAACTAAAGCGAATTGACTCACGTTCTCGATTTCTAACAGGAATTGTATCAAAATGTCAAGATCTGTACCTGTAGCGGTAGGTACGTTACGCAACAAGTCCCGGATATCGCCCATATTTGCATGCGAAGCGGTATGATTTGGAACGGAAATAAGAATTGGCTCGGACTTACTCGGTGAGTGCACTGGAGGATCGTCCATCGCCGGCGGAGAGTCTGGAAGTTCAGCGGTGGTCGGAGGCGGACCTGGAGATTTGCTTTGGCCGGGTGTCGGCGGAGACTTTGGGCTGCGGCAGGACTTATGGCGCGGCATGGTCGACTGGAAGACGTGGAATCGGACAGGAACAGGACTCAGGAATTAACTACGCTCCTTGCTACCAATTATAGCACGGCAGTGGAAGGATTTCTGGTAACGTAGGTCCATTCCCACCTGTGAATAAATAAAAGAAAAAAAAGACGGACAGATTTCTCAAAACGGTGGATTGTTTGGGCTGTACCGGTGTTATTTTGGGCCCATAGTGATCAGAGAGGGTACAGCTCCACTTCTTCTACTGTTCTGAGAAACTGGTGCAGAAATGTAACAAAGAAAAGAATATGCAATTGGTCGATAACAATTATATTTCATAATCACTTCAAAAAAAACGTGTCGGTGGTAAGGTACAAAGAAATCTGATTTACAAGTACATTCTTAATATTAACAATATCATTTGATCATGATTGACAATTAGGAACTGGGGGTAGAACCCTGACGAGGTGATCACTTAATTATCTAGGGAAGTACATTTAATAAGGTTGCTTAAAAAATAAAAAAAAATAATAAAACGTGAAAGAGGAAAAGAAAACTAGGCGTGAGCGTCATACCTTTTTCTGAAGAGTACTTACTTACACTTGAACAATACTTATTCTAGGAATACTTTACATAATTCGTGAGTGACTACGGGTATTTAGGCGCTTCATGGTAGTACAATGAAGTCTAAATTCGGTTTGGAGAAGAAGCTTGAAGATGATTCTGTGGTTTATTCCATGAGCGTCCTTTTCATGCGACCACACCGAATCACGGAAAACAACTTAATGTTTGTTATTTTTCCCGTAACTAATCAATATTGATTTTAATTATTTCAAACCTAACAACTATTGTTTGTCACTTTTTCACTTTTAAAAATCACAGATACCGCGTATTTAGAGTCAGACGACTGGATCACACGATAGACACACTTATGTTTATAAGTCCAAGCCACGCGATCCAAATCGTACCGCGCATGCAATACCCGCGAATTTAGTGATTTGATTTCCTTATTTATTTATTTTATTATAATAATTTTTATGCTAATATTAAAAAAATTGTCGCGGTGCTATGGCACCACGTGACAATACATATAAAAAATCTCGTGTCACGATGTTCGTCCGCGCTAATCTCCTAAACCACTGATCCGATTTCAATGAAATTTTGTAAATGTGTTTTGCTTGATGCAACTTACGCTATAGGATAGTTTTTATTAAATATTTTGTACAAAATTACGGTGTTTTCTCAAAAAAACTGTTTTAGTACCATGTAACGACATCTGATACAATTTACTCAAAAACTATTAGTTCAGAAGCAAACAAAAAAGCTCTTTTAGTTCCAAGTAGCAACATCTGATAGAATTCGGTCCAAGCTATTAGTTCAAAAAGGAAATCTGGTAGAATTTGCTCAAAGATATTAGTTCAAACGCCCGCGCTGGGTCGCAAACGAAATACATTTTGCAAAATTATATCTACCGTACCCGGGTGAAACCAGGGCGGACCGCTAGTTTAATTTAACACAAAACATGAAAATTTGCCAACTGAAAACTTGGCACCCTTTTAGATTTCAAATCTTTCTCACGTTTATATTTTTAATAGGACATCGACGCAAGGCTTGACTACATTTATACATAACATGTTCTTGACGAAATTTGAAATATGTTTGTAGGATAATACTATACGGACATAAAAGTTTCAATTCGGCCGTGCTTGTCGCGACACATGTCCACCAGTTTGAAGTTTCTCTTAGATTTATCCCTGGTTAAGACATACTTTCAAATCTTTGTTTAACATTTGATTAGTCTTCAATAAATAAAATTATCCACCAATTTTTTAGGCAATAGGAATATTGACAAAATATAAAATTATAAATCAATAAATTAACGTTTCGATCCGGATTTATCTCTTCTTCAGAATTGAGCTAAAAATATAAAAATTAATTATTAATTAGTTTCTAACAGAATTCAATTTGATTTTTTTTTTATATTTTAAAAAAGTCTCAAACTGAATTCTATAATTAATTAATTAATAACTAATTTTTATATTTTTTTATATTTTCAACTTAATTCTGAAGAAAACCCAAATCCGGACCCAAACGTTAATTTATTTGAATTATGATTTTATATTTTGTCAATATATTGTATGAAAAATCGGTTGATAATTTTATTTATTAGGCCTATTTTCGTCTAAAATTTCCCGCTAAGTTGGAAATCGTTCAACGAACTTCTTTGAATTTTACTAGTGGACCGGATAGTTTAACATTATTCCTGCTCCAGCCAAATGTTAGCGGCTGTTGTATTCTGAATTCGATTATGCTAACGCGTCAGGGATAGATTTTTAGTTAATATAAATAAATGTTTCTCTTGGGATTCGCGTGGAATGTTTAAGTAGTGCAGCCGTGAAATTGCAAGCAGGGAAAAAGCGGGACGCATTCCTTGTTCACGCATTGTTCTTTCACCAACCAGACGCTGGGTAAGTGCCGAGCACTCGACACCACGCTCACACTGCATACATTCGGCAAACCAATTTACGTAAAAGCATTCGGAGCTAGTGAAACGGTGAGCACTAATGTGTCGGATTATGAAGCAGGATTAAATCTACGGATTTCGTTTCATTTGAAGAATAAATTTTCACTAGGAATACTCAAAGTTATTAGTGTAATTACAAATTACATAATAGTATAAGTTTTGTTTCTAGTGCGTGATGACATAATATCTCTATATAGGCGACCGGTAATTGCTCGTATTCCACTCGGGAGATGAAAAAAAAATAAAATAAAAACTCTTCACAGAAGTGTCATTATCATAAAAAAAATTGGTTGTCTGTAAAGTCGGTTTACGGACGATAGTTTTACGTGATAACGTATTCCGTAATACATAACCTAAACCTCCCAAAATTTGGTTTCAATCCGTTTATCCTTGGTGTCGGAATGATAAGAAATGTCAAAAGTGACGTTTACAACTGTCAAAGTATTATGTTCTAATAATAATTAGTTATTCCAATACTTAACTTAGAAGGCGTTGTATTTCACAAAATACTAATGTCAAAAAATTGAATTAAACATTAGAAATGCAGCCGTTTTCATGTTAAGACAAGACATACGTTATCTTCTAATTTCCATGTACGGCAAACAAAGACGACCGACCGCGTCGCGCCATGCATTAGACAACATTGCGTTTATACAGCTATTTTTCTATATAAATTTGTATAAAAAAACTGTTTAGGCAAATTCTGTTATACGAAATCTATGTCAAATGTTCTCCTCTTTCGTTTAAGACTGGTTTCAAACCGATCTGATTTAAATTGAGCGAGAAATTAGCAAAAAGCACGCACAGGGTCAGGCGGAACGTTACGCGTTACGAACGTTAGGAACGTTACGCGTTAGGAACGTTACACTTTTTCGTGCATGCAGCCGGTGTTTTATCAATTTATAAGATTGGTGATTCATCAATTTATAAGACGTTATCACGTCAAAAAATGACGCATTTCCAATCCCCAAGTGATATAGGTTAAATCATTCCAAATTAGTCATAGTTTCTTCTCCCGAGAAAAATACGAGCAATTACCGGTCACCTGTATATATAATCTTAAAAAAAAAAAACTTCGGAGAAGTAAAAACTTTGTTCTGTGCTAAATTCAAAAATTTGAGGCGACTGGATCTCAAGATTATAACTTAAAAAAAAAGAATTTCGAGGCAGACAAGAAATTGAAATCCGACCTCGAAATTCTGTGCTTATAAAAGCTACAAGAGCTACAGCAAAAAAAAAGACGGCGTTCGCATAGCTCCTTTAGTTACCACTAAAAAAACGCCGTCTGTGCACTTTTTTTTTGCTGTTGCTCTTGTAGCTTTTATAAGCACAGAATTTCGAGGTTGGATTTCAATTCCTTGTCTGAATAGATTTTAATTAAATTTTTTTAATGTAACTTCTTGGTGCAACTTACACGCTATAGGACAGTTTTTTTATATATTTTGTACAAAATTACGGTGTTTTGTGAAAAAAACTGTTTTAGTAACATGCAGCGACATCTAATAGAATTTCTTCAAAGCTATTAGTCCAGAAGCAAACAAGATTAATCTAAAACATTTGATATTAGGTATGTTCCAAGCAGCCGCAAATGGTTACAGAACCAAGACTCAAAAATCGATACTGCGCAAGACAGTCTTGCGCAATAACAAGACTGTATACGGTTCTGTTACCGTTCGCGGCTGCTTGGAACAAACCTATTTTTGACACTGACTAACGACATCGACAAAATTGGTATTAATTTCACCCCGGGGATTGAGTGTACGCTGATTACCAAGAAATATTAATAGTTCAAGTAAACAATTCTTCAAATTATTAATGCCGCATTATTTTGGATTACAATTTAATTTCTTGGAACAGTAATGTTTACGAAATAGGTGCAACAACATTCGTTGCTTACGTTCATTGTTGAAGTACAATACAATACAGTTTCAGTAGCACATGCACCCATTCAGAATCACAAATTAATAAGAAACAAATCGAAGCCGGCTGGGCAAAAAAAAAACCGTAGTTGCTACCATGATGGAAATACTACAGTAATATTGGTGCCGTAGCGTGATAAATGGACTATCCAACAAAAAAAAACTTTTTTTAATTGGAAGCAGTAGTTCCTGAGATTAGCGCGTTCAACCAAACAAACTCTTCAGCTTTATATATTAGTATTTTTAAATGGAACCGCCAGTTAGCGCCACACGACGAGTTGCCCATAATATATTTCAACAAATATTACAAGTAAAATTTACGTCTAAAAAATATGGCATTAATTAATACAAAACTCATTCAATTGTAATCAGATGAAGTTGGTGCTCTTTAATTAATTAGTCTAATGAGTCGGCCTTTCCGAGATTCAAATGAAAGTTATCAGATCATTATAGAAAAAGATCACCATTTAATATACAGTGCGCGACTAAAGCGTACGTCTCTCTTTTCTCTTCCTTTTAAACTTTGAGCGAATTAAGTGTCAAAGAGTCCAAATCGAGGAAAATCTAATCACAAACTTTTCTTTTTGAAGATATTAATTGAAAAAACCCATCTGAACATTTAAAAAAAAAAAAACGGTCAAGTGGGAATCGAACTTGCGTGGAGAGGGTTTCGCACTATTCTTTTTGCCGTGAAAACTTCAAGCCTTAGGATTTGCGTTTAGGTTTTCCGGTAGGCTATGAGTGAGCTTTATATTCCCAATTTCTTTCAAAATTTTAGGCTCAGCAGTTTTAGAGATAGGAGGGCGACGGAAGGGATTATGCTCGATTTTCGTATATTTTCTTAAATATTTTTTAAACTACGCATTTTAAAATTATAAAAATATCTTTAAAAAAAAACTTCGAAAAAGTAAAAACTTCGTTGTGCTAAATTCAAAAACTTTAAGCGACTGGATATCAAGATTATAACTTCAAAAAAAAAGAATTTCGAGGCAGACAAGAAATTGAAATCAAGCACGAAATTCTGTACCTAAGACGTCGAAAAAAAAATGAATTTCGAGGCAGAAAAGTAATTGAAATCCAACCTCGAAATTCGGTGCTTATAAAAGCTACAAGAGCAACAGCAAAAAAAAATGCAAAGATGGCGTTCGCATAACTCCTTTAGTTACCACTAAAAAAACGCCGTCTGTGCACTTTTTTTTTGCTGTTGCTCTTGTAGCTTTTATAAGCACAGAATTTCGAGGTTGGATTTCAATTTTATTTATTTTTTATTTTATTTATTTTTATTTATTTCTCATAACGAGCTCTTTCATTTGATATGTCACATGATATACAAGATTGTGCTCCGTTTTCTTTGCCCCCCAAAATCGGGATTCGTTTATTTACTCTATACGCCTGTGATTGGGTCATCTAACTTTATTATTGTACCAATTTCAACTTCTTCGTCCAATAGATTCAAAGAAAATAAGCTATGACAGACTAACAGAGAGATATACGGAACCCTATAAAAACACAAAAATTTCTACGTAAGCGCTTTATTTTATTCCCAAGTAAATCTGGCAACACCGCATAGTACGTACATTATGCATGGTTCACATTATTATTTACGAGAACCACATTACAACTTTCTATACATAAACAGTCATTACTGGCAACTCAGTACAAACTCCAAAGTCACACAAGATACAATGGTACATATTCAATATAATATTAATAAATAATAACAATATAAACACCATGCCTCTCAAACAGTGGCCCGATTAAGGATCAATATCTTCATATCCACCGTACGAGATACATATATGAAGTTAATAGCATAAACCATAAAAGATTACGACGTTTGGTTCCTTTAAAGTTTCAATGGAAAGGTTATTAAGCAGACAATTTAAATGTCAAGGAGCTAGTTTTCTTGGTTACGTCCTCCGCACCATACTTCCAAAAAATATCGAGTATGGAAGTATGATTTATATTTTGTAAGAATCGTTTTTCGGATTTTAATGTACCTATGATAAGAACATAAATTAAAATTACTCCAGAAAAGTGATTGGTAAAGTAGAACCTCACGTAAATCCAATAAGGTAATCGTTTATTGTCTATAACAATATTAAAAACTCGGGTCGCAGTGCGAAACCCTGCCGACAATATAGTGTATTTGCTTTTATAAGCAGTGTGGCTCTATTGTATGAACTTAACTTTGTTTTTGGACAAAATAAAAAAAATTACCCTCTAATACACCCCTTAAAACAACATTTTTTTACTTAATTTCAATACTACATACCAATTCAACATCTGTACCAAATTATATACACCCTTCAGTGTGTAAATCCATATCAGTAAACTTGCGTTTTCATAAAATTTGTAAGTCCGGTCCTGTCGGGCCGATTTTATTTAAATTTAAGCAGCACATTTCAATAATTACTAAAGGGTTAAATTTCAAATTTGAAGTGATTCTGAAAATTTTTTCCGTATTTTTGGGCCCAAAAACATTTTTCAACCCCTAAATACCCCCCTTAAAATGGCCCGATCGGGCCCATTTTAAATAGGCTTCTTGCGATGATGGATTCCAACATGTGGACCAAATTTCGTTTAAATCGATTAAGTCTGTCGAGAGTTATCGTGGTCACACATATATATATATATATATATATATATATATATATATATATATATATATATATATATATATATATATACATATATATATATATATATATATATATATATATACATATATATATATATATATATATATATACATATATATATATATATATACATATATATATAAACATTTCCAAAAATGGTGCCAAAGTTCTTAGAAACTTATGAAACGTCGAGAAATTTTGGTCCGACCCCTAGGTCCCGCCATCCGACCGACGCCAATAGTGTAAGTGCCTTATGGCAAATACACTAATAACAATAAGGTCGGAAAGAGAAATGCATATCTTGTCCAATGAAAATTTGTCATTATGTACAGAACCTAATCTGACCGAGAATTTTGAGGAGTATCTCTGTTAAAAAATCGTTCTTTTTTATAAGCATGACGACTCGCGGTTTTTAGAAACCTTTAGTTTTTGGCAGACTAGAGAATAAAAGAGATCGCATCTAACCGTATCTTACATCTTATTTTAAAAAAAATTGCACAAATGTAAAAGCATAAAAATGTTGAGAGCGACTGTTGCGCGCATCTATTGTAAAAGGAATGTATCCGTATTAACACACGCCCAGTTTAATACACTGTCGTCTCGATTTTACACACCTCCATAAAAAATTCGAATCAATGAACAGATTCTTAAATAAGTATACTAATTTGACGACACCAACGAATCTTGAAACTGAACTTTACAGCTTGGTGTTGTTTAACGTAAACTATTATTTTCGTTACAAATTATGGATAACGACTTATAGCATGGGACGTGCCCTAGAATATATCATAAATCATTATAGTTATTTGTTCATTTACTAATAATAATAAACACTCTACTTATGCCGATCATTTAAAGTTAGAAAAACATATTTTTAATAATAATTTTGATATTTTACATATAGAACAGAAAGGTTTAAAATTAAATCTATTGGAAGCTTTGGAAATTAACAAACGCAAAAATTCATCCCTTCTATTAAATGTTTAAAAAGACATCTCCACACCACCTTTACTAAACCTAAAGTTTAATTTTTAATGAATATAATGTTCTTCCTTTGTTCTTTTTCTATGAGTTAAGATTTCCCACCCCACCATCCTCCCCCCCTAGTGTATAAAATCTACCTAATTTAGACCTATATAGATTATTTTTGTGAACTGTAATACTGTATATCTGATGAAGCTGCTGTGACAGCGAAACATAATGTTATATTTTGATAATTAAAGTGAAAATCTTTTTTAACTTAATTGTTTTATTTATTTTATTTTATAATGGATTTTCATCAAGTAAAGGCAGAAACTATTAGATACAACCGATTATCAAAAACCATGTTCTAAAAAATATAACAAATCAAGAAAAAATATCGCCCAGATAATTCGTATCAGATTTAGTCACGGTTGTTTTCAGTCCCATTTATTTCGAATAGGCGTAGTTAGTTCCCCAATCTACAGTTGCGCGGTGGCTGAGTTTAATCATATTTTTCTATCTTGCCGAAATTATGCATAAGAACAATATTATGGCAACGTCTACGAGAGAAAGATTTCTTCTTCCCTGTTAGTTTAAGTCACATTCTAAGTCAAAGATCAAATTCGAGGTATATAAAATATTATAGTATAAGAGCCAGTGATCGGCTACCAGTATGTATTTGACCAGACCTGATTTTTTACACACTGAGTCTCCTATACCTACCATACATAGAGTGGGGACTCACTAAGTCCGGAGTGGCCGCCGCGGCCCGTACTCAGGTGCGACAGGTACAAAATTTGACTAATTTTCAAAATATTTGACCACGTCTGCCATTTGGAAATTTAATAATATATTATTATTGCTATTGAAAAATAACAATGGCAGACCATTATCGCGCGACAATCATCGTGGCAGACAATTTTTTAAGTACTAAAAAATATGAAATTTTGAAAGGTATATTTTTCATAACGGATTATTATTCTATTTATTATTTCAAGCAAGTTTCGTAAATAAAATTTTTTTCTAAACTTTATAGTTCCGGAAATATTTAGAAAATTAAAAAAAAATCAGCTGCTCTTTTGTCTTATAGATCTGTCAGAAATAAACTAGTTAAGCATGTTTTGATTAATTTTTACATGACGTGGAACATATTATGTAGGTGACCAAGACGACGAATAGCAAATATCATATTGAATACTAGCCATTACCCGCGTCACCTCACGCGATATCAGAAATGTTATTTTGTTTATTTTACTATATCAAATGTCAATATTTTTGAAGTTGGAAAGGTCCCGTCGCCCAATTGGTTGGAATTTTTTATGTGTTCCAAACAAAATTAAAAAGTGTCAAGTGAGAATAAAAATATTGTTTATAGGTATAGGCATAAATAATTTTTTATATTCTCTTGACATTTTTTATTTTTGTTTTGGAACAAATAAAAAATTCCAACCAATTGGGCGACGGGACCATTCCAACTTCAAAAATATTGACATTTGATATAGTAAAATAAAGAAAATAACATTTCTGATATCGCGTGAGGTGACGCGGGTAATGGCTAGTATTCAATATGATATTTGCTATTCGTCGTCTTGGTCACCTACATAATATATTCCACGTCATGTAAAAATTAATCAAAGCATGCTTAACTAGTTTATTTCTGACAGATCTACAAGACAAAAGAGCAGCTGATTTTTTTTTAATTTTCGAAATATTTCCGGAACTATAAAGTTTAGAAAAAAATTTTATTTACGAAACTTGCTTGAAATAATAAATAGAATAATAATCCGTGATGAAAAATATACCTTTCAAAATTTCATATTTTTTAGTACTTAAAAAACTGTCTGCCACGATGATTGTCGCGCGATAATGGTCTGCCATTGTTATTTTTCAATAGCAATAATAATATATTATTAAATTTCCAAATGGCAGACGTGGTCAAATACTTTGAAAATTAGTCAAATTTTGTACCTGTCGCACCTGAGTACGGGCCGCGGCGGCCACTCCGGACTTAGTGAGTCCCCACTCCATGTATGGTAGGTATAGGAGACTCACTGTATAAAAAATCAGGTCTGGTCAAATACATACTGGTAGCCGATCACTGGCTCTTATACTATTACTAGAATAGTGTGCCAGACATTTATATGAGCCTTCCACTATTGCCCAGAAAATGATTCAGCCTACACTTACAATAAACTACCTGAAAGGTTAAAAACATTACCTTCTCAATTTTTTAGAAAAAAAATTTTAGTAGAACGGACCTTTTATAGTCTTGATGAATTTTTATGTTGCCGATAACATTATAATTTCATTTCGTATTTCGTTGACGTAGGTATCAAATAGATGTATGTCTCAACTGACTAAATAAATATCTATCTATCTATCTTTTAACAGGTCTGAGTTCAGTGTTTGTTTCGAGTTCCTAATGCTGCGAGGGCCTGTGGCGAGAAAAGGTTGTTGATCCCTTTATTCCTTGTTTATTTAATCCTTATCACATTGTGTCTGACACATGGGTTTAATTCCTTGAAGCCAGGGGGGGGGGGTAAAAAATGAGGACGTATTTTTTGTCACGTTGTCGTGTTGCCATACGAGAACTGAACCATACTTTACAATCGCTCGACTTCATCGACAGGCACACATACCACGCAACAACAGAGGCTACACTGTACAAATCACATAATATTCTTCCGCACACCATCATTAAATTTCTTGTTTTCACAGTACGAAGGAGACGTGTACTGTTAGTTTCTGCATAAAAACTGAGATGGCAACACATGCTTGTGTAAGTTGTAACCAGGAATTTACATAGAAACATCTGAATGCAAATGAGAATGTTACAAACAGACAATGGAATAGCGTTGATGTTCCTTTGTTTTTTATACGTATCATTTGAATGCCGTGTTTCTAATACATTCTCTTTTTTTTGTTTACATTGGCTTAAAGTAAAAAAAAATGTTCATAAAATCATTTAATTTAAAGAGAAATGTCGATTGAATATTAAGCGAGTACATGAACAAATTAAATATTACCTTGGCTATTTGAATTAAATTTCAATTAACAAATACTTTTCCGAGTAATTAAGTGTATTAATTGAACATATAAAAACTTACGGATCATAAACATGTACATGCGTAGCTAGTTTTTTTTATTCACAGAACATAAACTCGTAATCAAAACACTTTTCTGATTCACAATAAATATGGAGGGAATTCGTCACTTCAACAAAGAATTCCAAAACGATAAGACATTTGCTGTCCTCAATTTCATTTATTTAAATGCATATATTTCAACACAAATCATTGTGCAAATCGATGCAAAATTAATAAAAAATAATTCACTTTATAGATTCTTAACTGGCATCTCAGTTTCACAATTAAATGCTTTAAAATAAAATATATGCATCAACAATTTATTTTCTAGAATTTAGCACTTCCGTACACAACTGACTTATTTTTCAACTGGTTATTAATCACAAATATTTCTTAAAATTGTTTGTGTAAGAAATATTTACAAATATAACCTAAAAGATAAGAAATAATTTTATCCTTACTTCCGCCTTCAAATAGAGTTTTACTATCAATTATTCATACTATTATCATCAAACTCTATTTTCCAATAACAATACATTGACAAACATTTCCAATTTTTGATCCTGATAAAAGTTGGAAAACAAATTGGTCATGATTTTGGTTATTAAAGATTTTCTGGCCCAGCATTGAAATTTTGCAAATTTATGAAAAATACTGACGGTTAAAATAATGAACTGTTTTGTTGACCCGAAATGTTTTTTCGGATGTACATAAGAAATAATGAGCAAGTTTATTAATAATATATGTTCTATGGTTAATGTGTGTATTGTTCTAGTCTGTTTTTATTCTCATATCTAACTTATTTCTTTAATTATGACAAATGCGCCATTTACAATAGATACATATAATACCTACGCAATTTACAAACACCTGTTGCATGCCGAATTATTTTGAAAACTCCAACTGAACAAGAAAACATCGTTAACTTATAACTAACAACATACGGGATATTAACGACATGACTTTTGTACAGGCATTATCTATACTCTGACATGGTAACACAGCAGCAGCAAATAGGCTATAAACATCCCCTAAAAATACACATCACGCAAATCACCCTTCACAACACGAGTTGACTCTATTCTCAAACAACCCTGTGGGGTCTCTCACCGCCGATCAATAATAATATAGCACATAATGTAGGTTATATCTACGTAAATGGATTTTCAACAGATCATGTCAAAGTGTACAAACACCTACGTGGGAATCCTACGCTTCTAGGATTGCGTAAAAATAGTAACGCGATCCTCCCACATACAATTAAAACAATATCATTAAAAGACCAATTCATAATAATTTAATTATATTTTAATACTGACCAGCCATAATGTTATTCCAAAAATATCACACGAAATACGGTTTCGAACACTACAAAAAATTGTACAAAATCACGTATTAATTCTACGATTTTTCGCACACGGAACAAATAAATCACGGTCACAGAAACAAAAAAAAGTTTGGTTACGTTTCGTACACTGTTTAATACATGAATGATTTGGCTGTCAAGTTAGACCATATTTCTTTAAATTAAACGTGTTCCATAAAAAACTGCACAAAATAAACCGACAATACACTAACACTATTACTTGTAGAATGTTTTAAAAAAAGAATTAGTATTTTTCAGAGTATTTTTGCATAACAAAATAATGAAAATATCTCTACATTATAGAGATGTGATTGCGCGTATAACACAGTGACTGCAACGCTCGTAGCGGAGAATGTTTAAACGTTACTACGTAACATGCCACAATGAGAATTCTTCGGCTATTTCCGTTAGTCGGAATTGTAATTTTATGCAAATGGCTTATTAGTGTTTTTTCGCAGATATGAAAATTTCTCATACACTTTTGCATAACCTGACATTTATTAGAATACAGATTTATAATAAACATGATATTAAAATCTTAGTAGCGCATTTTGCAAACAAATCGAAGATACCCGGAAAAGTTGTTGACTTGAGTGAGCATCAAAATGAATATTAAATAATAACATATCAGTGGCCCTCAACCTGACGTCTGATTGTCATTCATTCTTCGAATACAATGATGAGTCATATTAGCTAAGGTGTGAGACATAGTGGAAAGTTCATTGAAACTACTAAACATCGTAATACTAATATGGATTCAATTTACTATTTAATTCAAACCCGTATTTCTATTAATTTAAAAGGTCGTTTCCATAAATTCTTATCTATTAGCTTTTCCGTTTCACATAGTCGCGTTAATTGGACTTCTTAACATGACATATTTCACATATTTACCTAAAATCTTACAAAAAAAATTAATTTAATAAACGCATATCAGTTAATCATAATATATATAAGGTGTCATATGTTTAAACTAATATTTACCTATTTAATAAAAGACCGCTAAATTTAATTAAACTTTCAAAATTATTGTTTAATATTTTTTTTTACTTAAAACTTTGGCGACAAAAAAACAAAAAGCATAACTTTTCTATACGCTATAGATTATAGGTATATATTTATAAATTAAAAAAAAAAAATTTGAAAAGTAGTTTGACCCTGCAGGCCATCCCTGTAACTTCCCGCTATTTTCGAGTTCAAAACGCTCAAAAATATATCAAATATAGCAAGAAGTTTATTTTTTAGCTCTTCGAGCTCAAAAAAAAACACTTTGTTACGAAATTTTCGTTCACGATATCTCATGAACAAATGAACCGATTTTGATGCGATTTGCGGCAGTCGACGCAATTTTTTAACCTTAAAAAGTAATTTAATACAGAAAAATCGATCTCATAGGAATTTTACGAGCAATTTAAAAAAAAACACTTTTTAAAAATTTTTCGTTCACGATATATCGTGAACAAATGAGCCGATTTTGATGCGGTTTGCTGCAATCGACGCAGTTTTTTTAACCTAAGAAAGTAAATTATTACAAATAAATCGATTTGATAAGAATTTTACGAGTAATTTTAAAAAATTACTTTTATCCTAATTTTTCGTTCACGTTATCTCATGAACAAATGAACCAATTTTGATATGGTTTGCGGCGATCGACGCAGTTTTTTTAGCTTAAAAAAGTAATTTATTACAAAAAAATCAATCTGATAACAATTTTAAGAGTCATTTTAAAAAAACACTTTTTTACGATTTTTTCGTTCACGGTTTCTCGTGAACAAATGAACCGATTTTGATGCGGTTTGCGGAAATCGACGCAGTTTGTTAAGGAGAAGAGCTGATTAGTTTTTGGAATTAATCGGTTTAGTAGTTTAGAAAATTTTTTACAAAAACAAATTTTTAAAAAATTTTGAAACTTGTTTTTTTAAGATTTCTCAAAATTTTTTGGGCCGAATCGTTTCAAATTTTCAGGAAGTCTAAGTTCACCAAGATCACGTCAGATGCCGCAAACCGCGTTTCAGTCGGGCACTCCGTTCAAAAGATATAAAAGGTTTACATACATACATACACACACACACACACACACACACACACATACATACAGCCCTACGGACATCATCGCCAAAATAGTTTTAATAGCTTCCTAGGACCTCAAAACGTCGAGATCTGGCGAAAACTCGATTTTCGAAAATCGGGGTGAAACCAATAACTTCCCGATTTTTGAAAAAAAAAAAAAAATTTTTTTTTTTTTTTAAAGCGGGAAGTTAAAAAACACATTTCTCTATATACACCATTTTTCTGTTTTGTTTTTCTGCCGATCGAATAGATTAGTTTCTCTTATCTTTATTATTAGTGTATTTGCCATAAGGCACTTACACTATTGGCGTCGGTCGGATGGCGGGACCTAGGGGTCGGACCAAAATTTCTCGACGTTTCATAAGTTTCTAAGAACTTTGGCACCATTTTTGGAAATGTTTATATATATATGTATATATATATACATATATATATATACATATATATATATATATATATATATATATATATATATATATATATATTTATATATATATATATATATATATATATATGTGTGACCACGATAACTCTCGACAGACTTAATCGATTTAAACGAAATTTGGTCCACATGTTGGAATCCATCATCGCAAGAAGCCTATTTAAAATGGGCCCGATCGGGCCATTTTAAGGGGGGTATTTAGGGGTTGAAAAATGTTTTTGGGCCCAAAAATACGGAAAAAATTTTCAGAATCACTTCAAATTTGAAATTTAACCCTTTAGTAATTATTGAAATGTGCTGCTAAAATTTAAATAAAATCGGCTCGACAGGACCGGACTTACAAATTTTATGAAAACGCAAGTTTACTGATATGGATTTACACACTGAAGGGTGTATATAATTTGGTACAGATGTTGAATTGGTATGTAGTATTGAAATTAAGTAAAAAAATGTTGTTTTAAGGGGTGTATTAGAGGGTAATTTTTTTTATTTTGTCCAAAAACAAAGTTAAGTTCATACAATAGAGCCACACTGCTTATAAAAGCAAATACACTATATTGTCGGCAGGGTTTCGCACTGCGACCCGAGTTTTAAATGAATATTTTTATTTGCAAGGACGTACCCAGAATTTCATTCGGGTAGGGGAGAGAGGAGGCCGGGGGTGTGTAAAACTACGAGAGTAAATATCGAGGTTATCATTCTGCAATTAGTAAGCGATAGATAGTTCAAACGGTTTAAAGCGCAATTTAGGGAATTTTCAGACGCCAAAGCTCAATAAGAGGAAATAAAACGGATTCACCCTAAACTTCACACTATATCTCTAGAGTCTAGACACACAGTTTATTATATTGAAAATTAGCGGTCCCGCCCGATTTGACCCGGGTGCAAAAGAACGAAGGTACATGAGTAGCACATTCATCTTAGTTTACCGAGGTGAATGTTGTGTCCAAATTTCATGATGATCGGAATTACCGTTCAAAAGTGTTTGTCAGACGGATAAATTTTGAGTTACATTTTGCAACATTTTTCATTAATTCTCCGCTCCTATTGGTCGTAGCGTAATATTATATAGCCTATAGCCTTCCTCGATAAATGCGCTATACAACATAAAAAAAAAATTAAATTCGGATCAGTAGTTCCTGAGATTAGCGCGTTCAACCAAACAAACAAACTCTTCAGCTTTATATATCAGTATAGATTATTTTTCTTCCTTAATATTTGATATTGTGCCGCACAGTACACATTTTTAAAGTATTTTAAACAGACGTTGCCAAGGGTAAAGTATAAACTTCGTTAATATCACACTTAATTCTAATACAGTAGAGCCTCTTTAACCTCGATAAATCGAAAACCTCCAAAACTCGAAAAAATGTTTTGTTTCCTTTCCTTCAAACTCCAAAACCTCCATTACTCGAAATGTCAACCCTCTATAGGTGGAAATAATCAGTGAGTCCCTACAAGCCATTTCGGTACATATTTTCCCTCAGTAACTCGAAAAATAAATTGAACCTCTGTATCTCGAACTAGCAACTCAAAATTAGTTAAGTAGAAAACTCTATAACTCGTATTTTTTGGCGTATTCCTTGAATTTTGCTTTACACAGGTTCGACTGTATTTCAAATCCCAAGAGCGCAGTTACCTCCAGTCTCTCCCGCTAGCATATGTCTATAGATATTTGTTTCAAAAAGAAGCAAAGTACTTATACACAAAAATATGCCATAGTATTACGGAAGTCTATAGCTACTCGCGAAAGTATGAATAAAATAAAATTAAGTATTAAATTAAAAAAAAAATGTCAATAGTATCTATACTAATATATTAAGCTGAAGAGTTTGTTTGTTTGAACGCGCTGATCTCAGGAACTACTGCTTCAAATTGAAAAAATTTTTTTTTGTTGGATAGCCCATTTATCGAGGAAGGCTATAGGGTATATAAAATCAGGCTACGACCATTAGCAGTAGAGCATTAATGAAAAATGTTGCAAAATGTATGTCAAAAATAAGCTTCTATTCAGGTGAAATGCACTAACTAAATATACTCATATTAGCGTTGCCAGAACACAACGCCGGCTAGCTCAATCGGTAGAGCACACGACTGTCAATACCAGGGTCGTGGGTTCGAACCCTACGTTGGGCAAATATATTTTTATTTTTTTTTATTTTCTACATTGCTTTCTTCTAAGGCTTACATTTAAATTTATTTAAATGTCATTTAATTAATTTAAAAAAAAATATTAGTTAAAAAAAGTATAAATACTGCTTTATATCGATAAAAAATTTTGAACGGTAACTCCGATCATCATGAAATTTGGACACCACATTCATCTCGGTAAACTAAGATGAATGTGTGTACTCATGTTCCTCCTTTTCCCATTCGTTCTTTTACCACCCGGGTGAAACCGGACGGGACCGCTAGTTTTTTATACAACGCAAATATCATTGTCAAAATACGTATAGGTGTAGCATGAGAAGTTTTTCTTCTGTTAACTCCTGTTACAGTTCTGTGTCATTGTCCCTCATCTTCCTCTTAAACCACCACCATAACAAATTTCCATTTGCATAAATGTGGGCGGGTTAATAAGCGTTGAAATTGAAACGAGGCGTAAATCACTCTGACAAAACGATGAATAAAAATTGCGTATAAAATCTGTGATAATGTACGATAATGTATAATGATACCTAAACAAGCTACTTTAAACTACTTCCTACGATATTATTATTATCACTATTATTACTATCATCTTATCACAGAATATAAATACTGTTTAATCGTTTCCTTTTTAATTGTTCAGTATGCGATGTGGGCAATTAAGATCATATAATATCTAGTTCTTCAGGGAAGAGATGCCGATTCTCCCCCGGGATGTGGAATGAAGGAATTAAAGTCTAGAAATTAATTAAGCCTATCGTCATACTAATTCTTTTTATTATTTTTTTCTTGAACTTCGGCGTCTGAAACACTGCAGCTGCAACTACTGAAAAGTTAAACTCCGCAAAGTTAGGGGCCTCAGAATTACCTATACAGAGTGACCGGTAGAGTTGCTCGTATTCCTCTTGGGAGAAGAAACTATGACAAATTTGGAATAATTTAAACTTTATCATTTAGGGGCAGGAAATACGTCATTTGTTTATGATGATGACACTTATGCGAAGAAATTTTATTTTTTTATTTATTGTAAGTTTTAATACACAACATAAAATCTAACAGTAAATTTCGTGGTTTTTAGTTTTAGGAAGGTTGATCAATTAATAAGCTTTCAGATCATGGAAAAATATAGGCCAAAAAGTCAAATTAGTCATACTTTCTTCAATATTCATCGATATCTTAATACATTTTTTTTTTGTTAAAAAAGATTGTGGTTAAAAAGGCCGACAGCCCTACCAACTTGGGCCCTATACTTCTTCTAGTTACGTCACTGGTCTTAAAATTCCCTGAATTGTATTTGGAACGTTTCTAGTAAATTCTCTAGAATTGACAAAGGACCGCAATCGTCCACCATTTTGGGGCATACCATATAACACCTAATTTAAAATATCGAAAGTTTTTATAACTACATATCGATGGCAGATAATTAATCATTTTCATGTTCAAAAATGTTGTTGTAATGTTAAGTTGTGATTTTTTTAATTTCAACCTAAAGTAAATGTTACTAAGAACATTAAAGAACGCGCACACTTATCTGGCACAAACCAGCACCCAGCGGCAGACATTTTACAGTTTTCAAGTAGTGAGTGTGCAGCATTGGACGTGTGTATTTCGGTAGAAGAATTTTTTTTTACGAGATTGTGTGAAGAGGAGGAAGAGCAATGAAACCAGTAAAAAATAAGGTATTGCGTTCACTTTATACTAATGAAAATTAATTAATGAAAACAGCACATCAAAACACATAAGATTGATCCAGCATGGCTAGACAGAGATTGCAGGCGACCGACTGACGATCGTTGCTAGTTTTCTCCGTTAAATAAGATGGGTTTTTATGGTTCGTGCTGGTCTTTTAAAAGACTTAAATCCTTTTCTGTCAGTCAGCCATTTTGGGTCAATTTCAGTGTTATCTCTCTCTCTCTCTCTAGCACATAGGTACACAATTAATCTAAAGACTTTAGTTTCTAGTATTGGTGAGACCTCAAAAGTTTAATCTCAATTTAGTTTCGGATTTCGACACGAGAAAAATTGTAAAATGAATCACGACAGCAATATTTCAGATAAAACTAAACTTAATTCATCCACTGGCTCGCCAATACAATGTTAAAATAAATCATCAGAAAACCAACATTGCGACTATCATTATACTCAGCCTAATAATGTAATCGTTAATACCTATATTTACTTTCACACCCCACGTAACAGCACTCATATGAATAAATTATGAGGATATCCTCATTATGTCAAATATGAATATAGTTGATTATTATTATACTTATATAAATGTAAAAAATACAAACAAACCAAACCGCAAGGTTCCCGCAGATTATTATCTAGGTATATATTAATATAGGCAAGTAGTTTTTGTACGGCTAAACTACTTGACTAATTTCTACGATCGACATGTCATTTGAAAGGGGTCGACATACAGGTGTGCAATAGGGTGTCAGGATTGCGATAAGTAGATTTTAAGAATCGAAAATCAATTTTTAACGTTACAAAATATTATGATATGTTGTGAGCAGGGTTTGGTAAAACAATTTGTATTAGTTAGGCATAGCAAAATAATAATTTACGGTTTACCATATTGAATGCAATAAAAATTAAATCAGTCGACAGAACATTCTGTTTAGAATTTAGTTGCAGCTTGATAATTAAGAGACACGACTTTATTTTTTTCCGGAAGGAGGTCGCAAAGCGTCCAGCGTCTAGATTGTAATAGATGATCATACATATTTCACTTAAAAGACGTCATTTTGATAATTGTTTCGCTGCAATTATTTGTAACAAATTGTTGCATGCGGTCGACGCGACGTGAGTCCTGACCGAGCCTAAAAATCACTTCCATCTACTATCAGCTAGAAGGTAAAGACAGTTGGCTTGACGCTGGGAGTCTTGCTTGACGCCGGGAGTCTCGTTTTGACGTAAATACAAATATATTATTCCAGTTGAAATTATTTTCCCAAATTGAAATCTGTGTTTTATCAATTATTAGTTGCAGTTTGGCAACATTGATACATATTTGTTTTCATCGGTGTCGTTTAGAATGTAAATAGTTGCGGGCAGCAAAAAATGTGCGCAAAACAATATCTCTTTCATTTATTTATCTGAGACGTAGGTTCCATGAAGACCCAACCCAGTTCTGTGTTCGTGATATTTACGAATGAATGAAATTTAATACGCAAACAAATATCATATTTATATAGCCTCTATTTTATGCATAGCTATCAACCATGTTTCAATTTTAAACAGATTTTGTTTGTATTTGTTGTCGATAAAATATTAGAGAGCTCATTAAAAAAAAAAAACGCGGGTCGCAGTGCGAAACCCTGCCGACAATATAGTGTATTTGCTAACACAGGCAGTGTGGCTTTATTATGTGAACTTAGCTCTTTTGTTTTTGGACAAAATAAAAATTTTAATCCCTTAATACATCTCTTAAAATAATATTTTTTCTTAATATAAATATTACTATCAATTTACCAAACTAAATCTACCCTTCACTAAGTAAGTCCATATCTACAAACTGATGTTTCCATAAAATTTTTAAGTCCGGTCCTATCGGGTCGATTTTAATAAAAATTTGACAGCACATTTGTATCTTTACTAATAGGTTAAATTTCAATTCTGAAACGATTCGGAGTATTTTTTCGGTATTTTTGGGCCCCAAAATATTTTTCAACCCTATAAAAACCCACCCTTAAAGTAGCCTAATTGTTCGATTGGGCCCATTTTAAATAGGGTTCGTGCGGTGATGGATTTCATTATGTGGTCCAAATGTTACAACAATTAATTAACTCCTTTGAAAGTTATAGCCCGCACGCACACACACATATACAGGATGTCCCTAAAAGGTCTTTACAAAAGCCTACCACATATTCTTCAGGCCAAAACAACTCGATACAAGCAAACTTACCTCAGTACAAAGTTGCTTAGTTTGGGCGCTAATTAAAATTTTGTCGAAACTATGAGAGTAATAGAATTTTATCAAGAGTACCTTTTTTGTAGTAAATGAGTCGCGTGATCCAGATTTCATACTCAAACTGATTTTTTTCCATTGGCGTAGAAGTTTTAGATGTTTAATTATCGAAAAAATCAAGTTCTACGCCCATGGAATGATATTCATCATTATTATGATATGGGTTTTATTGCCCAATAAGCTATGCCAACGTACCAAATTTGAGTAAAATCTCATGAGCCTTTTCAAAGTTATAAAGCAAAAACGATTTGAAAATTGTAACTTAAGAGCCGTCTAGCGCCCAAACTAAGCAACTTTGTACTGAGGTAAGTTTGCTTGTGTCGAGTTGTTTTGGCCTGAAGAATATGTGGTAGGCTTTTGTAAAGACCTTTTAGGGACACCCTGTATATAGATATAAAACAGACTTTTCCAAAAATGGTGTCAAAGGCTATGAAACGTCGAGAAATATTGGTTCAACCCCTAGGTCCCGCCATCCTACCGACGCCAATAGTGTAAGTGCCTTATGGCAAATACACTAATTAAGATAAATTGCCATGTTGTTTTTTCTTCTGAAAAAATATATTACGGAAAAATAATTGCTTATTCAAAGGTGATGCCGTAGGTTTTTATTTGCAGAATCACTGCATATTTACAACATAACTTCAATATTATTGACATACATAAACGAAATACAAATTCTGTTAGCGCGATCGTCGCACGCGCTAACAGAATTTGTATTTTGGGTAGCGGCTATTTGGTATTAGTTTGTATGGTAACATAATATTATGGTATCGCATGTAAAATTTTTTTTCTCGGATTTCAAAACAAAATCAGAGCTGCTGATGGTTTACTTTCAAAATATAGTCAAAGTTTAAAGTTTAGAATTTTTTTCCAAAATAAATACAATAATAAACCATTAAAGGTATAACAGAAAAAACAATGTCATAGCGTATATTTATCCTATGCATGCGCCAGTTTTCTCCAAAAACAACAGGACTCTTCATATACATTTATACGCCAAGCATCTTACCAAAATTTGTTTGCGATCCGTTTAGTCATTTGACCTGTATCGTGCTCACAGACAAAGAGATAAACACTAAACAGACGTCAGACTATGTATTTCAAAAAAATACGAAAAAATATTGTGTTTATTTTGACCTAAATTGGTACCATTCCCCACTTGTGGAGTAGGAATCTAAAAAAATAAATTAATGTAAAATTTATTATAGGTACTTATTTATGAAAAAAGTATGTTTAAAACTTCTAAATATATTCCATCTGTTATTGTTAAACGCTTTTATTTAGCTTGCCTCCGTATATTTCTTTGTTTCAAATCTTGGGACAGACATTCAACTACTTTCCGTTATCCGACTGAGTTGAAATTTTGCATAGGTATGTAGTTCCGATGACAATACAATATTATAATAACCAACTGACCGTTCCAGGTTTCGTCCGGATGCAAACCACACTTTTAATAAAGCACACTAAAACTTAAAAAGATCCGATTGAGTTGAAATTTTACACACGTATGTAGTTCCGATGACAATACAATATTATAACAACTAGCTGACCGTTCCGGCTTTCGTCCGGATGCAAATCGCACTTTTAATAAAGCACACCAAAAACTTAAAAACAAAAATAGGTAAAAAAGCTTTTAAATTAAACGCTTTTATTGTACAGTCGATAATGTACTAAAAACTAGAAAATAAATATGAGTCACCATAGGAGGCTTTGATTAAAATAAAATAAAATCGTGGGAGGCATTTTGTAGAAAAGTTTCATTTGTTTGAGATTGGAAATAATATTTAGCTTTCGAATATCTTCTTCGACTATAATGTACTCATACATGCCCCCACGATTTTATTTTAGTTTAATCAAAGCCCCCTATGGTGACTCATATTTATTTTCTAGTTTTTAGTACATTATCGATTGTACCTACAATAAACTCGTTTAACTTAAAAAAAATTCCTATATTTATATTGTACCTACTTGTTGGTAACAAAATAGCAATAAATAATTAAATCATTCCATAAAAATAAGAATATTATACTCGCATATAAAACTGTAAAGAAAGGGAATTATCAGTAACGTAAATTTTTCTGGATATTCTCAATAAAGCCAGTTTACTTTTTATCTGTTTGTCTTTACTGAAATCACTCGTGGCGTCTAACCTGATTTTGATGAAACAATTAATACCCAAACTTAAAATACAGGAACAAGTACGTTTTATTCAGTTACGTTCGGACTAGATACCAAATTCCCGTCAAAATCAACAAATGTACAGTCCAAATCGACGTTCAGACGAATGAACCCAATATAATACAAAAATTGTATAGCACACCTATAGGCAAGATCTTAAAAAGACGAAAGAAATTTTAAAATACAGTAGAACCTCTTTAAGTCGAAAACCTCCAAAACTCGAAAAAATGTTTTGTTCCCTTTCCTTTAAACCTCAATTACTTATAGAGGGTTGAGATTTCGAGTAATTGGGGTTTAAAGGAAAGGGCTTTATGCCCCAATTACTCGAAATCTCAACCCTCTATAAGTCGAAATAACCAGTGAGTCCCAACAAGCCATTTTGATACATATTTTCCTCCATAACTCGAAAAAATAAATTGAGCCTCTATATCTCGAATGTAGCAACTCAAAACTATAGTTAGAATGAATCTTAACCTCTACAGGTCGAATATTTCCTTGCAAAATCCGCCAAAGTCGAAATCCTACATAAGTCGAAAACGCTATAACTCGAATTTTTTGGCGTCTCTCTTGAAGTTCGACTTACAGAGATTCTGCTGTATGAATAACAAAGACGTATGACGCGTTACTTATTTCTCTCTCTAAATTTGTGTAGTACTTTTTGTGAAACAAAAAAAAAAATATATGAATTGAAAGCAACAGAATTGAAGTTTATAAAACACGGCTTTTCCATTTCGTATAAAATATAAGAGAGTTCATGTGAAATATTGCTATAATTCATATTCAGCCAGTGAACCGTCACGCGAACAAAAAAGTGGAAAAAACTGACGAATTGTGTTTGGAAAAAAATGATAAATGTTCGGAATCCTCTTCCCAGCCATAGAATTTGTTCACGACATTTTACCCGATAAGTGTAGGTATTTGAAATTATTGTGTTCACTCTGACGTTTGCATGCAGAGAGACAAAGTTAACCTGATCACTACAGCTTGTGCCGATGATTCTGTCACATTTTACGATGTTATCAGCACTTGCGATTTTTTTCCTTATTAATTACGTTTTGAAGGATTAGTATCAGACCAACGACAAATGTTTTCCTCAGATATACAAATTTCAAATATAACATCGAAATATCGTATACTGTCAATGCAAATGCTGCGATAGAGCGCCTATAATCTCTCTATTACATAGGGCGGTCATATTGAATATTTCGAAAAAGGCTCCGTGTCTCCAGGTAAAATCCCAATAGCGAGGAACCACAACCGATTGGCTGACGGGTAGTGTAGGTACGAATGTCGAGAGGGAAAAGCGATTGACACGCCCTTCTGTTCAGCGTTTACTAGGTTACAAATATTTATCCCTTTCTAGGAAAAGAAGCACTTTTCTTCAATTGGAACATTTTGCCACTTAGTATTTCAGTTGTAAAGAAAACAGAATTAAATAAAATAATAATAATAATGCGTTTAACGTCCGTTTTTTGACTTTATGTCATAACAGACGCCATTCTCACTATTACTACTTTTCACACTTCCCGTTATTTTCTACATTTTTTAACTTCCACTTAATCAATAGCAATGAAGGAATTTTAGGACATCAGAATAAGGTAGGCAAATTTTGAGCACAAGAGTTTGACAGGTAATCGACCATGCCCTTGAATAAGGAACCATCTCGATATTTATTTGAAATTATTGAGAGAAACCATGGAAAACCTCAACAAAATTGTCGGTACAGGAATTACCGTTTCTCGGCGAGAGGCAGCAGGAAAAAGTCCCAGCCACATCTGTTCCCGCCGGAATTCGAGCCCGGTACCTCCCGATTGTGAGTCTAGAGCTCTCACCGCTACGCCACCCCGCTCGGTGAATTAAATAAAATATAAAATCTTACCTTGATCTTGGAAGGTACATAGATCCATCTATGAACACTGATCCGGACAGCAGAATATACCAACAAGTGGATAACTCTCCAGTGCTGCAAACAAAATCATTTTTAATTAGTAAACGTGAAAACGCCAGTATTATGGTACAAAGCTTGGTACAATAAAGATATCTAAAGGAACTTATTTCAATGTAAAAAATCGTCTCATCTACCAGCTATATAACAGTCAATACTCTCTATAACGAAATTCTACGAACTGAGCAAATTATTTCGTTATAGAGAGTTTTCGATGAGGAATGAGCATTAGTTCTTATGAAAAACCAATAAGTTCAACGAATGTTTATGGAGAGTTAGTTTCTTAGAGAATGTAGACTGTATTTTCGTTTGGTTCAAAATCTTAAAAAGTGTTTCCAATATCTAAATATATATAAAAGGAAACCGTGACTGACCGACTGACTGATCTATTAACGCACAGCTCAAACCACTTGAGCTGAAATTTGACACACAGATAGTTATTATGACGTAGGCATCCGCTAAGAACAGATTTTTGAAGTGAAAACTTCTTTAGCGGCGTTGTACACTTTTTTTGTAATGGGTAAAAAATGTTAAACTCGCGTCAGATCGTCAGATATGCGTAAGACGAAAACTTTTATTTATACAACGTTAAACATCTAGCGTTGAAATATCGTACATAAAAATGCAATCTATGATACACATACAAACCATTTTGATCGAAAATTTGCATGGAAAATCAACCCACAGCTCAAACCAGTGGACGGAATGGGCTGAAATTTGGCAAAGTGATAGTTATAATGACGTAGGCATTCGCTAAGAACAGATTTTTGGAAATTCAATCCCTAAAAGCCCCCAAAAGGGTGTAAAGAGAGTTCAAAATTTGCATAGAGAAATCATATAAGATGATGTATCAATTCGAAAATGCGCAAGATTACTCCTGTCAACAAATATGAAATAAATAAACACGTGTTTCATGCTTTTTCAAAAACAATTTCTTCAGAGGGTGAAAAATAGTCTAAAAATCAACATGGATGTCATTTTCAAGGTTTATAAAGAAGTTAATCGAGTGAGTGTCATCAATTATGAAACTTATTAGGGGGGGTCTACTATGGCAAATAATGGGAATGCGTCCGTGTTTCGTCTCAATCCAGTGCGAAGACGCGAGGAATGGCTAGTTCTTGTTATAACATTCATAGGCGGTCAGCCTGTCCTCTATACTGTCTGAAAGTTATCCTTCATTACATGTAGTCAACAAGCAATGAAGAAAAACATTTCCTCAAATCCCGGCAGATATAGATAGAATTAAATTAAAATTAAAAAAAGAAAATAGAAAAAATCCTCTGGTTCAGCTCATTTGTGGGTGCAACTACAATAATTATCTATACTTAAAAATTAAATTAATCTAGGATTTCATATAATCCGTAAATAATAAAAGTATCACGTTACGAAACCCCCAAAGTCAAGAAAATATCCATCAGCCTATTATAATAAATGCTTGCCACTTCCAAATACTTTAAACTTTGCAAAAACTTTTAAATTGGTTTCAATTGCGAAGTGTTATTCCTTGTCTTCGGTTGAAGTTTGAGTGACAATTTCTCTTTATTTTATACGATTCAAACAGACTAGATATAATGTGATTTAGAAGGCAAAAAATCACATTTTTTGCCAAATTTGATGATGAAATCTAAAAAAAAGAATATATATACCTATATAAATAAAGAATTAAAGGACGAGTTATCCATAGTAAATGCGTTTGCAACATATTTCAGTTCTGTTTATGAGCCTTCAGGTGAAATAAACATAACTGAAATTTTGCAAAATTATCCGAATTCCGAAATTTCTGACGCATTGGTTATAAATGAGATATTTTCACATGAAGTTGGCGAGGCTATTTCTAAACTTCCGCCCAAAAAGTCAGTTGGCCCTGATGGGATTCCTTCATACATTTTTAAAGCATGTTCTGAAATTTTAGTTCAACCACTTTGTTACATATTTAATTTATCTCTAAAATATAATCAATTCCCTGATCAGTGGAAACTTACTAAAGTAACTCCAATTCATAAAAAAGAAGATCAGAATGATATAATAAATTATCGACCAGTATCCATATTGTCAGTTCCAGCGAAAATATTTGAAATTATCTTACACAAACACATATACTCACATATACATCAACAAATATCAGAGAATCAACATGGTTTTATTAAAAATCGTTCTATTAATACAAACTTGATCAATTTTACTGAATTTATTTATGATGCACTTGATTCTGGAAGTCAAGTAGATGTGGCATATACAGACTTTCAGAAAGCCTTTGACAAAATTGATCATTTAATACTAATAAATAAATTACTTAACTTTGGTTTGTCCGATAATTTAATAACTTTTTTCGCGTCATATCTGGGAAACAGACAACAGTACGTTTCTAGAAATAATTTTAAATCCAGAACATACACAGCAAATTCAGGTATTCCACAAGGGTCAAATTTGGGACCGCTTCTTTTCAACATTTTTATAAATGATGTGACAGAAAAAATATCACATTCTAAAATTATTTTATATGCAGACGATCTAAAAATGTTCAAACAGATTGATAGTGTACAAGATATTGCAGACTTTCAATGCGATCTATCAACACTACAGAATTGGAGTCAAGAGAATAAATTAAAATTCAACTTATCAAAATGTTACGTAATGACATATACAAGGAAACTGCATCCATTTCTGGAGAACTACAAATTAAATGACAAAATTCTCACCAGGGTTTCGTCTATAAGTGATTTGGGAGTCGTATTTGATCAAAAACTAACTTTCAATGATCACATTTTATCGACTATTAAGAAAGCATCTTCGCTATTGGGATTTATAATTAGAAATGCTAAGAGTTTTACAGATATAAATGTTTTAAAATTATTATATTTCTCTTTGGTTCGCTCACGCTTAGAGTTTGCATCAATTATATGGCACCCAAATTACTATATGTATGATAATATGGTTGAGAAAGTACAAAAAAAATTCTTAAGATATTTGTTCTTCAAACAGTTTGGATATTACACTTATTTAATACCGTATAATCAACATTTGAAAACATTTCATATGACTCCATTAAGTGTTAGACGTAAAGTTGCTGGTTTGATGTACATTTATGGCCTAATCAATGGCCATATTGATGATAATGTTACATTATCAACAATAGCATTACACATTCCTACATTTTATAGTCGAAGTTCTAATATTTTCAGTATCCCACGGTGTCGAACAGTTCATCGCGCTTCTTCTCCCATATATGGTATGTTAATGTTATATAACAGCTTGTCTTCAAAATTAGACATTTTTAAAATGACTAAAACAACGTTTAAAAAATCATGCTTTAATTTACTATCCGGTGACTAATGGCCAAATATCGGTAATAAAACATTGTCGTCTGTTGGTTTGTACTGGTTAAAATGCATTTTGTTTTTTTGTGTACTTGTTATGTAAAATGTAATTTCAACTGTAATTGGGGTTTATACCCTGTTGTTGAATTAAAATAAAATAAAATAAAATAACTGAATAAAAGGTAATTTAAAAAAATAAAATAACTGCATGTTCTTCTGAAAACTCAATTATATTATTTTTTGCAAAGTTACCTTAGCGAAAACAGATAAGGAGTAATAAGAAAACTTTTCTAATAAAATTGTTAAAAAATTAACATTTTCGGTGTTATCACATTTAAACAAAATATGATTTTTTCTGATATTAATATTCGCAAAATATTTGCAAGAATTTTGAGAACGCGAATGTCAAAAAATATGCGAGTGCGAATATTTGTTACATCACTAGTAGGTCTATATGCAAAGGTCTATATGTCAAAATCGACATTAACGCAAGCGAAACCGCGTGTATAAACCCGCAGAGTATAAAAGAGGAAATTTCAGTAAAAAAAAAAACAAATATATTTCCTGACAAGAACATGAGACAGTAAGATTAGGTAACACAAAACTGACACTTCGTATATAAAAACTTGCGAGTTATAAGCAGAAACTTTAAGATCAAATTTTCCGCGAGAATGGCGGTGCTGCAGACATCGCAGGAAACAAAACTGGAATAAAACACGCAACGCGCGTAACATAGTGCCGTGGTTACACTGCAACCTACGACTGTGAAGATTTAACTTTTTTTTTGCAAAGCAGCTGCAAACCGGAACTCTTTTGTTCCAACATAGGCAGTAACGACAAACAGCAGTGTTAGACACATAGCACTTAAAATCCTACTAAAAGTTCCTTAAATTTTCAAATTGTCGGCGGCCGAGTTGTATAATTTAGCTCACTTACTACAAAACTGACGTTTCAGATCACTCACGGCACTTTTGGCCCCCGTGTAACTTCGTTGTGGATAAAGCAAAAATAGTTTGAATTTTCAGTGATCAAGAGGGTATACTCTAACTAGCCATATTGCCAATATACCTAATAATAATTGTATGATCGAGCGAGTCCGGAGCCTGCCGAAGGCGGGCGGAGCTCGATCGTAATTATTATATCGATTGTTTCGCTCGAAGAGATCACATTGTGGTACATGTCTTTGCACACAGATGACGCCACAATTCAGATAAAGTAAGAAAAAGACAGTCCTGTGCCATCTCAGTCTCACGTCAGATTATGTCATAAAGTTCAAAGTGAATACGAATTGAAGAAATCACGGGTGGTATAGATCACGATTCTTCTTCCCTTTACCAATTAATGGAACAAGGCTTGGGTTGGGTCGAGCGAACCAATCGATATAATTACGATCGAGCTTCGCCCGTCTTCGGCGGTCTTGCTCGATTATACAATTATATCTCATGTTTCGCTCTCAAGATCACATTGTAGATGTTTATAATAATAGTCTATAACACTGCATATGTGGAAAAAACAATATTTGACAAATATATAATTTAATTAATTGATTATAATTATTATAGTAATAAAGATGTCTAATACTGATACGGTCACTATAAATGTTGATAGGCAATTGATCAGGTAACAATTTATAACAAAGTTGTTGGACAGGTGCTTCTATAGACACTAACTAAAATAACTGACTTGGTTTTACATGAGATTTCACAAATTTTTGTAGCGGAAGAACTGCGTTGAGAGACTTGGCATTTTTTTATATTTCTGATGGGATCACTGTTTTCCGAACGACGTTTATACAATTCGAAGTATTTAAATAAAACATCTAAACCTCGCATACGTACTATCAATGCAAACGCTTCGCTTAGGGCGGCCATATTGGATGTGTTTTAATATGCTCCATCTACAGGTAAAAATCCAACTATGTCAAAATTATTATTTCGGTGCCCAATGTAACCACGACCTTAGACAAATATTGTTTCAGTGAAATGAAACTTTACTTCTGACAAGTTACTATATTATGAACTCTGACAACCGTATTTTTTTACAACTGAACTGTGACATTTAAAAGTAAAAGGTACCTAAAACAAAATATTAGTTTGACGTAAATACATAAAAGAACAGACAACCTGTCAAAAAACTTTGTCACGGTTACTTGTGGAGAAACTTGTTCCAGTTTTATTTCAGCATAAAACCATTTCGAATCAATATTTCCTTCCACAATATTCTTTAATCTATACTAATTATATTATAAAGCTGAAGAGTTTGTTTGGTTGAACGAGCTAATCTCAGGAACAACTAGTTCGAATTGGAATTTTTTTTTTTTGTTGGATAGCCCATTTATCGAGGAAGGCAATAGGCTATATAATATCACGCTACGATCAATAGGAGCGGAGCATCAATGAAAAATATAATGCTTGTAGTACACATTCGCCGAGATACCGAGACTAAGCTAACGCGAATGTATACTGGGAACGCTCGCCTGATCTCGTAGCGCACTGTCTCGCCTCACCAGCGCTCCGTATAAAATCGGTTTTTCTACCGCGAGTCAAAGGAACCGAGCGGCGAGTACGAGCGCAGTCAGACACGCGCCGTTTAAATGGACAGGGAAGCCGAGCCACGCCGAGTGTGTACTGTACACATTCGTAGACGCTCGCTTTATATATACCTATTACCTAATCTCTCGACGAGACCTCTCGGCGAGCATGCTCGGCGAATGTGTACGACAAAAACTTTTGAACGGTAGCTCCGATCATCATGAAATTTGGACACAACATTAATTTCGGTAAACTAATGTGGCGTTGCGTAATCACCATTCAAACGTTTCACCTTTAACTGATGTTAAGTTTTATGTAAGATGCGTAAAAACTGATAAAAAGGCGTGAAACTATTAAAATTTGAGTATTATTCAGCTATTAATTTTTACTTGTGAATTTGCATATTGTTGAATTGTATTTTAACTGTTTATTGGTGGTTGTTAGCAACTGATTTATTTTTACTATTAATCCGTTTGTAACTGTTTTGATTAATAAAAAGACATCTAATAATAATAATTAATGTACTCGTATATACTGTAAGACTAAAAATTGAACTATTTAAAATATTAAAATTTATATCTTCCTTAAACGTTGTTTATTCTTTATTCAATAAAAAAAAGAAAAAATTAGCTGAACGACGTTACACTAAGATGAATGTGTGTACTTAGTGCCTCACCCGCCCATTCGTTCTTTTACACCCGGGTCAAACCGGGCGGGACTGCTAGTATGTAAGAAGTGAATTCGACATAAATTCTCATTAGAAATTTTAAAAACTAAAAAAACAAGCTATTATAGCAATGGAACTAAAAGGTAAAAAATAATTTCTACATATAGATTTATGTATTGTTTTATTGATTGTTTCGTCAAATCGACATATCACAATCTTACATAACTAAATGTACATAACATTTAAAAATAACTAATAACTAATATGGCTAATATCTATCTTTGCATGTTCTTCCCGTTAGCTTTTATTTATAATAATAACCTACTTTTTTGTTTAAATATAAAAAATAATGTTTAGGGGTGACAAAGTCCTCCAGCACGATATAATTTAATTTTTTGAATAAGCTTAAAATGGGAATAGCTTATTCAAAAAATTAAATTATGTCAAGTAGGTGCGTGGACTTCCTATCACTGCTGAACAAAATCTTTATATTTAAAAATTATTTTTTACTTTTTAGTCCAGATTGCTATAAAAGCTTATTTTTTCGTTTTTTAAACTCTAATTTTAATCATAAGATGATAAGACTAAAAACCAAGATTTCAAATGCTTATGGAATAGGCAACGCAACGTACGTCGCTATAACGCTTGTTTATAAATACTTGGATAAATTATTGTTACGTGTGCAAAATTTCAAATTATTCGGAGATCTGTAAGTGGGCGAAAATTTATTTGAAAGATTCCGTATATATGTATATAGGTATATTTTTTTTTATACAAAAATAATTTTTTTAATATTACCCATGGAAAAATCGTGTACGTATACTTTTTATATCGCGAATAACAAAAAAAGTGAACTACAAAAAAATAAAATACACAATACCTTCCATATTAAAAATGTATTTGTTATAAAAAACACATCACAATTTATAAAGAACAAATATTTTTAACCACTTTGATTATTGGGTCACAATATTTTCTCAAAACTAACAATCTTAAAAAGAACTTCAAAGTAAAGACGGATAAAGAAGACTGCACACAAAATAAATCTTGAGCATTATAGAAAAATATAAGAGTTGTGTATAGGGTTGGACATAGTGTAATTTAAAAAAAATGATTATAAAATACGATGCAAATTTGGATTTTTTTAGAGTTTAAAAATACATTTTTAACACTCTGTATGTATGCATCTAGGTATGTATTTATCTAATGGAATATATCTCAATGTAATTTTCACCCACTCCCAAACCTCTGAATAATTTGAAATTTTGCGCATGTATTAAGAACCCACGACAATACAATAATTTATAAATATATAAATAATTTATATAAACATATTCCTTTGAGTGTTGGTTTTTAGGATTATAATTAGAGTTTAAAAATACTCAAAAAAACACCCTTTTATAGCAATGTGGACTAAAAAGTAAAAATATTTTTTAAATATAAAGGTTTTGTTCAACAGCGATAGAGAGTCTCCAAACTCATTCCTATCGCTGCCTAGTGCGCGGGAGCCCTAAATTTTGCCCTGGCATCTAGTTGTCGTCTTTATCAAAAGCCAAGTAATAATCCAACGCATACACAAAGCAGCGTCACGCGCTGTCATCTAACGAAATACTATAGTAACTAAACTAATAACAAAATTTCACCCTGTTATCTAGATGCCGCTTTCAACAAAAGCCATGTTTAATCCATATACACAAACGTAACGTCCTTCCATAAAAGTGTCGCGCCAATTGCACGGTTTTACTCCCAACCAAGCGGGCCATTGGATGTTTCACATCAAAAAAGACAAAACATCATAGTTTACAGTGCGATTTAAAATTAGTATTTTTAAGTAATGTTAATTTTATTTTGTCATAGTTTAATTCATGGCCTTAACGGTTGTAATAATCCCTGTGATTTAGAAATTATGTTTCACGAACTTAGAAAAATCTTAGAACTCTCTCTAAGCTACGAGAAAAAAATTACAGAAATAGCACACATTTTTTTATTGTTTTGCGTTTTGTCCACTAAATCCATATTATTTAATTCATTTTGTTTAGATAACATAGCAAAAAGTTATAGTCAATGTGCCTGCGGAATATAAATGTCTGGATCTTTCACATTATGTCCGGCAAAATTATTATTCAAGGGTGTGTCCGAACTGACAAACCATGGTCAACCCTGATCTTGAAGACAATATGAGCACATCCAAGTCATCATGGCTATGCGCTGGTATGTCGATATTAAAATGATATTGAAGTCAAGTGGCTTCATAAAGAAAGGTCATACGACATACAGTCAATGAGAACACAATAGCTTAATCAGTCCAGTCGACGTCTTATGCTATCCCAGTAAAACCATGTGTGTGACCGACATACATATATGTACATTGTACACCTAATATATTATGTATGCATAGAAGAATTCATTCATAATAATTACAAGTAGCATCGAATACGTTCGTTGTACAAATATATACAAACAACACGACGTAAAATATATCCGTAATATTGTCACACATGATGTTTTAGGTATAGGTGTCTGCCAGGGACGGAATACCGCAAGAATACTCTGTTCCAGTTTAACACATTACATTTCAAATACTAAAGCATATATTTCGCCAACATATCAAATCCCCAAAGTATCTATATTTACAGTTTTATTATAAGTTTTATTTAACACAAGCGGTCCCGTCCAGTTTCACTCGGTGCAAAGAACCAATGAGGGGGGAGGAACATGAGTACGCACGTTTATCTTAGTTTACCGAGATGAATGTTGTGTTCAAATTTCATGATGATCGGAGTTAACGTTCAAAAATTTTTGTCGGACGGACAAATTTTGAGTTATATACCTATTTTGCAACATTTTTCGTTGATGCTCCGCTCCTATTGGTTGTAGCGTGATATTATATAGCTTATAGCCTTCCTCGATAAATGGACTATCCAACAAAAAAAAATTGAATTTGAACCAGTTGTTCCAGAGATTAGCGCGTGCAACCAAACAAACTCTTTAGCTTTATATATTAGTATAGATATAGATGCCATGTTGTCAGTCAGTCAGTTTGGGTCAAAACTATAGCAATCAAAATTTCAACTAGATATAATTAAAGGCCGCTGCACAAGAGGCTAGAAACGCTGCTAGATTTACTTACTAGTTTTCTAGCGGTGGTTTTCTTGATTGCTGTTAAGTACTCGCTTCACACGAGACTTCAAGCTTGTTTAGTGGATAGATCTGGAGCGCGCGCAGTGACAGTTCGAATAAGTATAAACACAGAGCAAAACTTGTCTGTTGTTTGATTCTGAGCAGAATGACACCATGTTGGTTTGTGGGTGTGACAAGATACTGCTTCCTGATTGGTTCTTGCTACCTAGCAGCAGATCTAGCAGGGAAAATAATCCCTGTTCTAATTTTAAAACCTAGTTTGTCCAGCCCGCAGTGACGTCATTTCTAGCTTCGTACCCAGCTTGCCGGCTAGCAGAACTCCTAGCAGCGTTTCTAGCCTCGTCTGCAGCGGTCTTACGCTAGAGCTTTGAAATTGTGTACATGTATATAAGTCTAGTGACAATTAGTGATGTGCCGGATATCCGTATCCGCGGATATCCGAGGGAGAAGAAAGATCCGTATCCGTTAGTTTTTGGCGGATCTTTTACGGATCTTTTACCTTATTAATTTTCAGTTCATAGATGAAATTTTATATATATAGGTGATTAGGTAATAATGAAAAACTGTTAAATTCCATTCAGATTATTTTTTATTTTTTAAAATCGTATTTGGCACCTTTATATTGCAAACATTTATCGTAGTGAGTCTGAGTACCATACATAACTCAAAGGTACTAAAAAACTATCTTTATAATGAGATATTGCACATCGATCTTTGGAAAGAGACAATCTGTTATGAGAGTTAACTCTTAAAGAGGTCAATAACTTTTTCCCATAACAGATAGTCTCTTTCCAAAAATCGATGTGCAATATTTACCGCCGCGTACTCTAATAAAGTTAAGATCCGTATCCGTGGATCTGAAACCAAATATCCGTATTCAGATCCGTATCCGCGGATATACATTTTTAACGATCCGGCACATCACTAGTGACAATATGGCTGATGCTCCAAGGTGGCGAATAACCTTTTTCTTCAAAACCCTCTTGACATGGGCATCAAATGAAAGAATTTGACGAGTGTAATATGATAAACTATGCGACGTCATTGTAAATCCAATATGGCGGACGATACATAATCGATCGATTTGAAATTTTGTACACATATGTATTCCCGATGACAATACATGTTTCAAAGGTTTTTAGAATCAATTAATTTTAAAGAATTAATGTATTAATAGTGGACATTTTTAAAAGACAAAATAAAATATTAGTAAAAAAAAAGTTTTATTGAAATGTACTAAAAATTAAAAAAAAAAAATATTAACTTAGGTTCATTTATTATAAAAACATGGGTTATGACTAATGAACTATCGCAGAGTTTACAACTTATCGTTTTATAATTAAGAACCTAAATTATTAAAAATGATTTTTCCTTTTTAGTCGTTAAAAAGTTTTTTGACGTGATAACGTCTTATAAATTGATGAATCACCAATCTTATAAATTGATAAAACACCGGCTGCATGCACGAAAAAGTGTAACGTTCGTAACGCGTAACGTTCCGCCTGACCCTGTGCGTGCTTTTTGCTAATTTCTCGCTCAATTTAAATCAGATCGGTTTGAAACCAGTCTTAAACGAAAGAGGAGAACATTTTACATAGATTTCGTATAACAGAATTTGCCTAAACAGTTTTTTTATACAAATTTATATAGAAAAATAGCTGTATAAATGCAATGTTGTCTAATGCATGGCGCAACGCGGTCGGTCGTCTTTGTTTGCCGTACATGGAAATTAGAAAATAACGTATGTCTTGTCTTAACATGAAAACGGCTGCATTTCTTAATGTTTAATTCAATTTTTTGACATTAGTATTTTGTGAAATGCAACGCCTTCTAAGTTAAGTATTGGAATAACTAATTATTAATAGAACATAATACTTTGACAGTTGCAAACGTCACTTTTGACATTTCTTATCATTCCGACACCAAGGATAAGCGGATTGAAACCAAATTTTGGGAGGTTTAGGTTATGTATTACGGAATACGTTATCACGTAAAACTATCGTCCGTAAACCGACTTTACAGACAACCATTTTTTTTTTTTTAACTAATATTTTATTACCTATATGTATAGACATAATATGTACTGATATGGTAGTGCATTATCTATACAAGTATTATCTATACCAGGGGTGACGAACCTTTCTACACCTGCGTGCCCATTTTTTTTCAAATATGTTTAATGTATAGATATGGCGTGCCGACAAACAACCAAAGAAATTTAGTTGCCAAAAATATAAATCAAACATTATAGAGAAAAATGATAATTTTAATAATACATTGAACGCCATGAAACTTTTTCGTATTTGGTCATAGTCAATTGTTTTCGGCGTCTAGCATATTTTCAATTATTTTAATTTTGCACCTCAATCAAGGCCGTGCTCAATCTGTTGCGTGCCACCTGTGGCACGCGTGCCATAGGTACGCCACCCCTGACCTATACTCTAGTGAATAAGTCATACATAATATGGTATTGCTCCTATAGCTTGTGTGAGCTGCTGTATGAATATGAAATTTATAGAAGCAGGCAAAATGCACGAACTCCTCCGTTTTTTTAAGGTTCCGTAGTACTCAAGAGTTCCAAACGGAGCCCTATTTTCTTTGTAAGAACTCTGTCTGTCCGTCCGTCTTTCAGGTGCTTCTATACCTTGTTAAAATAGGATAAGTATAAAGAATGTTGAAAAATATACACACTGTATTTCATTTGTCGAAAATTGAAAATCGTTTTTTATTCTAACGGGGCATCATACATGTAAGGGGAGGTAAAAAAAAACTTTCCCACGATCACTTAAACTTATATTGTAATTTGTGTTACAGATATTAGATTAAAATTTTGGAGGTTGGGGAGCGTCTGGACGTTATTTTGGGGTGGGCTTAGCCCCGTTCTCCATTCCGCTGCCAATGAATCTGTTGGTTGTTTCAAAATGAAGCACTTATCATTTGTTACTGGCACTGTACATATTATACACTGGCAAACTGGTTCGTGTCGTGACTGAGCGTTTAACTTTTTTCATTAATAATTAATTATGAATGTCACAACTGTCAAACTGTTACAGCAAGCTTTATAGTAATAATTCATAATATTCCTGTATGAAGTTCATTAAAGAAGCTCACTGCAATTAGGTTCAGTTGAATGATATCAATCATAAGGTAGATCATTCGTGAAACGGCTTTCCTTAGGAATTTAACAAAAATGAAGTACCTATAAGGCTAATAAAAGTGCCTTTTCCACCATCTGGAAAACGAGATATTAGCAATCAAAATGTGCATAATTAATATCCTGGAAGTATGTACCACGAATAAAGAAAACGAGTATACATTTCAGAATATTTCGAAAACTGTTCTTAGTACAATATTTCTTAACAACTAATGCATAGTAAATTCAAAAATTATACATTTTTTGAAAAAAACTGATTTTTTCCCGTTTTGTTAAAAAAATATAGATCTTTAACATAAAAATATTTTTATTGTACTTGCAATTGTAATTGTATGTAGGTATCTGTGTATTAAAGCTTAGATGTGTTGGGTAGAGTCTTTAACAAAAATGCACGGAATTCTCTTACTGTTGGTAGTGGCACGCTAAATTTTTGTCTAGGACTGTCGTGAGTGAACTAATTCAACTTAGATCTACTCATTGAATTAATACGTAATTTAAGTGTGATCTAAAAAGCGATGCTAACTGCTAAAACAATTTGAAAATAAAATATTTTTAACAAAAAAATTCTACCGACTTCAAAATATGCACTAAAAAGTAAAAAATAATAATTATTATTATTTTTGGAGTCGGTGTCAGCCAAAATGAAATCTATTCCGAGAACTAGAGACATGTAAGATTTAAATTGCTACTTTCGAATTCCGATGTGACACCGACTCCAAAAATAACAATAGGTAATTATTATTTTTTACTTTTTAGTGCATATTTTGAAGTCGGTTTAATTTTTTTGTTAAAAATATTTTATTTTTCTCTTTTTAGTGTTAGATAAAGTATTGCAATGGGTAGGCCAAGTATGCGTGCCTTTGAAATTTGAGAGTTTCCCTCGATTTCTCCAGATTCCACCATCAGATCCTGACTTGGTTCGGATAGGACCACCTCGGAAGTGCACTCTTTCGATTAAAAATTAATTTTGAAA
Source organism: Xanthostigma xanthostigma (assembly GCA_963575645.1). Taxonomy (NCBI): domain Eukaryota; kingdom Metazoa; phylum Arthropoda; class Insecta; order Raphidioptera; family Raphidiidae; genus Xanthostigma; species Xanthostigma xanthostigma. The sequence goes on along the minus strand of OY754469.1, from coordinate 30,328,268 downwards.
ATCGGTCCATAATTGACGGAGAAATCGGTGAACATACATAAAAAAAAAATATGCAGTCGAACATAGAATCTCCTCCTTTTTTGAAGTCGGTTAAAAAATATCCACGAAGTATAGATAGAAGGAGTCCGAACGACATATAGGCCTTTTTCTCTCTCAAGTTACACAATAATTTAAAAATATGGGAAGGTGTTGTAAGATTTTCGATTGCACAACAGTTTAAACGAAAAATTTGTCCATCACATCGAAGTAACTTTTTAACCGACTTCAACAAAAAGGAGGAGGTTCTATGTTCATCTGTATATATATTTTTTTTATGTATGTTCACCGATTTCGCCGTCAATTATGGACCGATTTTCAAATTTTTTTTTTATTCGAAAGAGTGCACTTCCGAGGTGGTCCCATCGGAACCAAGTTAGGATCTGATGGTGGATCCCGGAGAAATCCAGGGAAACTCTTAAATTTCAAAGGCATGCATAATGTTTTTTTATGTATGTTCACCGATTTTTAGTGTTAGATAACACTAAAAAGAGAAAAATAAAATATTTTTAACAAAAAAATTGAACCGACTTCAAAAAAGGCACTAAAAAGTAAAAAATAATTGCGTATTGAAATGTTTTGGAGTCGGTGTCAGCCAAAATGAAATCTATTCCGAGAACTACACCGACTCCAAAACATTTCAATACGCAATTATTTTTTAATGTTTTTTTTTTTATAATTTTTTTTTTATAATGTATTGTGGGGAAACGAATAAATAGACTTGTTCTTTCAATAACTAAACGAATTCTGTTTTAATAAAAGTAAATTTAAAATACTTTACAAATCATTATATAATAAGTACAATACAATAATGATGTAATTAAATAGTTCATTTAATACAGTACATTTTCTTCCGCACATAAAAAAAATAAATTCTGGTAATTAAGAGCCCGTTTCCCCTGGTTTTCTCAATGCAATACAGTGGTCTGCGGTCCCGTATAAATCTGATCGTAAAACGAGAGATAAAATTATGAAAAATTATTTTTATGGAGATTAAGGATCAATCTATGTCCCTATTGTACCATTTTTTTAATTTTTTTAGCAGAAAAATTTTTATAAAAATTTTAAAAACCGTAAAAAGTGTCTTTTAAAAGCATTCGCCATTAATTAACAAAGTAAAAAATGAAAAATTTGTTACAATACGGACATAGATTGATCCTTAATATAACTAGAAAAAAATATGCCGTAGCCTGTTTTCCAAAATTACGACCCAGTTTATACGGGAAGCCGTAGCTCTGCAATGAAAAAATATCGTAATATGTTTAATTGACTGGTGCTGTAACTACGGAAAGAACGGGTGTTTTTGAAATTATCATCTGTGCTGGCATGTGCCGTTAAAATTTAGGGCTGGGTTGTATACTATATAGTGGTTTGATATATTCGTTGCAACGATTTTAATTTAAAGTTCGCTGCATACGAGGCTGGATTTGCCGCTAGATTTCAGTACTAGTTTTCTTAATTGCTATTATGTGCTCGCTTCACACAAGGGCGTAGATATTTTTTTTTTCTGGGGGGCGGGGTATAAAGCTAAATAAATCAATATTTTTAAGTTTTATTAATAGGAACACCAAAACCAAACGACTAAACTAAAAAACTTTGTTTTGGGTAGAATTTGAAGAGCCAAAAAAAAGTCTTTTTCATATAGCCACACGGGTCTCGTAAAATTCACGTAATAATGCGGGACATTTCCTATAATACGGGACACGGAACTTTAATGCAGGACTGACCAGGGGTATGAAACTCAATGCTATTCGAGCTTTTCTTATTTGCCTGAAGGAATAATTTTAATGCCAACATGATAGCATGAAAATTAATGAAAATGTACTTTTGACGAACTTTTTTCAGTCATTAGCATCGCTGAAATGGCGCCAGCTCACCAAAGCGCATCAAAGCGGGAGTTTCAAAATTGTCTACTTATGTTATGAACAATATTATTTAATAAAAAAGGATAAAAAACTGTTCAATTCTTACAAAATTACAATTATAAGAGGAAATGTATTTTAAACATCAACCATTTTGTTCGAAACGTGCTTGTTGTGACAACACCATTCCCAGGGCAGCTACGACACACACACCATTTTACACAGTTGGTATTAAAATCATTCCTTGTCATTTAAGAGGTCACCTTGCCATCACACGAGACATCTTTACAAACACACACTATGTCATAATGTTTGTTTGTGGGCCTTTGTTCATGTCACCAACGTTACAAGATACCGTTTCCAGATTGGTTCTTGCTCAGAGCCAGCAGATGACCTTGAAAGAACAATAGCCCCTGTTCTTATTGTAATTTTGTGAGCTAGCAGGCGAGCCCACAGTGACTTCATTTCCAGCTTTGTACCAACAGAAGTCCAGCGTTTCAACATGGATTATCGCCTTGGAAAATAAACAAGATTACCTTTGTCAGCAGTACGTAAGAAAAAATGTAACATTGCCAAATATAATAGGTAAATATTTTATCTATAATACTTATTTTATTGATTTATATTGATATTTAACTTCCAATAGGAAGTTATTGTATTTAATAGTAAAAGAAAAATTATCTGAAAAGTCAAAACAGAAAAAAATTTTGTCACAGCATAATTAAAATGGAAGAGATTAATTTTACATCTATACACATAGAATATATTGAGAATTTTAATTATGAAGAGATAATAAAATAAATATGAATTCAAATAAAATGATGTACCTACATAATAAAAATTCAGAATTAATGACAAAATAAGAATTTTGAATTAAAATGATGTAAATAATAAAACTGTTTTAATTACTATGGCACTAGTACAGGTAATAGAGAATTTTTTTCTGCATTATCCTACAACTTTTGTTTGTTTTCTTAAATAGGTTCAGTATCACGTACTGACCCTAAATGCACAAAATCCTTACAAATTAGGAGGGCGGAAGTGCCGCCATTTTGACAAAAACCGCTTCAGCCTATATCTCCCTAACCGTGCACTTGAGGCGAAAAAAGGTAATAACCTTTATTGTAGATAAATAAATTTACTATCTTTTTTGTTCAATACTTTTTTTTTGTATCACTTACCGTTTACGACTTATTCAACTATTACGATTTGTTTATTGACTTTTGGATCCATATCTCTTCTAATAATTGTTTAAACAATAAAATGCTAATGACTTAAGTTTTAAATCTACAAATTTTCTACAGCTTTTAATTCAAACTTTTTTTCTAAAATTAATATTTTTAAAGTTATAACGCGCTAACGTCAAAAAACCTGTGCCTAGGCGCATGAGTGGACATAATAAAATAAGAATGAATTGTAATAAAATTATGTACATAATAAAAATTCAGAATTAAAAAACCAAAAAAATAAAAAGTGTGCATTCATTTTTTTAATTGATTTCTAGTAAATTAACTGATTTATTATTAACTTCCCGCTTAAAAAAAAAAAAAATTTTTTTTCAAAAATCGGGAAGTTATTGGTTTCACCCCGATTTTCGAAAATCGAGTTTTCGTCAGATATTGACGTTTTGAGGTCCTAGTAAGCTATTGAAACTATTTTGGCGATGATGTCCGTAGGGCTGTATGTATGTGTGTGTGTGTGTATGTATGTATGTAAACCTTTTATATCTTTTGAATTGAGTGTCCGACTGAAACGCATTTTGCGGCATCTGACGTGAACTTGGTGAACTTAGACTTCCTGAAAATTTGAAACGATTCGGCCCAAAAAATTTTGAGAAATCTTAAAAAAACAAGTTTCAAAATTTTTTTAAAATTTGCTTTTGTAAAATATTTTCTAAACTACTAAACCGATTAATTCCAAAATCTAATCAGCTCTTCTCCTTAACAAACTGCGTCGATTTCCGCAAACCGCATCAAAATCGGTTCATTTGTTCACGAGATACCGTGAACGAAAAAATCGTAAAAAAGTGTTTTTTTTTTTAAATTGCTCGTAAAATTCCTATGAGATCGATTTTTCTGTAATAAATTATTTTTTTAGGTTAAAAAATTGCGTCGACTACCGCAAATCGCATCAAAATCGGTTCATTTGTTCATGAGATATCGTGAACGAAAATTTCGTAACAAAGTGTTTTTTTTTTTTTGGGCTCGAAGAGCTAAAAAATAAACTTCTTGCTATATTTTATATATTTTTGAGCGTTTTGAACTCGAAAATAGCGGGAAGTTACAGGGATGGCCTGCAGGGTCAAACTTCTTTTCAAATTTTTATTTATGCAACTGTATTAGATTCCATAGCTCATAAGTTGGCTAATAGTTGTGTCACTGTGGTCTGTGGAGTAAAGAAACTCAGTCATAAATTAAATAATTAAATAAATAATATATAAAACAAATAATGAAAGTCCTATATTTTTGCAACTTTAAAAAAATACTTTTTTTTTTCGAAAAAAAGGTGGCAACCCTAATTGTAACAAACAGTACCTACTGTATTATAGTTATTATTATGAATATACAATACATTTTTTTCCATATTTTTGTGACATTTAACATAATTCTATTTTTTGTAAACTATTTCTTTGCAGATAAATTATATGTTGTAAAGTTTTGTAATTCTGGATATAAAATGAATATAGCACATCCCTATTTGATATCTGCAGTCTATACGTGTCTGTGTTAGTATACTAACACATGTAATAGTATGTATATCACTATAACGAGGCATATAATAATTCGGTTCTCTTTGTCAATCCTTCTCACATGTGTGAAAGATAGAGAGAGAGCATTCAATTCTCATAGACCACAATAATTAGGTGTACTATTATGAATGGAATGTTTCAAAATGTTTCCTCACCACACGCCGCAAAATACAGCTTCCCCTCTGTGATCGGCAAACGGGCTCTTAAACTAAAATTAAATATCCTTTTTTCTATTTACATATTATACGATACACATACCGTATATCTATATTTCTTTTAAATAATTTTAAACATTTTCGGGATACCTGACCGGTGGTCGTAATTGACTTCGGCGTCGTAGTTCCCGTTGAATTACCTCAGGAATATTTTCTTGTTCTATATTTTCATTATTTTCAGTTTCCTGATTATTTTGATTTAGAGATGATCGTGGTATAATATTTATGGTTTCAAAATTAAATTTTTCATTTGTTTTAATAATTTGATCTTTATGTCGCTTCCATATTTTCGAATCTTGCGTTTTACATAAAAACATCGTTTTTCCAATTTGTTTTAAAATCAATGCTCTTATCCAACTAGGCTTACGACCACGATAATCTCTAACCAAAACTTGTTCATTTTTTTCAAAGTTAATGATTCTTCTCCCCTTGAAATATTTTTTTTGTTTCTCCTGTTTTACAATCACATTATTTTTAACAGAAGGTATATATAAATCAAAACGACTTCGCAATTTGTGACCCAATAAGCTTTCAGCTGGACTTACATTTGTAGTCATATGTAAAGTATTACGATAATCGAATAAGTATCTATTTATAATTGTTGAAATTGACTCATTATTATTATAACTTGCTTTACGAATAGCATTTTTTAGTATTTTAACCGCGTTTTCCGCTAATCCGTTTGTTTGGGGGTGAAACGGTGCCCCAGTCAAATGCAAAATGCCATTATTTTTCAAAAAAGACTGAAATTCATCTGATAAAAACGTTCTTTGATTATCGCTTACTAAACATTTCGGTAGACCAAACCTAGAGAAAATTTCACGAAGTTTTTCAATTGTTGTATTGCTATACATATTTTGTACCTCAAAACATTCAATCCATTTTGAAGTTGCGTCTACAATTACAAGAAAGTATTTTTTGTTAAATGGACCGAAAAAATCTATATGAATCCGTGTCCAAGGCTCGGAAGGCCACGGCCATGGTGACAATTCCGAGGCTTGAGGCGAATTCCTATAAAAATTACAAGCATCACAATTTTTTACTTTTTCCTCAATTTCACGATCCAGCAAAGGCCACCAAAAATAGCTACGTGCCAATGCTTTTGATTTTACAACGCCTAAATGCGTTAAATGCAATTCGTTCAGCACTTCATTTCTAATATTACTAGGAATCACTACTCGAAATCCCCATAAAAGTATACCTTGCTCTATAGACAATTCATTTTTGCGATTTTTATAAGGTTCAAACTCTGATGAAATTTTCTCACTAGGCCAACCGTTTATAGTGTAATTTAAAACTTGATTTAAAATTTTATCTTTTCTTGTTTCAATTTTAATTTTATTTATATTTATCAAATTAGATTCAATAAAATAATTCAAATAATTTCCGGTATCGTTATCACAGTCAGTAACATCTTCATTTAAAGTAGCTCTAGATAGCCAATCAGCATAATTATTTTCGGATTTAATAAATTTAATCTCATATGAAAATTGTGACAGAAAACTGGCCCATCTTTGAAGTCTACAAGCTGCCATATTCGGTAAACCTTTCTTTGCATTAAAAATAGACGTTAATGGTTTATTATCAGTTGCAATAATAAATTTCTGACCATACAAGTACTGAAAATATTTTTGAACGCCAAATATAATAGCTAACGCTTCCCTTTCAACCTGTGAATAATTTTGTTCGGCTCTAGTAAGAACTCTACTTTGATAAGCAATTACTTTTTCTCCATCAGGGAAAATGTGGGATAATATAGCGCTAATTCCTGAACTACTAGCGTCAGTTGTCAATTGAATCGGAAAATCAGCATTGAAATGTACAAGTGAATCTGATGACTCTAAAATTTTTTTAATATCAATAAATGCTTTATCACAAGCGCTATTCCAGTGCCAATTAACGTTCTTTTTCAACAAATTATATAATGGACTTAAATGAGTTGCACAATCAGGTAAAAATTTGTAGTAGAAAGTGACCATGCCAATGAAATATTTTAACTCTGTTACATTTTTAGGTTTTCGTACTTTTAAAATAGAATCAACTTTCTCCTTAGATGTATGAAGTCCTTGTTCATCGATTACATGGCCTAAATATGAAACAGAATCTTTGAAAAATTCGCATTTATTTCTTTTAATACGCAACCCTGCCCCTTTTAATTTTTCAAAAACTATTTTTAAGCGTTCTAAATGTGTTTTATCATCGGGAGCTGATATGATAATATCATCTAAAAAACAAGCCACGCCTGGAATATCCATAATCAGTTGTTCCATAATTTTTTGAAACAAGGAAGGAGCAATGGAAATTCCAAACGGCAAACGTGTATATTTGAAAAGTCCTTTATGAGTAGTTATAACTGTTAATTTACTAGCTTCCTCGGTAAGTAATACTTGTTGATAGGCGTCTTTTAAATCTATCTTTGAAAATTTCTTTCCATTTCCCAATTGCGAAAATAAATACTCAATTCTTGGTAGCGGATAATGGAATTGTTCAAGCACAGGATTTAACGTACATTTAAAATCTCCGCATATGCGAACTTTCCCATCCCCCTTAAGAACTGGTACTATCGGAGTGGCCCAATTTGAATTTTCTACGGGAACTAAAATTCCTAACTCCCTTAATCTTTTTAACTCAGACTCTACTTTTGGTTTCAGGGAAAAAGCCATAGGTCGTGGTTTTAAAAACTTAGCTACCGCATCCGATTTCACTTTAAAATCAAACTTATCTTTGTTGTAGGTTCCTATACCCTCAGCAAATAGTGAATCGTACTGCGACAATAATTTTTCTAAAGAGTTAGATGTATCAGCATAATAATTTTCAAAATTCCCATAATTAATAATTGTTAATTCGTTACGCCCTAATAAGGGAGGACCCCCGTTTTTAACTATTAATATTTTCATATCAAAATTATAATTTTTATATTTAGCATTCACAATTATTTCACCAGTTGGCACAAATTTATTACCTACGTAATCACTAAAAATGACCTCCGATTTGTCAAGTTTTACATAAGAAAAATTATCGTTATAAAATTGTTCTGAAATGACTGAATATTGTGATCCCGTATCTACTTGAAAATTGAAGAGTTTACCTTGAATATTTATTAAAATATGGAAATTGTTTGAATTACTAGTTTCTAAATTATACATTGAGTTAGCTACAAAATTATTTCTAGAAACTTGCGTTTCGGTTTCGTTTTTATTCATTTTATTTTTATTCCTGCATACGGTGGCTAAATGTCCCTGCTTTTTACATATATGACATGTATAATTTTTAAATTTGCAGTCAGCTCGTTTGTGGTTCCTTCTACCACATACCTTACACTTTTTTCCTCTTGTCCGTGCATGAAAGACTTCCGATGTCTCAGCCTGGGCAGTTCCTCCTGGTGATGTTTTCTCTTTCAGGGCAGATTCCCTAGCTAATGCGATCTCCTTGAGCTTCGTTAGCTCGACCGTTGTCGCATCTTCTTCTATAAGACGATCCTTTATGGGCCCCTGTTGCATTCCTACCACGAAAACATCCTTTAAGGCTGCCGTCAGAACTTCGCCAGTGAACCCGCATGTTGCTGCCAGATTCTGAATTCTTACAATCCAGTCAGCTATTGATTCAGACGCTAATTGTCGCGCTTCATAAAATTTTATTCTTGCGGAAAAATAAGATTTGACCGGTGCTAAATGCTTTTCAAGCACCTTTACAAGCTCAGTAAACCTTTTACATTCAATCTTATCTGGTATACAAAGCGTTTCCAATAATTTATACGTGTTTTCTGAGAGTGCATTGAGAAAAAATGCGCGTTTCAAGTCGTTAGCGGTTATTTGATTAATAGCAAAAAAATTTGTTAATTTCACTTGAAATATCCTAAATTCCGACGTTAAATGGTTGAATTCAGATATATGTCCAGTATAAACAGTAGAATTAGACTCGCTTTGAGCGCTTTCCGGCATTTTAATTTCGAAAATTTACTCTCGTCGCCAACTATAATGTATTGTGGGGAAACGAATAAATAGACTTGTTCTTTCAATAACTAAACGAATTCTGTTTTAATAAAAGTAAATTTAAAATACTTTACAAATCATTATATAATAAGTACAATACAATAATGATGTAATTAAATAGTTCATTTAATACAGTACACTTTTTAGTGCCTTTTTTGAAGTCGGTTCAATTTTTTTGTTAAAAATATTTTTTAACATTGCGATAGGACTCATTCTATCTACAGTACCTACGTGATATTATCCTTGAAAGATTGCGTTGATGAATATAGCACCAATAATTAATTTGGGATCGTTATTAATTTGCGTTAGCGCAGAGCCATCTCTGTAGTACATACTAAAGCTATCCATACAATCACAATTTTATGGTTTATGTGTTCACTAAAATACTATTTCAGTTACCATGCAGCTAGTATACTATTGAATAACTTTGTAAACTTTAAAATATACGTCCAAAAACAATTTCGAAAAAATATTCATAAAAACTTACTAATAAAGCACATCATTTGCCTGATGTCTCTCTAGCCTGACGATTTTACATAACGCTCGTAGTTCAGAATCGCGATACGAATGCAGCGCCTCTAGACTACAGAGGCCGTAGTAAATCACTTGAAGGTCTTGTAGCGATCTGTAGCCCGGAGGCCGGGCGAGCGCACGAGCAAACACTGGTTCCAAGTCAGTCATGCCTCAGCCGCATGATGGCACCACATCACCACCGTTAGTGCTTTTGACGACAACGGTTTACTAATTTTTAAATTTCCACACGCTTTAGCACTTGATTTTTTATCGTTTTATGTTTACTATAAAATAAAAATTAACCAGTTTTAACACCGTTATAGCTGCTAACACTTATAATTACTTCGCACATTTATAAAAACACAACAAATGTCTTTAAGAGTTCACTTATGTATAAAATAAAACAAGCACATAAATCGATGTTGATAATTAACGTTATTGTTATAATTAAAATTAATTAGGCACTACACTTAAAACTAATGATATGTTGAAAAAAATACGTTTCAGGTACCAAAAGCTGTCGATGATTAATTGCCGATTTTGAGATCACAAATTTAAACCGCAGATTTCAAAAGTCACATTATTACAAAAACAAAAGCTAGGCACGAAACTTAGACGAACGTCATCTTTTTATTTTGACTGGCACGCGAACTATTTCCATTGTTTTGGTATTGATTGATAGGCCTTGATTTGTGGACGAAATGCAATTGGCGTCTTAATGTCTTTCCGGCGGTAAGCACAATTCTGAAACAAGAGACAATCATTAGTGAACAATAAAAAAATAACTGCATATTTCTTTTGTGTGTAGGTATTATAAATACTATGAAAATATCAACTATTGTTCAAGATTTTACATTAATGACTTGAAAAGTAAGCCAGTAGACAATTCTGCAAAAGTGACTAAATAATAATAGACATAGGTACCTAGATAATATGTATATTCAGTTAAATACCGTGAAACTGTCGGTCTGCTTAGATTCAATAAAGAAATTTTTATTTAAAATTTGTTTTGGTTTTAATGTAATATGATTCAGGCTCATTAATGACACAAGGTATTTAATAAATCAAATTCTCAATTATATATAATCTATCTATTATTCTATATACGATTAATTGCGTTCAGAGAATATAATTTAAAAAATTGCTTGACGTACAACGATTATCCATTAGATACCACGAGGATTGAAAATATAAACAATTTATGAGTTAAAGAAAGAAAATATAAACAAAAAATAAATGAGTAGTGCGACAAAGATAGAATACAATCATCACAACCTAAATTAGTTATCATAGCTTTACAAGGAAAGGGAGTAAAGCATCACTGATCTTTAATTATTTTTTGTTTTGATTCCACTATATCCCAAGATACAAATAAAATACAACAAATTAATATACTGGCATAGTAAAAACGACGAAGGAAGTTAACAGATTATAATTTAGTTATATAAATTTTTTTACTGAATTTAGTCAAATTTCAAATCACTTATTCGTAAAAACCATATTGCTTTCTTTTACTCTCCGTTTAACGAAAACTCTTTATAACGCATTAAAATACCTGGCCCCTTCAATTTCCCTTACATAGTAATAGGGTTATTGACAAAATTTCAAAAAGTATTTAAAATTAAAGAATAAAGGTATATGTACCCGTAAAAAATATTTTTTCTCATAAATATAACAGATTTGACAGCCATGTTTACTGATTGCCTACGTCACAGTAGGCAATCAGTAAACACTAAGCAAGCGGGTACAACGTGACATATAGCATTATAATTTATAACCAACAAAGTGTTGCATTTAATATGATTGACAGAGTACAATGAATACACCAGAGAACATACACTGAACAGAGATAACGAATACACATGGCAGTCAGTGGCACACAGCTACCGGCCATGTTGACTGATTAATGACGTCACGCGCTGTGATTGGTGTTTGAAATCACGTGACACATAGGTTAAAAATCGTGATTTTATTTATTTATTTTAATATATTTAACGCACTTATTTAATAAAAATAATAATTCTAAACGATATTTTAGACCATAAACTTTCATTATAACACAGTTTTATATTTAATTTTAATCACTGTCAATAACCCTATTACAATAATGTTTAAGCAATCTGTCTATACCAGGGGCGGGCAAATCTTTTGATCGGCGGGCCATATAGCTGATGAAAAATTGACCGCGGGCCGGATGGCTGACGAAAATTTCACCGCGGGCCAAAAATTCACATTCTATTTCCGCATTCGGAGAGCAAAAAAAAAAGGTCCCCGCATTCTATTTCCGCTACTATTTATTTTATAAAATGCTTCGCCGCCCGGATAAAATTGCGCTGCGGGCCGGATCCGGCCCGCGGGCCGCCATTTGCCCAGGCCTGGTCTATACAATTTTATATTTAGAAAATGTCTTGGGAACAATAGACTTCTAATGCAATGTGATTAATTAAAACATTTTATTTGCCAACGTTTCGACAAAATCTAGTCTTTTTCAAGGCGCTGTAATATTAAACAAAATTTTAATATTACAGCGCCTTGACAACGATTAAATTTAGTCGAAACGTTGGCAAATAAAATGATTTAATTAATCACACTGCATTAGAAGTCTATTGTTCCCAAGAAATTTTCTAAAAATAATTATAATAATGTTTTCGCGTGATCCATATTCAATTATCACATTAAATCATTTGCTTTTAGGTCATTTCACAAGCCGCGTCGTATAAGAAATTATCACATAACAATAAGTTGTCAATTACGATGTGCTTTAAATACCAAATAGGCGTAGACACTTCTAAAATCATTGAATAACTGCATGCACATCAAACATCATACAATGTACAATCTATACCAGGGTTTATCAAAAGTATTTTCTAGAATTCGTCCACGAAGGATTTCCGAATGTACTGGCAGTGGCATCACTTGAGTACGCTGAACCTATTTGATGAAACTTTGTACTAGCCGTGGAATATCTCCAGAGAAAATAGTCGAACCATTCGATTATTAAAATATCTCGAGAGATTATCCAAAATCTCCAGTAATAAATTATTAAACTACGCTCTTTCTTTACACTTAGAATCATCGCATGTAAGTGTCTCTTTTTTTAAGTTAGTTACATAATTACTAGATACTGATTTCTATCAGTATAATATAGTAGTGTTGATCCAATAAAATGTCACGATGAAGGAGGGTTTGGTTGAGGATCTAAAAAAAAAACTTTTCCACTAGCGTAAGGGTACATACGCACTATGTGGCTACTACCCGTAATTCGGCTACCCGTCCGGTTGACCGCAAGTAATAAACTATACGTAAATTCTGTATATATAAAAAAAATTGCATTCGCCCTACGTTCCGGCTGCACGCATCCGTTCCGGTCGCTTGGAGCGCTGCGGCTGCTTCGAAGCCTGACCGCACGGTTCGTGTACGCACTGTGCGGTCAGTTTGCGGTTAAACGTGCATTATGGAGTTCGATACACAAAAATTTATCATCGAAATCCAGAACCGATAATCACTTTGGAACACAAAATTCTCAGATTACTCCGACAGAAATATTAAACAAAGAGAATGGGAAGAAGTGGTCAATATTTATATTTTTTTTTCTTTTTATTTTTTATGTAGCGATCGTATACCTATATAATAAACAGCAACAACTTCTTCAACGTCCATTGTAGAAATGGTTCGTTTTGTTTGGTTAAACAAAATCTTTCTGGTTAAATAAAATCTGTCCGGTTAAATTAGATTCAACCGTATACTGCGGTCAACCGGACGGCTGGCCGCATTACGGGTAGTCGCATAGTACGTATGTAGCCACACTGATAAAGCTTATTTCTGATTCTCAACCAAACCCTCCTTCTATTATTATCTATACTGTGAATAGCTAATCACAGCTATCATGGCACTGAGGATGTGCAGTGCATACCGTACAGTATCTACGGAACCCGCGTTTGTATTGTCTGGACTACCACCGATGGAGCTTCTGTTCAAAGAGAGGGTAGAGCGACACCGAGGAATGACCAATTCGCAAACCAAGCAAGAGTTAAGGAGGCGATGGCAGGAGCTGTGGAGAGCTGCGGAAACAGGAGCATGGACGAGGACGCTAATCCCCGATGTCAATACCTGGATTGACCGGGGGCATGGTGATGTCAACTTCTACCTAACTCAATTTCTATCCGGACATGGCTGCTTCGGGGTGTATTTACACCGGATGCGGAAGGTAGAAACGCCAAACTGCAGGTATTGTGATGCGGAAGACACAGCTGAACACACGGTACTCAGTTGCCCACGCTGGAGTCATCAGAGAGAGCAGCTCAGTCACAATATTGGCCCTTTAACGAGTGCAAACATCGTAGGCAAGATGCTGAACAACCAGGAGACCGTGGGATAAGATCAGCTATCTGATCTCTGGTATCCTGAGAACAAAAATGGAGGACCAAAGACTAGCATTACGAACATGAGCGGCAAGACATCTATCAGGCTGAAGTTATACTTTATTTAGTGGTCCCAGCCTGATCGGAGAAGAGGGGGGAGTGGTTTTTAGTTGGTAGGTCCACTAGGAAATCCAACACTACCCCGAAGGGTGCCTATGAAGGTTTTCCACTTCCTCAAAAAAAAAAAAAGCTAATCACAGCTGAAACAGTGATATTAAAATTTAAAAAAAGTGTCTCTCTAGAATCTAGATTATCATTGCATTTCACAGTATTGAATATGATTATTTATCTGTCTGTTCTATGCAGCACTGCATACAGGTGACTGTCAAGTCTTATAATCGAAAATGAAAGCTTAATTCATTCGTCATAATAATAATAATAATAATATTTATATCGAATGCAGACAGGTCGAATGAATTGTGTTTTCAATCGCATAATATCTATCACCTGAATGTACTGTACAGTATTGAATACGATTATCTGCGTCTGTTCTATGAAGTGCTGTGTGCAGGTGATTTTCTCAAAACTGACAATCAAAACCCCGAGCAAAGTTGCATAATTCATTCGAGAGTTGAAACACTCATTCATTCAGGCAACACTATTGTTATGATATATGCGAATTAATTATTTCGAATGAAACATTCAATTATAAGAATTATTCGAATAGCAACCTTTTAACTATTAAGATCACTCGATTATTCCCAAGTCTACTTTGTACAGTTTCAAATGGTATCTAAATTAAAGAACTTAAGAGGAAATCTTTGGATAAGTGGAGAAATCGCTGGCAAACTACCACAGGCAATAAACTAAGAGAGATAAAACCATTCAGTAAACCGTGGATGACTCCTATACTACCTTCGCGGAAGGATCAGATACCGAGTTAGAACAGGACATACTCTATTTACGCACAAATATCTTTTTGAGAAGACCGACCATCCGGAGTGTATGTAAAGTCCGTGTCAGCATTAAATATCTTCTTGGAGTGTCCACAATATGCCGCCGAAAGAATCGCTTGCGGATTTTCCGACGATCTCCCTAAAATTTCGAGGACACCGAAAACGGCATCAAACGCATACTGTCGTTTCTCCACTAATCAGGATTATACTCTCTCATCTGGTTTTAATAGACCCATAATTCATAGTTAGATCCATAATCATATACATGCATACATCCGGACGCTAATGACATTTGATGTCGATGCGTCCATAAATAACTACGTATATAAAAATTCCAGCCAATTGGGCGACGGGAGCATTCCAACTTCAAAAATGTTGACATTTGATTATAATAAAGAAAATAAAACTTCTGAAATCGTCTGAGGTGACGCGGGTAATGGCCAGTATTCAATATGACATTTGCTATTTGTTGCCATACTTACAGAATATGTTCCATGTCATGTAAAAATTAATCAAAGCATGCCTAACAAGTTTATTTCTGACAGATTCATAAAACAAAAGAGCGGCTGATCTTTTTTTATTTTCAAAATATTTAACGAAACTATAGTTTAGAAAAAAATTTTTTACAAAACTTTCTTTAAAAAATAAATAGAATAATAATTCGTTATGAAAAGTATACCATTATTATATAAAAAACACCGTTATAGCATATATCTCTTCTGCGCATGCGCCGATTTTCCCCAAAAACAATAGGGCTCTTCATATTTGCATACCAAACATCCTCCCAAAATTTGGTTTCAATCCGCTCATCCGTTTGACCTGTATCGTGTTCACAGACAAACATAAATAACAGACGCGCATAGTTTTTCCAAAAATATGTTTCTTGGATTCGGGGGACCTCAAGACGGAAAGATATTGTAAAATTTTTGAAAAGTGATTTTTGACCTAAACTAGTACCATTCCCCACTTGTGGGTTGGAATGGTAAAAAAATACTATTTATCCGGATATGAAATATAGTTTTAGAAATCCTTAAACGTGAATAAGAACAAAGCATATCTGAAGTTAAAGTAGATCATCATTGTGAACCGAATGTGTCTCACTGTCTCAAGTGGAGGACCTCAAAATGCACGACCTGAAGACACTGAACGATAACATCCAGACGTGTCACAACACCGTCAACGAATAAGTTTATGTGGCACCGGTTATCGGCGAAGAGGTGAACAAGTAGAGAACAGAATTCTTAAAAATCAAAATAGCCCGGGGCGTGTAAAGTGACCGAGCGAGGAATGTCCGTGCTTATATATCTATACTATACGCTCAATGCCGCTGTTGGACATACATAATAATATGTATAGCGGTATGTTATTTCGCAACGAAACAACACTAACAAATCAACCCTGCACATCACAATACCCTGAAGTTGCAGTATATGCTTCCAAATCAAGGCCGTTTCAGCGTTTTCGCTAGACAAACCACGGGTCTTTTAATTGACTTCCAATTGCCGTATCCCAATGTATTTGGTGTTATTTAGAAACGTAAATAGGTTGTACTTTATTAATTTGTCTTCATAAAGGGAATATAGGTGTAGAAAGTTTAAAACTGATCAATCGGTTTAGAAAAAGGCAAGACGTGTAAATATTTCAGTGTAAAAACATTAAGAATCCTTGGCCTAAATCCAATAATGCGCCATTTTATATAAACTAGCGGTTCGTCCCGATTTCACCCGGGTGCAATAGATATATAACTCTGCAAAATGTGTATCGTTTGCGACCCGGCGTTTGAACTAATAGCTTTGAGCAAATTCTACCAGATTTGCTTCTGAACTAATAGCTTTGAGCGAATTCTATCAGATGTCGCTGCTTGGTACCTACTAAAACAGTTTTTTTCAGAAAACACCGTAATTTTGTACAAAATATTTAATAAAAACTATACTATAGCGTATAAGTCGCACCAAGCGTGACACATTTACAAAATTTCAATAAAACTGGTTCAGATTAGCGCGGCCAAAATTGTGACACGAGAATTTTATATATATAGAAGACTAGCGGCCCGGTCCGGCTTCGCCCGCATTTCGTCGACTCACGTTGCAAAATTAGTGTACACGAAGTGCGCTTTTATTTCAACGCGATAATACAAAGCCTATGTCCATCCTGAAGGTCCATTCTAAATATTGGTGAAATAATTTTTGAAATCAGATGAGTAGTTTCGGAGATCATCTCCTACATCCAAACTTTACCTCTTTATAATATTAGTATAGGTATCAAAATTTATGAAATTCTTCAAGAAATGTTCTGTCAAGAAGTTGTTGGTAAGCCGGGTAAGTGGGTTTAGAAAATTAGTCTACAATTTTGAGTTTGGGGAAATATCTTCGTTTTCATATATCCGGTCGGAGGTGTACTGAAGATCAAACTTCATATATAGCTACGGAACTGATCATTGGAGTGTGGTGACTGCTAACGATTAATTATTAATTTTAAAGATGAGTGATGACTTAAAATATAAACTGAAAGGTACGTTGCAAGTTCATATCACAGGAGAGGGCAGAAGGGGCAGCTGCCTCCACCCGGATTACGGGAGACGTCATAAACCGTTTTGCTGAAGATCCTCGAAAATTACTTTTAAAATACTTACATGTCTAATTTAAATTAAATAAATGCATATTTAATATTTATTCCCCTACACACCACATACACCTAGGGTTGCCAGATTGGGAAATCAAAATTTCTGGACAATATTCTAAAATATCTGGACCAAAGGATTTTAGGCTGGACAAAATAAAAATCTGCATTAATCAACCGAAACACGACATATAATTGAGTAATATGTACTTACTTAGGTATTATTGTTATAAGAAAAACGAAAATATGAACTATTGAGCTGAACAGCTGAAATTGGTACAAAAACAGAGGTAGCTTAATCTAACAGTTAATGGTACCTTTCAAGTTACTTTTTTGCCACATATATTTAGTATTTCCCTTAGCCGCCTTTACCATTTTAGAACCTTTCTCTGTATTTAGAAAAGATTTAAAATTAGTACAGTTTTCTTCAAAACTTAATCGAATTATTAGCTCTGGCGGTGCATGTTTTTTATTTTTAGCTGGACATTTTGCCTAAAACCGCGACACTGGACAAAGTGTAAAATTGCTGGACAATCCAGCCAAGTCCCGCCAATCTGGTAACCCTACATACACCTGATGTTTCGTGTAGGTGTCTACGTGAAATGTGTATAGGGCAAAACAAGCGCGGAGAACCCGGCTTAAGAAATTTCTGCTCCCCCCCCCCTCCCCGAGCCAAAAGCTGGGTACGCCCATGTCATAACATTTTCTTTTTTGTTAACTTTTCTAATGATAAGAAGATTCCTTGTTCTCAATGTTTTTTTTACAATCACAGAGTACTTTTTAAATGAACATAACATTCTTTTTGGAGAAGGAATGAAAAATACATAAGCTAGATAGTGTAAATAAATTTATTTGTAATTTATTTATTGCACTCAAAACAGTATACTTAATTCTAATGCACTCTAGAAACGAAAGGTTAAAAAACTCAAGTCGTATTATTAATGTACCTCAGTTGCATTACAATAACAGTAATAAGCAAACAACTAGAAGTTATAGGTAAAGACGCCAGCAGGATTGCGTCCTCCTATCCACTGAGTTAATGCAACTGTAAATAGAATGCATGTTCCCAATCAATTATTCTCATCCTCCGGTTAAACAAATGAATAATAAATGGGCGTCAAACGTAGGTACAACACGCATATATAATATTATCATCTAGTAATCGATTATAATATATTTCTCAATGCGCAAACAATTTGACAGCAAATAAATGTTCACTATTTAATTAATTATTATCATTGGAATTATGTTGTTGAATATTCGAAAAGTACTCGCAGACTTTTGCATGTATCTCGAAGCAAACATTGAAATAGAGTTTGTATTGCAACGTTATTTTGAAAATTAGCGCTCCCAGAAACCCGAGCTCGTATCAGTCGGTTTGTGTATGCCGGCTGTTAAATTCTCTAATACATACATAGACGCTAATGACCTCAGCTGTTAAGCGTCTATAATTTGCAATATGTTTATATCCGATAGCTACAATGTGAACTGATTTTTCTACCTTATGCAGGCAGAGTTAAAAAGTTATTACTATTAGATTCCAATGTATTTTCCTATCAAAAAATCTACTGCTAGAAGTCTTGAATTATGTATACAAAATACAGTAAAAGGCCGGTGCACTAAGGGCGTAGATATAAGGCGGTAAAGGGGGTAATTAACCGTATCTCAGTATAATAATAATAAAAACATAATACGAACACATGACTAAAAAATATAATTAAGAAATACTTATTGAAAATGAATTTGTAAAATTAGTTTGGGAATTAATAATATGCTTGACACCTTTTTTCATGAGTATTATTGTGTGATATTAAAATATTGATTTTTTGCTTTACCTCCCCCCCCTTCCCCCATCTACGTCCTTGCGCTGCACACAAGTTTTATCTCTAGATTCCTTGCTATTTTTAGCTGCTTAGGTTTCAAACGTGCTGTGGCGCTGGGGTGCTTATACTGGATCACGCGATGCTTGTTTCGAAGCTAGTTTTGTAGATGGGATTGTGTGCGCGCAGTGACAGTTCGAATGTTAACAAAAATGAACGTTTATTATCTCTGAACAGAACACACACTATTATACGGCGCCTTGTTTGCTTGGGGGCGTTTGTCCATGTCGCTCACGTGACAAGATACTGTTTCCTGATTGTTTCTTGCTCAAAACGAGCACAAAAACAAGCACTAAAAATAGACCCGGTTCTAATTTTCAAATCCATCTTGTGAGCACGTAAGTGAGCCCGCAGTGACGTCATTATCATCTTCGGAAGCGTTCACAAATTACGTTAGGCGTTTAGGAGGAGGGGTCGAACCGAATCTCACCCAATCTCACGTGGGGGAGAGGGGGGGAGTCTCGGCAAATATCACGTAATTTTTTTTCCGTAAGAAACACTGCGAGAAAACTGGGTAAAATTAAGTAAAAAATGTTTCTCCACTAAAATTAAAAATGTGCATTTTGAAAAATCTCCGTGAGATTAGGGAGGGGGGTGTCGAGCAAAGTCTAAGAGGGAGTGCGTAAATTTGTAAACGCCTCCTTTGCAGACAGTGCGCTAGCCAGCATAAGTCCCAGCGGCAAAATCAGCCTTAAGCGGCCTTAAGACTTTGAATGTGACTACTAATTGATTTATTATGATTTACTGCGAATTTAAACAGGTGGATAATTTGCCAATATAAATACGATGAAA
Organism: Xanthostigma xanthostigma; assembly: GCA_963575645.1. Lineage (NCBI taxonomy): Eukaryota > Metazoa > Arthropoda > Insecta > Raphidioptera > Raphidiidae > Xanthostigma > Xanthostigma xanthostigma. The sequence continues at coordinate 30,308,293 of OY754469.1, read as the reverse complement.
GCACTTTTATTGTCAACAGAGGTTACATCTATACTAATAATATAAAGCTGAAGAGTCTATTTGTTTAGTTGAACGCGCTAATCTCAAGAACTACAGGTTCGAATTGATTTTTTTTTTTTTTTGATAGCCCATTTATCGAGGAAGGCTATAGGCTATATAATATCACGCTACGACCAATAGGAGCGAAACATCAATGAAAAATGTTGCAAAATTAACTCAAAATTTGTCCATCCGACAAAAACTTTTGAACGGTAACTCCGATCATCATGTTTGGACACAACATTCATCTCGGTAAACTAAGATGAATTAGGTACAAGCTGATCGATCAAACGATCGAAACATTGTGATACGATCACTTAACCTGTGGGTCGCGATCGACCCGGGTCGCAAGAAATGATCGATCGACACACGTCTAAGATGAATGTACGTACTCATATTCCTCCACCCCATTCGTTCTTTTGAAGCGTAGTGAAACCGGGTGGGACCGCTATAGTAGATAAATGTAAACTAGATAGGTATTGATTTGTTTGTATAGTTTATAGTTGCATATTTGATTGGTTGCCGCGACATTAAAATAAAATTGAAACCTTGAATAATTCAAACAATTGTGTTAGCAGGAGTAAACAAACAATCGATATTTATTAACACCTAGCGCCTTTCGAATTTGGCGCTTCGCAAGGTGAAGGGTGCGCGGGCGGGCAAGTATTCAATTGTTATAAAATATACAATTATTATAAAAATTCGCACTTGCATTGTTACGTATTCATTTGTTATAAAATATACAATTATTATAAAAATTCGTACCTACTTGTAACGGCATTTGTTACGTATTCAATTGTTATCTAGACACGCGGTAGCGTCTCAAGCCAAGTCAACCCAGTTCCAGATGACCTAGAAAATTGAAATTTGGCGTCCAGCTAGATAATTGTGTGTATATAAAGGAAAAAATCAGAAAACAGTGAATTTTGAAATATTTTCCAAGCAATCTATTTTTATTAACACCTATAGCGCCTTTCGAAAAAGAAAACTATAGGTACAGGAAAAAAGATTATATTACAAATCACTTTTGAATGATAAATAATAATACTTTCTTTACGAAAACTAATGATATCCCATCAAAAACATAAATGTGAAAAAGGGTACCAAGTTCAATATTCAATACAAAAAGCATTGAGATCTAAAAAGATGCCAAGTTTTCACAAAAAACGAAAACTTGCCAAGTGAAAACCTTTTCAGATCTCAATGCTTTTTGTATTGAATATTAAACTTGACTCCCTTTTTCACATTTGTGTTTTTGATGGGATAAAGAATATAACGAAACTATATACCTAAGGGTTATTTTCCCATTTGGCAACCGACTCTAAAAAGCGAGTATTTAGTTATTCTTGATAATACCGAATACATTAAATTTTAAGTTCGAATAGTTAGAGCAAAACATAAATCAATTTATTGTAGAATCTCATGATTAATCCGACGCATCCGGTTCCGGGGCACCGCTGAATTATCGGAAATATTCAATCACAGAAAAATCCGTCGGATTATTGCAGGCACCGGGCGAATTACCGACCCAAAATTTGACACAATTAATTGTGTCAAATTTTGAGTTATATAAAGTTACTGAATAATTATTCAGTAACTTTATATAACTCTGTCATTATTCAGTAACTTTATATAACTCTGTCAAAGTTCATATATTATGAATAACTGTTATTTATGGTCCAGAAAGTCGAAACCAACCAATAAAAAGGTAACGTTGACGAAGAGTACAAAAATCCAGTTCAGTAAAAAACGATGTCATCCAATATAATCTTCTTGTATATATTTCTTATGTCCTAATACTTGATTGGAACACAAGAAGTGTAATGTTATGCTCTTAAGTCTTATAGCTGCAAGAATGTACACTAGCGTGAAAGTTAAACTCACCATGAATATTTCGAATTCGTATACAAGACTCGTACATTCCAAAAAAAAAAAATCGCAACGAAATTAAAGACAAAGATTCCGTTACATTGTAAAAATTATTAGAATGGTTAATTAAATATCCGACCTTAAATATAATTACTCATATTTCAAACCTCAACGCGGAAAATTCCTTTGTACACCGTCTACTGACGCCAACGCTATCCGGCTTATTTGTTTGTTCTGCTTATTAATTCTATCGGGTTCATAATGACATTGCACAATGTAGTAACTTATTTTAGTCGCAAGATTATTGTGCATACTGTATAGCTCAGACATTTTAGACGAAAGGACCCCGCACAAAGCTTATGGGATTTGGTTCTCGGTTAAATTGATCGAAAATGTTTTTATTTTATAGTTTAAAGATCCCTAAGAAAAAGTGTCCATGGGTGCATAGCCTAATAACCAATAGATTTTTAGCTACATATATGTTTAGCGAGATTTTAGATATAGGGATAATCTACTGAATTCACAATCTAAAATTCTAGATACATGTTTTCGAGTGCGCTGAATCCGAATATGATATTATTATTTTACACAGGGTGACACGTCTTCCAACATTACTTATTTTTCAACTATATTTCTATTTCTAAAAAACGAGCACAAAAGGTGAACATGGAACATATTTATGAAAATGGATATCCCTATATTTAAAATCTCGCTTATAATCAATTGGTTTTTAGGCTACGCGCCTACGGACACTTTTTCTTAGTGACCTTTAGGATATAAAATAAAACCATTTTCGATCAATTTAAGCGAGAACCAACTCCCATAAGGCTTGTGCAAGGAGCTTTAAGCAAAGCTCAGAAATAAATACATATCGTAAATCTGAAAACTGGTTGGCAGTAGAGCCAGTTCAAAGCATGGGCGAAGTGGGCCACCGGATACGACCTCGCGCCCCGGAGGGCTATGTTAAAGCATGATAATTATAATTTTTAGAAAGACATGTGAGGCCCTAACTCAAATATTCTTAACGAATAAACGACAGGGCATTCGTTTTTCGAGACACTATTTAGATATTAGTATATGAGAAAAACGTTGGCATTCTTAACTTCATTCGGGCGAAAAGCTACTTTTTCATATGACCACTTTTGTGTTTGCCTCGACAGTGATATGCCGAAATGTATCAAGATTAATTTTTGACGTGATAACGTCTTATAAATTGATGAATCACCAATCTTATAAATTGATAAAACACCGACTGCATGCACGAAAAAGTGTAACGTAACGTTCCTAACGTTCCTAACGCGTAACGTTCCGCCTGACCCTGTGCGTGCTTTTTGCTAATTTCTCGCTCAATTTAAATCAGATCGGTTTGAAACCAGTCTTAAACGAAAGAGGAGAACATTTTACATAGATTTCGTGTAACAGAATTTGCCTAAACAGTTTTTTTATACAAATTTATATAGAAAAATAGCTGTATAAATGCAATGTTGTGTAATGCATGACGCGACGCGGTCGGTCGTCTTTGTTTGCCGTACATGGAAATTAGAAAATAACGTATGTCTTGTCTTAACATGAAAACGGCTGCATTTCTAATGTTTAATTCAATTTTTTGACATTAGTATTTTGTGAAATGCAACGCCTTCTAAGTTAACTATTGGAATAACTAATTATTATTAGAACATAATACTTTGACAGTTGCAAACGTCACTTTTGACATTTCTTATCATTCCGACACCAAGGATAAGCGGATTGAAACCAAATTTTGGGAGGTTTAGGTTATGTATTACGGAATACGTTATCACGTAAAACTATCGTCCGTAAACCGACTTTACAGACAACCAATTTTTACTTTAAATGCAAGAGTATCATTTTTCCAATGTTTGCTTTTATCGTAACATTTCCATCAATGTACAGATTTACAATACCAAAATCTTAAGTTTTAGGTCTAATAACAATTTTAATATTTTAACAGGGCCCTAACACGTATTATATTACAGATAAGACGTAAAATAATTAAACTGTACCTATAATATTATTGCCATTGAAAAATGTTATTTCAATTAACAAGCGGGTCCGCGGACCATCTCTGGTGTAAGTAGGCAAAGCTAAATAGTTCGGCCGGAGATGTTGTTTACACTGCATCATGCAGAAGTGAAGTTTACGAAAAATTCTACATTTAAATGTTATAAATTGACATATATACCTTGAAAACGTTAAATAAATAACAAAATAACTCATGTTTGGGAATCCATGATGATTTTGCTAATCTCTAAGCGGTCCGTAGGTGAAAAAGTTTGAGAAACGCAGCACTATACCCACCAGCACCAAGCAATATACGTCATGTTACATACTTGTGGAATAAATGAATGATTGAGTTCGATAACTAGATGAGCTTCTGAAGTAGAGAAAAACTAAGCTTAATCTACATTAAAATGTAAATTCTGCAGTGTCTGGCTAAACTTAAAGATTATACAACGAAGACGATGCGATCAAATGCAATCTTTCACACGAAATAGGATGCTGACGCCGGTATATATATATATATACTATTTTTTTTATTATAATATGTATATAAACATTACAAGCAGTTCCCGGTTGATACGACCCGACATAAGCGCGCGTTCAATCTAAAAAAAATTTGAAAAGAAGTTTGACCCTGCAGGTCATCCTTGAAACTATAATATTCGAGTTTAAAACGCTAAAAATATATAAAATATTCGGAAAAAAATAATATTCGAGTATAATACGCACCCACGATTTTTCAAAATTTTATTTAACATAATGAAATTTTTAACAGAAAAAACTTAAATTTTAACATAAAACAATAACGGGATGCAGAAGTGCTCAGCACGCGTGTTACAACAATCTCTTACAGCTATTGCACGTTCGCTGTTCGATGTTTAAAAACTTTTTTTTAAATTTTTACTCACTCTCATTTTTACGGACCCAAATGAGGAAAAAATTCCAGTCAATTGGGCGACGGGACAATTCTAACTTAAAAAATATTGACATTTGATTTAATATAATAAAGAGAATAAAATTTCTGATGTCGCGTGAGGTGACACGGGTAATGGCTAGTATTCTATATGATATTTGCTATTCGTTGCCATGGTTACCTATACAAAATATGCTCACGTCATGTAAAAATTAATCACAGCATGCTTAAGTAGTTTATTTCTGACAGATCTACAAAACAAAAGAACTGTTAATTTATTTTTATTTTCAAAATATTTCCTAAACTATAAGGTTTAGAAAAAATTTTTTTGAAAAAACTTTCTTGAAAAAATAAATAGCATAATAAACCGTAATGAAAAATATACCATTATTATATAAGAAAACAACGTTATAGTGTATCTCTTTTTCCCAAAAACAATAGAGCTCTTCATATTTACATACCAAACATCCTCCCAAAATTTGGTTCCAATCCGTTCATTCGTTTGATCAGTATCGTGCTCACAGACTAACAGACAAAATTTCGAATCGTTCGGATATGTGGCGTTCGCCATATTAGGTTCCCAATGACGTCACATATCTTATCGTATTTCACTCGTCAAACTCTTTCATTAGATACTCAAGTCAAGAGGGTTGTTAAAAAAAGATAATTCGTCATCTTGAGGCGTCCGCCATATTGAATTTACAATGACGTTACATAAATTACCGTATTCCACTCGTCAAATTCTTTTCTTTGATACCCATGTCAAGGGGGTAGTGAACAATATAGTAATTCGCCATCTTGGGGCGACCGCCATATTTGATTCATGCATTGTCAACGAACTTATACATGTGTGAAAAATTTCAAATCTCTAGCTTAATTAGATCTAGTCGAAATTTTGATTACAAGATTTGACTCTAACTATCAAACAATTGACATACTAACACCCCTAACAAACACAGCAAGTAAAATAGTTTGCAATTAAAGTAATTACAAAGAGCGATGTCCTGTACGCATACTTTGAAAGACTGTGCAAATGTGGCTTAAATCATTCATCAGATAAAAAACCCACTGACGTGTAATTCGGGGTATCAAAACTTACGTAAGATTTGCAGAGTCAATACGTGGTTTCAATTTTAAAATGTTTCCCGAGTTATACGGGGACTGCCAGTTTAGAGAAAAGCTCGAAACGAATCATCGTCAAGCACAGTTATTCGACGATATAAGTGGTATCGAAATGTCGCTCTTGTTATACGGGGACTGACATTTTTTTGTGAAAAGCCTGAAGCGTTCACCAGAGCCAAGCACAGTTATTCGCGCGGTATAACAGCTACCCAAGTGTGTGCTGTTTTGTGTTTATCGAAGGCGGCCGCGATGCTTAGCATTCGTTGCGATGTTCGATGTAGACTATATTTCACCATGTCGCTACAAACGTAAATCGGTCAATCGAATCACATCTTGCAATTTAAAATTCAAATAGACGATAGGAAAATTCGAGAGGCTTAACCCGGGACCGCACATTGGGGCCAGTGTTGGCGGTATTATTTTTGAAAAGCGTCCACATATTGGGATTTATTGGAGCCAACCTCAGTTAGTTCCAAGCAGAGCCAAACATCAACATGTAGGACCCAGAAGTGGCTGTGGGTGCGGTTGCTGTGCTAAGCGCTGCTTATCATAATATTATTTTTCTACAAAACCAAAAAAAAACGTCCGTTTCTATTTTTGTGGTCTTTAATTAATGGATTCCATAAAACTGGTTCTGCTTGATAAAGCTCCAAAAACAGTAATACATTTTCATTTGACCATGTCTCCTTTGATGACATCATTTATAATTTTAAATAATATTACGACGTTGTCACTCGCTTCATCAGATACTGAAGACTGGTTGGCGTTTTACACGCCAATGTGTGGCCGAATACACGAACGTTGGAACAAATTCCCTTTGATGTTTCGTCAAAAAACCCACACAAGACGGCCAACGTCCAACGATGAACCAACGTTGGAGCAAACATTGCCATCAACGCTATAATCTCGATCCACACATTGGCCGAGCGTTGGGTACTGCGCGTTTTCAACCCCCGACAAAATATCTCCCCGACAAAATATCCCCCGACAAAATATCTCCCGACAAAATATCCTATAGACAAAATATCCCCTAACAAAATATCTCCGCGACAAAATATCCCCCGACAAAAGAACGTCTGAATTGAATAAGAGAAATAAAAACATAAAATTTTCATGAAAAACACGCTCATCAAATTAAATCGTTTACTTAATTATTCAAATTATTTTTTAATTATTGAAATCTTTTCCTAAACTATTCCCGGTACCGGAATGAGTTTTGTTTTTACTTTTTATTTTTTTTCACTTTGAGATCAACTTAAAACTCACATTTTCATGAAGATTGAAAATCATCGCTTTTTTTGATAAAGGGGTATGCGAATTGTCTCGCAGTGAAACGGGAAGGGGCAAATGTGGAGTTTTTAAAAAAACAATTTCGGGGTGAACGATAAACGGGTATGCGAATTGTAATTCCGGGGTGAACGATAAAGGGGTATGCGAATTGTCTCGCAGTGAAACAGGAAGGGGCAAATGTTGAGTTTAAAAAAAAAAAAACAATTCCGGGGTGAACGATAAAGGGGTATGCGAATTGTCTCGCAGTGAAACGGGAAGGGGCAAATGTTGAGTTTAAAAAAAAAACAATTCCGGGGTGAACGATAACGGGGTATGCGAATTAGATAAGAGACGGGAGGCTTTCAATAGTTGTGGTTTTTTTGTCTAGAGATATTTTGTAGGGGGATATTTTGTCGGGGAGATATTTTGTCGGGGGGATATTTTATCGGGGGATATTTTGTCGCGGAGATATTTTGTCGGGGGATATTTTGTCGGGGGATATTTTGTCGGGGGATATTTTGTCGGGGGATGAAAAGTCGCGGAATCGAGCGTTGTTGGCATCAACATTGGCCCCAATGTGCGGTCCCGGATTTATGCAAACAGATTTGACACCATATAAATAATAATTATTTGTATTAACAGGCAGGCGTTTTTGGTATGACTATCTCTTCCTAAACTACTAGACTGATTTTGACAATCGAGGGCTCGAAGTACAGATGTGTATTTAGGTGTCAGAATTGCAATAGAATCTTAACCAATTTTCTAAAAAAATCAGTTTCAACGTTGTTAAATAGAAAATAATATAAGTATGCTTTTTGGAAAAATAACCTGCATTACGCAAGTGATCGTTGAAAACCGGGACTCACCCAAAAAACTGAAAATGAGCGCATTTTTTCAACTTTTTGTTAACTTTAAAAAACTATAATACACAAAATAAACAATTTTTAAAAAATTTTATAACGTGATCTTGTTAAGTATCTATATATGCAAAAAGAGCTCTGCGAAGCAAACAATTTATAGGCCATGTGTTTGTTGTTTTCAATGGAGACGGTTTTTCGAAACAAAAATAAATTTAAATTTTTTTTCGAACGGAACTTTATTCTTTCAAGTGTTAAGATGACACCATAATTTATTTAATACTAAAAAAAATATTTTATGTGTTGTACTCTATAAACAGGGCGTTGCGCTCGAGCTGTAATGGCCACGCGGAACTCTTTCAACGTTAATAAATAAAATTATCGACCAATTTTTCAGACAATATATTAAATTAAAACTATAAAATTAGAGATAGAGCCGGGAGGTGGGACTTTTTATTGGAAATTTTCTCCTCTTTAAGAATCCGTTTTTTTCAATTTCCGCTATCGCTTATAGTTTTTAAGTAATTGCCAAAAATCTGAGGGGCTTTTTTTCTTTTTTGTTAAAAACAAATGCAATTTTTGTCGGCGTAAAAAATAAAAACGACGATTTTTTGGGAATATTTTTCCGAATCGAATAAGCTATTGCTCATATTTTTAGAATACTTGGATCTACTTTTCGCAGATAATATATCACTTCTCGACTAGGCTATCCACTTTTGTAACATTCGAACTATCAGTGCGCGCACAATCCACCCATCTACAAAGCAAGCTTCGATACATGCATCGTGCGAAGCGAACACATAAAAGCCGTCTCCAAAACCAGCGCCACTGCTCGCTTGAAATATAGCAGGCAAATCTAGCAAGAAAACTAGCGACAAAAAGCAACCTCGTGTGCAGTGACCTTAATAGGCCCCACTCACGATCAAACTTCATGCCACAGTTCAGTGTTCAGTGAAGTTGGACCGATTAATCGAAAAACTGACTGGTACCACACACAGTTCATGCAAACTGCTCATTTTTTAAAATTTTTTCTGTTCAATTTGGTTCAGTTGTTAGCATACACTCGTCGAGTATAGATATATAAAATATATATTATATACATACTATAATATTATACTATAGATAAAATTAATAAGAACTAAATGAGCTATTTAAATGGTGAGGATTGGCTATTCATAGCTATAGGATTGTATTTAAAACAGGGAAATAAGAAAAAAAAAATTAAGAATATGGGTGAAAAATTTGTTAGAAATGCGTGATTCAAGAAGTCATGTTTATTTGATTAATGAATTACATCTTGAACCGCTTGATTGGAATAATTATTTACGAATGGATGAATTAACTTACAATTATTTACTGGAATTAGTTACCCTATTTCTTAAGAACCAGAACACAAATATGCGAAAATCTATTTCTGCACAAGAAAGACTTGCAGCAACATTGAGATTTTTGGCTTCTGGCTGTACAAAACACAGAACTCCAAAAACTGAACTGAAAAAAACCCACGCACAGCAGTTTACTTGAACACTGAACTAAAAATCGTTCAAAAATCAAGATGCATTTGATGAGTTCATGCCTGACTTCAGTGTTGGTTTCAGTGTTTATTTGTCCCACACATTATCATGTTTGAACACTGAACTGTGGCATGAAGTTTGATCGTGAGTGGGGCCTATTAGATTTTACTTGGACAAACTGACTAAGTTATTTTAAATGTGAAATAAGCTATAGATACAATTACCGCGTCTGCGTATAATAATATTATGTATGTTATCTATAGAGGAGTTGTACTCAGTCGGTGAGAGGAGACAGGTGTAAGTATGGAGTCAAACTTCTTTCGAGAGTTAGTGGCTGCGTGTGACGTCATAGTCAAGGTCAATGCTTGCATTTATTTTTAGTATCTCGCAACTTAATATTCCAACACAGTTTCAACGGCATTTTCAAAATTACATAAACTAAAAAGGCTGTTAGAATCATAACCCTCCTTTTTTCGTAGTCGGGTACTAATCTGATTGTATTAAATTTTTATTTTTTAATTTTATTACAGTATTCGTATCTAAAATAACTGTGGTCGTTAAACTCTTGATGCATATAGGCATAAAATTAATGACCAACTAAAGCCAAAACCTGATTTTCAAAAAATATAAACGATAATAAAAATAACTTCAACAACAATTTAATATATTAAATATTTAGTGGATTTAAATTTGCGGCTCTGACAAAAAAACTTGTATCTTCTCCTGAGTATAGCCGGATAAAAAGTAGTTTATAATGAGCTAATTACAAAATGTCACATAAATCGAGTCAGTCATACAAACGTCAAACAGATGGGCAGATAAACAATCTGGAAACAAATTTTCAAATAACTCCCTCCTCCACCCTACGACACAGGTCTTGTTATAATCTAAATATATAAAAGGAAACCGTGACTGACTGAATGAATGAATGACTGACTGATCTATCAACGGCACAGCTCAAACCACTGGACGGATTGGGCTGAAATTTGGCACACAGATAGTTATTATGACGTAGGCATCCGCTAAGAACGGATTTTTGAAAACTGAACCCCTAAAAGGGTGTAACGAGAGTTCAAAATTTGCATGGAAAAATCATGTAAAATGTAGATTTATCAATTCTAAAATGCGCAAGATTACTCCTGTCATCAAATAAATAAACACGTGTTTTATTCTTCAGAGGGTGAAATAGGTAAATAGTCTAAATCAACATGGGTGTCATTTTCAAGGTTTGTCAGGACGTTGCTGATCACGTGAAAGTGATCAATTTAAAAAAATTATTAGGGGAGTTTACGTCGAGAAAAGAGTAACTCTACCAAATAATGGGAATGCATCTGTGTTTCGTTTCAATCGCGTGCGAAGCTGCGGGTAACGGCTAGTTTTGTATATTAGTAATAAAATTTAGTAATGACTAATATGAACATTGAACAGATAGGTAAGTGAACTTTTTAAATCGGGGTTTGACCGTAGAACTTTTATTACTCGACTGAGACTTAAGTCATGTGACTCACATACCCAGTAGCTACGACACTAATGTAGAATCAAGTAGGAGTAAGAGCATTAATATGCATTGAGTTTTTTGCCCATGAACGCCTATTCTATCAATGATCACATTGAATTCATGAATGTTGTTCACAAATATTTAATGTTGAATCAAATTTGAAAACATATAAGCATTTTATAGGACACAATCATTAAGGGCTGTCATGGTAAAAACCAAATTTGTATGACGTCTATATATACAAGTCACAGACTTGGTCTCGAGGCATAACCGTAAACAGTAAAATATCATTAACCTATTCTCAAATAACTCGAACATTAATGCCTTTAGGCAGATGAACAAGTCTCTGCAAACCTTCCAGATGTTTGTTACGTTTCAATGTATTTTTCCTTCAACAAGTTACAATGACCATGATGACGTCAGAACGGTTGTCTTATAAAGGAACTATAAAGTTGTGCATGTAAAATGTGTCACCATTGTAAATTTGAATTATAATATCAGTGTTCTAAATTAGGGCCGCTGCACACGAGGCTAGAAACGCTGCTAGTAGTTCTGCTAGCCGATAGGCTGGGTACGAAGCTGGAAATGACGGCATTGCGGGCTGGCTTGCTAGCTCAGAAGATAGGTTTTAAAATTAGAACAGGGGCTAGTTTCCCAACTAGATTTGTTGCTAGGTATGAGCAAGAACCAATCAGGAAGCAGTATCTTCACGTGGGCACTTGAACAAACGCCCACATGGCGTCATTCTGCCAGACAACAGACACGTTTTGCTCTGTGTTTAATGTTTAAATTCGAACTGTCACTGCGCGCGCACCAGATCTATCCACAAAACACGCTTGAAAAATAGTCTCGTGTGAAGCGAGCACTTAACAGCAATCAAGAAAACCAGCGCTAGAAAACTAGTAGGCAAATCTAGCAAGGAATCTAGCAGCGTTTCTAGCCTCGTGTGCAGCTGCCTTTAGGCTCGCTGTAATCTACCATCCAGTAAATATTGCCTTTAATAGTACTAACAGACGCTCGAACTTGGTCCGGTCCGACAACGGACATGGTACGGCGGATCAAGTCCGCTGCTTGCAACAGACGACCGGATCTGTCAGTCTCGTTGTGTACACAGATACGTAATCATGCCTATGATTAATAAGCGCACGAAAATTGCGATAGTTCTAGCGGCAACGTTAATGCCGCCACAAACAACAAGGGAGAAAAGAAAGGAGTGGGCAAAATTCTATTTGAAAGATCGCGATGAATTTAGTCATATGAAGTTAATAGCGAAGATCATATTTTGAATAACACTCCCGAAGAATTTCTAGAGCGTTGTTACGCGCTTCTCTGTTACAATAAAACTTATCTGATAGATCCCACAAACATGAGAAATCTTTTTATAATACCAATACTCCACCAAGAACTTCGCGTTCTGTCAAAATTTCTGTCATGTTGCACAACCAGGGCCGTATTTAGGGGAGGGCAACCGGGGCTACAGCCCCGGGGCCACCACAAAAGAGGGATCCCCACAATAGAGACTTTGGAAAAAAAAAATCAAATTTCCTGAGCATTGAAAGTGATTTACTTCGGGAACTGGATTTCAGCTCGGAAAGTTCTGTTCGTTAATGCTAAAATTTAATTTTTAGATAATTCTTCTTTCCTGATTATATTTATATGTTTGTTAAATAATAAAAGAATCTATACTTGGTTTCACAATAAATTATATATTGGAAAAATCGACTGAAAAAAATTGTCCATTTTATTTGGAAAATAATATTGGACCAGGGGGCCTCCACTCCTTTGTTGCCCCGAGGCCTCCAGACCTCTAAATCCGGCATTGTGCACAACGTTTTGAATTACAATGACGTCGTTATACGGTTATATGTATCAAGTCCGTCGTACTGCTCTACCGGACCGGACCAAGTACGATGTGCATTTCATCGAACCGGGCGGACACGCAGACTACTGTACAGACGAACAGATTTGGTACGGAGCGGACCAGATCCGCTGTCCGCTTCGAACCAAGTTCGAGCGTCTGTTAGTACTATAAGTTAGACGAGAAATTATTAGCAGGTCCATTTCTACATCACCTAAATCACGAAAAAAATGTTCAAGGTCATTACAAATTATGCCATCTATGATGTTATACCTACAAGTAATTTTAGTTGGGTGTTTGCTTAAAAAACACGGTTGTCCAAAACGGGAAGCTTTCAGCAAATTATTAAATCAGAATTTTTATTTTCAACAAATTTTTCGCGTCATGCATTCATAAGAATCAATCTCGACTATATTCGGTTCAGAACTGTACTTTTAAAAATCCAAGACTAAAAAAGACCCGCGCATTGCGTCAAGTCGTGTAGAACCGATCTGATGAATGGGTCAATTCTCTAAATGTGCCGATTGTCCCGTGCCGTTCTCGACCGCACCAAATTAATTTAACGCGCGATCATGTTTAAAGACTAAAACTAATGTCCGGCCGAAGGTCGATTTCTAGCCGAAGCCGATTAATCGGCTATCGCCATAACCTTCGGCCGAAGCCGAAAAATTAAAAACCCTAAGAAATTCAATTTAAATTTGCTCCAATTAGGTACAACTAATAATATAAATGATTTTAAAACTTTTAAAATGAAAGTTTACATCGACTATCTATACTAATATATTATAAAGCTGAAGAGTTTGTTTGTTTGAACTACTGGTTCAAATTGAAAAAACATTTTTTTGTTGGATAGCCCATTTATCGAGGAAGGCTATAGGCTATATAATATCACGCTACGACCATTAGGAGCGGAGCATTAATGAAAAATGTTGCAAAATGTATCTCAAAAATAAACTTCTATTCAGGTGAAATGCACCAACTAAATATACTCATATTAGCGTTGTGAGTACACAACGCCGGCTGGCTCAATCGGTAGAGCATGCGACTGTCAATATCAGGGTCGTGGGTTCGCGCCCCACGTTGGGCGAATATAGATATTTTTATTATTATTTTTTTTCTACATTGCTTTCTTCTAAAATTTATAAGTTAAAAAGTAAATACTGCTTTTTATCGACAAAAACTTTTGGACGATAACTCCGATCATCATGAAATTTGGACACAACATTCATCTCGGTAAACTAAGGTGAATGTGTGTACTCATGTTCCTCCCTTCCTCATTCGTTCTTTTACACCCGGGTGAAACCGGACGGGACCGCTAGTATAATATAAAAAGGTAATTTTAATCATCTCTAGATAAGTCGCCACGTCAATCGCGCTTTCAGTCATTTTGTTCAATCTCATTTTCGTTCAATTTCGGCGCTTGTCAGAAACCTTCAGCTTAGGCCCATTTTGGCGAAGCCGAAGCTTCAGCTTCGGTCGGACACTCATTAAAACAGAAATGCATCATCGTGGTCACAGTTATTTTATTTTCGGCAATTTACCCGGACAGGAAATTGTCGACTTGTAATGAAATGTCGTAATCGTTACGGAATACTATTTATTAGGTTTATATGCATATTCAGTATCTACATAATATACATTTATACCTGCTACAAGCGCTGTAGGCATACGTGGTCTGTACTCGAACCCGTATTAACGACCTAGCACTTGACCACTTGAATAGATACTTATATGGAATCTCGATGCAGACTGCTTTAGGGTTGGAGATACCGTTTTTCATTAGTCAACGATGATTCAAACGGATTAAAATGGGTAATTTAGTGATGTAACGAATGTCAATTTTTAGGCATGTGAATGCAAATATCTATCGCCGATATTCGCGAATGCGAATGTTCAATTTTCAACAGTATCGGGAATACCTATACAAATACATCCTGCACTCTTCGTCTCAACTACTTTCCTCTCATCAGAAAACGGTTATGGCTCTCCCGACGTTATTTTAAAGCTAGAGAATTCGAATAAACGCCATGTGAAATACCACGAACCACAGTACAGATCCTACAGGCCATTTTTAGGAAAAAAAGTGAACTGCGAACCCACAATTGCGTTTTTGATCTTTGATATATATAGATATTCTTCGACTTATGAGCACCTTGCGTTCCCGGGACTCGTCGGGTTTGTTCGTAAGTCGGATTCTATAGGGAGATTAGGACGTTTGGTTAAGACATTTATATGAATATTTTTGTTATTTCGTCATAGATTCTTGTTGGCCCTGATCAGGACCGCTGTAGAAAAATTTTACTGTGTCACTGTTGACTTTTTTTGGCTCTGAAAAGGGTCATTTGTTTTGCCTTGATCATTCTTCTAGAATCTGTTTTTGAAAATATTAAGTTATTGAGGGTTAAACTTGATTTTTCTTCTTTTCCGTCTGGATCAGTGAGTAGCACGTCTAGGCATCTCTCACACCTGAAGTGATCTTCATGAACCGCTCTTTACTGGAATCTTGGGAGGGTTGTGGGTGAATTTCATTGGTCTGACTACCACTGATCCGACTGTTCGTAAGTCGAGGAGTACCTGTACAGTAACGGGTGCGGCATTGGGAATTGGGATGTAGTGTTTGCAGAACGGTACAGTAGGTATAATTTTACAATAAAAAAAGAAGGAAAAAATCAATATTCACAGCTTAAAATTGCAATTATATTTTTCAAGTGAACACCACGGCCGTTGAATACATATTATACACTTCTTCTTACTCATCCACTACTGCTTAAAATGCTTGTTTGAACAGTGAATATCTTCATCAATATTACAATTTCTTCGGTGACGTTATTTTTGAAATCTTCGGGTGGCGTTCGTGGTTTGTTCACATGAGCTTTCGACTTATTCCCATAAGAACTAATCGCGAGATTTTGGGAACTAGAGATACTCGACGTTTCTTAAAATTCAACGCTCCGGAAACATGTTTCTTAGCACAGGATTGGTAATCCTAGTAGCGTGTGATGTATTCGAAGGTGCTTCAATTCTCCGTAATTCAACGAAAAAAAACATGTTCAATCATTGCTAAATATTGTTGAAAATGTAGGTATGTCTGGTTATTTATTAAAAAATAGGACCCAATAATTTCGTTCAAAATGGTGACTCTTGAATGCAAAGAAACAGGAATCATTGATAGTGCTAGAGCTGCAGAGTTAGTAATTTTTGTCGATGATTCGATGAATGTAGCCAATGCCGTAGTGCTCACTTAAAAATGTAATTTTTTTAAATAATAACTACTATAAATTGCCAATGTTAAGCTGTGTGTATTAATGTATACATTTTTTAGTCTAAAATTATTAAGAAGACACTATACATTCCAGTGTCACATCCTGTATAAAAGAAAGTCTCGGCTAATCTCGAGAACTAGTGAACGGATTGGAATTTGATTTTTCATAAGGGAGGATTAGATATATACTTGTTGCCCGGCCCGATTTTGTCCTGATGCAAATTGGACTGAATCCAAGTTGAATTGAAATTAAGTTTACTTTAATGTCAAAAGCGATGTGGAATATTATATACTACTCAATGATAATAATACGTTGCGGGCATAGTTCAGTATATAAATTCGAGCGAACAAGTGAAGTGAGTGAGTAACGAATTATCTAATCCATACTAATATTATAAATGCGAAAGTAACTCTGCCTGTCTGTTACGCTTTCACAGCTAAACTGCTGTGCCGATTGTGAAGCAATTTAATATGGAGAAGACTGGGGAAGGACACAGGCTACTTTTTTCAAAATTTAACCCACGGGTAAAAGCTGGTTAATTATAAATTCGTTTAAAGCGAGCAAGTAACGCATAAAATAATAATTATTAACTCGACAGAATAAACGAAAACACTGCACCCGAGCGAAATCGGACAGGGCATCTAGTTTTTCATAATATAATTTTTTTCAAAAAGTATTTCTTTTAAAAATAGCTTTCTCTCAGCCCTGATAAACTAATCATGACAATTGGCTTTGAAGATGTCGTAGTTTACGTGATAAATAATGTATTAACTGCGTACATACGGCATTCAGAGATAATACGCAAATAATACTATTTCCGCGTTTCAGGAAACCATATGCACTTCAATAATATGAAAGTACTCCATTAGTTCACTCGAATAAAAATAACGATCTTTATCTACTTATTATAACTCAATAATTTGCATGGATAAACTTCGTACCTCGAAGATCTATTTTCTGCTCCGATTCCCTGCAAATACCAGCGTGAAACTGGCAATTACGGATCAATATTATAAGAGCTCTCTCATTTATTCTGAATTCGATTTTACATTAATGTGCTGAACCAAAATGATAGGTACGTTGTAAGTCTGTAACCTTATAGTCCAAGTCTAGTGGAAAATACTACCGAAATTTTATTATTGAATTCAATAAACAATGTGGTACAAAACATTCAATCGGTAGCAGACTAATTTTTTTAATCATTTTTTGAACGACTCAACACTACTTGACAAAAATACAGATTATTCAGAAGTATCAATTATTTACAAATATCATCGTCTGACTTGCACTTTCTTTTTTAATTTCTGGCAAACTTATATTGAACATGCATTCAATTGAAGAAAGGTCTTTCAGGTAATCAAAAAAAATTGCAAACCAGAGAATAATAATTGTAGATGATTCATATTTCATCAAGTAATTTTGAACCGTATTCAAGATACTGACATCAAAAAATTATAAAAGCTTTTTTTTTAATCTGCCACGGATTTGATGTTTTTCATAAAAAATATTTGTTGAATTCAAACATTCTGTCATTAATTATAAAAATCCGATAAAGTATAAAGCAACTTTTCATGGAAAATGTACATTATTCGATAGTTCTTCAAATATTATAAAGCGGTAAAGTTTGTATGTAGGAGTTAATCTCCAAAACTACTCATTCGATTTCAAAAATGATTTCACCCATATTTAGGATGCACCTTCAGGATGGACTTAGGCTATATATTATTGTCTTAAAATAAAAGCGCTTTTCGTGCAATTTTGCAACGTAAGTCGACAAAAAAACGGTGGACGAAGCCGGACGGGGCCGCTAGTTTAAAATAAATCGTTATTCTATTTTATCTTGGAGGTCAAACCAAATATTTAATTGTATCAAACGTGTTAGCGGTTTTGGCAATAAAAACAAATGGATACTTTGAACGTATTTATGATCAAATTTAACCAAAAATGTGAGTTGACCTAACCCAGATCCAAACTGATTACCACAATAATTTATCTGAATTTTATGTATTCTGCATGTTACAGTTTATACGGTAGATGCTGTAATATAAAATGAGATTATATAATTAAATTTAAAATGATCATCTTGAAAACTGGATACTTCTATAAATTATTGGTCATAAAAACGCAACTTCATTACTGCAAGTTTTAAAATTATACATAAGTAATTTATTATTAAAAAACCTTGGAAAACGTAGTAAAAAAAGCACTAAATTAGATTTCTGAAACGTTAAAAATTCAACAAACTTAAAAACGAAACTAACAATAATCAACCGTTTTACAAAAAAATCTATTTATTCTATAATATATTTTTGTTTAAGGGTCTGCAACCTTTTGAGACGGACGAGCCAAAAATTACAATATACAAAATTTCCCAGTTTTAAAGAGCCACTAAACATTTTCGTTTCAGTATTACAGTATTTCGTCGCGACGGTGGGGCGGAGGGGGGTGGTTGGATGAGACGCGAGTGGAAATGACTGAGAGATAGACATGGTACTCAATCATGGGATTGATTGGACGATTTTTAAGGGTTTATATAATAAAATAACTATTTTTTGCGTATGGAACTAGTGAGCCATCAAAAGAGCCGCAGGTTACCGACCCCTGCCCTGACGGAATGGAGTGCCCTGACGGAATGGAGAAGGCATGTGCGTTTAGGGTGATATGTTTGTTTGTTTGTCTTTTGAAATGTTGTGAAAATTTATAATATTAAAAAGCTTCTAATTTGACATGATTACTTTAGTGTTGTTTGCGTTTTGAGTGACAATGGACACAATAACGGTTGTTCTGCTGCAGTGTACAGAGCTATTATTTCAAGCAAGAAACAATTCAGCAGATACTTTTATATTCGACGCCAGCGTATCTCAATCAAGGTTCCGCGAAACCCTGCTATTCGGCAGGATTTCCTTAGGGGTTACGATTTATAATTCAAAAGCTATCAAACATTTTTGGATAGGTATTTGAAGCATCGTATAACACTTCGTTTGTAACGTCTGAACACAAAATCGAAAACCTGGCTGAAGGGTAGTGGGGTCTAGCCAAGCTTTGAATTTTTGATTTTGCAAAATCTTATTTATTAAAAAAGTTCTTGAGGCTATTTGAAATATTCATACCTTCAAATTTGGTATTTAATAAAATAAAAAATAAATAAGCCAGATCGTTTAGTCGAGTCTAAATGTTTGCCAGGCGGTTTCAAAACTCTATAGGTTGAAATGTGAATATTATAAGTGATGAGTGCAATAAGACGCTACGGGTAGGTTGAAGTGTGATAGATATATCTACGCTCTCTCTCTCACACGTCAACCTACAGTTTTGAAAACGCCTGATGGCAGACATTTAGACACGACTAAATGATCTGACATATTTATTTTTTACTGTATTTGTCACAAGGCACTTACACTATTGACGTTGGTGGGATGGCGGGACTTAGGGGTCGGACCAAAATTTCTCGACGTTTCATAGCCTTCTAAACACTTTGGCACCATTGAAAGAAATGTTACATAAATTTTCATGGTGCCTCAAATACCTACACCCAAAGATGTTTGATAGCTCTTCTATATTATTACGAGAGATCATGAAAATAAGAATATGTAAATGTTTATCAATGTTCTATATATCACACTATATGTCACTTCTTTATATGACCGTTTCGCTTACTGATCGTTCTCCTACTAAAAAGTATGATATTGATTTATCGATTCGGATTAGATATTATCCAAAAATGTGTTGTATTAAATTTCTAAAAAGTCTCGCAGCTGGACGAGTTTAGAGTCAACTGACCCTGGCAAATTTCAATCTATTCGCGATCTTCAAACTTCAAAAAGCACCTCCTTTCTTACATTTCAACTAACATTGGTTTATGTTATGTTATATTTCCTTTTAATAATAATAATAATATAGCCCTTTTCACCCCACTATTGGGCAAAGGCCTCCCCCAGGTCTTCCTGTCTTTAGCAGTACGATGACAATATTTTCCAGCTAAATTTTCTATATCATCTTTCCACCTTTTCTTTTGTCCTCCTTGCTTCCTTTTACCGTCTTTTGGATACAATTCCGTTATTATCTTTGTCCATTTATCGTTACTCATTAATGCTATATGCCCTACCCAAGTCCATTTCATGTATTTTATTTTTTGCTTTACGTCTATTATTTTTGTTTTCTTTCTTATGATATTAGAATTAATTTTATCTATTAGTTTTATGTTGAGCATTTTCCTTTCCATTGATCATTGACCAGTTCGCAGTTTATTATACTGGTTTTCAGTTAAGGACCAGGTTTGGGCACCATACGTTAGAGGTGGAAGAACACAAGAGTTATATACCTTAGTTTTTAGATTTAAAGGAATATCGTCCTTGAAGATATATTTTAATGACCAAATTTGTTTCCACGCACTACTAATCCTTCTATTTATTTCTTTAAGGTGCCTATCTTTAAATGAAATTACCTGCCCTAAATAAGTGTAGGTACTCATTAACTTTTTCTATTATTGTGTTTCTTATTTTAATTTCAGTATTACAACTTTCTTCATTTGACTTTTCCTTTTAAGTCAGTTCAAACACTAAAAATAGTATATTGTGCAACTAGTGCGACAATGCCGCACGAGTTGCACATACTATTTTTTATTACGAATAAATTAAAATTCCCAGAGCAAAATAAATGTTCAATTTTAAAATACACATTTTTTGCTGTCACATTCAGTATAGGTAACTATGGTAACTCTTAATTTGCGTGCGGCAAACAATAATTTCAGTGCGACAAATAAAGTTTGCGCACGCAAATGAAAATAGCCACTTTTCAACCGTAACAGCATGCGTAAAGATACCACTTTTTCCCGCATGAGTAATAAAAAATGTAAATTATCAAATCATTTCCAAATTTTTCGAGTCTTTAACAGAAAAATGATTTCAGTGGTTCTGCCATAGAAGAAATGTTGAAAAACACTGCTCTGCAGCCTGCACACATCTCACACCCAGTGTTTTACATCTTCATTGTTATTCGCAACTTTCTTTTCGTTAATCATATTTTCCCGTATTTTAGATAACTTCGCGTAGTGCACACACACATACTATGTACTCTATTGTTATTATCTCTTTGTTATCTTGATCTTTTACACACTTTTTTAATACAGTAGCCTTGTCTATTGGACTTGCTAACAAAGGAATTGTATTTGAGCGCTATACTTGCTTTTACTGCAGACTGCTGTCATTTGTTGAAGAAAATCATTTTATAATACAGTATTTTGCTTATCTTTTCCAGCACGCAAGTCAAATTATTTATTACTTATGCAGGAATTACTAATTGCAGTTTTGTTCTTTGACATATTTATTTCTATTTAAGAAATTGTAACTTTGGTATACCTTGTTTCATTAGAAATTTACTTGTATTAACGGCTCAAGAACGAAACATCAAGTAATTTATTGCCATACGAAATTTTTGGCGTCTTTAAAAATTCATATTTTATGAGCTATTATAGGGAACGAGAAATGGCCCACGCCATTCTGATGATTAAAAACTCCTGACGAGGAGGTGGAGACCCAGCGGATGGAGGTGAAAAATCGAATATTTTTCAAGTTTTAACGTTTACTGTTAATTTGTTATCTTTCAAATTTTTTTTTTAGTAATAAGTATATATTTTTTATCTGACGATTACTTTTACCAGGGCCGTACCCAGGATTTTTGTAAGAGGGGGGGGGGTTAATAAGATATAAGTATACCATCAGATCACATATGATGGTATTACTGATAACTGAATTATCTAGATGTCGCTATAGTAGTTTGAACATACATACTGACAGAGCCAGTGTAAATATACGTAATTGTTGGCATACTTTCTCACTTGCATCTTTTATTAGAAAAATTATATATAGCTTTGGAGTTTCATGGGGGGGTTTAACCCCTCTACCCCCCCCCCCCCTAGGTACGGCCCTGACTTTTACCGTTCCAACCCACAAGTGAGGAATGGTACTAGTTTAGGTCAAAACTCATTTTTAAAAATTTTGCAATATCTTTTCTCCTGAATCCAAAAAACACATTTTTGGAAAAACTCTGCGTCTGTTTGTCTGTAAAGGTACCCATTCACGCACAGTCGGCCGGCAGTCCGGAACTGCAGATTTCCAGATCTGCAGTTAAAGTTTACCCATTCACGCACAGTCGGCCGGCAGTTCGGAACTGCAGATTTGATCTGCAGTTAAAGTTTCACATACACACACAGTTTGCCGGCAGGTCTACGCCTGCAGTTTGTTTAGAACAACGTGAAACTGACGTGTATGGTGCGCGGACTGCAGTCCGATCCTACAGTCCCGAACTTCAAACTAGTTTGAAAATTTCATAGATCGTCAGTTTTAAACATGGCAGATCCAAGCAGCAAAACGTCATTTATAACGGAATTTATTAGTGTATTTGCCATAAGGCACTTATGGCGGGAGCTGGGGGTCGGACAAAAATTTCTCGACGTTTCATAGCCTCCTAAGGAGTTTGGCACCATTTTTGGAAAAGTCTATTTATATAAGTATAGAGTTAATCGATTTAAACGAGATTTGGTTCACATATGGGAATCTATCACCGCACAAAGTCTATTTAAAATGTGCCTAATCGGGGCATGTTAAGGGTGGTATTTAGGGGTTGCAAAAAGTTTTCAGGCCCAAAAATACCGAAAAAATTCTCGGAATCGTTTCAAGTTTTAAATTTAACCCTTTTGTAATTATTAAAATGTTCTGCTAAAGTTTTAATAAAATCGGCTTGACAGAACCGGACTTACAAATTTTTTGAAAACACTAGTTTACTAAAAAGGATTTACATACTGAAGGGCGTATATAATTTGGTACAGATATTGAATTGATATTGAAAATAAGTAATAAAATCTTGTTTTAAGGGGTGTATTGAGGGGTAATTTTTTTATTTTTCCCAAAAACAAAATTAAGTTCATATAATAGAGCCACATTGCCTATAAAAGCAAATACACTAATAATTGTCGGCAGAGTTTGGCACTGCGACCCGAGTTTTCGATTTATATCGACAGTTCCATGTCTATGAAAAATTAAAAGTAAAGCTTATTCAAATTATTGTCCTTTTTTTCGTTCTTGTAACAAAAGAATTACAAGAACTGCGGCTAAATTGTTGGTTTTTAGCGTTGTTATTCAACATGTTTTTGCCACTGTGGACGTCCGGAAACTGACAAACTCTTGTCAGATATGTACGTGAATGGTGAAATTTGCGATCGCCGGCAGTCCAAAACTGTCAGTCCAAGAACTGAAGATCTCATCGTTTAGATAAACTGAATCGTGTATGGCGCACGACAGTTCCGATCTTCAGTTTAGATCGTACAGTCCTGAGACTGCCGGCCGACTGTGCGTGAATGGGTACCTTTAGTCGTTTAGTCTGTTTCTCTGTGAGCACGATACAGATCAAACGGATGCACGGATTGAAACTAAATTTTTGGGAGGATGTTTCATATGCAAGTATGAAGAGCCCTATTGTTTTTGGGGAAAACGGCGCATGCGCAGAAGAGATATACACTATAACGGTGTTTTTTATAAAATAATGGTACATACTTTTCAGAACCACTTATTATTCTATTTATTTTTTCAAGAAAGTTTTGTCAATTTTTTTCGAAACTTTAGTTTCAGAAATATTTTGAAAATAAAAAAATCAGCTGTTCTTGGTAACCATGGCAAGGAATAGCAAATATCATATTGAATACTAGCCATTACCCGCGTCATCTCATACGATATTAGAAATTTTATTTTCTTTATTGTACTATATCAAATGTCAACATTTTGGAATGTTCCCGTCGCCCAAATGGCTGGATTTTTTCCTTTATAATCGCTGGTTAGTGACCGGTAGCTAGTCTGCACTGAACTCACGTCTCACTGGTCAGTGCAGTGAACAGTGAAATCCACATATTAGCGACTCATTAAGTAACGGGTAGTATCGCTTATTATATTGTCATTGTTACAATAACGAATAAATAATTCATTACTACATTTTGTTTTTCACAAAATTTGTCACAAATAATTATATTTATTCAACACGCGTGAGTAATATGTAATTTCGGGGCCCTGCTAAATTCGGGAGAAATAATAAATTACTTCATGTTGACGCGTAGAGTGCTAATAATGAGCCGTACAGTGTGATAATGAATTTTCTGGACCAATAGAAACGCAGTAGCAAGCTCAAGCGTGCAATAATGAAAAAAAACTGCACGCAGCTTCTGCGGACCAATAGGAACGTATATACGAAAACAGCATCGCAATTCAGCGAAAGTCATGGCCATCTTGTGTGCATCGAGGGTTCTGGGTACGTCAATCAATGATGATTTATTATTTTTCCCTCTTTTATCAGGGCCCCGATTACATATTACTCGTGCTAGTTGAATAAAATATTATGTGCGACTAGTGAGAGAAGGTGAATATTCCACTCGCGTGCGTTTTACCGCACTCGCTACGCTCGTGCGGCAAATTTCACGCTCATGGAATCTTCTCCTTCTCTCACTAGTCGCACAATATACTATTTGTTAATTATCGTTTATTATTTTTTCGATACATAGTATTTCTTACGTGACAATTATTTTTACGAACATTCAAATCCAAATATTAGCGACTAATTCACCGGTAATGAAATATCGCCCATCTCTATTTCTTATACTTAATAACTTATCTTAAAAATACGTACAGCCTAAACGTAATACTACGCTAAAATGACATGTATTAATCGATGGGTTCTTGCCCCATTAAGGTGTAAATAAGCCTCAAAACTGTAAAGAATTTCAAAACGCCAGTGTTTAGGAAATCTTTAACTGTTATAGTCGACCAATGTGTTTTTAATAGCGATGTAGTCGTGTCGAATGCCAACAAGCAGGGCCGTAACGTGGATTTTGTGGGCCCTGGGCAAGACCTTCAAATTGGACCCCCCTCAATAAAAAAAAATTGAGAAAAAACTTAGCATGGTTATAGTTCCTGTTCTTTCACATTTTTAAAGTTTAGTAGGTACATCACTTAATAAATAAACACAAAACGAAAAATTCTAGGGAATATTTCTGGTTGTTCATCAAATTCATTGTCTGTTTCAATGGATGACGCTTGAAATAGAAAATACCGATGAAGCAGATGACACCGATGACAGTTAAGTTAGTTTAATCCAAGATTAAGTTTTAATCTTGTTTTATAATACTGGGCCTAAGTATTGAGAATTAAATAAATATGTTTTTTTTAAATAAAAATTCTAATAGCATATTCTGGCCTTTTTGGGCCCCGTCTATCTGAGCCACCAGTGGTGTTACTTATAGTTATATATGTGATTTGTAATATTCATTAAAATACGAATGAAAATAATTGAGATAAGAGTTTATCGGGGTCTTCTTGGGCCCCTCCGGGGCCCCCCTGAGCTCTGGGCCCTGGGCAAGTGCCCCTATTGCCCCTGCCTAGTTACGGCCCTGCCAACAAGTAAACTGTTCTGCTAAAGAAACACTTCAAAAATAATCTCACACAAAGCAATTAAGATTTTTTTCACTTTGTCTGTTCACAACTATGCTATACCACTCAGAAGTGTTGTAAATGCACATTGTAATATCTAAAAATACAAATCAACTTGGAGTAGACATTGGGCTAAAGTGTTATACGTTCATTTACAAACACGAATGCATATTTTGATGTGAAACATCTAATGGCGCATTTGGTTGGGACTAAAACCGCGAGACACTTTCATGGAACAACGTAATATGGACGGCCGTTACGCTTGTGTGCGTTGGGTTAGACATGGATTTAGTTAAAGGCGACATCTAGATAACAACGCGAAATTACTAGTTTAGTTACTAGTATTTCGTTAGATGACAGCGCGTGGCGCTTGCTTTGTGTATGCGTTGGATAATAACTTGACTTTTGTTAAAGGCGACAACTAGATGACAAGGCCAAATATCTGCACTTCATGTAGCGTCTTTTTCCAAAACTTTGCTTGAACAGTAATTAACTTTCGGAAGTCTCTTTTCCGCAAATGTTTTAATTTTTATATTTTCATTAATATTATCACAAATGGCTATAACAACTCTATCCTAAACTTTGTTTAAAATTAGGATTACACATTGGAAATTTTCTCTAAAACTCAGAAACCAAATAAGCACTATAAAAAGTCGTTGGACTATTACACTGCAATTTGCAAACTTAAAATACAGTACAAAGGGATTACAGCCGGGAAAAATACTTTATCTAAAAAATTCCGCACTAAAACGTTGAAAAAATAGACTCTTTCATAAGCTTCAAACACAAATCAAAAAATCAACCGCAAACATTGCTTTTGTTCGACGGATGATTTTTTTGACGTGATAACGTCTTATAAATTGATGAATCACCAATCTTATAAATTGATAAAACACCGGCTGCATGCACGAAAAAGTGTAACGTTCCTAACGCGTAACGTTCCTAACGTTCGTAACGCGTAACGTTCCGCCTGACCCTGTGCGTGCTTTTTGCTAATTTCTCGCTCAATTTAAATCAGATCGGTTTGAAACCAGTCTTAAACGAAAGAGGAGAACATTTGACATAGATTTCGTATAACAGAATTTGCCTAAACAGTTTTTTTATACAAATTTATATAGAAAAATAGTTGTATAAATGCAATGTTGTCTAATGCATGGCGCGACGCGGTCGGTCGTCTTTGTTTGCCGTACATGGAAATTAGAAAATAACGTATGTCTTGTCTTAACATGAAAACGGCTGCATTTCTAATGTTTAATTCAATTTTTGACATTAGTATATTGTGAAATGCAACGCCTTCTAAGTTAAGTATTGGAATAACTAATTATTATTAGAACATAATACTTTGTAAGTTGCAAACGTCACTTTTGACATTTCTTATCATTCCGACACCAAGGATAAGCGGATTGAAACCAAATTTTGGGAGGTTTAGGTTATGTATTACGGAATACGTTATCACGTAAAACTATCGTCCGTAAACCGACTTTACAGACAACCAATTTTTTTTTTTTATAATATACCACGTTTTGAAAACGAACTAAAAGGTATAAAATAATTTGTTTACCGTCAGTATTATACATTTTAATGTTGTACGTTCGGGCGGCCTAGACGGATCCCACTTGTTCAACCTGTAGGAAAGAAATGGAAGCAAGGAGAAACGGATCACACTTAAGACCCAGGCGCGACTCGATGTTTTTGTTGTGCTGGGCCCTTTCTTTGTTGATGTTAATTATGTGTGAGTCGGCCTGAGACTCTTTTATATGATTCGTTTTAAATGTAAAATTAAATAAATAAGAAAAAATGAATTGTTTCAATTTAACCGAATATATTTTTAGAGATTACAAACATGGAAACAGTTATGGTTTCAGACTAAGACAGATTAACAAAATATCGACCAGATTATTTACAATTATATATTACTTAGGATAGATTGCACGGACAAGACAGCTTATTTTTACAGACAGGACAACAGAAACAAAATACAGACCATTTTTACAGACGGACCAAAATAACAAAATACAGACCTTTTTACCGACAGAACAAAGTTACTAAATACAGACCTATTATTTACAATTTATTATTAACTAATTAACACAGAAAATCAGAACAAGGAAAACGGCTTAAATTTTACAGAACGGACAAAACGGATCTTGACTTTTCTTCCGAAAATATCATAATTATAATCGTTGTTATTTTTCCGCGTCCCTAACAACCTTTTTTTGAACAAAAAACACAGCACTCATTGTTCACAACACGCCACCTAGATTCAGTCAGGTTTTCTCGTCACATATATTTTGTGGAGAACGCAATTGAATCACAGACGCCTATAACAATTCGCATTGTACCGACTAGGTGCAAAACCGTGGTCAGTAGCTGCTGGCGTACTCTGTTTGCCAAAAAGGTGAACTTTGGCGCTTATAAGTTTAGTAAAAATAAATGAAAATAGTAAACTAAGATTATTATAATATTAAACTTGTGGCAATAATGTCACAATTTCCCACCAACTGGGGGACGACCGGGGGAAGTTCTCAAACATGCCTACAATTGGCAACACTGAATTGTCAGTATAACGGTCAACTACAGACTGAAATCGACAACAGTATTTTAACGGTGCGAACACGGGACAAGACAAGGTTAACTCTAAATAAATCTAACTTAAAATTACGATGTCGGAATAATTTCTTAAAGTTTCTTTAAGTGCTCAACGTGAGCTCGGAACAATTTATCAGTGACGGGGTCAGATAATTCTACACTAACCGGTGACAGAAATCTGACAATAGTACGAGGTTCGCTATATCGCGGGAGGAATTTTAATTGAAAGTTTGGCCTCATCGTTTGATAATGCAACCTTTGTACAACGGTATCACCAACGTGAAACTTCGATTCAGGAGTTCGATTGACATTATAATAACTCGCTTGACGATCATGTGATTGTTTCAACATGTTACGGACAATATCTGGAGTTAACGGATCTGATTTTTCCCAAACTGCAGGTAAATTCCACTTGAGATCCAGCGGAAATTTTATTTCTCGACCGAGAAAGACTCGACAAGGTAAGTCATTGATACTCGTATGATACGTAGCATTATTACACAATGTTATATTGTTTAAAAGCAAATCCCAATTTAAATGATTGTTGAATTTTTGATCTAACAGAATCGCTAGGGCTGCACGTACATTGCGAATAACACGCTCAACGGCGTTTGATGCGGGGTGATACGGCGAAGAATTTATTGGACGGGAGCCCCACGAAATGCAAAAGTCTCTGAATTTCTTGGATTTGAACGGCGTCGCATTGTCAGATACAATAGAATCAGGAGGACCGTACATAGTAAAAACTTTATGTAGACATTTGACAATCGAAGCAGAACTGGAGTCCGGAATAGCGTAAGTAATAAGCCATTTGCTAAAACCATCTAATATCAGTAACACATACTTGTTGCCGGAACTGGTTGTTACAAGCGGTCCCATTAAATCAATGTATAAGCGGTTCCAAACCGCAGTAGGAGGACTGGACGACATAATTACTTTGTCGGGGTTTTGGTCACTTTTATGACGCAAACATAGCTGGCAGGTTTTAATGTGTTGTCGAACTTCTATAAACATCTTTGGCCACCAAAATCGTCTGGCAATAGAGCGATATGTCTTGTTAATTCCGGGATGAGCACCAATTTCCGAGTTATGAAACTGCTCGAGGATGCTTGGCTTAGCTGCACTAGGTACAACAATACGGGCTTTATTATTGCGCCCCACTAGACGCACTAAAAAATTGTCTCGAACGGCAAAATGTCTTACGTTCACACCTTGTAAAATTTGTCTTTTTATTGAACTTAATTCAACATTTTTATTTTGCATGTCTCTGAGTTCACTGAACTGAGTACTGACGTCCACAATTGGACACACAAGATCGTTCACTTCGGTATCAGGCACGATCGGATTGGGATCGGAGAAAAGTCTGGATAGACAATCGGCAGTGGCGTTAGACGTTCCACGGATGTGTTCGACGTCGAAACGGAAACGGCTTATTCGCAGTAACCAGCGTCCAACACGGCCTAGGTTACGCGGATGACGGATTAACCAGGTCAGACAGGAGCTATCGGTCTGTAAAACGAATTTACGATGCAGCAGGTACGACTTGAATTTTTCCATACTCCAAATGCACGCCAATGCTTCCTGTTCATAAGTACTATATTTACGTTCAGCAGTAGTAAGTCGCCGACTCGCATAGCAAATCGGGTGTATACCATCTTCAAATTTTTGCAGGAGGACACTTCCTAAGTGTGTCTGACTGGCGTCAGTCTGAAGGATAAATTCCTTTTCAAAATCCGGGAATTTCAAAATCGGACTTTTGGATAACGCATCTTTAAGCACTTGAATGGCCTCCCGATGCTTATCGGTGATGCAGAACTTGGAGCCTTTCTTACGGAGATCATTGAGAGGCGCAACTATCTGTGCGTATTCAGGTATAAATTTGCTGTAATATGACACCATACCAATGAAAGTCATCATTTGTTTTAGGTTCTTGGGCACAGGTAAATCGGTGATGGCTTGAACTTTTTCACTATCCACAGCGAGACCGGACGGCGAAATTCTGTGACCCAGGAATTTCAGTTCAGATTTCGCGAACTTCACTTTACTAGGATTGACAGTCAGATTTGCGTCTCGAAGACGCCGCAACACTTCACGCACATGGCTCATGTGAGAGTCCAAATTGTCACTGTAAATGAGCAGGTCATCGAAAAACACAATTACGTTTTTATATCGTAAATCGGAAAATAGTTCACTCATTAATCGATTAAGAGCACTGGGCGAGATAGATAGCCCAAACGGAGCTTTATGAAACACAAATTGTCCTTCCGGGGTTACGAATGAAGTCAGTTCTTTCGATTTCTCGGACAGTTCAATTTGATAAAACGCACTGTTCAGATCCAGAGTAGTGAATATTTTGGCCCCTTTTAAGCATTGAAAAACGTGTTCAATTGCAGGAACCGGAAACGCGTCCATACGGACCTTCTGATTTAGCTGACGGTAATCGACGCATAATCGGAAGTCACCATTCGGCTTCTTCACTAAAAATGCCGGTGCGGCGTACGGCGATTTACCCTTTGAAATCACTCCCTTTTTCAGGAGGTCGTCGATATGCGCTCTCATCACTTGCGCTTGGGGAGGTGATAAAGGATACGGTGAACGACGTACCGGAACATCATCAGTCAGTTGAACGGTGTACTTGTAATCTCTAGCTTGACCTAAGTTTTCCGTCAAGACATCCGGAAATTCTGAACATAATCTATCAAATTTTTCAGTAGCGGAATCCACGGCCATAATCGGAACCAATAATTCGACTGGGACGGAAGCGGGCAAGGAAACATACGGAACCGACGAATCCCGGTCAAATTCAAACGATACTGTATTGTCGGCACAGTTTAATATGGCCCTCATGCTTTTCAAGGACTTACTACCTATAATTACGGGGTACGAAATATTTGGCAGCACAAAAAAGATAAGTTTCCAAGTTTTATTATTGATTTTAACGACTAATGTCACCGAGCTATCGGAACGGGTCGTTTGACCATTGGCCACGCGAGCATATTGTTCGCATTTCTTATAATTACCTAACTTAAGAGAAACTAAATAATCGGCCAGGTTAGCGCTAATATAATTTAGCGTGGAACCCGTGTCGAGTAGAGCGGAGGCCTTAACATTACCTAAACTAAGATTAATTATAGGGACAGACAAGGACTTATCGACTAAATTATTTGAATTGGCGGTTGCAGCGAAATAATTCGAAATAGCTGCAATCGGAATCCTATCGAATAATTTTGGAGACGGGGCCGAAACGGAGGAAATTGTTAAACTATCACTATCAGTTAAACAATTATTACTAAAAATTTTGGGGGGTACTTTTCAAGAACTAGATTCTAAAATCGCTCGGGGCGGAGCGCGAGACGGACGGACGGGGCACTGACTTATAATATGTCCCTCCTGTTTGCAATAGAAACAAGCTACGATACGGTTTCGGTTCTCGGGACTCGATGGGGAACTAGATGTGCTATACAGAGATTGTTGTCTTTGTACCGCTCTTAATTTTTTGATAATGACCCGGAGTTGGGCCACATCCTCTGGAGGATCGCGATACTGCAGTTGATCAAAGGTCTTTTTGTTTTGATTTACCCAAATTTTGGCAACAATATCTGTTTCGGAATTCTGAGAGTTTAATAGCCTGGCATATTTTAGAACCTCCTCCGCATAATCCGGAAAACTTTCAGAGGGGGTCTGTTGGCGGTTCACAAATCGTTCCGACAATATAACGCGATCAATAGGAGTAGTGAACTCGTTCATCAGATCTGACTTAATTCTATCCCAATCCTCCTGTAGGGGGAATTGGCGAATCCACCACTCTCTGAGTGGATCCTCGAGCTTAAATGTTAAGTAACTAAAAATAGATTGGCGGGGAATAAACGGAACGGACATGAGAGAATCTACTTCTAAAATGAATTTAACCAGCTTATCTAAATTTACCCCGTCAGTTGAAGAGACCTGAGTTAGCATTTCTCTAACATCTGAATTCGTTATAGGCACTGACAACTGAATTGCGTTCTCCGGTAACATATGTGACTCACCGGAAACACCGGACACTGGAACACTTGGAGGCTGCGTCTCCATGACGACGACCGGAGGATTTGCCGACTGCGGAATGGACTGGACGGTTCTGGATTTAGGCATCAGGATTGCGGGCACGTACCGGACAGGTTGAAGCAAGACTCAGGTTTCCCAAACTACGCTCTGCTACCAATTTAATGTTGTACGTTCGGGCGGCCTAGACGGATCCCACTTGTTCAACCTGTAGGAAAGAAATGGAAGCAAGGAGAAACGGATCACACTTAAGACCCAGGCGCGACTCGATGTTTTTGTTGTGCTGGGCCCTTTCTTTGTTGATGTTAATTATGTGTGAGTCGGCCTGAGACTCTTTTATATGATTCGTTTTAAATGTAAAATTAAATAAATAAGAAAAAATGAATTGTTTCAATTTAACCGAATATATTTTTAGAGATTACAAACATGGAAACAGTTATGGTTTCAGACTAAGACAGATTAACAAAATATCGACCAGATTATTTACAATTATATATTACTTAGGATAGATTGCACGGACAAGACAGCTTATTTTTACAGACAGGACAACAGAAACAAAATACAGACCATTTTTACAGACGGACCAAAATAACAAAATACAGACCTTTTTACCGACAGAACAAAGTTACTAAATACAGACCTATTATTAACTAATTAACACAGAAAATCAGAACAAGGAAAACGGCTTAAATTTTACAGAACGGACAAAACGGATCTTGACTTTTCTTCCGAAAATATCATAATTATAATCGTTGTTATTTTTCCGCGTCCCTAACAACCTTTTTTTGAACAAAAAACACAGCACTCATTGTTCACAACACGCCACCTAGATTCAGTCAGGTTTTCTCGTCACATATATTTTGTGGAGAACGCAATTGAATCACAGACGCCTATAACAATTCGCATTGTACCGACTAGGTGCAAAACCGTGGTCAGTAGCTGCTGGCGTACTCTGTTTGCCAAAAAGGTGAACTTTGGCGCTTATAAGTTTAGTAAAAATAAATGAAAATAGTAAACTAAGATTATTATAATATTAAACTTGTGGCAATAATGTCACAACATATAAGACGTGTAGAGTAGCTATCAATGAAAAAATCTATTTATGAGATAAAACGAATAATGCGTCACACGTTTTTCGTTTCAAATTAAAAATCTGTCTGTAAAGAAATTATTTTATACTTTTTAGTTCGGTTTAAAAACGTGGTGTGTATGTTAAAAAAATATTTATTTTACTTAATTAAAATTGTGCTTTAAATGTACACTTATGTATTGTGTTTGTTGCTTGTCAATAAATAATTAATTCGTTCATTCAAATATTGTTTACGCCACTTGACTCTTGTGAACTCCACAACTCCAAACGAACTCCTTTTTCACCAACATCTTTTTCTCATTCGGTAATCGTTTGGATTTTTGAAGTCTTCAAAATACTCGAATGAAAAATAATTATTTTAAGTAAAATGTCTTGAACGTTCATTGGACGTCATTGTGATGTTCTAGGATTAGGAAATATACGTATCCAAATACATTTTCATTATTTCCGGTATCAAATCATCTTTAATTATAATTTAAATATCGGCTCCAAATGCAGCGGAGCGTCTAAATTGAAACGTCGATGTTCTAATATATAATTATTATTACTAAAACATGTTCATTTAACAGAATCATAGCGAACAACGTTTAGTGTTTAATGATCGTAATAAAGAGGAACCTGAAACCTACTTCCAAATTACAAAACGCAGTTGTATAACAATAAAAATTTGAGAATAAATGCAGGTACTTTACAATGGAATGAAGCAAGTAATTATTATGATTGCACAAGACTCCACTGCTTCTGCTAAATAGACACGCATGCAAATACAAATAAAATATAGTTTAAAAAAAACTAAAAAACACGCTTTATATCGAACTAAAAAGTAAAAAATAATTTTTTTAAAATAAGCTTAAAAAGCGTGGGGCGCTTTGTTCCACATTTTCGTACATCGAGCGCCCAACGCTTTTTAAGCTTATTTTAAAAAAATTATTTTTTACTTTTTAGTTCGATATAAAGCGTGTTTTTTAGTTTTTTTTAAACTATATTTTATTTTTCACTTTTTAGTTTGAGGATCTATAAAAGAATTTATTAATCCTGGGGGTCCTAATAAGGATAATGGGAAACTGTTATCAAATTATTGCATTGTCATCGGTCCTTGATACGTATGCAAAGTTTCAAATTAATCAGACTTCGGGAAATTGGTGAAAATTATGCTCAAAGATTCCGTTACATGCATACATACATAGTTACAACCCAAACTAATATAAAGCGTTTAAAAAAAGCCATGACAGTGATCACTGACAAGTGGCAACTCTCCCGCAATTAGCAAGATTTTCATGACACTGCGCACCGTACCAAAATGCAATATGATCAGATTTTTATCAAAGCAGGACGTGGGTATTAATGTCAAAAAGTGTTAATGAATTTATTTCATAAAGTAATAATTTAAATTACGAAAATTACAGTGATTAGGGACGTGCAAATAGTGAACTTTTCGTTTCGAGTAAAGAATATTTTATTTTAGAGTGTGACCTAGTTGCACATTGTTCAGTACCTAAACTATTTGGCTATAATCGATTAAAATCCTGAAGAAATTCGAGTATTCTGTAGTTTGGGTATCATATTTTACCAAAATCCGTCTATCTGTTTTTAAATGAAGCCGGTACCAAGAAACAAATTTTGATATTTTTGCGAGATTTATTTGAATTGTAATCATATTGTAACAAAACTGTTCTTTCTGTGGTGGAGAATATTTATTTACAATTATAAAAACGTTCACAAAACAGATATTAAACTTCTCGTTTAATATCTGTATTGTGCTGGGTGGGCGGAGATCACACTGTCAGGCTGTCAGAATTCTAGAAATTTATG
This sequence comes from Xanthostigma xanthostigma, assembly GCA_963575645.1. Lineage (NCBI taxonomy): Eukaryota > Metazoa > Arthropoda > Insecta > Raphidioptera > Raphidiidae > Xanthostigma > Xanthostigma xanthostigma. The sequence goes on along the minus strand of OY754469.1, from coordinate 30,273,073 downwards.
ACCGAACTCCCAGAATGCATTAAACTATTGCTAGAAAGTTTTGTCTTCTACAATCGCTTCAAAGTCCATGGTACACGGAATTCCACCTCAGACATGACGAGCGATCGACGCTCGACTAAAATAAGCCTCGCGATCGACTTGTTGGCCACCCCTGCTCTATATACACAAAATGTATCTGTAACACTAATTTATATCTGCACTTAATAGTCTAATAACCACACAGCTTTATTTATTTCGTAATTCACGTCTTCACTACACCGTGTCAAAATCGCATCTCCCCTATTGTCTGTAGGCGCATTCTATTTGTATCCTCTCCGCCGCGTGGGTCAAACATTCCGGCCGCGATATCTTAATTCCACACAATTCCGCCGGCATCGTGTTTGTTCAGGCAATACAAAGAAATTTGGCTTCCTGCTTGTACAACAAAGCCTCATGTCGCCCTTCTGTGTGCTATTGTTAGACCGGCACCGATGTTTTCGGAAGCCAAGGCCGGGACGCGTGTGTTACAATATGTATTGATGACTGACGATATATTGAGTCCGGTGCTCAGTGAATGTTGCAGAATATGAGCAAACGAAGAGTCAACAATATTGAGGACACATTCAAGGCTCTGACACTTTTTCGTCTGTTATGAATTACAAACAAACCTACATCATCACAACATTAATAAATAAGTGGTCCAGCTTCCATAAAAAAACTGTATCGTTTTGAAACGGTAATATATTATGATACAACATAAAAATTAACTTAGCATACACCTCTCATTAGCATAATATGTCAGAGTTGCTATTACAACGTGTATAATATGATGTATCTAGAATCAGCGCCGGCCTTAGTCATTGGACGTTCCGTGCGATGAGATATATTCTTCAGTTACCTTTATTTCTTTGACTCGCGATCATAATCATAAATTCAAGCAAGATGGCTCTATAAACAATGTTTTTTTTTGTTTAATATAGCTGTATATAATTAGAAAAATTACACTCTACAATAGTTATTTGATTAAAAGTAATGAAAACAATAACAAATCACGAGTTCAATTTCTCTCTCGTTTTGTAGTGCCGTCATTCTTTCTTGATTGATTAATTTGCGGATCAAGCCGCAGCTCTAGTGCGGGGTACCCTTTTGGTCCTGCCGCCCTGGGCGACGACACCCCCTAAAGCCGGCACTGTGTGCAATGTACATTCATTTATATCACATTATGCAGTAATGTCACTGATTTTATACTCGTTAAAAATGTGTATCTGTAAATGTTGAACTTGTTTCTATAATACAGAATAAACATTATTTGCAGTAAAGTCTATGGCTAAAAAGATTTATACAAAGTGTTCTGAAATGATTGGAAAACACATCAGTTTAAAGCAGCGTTGCCAGTTTTTTTTGCCAAGTCGGGATTTTGGAACTCTTTGAGTGAAAACAGCGGATTTCTTTCGTCGAAAGCGGGACATAGTAAAAAAACGTATATAATCAGAAGTTTTCAAATATTATCTTTTTATTTGAATTAAAATTACGTTTACGTGACAATAGATAGCAAAAATAGCTATAGAAAATAAATTTTAATAAAAATATTTTAAATCAGATTTACCCAATCGTTAAATAGTTGAGTCTTATTCGTCTTCAGAATAAAAAAAAAAAAAAACGGAAATCTTAACTTCATTACGCGCCGGGCGGGCGGCCAGTACTCACTTGTCTGTGCCATCCACCCACGCTTTCTTAGCACGCTGCGCGCACGGTCGAGTTATTCCCGAAAAGCGGGACTGAGCCTGTCCCGCGCGGGACATTTAATTTTGATTTAAAAATCGGGACATCCCGCCAAAATCGGGACATCCCGCCAAAATCGGGACGTCTGGCAACGCTGGTTTAGAGCGACATGAAAAAGAAAGAAACACCCCTACTATGTGTTCCATTTTTATTCAATCTTCGTATCAAATTTGGTTCCAACCCTTGCTTCAGTTGCCCACTTGTACGTTTGCTGTTGATTCATCGGTCAGATACCTATGTGTTGACTGGTTGGAGTCAACATTTGAAAACAGTTTTACGACAGTTCTCTTAAGGACGGAGAACGATAGAGTTAAAAATTCAGATATAAGTTCGCCGACAAGGTTCAAGACTGCACATTGTACAGTAGGTGTCACTCTGCAACAATAACGGCTCTGCTGAGTGTAGACTGCAATGCAGACAAGACATACACAAAATTGGCTATATCTACTGCTTTAAGGAAAAAGGGCTTATGTCGAATTAATGGTAAAATAAGAGGAATCACTTTATTTAGGCACTTTCCTACCACACAAGCGCTACTGAAACTGTGGATTATAAACACTAAACAGCTGAGATTATCAGCGACAAGCGTTAGGAACAATGCATTGAGCTCTAATAAAATTTAGAATTTCAAAAAAATCTAAAAAACACGCTTATAATAGCGCACCAAAAAGTAGAAAATAAATTTCCTTCTATTCAATAACGTTTAAAAGCGTGGAGCACTCACTATATCTGGGTATATTTTATTTATATCATCCAGTGTGCCACGCATTTAAACGTTATAGAAGAGAAAGTTTATAATATTCTGTTTTTTTAGTGCGGTGATATAACAATACCTAAGCATGTTTTTTTTAACTTTTTAGTCTTTGACAACTCTTGTGGCATTAGAGTAGAAACTAATTATCTGATACTAGCGGCCCGGTCCGGCTTCGCTCGAATTAGTAGATTGTCACCGTTTTTTCGTCGACAAGATTCGTTGCAAAATTGATATTCACGAAAAGCGCTTAACATTAAAATAGGTACAGTAAGCTATCCTTAAAAGATAGACATATGCCATCGCGGATTTTTCTGTAGACCTATAATAGAGGAGGAACAAATTCCACCATACATCATTTTGTTATATCTCAAAGGGATTAGGCAGCGTTTGCGATGAAAGCTCCCGGTCGGCTTGATTTTTTCCGACATCTTCAACAATCATCGTCATATTTAAACCAATTTACACAAAACATTAATGAATTATACAAATAACCCGTTCTCTTGAATCACTTCGTCCATTGGTGAAAACCGTATGAAAATCCGTTCGGTAGTTTTTGAGTTTATCGCGTTCAGACAGACAGACAAACACTGCGGGGGGACTTTGTTTTATAATATGTAGTGATGGATGACACAGGTCTTTCATTGATACTATCCATATATTAGTTCTGATGTTCAATTTATTGACGACACGTTTTCCTACCATCAGTACCGTTACTTCCACCATATGCTACTTCCATTTTTTTTAGCTTGTATATATTGTTACAGTCAAAATATCAAAATATTGTATTGCCATCAAAACTCTATACGACTGCAAAGTTTCACGTGAATTGAACATTTGGAAGAGGACGAAAAACGATTTGCAAGATTTTTTAATTTACTTAAGTACACAATATAGCACTTACATATACCACATACAAGTGAATGTATTATTCTCTGAACATTAATCAGTGTTTGGACAAAATAAAAAATGAACTTTCGTGATACATCCATTAACTACTTAAGCCTTCTCAAAAATAGGCAACCACATTTTGTTATTTTCTTTGTCTTCTATCGGGGATGTTTCCCATCTTTCTTTAGATGTTGATATGTCTACAACTCTACACTATGAAATATGGCCCGATTTCATAGCGAGATACGTCAAGTTCAACATGCATTCCCGAATGATAGTGTATATGTACTATATATTGTGTCTGGCATGTTTGAGTAAGTTCAACGTTTTACACTACGAAGCATATTCCTGTCCGAAATCCGCATGCACTCATAATATCGTTTATTTTCTGAAGAGCAAAACTGTAAATGAACCAGTGGGACGAGACCGATTCTTAGATATGCTTTTCGGAAACATGTCGGCTCAAGAAAAGAAACGTTCCATATTCGCTTCGTCTTTGGAACAATTTTGCGCAACCCTACAACGAAGTCTCGCCACAATTCCATTTTTCACTCATTTGGTACGGAACCCTAAGCATTCGACATAAGCGATATTGTTCTGAAGCTGCAGGCTGCAGTATTAGATTACGATGAGCACATTGCACAAAGAACCGACATACATATATACATCCCATATGCTACCGTTCTTATTTTCCACTCCACTGAATCTACTTCTAAACTATTAAATTGAAATATATGCAAGCGTATTGCACGCGAAAATGTTGACAGAATAAAAATGTTTCGAATTTTAACTTCGCAGAGTAAATGCATACTATTAGGTACCTATGACTATTGGTTTTATCGAATCAAATGCTAAAGAGGCAATTCAAACGAACACAGTCCATTTATTAAATGATAAAATCCTCCAGAAGGACTCCAAATATGTTCACAAAAATAGTTTCTCTCAGAAGTATGTGTAATTATACTTGTTTTCTTAAATTCAAGGCAATCTGTCCCCCCATTTTTGAAATTACTAAAAAAAATCAAGAAAAGGTTTCAGTTTTAAAATCGGATCTCTGTTACGTAGGTACCTTTTTGGTAATTTCAAAAAAGATTCGCCTTCAATATTTTGGTCGTGTTTCTCAATTTCTGATCGAGTGTGCACATCAAAGTAAATTTGTTTCAAAATAGTTTAATTAAAAGTTTAGTAAACAGCAGTTGGGATTCATTACACGCTGGAATAAAGTTTAAAAAAGCCGCTTCCATTGTCTGTGCCGCTTTTTTCTGATTACAGTAATGCGTAAAACACTCATCTGCAATCAATTACATAAATCAAGTGGCCATGCGTGGATTTCATCAACCCAAGTTTCGTATCTCCATCTCATTTCATAACATTCAAAGAACAAACAAGAACTATAATATTTTAAGCGTTAGTGTCAGTCGGTTCACGAAGTATTACATTCCCAGACTCAACTGAAAGATATTTGTTTATTTTGGTGTGTATAGAGAAATCTCTAAGCGACCGAAGAAAGTGATATTAAAAAACAAGTGAACAATGATGGGCATGCTGCCATCATCGTAACATCACTGAGCTATAACAGAGTGGAACGGTTTTATTATAGCCACCAGGATAGGTAATCTAACAGCATAGACAAAATATACAAGTAAGAATGGATTATAGGTATTTTATTGCTTCCCATTTAGATTTCGAAGAATAGTAATGGTAGCTCTTGATAACATGTCATTAAGCTACAAAATACTCAGAACAACTGAATGTTTTACTTCCCAACTCTATGATAATCAAGTATTAGATAATTTTTTTTTCGGAATTTTAAAACATCTCCCACCACCCCAGGAATTTATGTTCAATTTCTGACTGTCTGTGCGTGTATCAATTATTTCCTTCAATGGCAACTTGATGTAACGGTTTAAACTGTCGTGGGTTCGAAATCCATCTCCGCTCATAAGTTTTTCTGATGTTATTTAATTAAATTTGATTAAATTAAACACACGCCTTAGTCTATTAAATATTACCTCCTTCGATATCGAAACAAGTTACAATCATGCACGTTTGGTTGTTGTATTTGTCAGCATTTAACTCAGAGATAACTGCATTTTGAGCAAAATCAGTGGAGCGAACTTTTGAACTATTTAAAGAAATACGTTAAACATAGCGATTTTTTTAGTAAATTCTAGATAATGAAATATGAATAAAATCTCAGATAATACTTTCGTTACGAAAATTTGCGGATACCATTTTAATAGTATTCCATTTTTATCTGCTCAATGTATTTTGCCCACAGACAGAAACAGCCAGTTTTCTATATTATATTAAGCTTATAATTGTTTATCATAATTAATTATACACTGGGTACTGCAGTCACACAAGTGCCATAAAATACACATCTTTATAGAAATTTGCCCTGTTATAATAATTTATGCATATTTGATGACACATTCTGTATAACTAACCTGCGTAAAGGTAATAAAGAGGTAGAAATAGAACTAACAGGTACATATCAGTATAAAAAATTCAAATGTAGAAACAACAATCTTAGCAATACTCCACAATTGTTCATGCTGCTAATAATTTATGTAAGCGCTATCAAAGTCAATATAGACAATTGCTAAAAACATTTTACCCACTTATAGTTTCTATCAAAATAAACAAAAATATGTCAATCAGCGTGAAACCGCGAATCAACCGTTTTATAACAACAGATGAACAGAACCAAAGGTTCACTTGATTGGCCACTTCGATCTCGGTATTTTTTAGGGTAGAAATGCAAGAAATGATACGATAACACGAAGAACACTTAAATAATTTTAATATTAAAATGTTATATTGGTTTCACTGTTTATTTTTCAACATAACAATAAAAAATCTAGTAGGTCAGTTTACCATGCACCAGCCATCAATGATGGTTAAATGCAAGATCAACTTTATCTCTGAAATAGTCGACTATAAGTGGGTAAAATATCCGAAAACATTTTTTTAACACCATGTATAATGCGGCAAGGCTCTACCAATGTATAATAGAAATACCGTATATAAAAATAGTTCTTAATAATTCAAATATAGTCGAACGTTGACACATTTAAAATCCTTAGCAAAAGAAGCAAGTGTTCTTTGAAAGGAAACATCGATTCACGTGTAAGTTAAGTTATTCTCGACAGAACTTTCAATAGTTAGGTACCCTTTTTTTTATCCCAAATGAATTTTTTATTATATTATATTGAAAAATAAGACTGCAAAATAAACCAATCCGAATCTATTTTAAATTCAAGTCTAAAGCTGGGCACACATCTAAATGTAAAAGCATAAATAAACTTCAAAAAACCATTGCGAATTCGTTTTAAGTGTTAGAGAAAAAATCCGACAGTATTTTAGTTATGTCCATATTCAACGAACGTGAGTAGTTTTTTATTCGGTTCATTTGTTCTTCAGGTAACTATTCCTTCGAATAAATAGCGATAATTCAATTCACCAACCGTAATTATATTTAGTGCAGGTATAAATTTATTCTGTTTTACTTCCAGGGTACAAATATTTCTCCCCGTTGTGACAACAAAGAAATTTGTGAGACGACAATCCTCAGCTAGTCATTCTGACAATGAGACACATATTGTTGTGAGAAACAACAATCGATTTGATTGTTGTTCTAACAATATGAGTAGGTAAAAAGTTCGTTGCTAAATTCCAGACAACAATGACAACAAAGGAAAGAACGATCCAGCGCCTATATAAACCAGGAGATAGTTCACGATCGGGACAGTGTCAACAGGCAGTTATGACACAGTCACACGGAGGCTGTCACAAGGAGACAGTCGCACTCGCACAGGGACTGTCATACATATAGTGCGCGAAATAAATAGTTATGACATAAATTAACAGTGAGTAGCTTGAACAGTACTCAGGTAACTGCCGAAATAAATAGTTTAACATAAATAATCTTCAAAGATAAATAAAGAAATGAACTGTTTAAACAATAGTGTAATCAATAAATAGAACTGTATATAGTTAATAGATAAGCGTGAATAAATTTTGGTGTGCTTCTGTGTTGTAAATAATCTTGTGTATACAGTTGTATAGTGACTTTGTAGTCTTCATAACTTTTTATTTTATTAGTTGGTACTGTTGTTTTATTACGTTACGTTTTGAGAAGTACTTCTTCTTTTGTGTGTTTATTTGTTCTGTTAAGGATTCACTATTGTAAGTAAATATTTTCCACCACGAACTAGAACAGTTTTGTTATAATATTTATTCGCCTGATAAAATAATAATGGTCGCCACATAGATCATAATACCTAACCTATAAGCGTGGAGTATTATATCTACAGTTATAAAACATTATTTTGTGAAACTTTTTTTTACACTAACGCCATCGGTCGGATTTTTGGGTGAAAGTCAAAATATTCAACCAAAAGTGCAAGGAGTATAGTGCAGTGTATATTTATTCTTTAGCTAACTTTTCTACCAGATAATTTGCTTAGTGAATTGAGAGTAAATTTTATTCTAAGGAATAAATTTGTTTTAAGATTAGTAACTTCTGTCTTTAATAGTGCTCGGTGAATATGGGCATTAGTGATATATAGAGAAATAATCGCACCGATTTTTAACCAAATATAGATAAAGATGGTGATTATAAAACTAAGGGTAGACTAGTAATTTTTTCTTCTTCTTTAAATGTGGTTTGATTTAAAAGAACTATTTTTGTTACAGACAGTTTTCAATTACACAGGGCTTAGTTTGATCTTCAGTTTTCTTCGATTTATTATTATTTTATTAATTGCTCAATCACTATATTATATAAACTAATAAAACAGACTTACCAAAAATAAAAAAAAAATCAATACAGCATCCCAGCTAGACAATAATAGTGTCGAAGGTGAATTACAACTATAACACCAAGTTGGATATGGAGAAAGTGTTCTTTTGTTTCATGCATTATGTTATGTGCGCATCGCGTATTAGGTGCCATATTTATTATGCACACACGTCATTTGTTTGCACAGTGAAACTGTACGACGCTTGTTGATATAAGACAGAGACAAAAAAAAGAACGAAACTGAAAACAAACATCTGTGTACACCAATCTATATTAGGTATATAACAACAGTTGTGCATAAAATATGGCATATTGAACTGGAACCAGGGCTGAAGGGACCATCAGGGGATATCGGGAAATTCCCGGCAGACCTTTAAGGTTAAAAACAATATATTATTAGTTATTACGAACACGATACGAACAACTGACAAGTCTAATACCAAACTGTACAAAAAAAACATCGTGGCTTACTACAGACTGGGCCTTATTAAATAGAATCTATAGTAAAACGTCCTCTGCCTGTAATTCCATTTTTAGGGGACGTCCATTAATTACCACCAAATCACATTTAAAGGGAGCGAGGGTCAACGATCATCTGAGGACCTCAAACATAGTATCATTCTTTTCCTCATATTTCACAGAAAAAATGAAATAGTACATAGAAGACATCAATAGTAAGTGTATTTAGTATTTATTTAGTGCACCGAAGTAAAACGCATGAATGTATCAAATAAATTGAATTATTTAAAAATTATACAGTAAAGCTCACATGAGAGAAAAAATGTCTTTTTTTCGAAAAAAATATTAAAATAAAATAATTCTCATGTGGTCTCCAATGGTAATTTAGCTGCTACAGATTGACAAATTTGCAACGTTAACAAATGTCTTTTCAGAGAAAAAGGAAAGTAATAAAGTGTCGGATGCAAACTGGCCCTGTTCATTTCAAATATTTTTTTATTTTATCTATATAACATTGATCACACCAGTAAGAACTGACTTGAATGTGTCATTTCTATTAATCTATTTTTTATTAATTATAGCATTAAATGGTCAGTTGCAGTTTGGCAACATTGATATACATTAGTTTTCACCAAGTTCGCTTCGAATGTGATTAGTTTTGGCCTGAAAAAATGTGAGCAAAGCTATATTCATTTCATTTATTGATCTGAGAAAACTTGTCTTATTTGGCTATTATTCAACTAACGTGAACGAAGATGCAAGTAAAGGCTAATTATATACAACAAAAACGGAGTTTAAGGGTTTTTATTCGTTAGGGTATTAGTCCAGTACGTGGGTATCAATAAGGGGTGTTTGAATGCAAAAGGTGGGGTAGTAGTGATTTTTTAGTATGTTGTTAGGCTTGGGGCCTTAATAAAAAATCCAAGTTTTCGACCTCGAGGCGCATGCGCTCGAGTCGCCATCTTGGATTTTAGGTACAAAAATTTGGTTTTTTGATAATAACTCAAAAACGGTGGCTTTCACGACAAAAGATGTTCTATACAAAGTTAAAGAGGACAAAATTTCCAACATTTGGTTTAAAAATTTTTTTTGTAGCACACATATGTTAGGAAATACAGCTCCGTGAAGTTGCACTATTTGAAAAAAAAAAGTATTATATTTTGTTATTTGGCTGTTAATAACTAAAATAAATAATTTAAACAAATGCCAATAATATTGAAATAATTTTTAAAGAGATTACATTAATTTTATATTAATAGGTTGCCCTAAACCTTAACGGATAGGCAGGTGGTGAGAGAACAGCTACTGTAGGTATTGAGAAAGTCTGTATGCGTCAGTGTGCTTATTGTCTAGCTTGCTGTTATCAGCAGAATCCAACAATACTGTGTTTTTCTGAAAAATGGATGACAGATAATACAGTAAACTCTATTGCCGAAAAACCCGCCAGAGCAAGTTACTTATATAAACCGAATTTTTCAAAAACGTTTTGCTGTAAGTCTCGCCATCAAATTATTGCAGGTGTTGACATATATAATACATTACCGGAAAGACTTAAAAATATAATAGAAATAAAACCATTTAAAAAAGAATTAAAAAACATGCTTGTTAAAAAGCCGGTGTATAAATTGCAAGGATATATTTTTAGTGAGTTTTAATTATTTATAGTTATTTTAGCACTTTATATTTTATGCATTGCATATGACGTTTCGTATCTATATTGTATATATAGCTTCACAAATAAATTGTCTATCTATCTATCTATAATGGAAAATCCCCAAGTTGATTTGTGCTTTATTTGTGAGAAAACTTTAAGTGAACGTGACGTTGTCGTTGTAAAGGAAAGAGGTGTAAAGACACTTTTAAAATCGAGTGAGTTACGAGGTAATCGCGCACATACGCGCATTTTGAGAAAACTATCTTCTGTAACTGTGCATGGCGCATGTCAAAAAAATTATATTAATGAAAAACTGATCGCCGCGTATTGTCGTAAAAACGATAATGAACCTCAAGTAGCGGCGCAAATCAGCATTGAAAGCGAGGACGAGGATGACGACATTTTTCAGGCTACGGACCAAAACTACGACCAGGACATCAATAATAACCAACCCGGACCATCGACACGTAGCAAAATGAAGTAGAAATTAATTTTTGTAACGCTCTAAAATCATAATTTACTATTCTTAAATAAAAAAAAAAATACGATATACTTTTTGCCTTTAACTTTGTTTACGATAAATATAATACTGTTAAATGATAATATTCAAGTGCCTTTTAGTTTTTTTATAATTACGTACAAATATAATGATACCTATATAATAAGAATAATAAAATAAAACTCAACCAAAATGAAGTTTCCGCATTTTTTTTCAAATAGTGCAACTTCACGGAGCTGTAACTCCTAACATATGTGTGCTACAAAAAAAATTCATAAACCAAATACAGGAAATTTTGTCCTCTTTAACTTTGTATAAAACATCTTTTGTGGTGAAAGCCACCGTTTTTGAGTTATTATCAAAAAACTAAACTTTTGTACCTAAAATCCAAGATGGCGGCTCGAGCGCATGCGCCTCGAGGTCGAAAACTTGGATTTTTTATTAGGGCCCCAAGCTTAACAACATACTAAAAAATCACTACTACCCCACCTTTTGCATTCAAAAAACCCCCACGTACTGGGCTATATAGAATCTATATCAAGGGTGGGCAAATCTTTTGATCGTCGGGTCACATTGTGGATGAAAATTTGACCATGGGCCAAACAATTACTTTTTTTTAATATTAAGTATAGTTTTTTTGAAACAACAATTTTAAGTTTTTAAACACTATTTACTATTCTAAAATTTTTTTATGCGCCAATTTATATTGGCAAACAGTAATATTTTTGCTTTTAATAATCACTTATAAAATGCTTCGCGAGCCGGAGAAAATCCTACTGCGGGCCGCCATTTGTCCAGGTCAGGTATAGATACTACATTGATCTTTTTATCATGCCTAACGAAAATATACGTCAATTTCAAGAAAACTCTAAAATCTCAGAAACATTATTCGACAAAAACCTTACACATATCTGACTAGAGTTTTATTGCGCCAATAAATAAGATGTGGTGGCGGAGAGGGCAGTTTAAAAGCAGCACTTAGCAGGGAGCTTTAAAATGAGCAGATAATAATAGTACCTGTAATATAAACAAATAAAATATGCTTATTGTTATGAAGACATCAATTAATAATATTATCGATATTTGTATTTACATGGATGAGCTTGCGATGTTTAGTTCGACTGCACGCGTGCATATCATTCTACAAGAATTTAATTGTTGTTCGCTTTGCAGGCGACGCTTTTGGGACCCTACCACGCAATTTAGGATTAACTGCTTCAGGCTTTAAAGAATAGGTAGATATATGAACTAATATAAAATACTAAATTGATTTCAATATTTCTATAAATTATTCTAGTTAACGATCAGTCACTAATTTGACATAAAAATGTAAAAGTTGCGTAATAAAGTACCTACAAGCAATAAAACTTTGTTATTTATTTATTTAAGTATTATATAAATAATTACGATGAAAGCCATTATGCATTATCAGATTATTTCATCTGAAATATTTTATAGCAAATTTCCGCATTTTTACACAACTCTTATTATCCACATATAGATCTTCAAATTAACGTAATTATTTTCACATCAAAATAATGTACTTTGATTGAACTGTGTTAAAAAAGTTAGGGAAATTTGTTTCCGAAGTACCTACTTTTGAAAGAGTTCATATGTAAAAAATAAAAGTGTAAAATAACCTATGACATAAGTGTTATAAAATATCACAAAAAAAAAGAATAAACAACAAATCAACTAATTAATTGATGCGGAAGTGAATGATCGTAGATTATTTACTTCAAGTGTTTATATTCTCTTTGATTTAAGAAGGCGTGACGTCATTCGGTGTTTCAGTCAACATGGCTGATTGCAGTATTTTATACTTTTATTTTATTAAAAATCTTATTAATTTCAATGTTTATATTAACGCTTTGAGTCTCTTATATACTGCCATCATGCCTATTCTTTGATCAAGCTAAGATCAACCAAAGGCAATGTTTATCGTCAATCAGCTATTAACCTGGCATCAGATTTTCAGTCTTATTCAAATCTTTGTTTACCGGCTGATTATATTGTACAATTAATTAGTCGGTAATTTTATTTATTAATAGTCTTATTTTGTGATCATAGGTATACAATCGTCTACATTCGAATTTGAATCAAAAAGTTATATTCAGCTTGTATAACAGCGTATTATAATGGCCCATAATAACAGGATATATTCCATCATTTATCATCGACGCGTGGATTTAATGTGCAGACAACTATCGATTCAGTTGTGCCAACTTAGAATTGATCAAAACTGGGGCACGTCGGCGCTTATACAAAAAAAAATAATAATAATAAATGTGAAGCTAATGTATATCTATGTTATATAGAAAACTTCACATATACTTGCAGACTGCAAGTATGAACATAAATATTATAAAACGCAACGTCTCACAATGCAATGGTAAAAATCGAAAAAAGTAGATCATAGTTCAAAATTTTAACTTTTTGTAAATGATAGGACAGGGTGAAAATTCGTTACAGGACGATATTTAGGTACTAGAATTTCGTTTGTTGACAGGGCAAAATTTAGTTAACAAAATTTCGCTTAAATTTATGCGTACCACGACAGCCCACATTTGTTTTGTCCTACCCTCTATAAAATAGCTGCTTTTCATGCATGTGTATTGGTCGTAAAGTGACACATTACAGGTCGTTGACGCGAAACAGGCTCCGAGAGTAATTTAATGCTTTTTTAATTTAATATTATCTAGGTATACTAATATTATAAAGAGAAAAGATTAGTATTTTTGGAATGAAGTTCCTTACGGATTATCTACATATATAATTACCTATTGTATGTCTGTCCGTAGGCATAGAAAGTTTTTTTGGTCCGTCCCAGAGGGGAGCAAATTGAAAACAAAAACGTTTTTCGCTTATAATTCGCTCAATTTAAATCAGATTGGTTCGAAACCCGTCATAAACGAAAGAGGAGAATTTTTTGCATAGATTTCGTACAATAGAATTCGCGCAAATAGTGTTTTTATATCTACATTAAAAAAACAGAAATAAACACTATAAATTCGATTTTGCCTAATACATCGCGCACGCGGACCGGTTATCCTTTTCTGTTACACACTGTGTTATGGACATTTAAAGATTGCGTATGTTCTGTCTTAAAATAAAAAGATTGTATTTGTTCAAAAACGGAAGCCATTTCAAATATTAGTCAGTATTTTGACATTAATATTTTGTGAAATGCAACGCCTTCTAACTTCACGATTTGTTATTAAACCTATATAAATAGCGATATCTAAGCAAGGTCAATGGTTCAGTGGTAGAATACTCATCTGCCATGCGGGTGTCCCTGGTTCGATTCCCGACAGATGCGCAACAAATGTTATTTTAATCTTTTTAGAGTTGCAAATCACACGATTAATTTTTGTTTAATGATCACATTATATAAATAAAATTTTCGAATAATTTATCAGACAAATTAGTAAAAAAAATATGTGATACATAATATATAGCGAAAAGAACTTCGTTCCAACCGGGTGTTCCACGACACCTCTCGTCTTTTTGTTTGTAATAAATCAACTCAAAAACTACCGGACCGATTTTAAAAAATGTTTCACTAATAGAATGATACATTATCACTGAGTAGCATAGGCTATATTGCTAATCGAGTTAAATTAGGGATCCCTCCGAAAAATCCAATAATGTAACCCAAGGTGAAAAAAAATCACACATAAAACTTCTTACATCCGCTAGTCAATAATAAATAAATGAATATTCAATGTTAAAATTTTATATATACTACAAGCCGAGGCGCCAGCCTTAGATCTCTTCTTTATTCGGTTGACCACGCCGCTTAGTGGACTACTTATGTTCCTAGCTTACCATTAGAAGTTAAGTGTGCTACACAAGTGAACTGTGAAAACTTGAAAATACCGAGTAAAAAATACAGTGTATATCTCGGCGTAATGATATTTTAACTCGTGCGACTGTTTAGATTTGCTGACGTTTTTTTAAAAATTATGTCACTGCCCGTGAATAACCCTCCGACGGGAAATATATTGACCTTTCCATATACGCAACCATTGACACAAACCCACGTAACATAACTCCGTCAAATGTGATGGTAGGTGATTGGTGAAACATCCGTTTTGGATAGGATTTGCCTAAAATTCATTCTTAGATGGTGTTTATGTCGATAAAAAAGTAACTATGCCAAATTGCAAATCAATCGAGCGTATAGTTTTGGAGATCTCGTGATGAGTCAGTGAATCAGTGTACCTAAGTCAGTGAGTGGTATTTCGCTTACTATATATTTAATAGACAGTATGCATTGGGGAAAGGTTAGATATATACATAAGTATAAGTTATATCTTGAATAATTCGAATCGAAATTTATAGCAAATCGAAAAAAAGAATAATCATAAAAGGATTTTATACTATCTACATACAACAATATAAAAATGCCCAAGAACTTGAAACAGTAAAGATTGCTATTCGGAATAAAATGTGTGAGCCTCCTGCAACATAAGCTGAAGGGGAAGTGAAACTTCTTTTGAGTTATGAATTCGTTTCATTGATACGTTATTTATTTTGCGCTTCCAAAAAGTTTATCTTACATTTCCTCGCTGTTGAATCATTTTCCCTTTAACGTTACTGAAAATTTCAAAGAGTTACGTCGCTAAAGAAGTATCACTTCAAAAAAAGAACTTAATTACTTTCTTTGTGGACAATAAATAGACCTCGTATAATTTAACAGCTCTCTTAACTTTAACATTTATGATATACCCACCGAAAATAGCACTTTTAGTAACTATAAACAGCAAAAGTAAGTATCCAGGAAATAGTCTTTGTCAATCATTTTATTTCTTTTTTTTATTTTCTTTTATTTTTATCGGACTATTTCCTGGTTATCCATCCAGAGGCATACCAAAAAATTAAATTAACGGGTGGAATTTTCCACATAATAAAAAAGAGTTTTCTAAACGCCAACATATGACTTAGTTATCGAATTTTTCAGTAAAAGGCAATTTAGATTAGAACAGTTAAGATCATTAGCCTCTAAAACAATAAATATTACTTTTCCGTTAGGTCTAAAAAGGATACAGACAATAAATATAAAAAAAGAAAAAATTACACAATAACAAGAAAAAAACTAAGGCTTTAATTGGTTTAAAACAATAAACAAACATAAAATATGTATTAAGGTCGTTGCACACGTGGCTGGTTTCTCCGCTAGATTCCTTGCTAGATTTGACTGCTAGTTTTCGAACGCTGGTTTTCGTGACGGCTTTTATGTGTTAGCTTCTCTCGGTGTATGTTTTGAAGCTTGCTTTCTTGAGGGGTTTGGCGCGCGCGCAGTGATAATGTTAACAAAAGTGAACGTTTATTACCTTTGAACAAAACACACGCGCCGTGTCTATCCGTGAGCGTTTGTCCATGTCGCCCACGTGACAAGAGACTGGTTCGTGATTGGTTCTTGCTCAAAATAAGCAGATGAACAAGCAAGAAATATAGCCCCGGTTCTAATTTTGAAACCCATCTTGTAGCCTCGCACGTGAGCTCGCAGTGACGCCATTTCCATCCGCGTAGCCCTCGCGCCAGCCAGCAGAAGTGCCAGCAATGATTGTCAGCGGTAAAACCAGTTTCGTGTGCGGCGGCCTTTAGAAATACTGAAATCTGTTATGCAGTTTTCTGATTTTAAAAAACTAATAGTAAAAGCAAAGTTTTCCAATGCTGAGATTTTAGCTTTTGACTTTCCTCTTTAGTGATTTCACATTGTGTAAAGAAGACAAGAAAGTTTAAGTATCAGTTCGGATACACTGAGCTACGATTTACGAAACACAGTAGACACACCTGACTTTAAATGATCTCTATACTATCGAATGTCCACGTTGAAACGGCGATAACCAGTAAAAACCACAACACGCTACCCAGGGCCCGATCCAGCTATTTCGCCGCTCCGGGCAAAATAATATTTGCCGCCTTTTACCCATGCGTTGTTCCATAGATGGTGTAATTTTTTTTTTGTTTAACCATCTTTCAAATTTTCGCCGCCGACGCCACGCCGCCCTCAATTTTGCCGCCCCGGGCAATTGCCCGGTTTGCCCCCCCTAGATCGGGCCCTGACGCTACCAATATATTTCTGATGGTCAAGGCAAGAAATGTTACATTTCATTTAATGATTCAGTTTTTTTCATTTTGCGCTGCCTTAAATACAGACAGCAGTGTCGATAACATGCCTACCACACGAATGTTGCAAACGTAATGAATTTAAATGACAATTGGTAAACCAAAAGTAAATCCATTTTTAGAAAGAAAAGAAAAACTATTGCGCTGATTGTACCGAAATTTTGTTGGTATTTGAACAGAGTTAAAAAAATACATATAATATGAAAAAATAAAGAAAAAATTTCAAAGGTATGGTAAAAAGGGTTAAAATTTAAAAAAGTTTCTGCCGCTTCGTTTTTAAGTTCTGTTAGAGCCAAATGACTGGGAAATACCAGCGACAGACATTTTTGATCAATTGCACCCTCCCCAAGACACTTCTAAGAATGTGAATTTATGATCATATAAATCCACTTTCTTATAGGAGTGACTTGGGGAGAGTCCAATTGGCCAAAAATTTCTGCCGCTGATACTTCCTGGTCATTTGGCTCTAACCGAACCTAAAAAACGAAACGGCAGATTTTTTATAAATTTTAAACCTTTTTTACCACCTTTGAAATTTTTTATCCCCCCCTATCTTAAAATGGGTTCAGACTTCAGATTTCGCCTATATATCACTAGCGGTCCCGCCCGGTTTCACCCGGGTACAAAAGAATGAATGTAGGGGGAGGGACATGAGTACGCATATTCATCTTAGTTTACCGAGTTGAATGTTGTGTCAAAATTTCAAGATGATCGGAGTTACCGTTCAAAAGTTTTTGTCGGACGGACAAATATTGAGTTACATTTTTGCAACAATTTTCATTGATGCTCCGCTTTATATACAGTGAAACCTGGATAAGTGAGAAACCTCTATTATTGAGAGTTGCAATGAGGTCCCGGTTCTTTTTCATTAAATTACCTCTGTTAGTGGGACTTTTTGAACCTGGTTAAATGAGATTTGAATTCTAAGACTTTTTCGATGTTTATTTCTATAATTGAGACTCTGTAGCTCAATTACCTGTATAAGTGTGACCAAAAATACGCATTTTTATTAACATTTCCACCTCTAAAAATGGTATAACGACACATTTCTGTAAGCAGGGGCCTCTGTAAATGAGACAACTATAATTTTAAACCTGCTTAATTGGAAAACTGGATTATTGGTACATATGTCTTGGTCCCTTGAGATCCCAATTAACCAGGTTTCACTGTATTAGTATAGATATAAGAAAAAATGCATTAATAGCTTATATATAGGTACCAAGTGGTAGAACGTTGGGCGACATGGTTTTTTTGCGCGTCAGCTCCCTAACTATAAGGCTTAGGCTTAACTCACACGGACAACTTTCCGGCCACAAAAAAGTGTCCTCTTTTGGTTGAACCTTACCACTTTCCAACAACAGTTTTGTGGCGACGCAGTGGTTGGTACAACCACAAATGAACCACACAGAACAGACAGTAAAGCGATGATTTATTATTAATAGAATTTATAGGGTTCTTCCAATTTTTGAAGATAGAAATGAGAGTCAATTTCAACAACTTTATCATCGCTTAATACTGTACGATGACAATTTTGTAAATTATTTTCGAATGAGCAAAAGTACTTTCGATTATTTGTACGCGTCTGTTCAGTCTGTCGGTTAGTGGTCGGCGACTTGCACATGTGAGCGGTGTTGACCAACATCAGCAGGTTTGTTTGTGGGCGATATCACCAACACACGACGATATTACATACTAATGCCATACTCTCAACCATCGACCACTTTTTTGTGGTCGGAAAGTTATCCGTGTGAGTAGACCTAACGTTCAATTCGTACTTCTTAATCTTAGGCCTAACTCACACGGACAACTTTCAAACTTCAAAAATTGAATGAACGCAATAATATCTATGTCTGTTCTGTGTTGTTCATTTGTGGTTGTACCAACCACTGCGTGACCACAAAACTGTTGTTGGAAAGTGGTCGAGTTCAACCACATTAGGACCACTTTTTGGTGGTCGGAAAGTGGTTGGAAAGTTTTCCATGTGAGTTAGGCCTAAAGTCAAATAAACTTTTAGGCAAGTCTGAACAAACTAAGACAGCCGCTTGACGTGCTTCGTATATGGCGCTATTATACTTCAATAATTTTTCAAATTTGAAATTATTTCTTTAGTTTTACATAGTTCTGTTACGTTTAAGAAAATGTAATATAAAAGCAACTTTTTGGACCTACCCCTTTAAATTGTTGGCTTTATCTATGCTCGAACATTAAAGCTGCATGAACATTTCTCTGTTTGTGTCACAATGCAACAATCCCTTGCTCCCTGATTTTACTCACAACAAAACAACACAACAGAGAAAGGTGTTCGCAGCATAACACAGAATAATACTCCTCTGTCTTTCTCTGTGACAGATTCGTGACGTACGACTATTTGTTTTGTTTTGCTTTCTTTCTTTTGAAGTTATACTTCTTTTGGTGCGCTATGAGAAAATGATGAAAGTGAATGTTTACGATATAGGGTCAAAATTTACAGGATGAAGTTGCCGACTGTAACATAAAAATTAACGGGGTGAAGTTGCTCGCTAATCCATAAACCTTGTTAAATATTTTTATTGTAAGCACGTTTACCAAAAAATCAATTGATGGCGCAGCAATCTTAAATGTAAAATAGTGACTAACGCAGTTTTTTTTTTTTTAATTATAACACGCTCAGCTTCTATGGCTATATGCGTGGAATGTTGTGTTACTGTCTTATTATTATTATTAAGGTTCAATTAGTAGAGTCAGGTAAATATGTTGGTGGGCACCATATTTTATTGTCAGGTAAGTAGACACATCACTTTGATTTATTTTATTATTTATTTATTTGTTTATTTATTTATTATTATTTTTTTACACACAATTGCATATTTTATAATTAATACTAACGCAGTTGTCAAGTGATATTTTATTTCAATATGAATAAAAATTATAAATCCATCTATATTATATACCTATATAAAATTCTCGTGTCACAATTTTGGCCGCGCTAATCTCCGAAACCACTGAGCCGATTTAATGCAATTTTATAAATGTGCCTTGCTTGGTGCAACTTACGCTATAGAATAGTTTTTATTCATATACTTTTATTCTGTACCGAGCATAGGTATAAAATCGCAAACGAACCATTAAGGTGTATTTCTGTATTTTTTAAGCCGTAAGCATGGGCGTACCCAGGGGGAAAAACAAGCACGGGGGACCCGGCTTAAGAAATTTTTTATTTGCCTCCTCCTGGGTCAAACTCTGGATACGCCCATGGCCGTTAACGTCATATAAAAAGACAAAGTTTTTGAAAAAGAGATACTTATTCAGATTGAATGCAAATACATCAACCAATCCTATCATCGGAGAAATCAGGGAACTACATCGAAGAAAGAGACGCGATAATTTTCGATACGCATTGTTGCATTCACTCATTGCACAATGATTCATATAAATAGTTAATTAATAGATATATGTTTTTATTAAATATTTTGTACAAAATTACAGGGTTTTCTAAACAAAAAAAAACTGTTTTAGTAACATATAACGACATCTGATAGAATTTACTCAAAGCTATTAGTTTGAAGCAAACAAAAAAAATACTGTTTTAGTACAAACTAGCGACATCTCTAGAATTCGCTCAAAGCTATTAGTTCAGAAGCAAATCTGGTAGAATTTGCTCGAAGCCACAAAGGCCTGCAAACGAAATACATTTTGCAGAATTATATCCATAGCACCCGGGTGAAACCGGGACAGACCGCTAGTGTGCTTATAAACTATATAATTATATTGATAGAGTATTGGTGAATATTATTGAAAACGTTTGGTCTTGTATTATTTTATGTTATAAAACAATTTACATGGAGATTAAAAATTAGTCAAAGAAGTATAACTTCAAACGCGCGTACATAAGTACACGAACCCACTTGTTTAACTGTTTATCGTAGCCGCAAGATGAGCTTACCCTAGACTAGAGAAAAGAAAGCCAACTTGGATGGTACTTTTTAAGAATTTATGGTTTCCTAAGCTGTTTTTATCCTCCTGAATGATATTCGTTAAGTTTTTATGCCGTCACAGAAGTAGGTAGTAGTCCGCGCCGGTGTATGAATATAAGAGCGTTGTTTAGTGCCTTTCTTGTCAATGTTCTCCATACATATTCTCATACATTTCACAAACTCTACTTTATTGTACACACTTTTAATTCTGTTCTTTATTTTGACATTTTACTGTGGGAATACAAGGATGTTTATTATAAAATACAAGCGGTCCGATTCGGCTTCGCCCGAATTTGTAGATTGCCACCGTTTTCTCGTCGACGTACGTTGGAAAACCGCTTTTATTTTAACGCGATAATGTAAATCTATGTTTATCCTGAAGGTCCGCTCTAAATATTGGTGAATTTTTTTTTTTAATTGGATGAGCAGTTTTGGAGATTACCACCTACATCCAAACTTACAAACTTTACCTCTTGATATAATACTAGCAGTGCCGTCCAGTTTCACCCGGGTGCAAAAGAACGAATGGGGGGGAGGTACATGAGTACACACAGTCATCTTAGGTGATCGGAGTTACCGTTCAAAAGTTTTTGTTGGACTGACAAATTTTAAGTTACATTTGGCAATATTTTTCATTGATGCTCCGTTTGCAACTGTCAAAGTATTATGTTCTAATAATTAGTTATTCCAATAGTTAACTTAAAGGCGTTGCATTTCACAAAATACTAATGTCAAAAAATTGAATTAAACATTAGAAATGCAGCCGTTTTCATGTTAAGACAAGACATACGTTATCTTTTAATTTCCATGTACGGCAAACAAAGACGACCGACCGCGTCGCGCCATGCATTAGACAACATTGCATTTATACAGCTATTTTTCTATATAAATTTGTATAAAAAAACTGTTTAGGCAAATTCTGTTATACGAAATCTATGTAAAATGTTCTCCTCTTTCGTTTAAGACAGGTTTCAAACCGATCTGATTTAAATTGAGCGAGAAATTAGCAAAAAACTTTTTTTTTCTTAATTTTCTCCCCTCTGGGATCAAAATTCAAAAATCGGGCGACGTTAGGATTTAAGTTACCCGGAGACGAATCGAACAAAAAAAAGTTTTTTAAAATCGGTTAAGGCGTTTGGACTGTACGCTGGATACAAAAAGCGTGACTCACAGATTCACAGACAAAGCGAGTACATATAGGCGCTTTAGCTTACGCTATTCGCGCCTAAAAATTATTTTAAACAATTTAATCCACAATGTTATAAAAGAAGGTTTTTTTAAATTTTAATTAAAAGGTACGATAATAAACAGAAACATTTTAGCGGTTTAATTTTTGACGTGATAACGTCTTATAAATTGATGAATCACCAATCTTATAAATTGATGAAACACCGGCTGCATGCACGAAAAAGTGTAACGTTCCTAGCGTTCCTAACGTTCCGCATGACCCTGTGTGTGCTTTTCTCGAAAACGGCCCTAACGATTTGGATGAAATTTACTGAAAAGGGATTTTGGGGGGCAAAAAATCGTTTAAGCTAGGTCTCATCTCTCGAAAAAATCGTTTTCTTACAAATTTTATATTTATAAAAATCAATTTTTTGACGTATGAAAATACTTAAATATTGTAAGTAGGTTTTGGAATTTTATATAAACAATGAAACAATTGTTTTCAAAATATTATGACAGTTAATCTTTGAGACTTAAAATAAATACGAAAGAATGAAAGTTAAAAAAAAAACAATTACGTATTATTATAGGTGGTAAGTAATTTTAATAAATAAAATTAACCTAAATTTGAAGCGAAAGATGCAATATCATAGATTCGAATTATTATAATTATTAGATAGAAGAAATAGAACATAAATTATTGACGTGATAACGTCTTATAAATTGATGAATCACGTCAATATAAAAAGATGAAACACCGGCTGCATGCACGAAAAAGTGTAACGTTCCTAACGTTCCGCCTGACCCTGTGCGTTATCACGTAAAACTATCGTCCGTAAACCGACTTTACAGACAACCAATTTTTTTTTAACAAAATCTTTGAATTTGTACACTACAAATTCAAAGATTTTGTTAAAACATTATTAGCACCTTATAAGAATAATCCTAACTATAATATTATAAATGCGAATGTGAGTTTGTTTGTTTGTTACGCTTTCACGCGTAAACCGCTGAACAGATTTCGATAAAATTTGGTAAGGATATAAATTGCATCCTAAGGACATAGGCTACTGTTTGTCTCAAAAAAACAACTTTGAAGGGGTGGAATAGGGGATGAAAATTTGTATGGAAAACCGATAATTTCTCAAGTTAGGGATATGTAAATTCATATTTATGTGAAATAAAGAATTACGTATTTCAGTGTTATTGCAAAATCATTCCCCAAGAGGGTAAAATCGGGGATGATTTCAAAATTCACACGTAATATACCTGTATATAGGTATATATAGCACGCAAAGACTGTTGGCAAAAATGTCAAGTGTAGATATAAATATTGTTTTTTAAAGTGGTACTACAATACGGTGGAGCTGTTGTCACTGTTTCATCTCAATCGCGTGCGGGGTCGCGGGTAGCAGCTAGTAAACAATAACAGTAAAATAATGATAATAATATGTTTATTGTAGGTAATGTGTAAAATGTATTGATTTTTAATCATGAAACTTCACTTGGTCCGCCGAGTTCAGTTCTGATTAATTATTCAGACTGCTGTAAAATTTCCGCACACTGATACAGTTTATAAAAGAAATAAATACACACATACCTTGGATATCAGAAGTGGGATGTCAGGACATCGACGTCATGCTTGCCCGCCGTGACGCGAGGGGTCGATGTTTGATGTCGCCGTGTCTGCTGTGAAACCCTTCACATTGTTGTTGTAGACAATATGAAGAGTAAGCTTATCAGACCGATTCTCCTGCAAAATATTAACAGCCATGTAAACTGGAAAACTTTTATACCTAGTTGTGGTTAAAATAATATGAGAAACTTAAAAACGTTTCATATAAGGCCCACGGTCATGTGAAGAATGCCAATTTGACAAAAAATTTCAAATCTGGCACCATTTGTTCAAGGTTAAAATTTGACAGCTGATTGGCCGCGCAAGTCGCACACACATTTTTGTAATGGTTCTGGGTACTAGGTTGATTGTTAAATATTGGGTGTGTCCTAAGCAGTCAGAAAACGGTATCGAAACCGTCACCCGCATGCGCAGTAGCTAAAACGAAGCTGTTTGTATCGGTTTTGGAACACGTTTTAGTTAATGCGTATTCGGGTGACGGTTTCGTTACCGTTTGCTGGCTGCTTGGAACAAACCTACTAATACGAGAGAACTCAAATCTTTGATTTACGTCTGAATAGAACTCTTCAAATAAATAAAATTGTCGACCAATTTTTTTCAGACCATAATATATTAACAAAAATTATAAAAAAATATAAATAAAAATAATAAAGGATGACGTTTCGATCCGGATTTGGATCTTCTACAGAAAAATCTTAAAAATATAAAAATTAGTACATAATATTAAATAACTAATACTAATAATTTTTATATTTTTTATGTTTTTCTGTAGATGATCCAAATCCGGATCGAAACGTCATCCTTTATTATTTTGATTTATATTTTTTTATAATTTTTGTTAATATATGGTCTGAAAAAAATTGGTCGACAATTTTATTTATTTGAATATGAGAGAACACTGTATATTTAATAAAAATAAAAAAGCCTCTATAACATATTTTCTTGATTTTTTAAAAGCGAAATTAGCCAGTTATAAATTTACGGAGTGCTTATCATTATTTTTTATTGAAAACACTGACTAACCTTTAATATTCAGATCTTATATTTTTATTGCCAAAAAAGCGAAATGTGCGTGTGAAAGAAAAATAAAATTTGCAATTTGTAACAAAACACTTTCACGGAATAAAACCATAATCTATTTTTATTAGATTAGTAATGTTCCTATACACAGTGCGTTTACCGAAACTGGTAACAGTGAATAATAATTTGTGTATCCTACTATAGATACAAAAAAAGTTTAAATTGTTTTTTGTTCAACTAGAAATTTACTATCAGAAACGACGAAGGTATATTTTTTGTATTTCAAACTCAACCGGAAGTAGTTTAAGCTCCCATGACACAAAAAGTTACCCCAAAGAACACCTCAAAATTATAAAGTGAAAATGGCTGAAAAACATGTCAGAAACATGTTACGCCCGCCAGACAAGTAAAAATTTGTTAATTGTTATTTTTTATGAATTTTTGAAATTTAAAAACAAAACATGATGTTACCTTCCAAAACACCTGCTTGAAATTTATACAATTTGTAGTAAATAATGTACCATTTTTGAAAAAATTGGTCTGGTTGTCAATTTTTGTTAATAAGCTAGCCAGACTTCATTTGTTATAAACTATTTTTTTTATGAAAATACATTTCATAACACCTCCTTGAATTTTTTTTTAAATAAAGTTTAAGATCTCTTCTATCTAATACAACTGGTCTGGCTGACAATTTTTGTTAATAAATTGGTCAAACTTCATTTGTTATAAAATTTTTTGTTTATGAAGTCTGTCATAGTAAAAAACATTTTTTCGCTGACAGATCAATTTTTATGCATAAAATAGATGTCAAACTTTCGTTCAGAAAAAAATTAAGGTGGTGTTTTGACACGGCCCTTGTAAAAGCTAATTTGTTTATAAAAAAAGCTGTCACGGCGCTTAAAAATTGAATCTGACATGGTAAAAAACAATATTTTGAT
The DNA here is from genome assembly GCA_963575645.1 of Xanthostigma xanthostigma. Lineage (NCBI taxonomy): Eukaryota > Metazoa > Arthropoda > Insecta > Raphidioptera > Raphidiidae > Xanthostigma > Xanthostigma xanthostigma. Next base: position 30,247,402 of record OY754469.1, on the reverse strand, counting down.
GAAAAATGTAAAGGAATCTACCGTATTAATTTAGAATAAAAAAATTTTTTTTTTCTATTTAGCAACGATTATACCATATTTTTTCATTAAATGCGACCACATTTTTTAATGAAAAATTATGATATAATCGTTGCTAACTAAAAAAAAATTTGTTTTTTTATTCTAAATTAATACGGTAGATCCCTTTTATATACTTTAATACATTTTTCATCAAAATATTGTTTTTTACCATGTCAGATTCAATTTTTAAGCGCCGTGACAGCGTTTTTTTATAAACTAATTAGCTTTTACAAGGGCCGTGTCAAAACACCAACTTAATTTTTTTCTGAAAGAAGGTTTGACATCCATTTTATGCATAAAAATTGGTCTGTCAGCGAAAAAATGTTTTTTACTATGACAGACTTCATAAACAAAAAATTTTATAACAAATGAAGTCTGACCAAATTATTAACAAAAATTGTCAGCCAGACCAGTTGTATTAGATAGAAGAGATCTTAAACTTTATTTAAAAAAAAAATTCAAGGAGGTGTTATGAAATGTATTTTCATAAAAAAAATAGTTTATAACAAATGAAGTCTGGCTAGCTTATTAACAAAAATTGTCAGCCAGACCAATTTTTTCAAAAATGGTACATTACTTACTACAAATTGTATAAATTTCAAGCAGGTGTTTTGGAAAGTAAAATCATGTTTTTTTTTAAAATTTCAAAAATTCATAAAAAATAACTATTAACAAATTTTTACTTGTCTGGCGGGCGTAACATGTTTCTGACATGTTTTTCAGCCATTTTCACTTTATAATTTTGAGGTGTTCTTTGGGGTAACTTTTTGTGTCATGGGAGCTTAAACAAGTGTACATGCATTTTTTTCAAATAGCGCAACATATATTCTTTTATATTTTCGAAATCTCCATTTTTTCACTATAAATTCATATTAAATTTTCATAAGGTTACATGAGAAAATATTCGAGAAAATGATATAAATTTATTAATTAAATACACAGTACTATTAATTAATTATAAATAATAATTTACAGATGTGATTTACTGTGTATTTTAATTAATAAATTGATACCGTTCTCTCGAATATTTTCTTATGTAATCTGATGAAAATTTTATATGAATTTATAGAGAAAAAATGAAGTTTAAAAAATGTAAAAAAATATGTTTCCATTTAAAAAACAAAATGCATGTACCTACGTTTCCGGCTGAGTTTGAAGTACAAAAAAATATACCTCAACAGTTTCCGATAGTTAATTTCGAGTTGAACAAAAAACTATTTAAACTTTTCTTTGTATCTAGTAGGATACACAAATTATTTCACTGTTACCACTTTCGGAGAGCACACTGTATATCATTATACATAATATTATAAAAATACCTCTTTACGCTCATTTTTAAAAACATTAAGTAGGTACTTAAATTATCAACTATGCCAGCATAAAAACGTTGCCAGCAAATGGTACTAATTAGGTTAGAATAATAATAATTGCAGTAAGAAACGTTATTAAAGTTGCACAAGGTACGGTGAAGCTGGTGCAGAATAACAGTAAGAAGCGATTTGTTATAAAAGATAAATGCTGGGTGTAACAAAAAAGCACTGATGGTAAGAAAAAACAATCAATATCTTAAGAAACTCCAGATATTCCATGTTTCATTTAAGCAGAAAAATAACAATTTTACGCGATCAATAAAGTGAAAATAATAAAAAAAAAATCGCAAGTGGCATTTCATTGTAATGGGGTTATTCAAATATTACGTAAGCAGGTTTTGGAGGACAGGCGTGTTTCGATTTTTGTAGTGTTAAATGACAAGGGAAGAGGAGGAATAAAAAAAAATTACGTAAAAATATAGATAATTAAAAAAAATAAAAATATAAAAATCTCCTAATGTCTTACTTCCACTTTGAGAAATAGGGGATCTGCGATTTTAAAAATCAAAGAAAAAATGTGCTAAATACCTACGTAATACTTTAATGTTCTATGTAGTATCATTAAAGGGGGAAGGGTGGGGGTTTTGCGATATTCTTAATTTGCAAGCAGGCGTCTAAGACAATTGTGTATGAAATTAATAAAAAAAAGTAAGGGTAAATTTTCATACATAGAATTGAGGGATGGAAATGTTTATTTTAGCGCAACCCAGTGCATAGGACATCGTTGGACAGGTCTATAAAAATGCAATAATAGTTAATAAGTGACTTTTTTCTTAGGTGGATATTTCCCTATAAATTGGCAATTATGTGATTAAAAAATCAAAAACAAAATTAATCAAGACAGGAGCACTTTATAAATACGGGCACCACGGAACCCTATCGTGTGTGCGCCCAAAACTCGCTTGGCCGATTTTTTAAATATTTTCACAAATCTGATACTTATAATTCAATAATTTGACTTTGCCGGTTTTGGTGTTGAATTATCAAACTGTAACGTGATGTTATTTGTTACTTTAGTTTTTGGGTAAAAAAATAAAATATACTCTTCAGCTCAAAAAATGTGATGTTTATTAATATTAAATAAGTGATTGAGTCCCAATTCGTCCGCTATATGGCTCGCAGCCGTAATTTTTATTAATTATAATTTATATATTGTTGGGCATCAAGCCACGCCACATCCAAACGAATTATGAAGAGAAGTTTTAAGAATTTATTAAAATACAATTTTTAATTCGACGTCGTGAAACAAAAATTATTAACTGACTGCAAAAATGATTTTTAATTATAGGCCTAGTTTATATGAGAGGCGTTCAACGCGCGTTGAACGCTCTTCATGTGTGCTAGGCCTTAACGTTTGGAATTTTTTTCATAGAAATTAGATTGCACAATAACTAGATTACGGCATTGAGCGGGTGCAGACGAAACTCAAACAGTGGCGTACTGTTTGGGAACGTAGCATAATTAATAATTAAATTAATTATGTTACAAAACTTATTACCTTTCATAACAATTTGATTGCTTTGATTATCCCCCGAGTTCTCTATAATTTTGTCAAATTTTAAGGTTTCACCTCGTATAACAAAATATGCTACGTACGCACAACTTATATGAATATAAGTATATTGTTTATTTTATTATCTTTTATTCTGTCTTGCATGCGAAATTCTACACCGTTCTTTCTTCTGAACACACCTACCTTGAAAGGGAGTTTATCAAGCAATCAATAATTACTTTGATTTAATTAAATAAAACAGTTATCCGATTATAATTGTTACACTTAAAAACTGTGTCATATTTTAGAACTCGATAAATTACGAATGATTAAAGTACAAAAACAAAAAATCTGACTACAAAAAAGTTGAAAACAAGTGTCCAATATAAAATGTAGTCGGGTTAAAAGATGTTCGTTTTATTTTCCCGAATACTTTTCATAACTGTAGCTTGTTCTTTAATTTTTCGTAATCGGGTTTCAGTTTTTGAACTTCTATTTTTATTTAAACTTGTATTTACCTTTGGAATCCACTCACCAATCTCTTTCATTCGATAGCTTACACGATATTGATATTATCCGTCGATAATATACCCTAAAAACACGCATGTTACCTACACTGACCGATAGACATATATCTCAAAATCTGTTCAGCAGTTTAGTTTTTAGAAGCCACAAGGAAACAACTAGAATTTTCAACAAACTATATCGATTTGGATCTTTGATTAACGTCTGAATAGAACCCTTCAAATAAATAAAATTGTCGACCATTTTTTTTCAGACTACATATTGACAAAAATAAAATTATAAACATAATTTTTGTATTTTTAAGATTAATTTAAGATCCAAATCCGGATTGAAACGTCATCTTTTGTAATATTGATTTATAATTTTATTTTAGTCAATATATAGTCTGAAAAAACTTGGTCGACAATTTTATTTACATCAATTTGGATCTTAACTTAAAATATATGATTTTATTCGGCTACGCTTGTCGCTCGGTATTAGGTAGGACTCCGATAGCAATTGATATTAACGAGAATCTGCTATACAAATTGTCCTTTACGCGAGAAAGGCCTCAGGCAAAGGATAGTCTAAATATATAAAAGGAAACCGTGGTCCATGACTGACTGACTGACTGACCTGATCTATCAACTCATAGCTCAAACCACTAGACAGATTGGGCTGAAATTTGGCACGCAGATAGTTATTATGACGTAGGCATCCGCTAAGATCAGATTTTTGAAAATTCAATCCCTAAAAGGGTGAAACGGTGGTTCAAAATTTGAATGGAGAATCAACGCATAGCTCAAACCACTGGATGGATTGGGCTGAAATTTGGCACACAGATACTTATTATAACGTAAGCATCCGCTAAGAACGGATTTTTGAAAATTCAACCCCTGAAAGGCGTAAAAAGGGTTCAAAATTTTGCATGGAGAATCAACGCACAGCTCAAACCACCGAGCAGATTGGGTTGAAATTTAGCAAACAGATAGTTTTTATGACGTAGGCATCCACTAAGAACAGACCTTTGAAAATTTAACCCCTAAAAGGGTGTAACGGTGATTCAAAATTTGCATGGAGAAATCGCATAATTACTCCTTTCAACAAATAAATAAACACGTCTTTCGTGCTTTTTCTAAAACAACCCCTTTAGAGGATGAAAAGAAGTAAATAGTCTAAAAATCAACATGGGTGTCATTTTCAAGGTTTGTCATGACGTTGATCACGTGAATTTCATTAATTTTGAAATTTATTAGGAAGGTCTACGTCGAGAAAGGAGTAACCATGCCAAATAATAGGAATGAATTCGTGTTTCGTCTCAATTGCATGCTAAGCCGCGGGTAACGGCTAGTTAATTCATAAAACACTAAGTGGACAGTGTCTGTAATTTAATTTTCTTATTATTTTTTTCGAGGTATTTTGACAGAACGCGTGTTTTCAGAATGTCTGTCTGTTCTATGTGCCAGTATCACTCGAAAACGCTTCGGTTGGAGTAATTTTATTTGAAATTAGTATATTCTGCCATTTTGTGCATAAAAGTGTACGCTACTTTTATTTAGCTAAGTATACACTCTAAATAAAATTTTCGCCAAAACACACGACCAAACTTCTGAAATATTCAACGCTCACGCGAGTCAAGCCGTGGACAAAATAATACCTACTGTATAGAAAAATATCAGCTTTCAACAAAAAAATCACTAAATTCTACATGTATACTTCAAATAAAAAATATACAATTCTATAAAACCAATAATATTTCAATGGATGTTTCGTGTTACAAAGCTTATAAATTCCATTAACCTGATTAGGTGTAGCGACTAGTGATGGAAGTTGGCAGCCCTTCAAACATTGTTAGCATAATAGTGGATTTTAATACAGGTGAAGCATTTATATTTATGGTGCCGCAGGCACAGGTATACATGACTAGGGTGACCTGTATAGATTAGATAAAGTAAGATAAATCACAGGTTTTTATAGCTGGGGGAGGTGTGTCCAAGTCAACTCGAATCATTTACGTCCCTTCTCACCATTCCTATAAAAAGGTTCGCCGCATTTTAGTTACGTCAGGTAAAGTGTGTTAAAGTCAACGCATTTATAAATAAATATAGTTTTAAAAAAAACTAAAAAACACGCTTTTATAGCACATCGAACTAAAAAGTAAAAAATAATTCTTAATATAAGCATAAAATAATAATGAACAAAAAATATTAGTATTATTGTGAAAAAAGAGTGAGGCGTTTTGTGCCATATTTTTCGTATATCGAGCGCCTCACGCTTTTTTCACAATAATACTAATATTTTTGGTTCATTATTATTAGGAAGGAGGTCCCAGAAAGGTTGAAAGAAAATCGCATTACCTATATTATAAAAAGCTGTACTCCTTTCAACAACTTTTTGAGAACCTGTCCGAAAATAGTAGCCTCCTCCCCTTCTACTGTCTAACAACATAGTTGCTGAAAAAAGAACAAGAAGAATACCTACACGTAACTTTAAAATTGTTCGTAGAAATCATGTATCTAAAAAAATTTTTAGCGCCCTCCAAAATTAATTTTCTGGTTGTACTACTGGTTAAAACTATTATTTTGGGGAAATAAGTAGCTTAATTTAATTCATTAAATTTAGTGTAGGGGGGCCGTAATGAGGTTTTGTCCAGGGCCCCCCAAAAAAGTTAGTTATGGCCATGTTCATTTGTATAGATAGAAACTAAGCTCGCTGGTACGCAAACCAGAAAAATGTGAGCCGTCGTGGAATATCTGGCAGATGTGAAACATAAATTTAAACGAAATTTTAGTAACTAAATTTCGTTCTAACGAAATTTTAGTAACTAAATTTCGTCCTGTCATCTAACGAAATGCTAGTCACTAATTTAAACGTATCAATAAACGCCCTGTTGCCTCTCCAACACACACACACATTAAGCACTAACACACAGCTGCCCAACGCATACACACAGCAAGCGCAAATTAAACATAACACGTTCCATGAACAAGCGTCACGCCAATTGAAACGTAACACGTCCTGATTGCACGGTTTTATTCCCAACCAAACCTGTCATTAGATGTTTAACATCAAAATCTATACTAATATAAAGCTGAAGAGTTTGGTTGAACGTGCTAATCTCAGGAACTACCGGATCGAATTGATTTTTTTTCTGATGGTCCATTTATCGAGGAAGGCTATAGGCTTTATAATATCACGCTACGACCAATAGGAGCGGAGCATCAATGAAAAATATAAACCCTTATACTTTCGAAGTTTAGAGTTTAGGGACTTAGGTGATAAGGAAAAGCATATAATATGCATAGTTGTAAACCACCAATCTAGTTGAAGACATTAAGGGAAAAAATGTATTAAGCCATTATGTTTTGTGGCTACGGTATTATAATGCCACAGCAACGTCTGTATATGCATTGCAAGTAAAGATGTAATTTTTTTCCTAAATCGAGCAACTGTACATTTCGCATTATCGCAGGTGTCGTCTGCATATACTCGATTAAATCTCGTTCATTTTACGGCTACTGAACACCAGATATTCCATCGCATCCGCATTTCTCGCGAAGGATAGCCTAGTATACAAGTATAGGTACAGATAATTCCAGACATGACTCTCTAGGTCTATACTTATAAGTCAGTTATTATTTTTGAAGATAAACTCATTAAAATATTCCGTCAGATGTTTAAACTAATTATAAAAAAATCACTTGTAAAGCCAAACCCCGATAAGTTCAACATTCTATGATAAAAAAAAAACACACACAACAGAACATAGACTATACAAATATACAGTGCAAACTCTATATAGCGAACTTCTATTTAACAAAAAATTCCTTTAAATGTTGAAATTGCTAAGGTTTGTTTGGTTTATATTGCTACCCATTTATTGAAACACTCTATATCAGGCCTGGGCAAATGGCGGCCCGCGAGCCGAATCCGGCCCGCAGTAGAATTTTGTCCGGCATAAAAAAAATTTAAGAAAAATAGTGAATAGCAAGGACCACAACAGACGAAAAAAGACCTATTTGTTGCGGAAATGAAAGGAACTTTTTTTTTGCTCTCCAAATTTTTGTTGCGGAAATCAAAGAACTTTTTTTTTTTGCCCACGGTCACATTTTCATCAGCAATGTGGCCCGACGATCAAAAGATTTGCCCGCCCCTGCTCTATATAGCATCACAATCACTCTCAATAGCGAGACAATACGTCATTATAGTATTTATCTATATAATGTATTATGTGCTAATGACCATAGCAGACAAAGAACTATTTCTAAATATAAAAAAATACGTCAATATTTCAAACGAGACGATGAAGAAGACAAAATGGATGATCTTGAGCCACCACCAAGCATTGAACAAGCTTTGCATGCCGCAAAATTATTTTTATTTAACGAAGATGATCCCACTACACCCCAAGATATGAATAAAATACAGCGAAAGGTACAATTAAAATAAGCTTGCATAGTAAAAAACGACAAGCAAAGTTAACAGATTATAATTTTGTTATGTAAATTTTTTTCACTTAATTTAGTCAAAATTAAAACCACTTATTCGTAAAATTATATTGTTTTCTTTTACTCTTCATTTAACGAAAACTCTTTATAACACAATAAAATACCCGCCGTCCCTTCAATTTCACTATATAGAGTTTACAATGTATATTTTTGCTAATACAGTAGAGCCTCGATGAGTTAAAGTTCAAGGGAAACGTTGAAAAATTTAAGTTATCGAGAGTTGAAGTTAGAGAGGTTTTGGAAGTTCAATTTTTAACTTAACGAGGTTCAACTGTTCTGATAAAACGAAAGACTGAAGTGAAAATTAATAAAGATCTTGGCAAAACCTTTTGTTTGTCTACTTATATTCACGATAATACTTTAAGTTTTGGAGGTCACCAAAATATTATTTTAAGTTATCGAGGGCCAACGCAGAAAATATTTGTTTGAGTTACCAAGGTTTTGTGCTTTAAGTATTGGAGGTTTTAGGCTTTGAGGGGAAGGGAATTCAAAAAATGTTTAAATTACAGAGGTTTTTAACTTACCGAGGTTTAACTTATTTAATATTTAGGTTCTACTGTATTATAAAATATTCCGTTAAGACTTTAATAATATCGGCCCACAGGAACGGACTTACAAATTATATGAAAACGCTAGTTTACGGATATAGGTATACGTACTGAAGAGTATATTTAATTTGGTGCAGATGTTGGATTATGACATTACAATTAAGAAAAAAAAAAATTATTTTAAGTGACGTATTAAGGGGTTAATTTACTATTTTGTCCAAAAACAAACTTAAGTTCACATTATAAAGCTAAAATGCTTGTATTAGCAAATACACTATATTGTCGGCAGGGTTTGGCAATGCGACCCAAGTTTTTCAGTTTTTGTTTTTGAATATAACCAAACTAGGCGTGCTAAAAATGGCCACCAACGCTAAAAGTTGTAAATGGTAATGTTCAGTAGGTACTTATGCATTTGATCACACTACAGTGTTACGTGGGTAATATTGCAGTTCTTTTTTGTCCTTTTTGTTCTTATATTTATAAACCGAAGTGATCATTAATTTGCGTTTCATTAATTCTACTCACGCACCGGTTTTCATTAATATTGTGTTTTTTTCTTATCAAAAAATTTATTAATATGTCATTTTTAGCACCTTTCTTATCATGCCAAAAATGCAATTTCAAACAAAAATTATCTCGCATTATAGCGAACGTCAATTATTTGCTGATTGGGCTAACATAAAAATATCAATCTTGTGTAATTTATTTTTTGCGCTATCTAGGTATATATATAAAATTCCCGTGTCACAATTTTGGCCGCGCTAATCTCCGAAACCACTGAACATATTTTAATGAAATTTTGTAAATGTGTCTTGCTTGGTGCAACTTAGGCTATAGGATAGTTTTTATTATTTTTTTTGTACAAAATTACGGTATTTTCTCAAAAAACCTGTTTGTTTGCTTCTGAGCTAATTTACATATGAAACAATAGTGACATCTGTACACCGATACTAAATCTCAATCGTTCTGTTATCTAACAGAAACAAGATAAACTAAAATGTCTGGCCACACTGTTCCATTAGAAATAAACTTCTACACAGTCTCTCTTCTCATGACAATGTAAACCACGAAGTCAAATAAGGAGAACCAGCTCGGGCGTAGCGGTGGACCGATATCTGTCGCATGAAACAATATGGCGTGTCAGCTACTGGGTAATGCACACAGGTAGAAAGAACCGAAGTTTTCCCAGGTAGTGATAGTAGCGCCATCTCGCGTGCGCCAGAAAACGGTCCATTTTGAAACACAGCAGGCATAGGAAAGCTAGGTCTCCTGATTAAAGAGTTCCTGATTTAGTACCAAATAGCGATATCTGTTAGAAATTTGCTCAAAGCTTTTAGTTCAAAAACAAATCGGATAGCTACAATTAATTCCACATCACATGTGTTTCATAGACAAACAATACGACGTAAAAACAACGCATGCATTTAGTTTTTTGTGTATCATTGTTTTACCGAGTCCGCTATAATTCTATAAAAAAGTCCGATACTTCATAATAGTGTCAATGTTTAATAGGTAATCCACAAATCCGGGTAAAGCCGGACCGGACCGCTAGTCCCCTATAAAATAACAGCTTTACATAATTGTATATACAAGCATGTGAAGTGATCCATAACGCACTAGTGCAGTGCTGTAATGAATAAAAACTTTTTAACAAAAAAATTAAACCGCCGAAAAACTGAAAAGCAAAAAATAATAAATCTTTTTATTTAACTAAGTTCTATCTGAGTAGTTGAACGTATGTGAAAGTCTAGTATATCTAAGTAATTTTGAGTCGGCGTCAACAATCCTTCGCCGGAAATCTCTGAGCGTTCACGAAGTTAATATGAGCGACAGAGCAACCCTAACGGGCACACGTCTTTGCGAGTGGTCGTGTGGAGAGCGCATGTTTAATGTTAATGTTTATCGCTGGAGATTTCACGTATCATTGTTAATTTGATTTGGTTATTTCTTTTAGTGATCTTTGTTCATTGATGGTTTGACGCCGACTCAAAATTACTTGGATATACTAGACTTTCACATACGTTCAACTACTCAGATAGAACTTAGTTAAATAAAAAGATTTATTATTTTTTGCTTTTCAGTTTTTCGGCGGTTTAATTTTTTTGTTAAAAAGTTTTTATTTAATAATTTTTTGTGGCTATATAATTTATAATTGTAATATACACAACTCAGCATGAAAATCTGTGAGTGAACAATAAATCACCCCTATTTTCCCACCCTTAGGGTAGGAATTTTTTTTCCAAATTTATATGAGACGAACCTCGAGGTATACCCTATCCAATAAAAAAATAATTATCAAAATTGGACCACTCTGTAAAAAGTTATGTGTGGTCATACATTACAATCAGTGAGTGAACAATCAATCATCCCCTGTTTTCCTACCCTTAGGGTTGGAATTTTTCTACGAAATTTATATGGGACCAACTTCGGGGTATACCCTTTCAAACAAAAAAATAATTATCAAAATCGGACTACTCTGTAAAAAGTTATGCGTGGTCATACATAAATAAAAAAAAAAAAAAAAAAAAAAAAATATCGAATTGAGAACCTCCTCCGTTTTTGTTTTTCGTCGGTTAAAAACAAAAGTACGAGATGTAACCAATTCAACAGTAATTTTCATAAGCTACCTACCAGCTACCATTTATATGAAAAACAATAATGTCGGCGCGAGCAGTATTTTTCACCTATCAAAGCAACATTTTCTAAATATTGAACTGTTAAGAATGTTGAAAATGCACTTTAGAAAATGAAGTGAGAAGTAGCTACTTATTTTATAGGGAACACATGCAAAAAATACCATATAATACACATATCGTGTGTAATCTAAGTTATGATTACACTAACACTGGGTTGCAGAAAGGATTGTCAAAATATTTGATTTGACAATGACCTTAGATTGTATGTAATTACAGTTTCCATACATCAGGGGCAATCTAATATCGTATTAAACGGATCGATTTTAAACTTGACTATGCAATTTTCTTATTGTGATCACGATCTAAGTTCATTGTCATATCAGATTTTCTGACAACGCTTTCTGCAACTGAGCATAAATGTACAATCTACTATTTCAAGATATTTTTTTTTTAAAGGTAATTACCTTAAGTTTGTTAATTTTGAAGTTATAGTTTAAACTTCTTCCAAAATACTTAAAATAAAACCAAGTATCCATAAAATACATGTGTACAACACAGCGTTGCCAGTTTTTTTTTGCCAAGTCGGGATTTTGGAGCTCTTTGAGTGAAAACAGCGGGATTCTTTCGTCGAAAGCGGGACAGTAAAAAAACGTATATAATCAGAAGTTTTCAAATACCTATTTATCTTTTTATTTGAATTAAAATTACGTTTACTTGAATAGATAGCAAAAATAGCCATAGAAAATGTATTTCAATAAAAATTGAATATTTTAAATCAGATTTACCCTATCGTTAAATAGTTGAGTCTTATTCGTCTTCAGAATAAAATCAAAAAAGTTTTATTCATTAGAAAAATATGGCGTTTCAAACAATAGTCTGTTGAGAGAGTATTACAAATTGCAACTTACAATAAGAGAATAATTATTTATAAGAATAACTTATTCATGATATTTATGTGAAGATTTAACTTCTTTTAAAGTTATCTCCGAGTTATCCCCAAAAAGCGGGACTGAGCCTGTCCCGCGCAGGACATTTAATTTTGATTTAAAAATCGGGACAATCCGCCAAAATCGGGACGACTGGCAACGCTGGTACAACAATTAATTTGCGTTAAAAAACAGAAACAGGCAGATAGAAAGTCACAAGAGATCATTCTTCATTTATATATAATAAAAAATACCTATTACCGCAACCACGATCGTCTATCTATTCAACAGACCGGTAAAGTAACAAAAAAAGGGAGCAAGCAAAAAAAAAAACAATGCAAACGAATGACTCATATCAATATGTAAATTTGAAACCTTGCCGCATAAACTATATATACCTGGTAGGTACTCGAACCTACACATCGGCGCCATTTCATTCATCCAAATCTTTCTTTGTATAACAAATACGTTGAGAGATCAAGGTGTGCGTCACAAACAAAAGAAGATTAACCGATTCGTTTATGTTTGTTAAACTTGTTCTATGCGGATACAGTTTGCATAAAGATCTTGTCCTGAACTGGTCTGTGTGCAAAGCTTGAAATTGATCGGATATGTGGATATAGGCTTACATGATTTGACCCTAACTAGGTAGGTAGTGTCGAAGTGAAGGAAAAACTTGGAAAATTGTCACTTCGCTTTCTCAAGAATTTTTCGAATATTCTGTATGATAAATAATAAGGTACCTCTATACCAACATTTAAAGGAGTTAGTCATCAATAGTACGGTTCACTGAATGGAGCGGCAAAGCAACGAAACACTTGTAAAGCATACCCGTCCCTAGCACAAAATTAAACATATTGAAATCTATATATATAATAAAATTCCCGTGTCACCATTTTGGTCGCGTTAATCTCCGAAACCACTGAACAGATTTTAATGAAATTTTGTAAATGTGTCTTGCTTGGTGCAACTTACGCTATAGGATAGTTTTTATTAAATAATTTGTACAAAATTACGGTATTTTCTCAAAAAACCTGTTTTAGTAACACGTAATGACATCTGATAGAATTTACTCAAAGCTATTTGTTCAGAAGCAAACAAAAAAAAATTGTTTTAGTATACCAAGTAGCAACATCTGTTAGAATTCGCTCAAAGCTATTAGTTCAGAAGCAAATCTGGTAAAATTAATTGTTCAAAGCTTTTAGTTTAGACGCCGGGCCGCAAACGAAATACATTTTGCAGAATTATATCTATCGCACCCGGGTGAAACCGGGCTCGACGCTAGTATGTTTATAAAACTAAGCATAATATGACGCTAACTTCCTAAAAAATATTCAGTCAATGAAAATTCATTATAAGTTTCTTGAATGAAATTCATTGTATTTTTGAAAAATGCAATGAGAAAAAGAAAACTTAATTGTAATAATTACCGTCCCGTTAGAAGTATGAAAAACTTAATTAGCTAAAAAAAAGTATATGAGCATACTATTTTCACAACGGCAGCGTGCCTTTCTGGATGACTATCTATGCAAACAAATCCACAGGGAAAAATTAGTCTTTTCATAAATAAAACACCTAGGAAGTTTATGATTTTAGTAATGCAATTAAAAACCTCTAACAATAATATTGTTGCGCGCTCCCTGTTGGGACGACTATGCTTTCTGTGGAATATTCTCGCAACAACAACAATGGAAAGCAGGTGGTCAAAACCCGACCTTCATAAAGTTGCCTGAAGAAGGCGATACATGTAAAGGAAGGAGCTCGGTGCTTCTAGAAAATTCGACCAGGCGGGGGACGAAGCTATAAAATGCGAGCGGAGTGGTTGGAAAGTCAGTCAGTCAGTCAGTTGGTTAGTGGCAGCGTACGTACAGTGGATTACAGACAACTGTGAAATAAATTGTTCAGTCGGTACAGCATGACCGAGGTAGCTGCTAAGATAGAAGATAAATGAGCTGTGTAAACCATTGAGTGCAATTATATAAATCTGGTTTTACATAAATAGCTTCTGTGTTGCAAATAATCGTGTTAATATAGTGCGAATAAGTGTACTAGATAAACTTTGGTGTGTTCCTGTATTGTAAATATTTTGTGTACATAATTTAGTGACTCCTTATTCTCTGTTACTTAGTCTTTTATTTTATTATTTAGAACTGTCGTTATTTTGTTTCTGTTAACATTATTATTACTGTTTCGTTTGAGAAGTACGCTTTCGTTGTGTGTTTAACTGTTTTGTTAAACGTTTATTATTGTAAATAAATAATTTCCACCACGAACTAGAACAGTTTTGTTACAATATTTATCAATATTTTTCAAACTTTGTTCTTGATCACAATATATCATACTTTAAAATCAAACACGATCGCAGTAATAATTACTTTCAAGCAGCTGACACCGACTGATAACAGTTGTTTTTTTTTTCAACACAAAAAAAAACAGTTACCTAATTCTTATAATATTCAGGCGTTAAAATTTGTAGATAAAATATCTTTCACGATAGTAAAACAATAGAGTTTTACTCACTTTAAATTAAAAAAAAATTGATTCTGAGCCAAAAGTCTAGTGTCTGAAAATCTAATAAAATCTGACAGGTAATATACTTTGTCTCTACAAATAACAATAGTGTCTAGCAATGTTGCAACGTTACAAAAATGTGATTCTAATTTTACGTCTTGCAAACAAAGAGATTAGTTACTCAGGAGAGAAAATCCTCGAAGTCTATATTATGTTGTTTATACGTTAAATAACACTAAGTAACGAAGGGGTCTATGATTTTCACCGCAGAATTTATCAACATATTCTTAATAATAATTGGAACAAAATAAAATAAAAACACTTTCTCACCGACTTTAATTAAAATTATATTTAAACTTTATACAGTACACAACAAATAGAAATCAAACTAAACTAATTTCAACCACCTACATAATTACATTTTTTTTAATTAGTTGATATTTTTTATAGTCAATTTCTTCATACCTCCCGATAGCTTATTTAGCAGATAAATTAATCGGGCAACACCAATAATAATAGGGTATTTGACACTATAAAAAATCAAAGTTTAAATTGGGTGAATACGATGATTTATCGAAAAAGAAATCAGAAATTATCGGTCTGAATTTACAAAAACACGAAGTCAATTTTAAAATTGCAATTTTTTAACACGTCTAAAAATGCTGTCAGCCATGATGGTTTGAATTGTGGCGTCAGACTTGTAGTAAACACACGTATGTTTGTGACACACACAGACGTGACTTAACACTTAATGAGCCTCGTCTTTGCACTTGTTTGTATACTATAAGAATGACGTCACAACAGGTAAACTTATTTAAAATTTAGAGTACTATTTCATTTTAAAAAACGATTACATTTAAGCGAAATAATAATTCCGGTAGACTAATATTAAAAAATAAGAGCCAAAATTATACATACTGGACACATACGTAGTGTACAAAACAAATGTCCACTTACCGCGACTCCACCGTAATAATAATTTTGTGGAACATGAATAGAATAGAATAGAATTTTAATATCATCTTAAAAACATAACAAAATGTATAGATACGTCATTATATCTTTCCTAAAAAACAGGTGAAAAATATTCATTCAGGCTATAAAATGCGTTGATTAATAAAATGTCTTTAACTTTCCTAATAAAAACTGGTATACGTAAAAGTGTCAGTACGCGAGGTAATTTATTATAAATTTTTATTAAAATATATATAGTTTGTTTTTGTGTGCGATTGAAATTCACTTTAGTAGTTCGAATTTGATATGAATTTCTTATTTCATATTCATGACCTGCACAGTTTAACTTGTGTTTGTTGGAGTGTACCCATCTCACCGAATTTAAAATGTATACACAAGGAACCGTCAAATTTTTTTGTTCAATAAAAAAAATTGTTTAGCATGACAGCCGACCAATGTTCTTAAAATCTTTTTTTGCCAGATAAAAACGTCATCAGCTCCTGGACTTGCTTCCCACAATAATATACCATAGTTTATGTGGCTGTACACAATTCCGTAGAAGGCAGTTATGCACACTGTTAATGATAAGTAATTTTTCAACCGAGAAATGATGTAAGACGATTTGGCCAAAGAACGGCACACATGTAAAGTGTGGTCCCTCCAAGTAAGCTTGCTGTCAATATGAAAACCGAGAAGTTTGATGGATTTGCACTCTGTATTATCTACACCTCTCTTTGTAAAATTTATTATTTGTGTCTTGTTTTTATTTACGCACAGTTTATTACTCTGGAACCATTTTTCCGCTCTTGCCACAAATTCATTGGAGAGATTTTTTAGTTCACTATATTCAGTGGCATAATTCAACAATGTTGTATCATCGGCATATAGGTAAACATCGGTGTCTGCTATAAAAGCCGGTAGGTCATTGACGAAAATTATAAAAAATAACGGACCTAATATTGAACCTTGTGGGACCCCGTGAACAATATTAACTACACTTGATTTATTATTGTCAACTTCAACGTAGTGTTCTGTTATTTAAATATGATGAGATTAGTTTTAATGCAATCCCTCTGACACTGTATTTTTCCAGTTTTGAAATTAATATTATATGCGAAATACAGTCAAAAGCTTTGTATAAATCAATTAATGCAGCACTTGTCATAATTCCCAACTCCAGCTTTTCGACAATAACATGCATTAAGTCTGTTACAGCCAATGTGGTTGATTTCATGGCACGAAAAACACACTGTTTATTATCAAAACAATTGTTACTTTCAAGAAAATTGAGCAGTCTATATTTTTCAGAATCAATTCGATTATTTTCGAAATTACTGGAGTAATGGATATAAATCTATCCCCTATGTCCCCCCATTTTCCAAGCAAATACTTGTTTTTATTCACACGGAATTTCTGCAGAACCAATCCACAGCGCATATAAAGGGTTATTACTCCGCTGTTTATTACTTGAAAAATAATACAAACACTTTTAACTATTAATACTACAAAAAATGTTTGTGTTTTTTTCAGATAAAACCAATACAATGCATGTATGCAATTTATTTACCAATCTCTTTTAAACGAATTAAAAGACCATGAAATCTCAACAAAAACGGTAAGGTTTTATATTTTTTTACAGCAAAACAGTTAAAATGAGTCACTCGATGAACCACCCATTGGGCCATTGCATTAATGTTTTTATGCGAGCCTATAACATGAAAGCTGTGTACAACTCCCCGTAAATGCGATTAAATTGTGGGCAGCTGTTTTTATTTATTTGTTTATAAATATTGTAATAGAGGAGTGTTACAACATACAACGGTGCATCAAACAAATACATTACGTTTTGTAACATCAATGGATAACGTAGGTAGATCAATAAGTAATTTAATGCATTATAAATGCCTGTTCCCTAGCTGATACTATAGTCAATCAAGTCAACAGTTTTCCCAATTAAGTTAGATACACATTTTAATAACTAATTCATACATTTAGGGCCGTATTCATAAAGACTTGTTAAATCTCTCAATGAATCGTTAATTGTTATTGAACCAATAAGGAAAGTTGGTATAATAAATAAGATTTCTGACTAATTTTTCAGATAACCATTATTAAAATCAATTTATGTTTCAGTCTGGATTTGGACATCTTCAGATTTAATTACACTAAAAATATACCTATTTAAAAAAAAAAAGAAGTGTCGTGGGACACCCGGTTGATACGAAGTTCTTTTCGCTATTTTTTTATGTATCATATAATTTTTTTAACTAATTTGTCTATAAATTATTCGAAAATTTGATTTATACTTGTAATATGATTATTAAACAAAAATTAATCGGGTAATTTGCAACTCTAAAAAAATAAAAATAACATTTGTTGCGCATCTGTCGGGAATCGAACCCGAAACAGCACATGAGTATTCTACCACTGAACCATTGACATTGCTTTGAGATCGCTATTTATAGAGGTTTAATAACAAATCGTGAAGTTAGACGGCGTTGCATTTCACAAAATATTACTGTCAAAAAACTGACAAATATTTGAAATGGCAGCCGTTTTTGAACAAAATGCTATATCTTTTTATTTTAAGGCAGAACATACGCGCAATCTTTAAATGTCCATAACACACCGTGTAAGAGAAAAGGATAGCCGATCCACGAGCGCGATGTAGGTAAAATCGAATTTATTTCTGTTTTTTATGTATAAAAAAACTATTTGGGCAAATTCTGTTACCTATATGAAATCTATGTAAAATGTTCTCCTCTTTTGTTTAAGACAGGTTTCGAACCGATCTGATTTCAATTGAGCGAATTATAAGCGCAAAACTTTTTTGTTTCAATTTGCACCCCTCTGGGACCAAAATTCAAAAATCCGAATCCGTTAGGATCTTATTCATGCCCTATATTATACGTGTGCCAAATTTCAACGTTCTATGTCTACAGACAGACGTACAATAGGTAATTAGATTAGATTTTCGTTACAGATTTTCTTTACGCTTTTTTCATACGTTTTTTTTTTCTAGCCCTCTCCATTCAGATCTATAACGTCCCACAAGGAACTTCGTTCCAAAAATAAGTCCATATATTAGTAAAAATAGTAGAAATTAGTAATAATATTATTCAAATATGTATACATTTTGTAGCGTGCAAAATCAGTAATTAACGCGCCATATAAGATCCGGTGTTTTTTTCATTAACGCACGACAGAATTTAAGACTTATACAACATAGACGAGAGTGGGATGTGATTTGAAGTGTCGCGTGAGTGGGCGTTGCGATCAGGAAGTGACAAAAGACATCAGTTCTCGGACTTGTAAGAATAAACGTGACAGGTATATACGACTATAGGTATATTTATAACGCAGTTATCTTAAATTACCGATCTCTCCGTATAAAGTTAGCATATGCAAGCTTAATTAATCATAATAAATCAAAATGCATGAACTGTTAGTTTGAAGTGAAATTTCTTAGGTTCTAGCATTCTCAACTGTCGGGTAAAGACTTAGAAGGGGAAGCGTATCACTTTTCGTCTGATGGAGGCTAATTTACTCTTCTTACAGGGCAGCTAAAAAGTTGCACTTAAAAAAAAAACTATTTTGACACATTCTAATATACAAAATCTATTCTTTAGTCTAAGATCGATTTTGAATCGATCTAGCTTTAATTGAACGAGCTATAAATGAAAAACAACTGGACCCCGAAAGAAAAAGAACATTTTTTCAAAATCGATTGTAAGTACGCGTAATAAAAGTGACTAACAGGCAAAATAACTTGCACTTCTAACCTTCAAACTATGTTAAAGAACAAGGAAATACAAGGAGAGTCAATATTCCGAAAGAAACTGAAGCATCGTTAATAAAAATAATTATTATTATTATATAGGCTCACTGAGGACATAATTAGACTCTAGTGTTGTGTCGCTCCTGAGCGAGTCGTTCATAATGAACGACTCCTTTCTCGGAGCGGAGCGAGTCGCTCTTTTTTTTTTGTGAATGACTCACTCCGAGCGCCATTGCTCTGTGCTGAGTTGTTCTGTACTGTTGCATTTGCACATTTACAGAGCGCGCACAGCACAGGTCACAGAGGCACTAGTGAATTTTGTACGTACGGATTAATCTTTGCTGAGTTTTAATGTTGAATGACACACTGTAAGTGTAATAGTACTAAACTTACAGTGACTTAAACCATTCACATTGACGTCGTTGATAAGATATAATATTGTAACAATAACTAGTATTATTGTTAAGCTTTTACTATAGTTTATAGTTTATCCAAAATGCGAATAAATTAAGATCAGAATCATATTAAAATGAGCTGAGTGTGTGTATTGTACTGTGCATTGTGCAATGACTCCTGAGCATGCATGTATGATGACAGTTCGCACCTCTACAGTCTGCACTCTTGTGTAGTGCGTACTGTCTAATGTCGCTCCTTTGAACGACTCCCTCTGAGCGACTCTTTTTAGTGAGCGGAGCGCACGGAGCCAGCTCCCAATAAAGAGTCATGTGGACACATCACTATAGATTCAGTATAGGCCGACACTCAGAAAGGTAACTGGGCTTTTGACCGATCACACTTCTCTGACAAATTACATTACACATGTGATAGGTTAATGAATACCAGGAAACAACACTATTTGTATTTTGCGAAATGGGAGATGAAACAGCCACGCATATCATTTTTGAATGTGAGACTTTAGCCTACCGGAGCACAACCATCTTTGGTTACATTAATGAGGATGGAATCATTCCACAGGATAATCTAGTGGCAAATCTTCGGGAGCTCATAAAGATTCAGATTATTTGCCGACTAGATTCAGCAAAAAAATTAAGTTCAAAAACTAAAACCCGACTACTGAAAAGTATGAAACAAGAAAATATTCTCATCTGAGGATAGCCGTGGTCGTATGCCACCTC
Organism: Xanthostigma xanthostigma; assembly: GCA_963575645.1. NCBI lineage: Eukaryota > Metazoa > Arthropoda > Insecta > Raphidioptera > Raphidiidae > Xanthostigma > Xanthostigma xanthostigma. Next base: position 30,226,979 of record OY754469.1, on the reverse strand, counting down.
ATATGGCGCCCTCTAGATGTATAGCGTGATGCACTTTACCCTAAAGCTTATGCTCGCTTTCTATTGTTAAAATGTATTGTTTTATTGAGGTAGGTGGCATACGACCACGGCTATCCTCAGATGAAAATATTTTCTTGTTTCATACTTTTCAGTAGTCAGGTTTTAGTTTTTGAACTTAATTTATTTTTATTTAAATTTTTTTTTGAACTTATTTTTTATTAAAATTATTTTTTTTAAATTATTTTTTGTTTCCAATTTGCTCACCCCTAGGACCAAAATTTAAAAATAAATGTAGCCTATGTTACCCAGATCATAATAACGAATCGATTGACACCTTATTTATCAAAAAACTTTTTAACAAAAAAATTAAACCGCCGAAAAACTGAAAAGCAAAAAATATTAAATCTTTTTATTTAACTAAGTTCTATCTAAGTAGTTGAACGTATGTGACAGTCTAGTATATCTAAGTAATTTTGAATCGGCGTCAACAATCCTTCGCCGGAAATCTCTGAGCGTTCACGAAGTTAATATCAGCGACAGAGCAACCCTAACGGGCACACTGAGGGCACACGTCTTTGCGAGTGGTCATGTGGAGAGCGCATGTTTAGAATGTTAATGTTTATCGCTGGAGATTTCACGTATCATTGTTAATTTGATTTGGTTATTTCTTTTAGTGATCTTTGTTCATTGATGGTTTGACGCCGACTCAAAATTACTTAGATATACTAGACTGTCACATACGTTCAACTACTTAGATAGAACTTAGTTAAATAAAAAGATTTATTATTTTTTGCTTTTCAGTTTTTCGGCGGTTTAATTTTTTTGTTAAAAAGTTTTTATTTAATAATTTTTTGTGGCTATATAATTTATAATTGTAATATACACAACTCAGCATAAAAATCTGTGAGTGAACAATAAATCACCCCTATTTTCCCACCCTTAGGGTAGAAATTTTTTTTCCAAATTTATATGAGACGAACCTCGAGGTATACCCTATCCAATAAAAAAATAATTATCAAAATTGGACCACTCTGTAAAAAGTTATGTGTGGTCATACATTACAATCAGTGAGTGAACAATCAATCATCCCCTGTTTTCCTACCCTTAGGGTTGGAATTTTTCTACCAAATTTATATGGGACCAACTTCGAGGTATACCCTTTCAAACAAAAAAAAAATTATCAAAATCGGACTACTCTGTAAAAAGTTATGCGTGGTCATACATAAATAAAAAAAAAAATAAAAAAAAAAAATATACGCGTCGAATTGAGAACCTCCTCCGTTTTTGTTTTTCGTCGGTTAAAAATCGGAAGAATAGTTTAGGCGCTACGGTGGAATATCCGCAAATACAAATATACATAGACTGCTATATACTTATAACGTTATAACCTTTCCTTTTTGGCTGCGCCGCAGTCGGGTAAAAAAGCGGAAGCACAAAAATCCTTTTGGGATGTGGTGCATTTTTGGGTCAACTAGGACTACCTTTATCTGTTTTATTCTTTAATATTATATTATAAAAATTGAATAAACCTGACTCTGAAGCGACATAGGTGCAGCATTTAAATAAATAGAGAGTAAACTTCCGAAACAGAATTGAATAATCACGATTTCCGATTTTGAAACACTTTAAATGAACATCTATTGTTCTAATGTAATGAAGCAAACATTTGAATGTAAACAGTACCAACCTATTAGCAAACGTAAATCCTGTGACATAATATAAATATCCATTGTGTACAATTCAGTAATGTACTGTTAATTATAGAAGTAATTTATATTAGGTTTGTTCCAAGCAGCCAGCAAACGGTTTCGAAACCGTCACCCGCATGCGCAGTAGCTAAAACGTGTTATAAAATCACCACTAACAGCTTCGTTTTACCTACTGCGCATGCGGGTGGCGGTTTCGAAACCATTTGCTGATTATCTAAAACAGAATTAGACATAGGTACAAACTGCAGTTAAGCAATAAATTATTATACAATCGAGATCTGGATAAACAAAATAAGTAACACATAGGTATTTCCATAGAATTTTAAATCAAAGAATAAAAATACTATATTACACCACAAGGGTCGAAAGTTTGATATTCTTGCACTGCGCGCCATGATGCCCGAAGTGAATTACTGTTTAGTTACATAAAAACACATAAATTCCAAGCAAGTAGCTTTGAGGTTATACATAAAAACATGGAATGATAGCTGTTCGCGACTATTATGCTAAAATGTAATAGGGTTGCTATGGAAACGACATCTAAATAACAGTTGATAGGTTCTTTTTTCTTTACTGCCGCCCGAACTTACATACTTCCCGCATCAGTACGTGTAATCCCACCAATGTTAGACTTCCTGCCTTACAATTGATGCCGAAAATATATGTACTTTCGATCGAGATATGAAGAAAAAATATATTTACTTATGTAAGATAGTTTAGAATTTGAAAATGCGCAATATTTTCAAATGATCATTTCGTGGGTTAACTGTTATTAAAAATAACAGGTTCTGAAAATAGGTGAAATAATCCATTAAAAGGTTTTAAAAGAATACCTACTCGGATAATGTTAACAAATAGCAAATTGCTTTATTTTAACGGTAATAATTAGTAACAGATCGTTTTCAAATAACTGTAACAGTTCTACTTGTTATCAAAATAATAACACTTCAACCCCATCACTTATAGTTCATGCGCACCCTTCTCCGTTGTGTGAGGGTCAGACGCAGTTGGTCGCTAGACAGAGCTGACTGATGAACGTATATGTAGATTTAAAAATGGGAACAAGAAAAAGAAGTGACTATAAACATTTACACCGCATATTACAACCGCAATACTCATATAAACAGGATAAATTATCTCAAAACACTAACAGAGAAATATGAAGTACGTGATGATAGAAAAAATCAACAAAAATAAATTGTAATGATTTTCCAAAGCACCATTCAACCATGAGATTCGCACGTGCTTCGTCACCGAGGATGCGAAAACTGTAGCTCACTTCCAATGAAATAAAAAATGAACTCTGCGTAGAGCGTATGAAATCAGAAAAGGTGTTGCTCAATAGAAGAAGATAGGCAGTGGTGGTTGCCTTTTAACAGATTAGGACCATTAGCGTTCACAGAAACTGCACAGAGAGCAACTTTTTTTATTACATTCATTTACCATATTCATCGAACATAAGTAGTTATTTATACGGTTCATTTATTCTTCAGGTAGCTATTCCTCCAAATAAATAGCGATAATTCAATTCACCAAATTAAGTCTACTGCATGTATAAATCTATTCTGTCTTACTTCGAGGGTATAAATATTTCTTCGCCTGATAAAATAATAATGGCCGCCACATAGATCTAACCTAACCTATAAACATGGAGTATTATATCTGCAGTTGCTTTTGTGAATTTATTTATGTGTTGTTTATTAGCCTTTTGTGAAGTGTATGGAAGTTTTGTGTGCAATTGGGTTAGGATAACACATTATAAGTTTGTGAAACTTTTTTTGACGAGTACACTGACGCCATCGGTGAGATTTTTAGGTGAACGTCAAAATTTTCAACAAAAGGAGCAAGGAGTATAGTGCAGCGTATATTTATTCTTTAACTAACTTTTCTATCTGATATTTTGCATGGTGAATTGAAAGAAAAATACTAATCTCGGAACAAAATTAGTTTGAATAAAAATTCAAACGAATTTTGTTCCGAGATTTTTTTTCTATCTTTAATAGTGTTCGGTGAATATGAACATCTCACAATAATTATTTGGACATTTTTACGAGAAGCACAGATTATATCATTATATTAACATAGTTGTCAGTCTCAAATTAGAATCGCGCGAGTCACGAGTGCGGATAGTTTAAACATATGTCACACAATTAATATCGAGACTTTTAGGTTTATTTATTTTCTTGTCGAATTTGTAGATTTCTATTGTTTGTTCGGCGAGTTACGTTGCAAAATTGGTCTCCACAAAAAGCGATCTTATTTTAACGCGATAATATATTATAGCCCATGTCCATCCTGAAGGTCCATTCTAAATACTGGTGAAACATTTTTTTTTTAATTTGGATTAATATTTATTTAATAAAAAATGTCCCGGTAATTTCGTTTCAAGTTCCCATTCCTGCTATGATCCATCCCCCTACACCAGCTGACTTCTCTGCTATAGATGCAGTGTCTTATAGTCTCCAGGTTTAAAAAAATTATCGGGACATTTTTTATTAAATAAATATCAATCTATACTAATATCATAAAGAGGTAAAGTTTATAAGTTTGGATGTAGGAGGTAATCTACGGAACTGCTAATCCAAATTCAAAAAAAATGTTTCACCAATATTAATGGACCTTCAGGATGAACATAGACTATACTTATATTATCGCGTTAAAATAAAAGCACTTTTCGTGGAGACTGATTTTGCAACGTAGGTCGACGAAAAACGGTGGCAATCTACAAATTCGGGCGAAACCGATTCAGGTCGCTATTATTTTTAAAACAATATGCTTTTTTTTCGTTATCGTGGAGTCTCGATTAGTCTTGACAACTTGATATTAGTATTTTTTGTCATTCAATTTGTATTTCATATGGAAACACGATATGCGGCTAATCAAGAAGCAATAGGACGATTGAATGCAACTCCGGACGTACACCCTGCGGTCACATTGATAGTACGTTAATACTATACATATATACAACTACGATACACAACTTAAGACCTCTGCACACGAGGCTGGATTTGCCGCTACATTCCTTGCTATATTTTACTACTAGTTTTCTAGCGCTGGTTTTCTTAATTGCTTTTATGTGCTCACTTCACACGAGACGTCTTTTCAAGCTTGTTTTGTAGGTAGATTTAGTGCGCGCGCAGTGAAAGTTCAAATATAAACACAGAGCAAAACGTGTCTGTTGTCTAATGTCGTTTTCGGCTTCGAGAAATGCCCCGGGACAGGGCAGACCGAATGGGTAACTATTGGTTAATATATAAACAATAAACAAATTTCTTTAACCAATAGTTACCCATTCGGCATGCCCTGCCCCGGAGCTGTTTTGATGCCGAAAACGCCATGATGACGCCGTGTTGGTTTGTGGGTGTTTTTTCATGTCACCCACGTGACAAGATACTGTTTCCTGATTGGTTCTTGCTCAGAGTAAGCAGAGGAAAAATAGCCCCTGTTCTAAGTTTAAAATATATCTTGTGAGCTAGCAGGTGAGTCCGCAGTGACGTTATTTCTAACATCGTACCCAGCCTACCGGCCAGCAGAAGTAGAAGCAGTGTTTCCAGCCTCGTGTGTAGCGGCCTTTACTAAATATACATATCTAATAATATAATACTATTATACATAACAGGTTCTCGTATAACATTGCCGCGTTTACGAATTACGCGTTATCTACACATTTTGTCGTGATCATTTTTAAGTTAAACGCACCTTTTTTCATGTTTTTAAAGATAATTAACCTAATTTTCGTCTTGTTTTACCTCAATTGCAAATCGAGTAGTTTTTTTTGGAAATGTCAAATGCGGTGTTGTAAACTGCGGTACCAAGTCGAAAAACAAAAGACCTTAAATATTGTTCGTTTTCCTTAAAACAATATATATTTGAGCTGCAGAGAGAAGTGGATTCGGGCGGATAAAAAAATAAAATAAGCATGACATGAGTAATGACATTTTTTTTGTCTTAAAAATGAAAAGTTCTGTTGACGTTACAAAACTCTATGACTCGTGTCAAATGTTTGGAATTTATCAATTTTACTGCTTTACGTTTTATCAACAACAGAAAAATATCCTCAAAAATTATTTCTGGAAAGTCAGATTCTAACTTTAAATTCATGTCACCTGTCAAAATATAACTAAAACAATATCATTTTGTCAACAAATGGCGAATACTTACTGATAGACGATAATAGCGATTTCAATATTGCAATGTATTGAAACATGGTAAATATAACTAAATGAAAGCTTTCGAAATATGTCACTGAGGAGCTTACAGTTATTTTGCAGGAATTCGACAGACGACAGTACATCAGTGGCGCACGTTGATCAGTCGCATTATAATTAGATATAACACTTCTGATTTCTTTGGATAGTCAGTTACTTTTTTGGGAATATTTTCGTGAGCGTCTATTTTACCGGCCGGTAAGTTCAACTGCGTCATTATTTATTTATTCTTTCATATATTGCAAATTAAAGACGCTTGACAAGTAAGCTTATAAACGTCTAATTACTTTAATGGCCATATTCACTGAACACTATTAAAGATAGAAGTTACTAACTAACCTTCGAACAAATTTATTCGTTAGGATAAAATTTACTTTCAATTCACCAAGCGAATTATCAGGTAGAAAAGTCAGTTAAAGATTAAATATACACTGCACTATACTCCTTGCTCTTTTTGTTGAATATTTTGACATTCACACAAAAATCCGACAGATGGCGTTAGTGTAAAACGTCAAAAAAAGTTAAAAAATAATCATGTTTTATCCTAACCCAATTTTGCACACAAAACTTTCACTACCTTTAATGCTTTACAAACTATACACTTTACAAAAGGTTAATAAACAACACATAAATAAATTTACAAGAGCAAATGTAGATATACTGACTCCACGTTTATAGGTTAGGTATTATGATCTATGTGGCGGACATTATTATTTTATCAGGCGAATAAATATTTATACGCTGGAAGTAAGACAGGATAGATGTATATCTGCAGTAAACATAATTATGGTTGGTGAATTGAATTATCGTTATTTATTCGGAGGAATAGTTACGTGAAGAACAAATGAAGCGAATAAATAACTACTTACGTTCGGTGAACATGACCGTAAATAAAATTAAAAGACATCGCATAACATTCACGAGCGGAGGTGGGATTCGAACCCACAGTGGTTTGATCGATTTAAACGTGCAATCAATAAGCAATGAGTTACCACATTGTATTAGTGTATCCTTTTAAATTTTAATAGCTCCTGTGTAACGTACCGTTCATTAAACGTTCACTTTTAAATGAACGCGGAACGATTGGGTTGATTTTTATTCCTACTTTAATACAAGTTTATATTTTAACGAGCATTTTATAAAACTGGATCACTAAGTTTTTGCGCAAAATTAACGAATAAAGAAGATAAAAGGAGATAACGACACATCTTACATTAAATAATATACGTTGGGACTTCCGGTTGAGTGCGGTGTGCGTAGCCGCCGCTTCCGGTCGGGCAGGTGGACATCATACTGTCTGAGAAGGAGCGATGACTGCACTGAGCCATTACAATACGTTAATGATTAGGCTATGCCGCTAGGGGATGGCATTTACACACAAAGTACAGGCTGTTCTATAAGTATGCATGTACTTTGCTATATTAACTTCAACATAAAAAGTCGTTAGAACATGCGGACCTACAAAAATTCTAAATAATTGGTTTAAACACACACAGAGAGATAGTTAGATTATAGACGCTCGACAACTGAGGTCATTAGCGTCTGTTTATATATTTGAACACTCTGAAGATGATACAAAACGTATCGAAACGTTAGTATTAAATGCAAGTTTAAAAAAGTCTCAGTATTGCTTCATTTTCGATCCTTATGCCACGGAATTCTTTCCAAATACTCATCATTTAATTAAATCTATGTGGATCCATATAAATATTATTAATAAGAATCGCAGGATTGTGGATATGAGTATAAACATTAATGTTTATACTCATATTTATTGTTTTAAATTTTCACATTAATTGTACTTGAAAAAGTCTAAATTTATAGACGAAACGTCGTACACTGAATAAAGAACTTTTTGTCCACAATCCTGCGATTCTTATTAATAATTGTCTCGATGAACACGATTTCTAATAATATATAGATCCATATAAATACAATCCTGATGAGTTATACAAAAAATTTAATACACCAGTATCAATAAGATGGTATAGTTTCCAGTTAATTACTTAATTGAACGACAGGATCGTTCACTCCAAAAATACAAACATTTGATAGTCGTTTGACCGACGTCGTGCTGACAAACAAACAGACTTTTTACAAAAACACGTTTCTTACATTTCGGGGACCTTAAGGGGTTAGGTGGGTTTCAAAGGCTCAAAACAGGTACATTTTTACGATTTTTTTTTATTTAACCAACAAAATATTTCATTCCATCAATTTACCATATAAAAGGTATATATTTCATAAGTAGTTTGTGACATTTTCATTAAAAAATATTGAAAATTAAGGCGTGGGCACGTCGTTTCCTGTGGCCCCTCAAAAAAAAGTTCTATCGGCGTGGTCAGGATAACTCATGACAGATTCATCGGAAATGCAAAAACCAATAATTTTCTGTTAGTAAATGCTTAAAGCTTGTGCTTGGACGAAGGAAAAAAATAAATAAATAAAATTGCATTTTTGGCGGCGTTGAGAACAAAAAAACTCTTTTTTTATGTAAAATTTGCAACCTTCATGGCCTTGAAAAATCACTTAAAATAGGAAAAAAAAATTCGTTCAAGCACGAGATAATGTTATTTTGAAGAAGTGTGCTAAATTTCAAAGAGATCGGTTCATAATTTTTCGAGAAATCGTGACCACCGATTTCAAAAACGTAGTTTCGAGAAAAACGCGATTAAAGATTTACATTCAAATAACATAGCCTGAAGGGTAGAACATCCGAAGGCTATATCTCTTAGAATATTACTCAGATCGTTTTAAAACTTTAAGAGAATATTCTAAACATATTGAATTATAAGATAAGCAAAAAAAAAAAATAAATCGATTTTTTGAAATTTTGAAACCCACCTAACCCCTTAACGTAGGGAAAGTAAAACTCTAATGAGACCTCTTCAGTTACGTTGTCTTGTTTTTTTTTTTTTTTTGGCGTTATCGGTCATTTTGAGGGATATCTATAGAATGGCTTGTTTTTACGTCTGACTGTCTTCACCGGCGTAACTAGAAAACTCTCGAAGTGATTTTGATGAAACTTGGTACCCTATCAACTGGTACCAAAATAAAAAAGTATGCGGTACGTCTCTTTTTCACTAATTTATTTTTGTGTTACATTCGATAATTCAACGCACAGTATTATTTTTAACACGATTATATCAGCTTGACCTGTATCTATGTAAAGGAATATTTCTGCGTAATTTTAACCAATTTCAAGAAGTTTGATTAACTTGAATATTTGCACACGTGTCAAGGGCCGAGGACAATACAATTATTTCATAAAAATAAATTAGAATTTTAAAATTTTGAAAAAAAACTGAATTTGAAAATAAAAAAAAATAAATTATATAGTATAAAGCAACTAAAAAAACACTCTTTAACAGCAAATCGAACCAAAAAGTTAAAAATAATGTTACAAACTTGACAAAGAAGTTTGTGAGACGACAATCGACTCATCATTGTAACAAAGACACACCGATTTTGTGGGTAACAATAATCGGCTTGATTGTCGTTCCAACAATATGCGTAGGTAAAAATGGCTTTGTTGTCAAATTCCAGACAATCAAAGGAACAAAGGAAAGAACTATCCAGCGCCTATATAAACCACGGGATAGCCTAGTTGAGACACAGTTACATGGAGACAGTCACACAGGGACAGTCATACAGTGTTCCTCATCGAGGGAACAATCGACATAAATTGAGGTAACTGCAGAGATAAATAAATAAGGGACCTGGGACAGTCACACAAAGGCAGTCATGCAGAGGCAGTGATACATTGTGTTTTCTCGAGTGATCAATCGACATAAATTAACAGTCAGTGAACAGTGCTGAAGTAACTGCTGAAATAAATATATAGTTTAACACAAATAATCTCTGCTGAGATAAATAAATAAATGAACTGTGTAAATAATAGTGTATAAAATAAATAGAACTGTATATAGTTAATAAATAAATAAGTGTACTAGATAAATTTTGGTGTGCTCCTGTGTTGTAAATAATCTTGTGTAAGTATATAGTTGTATAGTGACTGAATTCTTCATTACTTATTATTTTATTAGTAAAAACTGTTGTTTTGTTTCGGCTACGTTATAGAGAAGTGCTTTTTAGTTTGTCTATTTCTACTATTTAAAGTTTTACTATTGTAAATAATTATTTTCCACCACGAACTAGAACAATTTTGTTAGAATAATTATTAAAAAATAAATCAATTAGGTATAGTAAAAAAGCGTGGAGTGCCAATTATTATATTTTCATTATAACTCTAATTTTATAAATATCTATCTATGAAATAATATGTAGGTAATATTTAATATCAAGCACCCCACGCTTTTTACACTATAATTTTTCTGCTTACAGGTTGCGTTTAAACCCCATTTTCAATTAGGCATTTTATTATTTCCACTAAATCTGGAGCTCGTAGTTAATTTTCCTAAGTAGCCCTTGACGGATAAATGTAATTCAACACTATACTATATTATACAGTAGAGGTGTCAACATTATTAACAGCTTATAAGAATTTTGCGAAAAAACAAAAATTTTATTAATTCATGGAGACAGCACACCAAGAAATCTGTTACGGGTTGACAACCCTGTTTTACAGGTTTTAAAAAATATGGACGTAATATTTTACGTCACATCTGGGTAAACATGTTGGTGGAAAAATGTGTTTTTTTTAATCGAATAACGTCACCTAGTCAAATCTCTTTTACCTATGACAACAGACTGATCTGTTGAGGTAAATATTAAGACATATTATCTTATCTAGTGAACCTAAATTTTAAATGGATGCATCAGACACTGAAATTGGATATGTTCTGTTATAGGTACTGCAGAGAAGTCCATATTTTTGTGTACCTACACATTATTTTTCAAGAGTGAATGTTTGATATATTCATTTGAAATCAGAATTTATCTGACTCAATAATACAAGTTACCAAAAATGGAAATTGCTATTAAACTGCAGCTTGGTCTGTCGAAAAAATTCATAACAATGTCATAATAATATTATAAGTGATCGTTTTACAGTTTTAGATATGTGGAAAAATATTATGCCAATGTGTTATCGGGTTATCTAAATTTTTGTGACTTTTAAAATAATGGCAGCTTTTCTGAGTTTAAGACACTTTTTTGAAAAAAAAAATCTAAATTTCAAAAAATTAAATTTAAATTATATTTATCTAAATGAAAAACCATTAAAAAATGGACTTTAGATAGTCATGTACTTAAAGATGTAGTTATTTACATGGAGCAGGGTTTCTCATACAAGAACTATATTTTATGGAGCACTGTTAATTATAAAAACATGTCTCAACAATACAGACAACAAATATGGACAGAAAACCTTAACGATCATAAAAATAAAATACATCGTTTATAGAGTTTTCATGAATTGTCTTACGCCTGCAACAAACACCCATTTTTAAGATTAATTACTGAAAATATAAATTATTACCAGGCCTCCGAATTCAAATCACCCATCTCACATTTATGATTTTTCTCTCTTGAGGGTTTGGAATATTTTTACTAATATTAGGTCTTTAAATTGCATTGAGGTGCACATTGTCAAATGGTTTGCTTCTCTCGTGTGACTAAAAGAGGCGAATAAATTGAAACTTTTCTAATGCAGTATTCCTGACCCTATGAAACTGCAAAAAAATTGCATTGAGGTGTTTAATGTGGCCTGTGAGCATCTACTGTTATAATTCAAAATATTCATTTTAAATTAACTAAATCATCAAAACATTACAGTAGATGCCCACATTAAGCATTGCAACGCAATTTTCTCATCCTTGATTACTACGGTACACTTTTTATCTACTCTTTATGCAAACAACGAGCAGGTTATATTAACTATAGAACCAATTTTAACAGTCTAAATATTTAACTAATCTGATAACAATGTTGCTTTTATATAATTATAATCTTTAATAACGATTTTATACACGAATTTTTCTTCATTCATTAGCAATGTGACTTAATTATAAAGTCTGACTCAAAAGTATTATCAACATTTACTATAGATAAAACTAAGCAACCGTTGATTATGGTGTCGTTAGTAAATGTTATAGAAGTGGGATTCTGAATAGCAATAAATCCTCCTTATCCAGTGATGTTCAATCTAAAAAATTGATATTGGCACTAAATATCAATGTGCCTTATCTGTTATTTAAATTTGAAATTATATAATCTATTTTAATTGTTTTGATTTGAAAATCATTGCGTGTCATTCCTAGACTATGATGGCAATAGTAAATTGAAAATTCTATAGGTACTGACGACTGAGCATAGGAATAAAATCGCATTCGAACCATTATGGTGCAAACATATACTTCTGTCTTTTTTTACGCCATAAGCACTGGCGTATCCAGGAGGACAAAACAAGCACGAGGGACCCGGCTTAAGAAATTTCTAATTTGCCCCCTCCTGGGTCAAAAGCTGGGTACGCCCATATTAACGTCATTTAAAAGACAAAGTTTTTGAAACAGAGCTACTTTATTCAGATTGAATTACATCGAAGAAAGAGACGCAGATATATTTTCGATAAGCTTTGTTGCATTCACTCACCGCACATTGAGTAGATAGGCAATGACTCATATTGTTAATTAACAGATATATGCCAACCCCTGAAGTATTTGAAATATAAATACAAATACTTTTGGGTTATATTTATAAAAATATTCTCAAGCAATTGGTCCCAGGTTATATTCTACGCTGTTCTAGCCTCTAGGCGCCACAGCGCACTAACAGATTTGGAAGGTCACTAGAAGCGCTTTACGGTCGTTACTTGAAACAGAGGCGCGCGCGGAATTTAAGAGGATCTCTTTAGAGAAAGAGAAAAATCTATATAGGTATTTGAAGCGAGTATATACTTACAAAGAATACTTGATTTTAAGTATTTTAAATACAAATAATAAATACTTTCATAAAAAGTATTTAAAATACAAATACTAAAAAAGTATTTGTATTTTGAAATACCCATACTTTTACTCAAATACTTGTCTGGTATTTACTTAGATCACCTGTATATGTCCTGTATCATCGCTTACAAATTCCATTCATTCTAAGCATTTTTATAGTCCCTTTAGTTACACGCAAATTTATGCAAAGGCACGAAATGTGTAGTATAAACAAAGTAAGAAGCATGGGAAGATAGTAATTTTAATTTATTATACTTTAAATCAAATTCTTGGAATTTTAAAATCGAATAGACTTTCACACACAAAAGTAGACGATAAAAGTCAAGCAAACTTACAAGTATATAGGTACATTTAAGTACGAAAAAATTATAAACAGAATAAAAGTTATTAAAAAACAAAAAATCCCTTGACAGCTCATAAATAGAATTACCACATTAAAATGTAGAATAAAATATATGATCCCCAAAGAAAAATTAAATAGCGTCAACGATATTAAATTTTTAAATATTAACCTGGTTCCCTAGGATAACGGCACTGTAATATAGCGACCGTAATATAATGGTGATTGGTGAATGACTAATGGTCATATTCACCGAACGTAAGTAGTTATTTATTCGGTTCAATTGTTTCATTCCTCCAAATAAATGGTAATAATTTAATTCACCAAGCATAATTACTGCAGGTATAAATCTATTCTGTCCAAATTCTCGGGTATAAATATTTATTCGCCTGAGAAAATAATAATGGCCGCCATACATAGATCATAATACCTAACCTATAAGCGTGGAGTATTATATCTGCAGTTTGATCTTGTGAATTTATTTATGTGTTGTTTATTAACCTTTTGTGAAGTGTATAGTTGTAAAACATTAAAGTAGTGGAAGTTTTGTGTGCAATAGGGTTAGGATAAAACATTATTATTTTAATGAAACTTTTTTTTTTACGTCTACACTAACGCCATCGGCCGGGTTTTTGTGTGAACGTCACAATATTCATCAAAAATACCAAGAAGTATAGTGCAGTGTGGATTTATTCTTCAACTAACTATTTTACCTGATAATTTGGTTGGCGAATTGAAAGTAAATTTTATTGTAACGAATAAATTTGTTCCACGATTAGTAATTTATATTTTTACTAGTGTTCTATGAATATGGCCATTAACAAAAAACGTGTCCAAAAAGTAAATATGTGCCGCTTTTTAACGTTATACGGTGGTCCCACAGCTACCAGGAAAACCATGTTCATTTATTTTACAATGTGTTTTGTTACATCATTCACCGTCACGTTATGTCCGCTATATTACGGTACCACTATCTTCGGGAACCTAGACTTTCGAGCTAATTAGATACAATTTATAAAATTTTTCTACACTGCTGATGTTTTTTTTCAGTTTCGTAAGGAAAGTAATAGGTCTGTTCCAAGCAGTAACAGAACCGTCACCGTCTTGCGTAGTAGCTAAAACGAAACTGTTTATATCGATTTTTTGAGCTACTGCACAAGACAGTCTTGCGCACTAGCAAGACTGTGACGGTTCTGTTACCGTTCTTAGACAGTTTGGAACGAACCTAATGTTGAAAAATCTTGTCCGAGATAAAATCAGATTCCTTTTGTCGTATCCTCAAAACATAAATAAAAGTTATAGGTATCGTCTGGGTCTCGTCTTGCGGTAACGAAACCAGATCTTGGTTTCGTCTTACCTCGTCGAGACTGAAAAATTTCTACCTAAAAACCGCTGTCTCTTTCCATTAAATATATAGCGATAAATACATTATTGACTAGTAATGACTATTAGATAATTCATGCATCCACTAAGGTTAATTAACGCATCGGTAAAAAATAATTTTTAATAGCATTCTCCTACCGCTTTGAATTCGATGGCAATCAATGATTCAATTCACAATTCACAGCTCATTAATTCTGTGGAGTATTTACCTATACCATAATTTAAAGGCATACATCAAACGATCAATTTTATAACTGTAAATAAATAATGAAAAATATTTACTCTGATAATGAAAACATTTCTTTACATTATAGGTTTTTATTATTATTAATATTAAGAAAATATAAACACGTTAAAATGTATTTCAAACTTCGGTTTAATTTGAGGACTGGCGAAAATGTCAATTGGATCTTCAAATTATTTAAAACTATAGCGGCCCGAATTTGTAGATTGTCAGATCTTTTCGTCGACAAATTGATGGTGGCATATTCGAGAGCCATTCTGACTATATTGTACCATAGTTAAAAATGAAAGGTCATAGAAGAAATTATGGTACTATTCTGTAGAGTTAATGTTAGATAATATTATTTTATTACTAGCAACTCGGTCCGGCTTCGCCCGAATTTGTAGATAACCACCGTTTTTTCGTTGACTTACGTTGCAATATTGGTCTCCACGAAAAGCTCTTTTATTTTAACGCGATAATATATAGTATATGTCCATCCTGAAGGTCCATTCTAAATATAAATGTAAAATTTTTGAAATCGGATGAGTTGTTTCGGAAATTACCTCCTACATCCAAACTTTCCCTCTTTATAATTAGCACAAGAATAATTATTCTTGTGATATTAGTATAGATAATATTTACTATTTGAATTATAATAATTTGATAAGTACTATACCTATATATCAGAAAATGCTGATTAGGAGTGGTAATTATCAAAATACAATCATTGCTAATAATAATTATTTCTGGGTATAATGCAGCCATACGCAATCTGACAATATTCTGAAAGAATTTCAGGGGGCCAAAAAAAGGTATAATTAAGGAAATTATAAAAAAATATTTTACCATTCCAACCCACAAGTGGGGAATGGTACTAGTTTAAGTCAAAAATCACTTTTCAAAAATTTTACAATATCTTTCCGTTTTGAGGTCCCCTGAATCGAAAAAACATATTTTTGGAAAATCTCTGTGCGTCTGTTGGTCTGTTAGTCTGTGAACACGATACAGGTCAAACGGATGAGCGGATTGAAACCAAATTTTGGGAGGATGTTTGGTATGCAAATATGAAGAGCCCTATTGTTTTTGGGGAAAATTAGCGCATGCGCCGAAACGATATACGCTATAACATTGTTTATTATAATATAATAATGGTATACTTTTCATAGCAGTTTTGTTGAATTTTTTATTCCAAACTTTATAGTTTTGGAAATATTTTGAAAATAAAAAAAAAATTAGCCGTTCTTTTGTTTTGTAGATCTGTCAGAAATAAACTAGTTTAGCATGCTTTAATTAATTTTAACGTGACGTAAAACATATTATGTAGGTAACCATGGCAACGAATAGCAAATATCATATTGAATACTAGCCATTACCCGCGTCACCTCACGCGATATCAAATTTTATTTTTTTTATTATACTATATCAAATATAAATATTTTTGAAGTTGGAATGGTCCCGTCGCCCAATTGGCTGGAATTTTTTCATTGATATATCAATGAAAAAATCGAAATAAAGCGAATAATGCCACCAACGTTTTTCGTTTCAAATCCTACAAGTTAAAAGTCTGTCTCTAAAGAAATTATTTTATACTTTTTAGTTCGTTCTAAAAACGTGGTATATTAAATTATTTTTATTTCTTTTATTATTTAACGTGTCCTTTTACGAATTGAATTTTAACAAAACGGATAAGGTAAATATATGAAATTTTTGATATTAATCGTTCCATCATAATATAATATGTAGGTAGATACTATGTTTTCGATAAGATATAAAAATTTGAGCTTCGTGGTGCCTATAAGCGTTTGCAAAATACAATGTCTTAATTATTATTCGATTGTGAATCTGTCTAATAGTTTGCCAATGAATTAAAGGACATAATATTATTACAAATAACACAATTTTAAATTATCTCTAATTACTAGCTAGTCGCAACTAGTTACAAAAGTTTATTAAAATGACATTTAAAAGTGTACATAAGCCTCATTATATAATTTCGCAAATGAAATGGCATTTATAGTAGATAATTTTCTCGGTTTCCGGACGCATAATTGAGAGGCCGCTACTGTTTATCTTACTGTAAGATAAACAGTAGCGGCCTCTCAATTATGCGTCCGGAAACCGAGAAAATTATCTATATAGCTAACATCTATAGCTAACATTAATGACATTATGTCATATTAATTGTTCATTAATATGACATAATGTCATTAATGTTAGCTATAGTGATATGAGTAAACCAAGAACATCACCAAAAGATAATATTATATACGATACTATTATAATAAGTAATAACTCTTTTGAAACACATATACCTATTTAAAAATAAATTGAAATTCCGCGTAAACACTACGTCCCACGGAATTCAATACACAGATCAATTAATTATTATTATTATTATCCTTAATAATAATAATTTTACATTCAAATCTTTGATTAACGTCTGATTAGAACTCTTCAATAAATTGGTCGATAATTTTATTTATTGAATAATTTTACATGTTAAATGGACTCGCTACACGAAAAAGAAAAGAATTGCGAAAATTTTGATAAGATTCATGATGCACTTCTATTAGGAATTTGACTAGAGTGAAATATAATTGTATTCAATTTTAGTAGTACTTAGTTACGTAATGGTTTCTTAAATAAAAAATTGTTCTACGCATGATTGTGTAACTCGTGTCTTGGCAAAGCAATGGTAATATAATGTAAATAATTTATTCCATCTGACATATTATACATTGTTGCATCGGCGTACACAGGTAACCGCAGGGGCCCGGGGGAGCAAAAATTTCTCGACGTTTCATACCATCCTGAAGAATTTAGCTGAGAAAAAAATGTGTTTGTAAAATTTCAATAAAATCGGCCGGATAGGATCGAACTTACAAATTTTATGAAAACATCAGTTTGCGCTTACTGAATGGGGTATTTGAGTTTTGTTCCAATAAATATTAGATGTGGAAGGAAAGTTTGGATGAGAAACTTTAAATAGAAGCTTTACCGATATTTCGCTTGTGGTAAACGTTTCGAAGATGAAGATATATTTTTCGAAACGTTGGCCAGAAGCGAAACATCGGTAAAGCTTCTTTTTAAATTGTTCTTCGTTCAAACTTTCCCTCCACGTTTAAATTTTTTATTTTTCGTCGGCAGAGTTTGGCATTATGACGATCCGATTTTTTTTCCTTTTATTGAATTTTGACACCTGAAAATTCTCAAATTGCACTTAAAACGTTAATGACCTAACTGCAATATGATAACCGGATGGTTAACTCTCATTAATCTCCTTCCCCCCGAACAAAATTTTGCGTACGCCCTTGTGTTTATATCGTATTTTGTGGGATAGTCTATCGAAAAGTATTAATTAACTATTGTATTTACCGATGTTTTATCGTATTTTACCCTGAACATTGTTGCTTGTGATTAAACGTTTTAATAGCTGTATAAGATAGATAAATAATAATTATTATTATATTAATAAATGAATACAAACATTATGTATAGTTGTATACCTTGAAAAAGTGACAATTTATTAATACTATTACTACCTAACAAAATATTATTGTGTATACGATCACATTCGCAAATATATTTTATTTTCAGAAAGAAAAAAATCTGGGCACCTACTTAAAAAAACATTATACAAAAGAAATATTTAACACTTACAGGACAATGTTAAGACTAGTAACACCTGTAATACGGTAACTGAAAACTTTTGTCCAAGTTTTGAAACTTAAAATATTAAGACAAAATAGCATGCTACTTACAAAATGATATAAAATTAATCCAAACTTGGTGTTTAACTTATAAAAAAACACATTAACACTTTTTCACTTGATAAACCACTAATTTTAGCCGACACGGAACAAACACACACCTAACCTTCGCAACGAACGGTTGTAAACTGTTATAAACTAACCTGAAGCAGAACTGTGAAGAACATGTGTTGATAAACAGTGGCGCCAGCACTGTTTGAATGAGCTGAACTAAAACATTTACCTGTTCGCTACTTTACCTTTATGCAACTGCCAGGTAAAAAATAAAATGTTAAAACATTATTTTTCTCATTAAAGCTTTATTGAGATAAGCCATCCGAGTTAATAAAAAAACAATTATTACAACAACACAACATTCATGTTTTCTTAAAACGTTCTAAAAATATAAATTTGTTAAATCTAAATACAGGAGACAACAAAATAGTCCTATGAAATCTTATAAAAGTTTTTTAACCTTCAAGTTTCTAGAAAAAGTTGAAAACGCAATATTTTATGTCATAGTAAAAAACTGGCCAAAAAAAATACTGGTGACTTTTTTGAAAATCCGTTGATAAATTAATTATTATTAGTGATGTGCCGGATCGTTAAAAATGTATATCCGCGGATACGGATCTGAATACGGATATTTGGTCTCAAGATCCGCGGATACGGATACGGGTCTTAACTTTCTTACAGTACGCGGCGGTAAATACTGCACATCGACCTTTGGAAAGAGACTATCTGTTATGGGAAAAAGTTATTGACCTCTTTAAGAGTTAACTCTCATAACATATTGTCTCTTTCCAAAGATCGATGTGCAATATCTCATTATAAAGATAGTTTTTTAATACCTTTGAGTTATGTAGTATTGGTATGGTACTCACTACGATAAAAGTTTGCAATATAAAGGTGCCAAATACGATTTTAAAAAATAAAAACTCGGGTCGCAGTGCGAAACCCTGCCGACAATATAGTGTATTTGCTTTTATAAGCAGTGTGGCTCTATTGTATGAACTTAACTTTGTTTTTGGACAAAATAAAAAAAATTACCCTCTAATACACCCCTTAAAACAACATTTTTTTACTTAATTTCAATACTACATACCAATTCAACATCTGTACCAAATTATATACACCCTTCAGTATGTAAATCCATATCAGTAAACTTGCGTTTTCATAAAACTTGTAAGTCCGGTCCTGTCGGGCCGATTTTATTTAAATTTTAGCAGCACATTTCAATAATTACTAAAGGGTTAAATTTCAAATTTGAAGTGATTCTGAGAATTTTTTCCGTATTTTTGGGCCCAAAAACATTTTTCAACCCCTAAATACCCCCCTTAAAATGGCCCGATCGGGCCCATTTTAAATAGGCTTCTTGCGATGATGGATTCCAACATGTGGACCAAATTTCGTTTAAATCGATTAAGTCTGTCGAGAGTTATCGTGGTCACACATATATATATAAATATATATATATATATATATATATATATATATATATATATATATATATATATATATATATATATATATATATATATATATAAATATATATATATATATATACATATATATATAAACATTTCCAAAAATGGTGCCAAACTTCTTAGAAACTTATGAAACGTCGAGAAATTTTGGTCCGACCCCTAGGTCCCGCCATCCGACCGACGCCAATAGTGTAAGTGCCTTATGGCAAATACACTAAAAAATAATCTCAATGGAATTTAACAGTTTTTCCGGCACATCACTAATTATTATACTGAAGAAATAATAGTCATTTAAACTTTAGATACTTTGACCGGAAAATTTACCGGTATAACGTCATTTCTCCAGGCCCTTGTTATAGGGTAAGATGATGAGATCATCGACTTAAGACTTGAATTCACGCAATGCGCGCATGGCCGTTTTAAACGAAGTGGGGGGACATAGCACTTTGGGATATATAGAATCCCTTTTACAGAAATTTAGGTTGTCAACAGAAATAAACAACGTTCCAGTTATGTGTTTTTGTCACAAGGGCTAGGTCCTGGGGTCCAGGGGACCCTGGGCTCAAGTCCAGCAAACCCGTGCGGAAATATGGGCCCAGGTGCGCGCGCGGTTGATTCCACATAGCCATTAGTTTAATTCCATCATATTATATCAAATAATTATATGAATTCTATACAGCTGGCAGCGAACAAGAGAAATGACGTCACGTCATTGAAAAAATGTAAAAAAGTAAAAAAATAATTTTATATACTTATAAAGATTTTGTTCAACAATGGTAGTAAGTCCTCCAACTAGATATAATTTAATTTTTTTAATGTGTTCTCATTTTCAGCTTATTAAAAAAAAATTGGTCGTCTGTAAAGTCGGTTTACGGACGATAGTTTTACGTGATAACGTATTCCGTAATACATAACCTAAACCTCCCAAAATTTGGTTTCAATCCGCTTATCCTTGGTGTCGGAATGATAAGAAATGTCAAAAGTGACTTTTGCAACTGTCAAAGTATTATGTTCTAATAATAATTAGTTATTCCAATACTTAACTTAGAAGGCGTTGCATTTCACAAAATACTAATGTCAAAAAATTGAATTAAACATTAGAAATGCAGCCGTTTTCATGTTAAGACAAGACATACGTTATCTTCTAATTTCCATGTACGGCAAAAAAAGACGACCGACCGCGTCGCGCCATGCATTAGACAACATTGCATTTATACAGCTATTTTTCTATATAAATTTGTATAAAAAAACTGTTTAGGCAAATTCTGTTATACGAAATCTATGTAAAATGTTCTCCTCTTTCGTTTAAGACTGGTTTCAAACCGATCTGATTTAAATTGAACGAGAAATTAGCAAAAAGCACGCACAGGATCAGGCGGAACGTTACGCGTTACGAACGTTAGGATTTAGGAACGTTACACTTTTTCGTGCATGCAGCCGGTGTTTTATCAATTTATAAGATTGGTGATTCATCAATTTATAAGACGTTATCACGTCAAAAACAATATTTGCAGTAAGCCTGCGAAAAAAATTGGTTGTCTGTAAAGTCGGTTTACGGACGATAGTTTTACGTGATAACGTATTCCGTAATACATAACCTAAACCTCCCAAAATTTGGTTTCAATCCGCTTATCCTTGGTGTCGGAATGATAAGAAATGTCAAAAGTGACGTTTGCAACTGTCAAAGTATTATGTTCTAATAATAATTAGTTATTCCAATACTTAACTTAGAAGGCGTTGCATTTCACAAAATACTAATGTCAAAAAATTGAATTAAACATTAGAAATGCAGCCGTTTTCATGTTAAGACAAGACATACGTTATCTTCTAATTTCCATGTACGGCAAACAAAGACGACCGACCGCGTCGCGCCATGCATTAGACAACATTGCATTTATACAGCTATTTTTCTATATAAATTTGTATAAAAAAAATTGGTTGTCTGTAAAGTCGGTTTACGGACGATAGTTTTACGTGATAACGTATTCCGTAATACATAACCTAAATTTATATAATAATTATAATAATTCGAATCTATGATATTGCATCTTTCACTTCAAATTTAGGTAAATTTTATTAAGTAGAATAATAAAACACTATAAAAAGTATACTATTATTATATAAAAAACAACTATGGCATGTATCTCTTTTGCGCATGCGCCGATTTTCCCCAAAAAATTTACAAAAATTTCTAGTAAAAATAGATAGAGTAAAAACCGTTTTAAAAACTATATTATTATTATATAAAACATCATTATAAGAGATATATTTTTTTACGCATGCGCCGATGTTCCCCAAAAACAATAGGCCACTTCATATTTGCATATCAAACATCCTCCCAAAATTTGGTTTCAATCCGCTTATCCTTGGTGTCGGAATGATAAGAAATGTCAAAAGTGACGTTTGCAACTGTCAAAGTATTATGTCCTAATAATAATTAGTTATTCCAATACTTAACTTAGAAGGCGTTGCATTTCACAAAATACTAATGTCAAAAATTGAATTAAACATTAGAAATGCAGCCGTTTTCATGTTAAGACAAGACATACGTTCTCTTCTAATTTCCATGTACGGCAAACAAAGACGACCGACCGCGTCGCGCCATGCATTAGACAACATTGCATTTATATTTATTTTTCTATATAAATTTGTATAAAAAAACTGTTTAGGCAAATTCTGTTATACGAAATCTATGTAAAATGTTCTCCTCTTTCGTTTAAGACTGGTTTCAAACCGATCTGATTTAAATTGAGCGAGAAATTAGCAAAAAGCACGCACAGGGTCAGGCGGAACGTTACGCGTTACGAACGTTAGGAACGTTACGCGTTAGGTACGTTACACTTTTTCGTGCATGCAGCCGGTGTTTTATCAATTTATAAGATTGGTGATTCATCAATTTATAAGACGTTATCACGTCAAAAAAATAATAAATTATATCGAGCTTCCTATCGCTGTTGAACAAAATCTCTATTCTAAATTTAAAAATTATTTTGTACTTTTTAGTTCACGTTGCTATAAAATCGCGTTTTATTAGTTTTTTTAAACTCTAATTTCATTTTGTATATTTTTTCTAGATTATTTGGTTGACTGACGTTAAAAAAGTATAGTCACTCCTATAAACCGTAATAAGTATATTTAAATTTTTTAAAGTTAGATATACAATACATAAAATACATAGGTATTGGGAAACGTTCAAAATTCAACAAAATTAAAAACGATACTAACAATAATCCACCGTTTTACAAATTTCATTTATTCTATAATATCTTTTTGTTTAAGGGTCGGCAACCTTTTGAGACGGAAGAGCCAAAAGTTACAATTTACAAAATTTCCCAGTTTTTAAAGAGCCACTAAACATTTTCGTTTCAGTATTATAATATTTGCTTATATAGGTATATTATATATATCTGAGGACGACACGTCGCGACGGGGGCGGTGTGGGTGAGACGCGAGTGGAAATGGCTGAGGAATAGACATGGTAGTCAATCATGGATCGATTGGACGATTTTTAAGGGTTTATATAATAAAATAATTATTCGGCTCGTGAGTCGCAGGTTGCCGACCCCTGCTCTATACTGTATACACATAAATAAAATTGAAGTGTCTGTAATGTCAACATAACAGCTTTTTATTAAATGCACATGAAAGTCTGTACAATACTTATAACAAGAAAACAATTTTAAAGTTTTTGTCTGTCTATTTGTTCCGGCTAATCTCCGAAACGGCTGGACCGATTTTGACGGGACTTTCACTGGTAGATAGCTGATATTATAAGGAGTAACTTAGGCTATAAAAAATAAGGAAGTCTTTTCGTAAACTCCTGCCAACTGAACAAACATAAATTCTACGCGGATGAAGTCGCGGGTTACAACTAGTCTATTATAAAAATTTATTATGGTTACGTTGTTCTTAAATATATAATTTCTACCAGTTATAATTAATGATAAATATCACTCTCAATCATTGTTCATTTATCCATTGAAATATAAATAATATTATTTATACTATCAAATGTTAATATGGCATAGTTCGTGACTAAAAGCGTTCGGTGTGGTTATAGTTTGTAATTACTGTTAAAAATACCTCTTTGTTGCAACTTGCAATGCTATATTTATATATAGAAAAAATTATATTCAAACAGTGTCACCGTCGGGACTCAAACTCGAATCTTCCACTTTCGTTGCACTCTGGAAGATTCGAGTTTGAAACCTGACGGAGACATTGTTTGAAAATAATTTTTTATAGCATTGTAACAATATATGATTGTAACAATGGATGTTTACCTACTCAAACTACAACTAGGTATACCGAAGTGTGCAGTATTTATACCAGTGGCGGCTCATGTGTTCCACGCAAGGACGTAGATATTTTTTTCCTGGGGGGGAAGCAAAAAATTCAATATTTTTTTAAGTTTTATTGATATCACACAAGAATACTCACGAAGGAAGGTGTCAAGCAAAATATTAATTCCCAAACCAATTTTACAATTTATTTTTTCAAGAAGTATTTCTAAATTTTATTTTTTAGTCAGCTATTCGTATTATTTTCAGTTTTATTTTTGTATTATCCTGAACGGGGGGGGGGATTACCCCCTTTACCCCCCAAGGATCATAATAATACAAAATTAATAATACGAATACCTAACTAAAAAATAAATTTACCCCCATTTACCCCCTCCCCCCTTATCTACGCCCTTGCTTCCATGTTGCTAGAAGATTTGTTCTTACACTCACTGTATTAGGCAGAAGTTTTGTTAAGGGAACATAAAGAATTATACTTGATTTTATCGTCATATGTTTTTAACTCTGGTTCGTCCCTGGCTACGACCTATAACGTAACAATAGGGTGGCAGGACGGGTAAAATGCCACGAGCCCCCGGTTCGAGAAGGCCGTGTGCACAGGAGGATCCTAACACTTATTATTACAACATTCAGTTACGTCACTGGCTACTACCTTGCTTATCATCATTCCTTACAATAATCTTTCTTTATTCCAAATATTTTTTTGTGGTAAAAATCACGAAAGGCAACAAAACGTTTTTTTGTAAATTTGCACAGTCACGTGTATTCAGAAAACCAGGAATTTTTAAATTTTATTCATCATAATTACATGGACATAACGGTATCTGAATGAAACTACATATATGACGTCATGGATCGGATTCATTGTTGATATTTTATACGCATAATTGTTGAGCATTACACAGAATGTGTTCAACATGTGACCGTGAGCTATGCACACTCGAAATCCGGTCATATTATGCTTTATTAGGCGGCTGATCGTACTGACATCATGGTTGCCATAGCAACGGACGTTGCAAGTGCACGTTTTACATTCACCTGGCACAGCTCTTCATTGCAGTATGTATGTCACGTTATGCTACACATGCGTGGTGTTTTTTTCTATTGAGAAATGTAAATTTGTGATAAAATTTGATCTAATTGTGCGGTATACTTTGAATTTACTACTACATTACTAGAATTTGAATTAGTCGCAAAAATTTCTTATATTTATATTATACGATCTATAAAAAATATTTTTTATAGGAAACGATCCTAAAAAAGATGAATGTGCACTTCACCTGAATAGCCGCCACTGATTTATACTTGTTAAACGCAAATATGTCAGATTTGAGATTACAGTAGGTGCCGGACGGATTACCGGCGCTGGAATACTAAACGTCGGATTGTAGAGGAGCTAAGCATTTACAGCCCTGTAGATAAACGCCGGATTACTGGAAGTGCCGGTCTACTGACGACCGGATTAGATTATGCTGTACTAATGAATACAAAAATTGTTATATAGTTCAGTCTCTATCATCTGAACTAATAAAAATCACGGCTTGTTCGGATTATTGAATTCCTATATTAAAAAAAAGACGGACAAGTACGAGCAGAACTCGCGCCCTGAGGGTTCCGTACCGTTATTTCTTAAAATTTAATTTGTCATGTAATAATTCTATATTTCTATATATATTCTATATCAGAAATTTATAGTTTTCGAATTTTTTTATTTACTATGCAACCTCCTTTCGTGCCAAGATTCTAGGTTAACAGGAAACATTAAAGGTTTTGATAAGTGAGTCACTGTAAAAAAAAATTTTTTTTTTGTGAAGTAACTACAAATTTACGGTTTTTGGATTTTTCTCTTTATTTAAATTTCATGATTCTAGGTCAACGGGAACTGGACAGTATCCTTGCGTTGACTTAGAAGTTTGATTTTTTCACAGCTCCAAGGGACTGCAAACCTGAGAATTTGATATTAATTTCAACTTGAAACCTCCACACGTTCCTGAGAAAATGGGTTTTGAGAGACAGACGGACAACAAAGTGATCCTATCGTCGTGACATGTTTCTATGGTGTTAAGTCAAAAACTTTAGTTGGGCAGATGTGTAAAAAAAAAATGTAATAAGGAAAACTGCTGTTAATTTTATATACAATACAATTCAGATTGTAAATCATTATATAAATAGCATATAACATAAAAGGTACGTGAGAATTATTTATTTATCAATTATGACGTACAATATATAAATAATTAGTTTGTTTACACTGACAGCGTAACGTCAAATTAAGGCGTCAATGATCTTTATTTAACTTAAATCGTCCGGAACACAACAAACATTTCCAGATCAACTAGTTTTGCCCATGTTTTTTTTTTTTTTGAAATTAAAAAACTTTATAAAATTATAACTATTTTCACTTTTAATAAACATTGCTCATTGGCATACGGAAAATATGAGTTTGAAGTTTCCCCTAGTGCTCACCTCAAACGCTCGCAACGATAAATTTGTAACTCCGCCTCCTTGCACATAGCCCATAAGGGTTCCTTTTTTCCTTTTTAGGTACGGAACCCTAAAAAACAGGTGTACTTATACGTATTAATAATGTACAGTAAACTACATAACATTCACTTGAAACAATTTTCAAATCCGCATTGTTTTGCGCTCAGATTACTGGACATAATTTAACATAGTTTCGGATTATAGGGACTGCACTGTAATCAGGTTTGATTTTGCTTCATAACGTTTATAGTCATCAGTACTTTGAGAACGATATTTTAATTTTTATATATAATTTATATAATACTTATAATTAGTTACATTAGTTGTGTACCCCAGGTAGTATCGTCAGGGTCGGCCTTGGACCAATTAATCTTAATCGGACCTCGTGCGTTAACATTTTTAAAAAATAATTCTAATATACCATCATGTTTGTTTTCATGCAAACTATAAAAACAAACTATAATTATAAATGTGTAAATTTACATAAATTTTAAAATATAATTTGTTGCTAGTCAAACGTACATTTTTTATGAGAATGCACAAAATTATATTTGAATGTAACAACAAACTAGTTTATTTGTTAAAATAAAAAGCACCGGAACCCCTACGACTCAACAACTATAATATACAAAGGTATCGAACTCATTTAACAGATAACAATTAAGAAACGGAGACATTATTTAGCTCCGTTTCTTTTTTCAGTAATCCAATCATGTATTTTCTTATACAGTTCTTGATTCGGTATCACTTGATCCATCGTTAAAGGTGATCGATTAAAAGGATCAGTTTGATCGCTCAAAAGATGTCTGAAAAAATGAAAATCAGTTTAGACGACATATTGAAAAACTATTTGCAATACTAAACCTTATCAACATAATACCGTGTTTACTAATACAATGACTACAATATTTAATGTATATAATAATTTTTCATGTGAAACGTCTAGTGGCGCGTTTGGTTGGGAGTAAAATAGCGCAACTGGCGCGACATTTTTTATGGGAGGATGTTACGTTTGTGTGCGTTGGATTAAACATGGCTTTAATTGCAGGCGACATCTAGATAAACAGGGCGAAATTTAGTTACTAGTTTAATTTTTTAGTTACTAGTATTGTTCGATGACAGCGCGTAACGCTTGCTGTGTGTGTTGTAATGTAACATGGATTTTGTTGATTGGGACATCTAACTGAGATTTATTAGTTACTAGAATAGTTACTTAAGTAACGCTGCTAGTAAATTAAAGTTTCAGTGTCCATAGGGCTTTAGGAAGCGTTCGTAGGGCTTAAAGAAGTGTCCATAGGGCGTCCATAGGGCTTTAGGAAGTATTTGTTGGGCTTTTTAACTTAAATTTGCATTTGGAAAGCTTAAATTTATGTTTCACATCTACCAGACGTCCCACGACGGCACCTAATTTTTTTTTTTTAATAGATCTTACCTAGCAATAGTAGTCCTGTCGACTGTTTGTTTTGAGCTTGGTAAAATTACTGGATCGAGCATTAAAGTCGACATGATAGGATCTAAGAAATCATCCGGTGCTTCCGATAATATCTCATCATCAGCCTGCTGCTTCGACGCTAGTTCCGAAACGCGGATTGAGACTTCTCTTAGACCACTAATCATAGTTCCACCACCAATTCGTGCTGGAAAAAATTCAGATAACTCATAAGTATATTGGATTTCCATTATTCACTAGTATCGGTACAATTTTTAATTTAATTGCGCTTATTTCATATTTCCAAGATCAAGATCGGGGATAATCAATGCAAAGTATTGGGATAGAGTTCTGAATAAATGTAACATTAATATTGGCACATTTACAACAAGCTGAATTTTTTGCGTCAGGACCTGTTCTAACTTTCGATGACCAATGTAATATGCCTGAATAGAATTTTAATTCTTTTCTCAGAACTCGAATTCTTCTTACTTATTCCAGCTTGATTTTGCAATAGTTCACGAAATAGCGATGGTACTGTTCGAATGCAAAAATAGGTAACTTTCCAATTATTAAAATAATTGAATGATTTTGACTGTTTTCAAATATTTCGATTCTTACTATTCCGTTCAGCTATACTGCTGTCGCTGTTTATAACAGAACAAAAATTGGAAAAGCACACATACCTAGAACGTCTTCTGCTAACGAAAACAATTGTGGACTGTATGAACGACCATCTTGAGAAATAGCTAAACAAAATGTATCATTCTGACCCAACGCCACATATATGCAGCAAATATCTAACACAGTATCTGCTGGTGAAAATACATAATCTTTTGGATTTTTTACCTGTAAAATAATAACATTTTTCGTTAAATAATATGTCGTATTCTTATTTTACAAATACTTTTACAGATACCTTAAAATTTTTTTTATTAGGACCAACGAGATTTAATAAAAAATAATTGAGCATGGCAGCTATTCTATCCGCCATTGTAGAATGAGTGAACACAGTCGGTGTAGTCGATGTGAGCATTTTGAGTGTATGAATGGTGTCTCGGCCCAAAATGTTATCGAAACGAGCCATCATACCTATGTGTTGCATTTCAGCCAAATTATTTTGACGTTCAGATGCAGGTAATTGTGACCATTCGTTATTATCCCTGTAATTTTGAAATTGAGAGTTATTTTTCAGAATAAACTTAAAATAAAAATAAAATTTACCTTGCTATTTCCATCGTGCGTAGCTGCGCCATATTAGATAATGCCTCATCTAATAAAAATACCGCGTCATTCATAAGTAAATTTATGAAACGAAGAAATAAAGGGGGTTGAATTGCTTCCATGTCAGCTTCTGCTTCCAAAGCCAAATCTCTGTAAATAATTTAAATCAAAAATTGTGATGGGATCTCCTGTAGTTTCGTTTTTTTTTTCAAAATATTCAGGTCTTTTGTGTAATACTTAGATGGGAGAAGAAGCTTCTATAACTTTTGTCTGTCCGTCTGAATTGGCATCAGTCGAAAACGGCAGGACCGATTTTGATTAAATTTGACAAAAATTCAATTGGCATTCAACTTTCAACATATAAGATACTTTTTTTCAATTAAAATAGGATTTCCGACTAAACTGGCATTAACGAGAGTACATAGGCAGATAAAATCGACATTATCGCAAGTAGTGTCGAAGAAGAAAGCCAGTATATAAAATATAAATAAATAAAATGAAATAAATAAGTACTTCAAATTCTGTTTGTGTTCTTCTATATCCCACAAATAATCCATTATTAAATACATTGGTCTACGATAGTTAAATTTCTGTTCGAATTGTACACTTTGGCCAGTCATTTCTATGCTTACAAAAACGTTTAAAACACATCTGACAAGCTAAAAAAGTTAAACGAGAATATATTAAAAATTGATTAAAGACACAATTTAATTTAATTAATAAATACCTGATCACGATGTGGATGCGTCAAAAACAACTTTTCTCTTTGGAAATATCCAACTTTAGCAAAATTACTTTGTTCTTGATCATTACTCTTTGGTAAAAGTGATTCGAGACATTCAGCTAGACGCGCTCTTAAATGAGGATTTTTCATTCTGTTTGGCGATCCCATAAATGTCAAAATCATCGTCAAAATTGGCGCTAATTTTTCATAGCCGTGTTCTTCTATTGTCATTGGTGTAAATCGTCGAAGAAAACTTAAGAAACCGACTATGTTTTCAATAATAAACTCTGGGATACACCTAAAAAATGATTATATTCATCAAAATAAAAAACAAAAAAGTAGATACTGTTTCCAATATTTTTTTAAGTATCTAAAAAGCAAATCAAACTGTACAATAAAATATAACGAGTTTATATTGTTCAGTTTATGAGTTTTTTTTAACTTATACTTTAACAAAGCTGAGTACGAGAATTTTAAAAAGTATTTTGGATCATGCAAGTCTGTCACGTGTCTCTCATGCTACAAAAAACAGTGGCTCAGACAAGAATAATTTGAACCATATATTATACAAGGCCTCTCGCATCGACAGAGGTTTGGTATCGATATCTTCCGCGGATACCTAAAACCGCACAGTGGAGAATTACTTTGAATGCAAATTTTAACTGTAATGACAGACAAAAGATAGTGTTCTTTAACAATCGAGTAAAAATAAATAAACAAACACGTACAAGTTTACGCGCTAAGCCAAAAAAAGCCTTTAGACAAGTTTTCACGCTTACATACATGCATGTTACTACCGGCGCTTGACCATTTCACGAGCTTTTTTATGAACCGGGGATAAGTGAAGCTGAAAATACAGTGGGCCTTGTGTACTGTTAAATCTATCTACCCACGGCATTTGTTTTTTCAAAAACATATACAGTACTAGCGGTCCCGCCCGGTTTCACCCGTCATCTGTCAAATTGAAAAACAAGATTTCAAGGCTCACTCTGATCCAGTCATTTTTTCCCAATGTTAATTTCCCTATGTGCACCTTACGTGTTTACATACTGTAGATAGTATTGTGTATCCACGATCGACTAGTTGGTCATCTCTGCTTTAAATCTACCAACCATATACTCAAGATGTATGCTTTTAGTTAACATAAAAAAAAAAAAACTCACCTAAGTGTATCCGGCACAGCATCTGGTAATGGAAATTCTACAGGAATGAAATTGAGCGGCGCATATGAATCTTTCGGTTGGACTTCGTTGTTATCGAAATGCAGACAGACTTGTGTAAGCCACATAGCTGTCGCAGCATGGAGATCCAGTACATCTTTAAGCATTTGCGGTTCCAATAAGGCAACACGAACTGACGTGTAACTGAAATTAAAGAATTACATAAATTACAAAAGTGTACAAGCACTAACTGTTTAATAACTTTTTAACTACCGGCGTCAAATTATAATTGAAAACTAGCGTGATTTGATCTAATCAAATAACACTTTTTATTATAATGTTATATTCAACAGACCATAATATTTGTATTCATTTTTCTATGTTCCACGATACATAAAATATACTTTTAAATGGTCAAAATTCACTTTTCAACATTTTCCAATATTTTTTTGTTTTGGGCATTGAAAGCAAATTTTGGAATGATGTTTGATATGCAAATATGAAGAGCCCTATTGTTTTTGGGGAAAATCGGCGCATGCGCAGAAGGGATATATGCTATAACGGTGTTTTTTATATAATAATCGTGTACGGTTTATTATTCTATTTATTTTTAAGTTTTGTAAAAAAATATTTTTCTAAACTGTAGTTTCGGAAATATTTTGTAAATAGAAAAAATCAGCTGTTTTTTTGTTTTGTAGATCTGTCCGAAGGAAATTAGCTAAGCGCTGTTACCCGCGTCACCGCACGCGTTAACAAATTTTATTTTCTTTATTATATGTCAAATGTCAATATTTTTGAAGTTGTAATGGTCCCGTCGCCCAATTGGCTAACATTTTTTTCTTCTAATAACGTTTATCACTCAAGGGCTTCAGAAAAATTCTTCAACAAATGTGTGAGAACCAATTTTTTAAAGATTATAATGAAACAGCTTGTGTTTGTAACTATTTTTTCGCATATCTAAAAGTTCTTGAGATTTTTGCTCAAATACATGTATGGGAGTGGTTTATAAAATCCAAACTGTTTCTACTAGAATATTGTGCATAACCAGAACATAAATAATAAATCTTACGTGGCCATTTCCTTTTCCATACGCTGCTTGATTTGCTCCATCATTTCCGGAACAGCGTTAGGCTCATTCATTGCATCATTAAATGCCCCCTGAATTCTCTGCATTCGCTATAATAACATTAAAAATATGTATAACATCTTTCGAATTTGCATTTAAAAAGACAATAAGAAAATTATTAATCTTCAAAATAGCAAACAGTTTGAAGGAACCTGAATTCATGAATTTTAAAATTAAATCGAACAGTTATTATAAGTCCGATTCACACTATAGTGCAGTGCCGGTCACGGTTCGCTCTTGGTCCAGTAAAATCTTACTGTATTCACACTATCATTCTGGGTTTGATCACGGTTCAATCTCGATTTGCAAGAAGTCTGATGTATTTCCTTTGCAATACATTTTACTTTATTTCATAAGTACAATTTTTCTAGTTGTCTGACAATGTCGTTCGATTTTTCAATTGAAGAATTAGCTGTTATAGCTATTCTTCTTGATGTACATACGGCAAACAACAAAAGAGTGAAACGCAAGACAACGAAGAGAAGAATGTGGGTGCATCCAAGCTTATTAGCGAGGAAAACAGAAGGCGAATACTACACCCTGTACCGTCATTTAATAGACGAATACTGCATTTGAAATGAAAACCTATTCATAAGTCAGGCAAAGTCCTATCACGCTCCAGCAAAATATTCTTCTAAACGGATCGGTGCCGGAGCGTGATTGGATCCGAGCTTGAGCGGTGCTAATAGTATGAATTCGCTCATTGTTTCTTGTGTAAGAATCGTTTACGCTATAGTGTGAATCGGGCCTAATGCAACCAAGGTCCATCGTCTATACTCTACATAATCTACCCAAGGTCAGTTTTAGGACAATTCGATCTATTTCGTCCAATCGGGGTCTACTTGGAACAGACCTAGAAGTAAATTGTGCAAACAACCGTGACTTATGTTCCAACCTCTCTGCGAATGGTAATATTATCGTCAGTGTGGCGCAGTAACTCAAAAATAGATACAAACTGTTTCGTTTTAGCTAGTGCGCAAGACTGTGACGATAATATTACTGGTCGCAGAGAGATTGGAACAGAGCTTATTTAGTCCACTAATTGATTGTAGACTTTTAACAAAGGAATATCGTCTGACTTTTCTATAGCGTGAAAACAGCTTTTTAAGATGGTTTGACATGTAAGTTTTACTGTAAATCACTAAAAACAACTGTCATTTAAAATTTAAAACGTAAAATAGAATATGTCAATCAACGATAATTGGTAGGTACTGTTGTTAGGAAACTTACCTGATTAAGTTGTATCAATTCCTCATAACACACACGAAAACCTAAATCCAACGTTCTATGAGTAATATAAAAACATTCACTAATGAAATTGAACGTTTTAGCAGAATTTCTCTTTATACTGTTATCGGATTCATCCGTATCCAAAGGTAATAAACATGTCATCGATGACATTCCTTCCATGTGAACACATTTTGAACTGATTTCGCTATCCTGAAGTAAAATACGCAAAAAAAATGACATAACAACAGACCTTATAAGAAATCCAGGCTATGTTCCGATATGCACTGCGACCACTGTACAGTGTGACGTCAATATAGTATACTGTGAACACGTTCCTTTATAGACAGTTATACTGATTACTATGTAAAACGGAACGCAATCCCGTATACTGTCAGCCGCAATTTTTGAAATTTTGACGCAGCGTTCAAATGAGTGTAATAAAGTTTTCTAGTTCATTAAAAAAAACTGTTGTTGAAGTACTGTCAAATTAAAAATATCTTAATTAATATTAATTGTAAATTGAATTTATAATATAATAAAAGTAAATAGTTTTTCATTAAAAAGAATATGTTTTAATGTCTAATAAGGTTATTTTTTGCAATTCTTCCATTGTTTTAGTTATTAATTCAAACTAATTACAGAACTTTATAATTTTTGTGATTAAACTGTAGATTGTTTATGAGACGTTAGTTACTCGAGTGGTTTTGACAGATCACGTGATCAAAGTACTGCGAGTACCTTACCTCGAAAACGCCAGTGCTCACAGTAGAATATGCCGGCGATTTATGACGTCATATATTTTCCTAGGGTACTGCGGCAGTATACTGGCAGTCCATAACGGAACGAATTTTTCTACAGTGATAGCACTGTGCAGTGCTCACAGTGCATATCGGAACATACCCCAAATCAAAATACCAACCTCCACTGCGCAGTATGTCGGATCGACTTTCAAAATTTTGTCACTTAGTTTAGAACAAAATGGCGAACACAACTTTGCCGTAAGCGAACATAAATTTAAAAAGAATCCGTCACCAATCACGTTTGGATTTACATCAATAGGCATGAATGTGTTTCCTATTTTTCCACGATCTGTATTCAACTGTAAACATTTTCCAATCCAACGCAGTGTACGTTCCTTTATATTTGTTGAACATTTCAATAAATTTAAAATAATCTGTTGTAAATTTGAAGTCAACGTGCTTGTGGCCATCCATAAATTCGATTGAAGTGCCTCATTTCCCTAAAATGTTGTTAAAAAATAGTAAGCCAGTTATTTCTGGGAAAATTTTGTTAAAAATTCCTAGATCGCTTTTGCCTAAAAATGTAAGTAGGTATCGTTTTTCTTTTGAAATTATTGACATGATAACGTCTTATAAATTGATGAAACACCAGCTGCACGCACGAAAAAGTGTAACGTTCCGAAAAGTGTAACGTTCCGCCTGACCCTGTGCGTGCAAGCGAGAGCGCAGTAATGTATTATTAAATATGATATTCGAGCGGAATACGTTATCACGTAAAACTATCATCTGTAAACCGACTTTACAGACAACCAATTTTTTTTTTGCTTGGACAAATTTAATTTTCACACATTGTGCTTATAGGGTTTATCATGATATGTCTACGGCCATGGGGCTTATATAAACAGAAACATTCACTTTGAAATGACCGTAATATATCTGTCTGATAATGGCAACTTTATTGTGGCTAAAAGTTTTGAAGGTGCGATTCACCTATTTGTTAAGTTTGTTAAGCACGAAAAAAATGATGAACTGTTTTTTATTTTATTAAGTCAACATTATATACATACCGCGTCCATTGGTTTCGTAAAATAGATATATGTATCGTGTCGATTTTCTGGTAAAATTGATAATGAAAGTAAAGCTCCGATTACACTGTTTCTAAAGGCAGCGCCTGTGTTTAATTTAGGCTCAATATGATTAAGAAAAACTGAAGCCAAGTCTTCATTAGTAGTGAAAACATCTAATGCTTGAAATACATACATTCTCACATTCATTAAATCACATTTTCTAACTTCTGAGGACAACTTTTTTAATAACGGATCTAAAATTATTTCTAAGCTAACGTCGTCATCTGCAAAAAAAAAGTAAATATAAAAATAGGTAAACTTAAAACAAGCGTATATACTTCATTCAGTTTTTAGTTACCTTCATCTTTTTTATATTCAGTAACTAAATCGCAAAAAAAGGTTTTATATGAATATTCTACATTTTGGACAATTGTAAGTAGCTGATCATACAAATCTTGGCCGTCAAACAGTTCAGGCTGTTTTAAAGATGTCACAACATTTCGCATTATAAGCTCCTTCATTTTTGTGGTCACAATAGGGTCACGGACGTTGTGTGTTATTAATTTATTATAGCTATCAAACAAGTAAATTAACACTTCCTTTTGACAGACATCTATATCTACATTATCAACTTTCTTAGGGAGTAAGTAATCACTTGGTTCAGGCAATATAATTCGTTCAAAAAGCGCTTGCTCTAATGTCTCCAAATCAATCCAGTCTTGAGGTGATAAGCTTATTGATAAATCCTCTAGGAAAATCAACTGATTTTTGTTCGATACATTTGCATTTTTGTTTAATGTTATGTTAAAAATGTCCTCTATGACATTGTTTATTCGCAAATTTTCTGCTGCTTTTTGGGTTATTGTCGGAGACAATGGCAATGAGTTTGCGTTATTTTCTGTAGGTCTGTTTGGCTCATTGTTGTCAGAGAAAAGACCCACAAAAGGATTATTTTGGTTTGATGACATTTCACTATTTTTTGCTCTCTATTTTTTTAAAATATGTATCTAAAAGAAAAGGTACAGGCATGTAAAGAAAATTTTAGGTTATATACCTACAAAAGATTTGAAATTAAAGTTATATATTATTATACCATACTTTTGAGTTTTCAATACACGAAAGAAGAGATAAACAATAGCAAAATATTAACAGCATTTTAAAATAGTCATACTTTTAAAGTAAAAACCACTTAACATTTATTCTAATTCTGCCACTTTTGACAAGTTGGCATCAGAATGACAACTATAAGTATAAACGACGTGAGGTTGGCAAGAAGAGATAATTTTTTGACAAGTTTATTTGTAGCGAAATTTCAAACTTGTTTATTCGAACGCCCACCTGTCACAACGTTTTCGTTGCAATTTGTAACATGAAAATTACTTCATTATTTGAGAATTACATAGAATATTTTATAAATTGCTTTTAATGAAATGTGGGTTGATAAATGCTGAAACAATTTGCTATGTTGAATGAGTAACCTAATTTCCTAAGTGAGTATTGCAAAATTGAATAATAAATCAATATTTAATTAATTAGGTGATTGATTATTTTTTTCACACTCTATTTTGCATTTATTTTTAGCATAAAATGCTGAACGCGAACTGTAGAAATCAGGGACAGCCAGCAAACCCAGTTAATAATATGGCAACAAGAAATTACGTTTCGTGTATCAAAATCAATGGAGTTCCAATTTTACC
Source organism: Xanthostigma xanthostigma (assembly GCA_963575645.1). Taxonomy (NCBI): domain Eukaryota; kingdom Metazoa; phylum Arthropoda; class Insecta; order Raphidioptera; family Raphidiidae; genus Xanthostigma; species Xanthostigma xanthostigma. The sequence continues at coordinate 30,189,790 of OY754469.1, read as the reverse complement.
GCCTGTTGTAAGTATTGTTTTAATACATTTTCGAGAAATTTAAAAATAGTATCTTTTAGTTAAGAAGTGTTCTTAAATCGTATATTTATAAAATATTAATCAAATAATTTTGGTAGATAGGCAGAGATGTTTCTTAGGATAAAGTTATTCTTAATTATTTCAAAACAAAAAACTATTTCCTAACAGATGACAACTGAGCGGCGAACTGAAATGAATTATTACAAGCAACTGGCCATTGAAGTTGAAAATCGCATCAAGCAATTAGAAAAAGATATAGTAAAGGAAAATGTCTTAAAGACAATAAATGTGGATTCTGAATCGAGTGTTACTTTGCAATTGCAAGCGGATGAAATTAATCAAATAAAAAATGATGATATTTTGCATTTATTACCAGATAACTCAAACAATCCAACGCGTGTGCCTTTAGAAAAACTTTCAAATTACGTGCCTTCTTCTGACTCTAGAACTGATGTGCCTGTAATTAATTTATCATGCGTAGAATGTAACAGTCCTGAAACTGATGAAATACCAACATTGAACTTACCTCACCTAAACAAATACATATCGCTTCGATCCAAATTTACTAATAAAAACATTGAAAGTGAAAAAAATCAATTTGACAGTGAAATTGCTAAAGTTAATGAATTAATAGTAGATTTAACTAATAAAGATAATGTAGATTTTGGAGAAACAGAAAATGAACATGAAAAGTTTAAGGAGATCGATGATCACGAAACAAACACTGTTGAAAAGGAAAATCAAAAAAATAAAAGTAATGAAGTTTTATTGTCTAATGAAGACGGCAATAAAAAAAGTAAACTTTGTGATGAAGAAGAAGAAAGACCCTGTAGACTGATTCGTCAGAATTCTTATACTTTAGATTCACCGAGCCCGATGTTATTAGCACAGTTACAACAATCGGCAAGCACAAAAACTGATTTTGAAGATTCAGAAAATACATCAATTGAAACATGTTCAACTGATCAAAAAAGGCGTTCTTGTTGGGATTTAACTAATGCTAAGAAGAAGTGGTCATCGATAGAAAATGATATCGGCAATGTCTATGCATCAGCAACGAAACAGAAAAATGCTATTAAAAGAACGCCTATTAAACACGGGAGTTCATTTTGTTGCTCATTGGAAAAACCATCTGATAGTGTAACTGTTGACATTTTGAAAATGAAAAAACAACATAAATTAACTCCTAGTAAGATTCGGAATTCGAGTGCAAAAATGAATAGTAGATCTGTTCAACGAAATAATAGAAGTAATAAAGAAATCATAAATAAAACCCCTCATAAAGAAGTACAAAAGTCTATTGAAATGAGAAATGTAGATTTGGAAATCATAGGGACTCCTATGTTACCAAATAAACCTGAAACTGAAGAAATTAATGTTCATAAAGATTTAGAATTTCAAAGCAACAGTTTGAATTTATCGGCTGTGCAAGATTTACATTTAGATATTTCTGAACAAATTTCTAATAAAGATTTAAGTACAGACAGTGACATACAAATAACGTTTCAGAATATAAATATTTTGCCTGTAAATGATCTTAAATCAAATTCGTCCAGTAAGCAAGAAAAAACATCAAACGGCAGTAGTTTAAAAAATTTGAAGACTCTAGAAAGGACAAATGAAAATCAACTGACGCATAATTCAGCCGCAATGACAAATGAAAACTGTATATCTCAAGAACAAACGCAGCGAATACAAGTGAAACCTCAGGAAAATATAAAAAAAATGTTAGCTATACAAACTGAGCATTCTAAACAGATGACCGAGTTAATAGTAAAACAAAAAAAGGAACAAGAAGACCTTATTCGTATGTTCAATGAGCGACAGGAAGCTTTGATTACACAAATGTGCGATAGTTTCCCAGATCTACTGGCAGTACCTGATTTTGATAACCAAAGTAACAACACTGAAAAGTACATAAAGACTGACATTCCTGAAAGAGACCCAAATACAAGTGATACAAAATTGGACGGTGTGAATAAGAATCAGCAACATTCTCAATTAATCAGTGATGCATGTTTGTTTTCCAATAGAACAGATAATGACTTCGACGAGACACTTTCAGGCAGAACTTCAAGTCAGACGCTTTATTATGCCTCGAACGATTCTCCGTCAACTTTACGTGATCTAACTGAAACTCCTGAAACATATGTACAGGCAAGATCTGATAATAATCAACCGCAGCAGGGTATGTACTGATCATTACGCCATTTAAATTAGTAACAACATTAATTTACTATACCTATTTATTTATTTCTTTTTAAATCATATTTTGCCTGTAATTTTTTATTGTGTTTAAATAAAGAAATATTATCTTTATCGTTATTATTATTAGAAAGTAATAAACAAGATGTTATTTGCACGTGTTTAGTTTCAAGTTTCTGTGTTTTATATCTGTACATTGATCGAAATATTTTATTTACAGAACCGAATCAGAATTTAAACAATCACAGAAATACTGAAATCGTAACGCAGGACAACTTTCAACAGTATAGAAATAATAATGATCCAAAGAATAACTATTTGAATGAAAATAACAATCAAATTGTTGTATACAGACGTCAAATTTCACCTACAAACTATTCAGAACATATATTTAGTAAGGAAAATAATCGCGGTAATCCGGAATGTCAAAACGCTCTCTTAATAATGCATTTGAGCAATGTTAATACAAATCAAGGACATCATTTAATGTCGCCAAACTTAAGCGAGTTGACTTTGAATAACAGAGATCATGCACATAGCATGACCTTGGATAACACAGTGTTTCAAAGAAAGGAGTGTCCTGCTAGCCGAGAACTCTTTCCTCAAAACAAATGCAAATTGCGGCATTATAACATGGAAATGGTATTTTCATTAATTTTTTCACAATCAAGTTTAAGCACACTGAATTCAGTGTTTCGTGCAAGCTTTTTTCAATGACACCGGCTAATCTTTTGTACGCAGTTCCCATTTAACGAGTTTTTTTTTTCAAATATGAACATCATCAAAAAGAACGTGGAGGCAAAGTTTGGTTGAAGAACAATTTGAAATGAAGATTTACCGATGTTTCGGTTGTGGCTAACATTTTCAAAAATTTATTTTCATCTTCACGGCCTCAGGGCTAGTTGAAGGTTGGTAAATTCTTTTTATCTAAATACCACCCTTCGACTAGGCTGAGACTCTGAAGATGAAAAAAAAAGTCATAACGTTGGGCACAAGCGAAACATCAGTAAAGCTTCTTTTAAAATTGTTCCTCAACCAAACATATAATATTTGATGGAACAACAGTATATTACACCACAAGGGCCGAAAGTTTGATATCTTACCCTGCGCGCCATGATGTCTTAGGCCGAGGACATCATGACGCGCAGTGCAAGGTATCAAACTTTCGGCCATACCTCAGTCATAAGTACGTTTATTAAATACATGAATTAATTAATTACTTATTAATTACTTAAAAACACAGATATTCCAAGCAAGCAGCTTTGAGGTTATACGTAAAAACATGCTAAACTATTAGCTAAAATGTAATAGGCTTGCTATGGAAACGACATCTAAACAACAGTTGATAGGTTGTTTTTGCTTTACTACTGCCCGAACGTACATACTTCCCGCATCAGTGCGTGTAACCCCACCAATGCGTAAATGTTAGACTTTCTGCCTTAAAGTATGTACTTTCGATCGAGGTATGAAGAAAAACTTTTTGCATACAACAAAAAGAACGTTAATAATTGCTATAAAAAACATTTATAAATGCAACATTATTCCTGGCCTCACCACACTTACGTGATTTATTAAATCAATAAAGTATTGCGTATTAATAATCTCTTTGACTATAAGACGTGTTTGTATTGCACGAATTTGAAAATATGGGATATTTCTGAAATCGCGAGGTGACTATACGTTGAGTTATTGAGTAGCACCGGGTGTCACTGGCCCTATTTTTCCCATACACTATATTATTTCAATTGAGCGAATTTTCAAAACGTGGTAACGTATAAGTATCGCGTTATAAGAAAAACGAATTGTCTGCACGATACACGTTTTTAACCTGCATATAATGGGAAATATTTTTTTAGGTTTGTGCGGCAATTGTTATTCAGTCAGCGATTCGTGGATATTTAGTTCGGAGATTGCTGAAAACAGAACTTGTTCAGAGATGTTACCAAATTGTAAAAGATACTTACGCTTGTGCTCAAGGGATACATGAAGAAGATAAAAATTCTATAAAACTCGCCGATCTTGAATTGCATGAAAGATTATTACACCAGGTTTGTTCTAAAAAAAATTTTATTCATGCACTAGAAAAATCGTATACTTAATTTCTGTTTCTCGTTTTCAGATAGCTACAGCAATTCATAATATTTACGAGATATTTTTCGAAACTTCCTCAACAGAAAAATTAAATATAATAGCATTGGACAGACAACGAATTAAAGAACGATTACGTAGACCGCCTAGTAATAGAATATCTCCTTCGTTGACAACGGCAACACAACGTTTCCTAGAGAGAAAACGGCAAAGGTTTGCTTTGATAAATTGGATGTTCAATATTGAACAGAAATGAACAGGCAATTATTTTTTTTTTTTTTCAGAAATTCGTCTTCATCATCAGTTACGCCCGTTTCGACAAGATGTTGTAGTGCTAGAAGTTTAACAGAAAGCAGCTGCAGATCACGGACCAAATCAGTTGGATCCCGACCAGGTATTATTACTGTTTTCAATTCATTATATTCATCTTGTCTCTTAATAGTTTGTCACTATATTGTCATACTAATGGATTAATCTTTGATTTTTATGAAAAAATTGCTTTCTCTCTTAGATTCACTTACGTTACTGTCGGTTTTGACTAAAATCCTTATTTAATCAGAGAATAACTGAGTACAATACGCGCCACGAATCTAAAATGCTCGGAAGTTAGATGCGAATGCGGGCTTGCGCTTGTACAGTCTGTTGAAAAACTACAAACTTGCAACTCAACAAAACTAAAATAACAATAAAACTTGACAATAGCGTACTCGACTGTACTTTAAAGCAGGAAAGCGACGAGTAACAAAGGCAACGAGCGATCACGGCCAATCACCGACGAGCGCACGTTCCGCGCAGGTAGCTGGGAGGTGGTGGGTGTCTCAACGGCTCTAAAGTGTGCCTTTGCGACGCTGTTTGTGACTAACTTCCGAACCTATTAGATCCGTGGCGCGTATTATAAAAAGCATCTAAAGTTTGGGTACCAGTTGTTGATAACGTACCTAGTTTATTCAAATTCGGCCCAGCCGTTTTTCAAATACAAATAGACGGGCAAAAATTCTAAAAACACGTTTAGTCATCTAAATTAAAATATCACACAAAATATTCGAAAACTTCATAACTAAATTATAGATACAGGTCCTGTTATAATATTATTCATATTATGAGTTTATTAAAATTCGATAATTTAAAGGCGTGTCATGATTAAACAAATTTGCTTAAAATTATTTTTCTAATTTACTCAAGTGATTCAGTATTATGCAGTAAAGTTTGACGATTCAAAACAAGTACATTACAACTTCGATAATCCGGACACATTGTTCCAGCAACTACCATATTAGCAAGATATCTGGAGTAGTGAATTATTTTTTATTTGTTTTTATTCTGCTTTGTTTTGTCAGATCACTAGATGTAAAGATAAATGAAACAACTAAAGATGTTTTGCAAGAACTTTTTTTATTTAAACTAAACACATTAAAGAATCTAAAAAGCACATTCAACGTCCTATTATGTGCATGTAATGTAATACTGAACAATTAATACTCAAAGAAACTATTCCACATATAGGCGTAATAAAATAAAAAAAAAAAAAAATTCACTCCATCTTATTGCTCATTGAGGTCGTAAAAACAGCTGCCGCCTTTATTGTGTTCACTGGTTTTAACTTGTTTTATGAAATATGTACATATTACGCATTTTTTATGTCTGAACTACAGACGTAAAATTTTTTAAATGTCCGGTTAACAGAAGAACCGAATTACTGGAGTGTCCAAGTTACTGAGTGTCGGGACTATAGAAGTTGTAATGTAATCATAACCCGTAAAAAACCAAGAGTAAACACCAATTATTTTGTTACTCTACAAATTGAAAACTGTTCAGTGTAAACATGATTATAGTAGTTTATCTGTTAATTTTTTTTTGACAATTTGTTGCACTTTCAGATTCCGGTAACAGTTCTGTTCAAAAAAATATGCACCGTAGTTCAAGTCAGACCAGAAAACCTTGGCGGTGAATAGAAATTTATGCTTGACATTTGTCATTTCGGACCAAAAAATCTGTTTGCAACGCTTTTTTATTACTGACATATTTTATAACTTCAAATTTTTATTATAAGGTTTATAGGTATTTTATGCAAAACATTTTTATAAATTTTGACAAATGATAGATAATAATATAGTTATACAAATAGAATGCTTAAGAATAATATACATGACATTCTTCTGTGATATAATTTTAACTGCCAAACATAATTTTGTGTACTTTTAGAGCCTTAAATATTATTCTGCATTGCTTGTATGCATTAACCGAGTCATAAAATTGTATATACTAAAAGTCATTTGGCCTTAGTTTTTCCCAGCAATTTTAAATATACTCCATATACAGTCGGATTATGTTTTCAACACTATACATTTTCAATCGATTTTACTCATGTATTTTGGAGTTTTTAATCACTACTTCTCATGCAGAGTGTCCTCTCCAACGCTGCTCAGCCAATGGAAAAATACGTTCGATAACCTTTCACCTTAAATTAATTAAGGTTTTTTTCTAATTGGTCTATGAGTGCCACGAATTGAGGATGAAGGAGAAGTTGAAATAACATGAGCCGATTAGAAAGTGGCTTCGATTTGATGCACATCACACATAGAATGTGCTACTGTGCACGGCGAACTCGTTTAAACCAATAATAATTGAGCAAACGGTTCGTCCTGTACATCAGCGCTATTTGTGTCAAAAAAATGAACTGTTAGGCGGACCAGTTTTTGTGGACGGAAAAATCATGAAAAGACCCTTGTCGTTTGAACTTCTTTATATCTATATTTCGTACCCACCATATTGAAAATACATGAGTTGTACTGTAATCTGATTTATTGTTGTATGCTATATTCATAGGTTCAAAAGTAGAATTATTGTGAACTAGTGTTGGGAATTTAATCTGTATATAGTTATAATATAAGCAAAATATCATTCATTGATTGACTGACTGACTCATTGCGATTGACTTGAAATTTGGCATAGTTACTCCCAGAGGCTACTCTTTTCTTGACGTAGACACCCATTAAAAAAACAGTTGTGTGGTTTTAAGAAACCACGACGCAAGTGAAACTTTTATTGGATTGTAGGCGTTGGATTGTAGACACTTATCCATCACGATTAATTATAAACAACAATATTTACATGAATACACGAATAAAAACATGTAAACACTGTACAGCACTTGCCCGCATGACAGACTGACCATGTGTTATACATACTACACGGTCAGCTGATGCTAACCATGGGCGCCGTCATATTGGCCTTGGCTGCTCTACCGAGCGCCTACTCCGAGCGCCTTTCACTTTACCCCTACTCCGCGGCCGCCTGTAATGCGACATGCAACAGACGGCCAGAAAAATTCGGGGCAATAGAATAAAAGTTTCACTTTAAAAACGAATTTCATGCAAATCTTATCCAAAACGGATTTATACCTACCATCACATAATATTTGCAGAGAAAGAGAGAGAGGGATAGATAGTATATGTGATGGTAGGTGAAAATTTCCGTTTTGGATAGGAATGGCATAAAATTCGTTCTTAGTGAGTGTTTACATCGAGAAAGGAGTAACTATGCCAAATAATGGGAACGCATCCGCGTTTTGTTTCAATCGCGTGCGAAGCCGCAGGTAACGGCTCGTGTAGGTATATAAAATAAGTCTTTACAATAGCTCTTAAATTTTCCAAACTACTATTAAATCAGAATTGTCCGTTGTAATTAGAATTCTGTTTTTCAACAAACAGATTTAGTATTAAAATAAAATCAGCTCTGATTGTGCACTTGGTTCTGTTGTCAAAACATCACGTTTAAAATAAACTTTTACTCATGAGGGGAGGTTATCACTTCTAAGAGTACTACCCAATGCCTACAGTATTGCATTCAAACAGTTTGAAGAATTTAAAAATTTGATCAACAAACACGTAGTTCTAACTATTCAAAAAGTTCTGCGGTGCTAACAAACACCTCAGAATTGATAGAACCAGTTCAGAACTGCACCAACAAAATACATCTAGTATGTATGAACTTTTTTGTTCCACTGTGTAGAAGTGGTCGTTTAGCCGTCCAGATAAAACGCGCTAATAACGTATGAAATAAATAAATAGCACATCTGTAATTTAGAACCTATCTTCCTGTTTTTTAGCCAAAGTATGATTATTATTTTATTGCTTTGTATGATTTTATATTCTGATGTATTTTTATATTTTAAATTAAAATCTCACAGTGTTGTGCAATCAGATCAATGTTGTGTTTATATGTGATGAAATCAACCTAAATAACAAAAAAACTCGGGTCGCAGTACGAAACTCTGCCGACAATATAGTGTACAAGCGGCTCGGTACGTGCTTCGCTACGTATAAAGTGAAATAATAAAAAAATTTAATTGGAACATCAAATTCATTTATTCAAACAAAAAAATATTTTATTAATTGCTAGCTATTTTAAAATATACATGTGCGTATATGTGTGTATGGAAATATATATGACTGCATACGTCAATATATATAAAAATGTCATTAAATAATTCATTTTTAAATCGACGTGCTTCCATCTGTTACAAAAGAATAAAACACCCGTATGCACACAATATGTTTTTTCAAATAAAGAAACACACATACATACATGTAATTCACTTCACAGTTCAAAACTTACCGTTTGTGTAAATGCGTTTGACAATTTAATTCAAAAAAAGCCTGTAAACGGTATGAAACACTGACGGCTCGCTAAAAAACTGAGAAAAGTACACGCACACATATACATAGTACATTTGAACAATTCAAGACTCTCCGTTTGTATGAATGCACTCAACAATATGTTTAAAAATATAAACACAAAGCAATAATTATCGCTGACAATTTGCTTTAATCGAAGCACGTCCAAAATGAAATGACCGCAGGAATGACATAACAACATGCTTGTACTGTCAACACTGAAAAAAGTTTCAATTTGACAGCAAAATTCCCATTAACAAAATGATCCGCCATTTATTGAATTCATTTGTTACAAAAAATGTGATAAATGAAGAACCGCTCGACCGATTTTGTGCAAACTTCACATAAACCATCTACTAAATAGTCCGAACAAAGCCTAAACATTTGGTTTGGATAGGTGAGCCCGTTCTTGAGTTATAAAATTACAACGAAAAGTGGCATTGATTTTTATAGATATAGATTTGCTAATACAGGCAGTGTGGCTTTGTTATGTGAATTTAGCCCTTTTGTTTTTGAACAAAATAAATATTTTAACCCCTTAATACATCCCTTAAAATAATATTTTTTTTTCTTAATTTCAATATTACTATCAGTTTACTCAATTAAATTCACCCTTCACTAAGTAAATCCATATCTACAAACTAACGTTTTCATTAAATGTTTAAGTCCGGTCCTATCGGGCCGATTTTAATAAAATATTGGCAGCACATTTTTATCTTTACTGATGGGTTAAATTTCAATTTTGAAACGATTCGGATAGTTTTTTCGGTATTTTTGGGCCCAAAAATATTTTACAGCCCCTTAAACCCACACTTAAAGTAGTCCGATTGGGCCCATTTTAAATAGGCTTCGTACGGTGATGGATTCCAACATGTGGTCCAAATTTAGTTAAAATCAATTACCCCCTTCGAAAGTTATAGCCCGTACACACTCAACGTAGGTCCCGCTATCCGACCGATGCCAATAGTGTAAGGCGTGCCTTATAGCAAATACACTAAAAATAAATCATTTCAAATATAACACTGTAGAGTAGTATTATTTAAAGAAGACACCGGCGCCATACATCCACACATACCGTATTATTGGCCGAGTGCAGAGTATAGAGTGGGGACAACTGAATTGATCGCAGTGTGAACTGTGGACTAAATGAGCAATAAATCATGTAACGGTTATAGACTATGATTTCATGTGGCCGCCAGATGTCGTTTTCGTCGCGGTTTAAAACGATAATAAGGCCTAGTTTATATGAGAGGCGTTCAACGCGCGTTGGCCCAACGCGCGTTTACAGTTTCTATACAATTGTATAGGACTGTTTATATGATAACGCGCGTTCAACGCGCCACCAACGCGCGTTATCATATAAACAGTCCTATACAATTGTATAGAAACTGTAAACGCGCGTTGGGCTAACGCGCGTTGAACGCCTCTCATATAAACTAGGCCTAAGGCAGTTCAATCCTGCTCTATTGCTCGCTAGCGACGCTAGTAAAATAATGTTCTCTGACAAATAACATGAACCAATTAAAATGTCTGACACAATTTTAAATGGTTCATGTTATTTGTCAGAGAACATTATTTTAGCGTTTTGGTTGAAGTTTTTAAGCTATCCAATTAAAACAAACAGTATCTATAAATTTTTACATGTCGTCAAAACGACATCTTTCGGAAAATTTAGAGGAAAAACGCCCCAAAATCAAGAAAAGTCATAGAGGAAATAGGTGTCAGACTAGGCTTAATGAAGCCATATACAAAGTTTGGGGAGAGTATGTGTCAGTAAAATTTTTGCTGACAGGCACTCTGACTAAAAACAAGTCGATGTTTTGTTTTCAAATTACACTTAGTAAAAGCATAGATAAACGTATTATACTTAGGAAGATTGGTAACCTAGTTAACCAAAATGAGACCACTTTTATATAGTAAACCTCTTACGTTTCATGCCCCTGGCCCACAAACTGAATGTTGTTTTGTGCTTCCACCTACATTATGGTTAAACTAAAAGTTCAGATAATCTTAAAGCTACCTCTATACTGATCCTAATTACTCGCTCAATGGTTTATAAATTGTTAAAAACCATCAATTTATTATTTTTTTTTTGACGTATGTGATAAATGATAATTTACAGTTTTCCGTGACGACAGTTCCCAGTTTTTTTCAAACCATAGAAACGCCACGTAAACAACGGCACTTAATTTTCTAAATAAATGTAAAAAACCAAATATAATTCAAAATTTTTGAATTTTCAAATTTGATTTTGAATAGTCGTGGTAACGTTTTTTTTAGTCTGTTTCACAGTTTAATCAAAATCATGGACACGAATTCATTTTAATAATTTAGGGCAATTCATTATTCGTCAAAGATCTTTTCAATTTTAAGAATACTGACATATTAAAGGTAATCTGTAAAAACTTAATCCCGGTGAATTTCGTCTACAATTTTTACAGTTAACGTAACTGCACGAATTACTAATACAAGCCATTATTGAAAAATTCTCGGAAATGAAATAAGAAATAATTTTTTGACACAATTTATAAACGTATCGACAGAATTTTTTCAAATCATACATAAGGCTGTTTATATTTTAAAACCATGAATACGAATTTAAAAAAAAAAATAGTCGAACATTCTCTTTATTATATTTCTTGACTATAGATACCAAAATAAATATCATCTCTGAAAAATCTTTAAAAAAAAATTCATCTGTCAGGCCGTTAAATAATTAATCATATATTTTTTCAACTACAGATTTTAACAAATTTATAACATGTAATACAGGGTGCATTTTTCGTCCACTTTGGTTATGTATTCTACTCTACAATTGTGAATGACATATTATTTTCTAGCATCGAAGATCATGTCAATTATTTTATTACGGGAGAAGTACAGTGTCCTTATAAGCATCTAATTAATTAAGATAATAAAAATAATTTAAAATGAAATACGTAATCTTATTTCTTGAATTTATATTTTTGTTCGGATTTTTTTGACTCATCAGAACTTTGTTTAAAAATAAAATTTTAATTAAAGTTATTCATTTACTTATGTCAAAAGAAAAATATTTAAAAGCCCAATAATAATGTCACCGCGGGATATTGTACAATACAGTCGAATGACGTAAGAGGATCTTTGAAGAACAAATGTAATTATGATGCTAGTCACTAGAGGACCAAATTGCCAGAACAATTCACTACGGAAAACATAATAATATGTAGTTATGATGCTAGTCACCAGACGGCCGAACCATTATCAGCACAATTCACTACGAAAACTCTACATATTCTACACTCGCAGATTAAAAAAATTTAGCTTATGATGCTCGTCAATAGGTGGCCACCTAGCGGCGAGCATCATAAGTGGTCTCATTTTAGTTACCTACGTTACCTATCTTCCTATAATACGTTTATCTATGGTAAAAGTTCACCCCTCGCTTCGACCCCCTCAGACACTTATCAACCTTAAATTTTCAAATTGGAAGGGGAGGTTTGTAACATCGCTTTTGATTCCGTTGCCTAGTTAGGGAGTTAATGATATTTGAAATTATCACGAAGTCAGACACTACACACATGTAAGCCATGACGTGTAAGCCATGAACTGACGTCATATTGGTTCATGCGGCAGATATCGATCCACCGCTATGCTCGAGCTGGTTCTCCTGGTTATGACTTTGTGGAAATTATACATGAGAAGTTCCTACCAGAGAATCCCACTTTCTGCCGCTCGTCGTTATTGAGATAAAATTATTTAGCCTTACATAGATTCTCTTACAGTCATCGTTAAAATATAAAAATAAAGATATAATTAATCTTTATTTATCAATAAACATTTTTTTTCTTACTCATATCGAGTTATGATTGGTCAATTTTTATTTTTTTATGTTACATCTAAACAACTTACAGATATTGCGTCCCGAAAAAAAAAATGGTTTATGGGGAAAACAGGATTGTGAACAAAATTTTCAAAACCTGTTGTGTTGAAAGTAATATGTGTTAGTAATTATTGTACAATCATCTAGGTGACGTTCATAGAGAATAGTGATTATGTTCTAATTAATTATCAATCACATATGATCAAATTCGCGCAATGAAAAAATACACGTTATAGAGCGTGCAATGTATTAGTACCTAGATGTGTGAATTCAAAAATGTTTTCAAAAATTGCCTAATTAATAAAAAAACAATTTATTGCGCATAATCTATTAAATACATATTTAGTAACAAAAATGTATATTATTCTTCCGTTTCTTCTAATGTTTCCATATCTACTACACCTTTTCTTGATCGTTTCGGTCCTTTGGAAGGTACTAATTGTTCCGCAGTGCGTTTGCGCAATTCTGTTACGTCTTCTGCGTCGTTCGTGGCCCATTCTAACACAAGCCTTCTTCCATACAAGTGAGTACTTTGAGACAGTGCTTGAAAAGCACGCTTTAAAATACAAATAATAATAATTATATTAACACAAGACATATCAGATAGTTTTATTTCATTTCAAAATGATGGCCACTACTAGAGTACTAAGCATTACCAAAATTATGTTTGTGTGATGAGTAAAGGGTGCTAATACTAAAAAATCTTAGAGAGCAAAATTTATTTTAAAAAAAGTGTAAAATGAAATTAATTATTCAGTTCAATAAACAAAAAGAAAAAAAATTCGTTAAAAATTATTTTGGAATAATTTTTCTTTTAGATTTCTAATTTAAAACAATATGACTCCAAATTTCTTTAATATGTATAATCCTTTAATTAACTGCTTTCTTTTTTACAAATGCTTAAAAGGAAGACTCTAGCACTTACAGCCCCTTCTCCTTCGTTACATGAATTGTCTAAACTAGAGATGCCATGAATATTCGGCTACTATTCGGTATTCGGCCTATTCGGCTACTTTTTTTAATATTCGGTATTCGGCCGAATGTTGCGTACTATTCGGCCGAATACCGAATATCAAATCATGGGGAAAAACGCACATATTACTCAAAAATATGCGATTTTTTTCTTAAATAGTATTATTTTGTAAAGCTTTTAGTGACCAAACAGTGATATTTTTTAGTAATAAGGACTATTAATAACACAATTTGATGTAACAATGAACAAATAATGCGTGTCGTGACATGGTCTAGTTGCGCAAATGAAACAAATACGCCCGCAGCGTTGCTACCGCACGCTCTGTAATGGGACAAGTCATAACCTGTCACCCGCGAAATGTACAAATAATTAGCCGAATATTCGGCGCTTCGTCCGAGAACATGGCCGAATATTCGGTATTCGGCAAAATCACTATTCGTGGCATCACTAGTCTAAACCATGGAAAATTTATTATGATAAATAATCATTTGATTGGATTTAAAAAAACACTTTGAAAATTACCTTTGCATCACTTTTAGTGTAATAATCAATGAAAGCAAAACCTCTATGAGTATCGGCACCGATAGCCATCTTCTTGGGTAAGCGTAATGCTTTAATTTCTCCAAACGTCCTATAAAAATAAATAATTATTTACTTGGCGCTACTTATAATTAATTGGATAAGACTAAACGCTGGCGTAGATACTGGCCCGACATGGGCGGGAGAGAGAGATTCGTTTCTGTTTTCGTTTTGAAGATATTATAAATATTCATGACTTGGTTTATTATTTTCACATGTCGTTTTGATCAGTCCCATAAAAAATTCAAACATTTAAGAAACATGTTCCTTTTATTTTTGCCCAGTATTAATGTAAGTCCGATTACTGAATACTATGGGCTATGTGCAAGTGGGTGGAACTAGGCAGTTTCCAAATGGCGCGCTCACGGTAGCAAAATGAGAAAACTATGGTTTACCACGTCAATTCAAATCTTTGATTAACGTCTGATTAGAACTCTTCAATAAATAAAATTATCGACCAATTTTATATAAATAAATAATAAATAAATAAATAAATAAATAAAATAAATAATAAATAAATAAAATATTTTGTTAATATATTGTCTGAAAAATTGGTCGATAATTTTATTTATTACCACGTCTATGTTAATCCCATTGCCAATACGATTCAAATCAATATTTTAATAAAACAAAGTGAGGAGAAATATTTATTAACAGTTCAATAATATTATAAGTGAATTAGTTTATGGATTTGGGGTTAAATTAATTTCCATTGTTATCCATAAGGTAGGCGATGTTTGTTGATCTTTCTTAAAGATTTTGAAAAAAAAAAAACTAAACTAAACGTTTCTCGAAATAGTGGGTTCTGTCACATCACATGTCATTTATATTTCCAGAATGTGAAAAAGTCACACATAAAGTAATATTTGAATTAAAAAATTAAGGAATCTTTAGTTACAAATATCAAAAGAGTTTAATTAATCACTAACAATAGGTCATATGCATGAGACTCCAAATTGGTTTAAATTTGTATTTCGAAATATATTTTAGTTCCTGATCATATCGTAATGGTTATTTTATAAATATAATCACTGAAAAAAATGCAAATAATAAAAAATAAATACGCGCTATTTTCGAATTTTCAAAACGCAGCGTGACGTCAGAGTATATATCAACAACAGTTTCCATGACGACTGTGTCGTCTCACAGTAAGATTATGTCAGTATTTAGAGAAAACAACAAATAAACTTCATTTAGAACATTGACAATTTGACATCAAGGTTGACATGCATCATATATCATGACGTCACATAAGCCCGCCAACATGGCCGATTGTTTAACCCATATATGCGCATTGGGTCGTTTTCGTGCCCCTGGTACCAACTTACTTTTAACAATCCTAGCTCGTAAGAACATGTACTATTCTAAGTTTTTGCTCCATCGGTGATGAAAATAGTTCTGCGCATATATGGGTTAAACTGTCAATTTTTGAGTGTGAAATTTAATAATTTTTTTCTTATGATAATATTACATTTTTAAATGATTATCAATTTTTTCTCGTATTATGGTTGACTAAATAATCTATTAAAAATATAAAAAAAATACATGCATATGACCTATTGTCTGCATAAACAATTTATCTTTTTTTCTCTTCAGTGTATAATTCAATCTGCAACTATTTTCAAACACAACGTTCTGTCAGTTAGCGCCATAGGGCACATAGTTCATACCACGAAGTCTATAGCTAGGAGACCTAGCTTCCTATACTTGGTGTGTTTCGAGATGGACTGTTTTCTGGCGCACGCGAGATGGCGTTGTTCTTTCCACCTATTCTCGTCATAGTTACCAAAGTTGTTTAACTTCACAGACACTACACACATGTAAGCCATGAACATGTGTGCGTTACTCAGTAGGTGACGCCATATTACTTCATGCGACAGATATCAGTCCACCGCTATGCTCGAACTGGTTTTCCTGATTATGACTTCGTGGAAATAATAATAGTAATAAAAAAACAAACAAACAAACAAAAAACTTACTTGAATAAATCTTGTACTTCTGTTTTATTCGCTTGAAACGGAATATTTCGCACAACAATTTTCGTTCCCGTTTGTGGTGTAATTTCTGAACTTTTTTTAGCTGTCTTGACAACATCAGATCTAAAAAGAAATCAATTATTAATAATGCATTGTTATAAATTACATTTGAAGGGTACACGGGAAGAAGGCGATTTGTCAGTAAAAATTCGAAATTAATTTTTTTATGCCATCTTGTTGCCAAAAGTCGTACCTTTCTCTGTTGGTGTATTCATTTTAGACAAGAATACGCTAGGTTAAAAGTTATAAGCGTTGAAAGAAATGCATCAGCAAGTAAATGGTACGATTTTAAACACTTAAAAATGCTCTCCTGCACAATTTACATTTTTTGACAAACCGCCTTCTTCCCGTGTACCCTTCATTTTTAATGATCGGTTTAGTCTATGGTTAGACCGAGTCCGGTTATCAACGCAGTATTCAATGAAAAGTTAATTGAAAATTGGTTGAAAGGTTAGAGTTCTATCTGTCATAAATCGTTTATCGTAAAAATTTTGTCTTCAAAATTACTAAAATATTTTTCTATGCAGTGTGAAATAATTCATTTTTCACCTGCCAATATAAAATAAGTTTCGTTCGGCTCTGCACTCAGCGCTGTTTTGTGTACATTTTGAAAATCAAAAATATCTGATGTAATTTAAAATGTATACTTACTGTAATGTTCTTTCAGATCGTTTTAATTCAAGCGTTTTTCCATCAAGAATACTTGACTGCAACGTTATCAGCGCTTTTTCTGCACTTTCCTTGTGTAAATACCTTATGAAACCATAGCCCATTGATAATGTATTACCAGGATTCTTTGAATCTTTTTTTGTAGCGACTGTAGCATAGCTCAATTTGCCACATCTCTCAAAGTGCTGCAAAAAATATTATATTTCTATTAAATAAAATCTCGATAATTTCATTAATAATAAAGAAAATATGAAATGCATTATCTAATAAAAGGTTATAGAAGAGGAATTTTTGACTATATTTTTACAACTTTGCATAATTTAAATGCCGCTTTCGAGAGTGTTTTGTTTTCTCATACATAGCCTGTCTTTCAAACTGTTCCGTTTTTCGCCGTCACGGGCGCTGTTAGTTCTATAAGTAAGTAAAGTTAGTAAATTTGGATGTAAAGGGTAATCTCTGAAACTACTAATCCGATTTTAATTTTTTTTTTCACTAACATTTACAATGGACCTTCCGGGTGGGCATAGGATATATATTAAAAAATAAAAGTCCTTTTCGTGGAGTGCAATTTGGAACGTAACTAATGAGAAAACGGTGGTAATCTACAAATTCGGGCGAAGCCAAGCCGCGCCGCTAGTATTCTATATACTAATAAAGATTGTTTTACACTCACTTTACGCAGACTTTCTTCTGTTGTGGAAAACTTTAAATTCTTAACAAAAAGAGTCGTGTCAGGCTCGGGTTCTTCTTGTTCCTCCTCTTGAATATTATTAGACTTCTCAGTTTTTGATGAATCACTAACTGATTCGTTGTTTGTTTTAATTGGTTTCTCTCTTGTTTTCTGTTCTTTTGATACGTCATTTGATTTCTCCGTTGTAGTTGTAAACGGAGTTTTGAAAGAATTATCTGGTGCCCATTCAAGGTACAGTGGCAAATATTTAAATTTTGAATATGCTAGCTTTTTAAATGCTTGACGAGCTTCTGACGGATCACTAAACTCAATCAAAGCTGAAAATAATTATAAATGAAGAATTAATGTTATTATTTTAAGAGAACGTTTATGACGATCTAATAATGCTTTTGATAAACCTGCAACAATGTCTTGTTACATACAAATCGCAATGTTTTTTTTTTTTTTTTTTTGTAAAAACATTTGAAACATATTTACGCACTTGCAGTTGTGGATAGTTTCGGTTTTTTAACTTCCTGCCATTGAAAACTTAAAAAAAAAATGTTGGTTTCAGCCCGATTTTCGAAAATCGAGTTTTCGTCAGATCTCAGTTTTTGGGGTTCTAGAATTTGTGTGTGTAAACAAATTTTTGTCATACAATACTTCAACCGATCGGATTTTCGAAAGGGTTTATTGAGACTTAGATCTGATTAGATTTTGATGTTAATCGGTCACATAGTTGTAAAGTTATTCAAAGAATAAAATATTTTCTCATATTTTTGTCAAATAACTCCTTATCTACTTGTCTGATTCGTCTCAAAATTTTATCAGATTGAAGTCTTGAATAGCTCTTTCAATTGCCGAAAGATTTACTGAAATTTGTTGATTAGTTTGAAAATAATAATAATAATCGACTTTATTTAGGGTCATGATAAAATTACTGCACGACAAAATTAGTAAAGATTTTATGAGTTCTGTTCAACTCTCATCCACACTGGAAGCTGTGACGCAAGCAAAATGACACAGACAGAGCAATGGTCTGTGTTTGAGGGTGAGGGTGGAGAATAATTTTCAAATTAAATAGTAAAAACATAGATAATAATTTTTTCACACTCGATGGCAAGTTACAGGGTCGGCCTGCAGGATCAACTGTTGTTCAGATTTTTGTTGCAGAATCTCACACTATAGTATAAAATTAGAACGTATTTAACATATAGCGGGAAGTTTTAGGGTTAGACCACAGGTCAACTGGTTTCCACATTTTTTTTGAGAAACAAACTTTATATAATTCAATCTATATTCAAGGATTTATGTTACCTGTAATTCCTGAAGGAGGTAAAATTACTCTGCCCAGCATACCATACGGTCGAAATAATTTAACAATTTCAGAAGACGTAGTTTCTGCTGGTAAATTCTTCGCTATTATAACTGTTTTTGATCTTTGTTTTGCAGGCTGACAAAAGAAAGGAGACACATTAATATAATTCAAAATGAATAGCTCGCAAGAAAATAAAATTTCACAAAAGTGACGGTTTACCTGATTAAATGCATCCAAACATACACCGCTGTCTTCTAAAAATGATTTTACGTTTTGTACAAGTTGAGTTTCACCAAGAGCTAATCTGACAGCAGCTGAAGTTTTATTAGAATTATCCAATTGGTCCGTTTCAGTTCCTAAAACCCTTGCCTTGCTAGTACCGTAAGTACTGGCAACTGCTTCAGCTACTGCATTATGTCCCAAAAATAATGTATTCCAGTTGTGCGAAGATCCAGCTTGTTTCTTTTGAGCCAATTCCTTTTTTTCTTTGTAATTTAAATTTTCCGTATCTACATCGTCTTCTTTTTTTGCTTTGCCCGGAAGTAAGTGAAGGATACGGCCGTTAAACACTGTACCATCTAATTCACTATATGCCTTGACTGCATGTTCTGGCATTAAAAATACAATTGTACCAAAACCTTTAATCTGTCGAGAATCTTTATCAATTGGCATATCTACTTCTGTTATTGGTCCTGCAAATAAATCAGATGTATCAGATACATTAGACCTAATGAATAAAAAAAAAGTTTTTTTTTTCTTAAAATTCACTAGGAAGTGCTTAAGTTTGAACAATTAACATATTCACATAAATTTAATATTTCTTTGTAAATTTTGAGAAAAAAATAATTGCTCAATTTTAATCATGAGCTGACGTATACATGAAGAGATTTCATTTTGAACAGTTGTATAGAAATGTCAGTTGCTTATAACGCCAATAGGTCATATGCATAAAACTCCAAATTGATTAAAATTTTTATTTCGAAATATATTTTAGTTCTTGATCATAACGTAATGGTTATTTTATTAATCTAATCACTGAAAAAAATACAAATAATAAAAAAGAAATGTAGAAAATAAGCGCTACTTTCGAATTTTCAAAACGCATCGTGACGTCAGAGTATATATCAACAACAGTTTTCATGACGACTGTGTCGTCTCACAGTAAGATTATGTCAGTATTTAGAGAAAACAACAAATAAACTTCATTTAGAACATTGACAATTTGACATCAAGGTAGGCATGCATCGTATATCATGACGTCACATAAGCCCGCGAACATGGCCGATTGTTTAAACTGTCTATTTTTGAATGTGGAATTTAATATTTTTTTTCTTATGATAATATTACATTTTTAAATGATTATCAATTTTTTCCGTATTATGGTTGACTAAATAATCTATTAAAAATATAAAAAAAAATCATGCATATGACCTATCGGATATAACGTATTTTGTATGGACCCGAGGCCATGGTAATAATTGATATATACTGGCTATAAAATGGAAATGTAATGTGGTTTCACATAACTGGAAAAAAACTACAAAATAAGTTTATGATTACCATATTTTCCAAATAGTTCTTGAACGTCTTCCTCTGTAGTACAGTACGCTAAATTCCTGAAAAATATACGACCTGATTCGGCTATATCTTCTTCATTTTTTAAACCTTCTTCTTGTGTAACCCATTTCTTTTTCTTTATGTCATTAGGAATTTGTTGAGAAATAATATTTTCTACTACGTTTTTATCTGAAGTGTGTTTTCGTACCGATATTCTCTTACCCGCTGGAAAGTTGAATAAAAATTCATAATTATATTTTTGCATGACCCCCCCTATAAAATAACTGCTTTTCATGCTTGTAGAACACATTTTGCACTAGTGCATAAAGTAAAACATAAGAAGTGCGAAAAGTAGTCGTACTATCATTTCCATAGTAAATGCATGCAAAATCCAAGGTAGTCTACAATATTGGAAATGAACTAGTTTAAAATCGAACTGTGAAAAATTATGTGAAAATCAGTTATTTTATACAGGGCACATGCAAAAAATACTTTATGTATGTCGTGCGCGATGATATTATGACTCTTGTGACTGTTAAAACATGGTTAAAACTCGCTGTTTTATCATATCATATTCACCATAATATTATATGTTATCACGCACTATAAACATAACCTAAAAAAACGCTGACTTATGAACAGACAAAGATATATATATATATATATTTAACAATGCCCAAATGGCTTCAGGGGAATACTCTATGTAGCAAACAAAACTTTTTTGAAGGTGTACACACTGAGATTACGGATACGAACAATTTATCTCGTTGTAGATCCTCATAGCTTTAAGATCCTATATAAGCTCAGAACTCCGTCCTTGGTTAACATACATAATGAAAACTGTTAGTATAATAGGATTACATCTTAACATTGCGTTCGGTATAAAATGCGTTTATAATATTATTTGTTTCGAATGTGACAACATTTAAAAAATAGATCATATTTAGAGACAGGCAGTGCTGTGGGCAGTGATAAACAAGTTTACAGGAAATTCAACAAAGACGCTCGATAACTATGGTCATTAGCGTCTTAATTACATGAAATTATTAAATGACATCGCGAAACACTCGTGAGCAGAGGTGGGGTTCGACCCTCTACAGTTTGATCCAAAGGCACGCACGCTAATCGTTACACAATATCCTGTGTGCATTCAAAATGTGTACTCAGTTACTTACATTAGTTATACCAAGTTATAGTAGAATAGATTGTTAAGCGTAAAAGCAGTGCTATGCAGGAGGGAAAGCACTGAACTTATCGAGTATCGATTTATCGGAAAATATTATATATATTGTTGAAAAATTTGTATATTGCCAAAATACTTACATAGAAACGTTCTATCTTTAACTAATGCTTTATTAACTTCTTTTTCAGTTCGAAATCCAACATAAGCGATGCCTTTCATTTTCCGCGGTAATCTGACTGTTTTTGGTTTAATGGGATCGAAGAAATGTCTAACATCTTTTTTTTTGCAATCAATTGGTAAACCGAGAACCTTTGAAAAACACAGATTTTTAATAATTTTTCAAACATTATACTAAACGTATGGCTTTATAAGAATACCTTAACGTCAAATAATTTGACAGGTTGCTTAACTTTCTTCTCCATTCTCTGTCTTGGTTTCGATGGTGGCAGTTCCACTTCATTTTCACTACTTTTCTTTGTCATAAGCGATTTCATGTACTAAAAATTAAAACAAAATTACTTTGTCATTTAAAAAAATATATATAAAAAAATATAATAGCATCGATTAAAGTATTATAATACTTTTTTCAATGATAATAGCTATTTCTAATAGTCACCTCTAAATCTGAAATGCCTTTATTGGCGATTTTATCTTTTTGTTCAGAATCACTGTCAAGATCATCTGATTCAGATTCACTTTCAATTTCATTATCTACTTCTTGAGGTTCAGTTTTAGTGTTTTCGGATTTTTTTAAATCTTCCTCAAATTTACTGAAATCTATATCATTACTCCAAATATTTTTTCCACTTTTAAGGTGCAGTTCCATGAATTCTTTAAACTCGGGGTCATTTTGCATCTAAAAAGAAGTGAATTAATTACACTAATCAAATAATTACCTGCTTGAAAAAATAAATAACGACTAAAAACCTTTTCTAGAATTTCTTTCCTTTTCGCTTCTTTCTTGCTAATGACTTCATCATTCTTTGTTCCTTCCTCTTTACAATCTTCATTTTGTTTTTTATTTCTTTGCTTATAAGCTGTACTATCAGGTGCATATTTACTCCAAGCCTTCGGTTTATTTGAATCGCCCAAATTTGCACAAAGTTTGACACTAATTCGATTTGTATTTATGCATGTATTATGGAAATAATCAATAGCTGCTTGCGCTTGTTCTGGTGTTCGATAGCCGATAAATCCGAAATGTCTGAATTTCCCATCTTTTGTATATTTTAACTGCACATCTGTGATTTCTCCTTTTTCTTCAAAAACAGAACGGAATTTTTGTTCTGTTATCTACAAAAATATGTAACAAAAAACAAGTTAAAATAAACTACTATATTTATAAGTTTATATTATTATGAACTTACATTTTTTGGTAGATTTTCTATAATTAAACGCGACATGACTTCAAATATAATATTTTTCACGTGTTATGACAAAATTTTAGAGGTTATTACTTTTTAGGTTATTCCTCCATTGACATTTGTCAAAGGAATGGATTTTGACTTTGACGTTTATGAATGCTCTGAACGCTCTGAAGTTGACCATTAAAAAGTGAGCAGAGCCATAGAGATTAGCAGAGCAGATATGTTATCCAGAGGTTTTTGTAAATAGATTAGAAAGATATTATTTTATTAATGATACGTGACAATTTAATTTTTTTTCGTTAACGTATACCTTTAATTTATTAAAAATGAACTTGACTTTAAAATTTATAATAATATTAAGTGCTATTTTAACTATTTCGCAATTTGCATTTAGCAGAGAGGGTGATGATGCTGAGGGAAAAAAATCAAACCAAACACTTGTAAAGACTGAAAATAATTACTCAGAAGGAGGTGCAATAAAACAATCAGATAATAATTTAAGAATAAATAATTCAATTTCAGATAAACCAAGTGATTCTTCCATAAAAAGTGAAAGTGATTCAAACAAGCAATCCAATATTGATACAAATAAAGAATCGAACAGTAAGCATCATTCAACTATTCCAAGGAAAGGTGTTGATTTCACAGACGTAACCAAGGAAATCAATTCATCTAGCGAAAATGTCGCAAATGATTCTACCTCAAGCCTTCCTGATGTTAAAAATATATCTGTGATAGCCTCTAGCACCACTACCACACCGATAAATGTTATAACCATGAAAACGCATAGACTAAAGCCGACGGCAACTGTGGGAGATGACGAACCGTATGCTCCATCACATTTTGCTCCACCAAAACAAAAGGTTCAAGTAGAACCTCACACTATACAGCCCAAGAAAAGTCAAGAAGGACCTCCTATAGCACAGTCTAAAAAAAGCCAAGAAGAACCTCCCGCATTACAGTCTAAACAAAATCAAGAAGAGCCTCTTACAGAACAATCCAAGAAAGATCTTAAAAATAGTTCACGCCCTACTTCTACGCAGATTCCTATTAATCAGACAGCCAGACAAAAACTCTTAGTCGTAAATCCAAACCATCGTGAAGATCAAAATGCCGATTATATAGTGCCTGTTGTTATAACAATGCTTGTTGTACCATTAATGATTGCGTTAACGGTATACGCTTACAGGCACGGTTCTGATTGGTGGGACCGTAGACATTATAGACGGATGGATTTTTTGATCGAAGGAATGTATAATAATTAAAATCGGTATCCATTTCGTCCAGAATTTTAAACATCTCTATATTTACGCCTATTGATTAGAATTTCACTAGTCAACAAAAAAATAATATTTTACTTGAAAGTAATAACGCGATAAATGCTCATATTAATTTAATTTGTAAACAAGCTAATATAATTCAGATATATTTTAATCATGTTTTCAGTTGGTCGGACCAGTATCACTAAAAAATCAAGGTGACCACAAAAGTCGGGGAAAAATAAGAACATATTTTCCGCATGCTGAGTCAGTTGCGACGTATTAGCAGACGCATTAGTAGTCTCCCTTCAGACTGGACCTTTCGACTATTTAATAGAACTGGATAGCTAGTTGCACTTCCTTTTCTCATAGTAGTGATGTAAAATGATCATTGACAACACCTCTCAACTTTTTCGGTACGTTAGGCGTCAACCTACGTACCAAAGAAGCGGGAGTTATAAAATTGTGTAGTCCATTTTTCTGTATGAAATGCCACATGTGGATATTTTGGTTACTGCTTTGTTGTAATTGAGTATTTTTTGAAAATTCGATTTACTTTAAAATTTATGTGGGTTGTAAGCTAAACTTTAGTGATTTTGAAAACTGCATCTATCAATGACAATAACTTGACGTTCCAAAATTTGACATAATGTTCTCTTACATTAAAAAAAAACACTAAATTTACCAACCACTGTTTACATGGCGTCTCCATAGTAATGCCATTATATTTAAAAGCTTTAGTCAGCTTGGCTGCGACTGGAACATCGTGTCGCTAGAGGTCAGGACAACAAGTGTGAAGCTAGCGTTGCTGGTCTATTTCTATGAAACTGTTCTAAATTTAACTTATTACAGAGAACAATCTGGGAAAATTATGTTGTATGTAGGTATTGGAAAAGTGGGAAATCTTTGAAATTTGTGATCACCTTGAAAATACATTGCTAATGTTTAACAGCAATATAAAATAAGTTCATTTAGAACGTACATGAGATGAAAAATTCATGACGAAATATAATTGAGCCCTTTCTTGGGAAAATTAATGCAAAAAAGAAAATGAAATTTAAAAGTCTGAAGATGTCTTAACTTTTCTACTTTAGTCTTCCAATATTGTATATGTGGATATTATTACTTTTAAGTATGAAGCTCTATAAAAAAAATAGGTTTATATCATTAGCTAAAAATATGTGCCTCTAACTTTTTTTTGTGAAAATTTCTTTTTGCAAATATTTTTGTAATATATAGAAATCAATCGTCCATAGAATTGAGTAGTAAAACGCATTGGAATATTGCTCCAGAAACAAAAAAAATAAGTTAAATTAAGTGTCGTTTCGGAAACTTTTTTCGGTATACGAACTGTCTCGGCCAGGCGACAGTTAACGTGGCTATCTTTGTTTTTAGTGAACAAAGAAAGTGAGTTGAATGGGAAAAGAATTACAGAATTTTGTGATCATTAATATTGCACCGAGAAAATAATTGAATTTTGACGCCCTGTGAAGTTATTTAGAAAATACTGAAAAAATCTACGTTCTCTAGAGTATTTTTAAAGTTAAGTCAAAAAGGCAAAACCATAGCGAATGGACTACAAAAAAAATTATTCCACGTGCCGCATTCTTATATCTCAATGAAATTGCAAGAAAAACGAAATGAAAGCGGAGGTGGTGGATGACTTTTTTAAAAACAGTTTATCATGATTGGGAGCTTCAACTGATCATTCCTCCGTTGGCCTTTGATGCCCGTCCACACAGCCTTTACTCAAAAAAAACAAAATTTTCTCCAGATAATGTAAATAAGCACACAATTCTGCACTACTTTGCCATTTAACTGACTTAATTAACCAACGTCGTCTAGAGTTTCCTGGTCATTACTACATGAAATATTATAATATGGATTATTCTGGGCGTTTGAAATCATTTTTCTTTTTTAGAAAAATAGCGCTAATATAAATAATATGCTTGCCATAACTTTTAAGGGTAAAAAAATCAAAAAGATAAGATTAATGAAAACTATAAAAAAATACCTATTGCATTTATTTTTTTCAATGTGCATTTTTATAAATGTAGGTATATAATCTAATCAATCTGCATTTGTTTAGAAAATAATTTAGTAGTTTGTTCTAAAGTAGTAAATTAAGATAAAATAATGATTAATCTTAATTTGTAATCTGTCAAGCTGACCATATCACAAAGCAGGTTTAGATAGATTAATTTAATAATTAATTGATCTAAAAAATTGAACTTTCTTATGGCGTTTTCGGCATCGCGAATTGCCTCAGGGCAGGTCAGGCCTAATGGGTTACTATATTGGTTAAGTAAACAATAAACAAATTTCTTTAACCAGTAGTAACCCATTCGGCCTGACCTGCCCCGGGGCAGTTATCGATGCTGATAACGCCATTAGTAACTTTGGTGACAATAATTGAAATATTATCGCTCCAAAGTAGACGAAAATTTTGTGACAATGCAAAAATGTTATCTATTTATAATTTGCAGCTCTATCATTTGCTGCCCTTAAAAATTCACGAACCTACGTTTATTTCAAAAGAGGGGTTTAAACAGTTTAATTTAATAATAATTAATCTATCAAATCGAACAGTGTCGGACTGACTAACGCCAACTGAAAAACTAAAATAATGTGATAATGCGAGAATGTGCAAACATTTTAAATGGTATATAATTTGCTATTCCTAAAAATTCGTAATTTGACGCATAAGCGTAGTAAAGCGTATTGAGAAAGCTGACACTAAAATTTAGGAGTTAATGAAATGTGTAATTACTAAATAGAAATTCAGTGAAAGTGTAACTTCATTGCTAAATCCCCGCCTTCAAAACAAGTAAAATAAAATTTACTATTCAAACTTAAATCAATGGTAATTGGTTAAAAGAAATAGATTTTTTTGAAAATTGTTTTAAATTTTAACCAAAACCCAATAAATATATTAGAAGAAGAGCCAGTATCATATTTCGAGTAGTCATTACAAAACTTTAGGTATTGAATCTTGTACACTTGCTGAACAACGAATGTCAATTGTAGCAGTCCCCTGCAGCGGGGGTATACTATCCCAAAATGTTTCGAAAATCGACTATTGCATATACCGCTAAACTAGCGGTATGTGTTCTATTGTCGCTTTGCGCTTCAGAGCTGACTTTCGTTTATACAAGAAGTTATATCCAGGTTAATTTGCACGAAATACATTCAAGTGGCTTTTTAAAAAGAGGAGATTCTGTTCTATAAAACGGAACCATTTTTAAATTTATTCAGGTTCATAATTAGTCCTAAAATTGTAATTGAAAATCTCGAATAGCAGTTGTCGATTGGTCTGTACGTATACCTACGCCACAGCTCTACAGATCGCAATTTTGGTCGGATCGCCTTGGTTTATATTTTATTCACTTTGTTTACTATCAGAGTAGAACCGTATTTAAATTTATTGAAATGCGTTCGGTAATTTAATTTTTATAAACAGTTTTTATTTAATTATTTTTTGACAGCTAATAGTTAAATTACCATAAAACAAGTGCTACACTTCTATACCATAATAACACCAGCACATCTAGCAAGCTTCGTGGCGTAATGGCTATGGCATTAGATCTGCAAAGGCAAGGTCCTGGGTTCGATTTCTTCCGGAATAATTGATTTTTATTTATTTTTCTATTCCATTTTATTCCACTTGATATTTATATTTTATATTATTTAAACTTTTTTTTTTTATTTTTTCAAACTTAAAAAAATATTTTTTCAATTTTTAATTATTAATTTCTTTAAATTTTTAAATCTTTTTAAATATTTTTTCAATTGTTTTTTTTATCATGCAGTGGAAAACTTGCGGTATGTGCACTTTTGGTTTTGCCAACGATTTTTTTTGACGTGATAACGTCTTATAAATTGATGAAACACCAGCTGCACGCACGAAAAAGTGTAACGCCGTAACGTTCCGCCTGACCCTGCGCGTGCAAGCGAGAGCGCAGTATAAGCGATAGAGAAGCACGATCGGCCCAAGTTTGACAACTACTAAAATTTAGGTTATGTATTGTTAAATATGATATTCGAGTGGAATACGTTATCACGTAAAACTATCGTCCGTAAACCGACTTTACAGACAACCAATTTTTTTGTACTGAAGATCAGTAAAAAAAAATTAGGTAGCTGACAAGCATGCGTTGATTAATTTTTGGATGTGACTTTTCGTTTGCATGGTTAAGTAATATGCTTTTACATCCAATAATCATTAACCAAAGCATACTTATCAGCTACCTAATTTATTTTTGACAGATCTTTAGAACAAAAAAACAGCTGATTTTACTTTCAAAATATGTTGGGATAGTATACCCCGGCCGCAGGGGACTGTCAGAATTGATTTTCATTGTTTAGCAGGTATACAAAATTCAATACCTACATTTTGAAATGACTACTCGAAATCTATTGTTGGTTCTTGGTGTATGTTTAATTGATTTCTTTAACGCATACTTCTAGTGCCTTAGAAAAAAATGTGATACGAAAAGCAAGTAAAAAATATTAATGAACAGGAATACATGTTGTTAATGTTAAAAAGTACCTGTATCATTTGTTTAAAAATATATTTTGTATTCATACATACATTTATTAATAAATATATTATAATACGACTTATGTAATTTTTATTCCAACCAACAATTACATAATAATATAAGATTGAACAAATAAAACAACTTTTAAAAATAGCTGACAGGTACATCAATACACAAAAACAATACAATAATTTCTTTCATATTGTACCGGATGTGTAATTTCACAGCGCACTTAACTCATGGACGGTAGACTCGTGTTTTCAATATTTTTTTTTTAATTAGTATGATTAACAAATACTAAATAAATTCAAAGATCGTAATTGACTGAAATTTTAGTCTTATTTCTAGTAACATGAATTATTCTATCTCTTCGATGACGTAATTCATTACATGTTAAACGTGCTCAAATAATGGATTTGAAAACAAAAAAATACAGTAAACTACCTAAATTGGTATTTTCTTTTTTTCTTAGAAAGTTCGGTACTCAATAATTTATTGTATTCTTACTGTTCCGCTTATTGCGCTCCGTAATTACAAATCCGATTTTAAATGTAACGTGAAAGAAATGACTGTAAATAAAACGTATGCAAAGTACGAATGAAAGTTTTAATGTCCAAAATTAGTTTTCAATTTTCAGACATACTTGCAACATTTTATTTAATTAAACCAATACATATTTACAAGTAGTATTTAGAAACATTCATTCGAAATGATTTTTGAGTTTCATTTAGCTACTTTTAACAGTCACTATATTAGTTCACATGCAATCTTCCAGTTATAATATGGGATTAATTTAATTGAAGTATGGTAAAATTGTATACCCAATACAATTAAATACTTGTGCAGGTGGCTGAAAAAATGTTTTAAAAAGGACCGATATTTCAACCAATTTCAACACACTAATATAGTAAACATGATATAAATGCAAAATTTCCGATTATTTGCAGACATGTTTTGTGCTATTTAATGCCAGTCATTAAGTTAATTGAAAATTTCAAAGTACATATAATTGATCATTGCTTTGATTATAAGTATTTCGCTACAGTACCAAATAAATAAATTGTTCTTCAACTTACAGTTGACCAGAGTTTTGTCTCTAGGATTATTACTGCCAAATAGGAGTGGATTTGACGGCAAACTTGCACTACCCAGATCCCTATTTTAAATTTTAACCCTATGATTGATGATGGCGCTGCTCAACTGTTGTGAGATTTGTCTGATTACGAACTATGCTTAGCCCAATGTACGGAACAATTTTCAGGGGTGTGTGTGTGAAAAAAAAACTAAGTTAAAGAAACGAAAAGAATGTTTTATTTAATTTTTATCGAGACTATTGTGGACACCTTAATCCGTACATTAGGATAGGTATAGTTCGTAACCAGACAAATCTTACTAAACACAGTTGAGCAGCGCCATCATCATTAATAAGGTCAAAATCTGAAGTAGGGACCCGTATTCTGCAAGATTGCCGATTTGGCTACTGTTACCACATAGAAGAATTCTTTAATTAACGTCGATAATTCTATTTATTGTTACTACATAGACTTCAAAGTTACTTTCGCCGTTTATAGATTTACAGTATAATTAAATGCATCTGTTTTTATTTTTTCGTTGAATGTGAGATTACGAAAATCCGCTTTGAACTTAAGAATAGTCAAGATTATCGAAACGCTATTATTCCCTCATATGCCGTTATCGTGGCGAAATATAAATTGTATTTTCAAATTGCTAATAATAAATAACGGATTAGTACTATGTATTTCTATAAAACATAAACTGAAAACCACACCGTAATTAATCATTTTAATTAACGAAACCCGAATTTGAGTCCTTTTAAAAACCGTAACCGAACACAGAATTTGAGTTCTCTTAAAATCGAATTGATTTTTGATTTCAGTTCCTGGTTAGAGTACTAATCTTTGAATTAGGCTGTTGTGGATTGAAATTTCCAAATCTGCTCATGAATGTTCTATGATGTAGTTTTGACTCAGTTATAATTATTTGACAATACATATCTATGGACAATACCCAATATAACTACGTGCGTTCTACATTGAGCTCGAGGGCGCGGCGGTCTTAGCAAGTTTATGTTCACATTGGTCGTCAGGCGTTTGCGCGTGTGTTAAATCGTCTAGTTTTGTCCATGTTTTCTTTGCAATTAAAAAACTTTATAAAATTGTAGCTATTTTTACTTTTAATAAACATTGCTCAGACATACGGAAAATTTGAGTTTGAAGTTTCCCCTAGTGCTCACCAGTGCTCGCATTGATAAATTTGTAACTCCGCCTCCTTGCATATAGCCCATGCAAATAAAAATTTGAAGAGCATTATCAAAACCAGTAGTACAAAAAAATAAATGTTAATTTTAATCAACATTACCAACAGAATAGAGATTCATAACTATTCACTAGCCTTTTTACTTCGCATCCAAAATATCACAGTACCTACTCTTAATATTATTTCAACATCTATATTCAGTTGTAATGCAAAACAATTCCTGCTTTCTTAAACGCTAAGTTTAACCACGAAATTTCGGTTTTTACAATTACATATTATAAATCACTAATTTTGAATTGTCAGATATCAAACGAGAACTTTATCTAGCAGCAAAGAAAGTAGTGTAAAAATAACATTTAAAATTGTAATAACAAAACAATAAGTAGTTATATTCCAGTGGCAAACAGGAAAAGATTTAGACCGACCTAAAACTACTTGACAAACAATTCGCCATTCTTTACCACTATGTTGATAAAAAAAAAATAGTTCATGTTAAATTCAATACCCATACTCGAAATTCTGTGCCTCTTTTCGGTTTAGAAATCTTCCGGGCGATTCGTTTTCAGAATTAGAAATGCATTAACATTCATAATAAAAACCGCAATGCTTATATGACTCGTGTCATTTAAAAATGCAATTTATTATATGGTACAATGTAACGAAATATTTTTGTAAGTTGCATTATTTGAATCCTTTTTATGTGGGTGAAATATGAAAGTAAATACAGAATGGTCACTCAAAGTAATATATTATCCAACTTAAAATACCTTAAATCCGTTTTTACAGTCTGAAACAAACGACCGTGTAACAAAATACCGCCCAAAACACGAAAACTATTGATATAACCTCTTGTTAGGATTAAACGTTTATTTGTTTCTTGGTAATTGGTGTCATTTGCAAGCCCAATCAATTCGTTCAAAACGTCAATTCAACACATTTATAGAAGAAAAAGTAGATTTTTGAACATTTATCAAAAAATGACCATCCTGAAACATAATCACTTAGCCATGCATTTTATTACTTAGTGAAAGCACATTTTTATAGTTTATATATAATTAAAATACCAACCTATGTAGACTCTTTAAAGCTGATTACAAAAAAAGTTTTAATAATATAAATTTTACTATAAACTCATAGTAATTTAACTATTCTCTAACGTATGTATAAAATAAATTTTCAGCACTGTATACAATATTTATTATTGTTTTACTTTAATATTTACTCTGAAAAGCGTTTCTTAAATATATTTTAATTATTTACTATTCAACAGAAAATGTGAGATTGACAAAGCACTGTTGATACGATTTCATTTGTAATCCATAATTATTACATTAAAAGATTCTCGCATAATTTTTTAATCTTTGCACGTATTTTTATATTAAATTTTATGATATTGGATGTTGCTAGCTTGAGTACGTTGATGAAGCACTGCTCTAGCCTCTCTCTAAAGACTTTATTGACAACTACCCAAAAAATTATAATAAATGAATGAGCCAAATCAGTTACAACGACCCATTAGAAGTTCTACAATAACTCATAAGAATACTTTATCAAACTCAAACACATCTGTCGACAAAAGGTCTACCGCAACTTAAGAAAAAGTGTTGGTGAAATTACCACTCAACAGCTGGCGTTGTAATAAAATGCCAAATTACTGAACAGATTTGGCGGAGTGTTTTACACTGGCAGACACACTAATAATACGATGACATCAGGACATTTCAAATATATGGAATGTTTTTTTCATATGTCGATTTATCAGCGTCGAAATTGTATCATAAGCATTCCAAATAGACATCTATTATTTGAAGTGCCCCTATAGACGCTAATGACTTCAGCTGTTTAGCGCCTATAATCCACAATCCCTTCCTTGAGGAGCCCCATTAACAATATATCAGTATGAGTGATAACATATATAACCATCGTGTCGGTTAATGAAATATCATGGCATGGGCATTGGTGTAGCAAGAGGGGAGGCCAGGTGGGCCTGACCCATCCTAGAATCCTCCTGGTCTACCCTAGAATATTTATTGTTCACGTACAAATAACACGATAAATCTACAATAATCTACATATTTTCTTTGTCGTGAAATTTCTCCAGAAAGTCGTGATGATCGATTTCGCTTGTATGAACAGTTTTCAAATTACGTATAAGTGGCAGCTGGTAATGGTAGGTAGAGTTGAAATCCCCCCCACCCGACAAAAACATTGCTACGCCTATGGACACGGGATGGCAAAAGTCCTCATTAAAAAGTTGTTGATCACTAGACTTACATTAAATGACAAATGAAATAGACATATCAACCTTTCTTTAACGACTTTATAGCTTTTGAAATCTAGCATTTTCTGTTATATGTAGTGAAAAAAGAATTGCATTGAATCTGTAACGCTAAAAAAAGAATGATTATTTTAAAAAATAAACTATAAACCAGTCTTAAAATTTCCAGTATACATTTGAAAATAAAGAATATCGTTTAGATAAATTTGATCACAAGACATAAACATAAGCTTTCTAAAAAAATAAACAAAAAAATCTTATTAATACTCACAATGTTATAAGCATACTCGTGAAACAATGAGATAAAGAGAGTTCAAGTTTCACATAGCAACTTTGCATATTTAACTTTAATATACATACAGAGTATAAACAAATGGATTGACAAAATAGGGAATTAATTATGTATTAAATAAATATAATTTAAAATATCCGGCAACGCGTATTATGAAAAGAGCAACGTAAAAAAGTTGTCTTCTTCATGTGGACCAAGTTAGTACTTTAATCAAAATATTGTAAAACAAAAGATAGTTTTCTCAACTGTCATGATTATAATTTTAATGCTGGGTTGCAGAAAGTACCTACTGTTAGAACATATGATTTGA
Organism: Xanthostigma xanthostigma; assembly: GCA_963575645.1. Lineage (NCBI taxonomy): Eukaryota > Metazoa > Arthropoda > Insecta > Raphidioptera > Raphidiidae > Xanthostigma > Xanthostigma xanthostigma. The sequence continues at coordinate 30,155,632 of OY754469.1, read as the reverse complement.
CAATAAATTGCGAGCACACACATTTCTCCATAAGAAAAGCATTGTAGTTTTTAATCTATCCTGTTAGAAAAAGAATAGATCGATTGAAATGATTTTTTTAAAACCGTGTAATAAGTATACATGTATTTAACGTAGATTTTTGTACCCTTTCCACTTCGATACATTTTACTAGGCATTTTGATCATAAGTCAGTTTCTATGCAGGTTAATCATTTGTTTTTGTGTGTGTATAATCTAATGTTCTACATGACAGGGCGCTTTACGACATTAGACTGCTCCTGGTATGTATAAAAACTGTTAAAATATGATCACAATCTAAGGTCATTGTTAAATCCAAATTTTTGACAATCTTTTCTGTACACACACGCAGTTGTGAACGAAGAGTTCTGTATTGCCGACAGACGCATTAGCAATTTAGCCAACAAATATAGAGTGTATTTCTGGCCAAGCAAATCCATTCCGCAAATTTGTCAATCCATCTTCTTTACACCTGGTATAGTAATTAAAGTACCTATCACAAGAAACTCAATAGAAATTACAGAAACAAGTGATTAACATTGTCCAATTGTTATTTTAAATGAACTGAACTTTGTCTTAACATTTTGACCACTCATAATTATCACAGAAATTATACGTAAAACAATTGTTTAAAAAATTATCTTGTTATTCCAAACTTGAGTATTTGATATACGAAAAAATATAATATTATATAATATATATTTATATTTATGAAGCTCAAAGAATTAAATAATGAAAATACGTCTAAACCAGTTTTAACCAAACCCAATGTCTTGCCCAAAGCGAGATGTATAAGGATATTCCTGAAGGCATTGAAAAAATATTTTTTCAGTAGAAATTATGAAATGTTATGGATTTATGAAAGAAGTTGATAAAAATCGGTATTTTCAGATATTCTGTAAAATAAAATTGAAGAGAAAATACTTAAATCTTTTACAGTTGATTTTAAGATGTCGACTACGATGATTAGTACTATCTGTAATGATTCCAGCGTATCTCGGTATGATAGAAGAGGTGTTAATTTTAGAGATGAGTTAAATGTCAATCCAATAATGTTTCCGGACCGGAAAAAAATTGTATTTAGGGTTGCGATCAAAAAGATTTGGGATACACTGGTCTAGAGGGGATTCTAAACACTGAAGGTTGTATCTCATTTTTTGTTATTTTGAGTAATAATAATTTCCATAATTTTCTCTACACATTTGTACAACAGTCGTATCTCAATGACGAGTACTAAAAATATTATTATATTGGAAAAACAAATCGAGTGAAAGTAATAATGTGTCATTAGTTTAAACATAAGTGATCTTAAATTGTAAAAAAAAATGTTTTGTTTGAAATTATTTAAGCTTCTAAGGGTTTATAGCAGTCAAGAAAATAGATTTAAATGAAGATAAGTCTTGATGATAAGAAAGTTATTTCCAGAAATTTCTGACTCTTTTTCTCTGATTTGTCAACATATTATACAATACAATCACACCTATACTTAGTAGTAAATTAAAATGTAATTAAATATTGGTAAATATTTAAAAAAGACGAAAAAATATCTCAAAATTTCTTGGAATGAAAGATTTAAAAAAATGTAAGTGTGATAATTTATTTTCTAAAAAAATATTTATTTTATTATCTAATAATGGAATTTTGGCGTTAAAAGTAGAATAATGTATAAAACAGTTGTTGAATTAAACGTAGGAAAAAAAAACATTTTATTCTACTGAAGAATAACAATTTTTGAGATACGACCTTTAGTCTATACAACGATGAATTATTTTCATTATACACTTTAAAATGGGCCTCATTATCTTAACAATAATAAAGCTTTTGAGTACAAATTAATAAACCTAACAGATTGTTTTTTCTTTATTATACCTATATGTCTTATAAAAATGTTTATGTATTTTTAATAATAGGTAACTGATAAATGTCTAGAAAATTCCAAAAATAGTGCAGTAGTCAATATGTTAAAGTAATGAACTCTATTATTTGAATTACAATATTACTACAAATAATATTAATTTAAATAGTTAATTGCTAATGTTTTGTTTATCAACTTATATAAATCAAAGTACTCGTAAATAAGACGTGAACTCATTATTTAACCGTCATTTAACAGCAATCTATGAGCTTTTAGTGAGTTTATGTTTGCATTGTTTTGGCTCAGGGAAAGCTTCTCGAGCCGGAACGAAACTTAACATCATTATATGACGAGCGTAAGCGCGTGTTGAACGGAATAATGTGTCAGTGCCATGCAATCTATCCAGAACACCCAATACGCCAAAACACTGGTTGAATCTACAATAAAACAGACGTGACAAAATAAATATAGCCCCGATGACAACTTGGCCATTCGATTTTGCCTGTATTGTTTTTTTTTTGCTGCTTGTGCAGACAAAAACGACTAGCCAAGTCTATTTTATTTTTTTGACAAATAGACCGGGTCACATTTTACCGTTTATAATCATACAAGGTAAATGATAATTATTTTCATATCTGAAATAGATAGAAACGTTCATCCTTCAACGTTCCATACGTACTATGTTCAGAAATAGATCGGGGACAGAAAATAGGTTCCGAGAGACCATCTAGAGACCATCCGTTTCTGATTGGAATCTAACGAAAATCTGTCGTAAACTGTTAAACTCTGGTCGTTTCTACATATGAACACTAACAGCTTTGACAATCCTTTGATTACTGTTGATTCTTTTCCTTAGGTAATAAAGGGCAATAGAACAAAAATCGTAATAGTACAAACATTGCAATCTTAGAGGCACAAGGCATGAACATCATAATCTTATACTACACTTTGCTATTTATTTATCCAATAAGAATTTTTACTGTTCCAGTAAAAATACACCGGTAAAATGGGGGTCTTTATCTAACAATACTACCAATAAGAAAAAGATAAAAAATTCACTTACTTCAAATGATGAAAATCGTGAGCTTCGGGTGACGGGAAAAACGGTAGATGATATCCGGAGTGAGCGTTTAGAGTCGAAAGAATTGCAAGTGAAAACCAAAGCCAAGCAGTGGCCACGTGGGATCCTAATAGCATAACGCCCAGAAAAGGCGGGAAAAGATTCGAGAAGATATGCTCCAGTGGATGACAGTAAATCGCCGTAACTGCAATTGGAGCTGTCCACTCGTGGTGCATTTTATGGATATGCTTGTATAAATATCGGCTGTGTAGTAATCTGTATATAATAAAAGTGTTACAATTAGTGTTGGGCGATTATGAATGATAATAATCGATCATTCGATTATGGCAACCGAGATATCATTCGCTTGAATCAATTATGAAATATAAAATGAATATTCAATCCCAACACAGTACTATTATATATCGATATATCATTCGGTATCTGCATCTACATGCATTGGGATGGGAAGGCTTTGCTAGCACTGGAGAGTGGGGATGTTTCGATTGTACATACTTTGTAGTTTGTTGGATCATTCGATTATGGCAACCGAGATATCATTCGCTTGAATCGATTATGAAATATGAAATAAATACTAATCCCGACACAGTACTATTGCTATGTCGACTGTCGATTATAATATGATATATTGATATTCGGTTTCTGCATTAAATTTCAATTTTAATGTTTAACTCATTATGTAAATTGACGATGTATTTATCTAGGGATTAAAAATATATTTTTATTTCTATTCGATCATATCAGTGATTCTATTATTAATATTGTGTTAAGTAATATTAACAAATCGAAATTGCAAAGTTAGCACATAATTCATAATCGATGTTTTGAATGATCATTCGCTTATACTGTAAAAGTATATAAACGAAATTATAAACTGCCAGGTTTGCGCATCATTCATAATCGATCATTCGATTTATCATTCATAATCGATAATTCGAATGATCATTCGATTATAAAAGCCGATTATTTCGATTCATTTGATTATTGAAATGTATCGATTATGCCCAACATTAATGGATAATTAGAGAAGTTCCCGACATCACGTTTAATTCCGAAGAAATTAAAACTCAAAAAGCAAAAATTTATAAAGCGAGATACTGTTGTGCATTTGTTTAAAAAATATGTATTGATTTATGAATATTTAGCATTTTATTATTGCGGTGGTGTAGTCCCAAATGTTTTACTATCCTGGAAAATTTGTTTTGACAAAAAAATAAATACACGGCATGGAGAGCAAAGGCGGCGATTTTAAAATTATCATTATTTTAACTCTTAGTGGCAGATCTTGTATCTATAAATACTTAATATAACATATCTTTGGTGTATGGTATGACTATATAATATTTTTCTATGTCTAAAACGACCAAGTTGAATTATTTTTATCAATTTTTCAAAAATGACCATTTTTAAAAGTGCTAATTTATATCTTACCTGTGGGAGTAATAAAAGCCTATTTCTTCCATTAAAATATGGAATCCCATTTCAAATAGCACCCAGTGAAATGTAGGCAGTTCGTGGATATCCGGAAATCCTCGCCAAGTCATGAACAAATAACTTATATAAGCGATGGGTAAACCGACTACCACTTGATTGATTAGAACCTGGATTATTACCTTGAATAATAACAAAAAAAGGAAAGTATTAAAAAATAATGAAAATGTATTGTCCACACTTCTAGTGATATGTGCTCTGATATCACTATGCGCGCCAGAGTCGAGTTTTACTCATACAAGTACCTAGTTAATTTAGTAAGGAATCGATTCAAATTGTTGCTTTTTGAAAAGAAGAGATACTGTTCTATCAAAATTAAATCATGTTTAGACTGATTTGAATTCATAATAAGTTCTAGAATTTTAAATGAAGATTGCGAACAGCAGTGGTCGGTTGGCCTGTAAATATGTCCGAGATCTACAGGCCACAGATCTTGACAGATCAAATTGGTATATTTTTTATTCGCATTGTTTAGTATCAGAATCGAAATGGACCTTTTTTTCATTCATTTGAATTTAAACTGTTCATTTATTGCTAATTTATAATTAAAAAACAATACCTTTATGAGTTTCGAAGTATTAACCGGTTCATTTGTGCCAGGCTGTATTTTGTATCGTCTTAGAGCAGACGGTTTGTTTGTAACGTCTAAAATCGTGTAAATACCTCCAAATATCCAATATACAGCTATAGTGAGGACAGTACTCCCAATTACCCATAATGTTACCGGGTCTTCTCCAATTGTGTCCAGAATTCGATCCCATTGCGATTGCCAGAAATCACCCGATGCTCCCCAAAACCTCTGCAGATGCCTGAAAATCATAATTTTGTAATCATGCGAATGGAAAAACATCGGTTTATATAAGATTTTTTAAAATTAAGTCGATGATCAATCATTTTTATTAAGAATTCGATCCCAAAATAATATGTAATATAAAGTTATTAACATAATTTACGAAAAGAATTTATTTTACACATAAAACATAATTGTTTAAAAGTATAAATATTTATACTATTGTGGGTAAACGATTAATAACCTTCCTAGTAAGCATAACAAAAACTGTTTTACAAATACAATTATTGACCAAGTCTGATAAATTTTTATAGACGATTTTTTTATTTAGACAGAATATTTGCTGACTCTTTTTTTTGTAGCAACACTAGCTGTCTTCCACAGCTTCACTCGCCTTAGTGTAAAAGTATCGTACACTTCCAGTTTGAGTATCGATTGATAATGTACCAAGTTTCATCAATATCAGTCCGATAACGATACATTATTCTTATATCTGACTTTTTGTATTCACTGATTTGGCAATAAAATAAATTTTTTCTATTCTCAACTTATGGGTCGCAACCTCCCTGTGGCTCGATGTACCAGGAGAGTCGCTTCACCTTGGCAGAAAATATAAATCCCTCCAAAATAGTGGATATCTACAATTCTTGATGAAGAAAATATTTTCCATATCTGTCATAAACATCTCGTTTAAAAAAAATGGAAATTACGCCCTCGTCACGCGAAATCATCACATCATCAATGAAATGATAATTAATTTAATTCGCGCAGATTCATTGATCATAATTTAAATGACCTTATGTTTCATCTATATAAAATGCTATGTTCAATAAAAATCATTTATAAAGACCGGAAAAGTTTATCAATTGTGATCTAGATTCTAGATCAATCAATGATATTACTTTGAACATATACTAATTTACGCAAATCTGTTTTACTCCTATAATATCGTCGGGCCGATTATCTTTCCTGTATACTGATCGTGCACCATAGAATTAGATAGATCCAGTGGCGGATTTGCCCTAAGGCCCGGGCCTAGGGCGGCCAATCGTGACAAAACACATTATGGCGTATGGCGCAGTCTGCACCGCATCGTATAACAATAATCTTTCTAAAAAGTGATCGGAATATCTCATTTCGATCAACATTTGGACAGTTGAGTTTTTTGTAAAAAAAACTTATTAAAACCAACAATGCTGAACTATTGTCAAGGAATTTTTTTTATAAATTTGAGTTTAGGTCACATAACGCTCTTCTAAAATTATTTTACGTCAGCTTTGTTGATAGCGCGCAACGTCTAAGTTCAAAAATGAGTTCGAGAGAGTGTATAATATAATATTATAGTCTGTGTAATTATCCCTGAAACCTCGGACAATATGACAAACTAGCGGCTATTACAGTTAACTATATTTCTGAATCGATTTCGATAAAAGATGGCAATAAAGTAAATTCATTATGTAGTCTATACTCTATATGATGGGTGCTGAGAAAGTGGCGGCTGGTACTTACTACATGGCCTGGGGCCTAGGGCGGCCAAGACTGCAAATCTACCACTGGATAGATCAGCGTTTCTTAAACTGGGATCCGTAAGTATTTCCAATGGTGTCCGGACACTAATATCCGATATAAGTGAGCAAAGCTATAGAGTTCGGTCCAAATTCACTTCGGGGGGAGTCGAGCTCTGGACCAGAGACAATAAGTAATAGCTTTATTTGAAAATAAGCATACATATATTATAATTTTACATAAATACAAATTTAATTAAAAGGCAGCCGACGTACATTTTTTATTTATTAACAATGCATTACATTTCGATTTTACTCGTTCCGAAAAACGTGGAATCCAATTATCGTATCAGAGATCCAAAAAAATAATCGAACATATTTTAGTGAGCGCGTATAAAATGATTAAGGCATTTCGGGGGAGGGGGGGGGGGGTGAACCCCCAAAACACCCCTCCTGCCTACGGCCTTGGTTCGGTCGACAAACAGTGACATATTATTGTTTATACTACACACTACACAATTGAAACGTAGGTACTTGTGCAAAATCAAAACGTAATAATAAATTCACATTTACAGAATAACATATCTGATTTGTTTTTCAATGTGATGGCATACTTGCAACTTTCCGTCAGATGTAACGTTGTGTATTCATTTCACTCTGGCGTGCGTACATAAGTTTCACTTATAAAAAGATTAGTCTTGATTTATACTTAACTATGGAGGGTAATAATTTATACTAAAACGGTCCGCGACAATTTTATTGATGTCTAAGGGGTCCGTAAGCGAAAAATTTTAGGAAAAATTATATTATTACCGCATGATTTATCTTATAGTATTGAAGACTCCAAAGAGAGAATAATCGAAAAATAAGATCAAAATATGTACTGAATTAATATATTGAATATAACTTAATGTTTCTGTCAATTTGACGACACTACTCGTGTTTTAAACACCTATATGTTATATATTATTATTAATTAATAGCAGTGTTTGCTATTGTTGTTATATGAAACAGTGAAACACACAGTCATTGTTACAGCTACAATATAAGAAAAATTTACTTTCCAACAATATCACTGTCGGAATTCAAACCCGAAACTTCCACTATCGCGGCGGATAACTTGCACATCAGACCAATCAATCATTCTTATAATAAAATTATAAAGCGTATTTGTAATAGTAAATAACGCTACATATTATGTTTGATTCCACTTTGCATATTGTTATTATTAAATAATACCGACTTACCAATTTTCCCTTAAAACATAATAATCTTTCGGTATAACAGAAACAATCTGATCATAAAAAGTATAACTATTTTGCATGACTAGTAAGTATATTGATAAAAAAAATTAACAGCAAAAAAAATAATTTTAAAAATCAAAAACAGAAAAATTATAATTCAAAAATTAACACCAAAAAAATTATAACTTAAAAACTATCAAGACTTTTTTTAAATTATTTTTTGAGATCATTTGAAATTAAAAAAAATGCACATTTTCAGTTCAAAAAACACTAACTTAACATTTTCTAGTATTCGCGGATATTTTAATTTTTAAACACTGAACATTTTTATTAAAAATGAATGTAAAGGTGATCGTAAATTTCAACTAAGAGAAAAACTCCGCTAAATCAGTGTCTATAGTAGCATGTTTGAACTATTGGTCTACATTTTATTTACTAGAGAAATGCGCACAGTTATTTGAAGCAATTATTTACCCACTCCACTTTCGCGACACCGTTGAGTGGTTTACATTTTAACATATTTGTTTAACATCTGTAAGTTTTACCATTTACCTGTATTTACGTATGTATTTATTTACAAAATATGATTAGGTAAATGTTCAAATCAATTGTTTATCACGACTGTGTTCGATTTTGAAGAAACTTGGCACAGCATCAATTGATACTCAAATTTAAAATCCGAGAATCTAGAGTAACTCTTATTCGGTCACACTTTGGTTCACATAAAATTTCCGTCAAAATTGAAAAGAACGCGATCAAATTCATTAACATTCTCGTGAGCAAAGTCAGGAACAATGCTTGTGAATATAATTTATAAACGCGAAGTTAAACTTATTTAATTTTCATTACCTAACACAAGTACCTACGTGAAAAATATTATTTTTGGAAAAATCTGTGACAAAAGGATCAATAAAAAGCAATACTGAATTATTTATCACTAACGTTTCGGTACTCTTTGTATCATCTTCAGACTTCAAAGTGTCTAAAAAATTATGTTTTAATTAATTGTAAAAAAAAATGTTTTAGAATTTAACAATTTTTTTACAATTAATTAAAATATAATTTTTCAGACATTCTGAAGTCTGAAGATTAATTAGTCAATTTTATATCAAAATTTATAAGTAAAACTGAAAGTCGGCTTAGTAAAAGTTACACGAAATAAATAAATTTAGGTCGCCTAATCTATAAATATTACTTTAGTTAGATGCACTGAGGCTCAAAAATTTACGCCCCCCTACTTATAAAATCTGCACCCGCTATTATAGTGGTATGGAATAAAAAATAGTTCGGTTTTTCAATTATAATAATAATTTAAAATCAGGAATACAATTTATTACATAGAATTTATAATAAATGCTATTTATAATGAAGATTATGTTTCAAATATAGTTCACGCAATTTTTTATTCCACTTGGTAACATGTTAGTAGTGGCTATTTAATTTAAATAATATGTCACTTTACACAACAATTTTGAATTGCACAATTTAATATTATGTAAAAAAATAAACAATACAAAACAAATACGCAACAATAAGTTTATTGTAATCGACTATAATGTTCCTTTGTTAGCGATTTTGCAATTGCAAAATTCAAAATTTATAATGGTATAATTAAATTGACAGCCCTGCAACATTATATTTTGATCCTATTATCAAGCAAAGGTATGAATCTGAACTATTTTGAAGTCCACACCATCAATGCGCAACGGTAAAGTTTGTAAGTATGGAAATTTATTTATCCATCGTCAAATATGGCTAAACATCCTGTCTTATTTTCGTTTTTATTCAAAATTTATTTCAAACTAGCGGTCCCGCCCGGTTTCACCCGGGTGCAAAAGAATGAATGGGGAAGGAAGGGACATGAGTACACACATTCATCTTAGTTAACCGAGATGAATGTTGTGTCCAAATTTCATGATGATCGGAGTTACCGTTCAAAAGTTTTTGTCGATAAAGAGCAGTATTTAAACTTTTTTTAACGAATAATAATTACTAAATGAATTAAATAAAATTAAAATAAATTTAAATGTAAGCCTTAGAAGAAAGCAATGTAAAAAATAAAAATATATTCACCCAACGTGGGGCTCGAACCCACGACCCTGATATTGACAGTCGCATGCGCTACCGATTGATCTACCAGAGGTTGTGTTCTTTTATCACTAATATGAGATATCTAGTTAGTGCATTTCACATGAATAGAAGCTTATTTTTGAGATACTTTTTGCAACATTTTTCATTAAAGCTCCGCTCCTAATCGTCGTAGCGTAATATTATATAGCCTATAGCCTTCCTCGGTAAATGGGCTATCCAACAAAAAAAAATTTATTCAATTTGAACCAGTAGTTCCTGAGATTAGCGCGTTCAAACAAACAAACAAACAAACTCTTCAGCTTTATATATTAGTATAGAAGATATAGATTTAACTATAAAATTTTAAGTAAAAAGTTTGAAATATAGGGTATAAAATCTAAAACTACATAAAAAGGAAATATGCAAATTCTGTATAAAATTTAAAAAAGTTTTTGGTACTTTTTGGTCATCACCCTTTCGAATTTTGCAACTAGTAATGGTAAAAACCAGAGATATATTTAATACAATTGTATGTCTATGGTAAAAACTATACAGAATTTGAACATTTCGTTTTCACGTGCATTGAAAATATGATTTTTTGTTTCGGGATATTTGATTATATGGTCTCACCTTAAGGACAGACGCTATTTTTAATTGAAACTTAAAATGCATACTTTACGACTATTAATATAAAAAGTTTATAAGGGATGACATCATATTTACCAAGTCAAAGTATTTCTTGCAGCCGTAAAGCCAATTAAAGCAGAGCTAATAACAAATAGAACACTGTGCAATGATGACAATAAAGTTGGATTAACTCTAGTTTGCGAAGCTGCACTCGATGACACATGTGTCGGTGTCGGTTCACCGCTGCTCGAAGACGTTGTTTCATCTGTTTCCTGAACCATTTTGCTATATTCATAAAAAAGAAACAGTGCTTTAATGAGAAGTTATTTCGAATTTTTGACAAACTTTCAGTTGCCATGATGAACTAATGACAATTATCTGATATAATATTTATAATTCTACGTTTTTCATAGTGACATGTTTTCTATTTTTTTTTAAGCTGGTACCGTTTATATTGGGGTAAAGTGGACCACTTTTAGAGTGTTTAAGTCTGTTTTAGGTTACTGTGTTTTTTCTCTACATTTTTATTTTGAAAAATGTAGAGACAGAACACAGTAACCTAAAACAGACTTAAACACTCTACATTTTTATTTTGAAAAATGTAGAGACAGAACACAGTTTTGAATTTTTATTTTGAGTTCAAAAAATTGTACCGTTTCAATCCCCTATAGACACGGGTGAAATAAATCACCATCTAATTTACCCGAAAATTTATTTGAACTTTGACTGTGATGAAGTGGTTCATCTCCAAATTTGTCGAAATATTTAGCTTATTCAAAACAATTCTAAATATTCGTATTTATGACTTGCAATTAATACCAAAACATAACATAATTACTAACGCACGAATATCTAAGTTTCATAAATCATATTTCATAGTCACGCTATGATTTCTGGTGGCCGAAAATTTAACTATAGCAAAATGTGGTTTCCAATATTGTTCAATCCCAAAGCAGGCTTATTATTAAAATTTGAATTAAAAAAAAAAAAAAAACTTCAGCCAATTGGACATTCCAACTACAAAAATATTGACATTTGATATAGTATAATAAAGAAAAGAAAAGTTCTGATATTGCGTGAGGTGACTAGTGGCTAGTATTCAATATGATATAATTTGCTATTTGTTGCCACGGTTACCTACATAATAGGTAATAGGTACCTACATTCCACGTCATGTAAAAATTAATCAAAGCATTCTTTACTAGTTTATTTCTGACAGATCTACAAAACAAAAGAACAGCTGTTATCTTTTATTTTCAAAATATTTCCGAAACTATACAGTTTAGAAAACAAAATTTTAACGAAACTTTCTTGAAAAAAATAAATAGATTAATAAGCCGTTATGAAAAGTATTCCATAGCATATATCTCTTCTGCGCATGCACTGATTTTTCCCAAAAACAATGGGGTTCTTCATATTTGCGTATCAAACATCTTCCCAAAATAATATGCTTTCAATCCGTTTGACATGTATCGTGCTCACAGACAAACAGACACACAGAGTTTTTCCAAAAATATGTTTTTTGAATTCGGAAGACCTCAAAATGAAAAAATATCGAAAAATTTTGAAACGTGAATTTCGACCTAAGCTAGTACCATTCCCCACTTGTGGGTTGAAATGGTAAAACCTATATTCTAGTTGACAGGTATTTAAAAAGATGTTTAGTGTTAGTAAATTCTTTTTAACAAAAAGCAGTTATTAGCCCCAATTACACCAGCCTATCGATGTTTACAACAAACTTTTCTTGTATGCAAGAATATTGTAGGGTTTCCATATCTTGAATTGTAAAATATGACAACAAACAGGTCCGGCTCATGGTAGGTGCGCAAGATCCGCTACAGCGCCTACAGCGATGACCGTAACAGCTTACTCCAATGGTAAAATAAGTCTATAGGCCTATTTTGACTCATTTCATAAGCGTAACCAGGGGGGGCGGTTGGGTACAACTCTGTCCAGAATACCGCCTGATCCTCTTTAGAAATAAGGATAAATAAAAACAATACAGTCAATTGTTAACGCGTGCGACGAAGTGGGTAACTGTTAGTAATAAATATTATATATATATGCAAAAATTAATCAAAGCTTGCTTGTTACAACTATCTAATTTATTTTTGACAGATCTTCAGAACAAATGAACATAAGATTTTCTATTTTCAAATTATTTACGAAACTCTAAAGTTTAGAATGAAACATTTTTTTACAAAATTTTCTTCAAAAATGAATAGAATAATAAATCGCTATGAAAAGTATACAATTATCGCATAAAAAAAAAAAAACAAAGCTATAGCACAAATCTCTTCTGCGTATAAGACGATTTTCTCCAAAAAATAATAGAGCGTCTCCTCTTGATATGTCGAACATCCTATCAAAATTTGATATCGTGCTCACAGACTTTTTCCAAAAATAAAAATACTTTGGAATTTTGAAAAGTATTTTTATCTAAAAAGTTCCATTCCCCACTTGTGAAACTGGAATGTTAAAATAATTCGTTGCTTTTATGAGATTTTTTCTATGTATTAATTTCAACATTCTCAACACAAACTGATGAGGTACATCTGCTGGGTTGCAGAATAGGTAGGTACATAGTTCGAAAATCTGGTTTGACAATGACCTTAAATTTCGAATACATAATGACAGTTTTTATATGAAATATTCAGAAATAATATGCCGGATGTTGTATAAAAAAATTCTTAAAATATATATAGGGAACCCATTTTAAATTTTCATTATCCAATTTTTTATTTGTTCGACAGTTAGGTAGTACCAAAGCACATGCCTAACAGTAGGTATATGGCAGTATCCAATAAATTTAAAAACGTAGGGTGTAACCGTGTATTCTAACACAAATAGGTATTCGTGCGTTATTTTATGGGTAAACAATTTTTGACAAATATACCTAGTTCACAAAAAAAACATTAGAATATTACTACAGAAGTAACATAAAAGGCGGCTTAAAAACTAGTTGCTGAGTTTCAAAACATGCTATCTAAACTGTAAGCAGTCTAAGCAATAGGTAATTAAAAAGGCTTTGTCCCAATCTTTTTTTAATTTATAAAAAAACTAATAATAATAAACGTCATAATGTTCACATATATTTTTTTGACAAACTTTAAAACTCGAATAGCAAACATGAGGAGTTGAACAGATAAATAAATAATAAAGGAACAATATACCCCACTATTATTAATTTATTGTACGCAGCTGACCTCATTCAAGGACAAAATAATTGTATATAAACACTGTAATGCCTGATTTATAAATAATTAACATTAATTATTTCAATTATGTAATTTGAGGAAACACAGTAAAAATCAAAATTAACAATTTATTTGTAATAATGAATCATGATTTTACGCAGTTGTTAAAGATACGTTAAAATGTAAAACTGAAGTATTTACCAGTTTTCGGTTAAACGAATTATTTATTCAGTCGTTTCTACTGATTTCTTGAAACTCATACGATCTTTAGTTTATTATTTGAAGACTTTTTAATATTAATTTATAAAGGAAAAATATATTTTACAACACAATCAACACATCAATACAATTTGCATTGTTTTTAATACAATTTCTACCATCTAGCGGCGATGCACTTAAGCTATAATAACAACAAAGGGAGACCTTGACCAAACGTAGGGCGCAGTAATCAGTGAATCTAAAAATGTTTTTTTAACTATTTTCTAATTTTCGATTTTTTTCAATTGAATTGAGTTCTCTTATTAAAAAGAAATTATCACCATTTCTTTCACTTTGATTTTGCATAAGGGCAAGACAGAATGTCTGTATAAACCATAAAAAATCACAGATTTTAAGTAGGTAATCATAAATTTAGTGGATCCAAAGAATAAAACATTTGTATTATGTTAAAAGCTTCTTTATAAGAAACTGCCAAGGATCTTTACACCCAATGACCAGAGAACAGGTCAATGACATAGGCCCATCCAAAGAAAAAATATATAATGTCTAGAAAGTTTAGAAAATTAAGTAATACATAAGGTACAGAAAATATTGTTTAAATTTTTGTTTTGCAATTTGTTCAAATAAATAAAATGTATATACATAATAATATAATAATTATTTAATTGTGCATAATATGAGTTTATTACAAATTGATTAAATATTAATAATTAATAAATATAAGCGATGCAATATAAAGATATGAATGATACCTATACAAAATAAGGCACTAATATAGCATTTTATATGAAATGAAAATAGCCTACAATTAGCCGTTTGCAAATAAATAAGAATTAAAACTGTCTATAATATGGTTCGCTTATCCTAGATACTGAATAGGTATATACACTTACACTTCACAATGTAGGCGACACAGTTTTCATGCATGGGGTGGGTAATGGGTATGGTTTACATTATTTCATTGCTTTGCCGCTCCATTAAGCGAACCGTACTATAAATGATAAGTCATTCTCTACTATTTCAAAGCTTTAGTATAATTATTTCAAGCTGGTCCCACATATAGTCTCAACATAATATAGGTATGTAATGAATAAGAACGCGTTATCCCCAAATTACTTAATTCATACAAATAAAAACGAACGTTAGGAACTTGCAGCGTGAATACATTCTGTACAATAATTTCAATTTTTATTAGTAAATAGAGCCTCACTTCGACACACAGTCTTATGACTGTTTTATTGTAATATTAGCTCGTTACTGTGGTCTTTATATCAAAAATGGTTTTCTGAATCATTTTGTAGTCAGAAGACGTAACGTCACGTTTAAACAAATGTAGCGCTATGCATCGTGGGGACTTAAAAGGCACCTGGTTTGTACCAGAAAGCGGCCATCAGTGAGTTTACCGTCTTAATATTTATGTATTTACCAAAGTATTATCAATATGCAGGTATACCTAATTAAGACTGCTCAAATTTGAAAATGACCCTAAAAACATTATTCAAATAAAGACATCTGTCTACTTAATTTTGGACACAATCATTTATAAACTACCCTTCATTCTACGCCTTAGCCACTGAGAAAATTTAAGAGCAAGTAGTGTCGGAATACAATATTAACACAGAAAATAAATAGTAGACAATCAATCGTATCTACGCTGGTATGGTGCTTGTGGACATTGCCTCATTGTATTCAAGCCTGTTCTTTTATCAGTGCAAACATTTATTTAAAAAAACACTACTTTAATAATTATAAGTAATATTCTTCATCGCTATTCAGCAAAGAAGATTGGAATGGTTTTTTCTATAATTAATTTTTCCGTAAATAGAATTTAATTTTCCATCTAATATAAAGTTTGACAACGACCCGAGACTGTTCCTATATTTGTAATAAAAACTATAACAGGATTACATTCTAAAGTCATTGTCAACCCAAATTTTCTGACAATGAGTTGTCCAATCCAGCAAAAGTGATAAATCCTATAGGTACAATAAAAATTAAATAGATTTACCGATAAATTCATTTAGAGATTGAAAGAAGTACTTATTTTTTCTGTCACAGAGCGCTTTCCAAGCCACAGATATTTGATAGTAGTTATGGAGACGAAAGGCGATAACAAATTAAATTATACACACAAAGAACAAGCAGGATGTTAAAAAAAATTATGAGAATACACAAAATAAGATTCCATCAAGTACATAATAATGTTACTGGAACTACTCTAGATTATACCCAAATATCTGCAATATTAAAGAAGCATTCTGTGCAATGCCGTGTACCGCGTGTACCATGCCCTATTGATTTTTTTATCATTTCAACCCCACACGGGGAAAGGTACTATTAATTTTAATTAATAGCTTCTGGACCTTATAACCAAAGCGATACCGATATAAAAATTACAATGCACAATGTGCTGAAAAAATACACGGTTTAAAAATAATTCAAATTATTGCATTGGTTTTCAAGTGAGCCAATGTATGTATATTACAGAGAAGTTTTAACTCGCAAGCATACAGTCTATACAGATTATTGCATTCATCCATGCAGCATGCTAACAACACGTTGAAAAATCACAACCGGAATTGAAGTATAGTGATTTTTTAGCGTGTTCTTTAACTGTAAGGAATCATTTTTGACCTGAGCACGGCACAAGGACATAATAAAACAAAATTTATCAAAGTCCA
Organism: Xanthostigma xanthostigma; assembly: GCA_963575645.1. NCBI lineage: Eukaryota > Metazoa > Arthropoda > Insecta > Raphidioptera > Raphidiidae > Xanthostigma > Xanthostigma xanthostigma. The sequence continues at coordinate 30,138,855 of OY754469.1, read as the reverse complement.
TGTGCGCAAGAACGTTTTGTGTTTCTGTTGTCTGGGCCAGCATTTGTATAATAAATTCGACAGGGTTTTCACAATTCACGAAGATATGCAATGACAAATAAATACATGAATAAATCGCATTTGTAGTTACAACTAAAATCAGAACTAAACAAATCTGGTCGGTTATTACGAATTAATGATTGTAAATTATAGATGCCTTATTGTTATTGAAAATTTTCAAAATACATGACTGTATATTATATAAACCCGACCCGATGCCAACTGTAATTATTTCTAAGCTACGGTGGCGGCAATAGTGAGTATTCAGTAAATTAAACCTTATGTTTACACATAGCTATAGTGTTTACTTTGTTTGTTTTTTTTAATAGATACAATTTATTTTAAAATTACATAAAAAGTCGGACTGTGTCGTGAAATAAAACTCTAAATACAATTTAATATGTTTTATAATTATGACAAAATGTTTATAAAATGAACTATTTATATCAAAATTCATACCCACAATAAAAATAAAAAATATTAATAACACAGAAAAAAATATCACATCAGTGGCAACAACAATAAAATTTCTCATAAATATATATTAGATATCGTGTCCATCGATAATAGTTAATAAGAAAAAATTCGCAGGTACAATTATAAATATAACTATTGTCCACAAACCTGCGAATTTTTTCTTATTACTTTCTCATAAAAGCAATCACTTAATTTTTAATTTTCTTCAGCAAAGTCTTAATAGCCTGGGAAAATTAAGAAATTCAGACCAAATAATTCGTGTAGTTTTGAAAGTTGCTACAGTTATTCCTAAAGGTGTCCAGATGAATATACTAAAAGCCCCCGAGGGAGGGACACGAGCCGGCGGTGGGGGAGGGGGGGGGAAAGGTCTCTTTTTCAAGGTTTTTGCTTGTGACTCGAAAACTATTTATAATATCTTTTTTGTGACTTCTACATTAATTATCTACATTAAATTTCCTATAAATTATGTCTAAACATTTTTATTGTACGATCAATACTTTAGGAGATACAGAGTATTAAAGGTGATAAAAATAAGAAGCTAAATCGTTTTACAAATTTTAATTCTGAAAAATTAAACAATTTTTTTTTGCACGAGTATGCCGACTTATCAATCAAATTGTGTTTCATCTTCGTCATCTTTATCATTAACATCGATGAGGACTCCATTAGTATAAGCTCCTAGGCAGCCGTTACAGATAAGACTACACTTAATGCCCGCTTTTCGGCAACTGCATTTTCCAGAACAACCACTTTTACATCGGCAAAAAATTGAACTTAACAACGCGTCAGGAGCAGGAGAATCCAAGGTCGTGATTGGTTCTAAGTTTCCATCGACTCCTCGCTTCCAACCCCATATTTCAGGAGGCAGTTGGTTCCCAAGCCACTCCTGTACTTGATGGAATACTCGGTAAGCGTGATATTTCGCTGACCCTTTGGTAGGGGGGAGGGAAGAAAGATCCGGTTTGGGCTTGGTACAAGATTTCAGAAAAACTGTGAATCGATGTCTGTTAATCTCAGACTGAGTACAGGGCGCTCGGTATACTTCAAGAAACATTTTTCTCCGGCTTCTGCTATAACATCCGGAGTTGATGTTGGGTCATAAAATACAGTTGCTATTTCCTTTAGTAATGGCTTTTGATCAAAAATCTTGATAATTGATGTTTTGCCCTTCCTGTAAATAGCTGAGGTTGTATCACACCCACTGAAACTATGCAGAAAGAGAATAGAACCCCAAAATGAATGTTTTTGAAGTTCTTGAGAGGAAAATATTTTGGTTTCCACTTTTCCTCTTCCCGGTTTGACAAAAAATATTTCTTTTTCAAGAGGAGTAAGAGCCATTAGAAGGTCTACAAGATCAACATCTTCTCCAATAACAGTGACCACAAGATTGCCTACAGCTTTATCAATTGCAGTGCAAATAATTGTGCAGTCAGCATCACTTGCAGCTATTTGTGTTTCTATGTTTGCAGCCTGCATTATTTCTGTCAGAAGTTTAATCAGTTGGGACTTGTTTTTTTGTATTTGATAGAAAATTCTCTTGCTGAACAGTGACCTTCATCGAGAGATTGATGTTTATATCAACAGACGATTTCACCGCCCTCCTTCTTTGTTCAGATGTTTTTGTGCTATTTTTTACGTCATCGTATCCATCAAACACTACGGTAGAAGGTGGCCCGTAATGACATTTTACATAATTTATGTACTGATCACATATATCTGGAGTGGCTTGGGAACCAACTGCCTCCTGAAATATGGGGTTGGAAGCGAGGAGTCGATGGAAACTTAGAACCAATCACGACCTTGGATCCTCCTGCTCTTGACGCGCTGTTAAGTTCAATTTTTTGCCGATGTAAAAGTGGTTGTTCTGGAAAATGCAGTTGCCGAAAAGCGGGCATTAAGTGTAGTCTTATCTGTAACGGCTGCCTAGGAGCTTATACTAATGGAGTCCTCATCGATGTTAATGATAAAGATGACGAAGATGAAACACAATTTGATTGATAAGTCGGCATACTCGTGCAAAAAAAAATTGTTTAATTTTTCAGAATTAAAATTTGTAAAACGATTTAGCTTCTTATTTTTATCACCTTTAATACTCTGTATCTCCTAAAGTATTGATCGTACAGTAAAAATGTTTAGACATAATTTATAGGAAATTTAATGTAGATAATTAATGTAGAAGTCACAAAAAAGATATTATAAATAGTTTTCGAGTCACAAGCAAAAACCTTGAAAAAGAGACCTTTCCCCCCCTCCCCCACCGCCGGCTCGTGTCCCTCCCTCGGGGGCTTTTAGTATATTCATCTGAACACCTTAAGAAATAACTGTACCAACTTTCAAAACTACACGAATTATTTGGTCTGATCGACGATTCTGAAACTAATTTTCTTAGACTGTAAGTAATTAAAAGATATCTGATTTGATATTGTAAACCTAGATGATAACAATAAAGCAGAGCAGTATTGTAGCTAGGTGGACAAGGGTCCAAGATCGAAAAATAAAGTGGGTTCCCTAATCAATGTTATCTTTATCAAAATATAAATGTAGCATTTTTCTCAAAGCTGAAAACTTACTATGTAGGTAATCGCAGTTTTAGCAGGCTCCATTTTGCTCTTCGGTAGCCAATCCACCCGGGGCATAACAAGTTAAAAACGTATTTAGCGGGCCCTTCAACTTTTGAGTATTATTATTATTTTTATTTAATGCAGGGCCGGTTATTTTGATCGTATCACTGAAATTATACCGATACTCCCTATGGCCAGGCCGAACCTGCCATAAAGGCACAGTCTTTTAAAATAAATTGATATTAATTGGTGTTGTTGCAGATTAAGGCCAGATTTTTACCTTATATCGGTCAAAATTATGTAGGCAATTAATACAATATTCATTAGTATGGCAAATAACAATTTATTATGAGCAATCAAGGTACTTATATACATTCAGGGTTTCATATTTTATGAATTCAGCCCTATAAATATTTAGCACCTCAATGATCTTGGCTTTTTTCAGTTTGGTAGCCCTGCTATAATTAACTTTATTAATCTTCTATTAATGAGAAAATTGGAAAAGATGTAAACACAGGAGGTATATATCGAAATTATCAAAATATACTATTTTGAAGATTGACTAAAGCGACAAATCGGTTATAACGACTGATTTTTAGTCATATAGTATCGGTTTTAACGGACGGGAAATGCACTTCAATATCTAATATTAAATACGTACAGAATTAAACCTAGTACACAACAGCTATACAGTTTTTATACATACTAGTATATTATTATCTTTTTTAGATAGAACTCGTAGTATGTATTTTTTGCGATACAGTATGCCTAATAGTATGCATGTAGGTACAAATATATGCATATAGTACGTACCTAGTATATTGATGTAGCCGTGTTATGGCTAATCTTTGAATAAAGACAATATAAATTTAAACTTTCTTACTAAATTTTAAGAAAAAGCAATAGCTTTAATTTTATTCATAATGCTCACTATATGTGAATAGATTTAATTTTGATACGTTGTTTGATAAAGTCAGTTACTTATAACGACAATTGGATACAATGACGTGCTTTGTATGGTCCCGAAGCTGCCGTTATAACCAATATACAATGTATCAATAATTTGCTGAAAAAAATTAGAACTTAATATACACAATCAAATAACGTTGCATTGTTGTGTCATTGATATTCTAAATAGAGTACATGATTTGGTGCACGGTGTTTTTTACAATAGTAATTCATAAGGTTACAAATAACTAATGTGATTTTGATAATGATATCACTAAAACATTTGTGTTATATATTATTATGTATCTAATTTCGATTAAAAAAAGTTTACTGAATATTATGTAAAAGTTTTGTATATAAACCTGTTTTTTTATAAACCTAATATTGTTCTTAAAGCAATCTGCAGATGAGATTAAAATTACCAACACTCAAATTTGATTTATAATATATTTGTTTCAATTTAAAAAAACTGTCGGCAGAAATTGATCAAACACTCAAACCCATTACATTATCTCTACCAAAGTTACATCTTTGTACTTGGGTTTGACACATTTCCATATATAACATAAAAAAATATCAAAATGTAAATTTCAATCGCCAATAAAATATAATATGAAAGCAAACGCGGGATTCGATTGCGATCATTTTTTAAAAAAATGGAACGCCCAAGGGTCCCTGAGAGCACGACATTTTGAAACAAGTTTTATATAAAATATTGAGCTTCGTCGTTTAAAAATTACTATTTTATAAATAATTATTTCGCGTACAGTCAGCCCCCCTGCGATCTTCCTGTACGATAAAAACATTATAAAGATGCATTTTAAAAATATATTTTCAAGTGTTTCAAACGTCCTGACTTCAAAATGGTTTAGAAAGGTAGCAAAATCTCAATTTGGTTTCATCTACAAAGTCCAGGCGAAAGTTTTAAAAGGAGGAATTAACACGTCTCGAGCGGGTTTAATTCGCTTGAAACACCAGTTTCCAGTTAAAACTTAACATTGTTCTCATATTACTTTTTTTTAGAAAATTTGTTCCGAGCTCTAGATGAGTAGTATTAACAAAAAGTATAAACATTAATCTCTATATAATATCACAATTTAAACTTAAAATAATCAAACCATCTCCATTTAACATATTATTACCTACTGGATTGTACAACGCATTGTTAAAAAATCTGGATAGCGAAATATTTCATATAAATGTTTGACAATGATCTTATAATTAAACTGACCTCCTAGAAGTCAGCACCTCATTTAAAAAAATTACATAAAAAGAAAAAAAATGTACTTAATTGATCTCATAGGATTTTTTAAAATTACAATATACAAATTTTTCAAGATCATCCGAAAATTTTAGCAGCCTAAACTACACCAAAAATTAAAATATGGGGTGAAACGCTGATAATTGGTCAGGTAAAATTAATAAAATTGATTGAACAACTATTATTATCATGTTTTGTTATTTTTTAATTCTGCTAAAACGCAATGATTGCTGGTTAATTTATTGATAAAAATGACAATTTATAGGTGTGCATGATAGTCTGGTACCTTTCAATTCACGCATCATTGCATATGACACGAACTACGTCATACGCATGCGCAGTAATACAAATAAAGCCTTTTTAACACGCTTATATTAGCTTGGTCTGCTTGACCTATAATATAAATAGGAATTTGCACGTCTGACCAATTAACTACTTTACCTGCTTTTCACACCCTGTCGCAAACATCTTTATTTTGGATTTTGGCATGGTTTTGAATGAACTTTTTTGATAACTTTGAAATATTTAAAAATTCAATTGAAAAATATCTATCGCTGGCCAATTAATGGGACTATGTGGCGAATTCATGATCAATTAGATACATTTTTTTTGGGGAATTATAAAACGGTCGAATAAAAAAACAAATTTGCTGACTGATGATGAGATACTGTTTTAATAACTTGAGATATTAAAATAATAGTTGGGTGACTAAATTACTAAGTGAGCGACTAGAATGCCTTCGTTAATTTTGAAGCAGATATCTTCTTTTGTTTTTACTTTTTATTTTTTTTTTTTCACTTTGAGACTACAACTTAAAACTCACATTTTCATGAAGATTGAAAACCACCACTTTTTTATAAAGGGGTATGCGAATTGTCTCGCAGTGAAACGCGATGGGGTAAAGGTGGAGTTTTTAAAAAAATAATTCCGGGGTGAACGATAAACGGGTATGCGAATTGTAATTCCGGGGTGAACGATAAAGGGGTATGCGAATTGTCTCGCAGTGAAACGGGAAGGGGCAAATGTTGAGTTTAAAAAAAAAACAATTCCGGGATGATGCGAATTAAATAGTTAATTGTTTGAATAGAACTGCGTTTTCTAAAAAATGTATATTTAATTGACAGTCAAATAAATATATATTTTTTAGAAAACGCAGTTCTATTCAGTCGCTCACTTAGTAATTTAGTCGCTCACTTAGTAATTTAGTCACCCAACTATTATTTTCTCGTCACGCGCAGTCAGTCGCTCACTTAGTAATACAGTAACCCAAATTTATTTTTTTTGTCACCCAAAATTGCAATTTACAGTCACTCGTTTAAATACTACCCATTTTTTTAAACACTGTAATTATGTCATCATGTAAGGTCATCGTCAACTTAAATTTTATTGACAATATGTTGTACATCTCAGTATCAAAGAGTATAACACAGATTAGAAACAGCCTACAAGCCACCATGTTGAAAAAAGCGAATACGAATTTCAGCGCTACTTGTTGAGATGGAATCAAATTATTATAATTGTAGGACGACGACGTACAGGTGGATTGATGCTGTTCGTGTTTAGCAGTCTTTTACATTGCGCCGGATCACTTTTTTAATTCAAAAACACAATATTTCAAATTCGTATAAACAAACCGAAGCTATTCTACATGCCACAGCTGACCTGTATGTATTTGACTCGCTAGCATCGCATACAGCCGTTTCAGCAAGAGTCTATAGATATCAGAGCTCAGCTAATATTCGAAAAAAAAAAAAAACGATTGGCATAGTTGTGTCTTCGTTGGTTACCTGCCTACGACGAATTTTATGTTAGGGACATCGAACGAAGTTCTTATAAATCGTTTGGTTTTGTTGTACAATTTCCCCTATCCCAGCACTGGCTTGCCAAGTGGGACAGCGCTGAGCGATACCTATATCCAATTGTATTGATGTAGAATGTAGATATTATTATAACAAAAATATTAAGAGCACTGTGGTTTGAATCTAATCAAAAAATAGAGAATAGTTACTTCTTACCACAACAAGTTTATTAGTGGATGTACATTTCGAGAGCTATGCTCTCATCTGAGTTTAGTGTATTGCTGAAGATGAGAGCATAGCTCTCGAAATGTACATCCACTAATAAACTTGTTGTGGTAAGAAGTAACTATTCTCTATTTTTTGATTAGATATTATTATGTTATCACAAAATAATACAATATTATTTTGTGATAACATAATAATAATCTACCTATGGCTGACACGGCAATCAACATCAAGATTCGAGGTCATGTTATCTCAGGCAAATATCAGGTATTAGAATAAGTTTATATACTTAATCGACAAAATTTCACCGAACGAGCACATGCGATTTTTAATGAATTTTTACTCATTGGCTGCCCATTGATAAAGAGCAGTTAAAGAACTGATTGCCCTTTCAAACACACCTTCAAAAAGTCTGAAATTAATAAAACTACATACCGTATTTAAAAATTATTTTATATACTGTATAGCCATTTAGTCACTTATTTTCGGAATGACAAAAAAAAAAAACTTAGCACTGTGTGGACTTTGTATTTCGTCGTTACAATTTTACCAGTACTTTCGTAAAGAGTGCTGTATTGCAGAATTTAGACACTGTGATTTTATTTATATCATGTATGTAGAAGATATAATATAACTGTGTTGTCAATCGCTTTTTGTTCAGATGTTTAAGCTGAACTCTGATCTCTACTCTTGTGCAGTTTCATCTCTATATTATTCTCTTTGCGCAGTATATTTACTAAAATAGTGATGCGACAGTAAACAATAAACATTATACTTATAAATGAACATTTCTGTACCAATCTAGACACGTTCACCTATGTTGTATCCAGATTATTTGTACTTGTGCTGATTCTACTAGGTTACATAGAATTTTTACATCAATAATCATTTTTAAACTACCGATATATTAAAATGTTCTCTTTCTGCTAACAGTCTAACGACGAATTTACGTAGTTCACTGTGGACTGTTTGCTAATACACTTTGCAACATAATAAAATATAATATATTGCATACGGTATTTGTAAATAGCTGCCGTTAATGTAGTTAATTTTTACATACCAGCATTAATAGAATTCAATAATATGTAGTTGTAATATCATATCTACAGAAAATAGATATTAAATGTTTTCACTCATTTTGAGTTTGTTTTCAACACAAGCCCTGCATTCAACGTATACCATTTAAATATAGTGGAACTATGTTCAGGGCCGGATCTACATATTTTGCGCCTATGGACCCCCTGAAAGTGCCGCCCCCCCACAATTAAAAGCAGTCTATGGGCTATGTGCAGGGAGGCGGAGTAACAAATTTTTCGATGCCAGCGTTTGTGGTGAGTACTAGGGGAAACTTCAAGCTCAAATTTTCCGTATGTCAGTGAGCAATGATTATAAAAAGTGAAAAGAGTTATAATTTTATGAAGTTTTTAAATTACAAACAAAACATAGAAAAACTAAGCGATCTGGAAATGCTTGTTGTGTTCCGGGCTGTGGCGCTGATGGCGATAATTAACATCAGTTTTTCTTATTACATTTTTTTGACACATCATGGCCAACTCGTTTTTGACTTATCACCTTAGAAACATGTCGCGACTTCCATAGAAAGTTCTCTAATACCCACCAGCGGCGCTAGTAGGCTTCTTGTACACAGCCTATACCCCAATCAAAATTTTCTCTGGTTTACATTGGATTTGCAATATTATTTACCGCCGAACGGAGCCGAGGATTCACTAAGCAGTACTGTAATATAATTTCCCAAACGCCAGTTTTGTTTGCCGTTTTGCCGCCCCTAAAATTTTGTCGCTATGGGCCCGGGCCCACAATGGCCCAATGCTAAATCCGGCCCTGACTATGTTATAATGGATTTCATAGGATCATAACATTTAGTATATGGAAACAATCATGTTTTAACATGTACACCAAATCCTATTAATCATGATTGTTATAAAAAAGTTCCATTGTAATTTGGTTTTGGATTGCCTCATAGCTGAGGATCACCAATGCAGTATCCTCGCAAACAATGTGATAGTAGGATTTATCCTTTTCATCACACTTTTTGAACAAGGCACTATCAACCATTATAAAAATGTTTAGTAAATATGAACCTTTTCTGAATATAATATTTCTCATGACAACTTATAATATTTACTATGATATTTACACGTTTGAAGATTGTTTCAATCATAATTTCACCCGCCAATGATAGATGGCGCAATTCTAATATATCTACGTGTTCAAAGCCAACAAATAGAGACCTGGCATAATATTTCGTTTTTAATAGCAAAACCACCATAGAAAAATCATTAAACGTGTATCTATTTATGAGACAACATGAATGTAAATATCTAGATACTGCAGGGCAGACAGAATGGGTAATTATTGGTTAAAGAAATTTGTTTATTATTTATTTAACCAAGAGTTACCCATTCGGCCTGCCCTGCCCAGCCCCGGGGCAGTCTCGATGCCGAAAACGCAGTATGGTAAGTTAATTCGGTCAAACGGTTTGTTAGAATTAAAATTTGAGGCCAGATCCCCGAGTAATACATTTCAAATTTATATGAGTCAATTACCTAATGGTTTCAGGGAATCATCTTACGAAATGAGAAATTAAATGACATAATATGAATATGAAGTTTTGAAATTAAATAAATATATACAACCTAAATATACAACAGGTACAATAGCGGTAACTGTTACAAAATAACGATTATAGCGATTAAGGTAGGTACATTTTTCTGATCACTACAAACATTTAGTGACTGGAGTACATAATTTTTGTGATTTAAGACACTAATATACGATTTCTGGTATGAGTTTGAAAGCAGATTCAGCGCTGAAAGTCGTATCAGAAGTCGATTATAATAGGGACTAGAACAAACAATTCCAGTCACTATAATCTATACCACACTGTTTATGTAGAACTGAAGAATACTTGTTCTAGTTAATTACTGTTGTACAGTGGACGCGTTGAAAAGTGATTTATGAAAGCTTCACAATGATGTATTTTCCTTAGGTAATTTTATGGTTTTGATTTTATGTATCATCAATAGTTTTAAAAGAGAACAAACTTTTTTATGAAATTCTAAAAATTAAAATTTAATGTAAAACATTATTCGCTGAGCTTTGTTATTAAATCTTGTCCAAATTAATTTAAAAAGCAGTTCCACGTCTACGTCAGAATAGGAGATATACTACAGCAAATGTAATCAATCGCTTGGTATGTTTCGACTTTCGATTCCTTCTGCGCTAATACCGCTAATTTTCAACATTATCATATAAATTCAGCAGTGTGATTAAAATAATTTTAATAATAAAATTTACTGTTAAAATATTACAGGCAAAAACAACAGATAAAAGTGATCACTCAACAGTCCTTTCATAAAACAAAACAGCATAGTATAAAATAAAACGCAATTTACTTTTTGAATATTGGAATTAATAAATTATTTCATTCAAATATCATTTCCATTTGTTAACATTTTTTTGTAATTAATCATTTCTATAACTAATAATGGCAAGAATGTTGTATGTAAAATATATTATCAATGGTAAAAATAGTTTTCTTTTAATGGTATATCAATGTTCTATCATTTTTGTCAATATATTAGTTTCGTTGTTTAGTTTAAAAATATTTATATATACACTTATTTATAACGACTATAATAATATATTTATACCGTATCTTTTTTTTTTGGTCAATTTATTATTAAAAGCTATTTTTTGCAAGGCAAGTACAGACCTCGATTATTAAAATGTACATTAAATAGTTCGGCATTCAATGATAATTCATACAGAATCATTGTTCCTTTAAATATATGTAAATTCTCGAAATTTTCATTAAAACTAATGGCTTGACCATATTATAATACTAGATGACACATGATGTGACAATTTTTTTGTCAGAAATTACAGCCTGACAAGTCTTTTATTCAAGAAATTTGAATTGAAGATACTTCAACCCTCACCATGAGCATCGACTTTTTTTCCTAGTAACAGGTATACGTTCATATTGTCTTTACCTTTGACATAAACAGAGCCTCGCGGTTCAAAATCATATTTTTGTTCGAGAACTTTCAAACAAGCTCCGCCCACTTGTATTCTTCCATTGACTCCTGTTGAATCCATTCGACTGGCGATATTAACCGCATCACCCCAAATATCGTAATACAATTTAGTTGTGCCTATGACACCGGCAGTGACATCACCAAAATTATAACCCACACGTAAAATCAAATTAAATTCCAAAAGGTCTCGATTAAAATCATCTATAACTTTTTGCATAGCAATGGCAAAATCCATTAAAGCGTATAAATGTTCTGAAGAATCCGAATTTTCCTTTCTCAATTTTGGATCTAATCCACTTGCTGCCATAAATGTACTGCCGATAGTTTTAATTTTCTCCACACTTTTAAACTGCGGTTGTAACAATAATTCATCAAAATCACCAATTAATTCATTCAAGACACGTAAAAACTCTTTGCCTCCCATATAGCTTTCATCATACATTTCATTAAAATTAACAATACTGGCAAATATAATACCGACGTCCTTATGATTCTCCGAATACTTTGCTGTATTTTTTAACTGATCGGCAACGTGTTTAGGTATTATGTTGTGAAGCAACCAATCAGCTTGATTCTTCATGCTTTGAACGCGCGCTTTATCTCGATTTGCTACAACATTACCATGAAAACTCAAACGATAACTTATTTCAAATTCGCGATTTAAAAACCATACTAAAAGCAGTAATAAAATAATATCAATGTAAACTTCAGTGTCATAAAAATTTATATTCCGATCATAAACTAATTTTTCAGGCACGATGTACCTAGTATTTGAATCGACTGAGAATGAACTATAATTGTTTTGGTGTTCAAGCATAGGAACAACTTTTATTGTTGAGTCATTGAGATTATTCACCTCATTAATAATATTTACGTCCGAACGGTTTAGAGTATAAAGTGTATTGTTCATTGGCAATTTTGAGGACGAGATTTCCATAAAACTACTTCTAGACTGCAGAGCTGCAATAGTCTGCAGCAGATTATACTGTAAGCTGATATTTTGTGCGTGAGACATACTTTGTTCAATTGTTAAATTCGGTCTGTTAACGGGGCAATGACTAGTGTTAATCAGAATAAAAAACAAGACAGCATAAAAAGTTGCCAAAAAGTTTTTCATCCAACAATTCAACTGGGTAAAGTTACAAAAATGTATTAAACCAATCAATACAAAAAAATTATAAAAAAAATCTGCAGTTTTCACATTAATATTAGAGCAAGAAAAATTTGTTAATATAGCTAAAATTGGCATACTAACTAAAATCGCGCCCACAAAATGCCAACGATACCATTTTGAAAACAGCTTGAATATATTAACATTAAACTTAAATATTTGTCGTAAACACAAATAAATTGCACAAATTTGAATTAGGAAGAATTTTATAAAAGCAACTATCCAAAGTTTCGTCGGAGAATATAATATAAATAATGATACAGCTACTGTGAAAAAAATTATGGCAGAAATTAAAACATCAAAATACGTGTTAAAGCGAGCCGTAGCTAATGTTGGAATCGATTCTCCTGGTGTTTCTGCGATGGCATGAACATTACTCCGATATTCCATTTCCATTTCTTCAGAACGGAAGAACAATGTGAAGTGTGAGAGTGGAGGTTTGATAAAATATGACCGCTTTGAAGATGTATTATCCTATATAAAGTTAAATAATTATATCAAAAGAACAATTCTAATGAACAATAAGTAATAATTTATTGTTACTGAGAATTTACGACGTGCGTTCAATAATATTTTCATTCCAACGAATTGTCCATGAGCAGAGGATGTCAGAAAGTAGGCGGTCTAAAAGAATTTTGGAATTGATTATAAGGTGTCCAAAAGAAAGAAGGAAGCATGGTTGATTCAGAAGAGGCTCACGCGGAAGGGTCGAGGAATGAAGTTCAGACGGTTACAAGCAAACTTGATTGATAAAGTGTAGACAAATTTTTATCATATCTGTTTTTGGGTCATTAACTACAAGCTCTATGACAAACTTTGACAGATGGTAGGTCACTTGATTTTAAACATATTTTTTTTAATAAACATGGGTTCGATTCGTTTTTGTTTATAAGTTACAAGCATTTAAAGAATCAAAAACGTAGGCTGATAAATAGAAATATGAGGACACATGAAGCAGCTGGTCTACCATGTTGAAATCGCTACCCATCAGCAGTTACTTTAAAGGATTCAAGATGCAGCTAGCCAAATAAGAAATGATCGAAATCTCATTCTTCGAGTGACCGAATCTTTAGTTCGTCGATGTGAGGCTTGCATTCAAGCTGAGGGTGGACATTTCGAACAATTTTTATAGTCTTAAGTTTTGTGATTATCATTTAAATTAAATTTTTATTGTTAATTGTTAATAAAGGTTAAATGCTTGTAACTTCTAAACAAAAACGAATCGGACACATGTTTATTAAAAAAAAATATGTTTAAAATCAAGCAGCCTACTATCTGTCAAAGTTTGTCATAGAGCTTGTAGAACACTCTGTATATCAAATTTCATTTTAATCTTATCATATACAGTGTAATCTCACTAATCCGGCACTATTAAAAACCGGAGGGCGCCGGATTATTGGAATGTTCGGACTACTGGATTATAGTGAAAAAGTCATAAGTTTTGAGGTTAGACTGCTAGTCGACGACGCAGCGACCAAAGCGCACAGGTATAGAGGGGCGAGGGAGGCGTGGTCGGAGGTTGCCGGATTATTGTACGTGCCGATCTATCAAAGTGCCGGATTAGTGAGATTATACTGTATATATGTCGCCAGGATATTGTCAAACCCGTGATATTATAATTTCACTTAGTGAAATTATAATATCACGAATCTTTGTCAATCGTGATATTGTAATTTCACTAGTGAAATTACAAAATCACGGATTTGACAATATCCCGGCGACATATACAAAACAGATAGACGGACGGACTGACTGAAATAATGAAGATTCCTAGTTTCTAAGGAACCTTAAAAAGACACTGCGACGTTAGCTATCAGAATTAACATTATATACATTATACAGTTCCAGCTAGAAAATTTGCATCTTATATAATAAAACACCACTTCATTACACATAAACATCATTATCATCATCTCCAAGAGATGATAAATGTTCCAGAAATTTTACAATATACTGAGTCCAATGTAGTGATGCGACTCAAGCCATGTTTTACTTGAGTGAATTTGTCTAACTCGGTACTTGAGTAAAATTTATTTTTACTCGAGTTACCGAGTCAACTCGGCGCACCGGGTAGATTCAGAGAGTTAATAGATACAGAGTATAGATAGTTAATTGATTAAATAAATAAAAAATAACTGTTTGTATTTTATTTTATATTATCACTCATTATTTTTTTAATAAAGGTACCTATTAAAAAATGCTTCAACTAAAGTAATCGAAACTCTCAACTCGAGTTGCTGGGACTGTATATAGTGAACTCGAGTGACGTAATAAAATAATCAAAGTGACTCGAGTCACAAAATCCTACTTGAGTCGCATCTCTAGTTCAATGATTTAAATATTTTTCTCTTATTTTCAGTATTAAAATATAAAAAAAAAATACCTGTACACAGCGAATTAATTGAAGGTCTGATTGTTTACGTAATTTCTGGAAACATGCTCCAAACTGATCGGCCAGTGGTGGTGGAAGTCTTGAAGCATATTGAGGACCAGCAGTGGAATCTAAAGTAGACTGACTAGAAGTATAATATCCTGATACACGATGCTGCTGTAAAATATCTGCTTGCGAAAGTCCTGCCTGGTTTAACGCAAATATCTGAAGGAAAAAAAATATAGTATATAATATAATAATTAGTATTTAATCATAATATGATCATAACTGTTATTTTTAAGTGTTATAAACGTGTGGTAATCCAACTAAAATAGTAGCTAATACAGACCTAAAAAATTTTCATTCAACTTGAAAATTTTATTCAAAATAACAAATAACGCAATGACTAAATCATTTCCGTCAATATGTATAACGTTAAGAATGGTTAACATTTGTAAAATATATAAATAATAAAAAAAAAAATGTACTGTTATTCGTACAAGTAATCATATACGGTGATACTCAACATAACTCTTGCATACCATAGAAACATTTTTCTATGAAATCTAAATATCTTAAATTTATCTAGCGACTTATTAAAAAAACTTTGTACTATGTTGTCACCAGCTGCCAGGTTTATCTGGGTATAGTACCAACTCATACTTTTAAATTGGTCAACATTGTGCAATTAGCTATTGTATATCAGCGACATCAATTAGCAGCGATGGTCATTTCAGGACATTTTGTAGTTTATGATGAGTTTGCCACTACTAGCAGCATTTTAAATAGATTTAGGTGTTTTAAAATTTTTTTTTTGTTAGTACCTGTAGTTGAATGCTGCTACGTCTGCTAGTGCTTCTTATACCGGAGTCTTTTCGACTGTTTACAGACATACAAACACTACTTTGATCATCGACAACCGCAGTTCCTGGTACGTCTAGACATCCGCCGACCTCTAATCGAGAGCTCGCCGTTACACTTCTTGCTCTTTCAATGGGTGATACATCAGAATTTATAGATCGTCCGTACTGAGAACGATAACTTCCCGAACGGTCACATAAACTGACGTCTCTTGGTGAACGGTTGCTGCACTGTGATCTGTAGCTTCCGCCTCTACTGAACTCATTTGAAGAATGATCAAACTGTCCAATTTCACTTCTGGATTGACTTATGTATGATTTTACATCTAGAATATCGGTTTTATGATCTCCGTTGCTTTTTGATCGATCGCTATTACATAAACTGTTTCTCGGCGATGGATCTAAATGTTGACTAATTTGCGGTGTTTCAATTATCATAGGAATTTGTTGATATCCGTTTATCTGTAAATGATTGCTCCCATTTTCTTTTTTTGTTGCTGAACAAATTATAGGTGGTGTTTCTACATCTAATTTTTCACGATCATGTGAATCAGTTCTAAAGAGAAATTTTGGCATTTTCCAATTCTTTAACCGACTTGAAGATTTTCCGTAGCTTCCAACAGAAGTTGGGCTAATTGAATTTTTTGGTTTTTCAATGTCTGCATTATCGCCGTCACACTCCGTATCCGAATCTAATATACTGGGCAATGAACTCGCTTTCATTCGATAAATATTTGGAGATAGCTGATTCGGGTTACAAGTTTGAGGTCTGGGGATTTTATTTGTTTCGTTACAAGATGAGAGAAATCTTGGACGCATCTGTGGGGACATGGAATGCGGCGATGTTGGTGGAGAAATTATTAGCTGGACTGTATCACACTTTAACTCATTCTGAGCTTCATTTATATCAGATTTCCGTCCCTGAATAAAAAAAGTTTTTAATCCTGTAAAAAAAAATTATATAAAAGATCGGTAATACTTGCAAAAAACGCTGATCTCGATTCTGATTAAAGCGAATAAATGTAAAAAAAGTTTATCTTACCACAAACAATTTCCCCTTCTTCAAGAACATACAAATTTTGCAAATATTCACACGTCTTTTCAGACACATGAACTCCACCCGGTTTTCCTGTAGATTCCATTTTGTTTGCAAGAGTAACATCATTACTCCAAACGTCAAACTTAAATCTCCTAGTCCCGACGATTCCACATAAAACAGTTCCAGTATGAATCCCAACTCGCATGTTAACTCCTTCGTTCCTTTCCATATCGAACTGTTTTATAGCCTGAATCATTCCCAGTCCCATTTCGACACAACACTTGGCATGGTCTGGCCTCGGTTCTGGACATCCAGAGACACAATAATAACAATCCCCTAGCGTAGAAATCTTCTCACAATCATTAAGTGAACACAAATCATCAAATCGTTCAAAAAGATCATTTAAAATAGCAACTAGTTCCTCCGCAGTTTTATTACTCGACATCTTTGTAAAGCCAACAATGTCAGCAAACAAAATACTAACATTTTCCATTCTGTTCATATTAAAAGGACGAAACAACGATTTTAAATCCGACGCTCCGGGATTTGAATTACGAGGAATCATTTTACCTTGAATGTCATTATCGTTATCATTATCGAAATCTCCTGTCGTTTCAGACATTAACCAATCTGCAACTTTTGGCGGCATAACTGAATGTATCATTTTTTCTTTCAATTGTTTCTCCATTTCTAGCTGACGCCTCACTAAAAGACTCTGACCAACTTTCATAAATGTGCCACGCATTCTGACTGTTGTCATTATAAAAATATGAAATCCTACTAAATGAACACATAGCTGCAATAATATTCGTACTGTGATTCCATAACCCATTTGCGTCATGTCTACATAATGTTCATGTAATATCCAAGTGAGTATTTCAAAGCAAACAGAATAAAGCGTAACAATACTTACGCACATATATAAGGGCAATGGAATGACCGTATATACGAGCAGCAATACTTCGACACAGATCGAAAAATGACCGGCAGGACTAATATCAGAATTCAAACCTCTGGTTGGCGATAACTTAACAGGTATCAAGAGTAGTAAACAAAGACTCGACGTACACAGAACTAATGCAACAACGAGGGAAATGAGGGTAACATGTGAACGATATGTCCGCATGCGCGTAATCATCAGTATCGTTAGAATTACAATTGTGAGTGCTCCTAAAACCACGCACAGACCTCGCCATTCACTGGTGGGGTTGTTGTAGCCTTGAAATGCGAAATATATAAGCCATGATATCAATACGAGCAAAATGTACAACAGGGCATATCTGTAACAAAACATTGTCAATGTTAGAATGTTATTCTCTTAAAATTTATATACATTTTTATTTTTTTGCATTTGTCAAATTTCCCAAATTTATTATCTCAGTAGATATGGCTTATTAAGCAGCATTTAGACCTAAATTATTGTTCATGAGCATAACGTTTCCATCGACATCAAACATTCACACGCTCTCGTAAAAACAAAAATATTGCAGCGGATCACCATGTATAAAAGGCAGATTATGTATGGAACGTGAAAAAACTACACATTCCGTGATGGAACATTCTGGAAATATTGGGAGATATTTTGGAGGTTCTCAAATGATATGTTTGCCAGTACCTACATAAGTCGGTGCGATACAAACGACAAGAAAATTGAATACAGTGAGCCTATGAGTGCGCCAGCAAATAAAATGTAAATATTGACACTGTGAGAGTATCGTTGGAAATAAATTAGATTATCGCATTTTATGTATTTGTTATTAGAACTGATTTTTATTTTGATTAATGATTATTTTTAATGTCACAACAACTAGTTTCCTTACAATATTTTAAATAATTCTACTTAGCATTCATTAGTTACCTGAAACGAACTCTTAGCTGTGCAAATGCACTTTGTTTATATTGTCCTTCTAATATTTCAGAATCAAAACGTGGATCCCACCATGAACTACGTGAAGCTCGCTCAAATGGAATAGGCAGTGCGACTCCACAACACATCACCCGTCTGGAACTATGTGCCAGATATGTTTGGATATAAGGAGCCAACGTAATCTAAAAAATAAATAAATACTAATAAAATAGTAACAGAATTTCTCTTTGCAATTTCGTTTTCATGAGGCTTACTAATATTTTGTACAACACCAAGCAAGAAAAACGTATTTCTTGTTTGTCTGTATCGGCAACTACTGCGCCGATTTTATTGTAATTTGTTTATATTTGAAATAAAAATTCTAATGTGAGTTTATGTTAAACATTTAACGCTAATGTAGAGGGGTCATATAAATGTATTATTTTGCTTCAACGAATGAGGAATCATTTCATCGAATACGAAACTTATTCAAATCAAATTCGATAGTATTTTAACCATTTATGTTCTTATTTGTTTTACTATTTTGAATAAAAATACTGTGCTCATACAATCGAATTGAACAAGATTATCTGTTTAATATAAAGTTTCTGTCGAACAGCTGCAAGCAAAGTCGCAAGAAAGAACTAATACTGCTCTAATACCCAAATATATTTCTATTTCACATTGACTAGTATCATTGATTAAAGTTTTATAGGAAGATAGTTAACTAGGTAACGAAAAATGTAATATAGTAAACCTCTTACGTTTCATGTCTCTGACCCACATATTGAATGTTGGTTTCTGCTTCCATCTACATTAAGGTTAAAATGATTATCAACAGATGGCTATTGCTACGCCATCTATTGAAGTCCATAAAAAGTAACCTCATTTTGGTTGCCTCGGTTATGAATTTTCCTATAGAATACTTTAATCAATGCTAGTATTCAATTTTGAATTATATAATTGTAAATAGATTTACTTGTATATCGTCTTCATCTGAACATATTTCCTGAGGATGGTGGTCGTCATGTTGGCTACAAGTGCGAGAACGCACAAACGTAACTGAGGAAGCCCGTTGTCGATCCATATTAATTATCTCAAATGAAATACAGGATCCCTGGTGATGGTGTTTTTAAAGAAGTCCATTTCTGTAATATTCGTTATTTATATTATTAACTAAAATCTAGCCTAGTTGCCACATTGCTATGGGTATGTTCACTGAAAATCACTGGTAGGGATTAGTAGTTTAACAATTATTAATAGCAATATTATTTTTGCAAATATTGCATGTGTGAAGTCGTTTTGACTCAAAACAAAACTTCGTTCAAATTAAAAAAAAAAATGTATTTGAAATTAGCTAAAAATAGTGCTTAAAGTTATAGGTCTTAATAATATTTTTGTACACCTCGCTGTATTTCATGCCTGTATAGCTATCATAAAATTACCCATTTAAAACTAGTGCCTAAAGTAAAATTCAACAATAATTTTCGTAAACCACCGAAGCCTACCATTTGATATTTGGAAAGCTTTGTAAAACAACAGCAGACGGGAATATTCATTCTAATAGAACTGTAACGTTTTAAAAATATATTGAAAATGAAGTGAAAACCAACTATTTAAAAATAATATTTGCAAAAAATGTAATATACATCGTAATATTTTAGCTCGTGACTGTTAAAACTCGCTGATCCTCGTTTCAATAAAATGTCACTTGCTCGCCGAAAATAACCATTACATCCCAGATGAATGAACTATTATATTTTAATATAATATTCTAATATTTTCAAAAAGATTTGTTTTTATATAACTGCTGCAATGACAAAAGTTTAAAAACATTTTTAAATACGGTATTTTGGGAATGCTAGAGGAAAAATTATTTAATTTTTCTTAATAAACTCAAGTATCAACTAAATAAGACAAAACTCTTTCATAGCTGATGCAATACTTTAATTGGAAATTAATGATCAATAAGAGCACATAATTCTTTTTTGTTTATGTAAAAAGGATACCTGTCAACTGTCAAATCATCTGTTTTCATTAAAATAAAAATACACTATAAAATGCATGCAATACACCCCACGAATTGTGAAAACAGTTTATATTTGTTAAAAATTAATCTATGATAAGTAACAATTATTAATTTTTTCATTCATACATACTTATAATATCCATTGAATTCATATCCAAGAGGTTTTAATACACCTAACCTTACAATTATCTGCACAATTTTTTATAAAAATAATTTTCATTTAAAATTTATTTGAGTAAATAATGAAATACATTAATATTAATATAATTGAAACTCGAGGCTTAATTAAATAAAATATAAAAAAACTTGGACTTTGTAGCAAATTAACTAGACGCCATTTGCATTAGTTTTCCGAATTACATCTAAAAACATTTTTTTTGTATATATATTTAAACTAGGAATATTAACTACTGTATATACAATTTATGGAGGGATACAATTATAGAATATCCAAAAAGTACGCCCATGATTCTGGAATTACATTTTTAGTTAAATTTCGAATCGAAAAGTGCTTTACCTTTACCAGTTGATAGTACCTATAAATTATAATTATTAAGTTATTGATTATCAAAACGCTTGTTCACATTTCAAGATTCCTAACAATGCTCTGACAAAAAAAAATGTTATTCATCTGTTCATTATAGCTCTACTTGTAAAGTTGTAAATTTATAGTACTTTGCTCACATGGATTCAGATTTTACTTTTGATTTTTTTTAATATGTACCGCAGATGATTTAACGTTAACCTTGAGCTCAACTGTGTCTTGAGTGTGCAAATTACCTTCTATGAGAGCTATAATAATTGGTCCTATGCATATTCTGAATTTATTAGGAACACCCTGCCTCTATTTTCAATTGGTTTTTTGAAGTGAAACTTCTTTAGCGACGTATCTGTCGAAAATGGTTCAATGGCGGGGAAATGTAAGAGAACCGCGTTCATAACTAAACAAGTTTATGTGTGTGTAGCTCACGTTTTCCAATTCACTGAATGTCACATACGAATCTTTAATGGGAAAAACCTAAGCAAAATGCTTTGTTACAATTTTTATACTATTTAATAAAATTAGAAATGCTTTACATTTAAAAAATAACAACAGTAGGTATAAAGTCTATTTGGTTATTATAAAATTATTTTTAATGCGTTATTTCACTTTATATTATTTATATATCATTTACTTTTGGAGTACTTCTACCCCACAACCAATTTAAAAGTACTGTTGATGGACTTTGTACATCTCGTGCTGAAAAAAGTAAAAATGGATAACATTAGTATTATTTACATCTATAGAATTTCCATTCATACACTACTTACATAGAGTGTAATTAGCATCAACAAGCCTCGCAGCAGCTTCTGGTGGTAATAGAGAGGCCATATCACGATGCTGCTGTAATATAGACATTTGCTGAAGATGCCTCAATTCTTGATTATCGCGCAGTCTCACATCTCTTCTATAATCGACTGAATGTAGTTGAGATAATTTATTTTCCAAAGTCTTTACGTCTTCATTGGAAGAAGAATGAACTTCTTCAGTTGCTTCTTTAGCCAATTCTGTACCGGTAGCTCCTAACAAAATTTCAGAAGATTTGCTTTTCCTACTACTTTTAGGCATTTCTGTTAAATCGATAACACTGCTTCTATTTGGTTGTGAATTTTCTGTAGATCCTTGTTCTTTTTTGGAACTTAATTTGTTTTTTATTTCTTCATTTATTCTAATAGCATTTGATAATTTCAATTGTAAAGTGTCGCGTTCTTCTAACAATTGCATTAATTCAACTGTCAATTCTTCACAACGCACATCGCGTTGGTGAAGCATGTATAAAGCTATATCCAATTCAGCTCGACTAACCAAATCATTGGGATCGTCACTCGGACTCCCTGTTATAGGATTTATTGCCATTTCATGAGTTTCTGTATTGGCATCTTTATTGGCAGGCATTTCATCAAAATGCACATATTTAATATTAGACTGGGGTTGTCTATTTTCCAACTGTTTTCGAAGATTTTCAACTTCATTTTTCTCGATATTTAACTCACCTTTCAACTCTTCTATTTTTAGAACCTGTTTTTCAATAAAATCCTTTAAATCTGACAACTGTTTAGAATCTTCTTCTATTCTTACATACAATTCCGATATTTTTGTTTTTAATTCTTCACTTTCATTTATTTTCATCTCTAATTGTACTGAATAGTTTTCTATGTCTTTATCCTTTAACTGAATAATGTTATCTATACTATCAATTTTTTGACTGTATTCTGTATTTAATTTGTTAGTTAGATCTTGCAAAGTTACACATTCGTTGCATTTTGTTTCTAATTGCGACTGTAAATTAACAATGTCTTTATCTCTGACTGTTTTTTCATATGTCAACTTACTAATTTGTTCACTATATTCTACAGTACGTTGTCTTAGATTATTTAATTCAGTTTCAAGATTCTCAATGTAAGATTGTGAACCTTCTGATGATTCGTGCAAACTTTTAATTTCTTCTGAGAGATCTGCAATAATTTTGTTTTTATTTTCACTTTCAGTCACTGTTAGCTGTTTAGTTTCTAGTTGTTCCTGTATTTCTGAATCTTTTGAATATAAGAGGTCGTTTAAATGTTTTATGTCATTTTCATATCTTTCAAACACATTCTTCATATCTGTTATTTCTTGCGATAAACTAGCAATTTGTGTGTCTTTTGTATGCAGTAGAATTTCAAAATTTTTAAGTTCAATTTCGTAATTGGTGATTTTATCGGTTATTTGAGCATTTTCTAGACCAAGCTGATGATTTTCCATGTCTTTACTTTGAAGTAAAGAGGTACATTTTTCCAGGTCCATTTCTAGATTTTGAATTTTATCTAATGCCTGCTGTAAATCAGACGACAGTCTCTGATTATCTGCAAATTTCGTTTCAGATGACGAAACTAAACTTTGCTTCTCATTTTGTAACAAAGTCAAATTTTCTTTTAGGGATAATATTTCTTGTGATAAAGTATCTCTTTCAACGTCTGTTTTACTTGTCAGCAAAGTTTTTAATTTACTGTCCAGATTATTTACTTCTTCCTGTAAATTGTTTTGAATCATTGTAAATTCTTTCTCCCGCGACTCTAAATGCAATTTCCAACTTTCCGCAACTTGGGCACCTCTCTTGTCAACTTCTTCAGACCATTTCTCAGCAGTTAAATTTAATGATTCTTCATACTGTAAACGTTCAGTATTTATTAGTGTATTTAGAGCTTCAATTTCTTTAGATTTATTGTCTAATTCAATAGTCAATAGAGCCAATTGTTCGTTTAAATTTAGTATAGTTTGATTCGATTCAACTAAAGCAGATTTTTCCATCAATACTTCTTGAAGTTTATTTTCAATGTCCACTTTATCCTTAGATAACGATTGGTACGCATTTTCTTGCACATTTATACTTTCTAATAACTGACTTTTTTCTTTCAATAATTGCTGATACTTTGACTCTCGATCACTAATTTCTGAGAATTTATTTCGTTCTTCAATCACTGACTGATTTTGAAAATTAAAATTTGCCAGAATTTCATCTCTTTCTTGTAGTAACTGACGATATTGCTCATCTTGAACATTAATTTTCAGCATCAACTGATTTTTCTCTTCTAATAACGTGTTATACTTTTCTTCAGAACTCCTAACAATGCTAGCACAATTTTCCTGAATATGTTTAATTTCTTCGTTTGTGACAGTATTATTTTGTAGTTCACTTTCATATTCCTGCTGTTTTTCATTGTGGTCTTTTAACATTTTTTCCATTTCCATTTCAAGATTTTGCTTTTCGATTAAGAGCGTGCTTAATTGTTCGGAAATTTTGTTCTTCTCAGTTATTGCTAAATCATAATCTTGCCTTAATTGTTGAACATCTAAATCTGCACCTTTCTCACTATACAGTTTCTTTTCATAATCTTTCTTTAGTTGTGTTTGTTCATCAAGTAGACATTGCAATTCCTCGTTATCTATTGATAAATCATTGACTTTTGCATTTAAATCAACAATCTGCTGCTCTAAATCCTTTATCTGATGGTTACTGTTCTCTGTAACTGTTTGAGAATTATGCTCAGGAGTTTTTTCGCAACCAAAACTGTCGTCTCCCCATTCTAGCTGATCTAACTTATTATTCAATTCTCTGTTTCTGGCCTGCCAAACTTGCATTTCAATATCTTGTTTTTCTTTTAATTCAATCATTCTTTCATTTGCCGAAGTTAAGACGTCTATACGTTTTAATAAATTATCTTTTTCAGCGCGGTCTTTTTCACTTTCAGATTGTAAGTCAGCAATTTTTTTCTCAAGAGATTTGATTTGAGAATTTAACTCATCTTGAATGGCAGCATCAAGATCTATGAAACTTGAGCTCGATTTTTTTGTGATTAATTCACTAGTTAACTGATCATTTTTCACTTTAAATTCTTTTAATTTTTTCAAAAGCTTTCCAGAGCGTACTTGCATTGTTTTAATTTCTTCGAGTAATCGTTCACGTTCAACCTCTAAATCGTGCACGCGTTCTTCTAGCTGTTCTATTTTTGAATCATCAGTCGACATCAGCATTGTACACATGTTTTTCTGCATATGCGCTTCTTCAAGTTTCGCTTCATCTGACCCCCAAAAATTTTCCTCTGAAACTAAATCCTCAGAATCATCAAAACAAATATATGCTGCTTGTTTGTTTGCAGGTTCTTCAATAACTGGACCAGTATTTTGATTATAACTTTGTACGTCTGTGTAATGATTATCTTCTTTTTCTTTTTGAATAGGCTCATTAGCACGTTCTTCTGAAACGATTTGGCTCTCCAATTCATTTAAAGTGTCTTTTTCTATTGGTTTTTCTTCGACATTTTCAGATTCTTTCTTAATGCTGAACTTTTTCAAAATCTTTTCTCTTTCGTGTATTAATCGCACGAGTTCATTACTTAACTCCTGACATTGTAGAAGCGCATCTTCTTTGTCTTTTTCTAAGTTACACAATAAAAATTCTAGAGCTTTGTTTTTGCTTTCCAAGTCACGATCAATTATATCTGCTTGATTTGAAACGGGCTGATTAAGTTCTGAAGTTACTGTTTTACTAATTACAGGTTCAAAATTAATCTGAGATTTACTTAATTCATCTGATAAATTTTTATTTTGTTCCTCTAATTCAACAATACGAGTTAAATGCTCTTCTGGCGCCTGGTCAATAATAGTTTGAAGTTCATCTATTTTGGTAATAAGATTTTGAATTTCCAACTCTTTTTCACAGATTTTATTTTTTAAATCTGTAACACATTTTTCAGATGCAAAACTCCAGTTTGTTTCACTTTCATGATATTTCGTTAACAAATCATTATATTTCACTTGGTATTCATTGAGAGCTGATCTTAACTGCTCGGTGTCATTGTTCTTATTTTCTATGGAACAAAATTCAAAATTATCATTACTTGAGGCAGCCATTTGCAACTGCATATTCCTACGTTGGTAATCTGCAATTTCGGCATTTTTTTCTGTAATTATTTGTTTTAGCTGAGATATTTCATATGTACAATCAGTGTGCTCAGTACTTAATTTTTCAGTATCTTGATTCATTTCATAATAAGAAAGCTTTTCTTTCAGTGTTGTTATTTCATTTTGATATAACTGTTCTTTTTGCAGTAATTGTTCATTAATATCTTCACAATTTTCACAACGTTTCAGTATTTGTTTACGTTCTGAATTTAATTCTTCTAAGTGAGCACTCAATTCACTTTCTAAATTATCAACAGTTATTTTGTTCTGTTCAGTTTGATGTTGCAACTCATCTCTGACTTTTTTTAATTCATTTTCTAAGTGTAATACATCACTTGACAATTTTGTGTTTAAGTCTTCTAGCTCGATAATTTTTTCATTAGCATCGTCGACGTCTTTTTGTTTTAGTATTGATAGTTCTTCTTCTAGTTTTTTTATATTTTCAGTAAGAATTCTGTTCTTATTAGATAATTCTCTATTATCAATATTAATATCGTTTATTTGATGTTGTGTCGATGCCAGTGAACTTTCTAGTAAAATCAGTTGTTCTTTCAGGTTATTTTGAATTTCATTTGCTTCTTCTAACACTAGAGATTTATTCTGAAGATCAGTCTTAAAAACTTCCAAACTCTGTTCTAAATTTAATTTGGATTCTTCAGCATGCAAGAAAGATTCCTCAAATTTTTGATTTTTCTCCATGTATTTGTTATTCTCTTGTTCAAGCATTTCAATAACTGCATCTTGTTCTTGTAGTTTAGCTTGCATAGCTGATTTAGAGATTTCAAATGAAGATTTGAGATTTGAAATTTCTTCGTTCAATAATGATATAGATGCATTTTTCTGGTCATTATCCATTTGCACAAATTGTATTTGATCATTTTGACTTGCAATAAACTGATTCAATTCAGTGATCTGCAATTCTAAATTTTCTTTGACTGTTTTATGATGTTCTAATTCTTCAACATACGAGGTTATTTTATTTTGTAAATCATTATTTTGAGCTAATATTGATTCTACATCAACATTTTCCATTTTGCTCGTAAAAAATTTCAGTTCTTGTGTTAAGCCTTGTATTTGTGTTTGCTGATTGGTGCAATCTTGTTTTAATTTTTCATAATCTTGACTTTTATTCTGCAAAGAATCTCGCGTCATTGACAATTCGTTCTCTAGTTCCATTGTTTGTTCAAGTAAAGATTTTATCTTTTTTTCATTGCAGTTCAATTTTTCTTCAAAATTAATTACCTCCTTACTTTTTTGTTCATTTTCTGCTTTTAATTTCTTGTTTTCAGTTTCCAACTCAGTACACAGAGCAACTTTCTTTTTCAGATTGGCCGCTATCTTCTTCATTTTATCCAATTGTTCTACGTTTTTACTTTCCAGATTAGTACATTTATTTTCTAGTTCTTTAATTTTACATTCAAGAGGTTTCCTTATTTCCTCAAGAGAGCCTTCATTGCTTGCAATTTTAGATTGCAGAGATTTATATTTTTCTTGGAAGTCTGCTATTCTTTTGTTAAGTTCTCGGTCGTTTTCATTGTAAGCCGATTTTAAATTAGCAATTTCTAAGTTGTTGTTTTTTCTTTCCTGTTTCAAGTTAATAATTTCTTCGTCTTTTTGCAATAATAAACATTCAATTTCTTCTATTTGAACATTCAAATCATCGAGTTGAGAATTTAATTTTTGATTTGTAACCGAATTCTTAGAAATTTCATTTTCATAAAATTTCAACTGTTCAACATTTTCTGATAACAACAGCTGCATCTCAGAAATCTGATTGGACAACTGCACAATTTTTCCATCGCTTTTGTTTTCGGTTTCTAAATGAATGATACCATTGTTAAGTTCAATAATTATTTCATTCAGGTGTCCGATTTCATTCATTAATTGCTGAATTTCATATTCATTATTATTTACTGTATCGCGCAATGAGTTTATTGTACCCGCTGATGAAATTAGCTCTTGTTTTGTATTGTCGATTGTATTTTGTAACAAGGTTATTTGTTCATCTTTTTCGGCAATAGCATCATTAAAATGTTGTTTCGAATTTCTGAATTCTTCTTCAATAAGTTTACTTTGTTCGTTTATGTTTAGCGCTTGATTCAATTCATGTGTTAAATTTTCATTATTTGTTTGCAGTAATACTAACTCTTCTTCTAAATTTTTGTTTCGATTAATGACTGTTTCGTTTTCGTTTCGCAATTGTTGTAAGATATTTTCGATACTTGCTTTCTCAATTTCCAAATTTTTGGCTGATAATGCTACTTCTTCAAATCGGACTTTTAAATCGTCATTACTTGCGAGTTCTTCTTGTAAGTTAATGATTTGAACTTTCTGTTCTTCAATAAGTGATTTGTACATATCAATCTCTTTTTGTGTGTTTTCTAATTCCGAATCGTCTCCCTTATCAATTTTCACATTCGACGAGCTGTCAATATTTACCTGCGTTGTTTCACCCAATAAATCAGCAATCTTTTTCAGTAAATCATTCCTTTCACACGTTATGTTGTCAAGATTACTTTCCAATTTAGATTTATCGTCAAACAATGTTTCATACGTCTCTTCTAACTGTGATTTTTGATACTCAGTTTGTTCTAATCTAGTGATTAAATTTGAATTTTCAACAGTAAGTGCATCCATTTTCTCCATAACTTCTTTGCGTTCCCGCGTAAAAAGTTCAATTTTTTCTATTAATTCAGCACTTTCTTCAGTGAGTTTTGTAACACTTTCGTTCAACTCTGAATTATGGGTAAGATCTTGCATGTCACTTGACGCATTATCGTTTTCAGAAGTTGTAAGCAAACTGGTTTTATTGTATTCTTCCATTTCAAGTTTTTCTTGTTGGGTTAGCGATTCGACCATTTCGATACTTTCTGCAGATGACACCTTTTCAGCGCTTAGTTTTTCAAGTCGATCAACCAGCTCAATATTTTCATGAATAAGATTTTCCATTTTACTGTTAAGTTCATTTTTTTCAGAAACAAGATTTTCTATTTTTTCATTTAATGTACTGTTTTCATTTTTTAGTTTTTCAAGCTGATCATGCAGCTGATCCAATTTTTCTTCCAATTGAACAGAAGTCATTTCTGAACACACTTGAGCATTTTCTAAATGAGTCAGCTCAGCAACTCGAGAATTCAATTGCGCTAATTGCTGTTGCGTATCTTGCAAATCTAAACAACAAAATTATTTAGCTAAAATGAACATCAATCCTATCAACTAAAAAACATTAAAATAAAAAAAAAATTCTTCAAGACTCATTTCACCGAGCTCTATTATATTTTACTTTTGATCTCAGAATTAACTCAAATAATAATGGTTTATTCTATTCATATCCATGTTATTGAATGACTGTAAATGTTCATGGGTATTTGGATTGACAAAACAGTTATTATTTAAACAATTCGTACGATGATATTAAAGAATTGTTTAAATAATAACTGTTTTGTCAATCCAAATACCCATGAACATTTACAGTCATCAAATAATAATTTCATTTTTACAGTCAATTAGCAACAATTAATCTATTCTTTTTTCTATATAGGGGACAACTGGTCAAATTGTCAGTTGGGTTGATTTTTCATGGGTTTGGCAAAAAATAAAAAAAGTCATCAGCATGTTTTTTTACTCATTATTGAAAAAAATATACTAGAAACTGGAGTCAGTCACGGAAGTTGCCCTGCAGGAAAATTATACTCAGCCCGATCCTGTTCATGTTATCAATTCGGTACAAATTTAGAAAACTTAAATTAAAATTTATTTTCGAGTGAGGTCATACTTGCGCGAGATTGAGATATTGGCTGAACTACTTGAATTAGTGATGCGACTCGAACCATGTTTTACTCGAGTGAATTTGTCTAACTCGGTATTCGCGTAAAAATAAATTTTACTGGAGGGAAACTTAATGACCTAATCTTAAGAAGTAATTTACTTTTTCTTTCTTAATTGATTAAATAAATGTTTGTATTTTATTTCAGATTATCAGATATTATTTATTTAATAAAGGTACCTATTTAAAAATGCTTTAGCTAAAATAATCAAAACTCTCGCCTCGAGTTGCCGGGACTATAAATAGTGAACTCGAGTAACTCAAAAGGCATAACAAAATAACCCGAGTGACTCGAGTCACATCTCTAACTCGAATCAGATTGCGTCACAAGAAACTGTTTGATTAATCTATTCCATATGCATATAGAGCTAGAAGTTTGTATGTCCAGAAAAGAACTGGAAGGTTTAAATTCGGCATACTTACAAACTGTGCTCCTAAAAAAAAATGGGAAAAATTCGAAATCCAGAAAAGCGGAAATAGATGAATCCAAGAAAATTGTTTACTGACCTTTTGCCCCCTTATACTACGATAATACAATCAAAATGGAAACAATAAATGGTTTTTAAACGAAATTGAGCATTTCAAAGCATATTTACCATTTTCCAGCGCTGTTTTAACACTTTCTAAAGTCTGAATGGTATGCCTGTAATTTTCCAACTCTGCATTTTGTTCACTCAATCTGACTTCCAATTCTGCAATTTTCTCTTGCATATTAGAATCTCCTAAAAACATTATATTAGTATATTATGTAAACTCATTTAGGAACTTGACAATTTGGTAGAAGTTGCGTGAATTCTAATAAATTTGTCTAAGCAAAAGCAAAATTCTTTATCAGTGCAAAAATAATAAAATTAAAAAAAAAATACCTTTGTTATCATATTCAACCATGTGTAATTGCATATTTCCTTTTTCTTCTTCGAGTTCAGCAATTTTCTGACTAAGTTTAGTGTTTTCTGCTTGAATGCGTATTAATTCGGCGTTCAGATCACTAACATTTTTGAACGTGTCTAGCTGTTTCTGTAATTCTTTAATTTTGCCTTTATTCTGTGCTTTCAATTTGATCATACTTTTATTCATATCATCGAGTTGTTTTGACAACTTTGCAACTTCCTTTTCTGATGACAACTTTTTACTTACGTTGTCTTTCTTAGTTTTTGGACTGTTTTCATTACTTTTTAATTTTTCAATTATATTTTCGAGTTCTGCTATCCGTTGCATTAATGTGCTCTTATCGACATTTTCTATATCTGTTTTGGAATCGCAATCTTTTTCCTTCGATTCTACTTGTTCTTTCTGTTTGATAGACTCAGTTTCACTTGATGGATCTTTTGTGCTGCTTGTTTCCGAAGTGAGAACTATTTTTTCTTCTGAAATTTTTTCAAGTTCACTATCTACAGTTTTTAATGCATCAGGACTGTTTGTGCTATTCAAATCACTTAATAATTTGATTTCTAATTCCCGATTCATTTCAGTTAATTTCATAATAGTTATTTCCTTTTCATGAAGTTCAACATTATAGCTTTCATTTTCTTTGGAGAGTTTGTTTATTAGTGAAGCCAATTCACGTTTTTCTTCATGCAAAGTAGAATTTTCTTCTTTTAAACTAATTATATGGCTATTTCGTTCCGCTAACTGTTCTAGTAACGTCTGATTTTCTTTTTTCATGTCCGTTTCCAGTGTAATGAAATTCTGTTGCATTAACCTCATTTCTTCTTTTGTTTCATCCAACATATCTAGTGTTGATTTTCCTTTTTTGCTTAAATCTTCTGACATCAGTGTTATAGCTTTAGTTCTTGCTTCAATTACTGAATCTTTTTCTTTTACATTTTCCTGAAGATCTATAACATTTGCTTCAAGATTTTGAACTTTGCTAATTAATTCTTCTATTCTTTTATCTTTTTCCAGCACAGCTGTAAACAGTTCTTCTGAGGGCATATCGGCCGTATAATTCTTTGCCGTAACTTGTTTTGATTCTACATTATGCAAATTCAAAACAGACTGGCTAACTAAAGCTTGAGACTCGTCAATTTGAGCTTTTAACTGAGTGACCATTTCTTCAATGCCTTTTTGATTTTTTCCGCGTTGTTCCATCTTCAACCTATAGATAAAATTATTAAAATTACTCATTTTTCACTATTTACACAAGAAATCGTTTTTTTTTTTTTATAAAAAAACATAATAAAAACTTAGAGCATTATTTTGAAATAGCGCATTATATTATACGAGTTTGTTAATGTTTATTTTAACTTATTATTAGTAAAAGCACAATAAAAATATTGTCTGAAGACACAAGTAATTCAAGAATTACAAGGCGCTTAACTTTACATAATATACCCTGACGTTATGTTTGAAAATTGGTGTATATTTTTAACGACATTTTGAGCTTAATAATATAATTTAATTAACTTAATCTAAGAAAAAAATAACAGCTGAAAATATTGAAACACAGAAAGAAAAAATCATTTTAATAATTTATTAGTACCTAATTAATTTAGGTTCATAAATATAAAAGCGTTAGCTGTAAACTCTATGATCGTTTATTAGTCACAATCAATAATATAATAGCCCAAGAGCCCGCGGCAGCCAGACCTTCGTCTTTTTATAAAAGCTGAAAGTTTTTCTATGGATGTCTCCAATACAGGTAAGAATGATCCCCACCCATGAAACCTGAGTAGTGGTGGCTTTGGCAGGTAACAGGTATTAAAGGTGTACAAAATTCCATCTCAAATTCGTCATTTTATAAAACTCAATTTTTTAATATTTCATTCGTAACAATATTAAAAATCGCGTCGCTCATTGCCAGACACTTAGTATGGTTCCAACCCCCTGCCAGACACCCTTAAACTATTATAATTTGTATAATTATATTTACGTTATTTTATAAAAGCTGAATTTTATATATATTGTTTGGAGAACTATTAAATAATGTTTCATGAGTAGCCAGACAGTTTCGAGGGTTCTATCATCCTGCCAGACGCATTAAAGTGTACAATTTTCAAATCGTTTTTGCTTTATAACTTTGAAACGGCTCATGAGATTTTACTCAAATTTGGTACGTTGGCATAGCTTTATTGGGCAATAAAACCCATATCATAATAATGATGAATATCATTCCATGGGCGTAGAAATTGATTTTTTCGATAAATAAACATCTAAAACTTCTACGCCAATGGAAAAAAATCAGTTTGAGTATGAAATCTGGATCACGAGACTCATTTACTACAAAAAAGGTACTCTTGATAAAATTCGATTACTCTCATAGTTTCGACAAAATTTTAATTCCAGTAATTTAGAGCATATATGCCTTAAATTACTAGAATTAAAATTTTGTCGAAACTATGAGAGTAATCGAATTTTATCAAGAGTACCTTTTTTGTAGTAAATGAGTCTCGTGATCCAGATTTCATACTCAAACTGATTTTTTTCCATTGGCGTAGAAGTTTTAGATGTTTATTTATCGAAAAAATCAATTTCTACGCCCATGGAATGATATTCATCATTATTATGATATGGGTTTTATTGCCCAATAAAGCTATGCCAACGTACCAAATTTGAGTAAAATCTCATGAGCCGTTTCAAAGTTATAAAGCAAAAACGATTTGAAAATTGTACACTTTAATGCGTCTGGCAGGATGATAGAACCCTCGAAACTGTCTGGCTACTCATGAAACATTATTTAATAGTTCTCCAAACAATATATATAAAATTCAGCTTTTATAAAATAACGTAAATATAATTATACAAATTATAATAGTTTAAGGGTGTCTGGCAGGGGGTTGGAACCATACTAAGTGTCTGGCAATGAGCGACGCGATTTTTAATATTGTTACGAATGAAATATTAAAAAATTGAGTTTTATAAAATGACGAATTTGAGATGGAATTTTGTACACCTTTAATACCTGTTACCTGCCAAAGCCACCACTACTCAGGTTTCATGGGTGGGGATCATTCTTACCTGTATTGGAGACATCCATAGAAAAACTTTCAGCTTTTATAAAAAGACGAAGGTCTGGCTGCCGCGGGCTCTTGTTCTATAATTATGACCCTAATTTAAAAAAAAAATTATATTTCCTTTTTGGTACATTTCAATAAAAACTTTCTTTTTACAAGTATTTTATTTTTCTTGTTTTTATAGTCTTTCAAAATTTTAACTATTATGACATTAATTTATAAATATTATTTGATTATTTTATTCAAGATGGTTGTAAAGGAAAAGGTATTCCGTCATCTTGGGGCATCCGCCATATTGGATATATATATTGTCACCAGACTTATGCATGTGTGTGAATTTCAAAGCTTTAGTTAATTTAATTTAGTCGAACAAATTGCAGCAATTGAACTACGGGGCCTTTCCAACTAATAAATTATAATATTGACATTTGACAGATAATAACAAAGAAAATAAAATTTCCGTTAACGTGTGCAGTAACGCGTGTAACGGTTACCACTAAACATTATACAATTTGCTATTCGTTTTAATGCTATTCGTTTTATATGTTATCACGTTATGATGTTAAAATTAAACAAAGCATGCTTGTCAAATATCTAACTAACGTCTACAGAACAAACGACATTAGATTTTTTTTTGACGTGATAACGTCTTATAAATTGATGGATCACCAATATTATAAATTGATAAAACACCGGCTGCATGTACGAAAAAGTGTAACGTAACGTTCCTAACGTTCGTAACGCATAACGCGTAACGTTCCGCCTGACCCTGTGCGTGCTTTTTGCTAATTTCTCGCTCAATTTAAATCAGATCGGTTTGAAACCAGTCTTAAACGAAAGAGGAGAACATTTTACATAGATTTCGTATAACAGAATTTGCCTAAACAGTTTTTTTATACAAATTTATATAGAAAAATATTTTATACAAATTTATATAGAAAAATAGCTGTATAAATGCATTGTTGTCTATTGCATGGCGCGCGCGCGACGCGGTCGGTCGTCTTTGTTTGCCGTATATGGAAATTAGAAAATAACGTATGTCTTGTCTTAACATGAAAACGGCTGCATTTCTAATGTTTATTTTTTGACATTAGTATTTTGTGATTTGCAAAGCCTTCTAAGTTAACTATTGGAATAACTAATTATTATTAGAACATAATACTTTGTAAGTTGCAAACGTCACTTTTGACATTTCTTATCATTCCGACACCAAGGATAAGCGGATTGAAACAAAATTTTGGGAGGTTTAGGTTATGTATTACGGAATACGTTATCACGTAAAAATATCGTCCGTAAACCGACTTTACAGACAACCAATTTTTTAACAAACTGTCTTTGGCCACTAGAAGCCTGGCTCTTAACATGTTTAAAAAAACTATTTATAATTATTTTATTAAGGAGTGCTTCTATAAGTACGAAGAATTTTTTATTTTCAAAATATTTCTGAAACTACAAATTTAGAAAATCATATTTTTTTCATGACTATCTTGTAAAAAAATACAGGCTAATAATCGTTATGACATGTATATCATAATTATATAAAAAAACAACATTAAATGGTAGGTATATCTTTCTCCGAATATATCTCTGTTGCGCATTCGCCGAATTTCCCCAAAATAAAATACAAAACTTTCTTGTAAAACAGATAGAATAATAAGCCGTTATGAAAATAATACCATTATTATATAAAAAACGATGTTATAATATATATCTCCTGCGCATGCACCGTCTTTCTCCAGAAAACTTTTTACAAAACTTTCTTGTAAAATGAAATGATAAACCATTATGAAGAGTATACCATTATTATATAAAAAAAACGTTATAGCACATATCTCTTTTGCGCATGCGCCGATTTTCCCGAAAAATAAATTACAAAACTTTCTTGTAAAACATATAGAATAATAAACCGTTATGAAAAGTATACTATTATTATATAAAAAAACATCATAGCATATAACATCTTCTGCGCATGCGCCGATTATCCCCAAAAAAATTTACAAACATATCTAGTAAAAATAGATAGAATAATAAACCGTTATAAAAACTATATTATTATTATATAAAACAACATTATAAGAGATATACTGTTTTGCGCATGCGCCAAAAAAACAATAGACCAATTCATATTTGCATATCAAACATACTCCCAAAATTTGGTTTCAATCCGATCATCCGTGGTGTCGGAATAGTAAGAAATGTCAAAAATGACGTTTGCAACAGTCAAAGTATTATGTTCTAATAATTAGTTATTCAAATTGTTAATGCCATGTTAAACCGTGCAACAATCAAATTGAATTTATTTCTATATAAATCTGTATAAAATGAATTTATTTCTATATAAATCTGTATAAAAAAACTGTTTGGGCAAATTCTGTTATACGAAATCTACCTATGTAAAATGTTTTTCTCTTTCGTTTAAGACTGCTTTCAAACTGATCTGATTTAAATTGAGCGAGAAATAAGCAAAAAACTTTTTTTTCTTAATTTTCTCCCCTCTGGGACCAAAATTCAAAAATCGGGCGGCGTTAGGATTTAAGTTACCCAGAGACGAATCGAATAAAAAAAGTTTTTTAAAATCGGTTAAGGCGTTTGGGCTGTACGCTGGATTCAAAAAGCGTGACTCACAGATTCACAGACAAAGCGAATACATATGTATAGGCACTTCCAGCTAAAGCTTGGGTCGCGCCTAAAAATGGAAGGAAATTATTACAGAATTTTGTTTTAGATCCGAAAAACTATTTTTGAGTCAAAACAAAATACTGTATTCAATTTTATTAATTTCCGGTTTTTGTGCTGGTTCTTTTTGGAAAAAGGTGCGATTCAAGTGGAAATATATTTTAAAGCAATAGACAGTCAATGCGCCTAAAATTCACTAAAAATCGCATGTGCCCATTCAACGAAATTTTACCTACTATTAAATGTCCACTTTTTTAATTTTAAATAAAATTTTAATATGCAAAATGCAGATATACGAACCGATTTTCTTCGAGTTGTTTTCTCAATAAATTAACCTTTTCTTTACCGGGTGTATCGATTCTGGATTCTCCACTTTTTTTGACAGTCGCATCAGTACTTTTATCGTCTGTTTCTAGCACAGTTTTCTTCTGTTTATTTCTTTTAGCCCTTATCTGCATTTTTTGCAAAGTTGTAGCATATTCCTCAACTTTTTCCAAAGAAGCGAAAGATGATTGATCAGTTTTTCGAAGCATTTCTTTTAGCTGAGCGATCAACGTTTGTTGTTGTTCAAACTGGTCTTTTAATTCGGTTAACTCCTGATTTTGATTTGTTTGCTCATCAGGCCCAGGAGAGCCCCCTGACCCTCCTGGATCAGGACCAGTTGGCCACCACATAATCTACCTGGTCACAATATTTGACTTTTATTATACTCGTGATGACAAATTATACCAAATAGATAAAAAATCAATTAAAAATATTCTGGATTTATTAAACTTATTAATTATTAAAGATTTACCTGTTAACGGAACTATTTTAAAAGTTGAAATTTCACATAATAAATAAATGTGTCAAATGAAACACGTATGCTGTTTTCATACCATATTACCAAAATCGTATTACCAACAACTCAAGTTAAATAATGAGGTCAGCGCAATTTTTAGAAATTACAAAAGATCCAAATATTTGTTCTCTCTTTTTAAATTATATATTAAAAAAAGATAACAATTTTAGTTAAAGTTTGTTGTCCCAAAAACCATAAAATGCGTAAAGTGACATTTGAGCCATTGTACATAAAAGAGTACCAACTTGTAAAAATGTACACGTGCCATCTTTTTTTATTAACCTTATTAAAAATTTAAATTTATAAATTTATTGCATCATCGATCACCTATGTTTGTGGTTGCATTTTTGACAGAAGAGAAGTTTCAAAACTTTTGATATTCAATCTGTGGGCTTTGAAAGTGAAGAAAAATTAAAATATGGCTTCTAAAGTATCCAAGGTAATAAATAGTTGTCACAAGACCCAATTATTATTCTAAAAAAATGTTTTTTTCCTGTTAATTTTCAGTTTCCTGCATCGTCAAGGAGAGTAAAACAAAGTATATTTGACATTGGTATAGGAAAAGAGTTGCCAGACGCATATCGAAAGTTTTTTGAAGAATGGAAATTAAAGAGAGCTGCCCCTGTTCATTATATTCCAAAAGAAGGAAAATGGGAGCGAGATGAAGTGACAGGAGTAGTGTAACTATAATACTTGTCAAAAATATATTCTGCTTTCTAAGACACGTATTTATTGTGTATAATTATTTCCTTTCCAGTACACCGATTCAGAATGTACATTTACCTCTGAGGTTTCCACGTGAATTAAATCAGTGCTTAACTGGGGGAGAATCAGTCGTTCAAGGTTTCCAGAAACGTCATCCAAAAAAACGCAGAGTGCCTCATTTTTGGGTACCGGTGCTTAGGCGTTCGGTAGTTTATAGTGAAGTATTAGACAAGTACATGGCTGTTATTGTTACTCAGAGGACAATTGACTTGATACACGATAATTATGGATTTGACCATTATTTATTAAAGGTAAGTAGTGTAAAATGCATTCATTTTAGAGATGCAACCAATATTTGGTTTATTATTCAAGCATTTTTCTTATTTAACCAAATGAAAGATGCTCAGTCAAAATCAATTAACAAAATAATGAAAAAAATGATTTTCAGACTTGAAGTAATTACATATTCTATTTTCTTCGAAACATATGGCGTTTTCGGCATTGAGAACTGCCCCGGGGCGGGGCAGGGCTGGCTAAATGGGTAACTATTGGTTAATTTATTATATGTAAACAATAAACAAATTTCTTCAACTAATAGTAACCCATTCGGTCTGCCCTGCTCCTGGGCAGTTCTTGATGTCGAAAACGCCAATAGACATTGTTTACATTCACAATTCACTGTCATGCTGTCTTTGTGATCTATGATGTATCCTAGTTCCCAACACAAACAAAGTGCTTACGATGCGATGGTATTGATGTATACAGTGATTAAACAGATATGTAAAGTATTTGAGGCAGCGTGAAAATGTGTGTAACACTTCTTTTGTAATGTCTGAACACAAAATCGAAGACCTGACTGAAGGGTAGTGGGGCCTAACCAAGCCGAGAATTTTTAACTTTTTGAAATTTTATTTGCAAAAAAAGTCCTTGAGGCATTTTGAAATTTTAATACTTCCAAATTTAGTATTTAATAAAATAGAAAAGCCAGATCATTTAGTCGCGTCTAAATTTCTGCCAGCTGGTTATAGATCCGTGTATTATTGCGTCTTGCAGCCACGGGTAGGTTGAAGTGCGAGAACGTATATAGGCTGAGTTGAAGTGTGTTGCGGTCCGATATATGCTCTCTCTCACACTTAAACCTATCTGTAGCGTCTTACTCGCAATCACATATAATAGACAGTTCTATAACCGCCTGGCAAGC
Organism: Xanthostigma xanthostigma; assembly: GCA_963575645.1. Lineage (NCBI taxonomy): Eukaryota > Metazoa > Arthropoda > Insecta > Raphidioptera > Raphidiidae > Xanthostigma > Xanthostigma xanthostigma. Next base: position 30,099,484 of record OY754469.1, on the reverse strand, counting down.
ATTTAGACCTAACTAAATGATCTGGCTTATTTATTTTTTATTTTATTAAATACTAAATTTGGAGGTATTAAAATTTCAAAATGACTCAAGGACTTTAAACTTCACAGCTTGGATAGGCTCCACTACCCTTTAGCCAGGTTTTCGATTTTGTGTTCAGAATTACAAAAGAAGTGTTACAAAAATTTTCTCGTTATCTCAAATACTTACACAAAAATGTGTAATAGCTCTTTTAAATAGGTTGCCGTTTGTTGTTTTATAAAGTAGTACGTTTTAATCTTAAATGACGTATGACAACAAAATTTTTTATACATCTTATTTATGAGATTATTTCACAAAGAACTACAATAAAAAAAATTTCAGACGCCTGCTTGCGATTTAAAGTCAGAATTAGCACTTACTATTAAGCGACACGTTTTATTAGCTTTGGAGAAAAAGTGTCCTGCTTACGCTGATAGACCGAAACAACAAGAGGAAGTCTTTAATACATACAAACCATACTTAGAAAGTGTAAGTTATTGTCATTAATTATCTAAATTGTTATGTAAATATTGGCAATCAAAAATTCTTTTTTGCAATACCTCTTATAACGTTGCTTCAGATATATGTATAGTGTATACAAATGTGCGCAAGTTGACTCGCGCTATACTAACTCCATATTAAAACACTGCTTGTCATTTGTTTATTTTAACCTATAGAAGTGACGTTTGTTCATAAGTAAACTGTCAAAAATTTTGAAAATGCACTGAATAACAGCTTGAAATCAGATAGGATCCTTCTCTTACTTCTTGTGAACATGTATATATATTATTTATTTTCGTATACAACAACTGAATAATTAAATGACACACATAAACGTCAAATCCAAATTTTGCTCAAACCTATTGTACAGATTTTTTGAGTGGCATTTAATTAATGACGTTTTCGGCATCCAAAATTGCCCCGAGGCAGGGCATACCGAATGGATAACTATTGGTTAAAGAAGTTTTGTATTGTTTATTTAACTAATAGTTACCCATTCGGCCCGACCTGCCCCAGGGCAGTTCTCGATGCTGAAAACGCCATAAGTAAAATGTTGTCTTAATTTATGTACTTTACGTTAGTTCTTCCTGGTATGTTTTGTTCTTTGAGGTAATTATTCGCTTTGGTTTTTCCTGTGTTGAGAACATAATTCACATTATAATTTTGCTTGTTTTTTTATTCAATTTTAGCTCACTATGTCATCTAAAAGAGCTTTTTTCAAGTATTGAATTTTTTTACATATATTGACATTATTTGTTTTTTTCACCTAATGATAACGCAATGTTGAGACACGTACATTTTTTAAATAAAATAACGTCTTAATTTTTTGCATTTAGAAGCATTGTTTATTTATTGACAACACTTGTAAATAAAATGGTTTGTATCATAGATTGCATTTTTATGTACGATATTTCAATGCTAGATGTCTAACGTTGTATAAAAAGTATCTGGCAATTACTATCACTTAGAGAGTCTCACCCAGTTCTTACTTTTCCTGACGCGAGTTTAACATTTTTTACCCATTACAAAAAAAGTGTACAGCGCCGCTAAGAAGTTTTCACTTCAAAAATTAGTTTCAACTATCTTGTGTATGGAAATAAATAATATTTATAATACCTGTGTATAGCAGGAGGTACTTGCAAAAAATACCACATATACATGTTTAATAGTATTACAGCTCGTTTTTAACATAGTCACACCTCGTCAGAATATAATCCATTACTACACTAAACTATACAGTCTGCTATTACAATTTTTAGTATACTTCAGAAGAAATTGAATGGTATGGTTTGACATTTGAACAAGCTTGTAGAAAATTACGTACAGAACAAGCGAAATCATACAAACCTCAACCGTTGAAAGAAGTTTATCGTATTAAACTCATCGAAAAGTTAAAAGAAGCTGGCATTGATGAATTACAAAACAATGATAAATTGACGTAAGTATGCTTTTACTTATAGGTATATAAAAATATATATATTTTAAAAAACAAATACTATTAATTGTTTTTTTAATACAGGAGTACATCGTGGTTGAAAAAAATTAATCCGTTTTCAAAAAAAGAAACTTGAGAAAACTTCATGATACAAATACAGGGTAGTCTCTATAATCCGAACCCACGCTAAACCGTATATTCAATAATCTGAACGAAAAACAACGTGGTCTTGAAAACTGTTTCAGTTTGAATATTACGCTGTTTACTATGGGAATTTTACTTCGATTGGGCGCCATCTACTCAGCATTTCAGTTAACTATAAAAAGTGACAAATATTCAGAATCCTCTTCCCAACTAGTGAATTGATTCATATTTTAAGGCGGATGACTAATGTAATGTGTTTGAGGTTATTTCGGTATTTTGAAATTTGCATGCAGAAAGCAACAAAGTTAACCTTATCTTTACAGCTTGCATCAATGATTCTGTCACATTTTACGATGTGATCAGCACTCGCGATTTCTTTCCCTTCAATATGATTACGTTTTGAAGGATTAATATCACACCAACAAGTTTCTCCCTCGGAAATATGCATTTTAAATTAAACATCGAAACTGCGTTTTAAAAAGAGCTCTGCCTTCAGGTGAAATCCCTATATACATATATACGCCTCGTTTTTCTTTTTATAGGGAACCAGAGATCTGAATTTTTGATAATCCAAACAAGCCGTTGTTTTTATTAGTTCGGATTACACAGACTACTGTATAGAGAAAATTAGTATAGAAATTTATGTTTTAAAAATATAGAGAAATAAATTTACATGTAAAAAAAACAATCTTTTTTTTATTATTTTTAATACAAACAATCCAATATTTAGTTGCAAAAATATATTAAATACAGTAAAACCTCGTTAACACGAACTAATAAAAATCAGGCAAAAAGTTCGTGTTATGTGGGAGTTCGTGTAAACCGAGTATGGCATAAAATACAGTCATTTTTTAAGTGTCAAATCATGATTTATTTTAAGTAAACATTGAATAATTATTTATTATAAATTATCTAATAACATTAATTGTTCTTAAATATCATCTAAGTTTGAAAGTTTGTTTTTATTTGTTTACAAAATACATTTCAATAAATAAGAGGGGAAACATTTTGAGGTATGTTTCTATTTATAGGATTTCGAGTGAATTTTTAATCTCTCAGTCCTTTGTCTATTTTTAGAATGTGAGTTAATTACTTTTGTAATCCCTTAAGCGAATATTTTCTTTTAGTTGTATTGTATATTCATTGACCAAAATGATCAAAATATATGATTTGAGAATTTTTGTAGTTCGTATTATCCGATAATTAACCGTGAAGGGACGAAAAAGTTGTTCGAAGTTCGTATTAACGAGGGTTCGTGTTAACCGAATATAATTACATTAAAGCTTATGTGACCATTGTCGAGAGCAAATTTTTGTTCGCGTTAAACCGAAATTCGTGTTAACCGTGTTCGTGTTAACGAGGGTTTACTGTAATATTAGGTATTGATCCATAATTTTTGTGAGATTTTCAGGAAAATGAGACTTGTCAACACTCGTCAATTGCTCACTAAGCATCTTTTTTTTTAATGAGACAATTTCATAGACAGTAGAATCGATCATTGAAAATGTACTTTTTTTTTTTTTTTGAAGGAATGACCTGCCAAGCGCCTGCTAGGCACGCAAATGATAAGATTGCGTAGTGTACTTGTGGCGTATTAATAATAAAAAAATATAATTTTAAAAACAAGTTCTCTTTTGCACTATAAAGTAGAAAATACTTTTGATCAGAATAATTTTCAACATTTGTAAAAAGAAAACCATTGGGTCTTCATAAAACACGAAAAGTAATATTTTATGTGCGTCCAATGGTTTTATATTGGTGAGAATTATTCAGAGAATAACACTGCAAAAAGAAAACACTTAGCGACATGGAACATTTTTTAATGAATAACGTAAAGATAAAATGAAGTTCCAATTTTGTACGATTTAAATAAATATTTATAAAATTTAATAACTGTTTTTAAAATATAACTTCTAAAAAAAAAAAAAAAAAAAAACCGCAAATTCAATAATGAAATAATATACTGAATTTCACAGCCAATAACAATATATATTTCGAAATATTTTAATGTATAATTTGTCTACATAGGGTAAAGAAAACAGCTCAACGGAAACAATTTTTTTTAACTTATTGTACAGTCGAGTTCACCATGTTTTGGCACACAGTCTAATAAGGCACCAACAGCACGGGTGATGTAAGTCATAGTTCCAAAGCTGCCACTTGGAGCACTGTCATAAAAATGTTGGCAAATGTAAGCCGCTCCACCACATAACAAGCCCCCTTGCGCAACTTCCCAACCTTCTCTGGGTTTTGCACAGCATAATGTGGCGTCTCCATTGCATTTCATCTATAACGAAAAAATAAAAATGTTTCTTGTGTAATTGTTCTTCGTGTTTTAATGAATGGCTATTATCTCACTTCCACTTATGTAGTGATATCACATATTGATCATTTTCAAAAAGGCGTCTTGGTGAAATGATCTCAAAAATATGTCAGATATCAGCTATCCATATTTACCATATACAGGTGAGTTTTAAGTTGATGCCTTATTTTTACAGCGTGTAAAAATCAAATAGACGAGCAAATATCAAAACTCAAAAATAAGAGAGAAACAGCCTTTCGAAGTTTAAATAAATTTTATTAAATTTTCTTTAATTTTGAGGTCGGTCCTGGGGTTATATTATGTCACTATGGAAATAAGTTGTTGTTATCAAGTATGTTGGTGCTTATTTGAAACTGACATGTGTAATAATAACATATTTCCATAGTGACATAATATAACCCCAGGACCGACCTCAAAATTAAAGAAAATTTATTTAAACTTCGAAAGGCTGTTTCTCTCTTATTTTTGAGTTTTGATAAAAAAACTATTTGAAATATTTGCTCGTCTATTTGATTTTTACACGCTGTAAAAAATAAAGCATCAACTTAAAACTCACCTGTATATAATAACTACTATATCACGCATTGTCTATTTAATGAGCGAAGGCAACAAAGCGTATCGAAAATATATCTGCGTCTCTTTTCGAAGTAATTCCTTGGTTATTTCGACAATATATTAGCATAGACTATATCTCTCTTTAATAAAGTTCTACGTCTTTATCTATAGCGTTACCCAATCAGAACCAATAAACTCTTGAGACAAAAAAAAAGAAGACAGAAATACATTCTGCACCCTAATGGTTCGATTGCGATTTTATTCCTACGCTCAGTATATGATATTTACATATCTTATATCAGTGGTTCATACAATTACCTGATCATCCAGAAATATTTGATTAGCTTTATGCACCAAATGTTCAACTGCGATTATACCTCCGAGTGACTGAGCCACATTATACTCGGCTACCAACGTCAAAACCATGAGAGCTTCAACAATAAGCTGTCTATATTCAGGTTGTGGTATCGAATTAAGAACAGTTTCGACCGCTAGTGCAAATTTCAATTCTCCTGACGTCATTTCTTGCGTTAAGTTCTGGGGCAATACTTTTCCTTCAATCGCCAATCCTTGACACTGGTAAAAAAAAACAAATATTTAACAAACAGTACGCTTACATATTTAACATAATTTGATTTATACAGCTGGTTCCCGCCCTTACAAATTTAATCCGCGTGATCGTAAAGTGAAAATTTGTAAAGCAGGAACCTTCTATATTTCTAATAATAAAGTTTCAAATTACTCTTTCTAAAACACTCCAGACCCGTGGATAAAAATCTCGGGGAACACGATTAAGAGCTCCATCTAAACGGCGCCGGCGTAACCACTGGCCTTGTCTTTCACTATCTCCGAGCTCATCGGTATCAGAATCGGCAGTCAACAATCCTCCAATATGACTACGCTGTAAAATGAATTAATATTAGGAGATTAAAGGATGAATCCTGGTGGCATAGGATCGATGAACTAAGCAAACACTGAAGGTTTTTTTATTGCATTTTATTGTCTGACGTTTCGGCAAATTTTATGCCATCTTCGGAGTTTGCTGAAACGTCAGACAATAAAATGCAATAAAAAAAACCTTCAGTATTTGCTTAGTTCATCGATCCTATGACACCAGGATTCATCCTTTAATCTTCTAACATTTAAACAGGATCATCATCACTCTAAATTTTTACAGTTATTCTTCACAAAATGAATTAATACTTTTATATACGATCAGGTGCGGCGGAAGACCTGTGGTGTGTGTTGAGAACTCACCACAGGTAAATATTTCGTATGATGAACCCACCATACGGAATTTGTGGGATATCTGATACGACAGCTATCACAAAATTGCTGAACTTTTGATAACCATGAAACTTTGAAGATGTTTTAAAATGTAGTATTTTTTATTTTGGGGTTACAAAAATATGTAAAAACTAAGATCCGTCACGCGTTTGCTAAAAAGTTTCGTAATGTTTGCGTTATGTATGATGTATTGCCGTTGTTTGAACATTTTTATCCCCCCCCCCTGTCTACATTAATATGCCATTAGAGATGCACCAGGCAGTCAGATATTGGATAATTTGGCCGGCTTCATTTTGCCTGGATGTGTTCAAATATCAGGCAACTGAATATAAAATAACAAAATTTTGCAAATTCTTTACTAGTATGACTAGCGGATTACATTGACCTTGAAATATTTAATTTTTGAGGTCATCTGAGCATGTACATTACGGTGTATTTTATTTTTTTTTTTTTTCAGTCGCATTGGTTTTGGCCACGAAGTCATAACCAGGAGTACCAGCTCGAGCGTAGCGGTGGACCGATATCTGTCGCATGAACCAATATGGAGTCAGCTACTGGGTAACGCATACACGTTCATGGCTATATTATGTGTACTGTAAAACTATGTAATCTATGGTGTAGTGTCTGTGAAGTTAAACAACTTTGGTTACTATGACGAAAATAGGTGGAAATAACGAAAGTTTTTCCAGGTAGTGATTTTAGCGCCAACTCGCGTGCTCCAGAAAACGGTCCATCTCGAAACACAACAAGCATAGGAAGCTAGGTCTCCTGGTTAAAGACTTCTTAGTTTTAGCATTGGACCGAAAAAAAATTCTCCCAAAATTTTAGCATCATAGATCAAACCTGTGAGCGGCTCTTAATTTTTGAGAATTAAATTTCCCACAAAAAAGGTTCTGCGCAATCTCACATCGATATTAATTGTGTATCATTATGTGACACGTAAATAAGTGTTCCGTTTTGCACTAAAAATGATAAAGTCTGGAAGCTAGTGCGTAGGTACTCGTATATAAAGTTAAGTGCTTACCTTACTAACTCGACCTGATTTACAGCTAATGACTGAAAAGTTTCCACGACCAACTAAAATAAAAATGATTTTATTTAATATATATTTCTTATGGGACTTATTTTCCACATCAATAAAAATAATTCTTACCGCTGCTGATTGCAAACTCTTTTCCACTGATTATGTGATGTAAAAGGTTTTTCATTTCAAACGGTGAAAGATTCAGTAAATGTTCAGAGGCTTCTTCACCATCGCAAATAAGCGTTCTTGATAACTCAGTAGCCATTACTTGAATAATAAGTCCTACTCTTAAACGAAGCATTTCATTGAACAACTGGGGTTCGGTTCTTATAAACATTGCTAAGTAAACAAGCAATTCTTGCGTAAGCATCGCTGTACTCTCATCATCTCCATAAGCTAAATGTATTAGTTGCCTCAATTCATTTTCAGGCAAAGGTGCTGTAATGGTATGTTCATTGTTCGGCGGCATACCGACAGTGATTTGTTTTTGGCGAACAAGTAGATCGGTTACGGCTTTAGCTAAATCTTCAACTCGTTTACCTAGCATTCCTGCCGTATGTCTCACTAAACCCCACAGCTTCTGCTGACATGCTTTTTCGTACAATCCCTTTAATAAATCTCGGACAGTAACGACCCTTCCTTCTTCTAACATGCCAGTATTATATTCTAAGCCTTTTGAATCGACGAGATACTGTAAAATATCACCTTGTTCTTCTAATGCATCTGATTCACGTAACATTGAAAACAATTCCTCTACTTCAGTGTCGGCATATTGTTGATTTTCGGAAGTTGTTCTGTGTTTTGTAGGAATATTGATTATTGGAATTTCAAGTTTCTCGGGGGCTGGTGAACTATCTTTAATTGTAGACAAATTAACGCTTGGAGATTTGAGCAGATCTTCGGGTGACGGTGAACGGCACAACAGCGCTGGTGATTCAATTCCTAAAAGTGCTTGGGAACTTATTACGGACGGTCGTCTGTCAAAACCTTCCATTCCGAGTGTTTCAGCTAAAATTTAATTTAAATTAATTAGCTATTAGTTATCCATGGCAAATCAAATTTTCAGACTGAAGCTTTTAGGTGTTTACACAAAGACAGTTCATACACCTATTTGATGCTATTTTGATTGGCAATTTCTAATGTTTGTGGCCTATTTAGGCGTTTGAAAAATATAAATTACACAAGTTGAATCATTTCTAGAGTGAACTCAGCGAAACCTTGTCAAGTAGGAATTTGTTTGAAACGTCTTATTAATGAACATTGATCACTGTTAATTAATGCTCATACGTTCCAAGTTGTTGATTCTTAAAAAAAAAGAATCCATGGACACTGAAATTAATTGTAAAACGAACATAACAAATAAATATGAAAAAAATTATAAATATATCACTTCAAAATCATATTCTACTGTCAAAAGTCTTATATAATTTTCCTATTTCATTTGTACTTTCGCAGAAATATTCTGTTATATAAAGAAAAATTGTATCAAAATCGATCCACCCATTTAATGCCTCCACTACACGCGTGGCCAGCACCGCCACTTACAGGCACTCACGAATGCGTAGAGGGCATGTTCGTCGGTGCGTGGACATCATCGCCTGTAATCGGTTGATTGTCGGTACAACAAAGGAATGCGTGGCCAGCATCGTGCGCGCGTACACACAATCGGCCAACATTCAGTCGCACGGCAGAGGTTGAGGGAGAAAATGCGTGAAATTGTTTATTTATTTATTTGTTTTTGTGGTGTTTAGCGCAAAGACAATGTCTATGTATGCGTGGACCAACACGGAGACTTTTAAATTTATGGAACTCTACCAAAAAGAACCATGTAATTGCAGCAGCCGCTAGCACTTCGACATCCATGTCGAACGGATGACAGTGAGTGAATGAACCCGCACGATTGTGTGGACGGCTAGGCAATCATCGCGGCGATGATAGGCACTTATTTGAGTGGCGGTGCTGGCCACGCGTGTAGTGGAGGCTTAAGAGATACGATGTTACAGATAACAATCACATAATACTCTTTTTTCATTCAGGAATTAAATATACTTACAATCAACATTAATGGATCTAGTTTTCTTGATAGCTCCTTTAACTGACATGCGCCTATTAAGAGCTCGCGGCCCTTTAACTCCAGTTTTCTGTAATAATTGAGATTTGTGCGTGAACGATTTCATCAAGTGTTCTTCGAGGTATTTTTGAACTTGGGGATTTAACCCTATAAATAATTTTAGAAAAATGTAAAAATGATTTAGTAACATCCTGAACCGTCATTCTATTCAAATAGTCGAGTTTTTTTACTTACTGTCTGGCAAACCTTCTTCTTGACATCCAAGAAAACTTAAATTTGTAATACAACTAGTGCTCAAAAAGTCACCGAGATTTCCTAAAGTTACTCTGGTTCCATTGATGTATCCAGACTTCAATTTTTTCATAGTTGTTATCATAGCTAATGGAATTTTACCATTATCTGGAAATGTATATGATACAATTGTTATTAACTTTCTTCAATGTTATTTGTTACTCATTAAACAAAACAAACCGTTTTTATAGCTTTACTGTTTTCAGTACACAATTATAAATGAACGAGAATATTATTCAAAAAGATATATTAATTATTGAAAGTAAATATTCAAAAACAAATAAATGTAGCGTTAATTAAAACACACACACAAAAAAAAAAACAAAAACAGAAAAACAAAATTTAGAAATATACGATACAGTGTTACCTAAATGATTATAAGTAGCCATAAGGGTAATTGTTGGTCTGCCAAGCATATGTCGCCAGTTCATAGTGAGGAAAGCCAAATTCGATGTGAAGTTGCTGACAAGTAGTGCACTATCATATGTCATGTAATATTCATCCATGTCAAAATTCTGTATATGTGTAGGTACATCGTCAGCAGCACATGCAACACACCATTAAAAACACCCCGAAATGTTAGTAGTAGCACACCAAACCACCCAACACAAGCAACGGTAAAAAATCACTGTACAAATTCACCGCATTTTATGCAAACTCAGAAACAACGTGAATACAATACGTAAGTGTCTAACTCTGAACATAGAGTCCGACTGAATAATCTGCTTCAAACAAAAATAAAGCCGAATGTTTCGCTGAATGCTTATCGGCTACTCGCGACTGATTCGCCTTTTACTTTACTTTAGTATTTTTTTGAAGTACACAAAAAATACCTTTGTATTTTTGGTACACAACATAAAATGTCAGTTGTAAAAAATAAACACATTTGCTCTTTTTTTTTGCTGTATACAGTAGACCGAATGAAAAAATTCGGCTTCGGCTGAATGACTGAAAAAGTTACCTTAGGTCAGACTCTACTGAAATTATTCTGTAAGCATTGGTATTATCAAGATTACAAAGAAATACATTGAAATGTGTGTATGTGTATATTTTTATAGTTATTATTTGCAGCTATGCTATCTTGCGACTAAAATCGTAACTAATCAAATAGAAACAAATGTCAATAGATATTCTTTCGTGCAGGTCTGCTTCACAGTTTAAAAGATCTGATTATATTCCGTCAAGTAACTTAAGGTGCGCAATTATTTTCTAATTAAGGTGATGCCCTCAGTTAATTTACTAATATACCAGTTTTCTTACAGTACATAAAAGATATTTTTTATCCAGCTATGCTCGGGTTAAGATAAATATTTAATCAAAACCTATATTAACGTGAGAGAAGTCACGGATAAAAGATGCTTATTAAGATAATGTAAATCTGAACAACATATGAAATTAGTTTTCCACAATAGCATTCTTCATGATAATAGTGTTTGCATTACATGCAGTTGTCTTTCTTTCATATTGTAATAAATATAGAGAAGTATAATATGCTATACTGAACATTTGGTAGCATCTACTAGTTAAGGCAATGGTGCGTATTTCAATCGGTGGAAAGCAACCGGATGACTCTTGGTATTTGAGTTCCTGAAGCAATTTGGAAACTTTTTTGTTCAGAACCTCATAACCTCAAAATGGAAGGAATCGGAGAAAAGGGGGGGGGGGGGGGGTCAAAACGTAAAAAAAAATTGTTTAGAAACCAAATGAAAAGGCGGTAGCATTAAAGTACGTGTACTCACTATTGTTTAAAAAAATTGTCATCCGAAACGTGCGGACGGTTTGCGCGAACCAATTTTTTGAAAATCGGAAAAAAAAAAAATTGTGTCGCAACCGGTTGCGATTTTGAGGAAAATTCTTGTTTTTGTTCAGAGATGCTGTACAAAAATTGTCATCCGTTTCTGCTGGACGGATTTTGAGGAATTAAAGGTTTGAGTGGCGAAAATTCTCGATTTTTCACTAGCTTTTTTCAAAAATCAAAAAAAAATTGCTAAAATTGTTAAAAACGGATGACGTTTCTTATACATGTTCTCAGAGGGTCCAACTATAATATGTATCAATGTCATCCGTTTTTATAACATTTAACCCCATTTTCCAACCCCTAAAGGGGTTGATAATATTGTACGTTATCTGTATGCCATCAGAAACGAGTCTAACCTCAATATTCTGATTAATATCGCACAAAAGTAAGGGGTTGAAAAATGGGGTTAAATGTTATAAAAACGGATGACATTGATACATATTATAGTTGGACCCTCTGAGAACATGTATAAGAAACGTCATCCGTTTTTAACAATTTTAGCAATTTTTTTTTTGATTTTTGAAAAAAGCTAGTGAAAAATCGAGAATTTTCGCCACTCAAACCTTTAATTCCTCAAAATCCGTCCAGCAGAAACGGATGACAATTTTTGTACAGCATCTCTGAACAAAAACAAGAATTTTCCTCAAAATCGCAACCGGTTGCGACACAATTTTTTTTTTTCCGATTTTCAAAAAATCGGTTCGCGCAAACCGTTCGCACGTTTCGGATGACAATTTTTTTAAACAATAGTGAGTACACGTACTTTAATGCTACCGCCTTTCCATTTGGTTTCTAAACAATTTTTTTTTACGTTTTGACCCCCCCCCCCCCCTTTTCTCCGATTCCTTCCATTTTGAGGTTATGAGGTACTGAACAAAAAAGTTTCCAAATTGCTTCAGGAACTCAAATACCAAGAGTCATCCGGTTGCTTTCCACCGATTGAAATACGCACCATTGCCTTGAATATACCCTTATTTTTCATAATTAAATTCAACAATACCACAATTTTGTTTACAACACAAATAAAATATCGAATTACACTTCCTAATTTTAACACAACAAAAATAAAGTTAAAAGCTTACCGTGGGAGATTTTCAAAGTGAAGAAAAAACAATATTTTTAACTTCCCACAGTGGAATGTTTTTGTAATGGGTCCGAAAATGGAAATATTAAAAAAAAATGTTTCAAGGTCACTACACTATTCTAAACTATTTTTGAAAAGATCTCTCTCTTTCTCTAAGCACATACATAGTCATTTCTTTCTAAGACGAAATCTCGAGAATAAAAAATTATTTCGAGTATGTTAGGGTGCCAAACGTGTATTAACGTAAATATTATCTGAAAAAAATTTTTTTCTGAATCGGTCCAACCATTCTTTTTTTTTGCAAAAAAAAAATGTTATACAAGTAGATTTTACACCATATTTCGCGAATAAAAAAATTACATCGACTTTGTTAGGGTGTCAATCAAAGGGTGTTAACGTCATTTTGATCTGAAAGAAATCTTATCAAAATCGGCCCAGCGGTTTTTTTGTTTGAACAAAAAAACTCCAAAAAAGTGAATTTTACACGAAATCTCGGGGAAAAAACGGTATCGACTTCGTTATTGTGCCAACCAAAGCGTATTAACGTCAATATGATCCAAAAGAAATTTTATAAAAACCGGTTCAGTCGTTTTTTTTGTTAATATAATACTGCAAAAAAGATGGATTTTAGCCAAAATCTCGCGGATAGAAAATAATATCGACATTGATAGGGTGTCAATCAAAGCTTATCGACATCAGTATGATTCAAATGAAATTTTATCACAATCAGTTCAGCCGTTTTTTGTTTAAACAAAAAAACTGCAAAAAAGTGTGCAGTAGTACACTAGCTCTCCATGTATAATAGCTCTTTGGTAAAAACAAAAAAATAAAAACAAAACTGCAAAATATTATCACACAAAATAAAACTAGGTAGAAGTGCACAAAACAAAAGAAGTTTACAATAATGTAGCAAGGACAGTTTAAAAATAGTGAGTGAAAAGTGGATAAGAAATAGAAAAGAAATACCTAAATGTATGTTTCGACAGGCAAGGGCAACAAGAGGTCGCCCGAGCATGTTCTGCCAACTCGACTTGAGGAAGTTTATTTCGCTCTTGCAAATATCAATCATCAATTCGTAGTCGGAAGCTATGTAGTTTTGAGACATGTCCGTAAACTAATAAATTCATTATATATAACAGAAGATAATATAATAATAAAAAAAAATCTGATTCATTGTCGATATTCTTGTTTTGCTTAGAAATATCTACTAGTAAGTAGCTGATTTGCGATCTACTCTGCAAGGCCACAAATTTTCAGGAATTGCAAAATGGTTAATTTCTCTAATCTTATAATCAAATTTCCCTGCTTTAAAAATATTTTTTCTATCCAAAACGGTCTTGTAATTTATTTTTATAATTTTGCAGATATTTTTTTATAGAACTTTTTTTATAAATAATATTTAAATTAGTTACCTGAGGTGTGAAAGCAAAAATCTTGTCATGCAAAGTATACAGTTTACTTGTACTTAGAATGCCAACATCTCGTGACTTTCTACCGGATAATCCTAGTTTTTTGTTTCTTCCTAAAAATTCAATTTTCATTGATATGCTTACAATATTAAGAAAAAAGTTTTAAACTTTCCTAAATATTAAAAAGTTAATAGCCTTAGTCATAATATAACATATCTATTTATATCTTTTTGATTACGGAGAGATGCATGTAATGAAGTGAAGTAAGCCACCATTTGTAATTTAACTTAACAGCCTTGTCTACACAAAAATGGCGATATGATTTAATGCAATACAGCTTAACAGAAGGCACATTTTCAGATTTTAGAAAATAGCAATTATTGAAAGATTAATGAATTTTCTAACTAAAATTCACTTCTTATGCCAATCACACGATTTTGTATAAAACTTAATATTAAATAATGATACCTAAATAGGTATAAAGATGAGAAAGAACTCTGGCCGGCTGTACTTCTATAGGTGCAACTTCAGCAATTGTTTGCACGATAATATCATGTTCGGCAAGTTTATCTCGGATCACGTTATCTTCCGCTAAAATTACAACTTGCACAACCACATCTGGCTTTTTTTCAGAACAAAGACGTCTGTTCAATGGATCCAATTCACCTACAGCCAAAAATCCCTAAGTCCACAAAAAAACATAGTTAACACATTAATTGTCAGTACGTTAGTGTTCTTCGAAATTATGACATACCTCTTGTAAAAGTTTCCCAAGTATGTATAGTGATTGAGCCCACATAAATGGGCACTGTCCTAGCGGAGACCTAATTTGACTACCTGGTTCTTTATATTCAGAATCGACAAGTTCTGGAGGTACTGCATATAATTCAGGTACTAATTTCATACCATCTTCTGTACGTATTAATATCTGGAAATATTTGTGAATACATTATGTTTCGTTACTATACAAAATTGTTGAATATTTGGTAGTTTTCGAATAAAAGAATTTTGACAAATTAGTTTTTGACGTGATAACGTCTTATAAATTGATGAATCACCAATATTATAAATTGATAAAACACCGGCTGCATGTACGAAAAAGTGTAACGTAACGTTCCTAACGTTCGTAACGCATAACGCGTAACGTTCCGCCTGACCCTGTGCGTGCTTTTTGCTAATTTCTCGCTCAATTTAAATCAGATCGGTTTGAAACCAGTCTTAAACGAAAGAGGAGAACATTTTACATAGATTTCGTATAACAGAATTTGCCTAAACAGTTTTTTTATACAAATTTATATAGAAAAATATTTTATACAAATTTATATAGAAAAATAGCTGTATAAATGCATTGTTGTCTATTGCATGGCGCGCGCGCGACGCGGTCGGTCGTCTTTGTTTGCCGTACATGGAAATTAGAAAATAACGTATGTCTTGTCTTAACATGAAAACGGCTGCATTTCTAATGTTTATTTTTTGACATTAGTATTTTGTGATTTGCAAAGCCTTCTAAGTTAACTATTGGAATAACTAATTATTATTAGAACATAATACCATAGATAAACGTATTATACTTAGGAAGATAAGTATCCTAGTTAACCAAAATGAGACCACTTATGATGCTCGCCGCTAGGTGGCCACCTATTGACGAGCATCATAAGCTAAATTTTTTTAATCTGCGAGTGTAGAATATGTAGAGTTTCCATAGTGAATTGTGCTGATAATGGTTCGGCCGTCTGGTGACTAGCATCATAACTACATATGTTTTCCGTAGTGAATTGTGCTGGCAATTTGGTCCTCTAGTGACCAGCATCATAATTACATTTGTTCTTCAAAGATCCTCTTCCGTCATTCAACTGTATTGTACAATATCCCGCGGTGACATTTCCTGATGTTGAGTCAAAAAAATCCGAACAAAAATATAAATTCAAGAAATAAGATTAATAAGATTATGTATTTCATTTTAAATTATTTTATCTTAATTAATTAGATGCTTATACCGACACTGTACTTCTCCCATAATAAAATAATTGACATGATCTTCGATGCTACTGGCTACAAAATAATATGTCATTCACAATTGTAGAGTAGAATACATAACCAAAGTGGACAAAAAATGCACCCTGTATTACATGTTATAAATTTGTTAAAATCCGTAGGTGAAAAAATATATGATTAATTATTTAACGGCCTGACAGTTGAATTTTTTTTTAAAGATTTTTCAGAGATGATATGTTTTTTGGTATCTATAGTCCAGAAATATAATAAAGAGAATGTTCGACTATTTTTTTTTAAATTCGTATTCATGGTTTTAAAATATAAACAGCCTTATGTATGATTTGAAAAAATTCTGTCGGTACGTTCATAAATTGTGTCAAAAAATTATTTCTTATTTCATTTCCGAGAATTTTTCAATAATGGCTTGTGTTAGTAATTCGTGCAGTTACGTTAACTGTAAAAATTGTAGACGAAATTCACCGGGATTAAGTTTTTACAGATTACCTTTAATATGTCTTAAAGTTGAAAAGATCTTTGACGAATAATGAATTTTATTCAACACGCGTGAGTAATATGTAATTTCGGGGCCCTGCTCAACGTGGGAGAAATAATATATTACTTCACTAGTGTAATAATGAATTTTCTGGCGTGGGAGAAATAATATATTACTTCACTAGTGTAATAATAAATTTTCTGGACCAATAGAAACTCAGTAGCAAGCCCAAGCGCTAAATAATGAAAAAAACTGCAAGCAGCTTCTGGACCAATAGGAACGTGGTAGGCGGTATTGTATATATGAAAACAGCATCGCAATTCAGCGAAAGTCAAGGCAATCTTGTGTTTATACACTGACGTTGGGTACGTCAATCAATGAAGTGATTTATTATTTTTCCCTCTTTTATCAGGGCCCCGATTACATATTACTCCTGCTAGTTGAATAAAGTATTATGTGCGACTATTGATCGAAGGAGAACATTCCACTCGCGTGCGTTTTACGCTCATGGAATCTTCTCCTTCTCTCACTAGTCGCACAATATACTATTTTTAAATTATTAAAATGAATTCGTATCCATGATTTTGATTAAACTGTGAAACAGACTAAAAAAAAACGTTACCACGACTATTCAAAATCAAATTTGAAAATTCAAAAATTTTGAATTATATTTGGTTTTTTACATTTATTTAGAAATTTAAGTGCCGTTGTTTACGTGGCGTTTCTATGGTTTGAAACAAACTGGGAACTGTCGTCTTGGAAAACTGCAAATTATCATTTATCACATAACGTCAAAAAAAAAAATAAAATTGATGGTTTTTAACAATTTATAAACCATTGAGCGAGTAATTGGGATCAATTTTTCTGACAATTTTATTATATAAATAATAATAAATTATCGACCAATTTTTCAGACAATTACCTATATTGACAAAAATATATAATTATAATTCAATAAATTTATTGAATTATAATTATATATTTTTGTCAATATAATTGTCTGAAAAATTGGTCGATAATTTATTTATTGAAGAGTACTAATCAGACGTTAATCAAAGATTCAAATATCAAAATGTTTATTACTAGCCATTATACACGTCACTGCACACGTTAGTAGAAATTTTATTTTATTTCTATTGACAAAATATGTCAGTACCTATTTGTAAAGTTGAAATGATCCTTGATGAATAATAAATTGTCTTAAATTATTATTAATTAAAATGAATTCGTATTCATGATTTTGATTAAAACGTGAAACAGACTAAAAAAACGTTACCACGACTATTCAAAATAAAATTTGAAAATTCAAAAAATTTGAATTAAATTTGGTTTTTTTATTTATTTTAGAAATTTATTTGTGCCGTTGTTTACGCGGCGTTTCTATGATTTGAAACAAACGGAACTGTCGTCACGGAAAACTAAAATTATCACATACCTACGTCAAAAATAAAAAAAACATTGATGGTTTTTAACAATTTATAAACCATTGAGCGCGTAATTAGGATCAGTATAGAGGTAGCTTTAAGATTATCTGAACTTTTAGTTTAACCATAATGTAGGTGGAAGCACAAAACAACATTCAGTTTGTGGGCCAGGGGTATGAAACGTAAGAGGTTTACTGTATAAAAGTGGTCTCATTTTGGTTAACTAGGTTACGGATCTTCCTAAGTATAATACGTTTATCTATGATAATACTTTGTAAGTTGCAAACGTCACTTTTGACATTTCTTATCATTCCGACACCAAGGATAAGCGGATTGAAACCAAATTTTGGGAGGTTTAGGTTATGTATTACGGAATACGTTATCACGTAAAACTATCGTCCGTAAACCGACTTTACAGACAACCAATTTTTTTTCTTAAATTCCTTACATTTTCCAATAGTTCCGAGTAAAGTTGACACGATGACTTGTCACCTCGAAAACAATAATCCAAGATTAAATAGCAAAAGAACAATGGCCATTCACATTCAATACTTTCAAACATTCGTAACTCCCATGGTTCATAATATAAACGATTTGGGTCCTATAAACAAAAACACATTTTGAGAATTTTTCTTTTGTGCAGAACTATTGACAGTAACGTTTTATACTTCTTTTGGAGTGCGATGGCCATCCCTTAAAAACCGTTTACAACCATATTTTCCTTGCAATTTGTTGATAATTGTTTCTCTTGTAAGTTGAATAAGCCCAGGATCATCGACAGCAAATGCTGGAAAACTGATTACCGATAGCAAACCACTATCTAATTCCTTTGAGCTTGATTCTCTTGGTAGCATAGACTATTAAAAACAAAATATCTCTGCTTAAAATTTATATCCAATATAGACTCCGTGCAGAATGACCGTAGGCTCCAGCGTGGGAAATTCTAAAACTTGCGTTGGTTGTTTTGTATTTTTTGTACCCGTCATTAGTTATTTACAGTTCAAACATTTTCCAATATAATGTAATATTGGAATTGCTATTGTCGGTAAGTATTCACTATTTCTTATATAGCCTATAAGGGGCCATTCAAGTATTAAATAAGCAGAATTTTATTAATTTTTGACCCCCCCTCTACCTTGTCAGCAAAAGAAAGCAATTAGCAAAGCTCTTACTCCACCCCCCTATGCTTACCTAAACATTGATATATACTTTTTTGAATCTGTTCAAGTTTCTTTATTGTTATAAATAAATTTTGCTGACGTCATCACCCTCTAGACCCCCCCGCCATCATGCCATCAAAAATAAGCTAATCAAAGACCCCCCCCTTTGACGCTTACGTAATACTTTAATGGTCCCTAACCATAAGTATACATTTTTTGTGTTCATTCTTTTCTCGGCAAAATGGTAGTATGTTTTGGTTATATTTTGACAGTAATATTAGAAACTGACTTTTCGGAAACAACCTTCGAGGACAATTTTCGGTTGTCGACAAACATAAAGCGATCAAATTGATAAATTTGAGAGATTCGGAACGTCAACAGAACCTTTCATTTTTAAGACAAAAATAATTATTAATATGATTCATGTTTACTAGTTAGTTTATTCTTTTCATCGCTCGAATTCACTTTTCTCAAAATGAGGTTTCATGGATAACAAGTAACATGTAACGCCTGAAGAAGTTTTAATTAAAAACGAAACGTTGCGTGAAAAAACAAGTTTGTATTGACGGTTTTTTAAAATATTGATCCTATTTCCTCTAATCTAACTTATTATTATAATCAGCAAGGATCTAAACTTATCTAATATTACAACGATAAGTTACTGAGTTATATAATTTTCAAAAATAGGGTAAAGAAATTGCTGATAGATAGTTGTCCATATGATTCCGCGTGCAATTTTAAGACAAATCTGTCCAATTATTTTTTTTTCTAAATAAATATTAATTTTATGTATGACGCTATTATACCTCTTTTGGTTTTTAATAAAGTAATTATTCTAAGTATTCTATTCTATTCTATACTATACTAACTTTCTACTGCGATCGCTCGCAGTCAAAGTCCAGTAGGCTTCGTCTTTCTGTGTGGAGTCTATAATTGAGTATTTTTATATTCTACAATATCTATTCATACTATTGTGTAAACGGTAGTAAACCAACAAAAACGTGTACAACTGAAAATAAATCATTCAAAAAAAACACAATAATAAAAATAAGCAATAATACATATTAAATTAATTAAATGCTCAAGTTAAACAGTTAATCACCCTGTTATAAAATTTCTTGCGTAAATTTGTAATCACTAAAGGTATAATATTGAATAAGTGTTCATAATTAGTTATTACTTTAATAAAATATTGAAAATAAATCGAAATCTGTCTAGCAAAGATAAATATTTCGCATGGTTAACTATGCAACGCAATACAGAATAGGGAAACGCTTGCCTTTTAAATTTTATTGACCCATTAAAATAAAAACACTGTTGACTTGAACTGTTGAGCGTCTATAATCTACAACCTATCATTGAAAAATCTCATAGTTTTTCCCCCGTGTTCTGTACTACCGTTTACACACTGCATGTAGTTCTCACATGTAATACAGCTTGGCATTTTTGTGCTTCATCAGCTAAAACATGAATAATACTGGTCGGTCCACCACGAGCCCCAAACAAATCTAATTCATTCATTGCTTCTAAGGCCGCTTTTGCCATTCCAATAGAGCTAGCATTAAGTTCTGGAAGACCATGATTCGTTTTATCTCCTCTTTCCCAAATACCATAATCCTAAAAGCAGAAAACACTGTAAAAAATAATTTCATACCTACTTATAATAGTACTTTATGCATCTAGACCGTAATGAATTATATTACTCACGAGTAAGTGACATTATGTCATAACAAGCTTTAACGAGTTTGAATCATGTTTGAATAGTCACACGTGTCATAATATAATTCCGATCGAGATATCATATACAATATTTTTGATGTGTAACATCTTATCTCTCGGTATGAGCAATAATTTTGTGAATGAAGGGGAAATGCGTTAAGGAAGGAAGGAAGGAAGGAAGGAGAAGTACGCGCTATTCAATTTACTATAATAGGATATTTGGTGCGGCCTACAGTGGCTTATATGCAGCAGCATGTTAGAGAGAAAAAGCCAGATCTGTTAACCGTACTATTTTAAATAGTGTGAAATAAACATTTGTATATAAATTTAAATAATTAAACAGCTGTTGACTGACTGAAGATGGATTATTTCAAAATCTTCTTATACATAGTTAAGGCCGCTGCACACGAGGCTAGAAACGCTGCTGGCCAGTAGGCTGGGTACGAAGCTGGGAATGACATCAATGCGGGCTGGCCAGCTAGCTCACAAGATGGGTTTTAAAATTAGAACAGGGGCTATTTTTCTTGCTAGGTACGCTGCTAGGTATGAGCAAGAACCAATCAGGAATCAGTAACTTGTCACGTGGGCGACTTGAACAAACACCCACAAACAAACATGGCGTCATTCTGCTCAGAGTCAGACAACAGACACGTTTTGCTCTGAGTTTATATTTGAACTGTCACTGCGCGCGCACTAGATTTATTCACAAAATTAGCTTGAAAAGATGTTTCGTGTGAAGCGCGCACATAACAGCAATCAAGAAAACCAGCGCTAGAAAACTAGTAGGCAAATCTAGCAAGGAATCTAGCCTCGTGTGCAGCGGTCTTTATTATTATTGTTCATACTATGGAGAGGTAAATTCAGTATTATTAGTACTGTGTATGTGCATTTTTATTTAAAATATGTCGCTAGCAGGCTGGCGAGCCCTGTGTTAGGGTTATATATCACCGCGCCTGTACTACGAGGCTCAGTTGTAGTAAAAAAAAAACGATATTAACGCATGCAAAGCAGTGAATAAAAGCTAGACATGTTCAGTGCTTAAATAATGTTGCTACATGCGTCTGTTTGTTATTGTGTATAAAGGATTTTTTTAAATTTGTGTTTTTTGAATTCGTTTATACACTATTACCATCGATTAAAATCAATATTATTACAATTACTTACTGGAGTGCAATATGCTGATTCTATATAAAATACGAGATTTTGAATGAAAGCTACTTCATCTAAACTAAAAACAATCTGCAGTCCCGATGCTGTCATTTGGGCCAATATTAACAAATACAATGAAACGGCGTCGATTTGAAGATGACCCCATTCATCATCACCAACGACTGTTTGGCCAGTGATCGAAGAATACTTGGCATGCAACGCATCGAGAGGATTCTGCGATGTTTTAAATTTTTCTACCTTATCTTTTTGCTGCATCATAGCCATCAAAAGACCTATAACATAAACATATTTTTTGCAATTAATACTGCTATTTTTATACATAATTTGCACAAATTATTGTTTGGTTCAAACCTCTCATAAGTTTAACGCAGCTTTGTTCTAATTCATATGTCTTCGCTCGATCTTCGTCTTGATCTGCCATTTTTTTATAAGACATAGATAGGCCCCAAACAGCCAAAATACAATAAACATTATCACGAATCCAAGCATGAGAATTTTCTTTGCTCGCTGGGAACAAACCGGTAATCGGGTTTTGATGATCCATAATAACTCTGTGAACTATACGTTGGTAATAGTCCAGGCGGACCCCCGAGTTACTTCGACTTCTCATATTTGTGTTATTTTATAAAATGGATAATAACGAATTGTTTAAATAAATAAACCTATTACATACTTAACCCTCCAAGGTTAAGTGAATGTCAGTTTACAATTCGTAATTTTGTTCTTATTGAATAATAAAAAAATTGTATAACTTCTTTTTGAGCACAACCAGAACTTGCTTGACAGTCCACTACTGAGTACTGAATGCACTATCTATTTTTAGCTTATCCTGTTTTTAGAAATTTTTAGACCTTTTCTCTTATCAAATGTAAACAGGGCCGTTTTCAGAAAATCGTTCACTGCTATCATATATGTCTGCTGTAATCACATCCCCAGCATCTATTTCATTCCGTTTTATCCTTGTCTCTGATTTTTGTCGTCCAAATCCAGATGCAGAAATATTTGACCATATACTTTTATTATTATCATTATTATTAAATATAGGTATGTATTTGACAGAAGTGGACAGATCACAGAAGCAAAGTTAAGTTAGGTATCTCTGGGTACTTGCGCTTGCGCCAGAGCTATAAATCAAAAGCAACTTCATGTCCATATTGTTCTGTCAGTACGGCAGTAGATAGAATTTTTAATATCTACATGTGTTAATTTATTGTACATTTGCTAATTTATTATAGAAAAATGTGTGATAGTACCGAAAAATTAGTACAGTTGATTAAAGAACAAGGAGAGCATGTCCGTAAATTAAAACAAGCAAAGGAATCTAAAGAAAAGGTTAGTTTGCAAATAATATGTTTGCTATCTGACGCAATTATTAATATATTTTTTCAAATTTTAATAAATTTAAATGACTGTGGACTGTTTAAAAACAAATACTGTTATTTTTTTTTTATTATGGAGTAATATTTAAATTCGTGGCTTTACAAATCTGTAATTTAGACATTTTGAATAATCCACGTGTTGGCAAACTGGTCTTACTTGGTATTAGAATTTACTATCATTACGTCATTTAAATCTATTAAAATTGACCTACAAAGAGACTGGTGAATGTAATATAGATCATATAATTGTCTTCAGGGTCAAAATCAAAATACACCGCTTTCTTCAGTTAAAATCGGAAAAAAAGAATTAGATGTATTAAATGATTTGTTTTCTGAATATAGTTATGTGTGTGGATATATACCAACACAATTTGACGTTTTATTATTTAAAAATGCCCACAATAACCAAGACAGTATTAAATTTGCAAAATATATTCACTTATTGCGGTGGTACACGCATATCCAAAGTTTTAATGAAAAAGAAAAATCACAATTTAAAAAAATTAATTCTTCCCATATACCGACGAAATTATTGCCGTTATTATCCAATAATCACCAAATAGAATCTCAGGTGAGAGATTAATCTTGGTGAAATTTTTTTGATATATTAATCAGTGCAAGTGCTGAAGAAGATTGTTTCTCCATTTCATAATTTCTGCGTGTGTCCAATCTACATCGATTGCTTGCTGATCTATGATTATGCTGCGAACATTTGCTTCCTTTTGGCGAAACGAACCTTACCTGTTGTCGCGGTTGGTTGAACAATTCAATTATCTTCCAACACTTTCTTCTTCGTACTCAACTCCTCCTCAGGTTAGTGATTTTTCTTTGTACCTAAAGTACCATATTTAACTTTTTTCGCGATGTAGTGCCGAAATAAATCAGTGGAGAAGAGATACCTGAACAACAATTTTTTGTCTAAAACGAAATAAAAAACATTGTATTGAGTAACCAGAATGACAAGTATTCAGCGTTTATTTTAGTAATTTACATTTTCTAATTATAGAAAATTTCATGTTTTCTATTTCACATAGACATTTATTATTATTTTAAGGTAGTTCACTCGTGACACGGCTCTTCTTAGGAATTTAATAAAATTGAAGTATAATGTTAACAAAACTGCCTTGTATTTAATTTAAAAAAATGAAATCTTTTTCACCATCAGCTGTAAAACGAGATATTAACAATCAAAATGTGCATAAGTATATAAGGAAAACGAGTACAGTCAGAGAATATCTCGAAAACGGTTCTTAGTACATTTTTTAGATACTAATGCATTGTAAATTCAAAAAAATATAAATTTTTTGATAAGAACTGATTTTTTACGTTTTGTTAAAAAATAAAGATCTTTAAGTTAAAAATATTTTTATTGTACTTGCAATTGTAATTGTACAGTTTGCTGATGACACTGCTGTCATATGTGAGGGAAGAGATTAGGCGCTTTTGAAAAGTAGATGGGAAAAATGCATGATAGACCTAAGCAAATGGTTTGCAAATAACAGCCTTAAAGTAAACGAGACTAAAACAGAAATAATTAAACTTGGAAATTACTTTAACATTCCACAATTACTAAACTTATAGGCCCCACTCACGATCAAACTTCATGCCACAGTTCAGTGTTCAAACTTATAGTTCAGTGAAGCATGATAATGTGTGGGACAAATAAACACTGAAACCAACACTGAAGTCAAGCATGAACTCATCAAATGCATCTTGATTTTTGAACGACTTCAGTGTTCAGTGTTCAAGTAAACTGCTGTGTGTGTGGGTTTTTTTCAGTTCAGTTTATGGAGTTCTGTGTTTTGTACAACCAGAAGCCAAAAATCTCAATGTTGCTGCAAGTGTTTTGTGCAGAAATAGATTTTCGCCTATTTGTGTCCTGTTTCTCAATAAATGGGGTAACTAATTCCAGTAAATAATTGTAAGTTAATTCATCCATTCGTAAATAATTATTCCAATCAAGCGGCTCAAGATGTAATTCATTAATCAAATAAACATGACTTCTTGAATCATGCATTTCTAACCAATTTTTCACGCATATTCTTCTTTTTTTTCTTATTTCTCTGTTTTAAATACAATCCCATAGCTATGAACAGTCAATCTTCACCATTTAAATTACTCATTTAGTTCTTATTAATGAACTATACTCTATAGTATAATATTATAGTGTGTATATAATATAATATATCTTATGTATCTATACTCGACGAGTGTATGCCAACAACTGAACCAAACTGAACACAAAAAATTTTAAAAAATGAGCAGTTTGCATGAACTGTGTGTGGTGCTAGTCAGTCTTTCGATTAATCGGTCCAACTTCACTTAAAAATTGTGCAAATTTTATACAAAACTATCCATCTTTGTTTAATGAAAATCACAATAAACACGAATATACTACAAGAAATAAAAATAATTTAAAAACTACTAATTGCACATTAGCAGTGACTCATAAAAGTGTCCGCAACGCTATGATAAGAATACACAATAATATACCTACTGAAATAACTCCTGCAAATTCCAAACAAAAGTTTAGGGAGAATTAAAAAAAATACTTAATATCTAAAGTTCACTACAAATTGGACGAATTTTTATAATTAATTATTTTGCGTTGACTCTATTTATGTACAGTTATACCAACAAAATAAAGATTTTTATCTATCTATCTATTAAAGCTTATAGTCCAGGAGGCAGTGAAGATTTTCGGTACTTATTTTCCTAGTCAGCAAACACCGATATTGTTATTCTACGCAAAATTCATATATAAATATGTGGAGGGAGGGTCCGATGGGTTGAGACGGAAAATGCGTTAGAAAGTACAAATATACTGCATATTTTTCCAGTGATAAAAATAGTTCTATTTTTGGAGAGATATAGTGAAGTTAAGAAAAAAAAATAGTCTGGCTAATCTGTGAGTATTGGTAATATGTCTGGCAGGTAAAAAATTGGAAAAAATAATCAAAACCATTGCCCTTATTTTCGCAGTCCTAAAAATTTGTCAGATCATAGTTTATATTATAATTACAGCTGCAAATATAGTCTGGCTAACGTGGAACAGCCCGAAAGCCTTGCCAGACTCGTCTAACTAGTCTAACTATCTGACTTGTGAGTCTGGCGGGGCTTTCGTGATTATAAATGACAGCCAGACGTGTATTTTCTATGAAATTATAGTATTATTTATCATGTGACAAATCAAATCCGGGAAAATAAGAGCAAAAATTTTGTAATTTTTACGATTTTCAAGATGCCGCCAGACTCAATTGCCAATTTCGTAAATCAGCCAGACTTACTTTTGATTATAGTTTATGATAGTATCAAATGATACGTTAAATTTCAAGCATGAGAAAATAAGGGTTACGGATTTCAAAAATCGGTCAAATTTCTAGCATCCGCAAATTTTCAGCCAGACTGACTTTCCTCCACTTGGGATGTGCCAGACTGTTATTTCCATTAATAAAATGATTCACTGTAATTAATATCAAATATTTATGACTGGGAAAATAAGTGAACTTGTCTTTTTTTATCTAGTGAACCCATCCGAAAATTTTAGCCAAACTCACAAATTGTCGTTTTGTGT
This sequence comes from Xanthostigma xanthostigma, assembly GCA_963575645.1. Classification (NCBI taxonomy): domain Eukaryota; kingdom Metazoa; phylum Arthropoda; class Insecta; order Raphidioptera; family Raphidiidae; genus Xanthostigma; species Xanthostigma xanthostigma. The sequence goes on along the minus strand of OY754469.1, from coordinate 30,072,630 downwards.
CACCATCCGAACAAACTATTTCATATTCACCGACTGGGAAAATAAGTACAAAAAAAATTCACTGCCTCCTGGACTATTAGCTGTGTTGGGTACAGTCTCTTACAAAAATTAACGGAAAATATCTAACTGCTGGTACGCTATACTTTTGTCCACAACTGTGGCGAGTGAAGTACCTTAATATAACATTTTTTTGATGTAGTTTAAAAATGTGTAGGTATATTTGAAAATAAATGTGAATGAATTGACTTTCTATTTTCGTTTCGTAATGCATTGTGTATTTGGAAATCAGATTATCTGAACGCAATAAGCATACTTTTAAATAGTTAGTACTTTCCATTTTATATGTAGATATCAAATTGTTTTTTACCTTGCCAATTTCTGGTTCATTTACTTGATTATTTAGCATTAGGTACTTATATATATTAAAATAGGGTTGAAACTCCAGTCTCCGTAAAATTTTTAATGATACGACAATATATTTTATTGTTTTGTATGTATAAACTGATAGTTTTCTAAATTATGTTGAAATTGTTTTGTTAAATGTATGATATTGTGACCTTAATATACACTTGTCATAATGGTAGGATTGTTGCTTTTTTTCTTTTCTTACATACTAAAATTCACTTGACATTTTTTGGCGTCTTTTTATGAAAGTAATTGACTGAAAACCTTAAACTTTAGCGTTCTAATATGCTTAGGTAGTTCAAAATATTTTTTGTCGTCAGTAAGTTATAATCATTTTCTTTTTATTTTGTGGATTGCTCATTTTTTGTGTGAATACCTTTGGTAGTACTTAATGATAACGCCCTTCATTTTATTACTACACCATAATTTCACTGTAGTAACTAGTAATAGAAGAAAAAATTGTAATCATTCTAAAAATGTCTCGGTCGATATTCAAACCCGACATCTCTACTTTCGCGCTAAATGAGTTTAAAAAGAAGAGTAATTACATTTCTGTTTTTTTTTGTTTTGTTTTTTATAGATTGCGGAAGAAGTATCGAAACTTTTAGAATTAAAAGCCCAACTTGGTGAAGATGACAGTGCTGCAAATCAGAAATTTACTCTCAAAACACCAAAAGGAACAAGAGACTATTCGCCACAACAGATGGCGGTACGATCTGGAGTTCTTGATAAAATCATTAACATATTTAAATTGCATGGAGCAGAAACAATTGATACTCCGATTTTTGAACTAAAGGTGTGTAAAAAATAAATACCGATTTCTTTTAAAGCATTTTTAATGACCTAGTGGCCCGGCCGGCTTTGCGCGAATTTGTAAATTGCTATCGTTTTTTCGTCGACTAAGTTACAAAATTGGTCTCCACGAAAAGCGATTTTATTTTAACGCGATAATATATAGCCTATGTTCATCCTGAGGGTCCATTCTAAATATTGGTGAGAAAATGTTTGATTCGGATGTGTAGTTTCGGAGATTACCTTCCGCATATACTGAAACCCACAAAATTCGCAATCTCTCTTTATTATATTAGTATAGATCAGGGGCGGGCAAATCTTTTGATCGGCGGGCCACATAGCTGATGAAAATTTGACCGCGGGTCGGATGGCTGACGAAAATTTCACCGCTGGCCAAAAATTTGCAGAAAAAAAGATCCTCACATTCTATTTCCGCATTCGGAGAGCAAAAAAAAGTACAGAAGTATAGATTAATATAATTATGAGTTAATAATGATTTCAACTAAATGTGTACACAGAAGAACATAAAATTCATTATTTTTTTTTATCAAATTTGAAAGATGGTCATATGCTATCGAGGATTTTTTTTAGAACTTCAAGAGAAACAATTCAGCTTTACAATTTTTTCGTGTAACTTTAACTATTCCCGCAGCCGACGCCGTGGAAGCTCTCAAGAGGCACGATTTTTTCCGACTTAGTTAACGAATATTATCATAATTTTAGCTAATTTGCACATAATATACAGCGTATGTTGATCGAGAGTATGTACCTTTCAAATGTTGAAAGAATTTTTCAAATAGGTGGAGTAGTTCCGAATATTACCCTCCGCATACACACAAACTCTTAAAATTAGCTCTCTTTATAATATTAGTATAGCTTATTGATTTTGAAGACGACCTATCGAAATTTTGTATGTGATAATATCAACAAATTCCCCGTAATTGTGTTGATAATTAAATCATGCTCCCAAAGTAGATCTTAAGTAAAGTTTCTTTAGTAAATATTTAGCCTAATATATAGTTTAAGAACTAGCGCAGATAGGTCAACTGTCATATTAAGTAATTATATAAATAATTCAATATCTGATTAAATTGTTATTAGAAATATAAACATTTGATGTAAATAATACGAAAGATAACCAAAATTCATCTGGTGACGTGATAGAATATAGTCAAATACAGATGAAACAGGAAATCAATAGGGTTTTTTGATAGTTGATCCAATTTGATTAGTATCGATTGTGGCCGCAGGTAGCTGTGAATCCATATTCAGTTTAATTGTATTTTTTTTAGGAAGTGTTAACTGGCAAATATGGCGAAGATTCGAAACTTATTTATGATCTTAAAGATCAGGGCGGAGAAATATTATCGTTGCGGTATGATTTGACTGTACCTTTTGCAAGGTATTTGGCAATGAATAAAATAAGTAGTATTAAACGCTATCACATTGCTAAAGTTTATAGACGCGATAACCCATCAATTACAAGAGGAAGATACAGAGAATTTTATCAGTGTGTATGTATGAATTCCAATGAGTATTTACTAAAGTTGCAACAAATAGTATATTTGGCACCAAATCATATTCCGAATATTAAGATAAGATCATATTCGGCAAATATTTGTCATGGTTTTTATAATTAATACAGTGTAACCTTTTTATAACGAATCTCAATGGACCGAGCATTTTTTTTCGTTATAAAGAGTTTTCGTTATATAGAGGGAAGAAAGAAAAATAACCAAATTTCACCTAATTAATTTATTCCAAACGTATATAGTATGTTAACTTTGCCTGACGTTTTTTTCTATGCCAATATTTGCTTTGTATTTTATTGAGTATCTTATTCATGGGATGTGATGGAATTATTGAACAATAGGAATTTTTCGATAAGTTTGGCGACATCAAATGCTTGTTGAATAGTTGGTGATGGTTCAGAATCGTCCTCTTTACGTCTGTAAATATTTGCTGACGCCTAAATATGAACATATTTCTTCGTAATAGAGAATGGCTGTTGCGCTATGAAGAGGGTATTAATGTATGGGTTTTAAGGTAAGCCAATCAAATTGTAAAAATTTCTACGTTATAGGGAGTTTTTCATTATAACAAAGGACGTTATAAAGATGTTACACTGTATTCGGTATTTGACTGTATAGTAAAAAGTAAAAGCGTTGCCGAATAATAAGAATATTGAATAGTGATTGAGTAATATTCATTGCAACTGTAGTTTTTATTAACCCTTTATTTATGCAAATGATAAAATTAATATATATTTCAGGATTTTGATATAGCTGGTAGTTACGATCCAATGATTCCCGATGCAGAATGCATTAGAGTAGTTTATGAAATATTAGATTCGTTGCAACTAGGTGCGTTTGTTATAAAGCTGAACCACAGGCAGCTGTTGGATGGTATGTTCGAAGCATGTGGCGTACCCCAGGAAAAATTTAGATCTATATGCTCGGCAGTCGATAAGTTAGATAAGGTGAGGTTTATTTTTATTGATTTAAAAGTGACGTGATTTATAATTCAACGAGTGCAGAGGTCGTTAGAACAACCTGGAGCTTTGGAAGTTTCCGTTGGGTTGAAGAAAATCGAAAGGCTCAAGATGCGACTCACCACAGACAGACATTCTTAAAAACCATTTTTTTGGATTCAGGGGACTTGACTAGGTGAATTCATTAAAAATTCAAAATCGAATTTTTACACGATTATCAAATACTAGTGGGTCCGCCCGGTTTCACCCGGGTGCAAAAGAACAAATGGGGGGAGGGACATGAGTACGCACATTCATCTTAGTTTGTCGAGATGAATGTCGTGTCCAAATTTCATGATGATCGGAGTTACCGTTCAAAAGCTTGTGTCGGACGGACAAATTTTAAGTTGCATTTTGCAACATTTTTCATTGATGCTACGTCCTATTGGTCGTAGCGTGATATATAGTCTAGAGCCTTCCCTTAATAAATAGGCTATCCAACAAAAAAAAAAAAACAAACAAACTTTATATATTAGTATAGATTGTGTAATTTTTAGTCGCCATGGGAAGAAGTGTTAACCGAAATGATTGAAGAAAAAGGTCTTTCACCTGAAGTTGCAAATAAAATTGGAGAATATGTTAGATTGAATGGAAAATTGGAACTCGTTGAGAAACTTTTAGCCGATGAAAATTTGATTGGGAAAAGTAAAACTGCAAAAGAAGGATTGGAGGCTATGAAACTTATATTAAATTTTTGTGATCTGTATGGAGTCTCTGACCGAGTACTATTTGATCTAAGTTTAGCCAGAGGATTGGATTATTATACTGGAATTATTTACGAAGCTGTACTGTTGGGTGCGTATGTATTTCTTATTTATATTTAGTAGAATCGTTGATTTGAATCTGAGGTAATTCGAAACTTCAAATCTCACCGTTCAAAAGCACCATAATCAGTGCGTTAAGACCTTTTCCCTTTTTATTTTATGTCTGACTAGAAGCCCAGTTCGGCTTTGCCCGAATTTGTAGATTGCCACCATTTTTTCGTCGACTTCCGTTGCAAAATTGATCTTAACGCTTTTATTTTAACGTGATAATATGTAGCCTATGTCCATTCTGAAAGCCCATTCTAAATACTGGCTAAATTTTTTTTTGAAACCAGATGAGTATTTTCAGAGATTATCTCCTACATCCAAACTTACAAACTTTACCTCTGTAATACAGTAAAACATCGGTAACTTAAACCTCAATAACGTAAAAACCTCAAGTTAATAAAATTTTGTACTCACTTCCCCTCAGAGCCTAAAACTTCCTTTACTTAAAACATGACGCGACTATAACTTAAATAAGTATTTTGAGCATTGGCTCTCGATAACTTCAAGTAGTATTTTGGCAACCTCCATAACAAGTATTAATATCAATTACTCATTTTAAGTGAATGCGTTTTGAATGTTTTGTTTTGCTGTTAGTTTGAACTGTACACTTATAGAAACAAGTTTATGTTACCGAAGTCGTTGTACTTATTCGTGATTAGTTGGATCATAAGTCTTCTAGCTTTTCTCCAGAATACGTCTCCTGTACAATGGAATAACCTATCCCTTCCAACTTTAATCCCCAAAACCTCACTATGTAAAAATATTAACCTTTAAAAACTCCTTAACTTAAACCTTTTGTAAATTAAAAACCTTATAACTCAAAATTTTTAACGTTACCCTTGAACTTTAACTTATTGAGATTCTGCTGTGTTAGTATAGATTTACTACAAATATGTATAAAGTATTCATACATTTTCATAAGCGCTCTAAAATGCAGAAATTCGTTAACCCGAATTTTTCGTCCAGAGTGAACATTGAAATGGCATAGTCTTATTGTATTTACATTTCCGGTTCAGATATTATGTATTTTTTTGACGCGATTTGTGTATTTTATGTTTAATTTACAATATATAACATGAATGAAATACTTTTATGTACCTACTTGTGGATAGTTATGTCATATTTTTTTTGTTATCAAGGCTAAAAAGAAAAGTGAATTCAACCGAATTAGTTGATGTGTGAAGTTATTTGTTTCTTAGATTTTTTTGTCCACAATATACAATAAAACAAACAAATGGGAAAAAAAGAGTATTTAAATGTATTTCAGTTTCTTAGGTAAACAGTTTTTGAGTAGGTTTTTTTAATTCTAATCTTGACCTTACTTTTCATAATCATTAGAGTGTTTATTTTTATATTTGTTAAATAATTTCCAGTACAGTTAATTTGCATTACGATTTGTTTTTGTGGTGTAAAAATAACACTGGCGAACCAGTCCTGCTTTGCTTGAATTTGTAGATTGTCACCATTTTTTTGACGACTTACATGACAAAGTTGATCTCCACGAAAAGCGCTTCTATTTTAACGCGATAATATACAGTATGTAAACACGTAAGGTGCACATAGGGAAATTAGCATTGGAAAAAAATACTTGGATCAGAGTTAGCCATGACTGCATTAATTGTTATTTCTATTGAATTATCATGGTAATCTTGAGGATTTTTATTTTATTTAATAATAAAAAGCTCTTATAAATCATTATTTTTATTTTTTTGTACAAAAATAAAACAAAAAAACAACTCCATCTGTTTGGAAACATTTCATTCAAAAATTGTCTGACTGGTATGACGTATGCGCGTTGGTAAATCAGTGACCTAATGTCTTTAGGTTCAACACGAATAGGCGGAGATATTTGATCTCTTACGTATTTTTGGGAATTTAATGTCCCATTAATAAAAAAAGTCCGATTATTTTGTAATCATTTGAATATTTTCTTCGGTAGTATACACATTCGTCATTCATTTTGCAAAAGAATATTATCTGTCAAATTGAAAAACAAGATTTCAAGGCTCACTCTGATCCAGTCATTTTTTCCCAATGTTAATTTCCCTATATGCACCTTACGTGTTTACATACTGTATGTATAGTCTATGACCATCTTGAATGACCATTATAAATACAGTGCAAACTCTGCCCGTTTTCCAATTACCATTGCGAGTGCGACTAAATGCCGCATTGTGCGCGTGTTCAATTGGAACAAATTAGTTTTTAAATGCGACGGTAGAGAGCATTGGACTCACTGAAAGATTCAGAAAAAAATCATAAGTTTTGCATTCTTCAATGTGGATATCCATTTGTTTGTAAACAAAAGTATATTTGTTAAAATTAGTTGATAATAATTAAAAATAAAAATCTGTAAAATTACTACTTCTCTATAGCGAACTGCTATTTAACGAAAAACTCCTTAAAACGTAGAAATTGCTAAGGTTTGTTTGGTTTACATTGTTACCCATATATTCAAACACTGTATATAGAATAACAATCACTCTCAATAGCGAGACAATACCTCAGTATTTAGACCACAACAATGAGATTCTTAGAAATGTGTTTATTTGTTGCATTGAACGAGCTTCAGCATGCCGCATAATTATTAGAAAAAAATCTTTTTTTTAATGGAGATGATCCCACTATATCCCAATTTATGAATAAAATACAACAAAAGATACAATTAAAATACTGGCGTAGTAAAAAAAGACAAAGTCAACAATTATATTGTTTTCTTTTACTTTCCGTTTAACGAAAACTCTTTATAACGCATTGAAATGCCCCGTCCTTTCAGTTTTGCTATATACTTTACACTGTATGGGTTAAAAAATTTTTTTTTGAAATCAGAGGAGTAGTTTCAGAGATTACCTCCTATATCTAAATTTACAAACTTTACCTCTTTATAACATTAGTATAGATTAATGATTGACTAATAAAGTTTTAAACGACAAATTATTATCATACTAATTTTAGCTCAGAGCTTCACTTTTGTGGACATTGATTTTATCAGCAGATTCGCTTTTTGAAACTAGCTCTATTTTAGTGCAGCTAGGTAAAAAACCCTGATGCTTAATTAAGTCTGGGCATCAATTAATTTAACTGGGTACCTCGTACTAAGTTTTATCAAAATCGATCCGATCATTTCCCAAACATTCTGATACAGACTTTAAAATTTTGGAAACGCATTTGCCCGTCTATTTATATAAAATACCGGAAAATTAACATTTTGAACAATAGTGGCAATCATGGTTTGCAGGTGAGTCAGGAGACAGCGAAGGCATATCAGTTGGCTCTGTGGCGGGCGGTGGCCGTTATGACAATCTCGTTGGTATGTTCGACGCTCGTCACAAACAAGTTCCGTGTGTTGGAGTTTCCATCGGAGTGGAACGTATATTTTCAGTTTTAGAAGCGCGCATAGCAAGCAGTAATGCCAAAGTGAGAACAACGGAGACTCAAGTCTTTGTCGCTTCGGCGCAAAAAAATTTATTGGAGCACAGAATGAAACTGTGTTGTCAGTTGTGGGATAACGGTATAAAGGTATGTCCTGTTTTTGTTATTTTTTTGTTTTTCAGCTGATAAAACAGCGGAAGAATCTGTTAAAATTATAATCGGATTTTTTTTGTACATTTGCTAAGTATTGAGTAAGTTCAACGGAAGTATGACGCTGATATATAAATATGACAGCAAGTAGTTTTGTTGAGCGACTACTTTCTGACAGCTGCGTGAAAAAAAACGAATTTTGCATTAGGTTCCAACCTTTCTGCGAACGGTAATATTATCGTTACAGTCATGCGCAGTAGCTGAAACGAAACTGTATGGGTTTTGTGCGCATGCGTCGACTTTGCACTGTTTTGTGACTGTAAATATGTTGACTTTGATTGGAACACTTTTGTGATCAGAGTGAGAGAGAGATATTTTATGTCTTAGACCAGAGGTCCCCAAACTTTTTTGTCTCATAGACTACTTGCCATGTTTTTCGGTTTTGGGTAGACCCCCTGCTTATCTAATATTGATTTTTTGCAAATTTATTAATTTATCAAATGTATTTTTGACAACCGGTATAGTGCTACTCACTTTGAACGATTTAAATTTATAACTGTAGTGAAATGTAGTGTGAAATGTTTAGTTTTTTTATACATATATTATTTAGATTCAAATTAAAATTTACTTTCTGTTACATAAAATAACTAAGCAAAAAATAAATGCTTTTAGTGTGAGGGATGAACCTGATGCTTTAATAATAAATTTTCAACATTTGGCATCAATTTAGTTAGATTTAATCTTAAATCTCTTCGGTTAGCGATGTCCAGTTTGTTCCTTTTTTTGTTAGGAGATTCACTATCATTGACCCCCATTTTCATTTCATAGACCCCCAATTTTATTTTCCGCTGACATAGACCCCTTGCAAGTTGTCGTCGACCCCTGGGGGTCGATATAGACCACTTTGGGAATCACTGGTTTAGACTATAGTAAATAAAATACATAAATCTATGTCTTACATCTATATTCTATATTGTGCATCAAAATATATCAAATGTCAAACTCAAGTACGAATTCAGATTTCAGGATTATAACTGAAGATAAGAGCTTTATGATTTTTGAAAGCGTGATTTTCACAAACTCGGTTGGAAATTTTAAAGAATGGTTTGAGAACCGTTCATATCTTGGTTGGAACACATTTTAGCTACTGCGCATGACTGACGATAATATTACCATTTGCAGAGTGTTGTAACAAAGATCATGAAACACAATTGCTAAGCAATATGAAAAGTATGACGTCATAGCCATTCAAACACGCTGCGCTAGAACTGTTGAACCTACCCATCGGTTCAAAGAATGTTTCCGTTATTAACTGAAATTATCATTTTTTTTTAGGCTGAACAGTCTTATAAAAAGAATCCCAAATTGTTAGCTCAATTGCAGTATTGTGAAGATCAAGGAATACCTTTAGCGTTAATTATTGGTGAATCGGAAATCAAAAGTGGTGTTGTGAAATTAAGACAAGTAGACAGTAGAGAAGAAACCGAAATTCCGTGTGCTAATCTTGTTGCGGCAATTAAACAAAAACTTTTAGCTTCTGCACATAATGGCGTGTAGGAAATTTTCGATTTTTTTTTCATTATAAATGACACGTAAAAGAAAACTCAAAAAGACGGTTTATAACTCAAAATTAATAAATTTACATTTTCATGTAAATTAATAGTCCATTCGATAGGTCGAACAGAAAATGGGTTCGTTATGCAAAAATCGCGTAAGTGAATTTTATTTTTTGTGTATGGGAGGATATCTTCTCAATGTTTTTGCCAAGCTGGCGGGTATGAAGGGGGTATGTGTTTACCGTTATTAAACACAAATATCTCAGTAACTGTTTATGCTACGATAAAAATGTCAAAAACGTTTTTTTTAAGTAAAACTTCTTTGGTAAGGTAAAAATTTATTCATGTGATGCTATAAAAACCGGCTGTAGAATAATAACTAAGGTGGCGGCGGGGTAGAGCTGTTGCTTCGTGACCTAAATGTCATAGGTTTGATTCCGGCGGTCGATGCTGTTACTATTTTTTTTTCTTTTTACTATTATACCAGTTTTACTTCTGTAGTGTGTCTATAGTATAAAATGTACATGTTATTTTTGTTTGTTCAGCGATACATTATCTGCAAGATTCTTTGGAAAGTCACTTTTGTAGAAACTGTTCACGAGATATTTGCGCTTAAAGTTTGCGCAAAAATACCGGTTAGCGCACACCCCTTCCGAACCTGCTAACTTCGCTAGATACCCAAGAAGCATAATAAAAATATTGAAATAGACTAACGCGGTTTTTGCAAAGAAAAAGTACCTATTTATTGAACTATAATAATTGTAGTAATTCTTTATTCTTAATATTTTGTATTTTAATTTATTTTGTATTGTTTAGTTCTAGTTCAGTTTTTAATATTTTTATTCAAAACTTAAGACTTACATAAAATGTTTGGTTACTGTGAATTAAATGAGTTTATATATGCATAATCGTTATTGTTTTTCATTTTTGAATTATGTTTTTTCGTTAAAATTGTATTTACATTTTTTAAGACGACAAGAAGAGAATGCTTTTTATACATCCATTTTTTTTTTATTTTGAAATAAACTTGATATATTTTGCTTTCTTAAAATATTAATATTTTGTTTTATTATTAGTGGTGGGCGATGATTCAACAAACTAATTAAATTAACTGTCGATCTTTCGTAAACGAAACTGCTTCTGTTTTTATAATCAACTAGTTGATAATTGAATTACTTTATGTATCGGTAACAAAACGCAAACTGAATGAAACGAAACCAACACACGAAGTAATACATGAATCATTACATATGCATGTGTCCCTTTGTTTCTCGTTTATATCTACTTCATATTGGAAATTAATATAGAACTATATCCGATATGTGCTTTATTAAAAACCAGTGAAATGCAAACAGTTTTACGGTCGCGACAATTCAGTCTAATGTATTGAAAAACTTGCTAAAGAAATCAAGGGGCTTTTCAACTAGTTAAGGAAGTACCCTCGGTACGCAGTAAGTCAAAGAATTTCAGTCTACTACTTGAGTAACGTAGTATATAATTTGGCAACACCGCATGCCTTGCCATAGTTACAAGTGCTTATGTACGCAGCATAAGTCAGCACGCGGTGTCAAATTCGAATTATTTATGAAAATGCTTTTCTTTATTCCTGTCATTTCGGAAATAATAATATACTATCATTTTTTTGGAATACTACGCTTTTAGCATTTACTCAATTTACGTATGTTTTTACGATATCAAAACTGCTGCAGTTTCGTAACTTACCTTTGAATGACGCGCCACAAACTATAATATTGCGGTGCTGCCATGTTTATGAATTGCTAAAAAGCTCGGCTTTGTTTTAGTTATTTCTATTAACATAAGCAAGCTTTATACGTTTTGGAAAAAGAAAAATGTTTATAGAATATTCGTTTATATTTCCTGAAAATTTTATCAAAATCTGTTCGTCAATTCCAACGTAATAAATGATGGAGTGCGTCAAAGTCACAGATTTCCATAAGACTTCATGTTAAGTGCAGCGAAATAAAATTATCAATATCTTTTTTCAAAGTCAACCAAAAATCACAAAAATTTAACTGAGTCATTTTTGAAAAGGTTTTGACATATTTGCAAATTTTCGTAATTTTCTGTTTGTTAATTCATTTATCGAGGGTACTTCCTTAATGTGGTGCAGATTGTGGTTTCGTTTCTTTGATGCTATAATCGTCAATGGACCCATCAGTATTTATCCTTACCATATATGTGATAATCCTGTATTGCTAGTACGGAGTAGACTTGTTTAGAAAACGTCACGGTGCAGCTAGATATCGCTATCTCAACTGTCTATGGACTTCGTCCACTTTGCGCACGCGTCGAAAATGAATATTGACCAACAGGAAATATTCATTTTCCCGCGTTATCAGAAATGAATGTTTTCAGTTCGTTGTCAACAGTCCTGTAAAAACAACAGCCGAAATAGAAGCATGCCCAGAAGTGGTGAAGTACATAGGCTGTCCAGCCCCGGATCTACGATTTTTTCGAACCGGGGCAGAAACTTGATAATGGCGCCCCCTCTCCAGCTTTTGAGATAAATTACTTAAAAATCTCATAAATATATGATGGTTGGTATTTTTCGTGAATGGGAAACCGTCAAAAAACAAGCAGTTAGAGTAAATCGGAAAAAGGACAGATTAGATGTGGTTTTGGCGTCCTCTAAAACTGCCGCCCGGGGCGGGTGCCCTGGTTTGCCCCCCCCCCTAGATCCGGGGCTGAGGCTGTCTTTCGTTGATGGCTGAATTCCACAACCCATTGGTTAGATGGGGAAACTGGCAATATAGAAGTATTGCATGCAGCATACCTATATGATTATTACGCGAAAAAGTGTGGTTATGGTTCAATCAGTACATAATTGTTTTATAGATGATGTTAACGGTAGATGTTTTTGAAAAAATAAAGAAATTTCGGATTTTCATTTTATATTACTGTGAAGTGCTTGATTTATTTTCCTCGCATGCTGTTTGTTTGAAATTATTTGGTGAAGTATAATTTTGATAGTTCACAAATAATAAAAACACACTTAAAAATTCTACAAAATATTTTTTCTCTCGACAAACAGTCCATCTTCAGGAGTACAGACATGTACTAATTATATGTCTGTACTCCTGAAGATGGACTGTTTGTCGAGAGAAAAAATATTTTGTAGAATTTTCAAGTGTGTTTTTATTATTTGTTGTTAATCATGACCAAGTGCCGAGTGAAAAATCAGTGCAAATTAAATTTTGATAGTGTTTGTCATGAGTACTTCGTTAAGCTGAGAATGCGAGCTATTAGAACATCAACATAACAAACATCTAAGATAATTGTAACTTCTGTGACAGTTTTAATAGATAGTAGTTTAATAGTTGTAGAAAATAATTTATGCATCATTTATAAAAATCCTTGTATTCACCAAATATTACTTTATAATACACATTTTTAATAAATACAAATTCATAATTGGTTATAATTTCTTAGTTGCTTCATTTATAATTTGTTTTGTCTTAATTCAAATCCTCTTGATATCTTCATTACTTCATGGACAGAGAAATTAATACGCAAATTGTTTTAGAACTCTTCTCCCAGCTCAGGTTGTCAGATCAAAAATCCGAATCCCAAGGATATTTCTGATATGGCGATGTCTGAAACGAGTGAAACATGGATTGAGGAATTTGAGTTAAATCTTCTATAAATTAAACTGTGGACTCTAATATCCTCGCAATTTATTTCAAGGGAAAAAGTATATTTATCATTAGACTAATTTAATTAATTTATCACTTGGGGCTTCCTAAAAAGGATAAGGTGTCTGGATAAGACTATAATTAATGTTCAACAATTTAATGAAGTGTTGGATGGTGATGGAATTTTCGCTGTGAAATTATACATTTTCAAGACAGAAGATTTAAATTCCTTAACAGGGTACGAGCCGATAAATTCCAGGAACCTGATGCTTTAATAATAAATTTTCAACATTTGGAATCAATTTAGTTAGATTTAATCTTAAATCTCTTCGGTTAACGATGTTTCAGTTTGTTTATTTTTTTTGTTAGGAGATTCACTATAGTTGACCCCCATTTTCATTTCATGGACCCCCAATTTTTTTCCCGCTGACATGGACCCCTTGCAAGTTGTCGTGGACCCCTGGAGGTCGATATAGACCACTTTGGGAATCACTGCTCTAGAGTCTGGTGTAATAGTGTAGTTTGCGAATGAATTAGTTCGCAGTCAGTCAAGAAATAAGTTCGATCATTTGTAAGAAAAGCAAAAGTACTATCACAGACACTGCGTAGTAGAGAAGCACTTCATGAAGGCGTGCTTTTGACTGTGGTAATAGTTGAAAGTATCTGAACCAGTGGCGTACTTAAGTTAAGTGTCAACTCTGGGTTGCTCGAAAGTGGTCGCCCCAACCGCGATAAAAGATTGAAACGGTTTACTTTATCATACGCGTTCCCTGCATAAACCTCAAGCACGGTTCTAATAAAAAAATGTTGTCGTATGACATGTGACCAGGGGCCCGTGGATATAAAGGGCCCCCAGCCCCCATTGAAGACAATAGACATTATTGTGAATTATAAAAAAAATTTAATTAGACATAACCTGCTATAGTTTCTTTTGCAATAATGTCTTACAGTTGCTCTTCAATAAATAAAACTATCGACCAATTTTTCAGACAATATATAAAAAAAAATATAATTACATCAACGTTTCGATCCGGATTTGGATCTTCTTCAGAACTGATCTAAAAAATATAAAAAACAGTTGCTGTTTGTGTTACTTACTTATAGTCATATTAAATAAAAAAAATATTTCATTGTCTTAATTTTTTCCTATACCGTATACATTAAGGTGTTCTTTTATTTCTTTGTTTTCGGTCTCATTGGCTCATGTTTTAGTATTGAACCTAAAAATAATTCTCCCAAAAATTTCAGCTTCCTAGATCAAACCTGTAAACGGCGCAAACTGAGTTTGTTTCCCATTTAATTAACATCGGAAAAACGACGTTATTACTCAAACATAGATAGCTAGTAGAAAATTATTTGTATTTATTTTTGATAACAGCAATTTGGAGAGAATTGAATTTCCCACAAAAAAGGTCCTTAGTACTAAATCCGTGAATTCATTGTTTTGAGATATGCTCGTTCAAACATTAATTAAATAAATGAAATTTTATTTTTATAGGAATGTTTAAACGAATATATCTTTGAGAATAATGAATTCACGGATTTAGTACTAAAGACATTTTTTGTAGGAAATTCAATTCTCTACAAAATGCTGCTATCACAAATAAATAAAAAAAATTCTACCAGCTATCCATGTTTAAATAAAAAGGTCGTTTTTCCCCAAAGTTACTCTTTGGTTTTTCCCATGTTAATTAAATGGAAAAAACACGGTTTGCGCCGTTCACTGGTTTCATCTATAGGAAGCTGAAATTTTGGGAGAAATGCTAATTGCTAAAACATTAGCCAATGGGATCGAAAAATAAAAAAATGAAAATAAACAGTCTGTAGTATAGATCATTATAGAAAACATTTTTTTTAACAGGTAGTCCCCCAAATAGTGTTAGCCCAGGGCCCCACAAATTCACGGTCCGCCCCTGCATGTGACATTTTGTCGCTATTTTTATTTATATATTATTGTTTTCTATATCAACAATAATTATAGTGTTTGTCAAATTCAGGTTGATGAATCCCGTGCTTGAATATTGCTGTCCCTACAATTCTGCCGCCCCGGGATATTGTTAAAATTAGATCATTAGAGTTAAAACTAATAAAAATAACATGTAACTAAGTAACGAAAATTCTGTTGTTTAATAATAAATAAAAAGAAAAATATATTTGAAAAACCAAAAAGTCATTAAAAGAAAAATAAAGATATGTTAATTAAAATTCAATCGTTATTTAATTAATCAAGTAATAAATAGTAAAAACTAAAAGGTTATGGTGCCAGATACGCGGTAAATATATATTTCAAAAGATCTTATCAAAAGTGAGTTAGTCAAAATGGATATGTTTAAGCATATAAAACCATTAAACAGTGAGGCTGAGTGGCCACTGTGGAAACACAAGATAAGAGATCTGCTTGATTATCATGAAGGAGCATTAGATGTAATTGATGGAAAACTGATTAAGCCAAATGATCTAGGACTAGAAGCTACAGAAGATCAGAGAAAAGTTTATAAGGAGAAGATTGATTTTTATCGAAAATCAAACAGTTATGCCAAGTCAATGATAGCTAGTGCGGTAAGTGATGTAGTTTATCAAAAGATTATGGATAAAGAAACAGCCCATGATGCTTGGAATGCATTAAAATCACAGTTTGAAGCCACTTCCAAGGATCAATTATTTAAAATTTGCTCAGATTTCTTCGCTTTTTCTTGGACAATAGGACAAGATGTATCGACGCATATAGCAAAGCTCAAAAGTTTATGGAATGAATTAAATAACGGGCTTTCAGCAAGAGAAGAAGAAAATTTACCAGATTTAATTTTAGTATGCAAGACGTTACATATTCTTCCAAGTAATTTCGAAACTTTTAAATCTAGTTGGATGCTGTTAACCAAAGATAACGAAAGGAATTTTGATGAACTTACGACACAGCTGTGTATGTTTGAACGAAATTTTAAAAAGGGTGAATCAAGCAATGAATCATCTCAAGAAGCTCTTATAGTCAAAGCAAGTGACTTCAAGCAAGTAAATAGTTACAAGACAAATTCAAGAAGAGAAGATGTCTGTAATTACTGTCATAAGAAGGGTCATTGGGTAAATCAATGTAGAAAATGGATTGCAGACGGCAAACCACGGAAAAACAAGAAAAAAGAAGTAAATAAAAATAATACTGCAGTTACTAATATTGCTTTAGTATCAGTTTGCAGTGAATTAAATGCTCTTTACACAATATGTTCTGATGATTGGTGGATAGATAATGGTGCAACAAGACATGTAACAAATAATTCCGATTATTTTGTGGACTTTGAAAAGTTTCAAACACCTTCTAGTATCAAAGCTGCAGGAAAAGAAGTCTTAAATGCTTTAGGAAAAGGAACAATTCGAATCGTATCAAATACTAAGCATGAAAATCTAGAGATTACTTTAAATGATGTTTGGTATGTTCCAGAAATTTCTAAAAATATATTCTCTGTTATAGCTGCTCAAGATAAAAATAAAAACAGTGAATTTAGATCAACAACTACCGAATGTTGGCTTGAGGTTAATGGAAAAACAGTGCTGTATGGGAATCGAGCAGAAAACGGTACTCTATACAAGGCATTCATTAAACCTATCGAGTCAGAACATAAAGTTGAAGTGAATATTACTCTCAAGAATGATTCAATATTGCAACTGTATCATGAAAGATGGGGACATCAAGATAAGCGTCATGTAAAAGAAATTATTGAAGAGAAATTGGGGATCAAAGTCAAAGTACATCAAGAAGTTTGTGAACCATATTGTGTGTACGGAAAGGCGCACAGACTACCATTTGGAACCAGAGAAAAATCAACCAGACCAGGAGAATTGATGTCAACAGATGTATGTGGACCCTTTGATGAGTCATTCCAAAAGAAGCGATATTTAGTTGTATTTAAAGATAGTTATACAAAATTTCGCTATGGTTATGTCATAAAAGAAAAGTCACAGGTTAAAATAGCATTACAAGACATGTTAGCGCATATGAAAACTTTAGGTCATAGTGTAAAAGAGCTGCTAAGTGACAATGGAGGAGAGTTTGATAATGAAGATGTCAAAGAAATTTTATCAAGAAATGGCATATTATATCAAAGACTCACAGCTCCATACACACCAGAGCAAAATGGTGGTAGTGAACGCGAGAACCGGACAATTGTTGAGATGGCAAGAACACTCAAGTATTCAAATCCAGATGCAAAGTTTCCAGCAGCAATGTGGGCTGAGCTAGTAAGCACAGCTATATACATTTTAAATAGAACTGGTAAATCATCAGAAAAGGGAAAGAGTCCGCATGAACTAATGATAGTGTAGGATATTTTTTTTTTGTTACGTTACAAGAAACTAGGGACATCTGACGAGTATGTGTGGACTGACTGAGACGCAACAAGACAGACAAAAACTACAGCAGTAGACGGCCAGACATGACAGAGTAAAGACGTTAAGAGAGCAAAATTGACACCGAGTGAGAGTTTTGAGTAGTGTGGAGAGAAATAATAAGAGCGAGTGGAACGAGTTGACATATCAAGCGCAGTTAATTACAGAGTGATTAAATCAATTACGAGAGTGTTTTTTTTTTAACTTTGAGACGATCATTTTAAAGAGAGACAGTGAGACAAATTATAGAAGTGAAATTATATTATTCTAATATTTTGTTAATTCACAAATGTATGCAAGTAATTTTTGTGTTTATTTTTTCATATTAAATTTATTTAACTAACTAAAACTATAATTGTTATTTATATATAACAAATAAATTCAGAAGTGCGATAAAGAACGTGCGACAATAAAGCCTACAAAACATAAAAAAGTGACAATGAATCGAAGCAACGAGTCAGAAGAGGATTTTCTTGGATTTCAACAAGACGAGAATGCGAGTGATCGACAAAGTCGGCGATCGGAAGAGCAGTTAACAATGCTGCGCATTATGGAGAGAATGACACATACATTATCGGAAATAAATTTGCAGCTTCAGCAACAACGCGCGTCGCCGCAACAAACAACAATGTCAGCCCCTGCCCCCGCATACTGTGTTGTACCTGACCTATCAAAAACGATACAAGATTTTAACGGTCATGGTGATCATATGGAAGCAAAAGCATGGCTTGAGAACCTAATAAAATTGTCGGTGACTCATGCATGGACTGATGCAATATCACTGGAAACAGCGCGATTACATTTAGTCAGAGGTGCCAGGGATTGGTATTTGGCAAAACAAGACGAAATACAAACATTCAGCGATTTTCAAACAGTTTTCAGAAGAACATTTGCGCGCGATTTATCCCAAACCGAAAAATGGAAAAGAATGACGGGTCGAGTGCAACAGAGAAATGAAACGGTAACAGATTATTTTCATTCAAAAGTGCGTTTATGTGCCGATTTAAAATTGGCATTCAGTGAAACTAAAGAACAAATAGCAACCGGATTGTGGTCAAGAGAGTTGTGTGCAACAGTAACGACGAGTAAAGCGCAGGATTTGGACGATTTATTTGAAGAAATTAAATTATGCGAAAGAATTGAGCGAAATCGCGCACAGAGAATTAAAGAAAGCGCCGGAAGAATACAGGCAACCACAAGTGACAACAGAAATGACAACAAAATATTTTCAAGTAGTACCGCTGTTAACAATACGGTCAAGTCAGCACGATGTTATAATTGTTTAAAGTATGGACATGTTGCTCGTGAGTGTACTGATGAAAAGGTAATAAAATGTATAAACTGCAAGGAAGTCGGACATATTGCGAGTGCGTGCCCCAAAAACAGTAACTTAAAGTGTTTTAAATGCCATGAAAAAGGACATATAGCGACTCAGTGCCCAAAAATTAAAAATACGTCACAAACAATGATGATAAATGAACGTTACAAATCAAATAAAAACTTTGGACATTTGTATAGAACAATTTTGATAAATGATAAACAGTTCTCAGCACTTATTGATACCGGGAGCAACGTATGCACAATTAAACAAAGATGTGCAAATCAATTGACGTGTGACATAATAGATAAAACGTGCCAGCTGAGAGGTTTTGGTGCGGACTCGATTTTGACAAGTACCGAAAGTGTAGAAGTGCCGTGCGTATTAGACGGAGTAGAGATAGAAAATGTCGTATTGCACATTGTACCCGACAATGCTCAATTGACCGATATTATTGTTGGGCAAACGATAACCGAGCGTCCAAACCTAGCATACTTTAGGGTTGGTGAACAATTCCACATTGGAAGAAGAGAAGATGAACCATTCATAAAAATGCAATTGCCGGAGGACAAACCGAAAATAAAAACTACACAACCACGAAGAGTGCCGATAGGGAGAGAAGAGCTTCGAGTCGAAATGACGACAAGCGAGGCAGACACAAAAGAGCTATGGACATTAATTAATGAATATAGAGATTGCTTTGCGCAAACATTACCTGAGCTGGGATGTACGAATTTGATCAAGATGCACATCGATGACAATGGTGAGCCTGTTCGATCGAAACCGTATCGAGTCTCCAATGAAGATAGACAAACGATTAAAAACATTCTTCAGGAATGGAAAGAAAATGGAATAGTCACAGATACCGTGTCGCCATATGCAAGTCCAGTTGTATTGGTGAGAAAGAAAAATGGTGAACCCAGACTTGTAGTTGATTTTAGAAAACTGAATCGACAAACAGTGAAGAAAAACTATCCGATACCTAACTTGGAGGAACAATTTGGAAATTTGAGCGGGTGTAAATTATTCACAACTCTTGATCTAGCTCACGGATATTTACAAGTACCACTTGACAACGAGTCGAAACCGAAAACTGCCTTCATAACTCCAGATGAGGTAGGACAATTTGAGAGAATGGTTTTTGGACTGACAAACGCACCGTACGAATTTTCAAAATTAATGAATCTTACATTGGGAAGTTTGAGAAACAAAGTTGTTATGTGCTATTTGGACGATTTGTTAATACCCGCATCTGATTGGGATGAAATGAGAGAAAAATTGAGAATGGTGTTTGAAGCGTTGAGAAAAGCGAAACTAACATTAAAACTGCGAAAATGCGAATTCGGAAGAAAGGAAGTAAACTACCTAGGAATGACAATTTCAGAAGAAGGTGTGAAACCAGGCAAGTCCAAGGTTGAGGCAGCGGAGAAATTTCCAGTTCCGACAAATGCAACCGAAGTAAGAAGATACTTAGGATTGACAGGATTCTTTAGAAGATTCATAAACAAATATGCAGTACGAGCTCGACCGCTAAGTGATTTGACGAGAAAAGGAGCGAAATTTATTTGGGGAACTCGACAACAACACGCATTTGCTGATCTAAAGCAGGAACTTTTGAAATACCCCGTGTTACAATTATACAATCCACATACTGACACCGAATTGCACACCGATGCGAGTGCTCTGGGATTGGCCGGCATGCTTCTGCAGCGTGGCCGCGATGACGAAATGCATCTGGTGCAATGTGTGTCTAAAAAGACAACCGACGCAGAAAGAAACTATCACAGCAGCAAGTTGGAATTAATGGCGATTGTGTGGTCAGTTGACCGATTACGAGTTCTTTTGATAGGCATACCATTCGTTATAGTGACCGACTGCCAAGCACTGGTCTATCTAAACACAAATAAAACAATAAACCCTCAGATAGCTCGATGGAGCCAACTGTTGCAAGAATTTGATTTTACTATCAAATATCGACAGGGAGAAAAGATGGCACACGTAGATGCTCTCAGCCGAGCACCAATAGGTCAAGCAAAAGACACAATGGATGAAATATACGAAGAAAGATTTGATGTATTAATGACCATCGAAGAAGATGAACAAGTCGAAATGATACAGAGAAGCGATGGGAAGTTAAATGAAATTATCAATATTATCAGAGCTATACCGAAAAATGCGCACGGGAGACATTTAATTCAGAATTATCATTTGAAGAACGGGAAACTTTTTAGAAAGGTTATGGTGAGAGGTAAAGAGCGTACATTATATGTTATACCTGATTCAGTCAGAAAAGCAATTGTTGTAAAGTTTCACGATTTGATGGGACATACATCAGTCGAAGGTACAGTTTTAAAAATATTGAAGCGATATTGGTTTAAATCAATGAGAAGATACGTAAAACAACATATTCGAGGATGTTTCGAGTGCTTAATAAACAAAATACCAGCGGGAAAAAGACCTGGAGAATTACATCCGATACCACCACCGATTAGACCACTGGAGCGAATTCACATAGACCACCTAGGACCATTTGTGACCAGTACAAAAGGAAACGTGTTTCTTATGGTTATTATTGACAGCTTGACAAAGTATATCAAATTGTATCCAATGAAAAGAACAACTTCAGAGTCAGTGGTAAGGGCCATGGAGAGGTTTATTAATGATTACGGTTTACCGAGACGAATAGTAACAGATCGAGGCACCTGTTTTACTGCGGACCTATTTCAAAAATTTTGTTGTGATCATGGAATAATGCATACGTTAAACTCGAGTCGACACCCGCAGGCAAATGGACAAGTTGAGAGAGTGAATCGAACAATTGTACCAATGATAATGAGTAAAATGAAAAACGAAAGACAATGGGATGCAAAATTGTATGAAGTGGAGCGAGACTTTAATTCAATGGAAAACAAAACAACAGGAAGAACACCCTTCGAGATGCTTTTTGGTTATTCTCCAAATTTCTACGATGGAAAACTAAGCGCTCATGCGGAAGGAGACGATATTCAGTATGAACGACCAGAGGACGTACGGATGGAGGCGAGAGAAAGTATTCTAAAGCGACAAAAGGAGATGAAGCGATATTACGATCGTCGAAGATACCAAGGTTTGACCTTCGATGTGGGTGAGGTTGTTGTGATTCGAAAACCAACCGAGTCAACAGGCGAGTCGACAAAGACACAGGGAAAATATAAAGGACCTTACATGATAACTGAAAAATTGCCAGGAGACGTTTACCGCATTCAACATTTGAACCCAGAAGGAAAGCGAAAATTCAGTACGACAATACACGTAACACAAATAAAGAGTTATCGTAACCCCGAAGTAAAAGAAAATCTAGAACTAGATACGAACGAAGAGGAAATATCTGAAGAGGAGAATGAAGTAAACAGCGATGAAGACAATAAGAGCGAGTACACCGAAAATGAGGAGAAACCAGATGATGACTGCGAGACACCTATTCGAGAGAGTAAACGAGTCCGAAAGGCCCCTCGATATCTCGATGACTACATCGTTGAAAGACAAAAGCCGAGGTCGACTTTATAATCAGGAATGACCGAGTGTAGGATATTTTTTTTTTGTTACGTTACAAGAAACTAGGGACATCTGACGAGTATGTGTGGACTGACTGAGACGCAACAAGACAGACAAAAACTACAGCAGTAGACGGCCAGACATGACAGAGTAAAGACGTTAAGAGAGCAAAATTGACACCGAGTGAGAGTTTTGAGTAGTGTGGAGAGAAATAATAAGAGCGAGTGGAACGAGTTGACATATCAAGCGCAGTTAATTACAGAGTGATTAAATCAATTACGAGAGTGTTTTTTTTTTTAACTTTGAGACGATCATTTTAAAGAGAGACAGTGAGACAAATTATAGAAGTGAAATTATATTATTCTAATATTTTGTTAATTCACAAATGTATGCAAGTAATTTTTGTGTTTATTTTTTCATATTAAATTTATTTAACTAACTAAAACTATAATTGTTATTTATATATAACAATAGGTAAGAAACCTAGAATTAAACACTTAAGAATTATTGGATCCACCTGTTACGTTCATGTTCCATCTCAGAAGAGAAAGAAAATGGATAAGAAAGCAGAAAAAGGATAACTTGTAGGATATGATGGAGATGAACGATATCGAGTATGGATAAAAGAAAAGCACAAGGTAATTGTATCAAGAGATATCGAATTCAAAGAAAAACTTTGTGATTGTGAAGAACGTGTAAAATTACCATTTCAAGTTCAAGAATCTGAGAAACTTCAAAGTAGGGAAAGCTCAGATAAAAACTTGTCAGTTAAGTCAGAAGAAAGTAATGAGGAATCTGTAGAAAAAGAAGAAGATGAAGATCGTCAGGAAGAAACTCAAGAAGATTCACAATACTCAAGTCGATGTTTAAGAGATCGAAAAACATTATCTAAACCAGCATTTTTTGATGATTTTGTTCTCACAGCAGAAGAAATAATTACCACGAAATGTATTCCTGAAACATTTACAGAAGCTATGAATGGTGAAGAGAGCGTTGAATGGAAGAAAGCCATGAACAGTGAAATGAAATCTTTAATAGAAAATCAGACATGGACTTTGACTGATCTACCAGTGGGTGGAAAGTTGATTCCATGTAAGTGGGTTTACCGTATTAAAAATAATCCTGACGGAAGTATAGAAAAATATAAGGCAAGGCTTGTAGCAAAAGGGTTCAGTCAACGTAAAGGAATTGACTATAGTGATACATTCAGTCCAGTGGCAAAGTTTGGCACAATTCGCTCAATTTTAAGTATTGCAGCAAGTGAGAATCTTCATCAAGTTCAATTTGACGTATCAACAGCATTTTTATATGGAGAGCTAGAAGAGATAATCTACACAAAACAGCCAGAAGGTTTTAATGACGGAACAACTAGAGTTTGTAAATTAAGAAAGAGCTTATACGGATTAAAACAGGCTCCTAGGTGCTGGAACAAACGTTTTGGAGATTTCTTAGAAAGTTTAGGATTTCGTAAAAGTAAGGCAGATCCTTGTTTATATATTCTCGAAATTGAAGGTCGGAAAATTTTGCTTGTCTTGTTTGTGGATGATGGATTAGTTGCAGGAAATGATCCAAACGATTTAGAATCATTCATAAATAAACTTAGAAAAGAGTTTAAAATTACTACACAGCCAGCAAACTATTTCTTAGGACTTGAAATTGAAAGGTTGCCTGATAGAAGTATTAAAATAAGTCAGACTGCTTACTCAAAGAAAATTCTGGAGAAATTTAATTTTTTTAATTGCAAACCAGTTTCAACGCCAATGCTAAGAAACTCAGAAACAACCGTAGAAGAGAAAAATGAATTAAAAGCTCAAGAATTTCCATACAGACAATTGATTGGAGCACTTATGTATCTTATGATTGGAACAAGACCCGATTTAGCATATAGTGTTGGATTTATTTCAAGATCACTAGAGAATCCATCTTCAGAAGACATAGTACGGGCAAAAAGAGTACTTCGCTATATAGCTGGTACATTAGAGTTGGGTATAGTTTATTCATCAAAATGCAAGAAAGGTATATTAGAGTGTTATAGTGACGCTGACTATGGAGGCTGCGTAAAAACAGGAAGATCAACATCGGGAGTAGTTATAATCTATGCTGGCGGAGCTATTACTTGGTTCAGCAGAAGACAAGAGACAGTAGCTACTTCGACAACTGAATCAGAAATAGTAGCAGCAAATGAAGCAGCAAAAGATATTATATGGGTAAGTAGATTATTTAAAGAAATAATCAATCTAAAGCAAGTACCCATTCTTCAAGTTGATAATTCAGCAGCAGTTAGGCTAGCACTGAATCCAGAATTTCACCGAAGAACAAAGCATATAAGTATTAAACATTTTTTCATACGAGAAAAAAAATTGCGGAAGGTCGTCTAAAAGTACAACAAGTTCCAACTGAACACCAACTCGCTGATTTATTGACAAAGCCATTGCTGAGAATGCGTTTAAAAGTTTTGTCAGACAAGATGGGACTACAGTAATAATTATAATACATATTATCACGATGTTTATATTTAACTAGGGAAAGTGTTAAAATTAGATCATTAGAGTTAAAACTAATAAAAATAACATGTAACTAAGTAACGAAAATTCTGTTGCTTAATAATAAATAAAAAGAAAAATATATTTGAAAAACCAAAAAGTCAATAAAAGAAAAATAAAGATATGTTAATTAAAATTCAATCGTTATTTAATTAATCAAGTAATAAATAGTAAAAACTAAAAGATATAGCCCAATCGGCCCGTACATAAATGTACGTCTGACTATTGTCTAAAGAGTTGGGTAGTTCCGACTAAATTTTGGATTGAACATGGAACGATTCCGGAGCTCAAAAGAACTAGTTCCCGGAAACATCCGCGGAGCTATTTAGATTTATCAATTTTATCATTTTATGTGTATGTTAAGGCCACTGCACACAAGGCTAGAAACGCTTCTAGATTCCTTGCTAGATTTGCCTACTAGTTTTCTAGCGCTGGTTTTCTTGATTGCTGTTAAGTGCTCGCTTCACACGAGATTATTTTTCAAGTGTGTTTTGTGGATAGATCTGGTGCGCGCGCAGTGACAGTTCGAATATAAACACAGAGCAAAACGTGTCTGTTGTCTGGCAGAATGACGCCATGTGGGTGTTCAAGTGCCCACGTGAAGATACTGCTTCGTGATTGGTTCTTGCTCACGCCTAGCAACAAATCTAGCAGGGAAAATAGCCCCTGTTCTAATTTTAAAACCTATCTTCTGAGCCAGCAAGGCAGCCCGCAGTGACGTCATTTCCGGCTTCGTACCCAACCTACCGGCTAGCAGAACTCCTAGCAGCATTTCTAGCAGCGTTTCTATCATCGTGTGCAGCGGCCTTTAAATTCACAAATTAGTAACAAATTTTCGATACAAACTTTTATTATTTAAACATACCAAATTTCAACCGAACGTAGGGTGACCTTAGTAGCCTAAGTTACTCCTTATAACAACCTTAAGCATCCACGTAAATGAGTGAATACGTTCATATAGCCATGTATAGTCGCACGATATTATTTTATGTACGTTTGTTGATAACATATATTTAATAATTTACTATATGAATAATTGTCTATCTACTCAACATGCGGTGAGTGAAAGCAACAAAGCGTAATGAAAATATATCTGCGTCTCTTTCTTCGATGTAATTGCCTGATTTCTCCGATGATAGGATTGGTTGATGTACTTGCATTCAATCTGAATAAAGTATTTCTGTTTCAAAAACTTTGTCTTTTTCTATGACGTTAGCATGGGCGTACCCAGCTTTTAGACCAGGAGGGGGGCAAATTAGAAATTTCTTAAGCCGGGTCCTCCGTGCTTGTTTTGCCCTCCTGGATACGCCAGTGTTTACGGCGTAAAAAAAGACAAGTATATGTTTGCACCCGAATGGTTCGATTGCGATTTTATTCCTATATGCTCAGTATAGAATAAAAGTATATGCTTGATATAATGAGGGTAACAATGTGTGCTCCAAAAATAGATAGCAGCATGTGATCTCTGATTTGAACCATAGATAAAACATGATCAGTTTTTTTAACCTAGAAGTAGGCATTCTCAAAGTGTATGTTTTCTAGATAGATAGAAAAAGGAACGATGGAATATACTAAATTGAATTTCGCGGAACGATCGGATACGTATCCGACAAAAGATATAGTTCATGGAACTATGCAGGTCCGGAACTACCCAACTCTAAAGTCTATTACCTACTATCTTCAGCTACAAATGTTGGCAAATAATTACATATTACTTTAGTAAATTGATAAACATGTGGAAAACCAACAATAAAGACCTTATGATGTGAATATTTCGCTATAAGGTCCTTCTTCAACTCCCTTTATTAGTTTTAATTGTTGTTTACTAGAGGGGAGACGGGTGGTAATATTTTATCCACTCAAGAAGCAAGGATTAATACAAAATAATGCGTTTTTTAATGTATTCTCATCAATATTTGAACTTGATTAAACAGACTGAAACCTGCTCCACTTCAGCTTAAATCCTGTAGTAACGACAAAGATGTCGGAGAAAATAAACAGTATCTCACTGAATTTAATCATTAATATGTGTACGTGAAAAACTGAGTATATTTTATTTCTATTTGTAAATTATTTGTTATACTTTTATATTCATATCAATATGAGAACGTTTAAGTTCGAGGGTTGTAAATTTCATTAGACCCTTTATAAAATTCACCCATGTGTAATGATTCGATAAGCCTGAGCAAATGTTTCACTTAGAAAACGAAATGATTGTGAGGCCTCTGTTTTCGAAACGAAAGTATACAAAACATATAATCATGCTTAATTTGCAAAATTTGGCTTTAGCAGAGAAGGAAGTAATGAAATAAATCGATCACTTTCAACTGCGTTGTTATGAGTTCCCATTATTATCCAAGCGTGCATGTTTTTAGTGTATTTGCCATAAGGCACTTACACTATTGGCGTCGATGGGATGGCGGCCGGCGGGTACTAGAGGTTGAACCAAAATTTCTCGACGTTTCATTGCGTCCTAAGAAGTTTGGCACCATTTTTGGAAATGTCTGTTTATATATATGTTACGGCTAGAACCCGAAGTGCGGCTACACCTAGTTTTAGCCGGTTAGAACTAAGTGTAGCCACTTACTCTTGGCTAAATCTAGTATTAGCCGATTGTTTTCGGGTAAAACTAGGTCTAGCCGGTACCATTCCGGCTAGAACTAGGTCCAACTAAACCCTAGTGGCTGATACTAGGTCTAGCCGATATCGTGCCGGCTAAAACTAGATCCAACCATAACCAAATTAGAAAACAAAATGTGAGCTATGTTGCTCAAAAATGTTGCTGATTGTTCCTATTATGTTAAAATTAAAATTGTAGTCCTATTTTAGTAAAAGTCAATTATTAAAATAAACTCGTTGGATTTTATTTTCTCTACGTTTCTCATTATTAGGTGTTTTTTTAATATCTTAAAAGCTAGAAATATGTGGCTCTGTAGAGTTAGTAGAACAACTTCCACCCAGGGTAGCCAACCTGTTATATAGGTTACTCCTAGTAATAGGTTTGGTTGGATCTAATTTTAGCCGGAATGGTACATGCTAGACCTAGTTTTACCCGAAAACAATCGGCTAATACTAGATTTAACCAAGAGTAAGTGGCTACACCTAGTTTCTAACCGGCTAAAACTAGGTGTAGCCTCACTTCGGGTTCTAGCCGTAACATATATATATTTAATATTTATATATACATGTGTGCGGGCAATAACTTTCGAAGGGGGTAATTGATTTTAATGAAATTTGGATCACATATTGAAATCTATCACCGCACGAAGCCTATTTAAAATGGGCTCCATAGGGACACTTTAAGGGTGGGTTTTAGGAGTTGAAAAATATTTTTGGGCTCAAAAATACTAAAAAATTTTTCAGAATTGTTTCAAAATTGAAATTTAACCCATTAGTAAAGATGAAAATGTGCTGCCAAAATTTTATTAAAATCGAGCCGACAGGACCGGACTTAAAAATTTGATGAAACCATTAGTTTGTAGATATGGATTTACTTAGTGAAGGGTGGATTTAATTTGATTAATTGATACTGATATTTAAATTAAAAAAACAATAATTATTTTAAGGGATGTATTAAGTGTGTAAATTTTTTATTTTGACCAAAAACAAAAGAGTTAAGTTCACATAATAAAGCCACACTGCCTGTATTAGCAAATACACTAATATTGTCGGCAGGGTTTCGCACTGTGACCCGAGTTTTTAGTGTATTTGACACAGCTTGCAGCCGGATATATTTTATAGGCGTTTATTTTGTTACCAATTCGCTTGCGTTAATAAGTACTAGTTTTTGTAGCACGAGAGCCCGTAACACTAAAACCCTATGGATCTCCGAATAGGCCAGTTCATGGATATTTGGAAAATTTAAACCCTCCTTAAAAGAAAAATACAATATGTTGGCAGGCTGGTGTGGGTCGGACCGTGAAAAAGGGGTCACCTCCGGTCACCCAAAAAAAAAAAAAAAAAAACTGTTATCCTATGCATATCCGAATAGAATATTGTTTAAATCTTAATTATTTTTTATATTTTTTAGATCCGTTTTGAAGAAGATCCAAATCCGGATCGAAACGTTAATGTATTAATTATATTTTTTGTTAATATATTGTCTGAAAAATTGGTCGATAATTTTATTTATTGAAGAATATTGTTTACTTTATTTTGAAGTTTACGTTCTTAACGAGCTTAAACTCAGTATGTTGGCGGGTTCCGGTGGGCCGAAACCCTCGTCAACCGCAATTGAATTTTTGACAAATTTTTTATTACATAAATGGAAAGATCGCCTACAAGTCTTATAGCAAAACTACGTTTATTTTGTTATTTTACCTCATAATTAGTCCAAGAACAATCTTCGTGAAATACCTAAAATCTCAAACGGCTAAAAATTTCAGTGATCGTTCTTGGGGTTACAAGAAACTATTCTGACTATGAAAAAGTGTGCTCCGATTTGCAGTTAGGGTAGAAACCGCCCCTTTAAATTTTGTTTTCTAATTATCTCACAAACTATAAGATATATGAAAAAAGGTTTCGACAAAAAATTGTAGATTTTTATATTTGCTATAAAAAGTACTCCACCCTCTTACCCCTATCTACAATAGTTTACCCGTAAACCGCCCCTAAATGTGAAAAAAATGGAAATCATTTGTTTTTTCGGCAGATTCGGGTTTTTTGTCACGTTTTAAGAAGAAAATAGTCTTTTCGTTTTCTTCGAAAAATGAACATTATAGAAATTACAAAAAAAACGATACCCCTTTGCACGATACTGTAGTGAGAGAGATAGCGCGATTGTCGGAGCTTGTCCCACTATATCATCGTCAGCTGTCAAAATTAAAAACAATAATTATTAAAATCAACATTAATTACTAACCATAGCAATTAATATAAGTTAGGGGGTATGGTACTCCGTTTTACTATTTAAAGTATTTTTACAAAATATTATATAAAAATATTTAACACTTTCAATTTCAGAATTTTTTTTTTTGAAAATATTTTTTAACTTAAAATATCCTGAACAAAAATAATAAAATTATGCCCTTACATTATATTTTTTGTCACAAGATCATAAAAATAATCTTATTTTTTCAAGAGAAGAATCCTAAATAATTATAATTACTTATGTCGCAACATAATTATTATTTTTCGTTTTTCGTATTTTTTCTTATGTATACCTACCTATGCATTTAATTTTATGTCAGGATATAATAATATTGTATTTTGCTTGTCAGTACCTATCTACCTACATAAAAAAATTCACTCAAAAAATTTTTCTGAAATTGAATTTGTTAAATATTTTTATATATTTTTTTACATTCGAATTTTTATTATTTATTGTTAAAAATTTATAGTCAAGTCAACATAAACTTGTTACCATGTTTTTTGTGTTAATGTTGATTTTCATATTTATTGTTTTTAATTTTCTGTATGTACTTGAAAAACTCTAAGTCTATAGACGTCTATAGATTTAGACTTTTTCAAGTACATGCAGAAAATTAAAAACAATTATGAAAATCAACATTAATTACTAACCATAGCAATTAACATAAGACAAAAAACATGCACGGTAACAAGTTTATGTTGATTATAAATTTTTAACAATAAATAAAAAATAATAAAAATTCGAATGTTAGAATTCATAACATAATATAGGTACCTATTATATGCACAATTTTTGAAAATAATTTTAAAATCAATAATTATCATATTAAAAATTATCAAACACATGGAATCATTCAATAAAACATTCTTATTGAAATTTAAAAAAAATATACTTTTTGGGCAAGATGTTTTGATTATTATTGAAACGTGTCTTTTTTGCGCGGCATTTCTGTGACTTCATAGGCCATTTCAAAAATTTTGTTTAAAAAACCATAGAAACGCCACGTAAACAACGGTACAAATAAATTTCTAAAATAAATGTAAAAATATAATTCAAATTTTTTGAATTCTCAAGTTTGATTTTGAATTATAGTTATGGTAACGTTTATTTTAAGTTTGTTTTACATTTTAAAATCATGGATACGATTTCTTTATAATAATTCACGACAATTAGATTACACTATTGTGCAAAGGGGGTAATATCCGTTTTTTTGTAATTTCTAAAATAATCGTTTTTCGAAGAAAATACCAAGAATAATTTCTTCTCAAAATGTCACAAAAAACCCGAATCAGCCGAGAAAAATAATGATTTTCAATTTTTTTACCTTTAGGGGCGATTTATGGGTAAACTATTGCAGATAGGGGTAAGAGGGCGGAGCACCTTTTCGTAGCAAATATAAAAATCTACAACTTTTTGTCGAAACCTTTTTTCATATATCTCATAGTTTGTGAGATAATTAGAAAACAAAATTTAAAGGGGCGGTTTCTACCCTAACTGCAAATCGGAGCACACTTTTTCATAGTCAGAATAGTTTCTTGTAACCCCAAGAACGATCACTGAAATTTTTAGCCGTTTGAGATTTTAGGTATTTCACGAAGATCGTTCTTGGACTATAAAAAGTCATATATGAATTTTAAAAATACTTTTTAAAGTTTATTTTGTGTACATCGTACTATCAAATTAACCATGGATACCAATATCCAAAGCTTAAAGTTCCGTTATCTCACTATGCCTCGAGTGGTGGTCGCTTCGAGAATGGTTTTTAACTGACTTTAAAAAAATGAGGATACATGTTCGATGCTTATATTTTTTTATGTATGGTCAGCCATAACTTTATGAAGGGTTCACCGATTTTTAAAATTCCATCGCCATTTTTTTGAATGTTTCCGAATTGATACCATTGATTTTTTATAAAAATCGATTCAGTAGTTTTAAACTGACTTTAAAATAGGAGATTTTCTTTGTATGTTCAGCTATGACTTTTCGAGGGTTATCCGGTTTTAAAAATTCTGACGCTGGTTATAAATAAATAATTCGTGTATGTAAACTTGGCACCTTTTAGATCTCACTTCTGTTTTTCAGTAAAGTCGGAAAATCCATTCACTTCTTGTGTCGAACTTGCTCTTTTTTTAACCGACGAAAAACAAAAACGGAGGAGGTTCTCAAGTCGACGCGTATATATTTTTTTTTTATTTTTTTTATGTATGACCACGCATAACTTTTTACAGAGTAGTCCGATTTTGATAATTATTTTTTTGTTTGAAAGAGTATATCTCGAAGTTGGTCCCATATAAATTTGGTAAAAAAATTCCTACCCTAAGGGTAGGAAAACAGGGGATGATTGATTGTTTACTCACTGATTGTAATGTATGACCACACATAACCTTTTACAGAGTAGTCCGATTTTGATAATTATTTTTTTATTGGATAGGGTATACCTCGAGGTTGGTCTCATATAAATTTGGAAAAAAAAATTCCTACCCTAAGGGTGGGAAAATAGGGGTGATTTATTGTTCACTCACAGAGTTTCATGCTGAGTTGTGTATTACAATTATAAATTATATAGCCACAAAAAATTATAAAATAAAAACTTTTTAACAAAAAAATTAAACCGCCGAAAAACTGAAAAGCAAAAAATAATAAATCTTTTTATTTAACTAAGTTCTATTTAAGTAGTTGAACCTATGTGACAGTCTAGTATATCTAAGTAATTTTGAGTCGGCGTCAAACAATCAATGAACAAAGATCACTAAAAGAAATAACCAAATCAAATTAACAATGATACGTGAAATCTCCAGCGATAAACATTAACATTCTAAACATGCGCTCTCCACACGACCACTCGCAAAGACGTGTGCCCTCAGTGTGTGCCCGTTTGGGTTGCTCTGTCGCTGACATTAACTTCGTGAACTCTCAGAGATTTCCGGCGAAGGATTGTTGACGCCGACTCAAAATTACTTAGATATACTAGACTGTCACATACGTTCAACTACTTAAATAGAACTTAGTTAAATAAAAAGATTTATTATTTTTTGCTTTTCAGTTTTTCGGCGGTTTAATTTTTTTGTTAAAAAGTTTTTATCACATTTATGTTTTTGATGGATGGTTTTACTATCCACAACGTTACGAGTATTGCGAAATCTTTATAATATCTAAGTATATGCTATTGTAGGTGCTTATAGTTTCTGAAATGGATAATAATAGGTTAAGCAGTTACCGCATAAACTTCAGTCAATCACGACGATGGTTTTTTATTTGAATTACATTATAAATTATTTATGCGTGACAATTTTGCTGTAGTATTGTTAACTTGTGTAATTGTTGTACATAACCTAACACTGATGCTACTTAACCTTGATTAAGTTACTGTAAACATTTAGAGACTATCACCAAAGACAATGAGCCGTGGCAAAATCGGCCTTCACGGTTATTGCCGTTTTGATCACATACCAAATTATTGTTATGTCAACTTCCAAGGGTAGATATACTGGGTTAAGTCCAGTGACATTTTTTGTACGACTAATTTATTCGTAATAAAATTTTAGAAACATACACTTTTTAAAAATGAAATATATTGCACATACCGCTAAACTAGCGGTATGTGCTTTATTATCGCTTTGTGCGTCAGAGCTGACTTTCGTTCATATAAGAAGTTATATTTAAGTTAATTTCACACGAAATCCATTCAAATTGAAGCTTTTTGAAAAGAGGAGATTCTAATCTATAAAATAGAACCATTTTTAAATCAATTTGAGTTCATAAATACTATTAAAATTGTAATTGAAAATCACAAACAGCAGTTGTCGGTTGGTCTGTACGTATGTACGTACGTACGTATGTAC
This sequence comes from Xanthostigma xanthostigma, assembly GCA_963575645.1. NCBI lineage: Eukaryota > Metazoa > Arthropoda > Insecta > Raphidioptera > Raphidiidae > Xanthostigma > Xanthostigma xanthostigma. The sequence continues at coordinate 30,038,876 of OY754469.1, read as the reverse complement.
GTACGTACGTATGTACGTACGTACGTCACGACTCTACAGATCGCAATTTTGGTCGGATTGCCTTGGGTTATATTTTATTCACTTTGTTTACTATCAGACCAGAACCCTATTTAAATTCACTAAAATGTGTTCAGTAGTTTAATTTTTATAAACAGTTTTATTTTTTATTATTTTTGACAGCTAATATAGTTTAAAAACAATATAATAATCGCTGTGAAAATATAGTGTAATCCATAAAACAAGTGCTACACTTGTATACCGTGATAACACCACTAGACGTATTAGGCAGCCGTGGCGTAATGGTTATGCCGTTGGATTCCCAAGGGCAAGGTCCTGGGTTCGATTCCTTACGGTATCATTGACTTTTTTCTTTTTTTTTTCTTTTTATTTTGTTTTATTTTATTCCACTTGATATTAATTATATATTATATTATGTATAGTTCTTAATTTTTTTTATTTTTGCAAACTTAAAAAAAAATATTTTTTCAATTTTTAATTATTTATTTCTTTAAATTTTTAAATCTTTTTAAATTTATTAAAAATATTTTTTAATTGTTATTTTTTTATCATACAGTGGAAAACTTGCGGGATGTGCACTTTTGGTTTTGCCAACTATTTGAAAATACAATTACAATGAGAAAATATTCATGTACTGGAATTTTAGTATAAATGAATTACAGTTTAAACTTAGTGCACAGAAATACGCTATTGCTGTGCATTTGAGAACTTCGGAGAAGAAAATCCGATTCCCAATCAGTCTTTTATTTCAGATTTATAGTTTTCTACTTTTGAATGCTTCACGCGATTTACTAAAAAAATGTGATTAAATTGATTGGTAAGCCTCGTTCGTTCTGTGTAGTTTTTTTCAATAGTAACTGGACACATTTGTGAAAAAAATCTCAAAACTATAGATTTCTGTATTTTGAGAAAACCACGAAGTCTTTAATTAGGATGCTTGCTGTGTTTCGAGATGGACCGTTTTCTGGCGCACGCAAGAAGGCACTGTTATCACTACCTGGGAAAACTTCGATTCTTTCCACTTGTTTTCGCCATAGTTACCATAGTTGTTTAACTTCACAGACACTACAAACATCTAAGCCATGAACGTGTGTGCGTTACACAGTAGCTGACGCTCATGCGACGCTCGAGCTGGTTCTCCTGGTTATGACTCGTGGAGAAAACACGAAAGCAGCGAATTATACAAGTCCAAATTTAACGACCATATTTGAATGTTTTGTGGGTTCCCGGGGATACCTCGTTTGGGATCACTAAACGGTTATAACTGACATATAAACTTATATCCCTCATAAATTTGTACATACTTTGTTTTTGTTGCATCGTTGAGTGAACGGTTGCACTGATATGCATTTATGGATAGTCGATGGCAATGCCGTAGTTGGATTCATCGGCGCCCATGGCAAGATCCTGATTTCGCGCCCTCAAAATTTTGTTTGTTGAAATATTCCAATAAAACAATCTTAATTGTATATTATTGTATTGTTGATTGAACTCTTCCGAGTTTGAGCCCCTGGTGCAGACTCTGGTTGCCCAAGCTCTAGCTACGGCACTGGTCGATGAATCTAAAATGAAGAAACAAATTTCTACTGTGATCCACGTTTACATGCCCGAGAAATGAGCTCAACTAATCTCAACAAGATGTCGGACTTAGTGAGTGCGACATCAGGTATTATATATAGGTACTTACATGTCAGTACTGCTTTGTAATATTTGAAAACAATTTTAAAGCTTTGTTTATATTAACTAAATTTATATTCCCAGTGACGCATTTCATTAAATAAAATAAGACACCTTGGTATTATGGTATGATGAAGTTAACGGGATACAAGGCAAAATTTTAAAACAATATTTATTTAATAGCACTTCATTTAATAGTCAACGTTTCGGCAAACAATTATTGCCTTCTTCAGGACCTATAACAAACAAACAAAACTCTACACATCTAAACATAAACTAAACATTTAAAATAAAAAAAAAAAAAATTTTATAAAATTTTGTACATCAAATAATTATTTATTACGGCTTACTTTAAAAATGTCTATTAAAAGTCACAAGTTAAAAACATAAATTAATTTAAAAACATGATTGTCCATCATTTAAAAACTTTAAAAAACTAAACTTCATAAAAATAAAAAAAAACTTTTAAAATTTTTTTTAAAAATATATCCTTAGCACTTTGTAAAATTTTAAGATTCTAAAATTAAAATTCTTTCTTTTTTTTTTTAAAAGGTATATCCAATAATTGTATATATCCACATATATAGAGCATATGCACATATACAAGAGAATATCACTTGGGGATGGCACTACCTCTTAGTATCTGGCCAGTAAATTTAAATATCAAAGCTGGATCTAAACGACAAACACAAAATATCCATGAGCAGAGGTGGGATTCGAACCCACGACAGTGCGATCCAAAGGCCAGCACGCTGACCAAAATTAAAATTAAAATCGTATTATTTGATATAAAATTATATATTTTTTTTAACCTTTTTAACCTTTATATTAAATTCGTCCTTCAAACATTAAAAGTTCAAAATTAATTATTTTATTAAATGCGTTAGGTAAATACAAAAATTGATGACTACAAAATGAGCAATTTTATTTTTCGATTTACAGAAGGCTTAATGTATTTGTGAACATTGTGATATAAAATAACAACTTCAGCGTAAAATTTTTGATCAACTTTAAGCTGACCTCTAAAATTACCACTTTAGTTTTTCTGTATTAGTTTGGTTTCAAGACCGTCACGTTTCGGTGCCCGTATTTGAAACTCAGAGACGTATTACAGAAAACATGACAATTTAAATATCGATATTTTGTACGTTGGCATTTTACCATTAGACTAATTTGGTTTTGGAAAACTGTTTTTCAAAATGTATTCACTTTTCGGAGTAATACTAACAAGTACGCGTAGACATGATGACGAGTATCCGAGTACTTGAGTAGAATCAGATACCTGGGATTCTCAGCTCCGTAAGATTAAAATCCATACACAAAATATAACTTTGTTACAAGATCATTATGCGTTATCCAATAAGTATACCATTCCCATTAGCTGAGAGACAGTGGAAAAAAACCTTTAAGCTTACACGAGCACAATAATTGCGATAGTGATGGCGTTGGCAATCAAATCCCCAAAAGCGCAAAAGTATGACATGCGAATTCACTTGGTTGTAGTGTCCGACCGAACTTTCGGTTTCGGTTTCGGTGAGTTTTGGCGTTAAATTGGAGTTTCGATTTAGTTTCGGTGTTGGCAAAAAATCTGCCGAAACTAGGACCGAAACCGAAACTAGCTTCGTGAGTTTCAGTGCGGCGTTTGGAAGCGACCGGCGTAATGGTGCGATCAGTGTCACTATCGGCTAGCCCTGGTGCTAGTGCTAACTGTCCGTCCGCTTGTCAAATAGTTGCTTCTATGAACACAAACACATTATTTGCAAAAACTAGAATGAACAAAAGCTTAAAAAATATACACTAGAATTGCTCTCAAAATAAGTTTTGATTGTAAAAACGACTTTCGGTCGGACACTATTTGGTTGCATTCGATTGTAGCGCTTTAATTGCCTAGTTAGTCTTATGATGAAAGAAACACATAATATTTCATCAACTGCGTATTTTTTAGACTCTAGCCTCCAGTTTCTTAATAATAAGCAGAAGCGAGTTCCAAAAAGTCTGGAATAAATATTTTAATTAGTGGAATGATTAGGAAGAATAAAAATTCCAATTAGTATTAGCATAAAGAATATAATATTCTCTAGTTTACTGTCGACAATCCATCTCTGTGCTGATTGAACCCCAATAACCGCAACTCTAATTCTATGAATGCAAGTATCTACCTAACAACTTACACACAACTCCTTTGTTTGCATGTATGAACAGATTGTTACAGTGTCACAGCATATCCTGTGAACCATTAAAGTGTAAAAATTCCAAAGAAAGCTGTCGACTCATTTAATACAGCCGTTGCTTTGAACAGAAGGTCAACCTTTCCATCACTGGACACACCTATATAAATAGGAATTGTACCAAAAGCTCTTCAGTTTACGTCCAGTTCTCTTAAGGAGCATTCTATTAAAAGACTCTCTTAGAGGAGAGTCAACAAAATAATATTGTTTAGTAATTCAAGTCAAGTTAAATTGACAGTGTTAACAAAATGTTGCAATTCTTTACGCTATTCATCACTGTGTCAGTGTTTCTTCGAACGAACGCTGTACCCATTCTGCCGTTCGAACATGCCATCAAATCTAGTGTTCTAAAAGATCATCTTTCACACAAAGGAACGGAATTGTTCGATTCGTCGTTACAGAAGGGCCTTAGCGGCGCTGAAGCTATAAGCGGATTTGCCGAAGACGGTGCGAAAAAGCACGCCTTGTCTCAAGATGCTGGCCATTATTCTCAAGAAGACTCTGGTAAGAAGGCACATGAAGATGCTGCTTCATTTCTGGGAGAAAATTTCCATAATGTGAACGGCGGAACTCTAGCAAATATTGGGAAGAAAATTGGACATAAAAAAGGACACCATAAATCTGGTTTCCATAACAGCTATCATAAAGACGAATCTGGAAACAATGCCAGTTTTTATGATGACGGCAATGACGAAGGCGATGAATTGTTTTATGACGCAAGAAAAGGAGAATTCGGTGATTTGTCTAAACAAAATCATCACGGATCGCATGTTGATGGACAACTTTACGCCGGTGGTCAAAGCAAACATGGAGTTTACGATGTCGGTGGACACTATGATAATAATCATGGTGATAACCGCAAATATAACCAAGAAAAGTATTATCAAGATAAAGATTTGAGAGGTGTGTCTAAATACGGCAGTCAGTATGGTGAATCTGGTAAAGTTGAAGAAGAAGAATTGAAGCATCATCTTCCACACCATTATCACCATGATCCGTATCATACAGTACCTGTGCCGGTTCCCATTCCGCAACCAGTTCATGCAGTGACCCCCTACCATCATCAGAAGATAACAGTGTACGAAGATCCTAGGGTATACCATGAGCATCAGGTTGCCTACGATCCCAACATTGACTTCAGACCGGCTCCAGTTCCTCTATACAATAAGCCCGTGTATGATTATTATGGATATTAAGTAAGGCGGTTATTTTTTTCGGTCTCTTTTATTACGAGCTAATTTTTCCATTGTTAAATTTGCCTGCCAAGTTACAATAACTAAAATAGAAATGGAAAACTTAGCCTTAATAAATTAAACATTAATGTAATTAATTGTTGTAGTCTATATAAGGTTAGCTACACCTGCACTAGACTGCAAAAAAAATACTCGAAGACGTAAATTCACAATTGGAACAATGACGGTGATCTAAAATATTTTTAGTTGGTTTTTCTAGAGATTATACGTTATGTATGCTCAATAATATCAAATTCTTTTTGATAAACGTTTTGTCATTGTGGAACGATGTTTGAATTTGCTTCTTTATATGAAGTATGTGTAGATTTAGTTAATTGTGTATTAGTTAAATTGCTGAGATTTGGTTACGTATATTATTCTTAAAATCATTTCTTCATTCTCGTAAAATATTCAGATCTCTCTATAATATGCTCACATTTTTTGAAATCATGTACATTTTAAATTTGTTTTTAACAGACTGAAGGGCTTTCGTTTTCAAGTATTTTTTTAATTAAGAACCGAAATTCAAAAACGATTTTATTATATTTACTTATGAGTCAATAAAGCATATATTTTCCGCTCATGAGTTCAAAATAAGAGATTTTTATCTAACCAATCAAGAAATAATTAAAAGGGATGAAATGCTATCCTTTTAAAAACCAAATATTGAACTTAGAATAATATAACTATTATTTATACAGAAAAAGTAATCCACTTATAACAATTGATATATTTTTCCTTATTGAACTGTTTCATATTTTTACAGTATGATAATTTTTCATTTACATTTTGTAAAATATTAATTTCGCTTAATATGAAATGTTGTAGTTTTTGTACGCATGTGAATAAAAGAAAACTTGTTATCGCAATTTATAACACTTAATTAAATGTTTAAACCATATTTTCCTCATTTCTTAAATATAAAGAATTTAATCCTTGCAAATACAAAAATCTCGGGTCCCTGCCGACAATATAGTGTATTTGCTATTATAGGCAGTGTGGCCCTATTATATATAAACTAAAGTTTGTTTCAGGACAAAATTAAAAATTTTACCCCTTAATACACCTCTTAAACAATATTTTTTTCTTAATTTCAATAATATTATCAATTCAACATCTGTACCAAACTATATATACCCTTCAGTAAGTAAATTCATATCAGTATTTGTATTTTCATAAAATTTCGGTTGTCTTTTTTTTTTAACTAAAAAAAATTCTCACTTTTTGTCCTGATTTTTTCCATGATCTTACTAATTGGCCAACCTTCCTAAACTTAAAAACCACGAAATTTACTGTTGCATTTTATGTTGTGTAATATAATACTGTAAATATATTACATAAAATGTTAGTGAAATAAGATTTAAAATCATTTTTTTGCACATTCTTTTATAAAACAACTGCTTTTAATGCTTGTATAACGTTCTGCCACACTTAACACTAGTGTTGTAAAGCTGCGTAAAGTAAAAGAAACCATATCACGTGTGCAACCGCAACGACTACTATTAGAAGTGAACTTTGCTCAAAATTCAAATGTCAAAAACTTACTGCAAATTAAGTGAAAATCAGCTGTTTTATAGGGGCTACGTGCAAAAAATGTAGCATATAATGTGTCGAACTAAACAGTATTGAGTCGAGTGACTTAAAACTCGTTGGAATTAACGTAATGTCACAATTCGTAACATAATTTAACTTTCTTTTCTTTACGTTCTGGATACATAAGCTACTATTATGAGCTTTAAAATCAAGAAACCAAAAACATAACTTACAGGAAAACCCTTTAAAGTTGCCCAGTGGTCATGCTATTAATCCAAGCTATTAGAATCTTTTAAATTTGCTATAACGTTTTTTGTTTTGTAATCTATATTTGGAAATTATTACAATGAGAAAATATATTATTCAATCACAAACTAAATAACATCTTGTTGACATATATTTATAAATTATATTGCTTTACAATTAATAATAGTATTGATAAAAAATGTACCGATAATAATTTTTAGTTAAAGAATACATATTTTTTGTTAGAACGATATTCTAACGATATTAATTACGTTAACGTTTTTGAAAAAATTAGTTGCGAACTAATACATTTAATTTTATCCTTGACACAATTAATAGTAAAAAATGCGTGAAAAATGTTCATAAACTTGACATAAATAGCCATAAAAAGTACAATAATAGAAGTAAAATATCCGGAAGAGGGTGGAAATTTTAATTATACGCCAATAATTGGAAAGGTAAACAAAGAACAGAATAGTTCCGTGATCAAAATTTTATAATTATAATAATTATTTACGAAACATTTTCTCTTAAACATTCATCCAAACTCTGACTTGTATGCAGTGAAACTACAAAAAAAAAAATTGAAAATATCCGATATGCAGTATCAAAGGCCGAGCTTGTGAAGAGTTCAAATTACGTCCATCAGTTGTCTAATTTTATATAATTTACACAGACTGGACGGCTTGTTCATATTAGCTAGAATAAATTATAGCACTACACAAAACATCTGACGTAACCGGATTGTATTTTTTAAAAGGGGAAAATATATTTTACAACAACAATTTTAATTTTTATCCAGGGACGGTAAAAACAATCCGTTGATTTTAGACATTAAAATGATTCATCGTACGTCTTTGAAACATTGAAAAAAATTCCAGCCAATTGGGCGACGGGACCACTCCAACTTCAAAAATGTTGACATTTGATTATAATCAAGAAAATAAAATTTCTGATATCGTGTGAGGTGACGCGGGTAATGGCCAGTATTCAATAGGATATTTGCTATTCGTTGTCATGGTTACCTACAAATATGTTCACGTCATGTAAAGATTAATCAAAGCATGCTGAACTAGTTTATTTCTGACAGATCCAAAAAACAAAAGGGCGGCTGATTTTTTTTTATGTTCAAAATATTTCCGAAACTATAAAGTTTAGAACAACATTTTTTCAACGAAACTTTCTTGAAAAAATAAATAGAATAATAAGCCGTTATGAAAAGTATAGATATACCATTATTATATAAAAAAAACACCGTTTTAGCATATATCTCTTCTGACGACTTACCCCAAAAACAATAGGGCTCTTCATATTTGCATACCAAACATCCTCCCAAAATTTGGTTTCAATCCGTTCATCCGTTTGACCTGTATCGTGTTCACAGACAAACAGACTAACAGACGCACAGAGTTTTTCCAAAAATATGTTTTTTGGATTCGGGGGACCTCAAAACGGAAAGATATTGTAAAATTTTTAAAAAGTGATTTTTGACCTAAACTAGTACCATTCCCCACTTGCGGGTTGGAATGGTAAAATAATCGGGTAAGCTAATTTCTGGGTATACCGCAGTGTTTTCCGCATGGTTGCGTATGTTTGAAAAAACATTTCTATGTACCTACACATTTGTAACATATTTTTAAAAATTATATATTAGACTTACAATGCTAATTAAAAATTTAAAAAAAATATTTGAACGGGACTTTTCTGGCTTTCAAATCACACCTCAAATATAGTTTGTATATTAATTAACCGACGAAAAATAAAAACGGAGGAGGTTCTCAAGTCGACGCGTATATTTTTTTTTGTTTTTTTGTTTGTTTTTTTTTTATTTATGTATGACCACGCATAACTTTTTACAGAGTGGTCCGATTTTGATAATTATTTTTTTGTTTGAAAGGGTATACCCCGAAGTTGGTCCTATATAAATTTAGTAAAAAAATTTCAACCCTAAGGGTAGGAAAACAGGGGATGATTGATTGTTCACTCACTGATTGTAATGTATGACCACACATAAATTTTTACAGAGTAGTCCAATTTTGATAATTCTTTTTTTATTGGAAAGGGTATACCCCGAAGTTGGTCCCATATAAATTTGGAAAAAAAATTCCTACCCTAAGGGTGATTTATTGTTCACTCACAGATTTTCATGCTGAGTTGTGTATTACAATATATAAATTATATAGCCACAAAGAATTATAAAATAAAAACTTTTTAACAAAAAAATTAAACCGCCGAAAAACTGAAAAGCAAAAAATAATAAATCTTTTTATTTAACTAAGTTCTATCTAAGTAGTTGAACGTATGTGACAGTCTAGTATATCTAAGTAATTTTGAGTCGGCGTCAAACCATCAATGAACAAAGATCACTAAGAATTAATAACCAAATCAAATTAACAATGATACGTGAAATCTCCAGCGATAAACATTAACATTCCAAACATGCGCTCTCCACACGACCACTCGCAAAGACGTGTGCCCTCAGTGTGTGCCCGTTCGGGTTGCTCTGTCGCTGACATTAACTTCGTGAACGCTCAGAGATTTCCGGCGAAGGATTGTTGACGCCGACTCAAAATTGCTTAGATATACTAGACTGTCACATACGTTCAACTACTTAGATAGAACTTAGTTAAATAAAAAGATTTATAATTTTTTGCTTTTCAGTTTTTCGGCGGTTTAATTTTTTGTTAAAAAGTTTTTTTATTTTACAATTACACAAGTGGGGAATGGTACTAGTTTAAGTCAAAAATAACTTTTCAAAATTTTACAATATCTTTTCGTTTTGAGGCCCACCAAATCTAAAAAACATATTTTTGGAAAAATTCTGTGTGTCTGTAAGTCTATCGGTTTTGTTTGAGAGTCTGCTAGTCTGCAGCAAGTCTGTGAGCATGATACGTCATGTCAAACGGATAAGCGGATTGAAACCAAATGGGAAGTCGTTTGGTATGCAATTATGAAGAGTCCTATTATTTTTGGTGAAGTTTGGCGCATGCGTAGAAGAGATATATGCTATAACGGTGTGTTTTATATAACCATGGTATACTTTTAATAACGGCTTATTATTCTATTATTTTTTCAAGAAAGCTTCGTTTAATTTTTTTTTCTAAACTTTATAGTTTCATAAATATTTTGAAAATAATAAAAATCGGCTGTTCTTTTGTTTGGTAGATCTGTCAGAAGTAAACTAGTGAAGCATGCTTTGATTAATTTTTACATGACTTGGAACATATTATGTAGGTAACCATGGCAACGAATAGCAAATATCATATTGAATACTAGTCATTACCTGGGTCACCTCACGCAATATCGGAAAATGTCAACATTTTGAAGTTGGAATAGTCTCGTCGTTCAATTGGCTGGCATTTTTTATAAAGTTATGGCGATAGTGCCTGTTTGAAAAGACGCGTTTGGCGAAGGTTACGTTTGAAGAGTTTACTGACGGAAAGTAGGGTATTATTGTTTAGACAAGACAGTAATATCATTTCTGCGCATAAACGAGTTTTCTAACAAAAGGTGGTGCTATGAACATGGTCATTTAGATATTCATCGCCAGTCGAGCGCACCATTGACAGTACAGATACCGTCTATGATTGCCCCTGAAATTATAAATCACATCGCAACATTATCGCTTTTCCTATTCTTCTAAGAACGGATATTCTCCACTACGCTACTATCTTCTCTAAGCGATACTACTCTACTTTCCAGCACTAAACAAGATGGTACTGCAATTTTACTATCCGCTTACAAACACTTTCTCCAGCAAAATTATAGTATACAAAATATGTAAACTCTGCTTATAGTTTGGTAACGAGTGCTTATAAGGGGAATGTAGATGGAAAAGTCGAAAGCAGAACGTTTGACTTAGGAACTTTGTTTGGACTAGTTAGGAGATAAACATACTAAAAGTCCTTACCCCTCCGAGGTACGCCCGAAGGGGGGGAGCACAAAGAAGGTCCCGTTTTTTGGTTTTTTGCTTTCATCTCGAAAACGGTATGTCGTACGAAATTTTGTTGTAATACATAATGAAAGCTGATAAAATTCTCTACAACTTTAGCTTTCACACTTTTTATCTATCTCCAATCTTTGCCTAGCTATGAGCTCCGAAAAATTAAGTATATGAAAAACTAGTTCAATGATGATTTTTGTTTTAAACAGTTTAGGTACTTAGTATACCATTAAATTGCAGTTTTATATATTTAAATTTACCTAAACATGCTGAAATCGAAAAGCCTGATTTTCGGGCGAGAATAGAGTAGCGTCGCGCATACAAAAGCTAATAAGCAAATAGGTGTTCTAGTCAGTCATTCGAAATAAATATGTTTTTCGGTAATGAATATCGATTATCGTTTGGTGATCTGGCAGGAACTAGGGGTGCCTATGGATCGCGGGGCCCTGGGCACGTGCCCAGAGTGCCCAGTGGGAAAGAGGGCCCTGCGTGGAGGTACTCCCAGCTTATGTTATTTTTTAATAGTGTGTGGGTGTTTTTAATAGTGTGGATGAGCAATACGAAATGATTTTGATAAATTCGTATTGTTACAATGTGCTTAAGAGAATTTAACACATTTTTGAAAATTGACCATTTTTCGGAGCTCATAGCTAGGCAAAGATTGGAGATAGATAAAAAGTGTGAAAGCTAAAGTTGTAGAGAATTTTATCAGCTTTCATTATGTATTACAACAAAATTTCGTACGACGTACCGTTTTCGAGATGAAAGCAAAAAACCAAAAAACGGGACCTTCTTTGTGCTCCCCCCCATCGGGCGTACCTCGGAGGGGTAAGGACTTTTAGTATGTTTATCTCCTAACTAGTCCAAAAAAAGTTCCTAAGTCAAATGTTCTGCTTTCGACTTTTCCATCTAGAAATTATTCGTTGCTTAAGCTATTAATATAAGTAAGTCGAAGTGAGTGGCCTATACCCATGAACATAGACATAGTCTACGTCAAAAAATGTGTCCTTAATCACTGGTTATTATGCAAACAATATAAGCACAAAGAACGTAATATATTTGGACTTTTTTATTATTAAATAACAGTGTTACATTTGAAAACATTCATTTACTTATGTGTAAAAGTCCGGAAAACATTAGTTTCTCAAGGACGTCTACAGGTATTGTCTAAGCTATTTATTGGTCTCACTTGGTTGGACTCGATATACGTTGACAGACTTAAAAAAATAAATATATAAAATACTTACTAGCAAAACAACCGTTTAATCCTTATAATTTTTGCTATACGGCCTTTGAGTTAAGAACTTTTGGATTTTGCACAAACTGCTAAACTAGCGGTATGTGCTCTATTATATCGCTTTGCGCTTCAGAGATAACTAGTTCCTACAAAAAGTTAAATCTAGGTTAATTTCACACGAAATTCATTCAAATTGTAGATTTTTAAAAAGAGGAGATTCAGTTCTGTAAAACGGAACCATTTTTAGATTGATTCAGGTTCATAATTAGTCCTAAAATTGTAATTGAAAATCTCGAATTGCAGTTGTCGGTTGGTCTGTACGTTTGCACGTACGTACGTCCGAGCTCTACAGATCGCAATTTTGGTCGGATCGCTTTGGTTTATATTTCATTCACTTTGTTTACTATCAAAGTAGAACTCTATTTATGCGTTTAGTAGTTTAATTTTAATATATTGATATATTTTTTATATTATATGTATTTCTTATAGGTATATATTTTTAAAAAAGAAAAATTTCAAGTTTTAAAAAATTTTTTCAATTTTTAATTTTTATTCTTTTAATTTTTTTAAAAATATTTTTTCAATTATTTTTTTTTAAATTTTTATCATACAGTGGAAAACTTGCGGGATGTGCACTTTTGGTTTTGGCAACATTTTTATTTTTTCCGTGATTGTAGGAGTATTATCTATGAAAATTCCAAATTTTAAGTCTTTTGCTCATTTGGAAGTGGGTTAGAATTTTTTAAAACCATAATCAAAGTTTTATGTATTCCGCAGTAGAATTTTAAAATCAGTCGTTTTATAATGTAGTATATAAAATTGCGCTGTTTTGTAAAAAAGCTAACTGCCGGGTCATCATCACTTTCACGTCGCGTTTTGTAATACGGCTATTGTAAAGCGTTTAAACGAAATTTGTATGGGAAAATACGCTTCAAACGTTGCGTTAGCCAATTAAGTGATACACTCAAAGTATCAGAATTGATTATAGCTAGGGTTGCAAAGATATATCGATTAACTGATATTATCGATAATATCGAAACAAAAATATCGATATTTATATCGCTATACTTACATTTCCGATTTGATATTATCGGTATCTTTGCAAAAAAATATCGGAGGGTAAAATGTGACTTAAAGTATTTCGAACTTCACTGTTATTTTTTTTTTGTTTATTGGTAAAATGCTGAAGAGTGGTACGAGTGCGTGACTGGAGCATATCGTTAATTGCTTGTTTCTTTGTTTGTTCAATTAATTCGCAAAATATCACTATATCGATATTGAAAGGGCCGATATTATCGACATAGGTCTGATGTCGATATAAATATCGACATATTTATCGATATTAAAATCATTTTGCATCCCTAATTATAGCTCGTCATAACAGCAGAATACATATACATAGCACGCCACTGGCTTGCATCAGAGCTAGGAGGGCATCTGTCTACAAGGAATTAGAATAGACACGCCCGAATAAAGTCAATTTTCTCAGATCTGCGGTTTTGCTTTTTGTATAATTTCATTGTTATCGAGTGCAGTAACCTACTGTAATTGTCAAGGTAAATAATTATGTGGTGTTTAACTTTTTATTTCAAATCGTTTTTAAATTGTGGTTAAAGACTTTGAACTTGGTTTATAAGTATCTCAGCTACAAATTGTTTGGGAGAAAGATCTTTTTATACCTTGAAAAGTTAGTATGGGCCAATTATACACTTAATGTAATGTCCCTGCATTATTAAGATATAGTCGACGTTTTCACTCGAACCAAAGCCAGGAAGGAGAAATTAATGTCATAAGTGATAGTTAAAAAAGATGTATTTATTAATTATCTTTGAAAAATTATATTTAAATTAATAAAATGCTTACATAATAATTTAAATATTTGAAAATTAGATGTTTGATTTTAATAACCACTTCCACATAGAGCAAAAATGGCGCCATATGATGACAACAAATTAATTGTGAAACTTTGCAGTATTAATTTTTCATGAATGATGCTTTTTTTGTAAGGACGAAGAAACAAATCATATTCGTGTAGGGCGCGATTAGTTGTTCAGTAACTGAACGCAAATTTTGATATTTATTTTGAACGATTTTTATCCCTTGTTAAATGATGTATCTTTGCATGATGATTTGTAACTTTTGTTTCAACAAAGCAAAAAATAAGTTGACAGATTAAAAATGACGTCGTTTTTCAATTGTATCACTGTTATTAAGTCACTTTTAGAGAATACAATCCCGAGCATGTTTTTCAATCCCGGGATTACGGGATTTTTGATGCGTAATCCCGGGAATCCGGGGCTATCCCTGATTAGACTATGTGGTTTCTAATTGGGCTGTTTGTAAGTGATATCCATGAACTCCTCTATTTTTCGAACATGCTTATTTCACATCTAATACTATTTGCCAGCCCCGATTCATGTACTTGTACTTCAGGATCTGGAGATTTCATATTCTTACGTATCGTACTGCGTATTTAAGGATGGTTTTTTGTCGTTACGTAATAATTAATATATTAATATAATCTAGGCAAGGTAATTGTCAAGGCGCAACGGATTACGGAATGCAAACTAGGTCTGTTTGTGGCAATCCCGAAAATCCCGAGATTAGCCAAGTACGGTCCCGGGATTTTCGGGGCCAGAAAACGGCCGGGATCCCTGGGCCTGGGATTGTATTCTCTAGTCACTCTGTATAAGTCGAGAACTAGGTCTGTATTTTATATCTTCGTTGTAAACAAACATTATGTTCTAAATCTTAATAAATCTTTACTTTTAATTAGAAATTTTAAGCGAAATGTTAAAGTTCAGTAATGCTGATGTTCTTTTTTTAAAATTCGTTTGAAATTTTTGTAGCGTCTCATGTAAACTTGTAAATTATATGGCCTATCGTATAATCAGTAGCATGCAAATGAAAAAAACTGCAAATGTTTTCAGCCTAAAGCTTAGAAAAAAAAAGTAAAAAATTGGTTGTCTGTAAAGTCGGTTTACGGACGATAGTTTTACGTGATAACGTATTCCGGAATACATAACCTAAATTCTACATATAATAATTATAATAATTCGAATCAATGATATTGCATCTTTCGCTTCAAATTTAGGTTAATTTTATGTATTAAAATACTCACCACCTATAATAATAATTGTTTTTGACGTGATAACGTCTTATAAATTGATGAATCACGTCAAAATAAAAAGATGAATGACCTAGCTGTCGATCCACCTATATAAATAAATAAAAAAAAAAGATGAAACACCGGCTGCATGCACGAAAAAGTGTAACGTTCCTAACGGTCCTAACGTTCCTAACGTTCCTGACGTTACTAAGTGAGCGACTAGAATGCCTTCGGTAATTTTGAAGCAGATATCATCAACCGATTGAGATGAAAATTTGTATACACGTTTAGTTTGAATGACAATGCATGGTTAGCTGTGTGACGTCACTCTAAATCCAATATGGCGGACTTCTAAATATGGCGGACTAATTTTATTATGCTTTCCTACAATATGGGTATCAAATGAAAGGGCTTGCTGAGAATAACTCAAAAAGTAAAGTTACGTCACTCTAAATCCAATATGGCGGACTTCTAAAGATGGCGGATTAATTTTATTATGCTTTCCTACAATATGGGTATCAAATGAAAGGGCTTGCTGAGAATAACTCGAAAAATAAAGTGACGTCACTCTAAATCCAATATGGCGGACTTCTAAAGATGGCGGACTAATTATATTATGCTTTCCTACAATATGGGTATCAAATGAAAGGGCTTGCTGAGAATAACTCGAAAAATAAAGTGACGTCACTCTAAATCCAATATGGCGGACTTCTAAAGATGGCGGACTAATTTTATTATGCTTTCCTACAATATGGATATCAAATGAAAGGGCTTGCTGAGAATAACTCGAAAAATAAAGTGACGTCACTCTAAAACCAATATGGCGGACTTCTAAAGATGGCGGACAAATTATATTATGCTTTCCTACAATATGGGTATCAAATGAGAGGGCTTGCTGAGAATAACTCTTAAAATAAAGTGACGTCACTCTAAATCCAATATGGCGGACTAAGTTTTTGACGTGATAACGTCTTATAAATTGATGAAACACCAGCTGCACGCACGAAAAAGTGTAACGTTCCGTAACGTTCCGCCTGACCCTGTGCGTGCAAGCGAGAGCGCAGTAATGTATATTAAATATGATATTCGAGCGGAATACGTTATCACGTAAAACTATCGTCCGTAAACCGACTTTACAGACAACCAATTTTTTTTTTTAACTTTCTTTCTTTCGTATTTATTTTAAGTCTCAAAGATTAATTGTCATAATATTTTGGAAACAATTGTTTCACTGTTTATATATAAAATTCCAAAACCTACTTACAATATTTAAGTATTTTCATACGTCAAAAAATTGATTTTTATAATGATAAAATTTGTATGAAAACGATTTTTTCGAGAGATGAGACCTAGCTAAAACGATTTTTTGCCCCTCAAAATCCCTTTTCAGTAAATTTCATCCAAATCGTTAGGGCCGTTTTCGAGAAAAGCACGCACAGGGTCAGGCGGAACGTTAGGAACGTTACACTTTTTCGTGCATGCAGCCGGTGTTTCATCAATTTATAAGATTGGTGATTCATCAATTTATAAGACGTTATCACGTCAAAATGTATATAAATTATAAGCAATATCCCTAGAATCGTGGTAACAAATAAATTAAATTGGAAAATTCATTACAAAATATACACTTCATAATATTAAAAATTGGCGATATATTTGAAAAAAAGTTAACTTTAAATAAACTGCTTTGTGTTGTGAATCGATTCCAGTGCTAAAACCAGTCTCGTGTACATTGGCCTTTAGAGAGATATCTGAGCCTAGTACCACTAGGATGACAGATTTTCAAATCCAGTCGAGTTCTATAATGTACCTAAGTACACGCCTATTATTTCCGAAAAAAAAAAACATTATTTCAGCAATAATTTAAATTTTAACTAATTTTATTGCATTTTTATTTTTCTACTAGCGGTCCTGCAAAAGAACGAACGGGGAAGGAAGGGACATGAGTACGCACATTTATCTTAGTTTACCCAGATGAATGTTGTGTCCAAACTTCATAATGATCGGCGTTACTGTTCAAAAGTTTTTGTCGTTAAAAAGCAGTATTTATAATTTTTTTAAGTAATAAATTTCTTTTAATATAATAAATATTTAATTGAAAACACTGTAGGAAAATTATTTTTATATAGGTGCCTATAGTTGTGACAGTTTTCAAATGAGCTATTAATTAGATTTATTTAATTTTAATTAGTCGTAATAAAATTTTAAAAAACAGAAATGTAAGCCTTAGAAGAAAGCAATGTAGAAAATAAAAAAATAAATAAAAATATATTCGCCGACGTGGGGCTTAAACCCTAGACCCTGGCATTAAGAGTCTTACGCTCTATCGACTGAGCTATCCGGGCTTGTAAACTTGGCGCGCTACTGATAATATTTGACAGACGGACTAATTTTGAGATACATCTTGCAACATTTTTCATTCATGTTCCGCTCCAATTGGTCGTAGCGTAATATTATATAGCCTATAGCCTTCCTCGATAAATGGGCTATTCAACAAAAAAAACATTTTTGCAAGTCGAACCAGTAGTTTCTGAGATTAGCGCGTTTAACCAACCAACCAAACAAACAAACAAACTCTTTAGCTTTATATATTAGTATAGATTTTAAAGTAATCGCGAAAACCTATGGCATAAAAGTTATAAAATATCACAAAAAAACGAATAAACAACAAATCAACTAATTAAATGATGCAGAAGTGAATGATCGCAACACAAATTTAAGCGGCACGGTGATTATTTACTTCAAGTGTTAATTTTTTTTTTATTTAAGAAGATGTGACGTCATTCGGTGTTTCAGTCAATATGACCGATTGCAGTATTTTATACTTTTATTTCCTTAAAAATTTTACACTTGGTCATTTTTTAGAATCCTTTCAACACATATTTTTATCTAAAACCATTTATTCTTTGATTCTTTTGTACTGACATCACACCTATTGATATGTTTAGTTTAATTTATTATTTTTAAATGAGAAACGATTGACACTTTCATCGGGTTTTAGAATCTGCAGTGAATTGGCGACTTGTGACAGACTGATATGCTTTTGAACGTCTCGCAGTTTTGTAAACACCCGCTACTGATATAGATAAACTGAGTAAAAAGTTAAGACACTTTTTTTCATTAGTTAACTTCTATGCCATTCTTTCCATTTATTTTGTGTCCACAGCTGGCTATGCGGTGCCACGGGAATTACACTTATTGTGACGTATAGTCAGAGCACACAAGAAAATCCACTCTAGACTCTGTCACCTCTGACCTGATCTTTGTTGCGCTTTCCTTTCTCTTACCACCTTTCTCATTTCTTGCCACCTTACCTATTCGCACCTTGTCTACCTTTTCTTTGGAGCTTCAGTATCAGGACCTAATTCTACAAATCAACCTGCACAAACTTCTTATCCTTGTTCTTAATAGGACTTACAAATTATTCTGTTCAGTTTGAAACATTTTCTGGTGAAATATACTACAAATGTGAACAATAATAAAATGTTTTTCACAAATTAATCCGCAATTTTAAATTTTCTATAATAAATTTGTAAACCTTACTATGTTCCAGTTTCCAATGCCAAAAATAGGATATGTCACTGAATAATATAGTGTTGATTGAAATTCTGTCAACTACTAATCAATTTTTAATTATAATATACAGGCTGAGTCAGACCACCCGTACCGGTCGTTTTTTTTCGAAAACGGTTAGTCGTAGAGAGGAGTTGTGTCACAAATCTGTATTATAAAAGTCCTAATGAAGAATCGAATGGTGATATTTTTTCCCCCGGAAAGATCGGCTTTCCTATTATGTTCATAACTCCGGAATTTTAAATGGCACGATAAATCTAAAGTGATATTGTTGAAAAGATCTTTAAAAAATAAGCAAGTTTTGTAGGACATTTTGTTTTTGTTACTACCACCCCTGTTAAGTAATATTCGTTGGAAATTATTAAATTAACATGTCATAATAAAGAACTTAATTTTAAAAGTCGGCATTAAAAATCTAGTTACCTAATTAAACAATGCCGCAAATGGTTACTTCTAAACTCCGCTGAGCTCTTCTAGATATGCTATGAGTACCTCTAAGTATTTCAATTATTTCAATTATTGAAAAATTATTGTGGCATTGTTTAATTAGGTAACTAGATTTTAAATGCCGACTTTTAAAATTAAGTTCGTTATTATGAAATTTCAATTTAATAATTTCAAACGCATATTACTTAACAGGGTTGGCAGTAATATAAAAAAATGTCCTGCAAAACTTGCTTATTTTTTAAAGATCTTTTCAACAATACCACTTTAGATTTATCGTGTCATTTAAAACTCCGAAGTTCTGAACATTCTGGAGCAAACTAATAGGGAAGCCGACCTTTCCGGGGAAAAAATATCACCATTCGATTCTTCACTTTTATGTCAAAATTTACATTTCAAAATTGTACTATATTTTTTCGTTTTCAGAGACACTTCATCTCTCTTATACGCCATTTGCTTATCTGATATTGTTGTGTAGGGCATTAAAGTTTTAATAATAGTAAAAACTTTTGGGAGAAACTCTCTTGTTCACAAATTAAAATTTAGTTTTTTAGTAGATAATAGTAAACAAAACATATTTTTATAATTAATTTGTGAGAAATTTCGTCGGCCAACTCCTGAATAAGTGCCTGTTCATTCATTTCCAGTCACAAAACACATTTTTAAATGTTTACCTTAAAAATAACTACAGAAGTTTTTGTAATATCACGTAGTTATGTAGCGTTGTCTTTCTTTTTCTCCCGAGAATCGGAGGTGAAAATTGCTGTTTTCAAGATAAATGTGTTCACACACAATTGCTCGGTATTTCAGAGAGGCACTTCAGTTGTCTTTAGTCTGGGAACGTCCCACAGACCTACACGCGGAATTCTACTGGATGTAAAAACATTTACAAACATGACGTTGTCTGTGTATATTAAAGCCGTTCTGCTTTTCTTTGTCTGTTTTGCAGCGTTCGTTTAGTTTCTGTCTTGATGAACATATTTTTTGTATTCCAAAGTTTACAACTCTATTTTTTCGTCTTACACTTGTACAACTAGTTTCGTGAGAATGCCCCACTTACTTGATTTTGGAAACATTTTACTAAACTTTATTTTGTGATTCTTTAAAATTGCAATAAAGAACCCCGCACCAACTTTATAGGATTTGATTCTAGGTTAAATTGATCGAAAAGGTTTTATTTTATGTTTTAAAGGTCACTAAGAAAAAGTGTCCATGAGCGTATATCCTAAAAACCAATAGATTTGAGCTATACAGATATGTTTAGCGAGATTTTAGATATGGGAATTCCCATTGAATTCTGCACAATCTTAAAAAATCCTAAGCTCTAGAAATATATTTTCGAGTGCGCTGAATTCGAATATGACATTATTATTTTATACAGGGTGACACCTTCCAACATTACCTAGTTTTCGACTATTTTTCTATTTCTAAAAAAAAAAACATGGCAAAAGTTGAACATGGAACATGTTTGTGAATTCAATGAATATCCATATATCTAAATTCTTGCTAAACATATCTAGCTAAAAATCTATTGGTTTTTAGACTATGCGCCCATAAACACTTTTTCTTAGTGACTTTTAAATTATAAAATAAAACTATTTTCGATCAATTCAATCGACAACCAAATGTTGGTACAAAATTTGTGCGGGGTTTTTTCAAGGAAAAATTAATAAAAAGTTCTTTTTCGGGATAAATAAAGCTTCTTTGTCCCTGGAATATCTGTCATAAAGAATCACCCTATATATTACTCCAGAAAGAATTGGCTATTTAACCGTGAAATAATTTTTCAAATAGATCTAGTAGTTCCTGAAAAATATTAGTAACTGCAAGCATACTAATAAGATACACGTCGAATTGATAACCCCCTTTTTTGAATTCGGTTAAAAATGGTTGAATTTTTCAATTATTATGAAAGTCATCGTCGTGTTGATAATCAATACTCTGTTCAGTACAAAGTCTATTTTTTTGCCGATAACCTATCTGAATATTTACTATTTTACACGTGCTTTGTTTTAATTTCATTGAGGTAGACAATTCTCACGCACGGTACAAGCGTAGGAAATGTCGATTATGCAATTTAGAGTGCAAGGTATCAATAGCATAGTCGAATGCAGTTGCTGATGATAAACAATATTATGTCGTTACAATAGTTAAAGCTAACTTAATGTATATTCACTCATTTACTTTTTAATTACATAATTTAATAAATGGTATGGCGTCACCACACTGACTTCGATTCTGACTCAACCACAGACATTGTATTAGGTAAATATCTCTGGGCCCAACTGCAACGATCGCGGATTTTTGTTCATCATTAAAGTTACTCTTTTTGAATTTTTCAGAGACAGATTGATGGTGGCATATTCGAGAGCCATTCTGACTACCATAGTTATAAAATGAAAGGTCTAAATACGCGATATGTCTACTTCATAGAAGGAATTATGGTACTATTCTGTAGAGTTAATGTTAGATATTATTATATTACAAGCGGCTTGGTCCGACTTCGTCCGAATTTGTAGATTGCCACCACAGATTGCCACCGTTTTTTCGTCTACTTACATTACAAAAGCGATTTTATTTTAACGCGATAATAATATGTAGTGTATGTCCATTCTGAAGATCCATTCTAAATATTGATGCAATTTTTTTTTAAAACGAATGAGTAGTTTTGGAGATTACCTCCTACATCCAAACTTACAAACCTTACCTCTTTATATAATATATACATAATAGTATATAATACAATTATTATATGTTGGCTAATATATTAAAATAAAACAATCATAATAGTGTCGCGGGCTTGCGCCCCTGGTGCGTGCCCCGGTTGCCATGCCCTATAGATACGGCGCTGCCTATGGTGGGTCTAAAGTAAAAGTACGCGATTGAAAATAAGTAAAATAAGATTTCTTGCGTGCACTTATTTTAATATTTTCAATAGCATTTTTGTTACAATGCCATATTAAAGATTGTGTTTTATGGTTATAATTTGATTTATTCAATGAGGAGTAGGACTTTTTTATTTACAAATTATTATATTAGATACGAGTATGTCCGCGGCTTGGCTTGCATAAATGTCAATTTTGCTTGCTGTCGTTAATGTTGATTTTTACGGGGACATCAATTTTTTCCAAGCTTATTTGTGCAACAAATATCCATTAAATCAAGTTTAATCAATATCGGTCCAGTCGTTTTTGAGTGATGTCGGTATAAATATAAATTGGACAGTGAATTTTGGAATATTTTGATATTTGGCCGTAATATATTTTGTTCCACTAACAAAATCACCTAAGAAAAAATTCACACGACTCAACTATTAGTCTTGAGAAGAGGAAACGTAGCTGTCATAAGTTTGCGCATTTCGGCAATATAACTGAAATGATCAAATATTTGACTAAAGTCTGATAATTGGTCGGTAATTTTATTTATTTAAGAACAACTGAAATGATTAATATTATAAAACTATTATCCCTGTTTACTGCAAGAAAATTGCCCTCCAAATTCATTAACGATACGTCCTGATTCACAACCGGCATCTCGAGCGTTTGAATTTCGCGCCGAAATCGATTGTGTCAGTCTGCAACTGCTGTACTGCAATCCAATAGTACAACAGAACTGAAAATGTGCTCTGTCGTCCGGGTACCATGCAAAATATTAATAAAATTTCCGTATGGAAATGAAATCACAGCCTAAGCTCCCGTGATAGCATTAGTATTGGCGTTTCAAAAATGTTTTGTCTGCAGTTTTCAAGCAGACGAAGCATGTATAAATATGCATCCATATTTGTTTAATATATTCGGGTTCAAAGTTTAGTGGAGTGTGTGACCAAAATGCATATTTTCCGTAAATAAAACGTGGAAGTCTAAAGTATTAAAATATATTTATTTATATATTTTTCCAATCGTATTAAGACTATTGATAATATCCATAGTAAGATAGCAAAAAAAAGCCCTAGAGGCTGCGGTTTTCCCGGTGACAAACCGACTCCCGTTAATTAATTAAAATAAAAAACCCTTGATATAACGCAACCCATTTATAGTAATACTTTGTGGGTCAAGTTTATGGTAACACGTTCTGAATCAAGTTTATATTAACAATATATTGAAAATTGTTGCATTGTTATAAACTACTAGCGGTCCCGTTCCGGTTTCACCCGGGTGCAAAAGAACGAATGGGGGGGAGGGACATGAGTACGTACATTCATCTTAGTTTTCCGAGATGAATGTTGTGTCTAAATTTCATGATTATCAGAGTTACCGTTCAAAAGTTTTTATCGGATAGACAAGTTTTGAGTTATATATTTTTGTAACAGTTTTTATTGATGATCTGCTCCTATTGGTCGTAGCGTGATATTATATAGCCTATAGCCTTCATCAATAAATTGACTATCCAACAAAAGTACTTCAGAGGGCTCTAGGGCCCCATTTAAAGCTTTGTAAAATTTCATCCCGAAAAAATGTATTTAAGATAATAATAACCGAATTCAGATTAATATTTATTCAACTCTGATCCCCTTTTACATCTTTTTAGGGGTCCTAGAAAGGGGCTTTAAGGTTCAAAATCGAGCTTTAGAGATCTATGAAGTATCGATTAGTGAAATTTCTCCTTAAAATGAATATTTTAGGTAAAAGTAAGTCAACCATTTCAAATTTAGATATTTATTGTACAGGACCTATTTTTAGATCTTTCTTAGGGACTCTACATAGCATCCGAGGACTAAAACAATACTAAGACGTATTCGTATGTAAAGTTTTCCGCAGAATCCAAATATTAAATAAAAAAATATGGTTCCCATTTAAAATTCCAAATTTTGGGCCCTACGAGACCCTTTTAGGGTCCTCATGCCTAAAATCTAATTTTGGCATTCGATATAGACAGGAAAACGTTATTAAAAAAACAATTTTAACATTTTTAAGTCGTTTCGGGACTTTAGGAACACTCGGTATATAAAAAAATACGGCTGGATCGATTTTGATAAAATTTTATTTGAATCATTTTGGCGTTAATACGTTTCGATTTATATTCTAACGAAGTCGATATCGTTTTCTAATCGCCAGCTTTCGTTTAAAATCCACCTTTTCGCAGTTTTTTTGTTTAAACAAAAAAACGGCTGAAACGATTGTGATAAAATTTCTTTCAGATTATAATTGCATTAACACTCTTTGATTGAGACCGCGACGCAGTCGATAACATTTTTTATTTGCGTTAAGTTTTTTTGTAGAATCTATTTTTGCAGTCCTGTTGGAAAAAAAGAACGTCTGGATCGATTTAACAAAAAATCGTCTTAAAATATACTACGGTTTGACTAGTATTTTCCAGAAAATATAAGGCTAAATGTTCTGTGAATGTACTATTAGAGGTCCACTTCTATATATGGAAAAGTTAGTTCCAGTTATATCGAACTGTTTTTTTGTGATATCCATACTAATATTATAAATGCGAAAGTAACTGTCTGTCTGTCTGTTACAATTTAACGGCCTAAGCGCTGAACCGATTGTGATGAAATTTAATATGGCCATAGTTTGAAGCCGCAGAAAGGACATAGCTACTTATTTTCAAAATTCAACCCCTATGGCGATGAAGTGGGTGTTGTGATATTGTACAATATAATATTGTATAAAGTTACCCTTTCACGATCAGTTTGCTGAGCCGACAGTGATGAAATTTAATACGGAGTTTAAAGTCTGGGCAAGGCCATTAATTACTTTTTTTTTCAAAAATGAGCCTCTAAGAGGGTTAAATGTTTTCTCGTAAATTAAGGTTAAAAGTGGGTGTTTCGATACTTTTAATACGAAATCTTGATGCGCCTAAATTATGTAATGGTACATGTTTCTCATCTGTGTCGAAATATTGTTAGGGCTATTATAATTAGTGGTAAATTTAAAGGAGACAGTGTTTTAATACCACAAATACCAATTATATCAACGGATTTGCCTTTTAAATAAAAAAAATACACTATACAAATTAGAAACTGATTTCGAAATAACTATAAACAAAGTCCAGGGACAGACACTTAAGGTAACTGGTATTCATTTAGAAAAAAACATGTTTTTCGCATGACTAGTTGTATGTGACATGCTCACGTGTATCGAATCCACAAATGATTATGTTTTTGCAAAAGACGGTAAAACAAAAAACATTGTTTATATGGCCGTCTTAATTAGAGTCTTGCTTAAATTTATGAATTTTTGAATCATTTGTACACATTGATTCCACGCAGATGAAGTCGCGGGTAAAAACTACTTTTTTTATTATTGCGTTATCTAATTACTATCGGTTCTTAATGCCAAATTGGCAACGATGGACTGTGCGAGTTCGAAGTACATCATCCGGTATAAGATGGATAAACGACCTGGCAGCATCGTCACACAATACAGGTCATCGTTGATGCGGACGCAATACACGATTTTGATGAAAGTATGACATCCTCACCTCCAGTCCATAATTTTACGATTGAACGCGCGAATTCCGGATCACTATTCCGATATAGAATAACGTTTTTACGTTTCATAAAATAAATTGAAACACATAAAATGCATTCTTCGATCACTGTGATATATATTTTTGTATACAGTGTAGAGGTGCCGCGCCGGCTGAGAAAAACCCGATCTTTCTTTAGTCTATGTTCTTTCCATTATCATAACATTGATAATATATTACATTACCTTTTTGTTGCCGGAAAGGTCAGTTTATATTGTGTACGTAAAAGTTAACATTTCAAAGAATTTATATAAATTGATAACGACTTTTTATGGTAATTTATTTTTTTAGAAAATACGCTTTTGATATTTATTTAAACTTTTAATGGATCGTATTATAAACACCAGTAAAATTTTTATTAGTAAATAAAAGCTAAGAAGATTAATAATTTTTTATATTAGAATTGTCACATCGTTTTTGAATTAATATAGTAGAATCTCTTTAAGTCTTTGGTTATTCCTAGTCTTTTCGTTCAGATTTGGTCATTTTATAAGGTTCTACATCAATTCATTGCGTCACAATACATCGCACAACTCGTAGCCGCAGCGACAATTCATCGCTACGACAGTTTATCTCGAAACAGTTTATCACGCAGCCCCAATTTCTCGCAAAATCATATTTAATCATATTTAAGGCTATGATATGACGTAGTTGAATTTTTAATAATAATATGGATAGCTCATAAAAAAAATTACATTTGATATAGTAAAATAAAGAAATTAAATTTTCTGTTAACGCGTGCGGTGACGCGGGTAAATATTATTAGTAGAAGTTTTGTTCTAAAATATGTATTGAAGGAGATTTATTTGGTTGAGGAACAATAGAAAAATAAGCTTTACCAAAGTACTTATCCCTTGCGGCCACAAGCGATACTTTGGTGTTCCTCAACCAAATAAATCTCCTTAGTAAAAGTATGCCATTAATATATAAAAACAACGTTATAGCATATATCTCTTTTGTGTATGCCCCGATTTTCTCCTATGTGCAAACATTTATTGTAAAAATAGGATAATAAACCGTTATAAAAAGTATACCATTATTATATAATAAAACAACGTTAGTGCATATACCTCTTTTTCGCATGCGCCGATTTTCTCTAAAAAAAAGTTTTACAAAACTTTATTGTAAAATAGAATAATTAACCGTTATGAAAAATATATCTTTATTCTATAAAAAACAACATTACAGGATATATCTCTTCTGCGCATGCACCGATTTACCCCAAAAACAATAGGGCTCGTCATATTTGTATACCAAACATCCTCCCAAAATTTGATTTCAAGCCGTTCATCCGTTTAACCTGTAGCGTGTTCACAGACAAACAGACGCACAGAGTTTTTCCAAAAATATGTTTTTCGGAGGCGGGGATCATAACGCGAAAAAAATATCGTAAAATTTTGAAATGTTAATTTTGACCTAAACTAGTAGGTACTATTTCACATTTTTGAGTTGGAATAGTAATATATCGAAAAAATCATCATTATAAATTTTACAAAAATAAATGTATAACGATTATTATCATAAAAATAAAATTAATGTATTCACCACATGCTAAACATGTAGCCTAAAATTCTATGCAGTTTTTAAAAAATAAAAATTCTCATATCTTTGATTAACGTCTGAATAGAACTCTTCAAATAAATAAAATTATCATTTGTAGTCATTAGTAAAGGCTATTTACACTTAAATTAAAAAAAAAAAAATAGAGAATCACAAAAACAGATTAATTGTTTTGCGCGAAGTTGTTGTAGCGATGAATTGTCGTGCAACAAATTGACGGCTATGGGTTGTCGTGCGATGAATCGACGGGATACCATAAAAAATGATTTTTACATTATTTCCAAGAAGTACTGATTTTCAACGTTCGTTTTTCAGTTGCATCAAGTTTCAGTGCATGGTAATGAATTTTAAGTGTGCATTAGATTATAAACAAATGACGGCCAGTAATATTATTTATTTCATTAATAAGAATCACGTTCTCAGTTTTCACTGGTGTGTGCAGTCTAATACAATATAAGTATGTAAATTGAATAGCTGAAGAATTGTAACATAAAAATTGTAATATGAGATACTGAGATTTATAGGAAAAACGTTTATGATAGAAAATAGAAATTTGATTATCATAAAATTTTATGTATTTGTGCACGTGTTACACATTATAGCAACATATGAAAAATTATATTAAAAGATTTTCATGCTTAAAACTAACCGACTGAAAAGTTTATTTCTATAACGTGATAGGCAAAATAGTTCTGTATTAATGGCAGGAGGTGCTGTTCCTGTTTATTTAAACTATTCTAAATAACTGTTGGGATACAACAGTCTTTTGTTGTCAAATTATCAAATCTTGAGTGGAACAAAAAAAATCGGTCATGTGTGAGCCGAATTTACGTGGAGAGGGTTCTGTACCATTCCGTTTTCCGTGAGAACTGTAAGACCTAGTATTTTCGTTTAGGTTTTCCTGTGAACTATAAGTGAGGCTAATTCTTAGTAGAAGTTTTGTTCCAAAAATATGTATTGAAGGAAATTTATTTGGTTGAGAAACAATTGAAAGATAAGCTTTACCAGAGTATTGCTTGTGGCCAACGTTTCGAAAATTATATTTTCATCATCAGGGCCTATGAACATGTATAGTATTTGTTACATTTCACATAGTTACATGTTCATAGGCCCTGATGATGAAAATATATGGCCATAAGCGATACTCTGGTAAAGCTTATTTTTCAATTGTTCCTCAAGCAAATAAATCTCATTCAATATAAGTGAGGCGTTATATATTCCTTTATTCTTTATCAAAATTTTAGGTTCGGTAGTTTCGAAAACTCAATGCTCAATTTTCGTATAATTTCTTATAAACTATGCACTTTAAAACTATACATTTTTTTTTGTATGTTTCATAAGGAGTCCTTTCATATAATATGCCATATGATGCATTATTTTTTTTTTTTAATTTTCTAATTTGTCCTCCAGAATTAACCATAATATTCGGAATTCGTTGACTTATGCTATACGTACGTGATTGAGTCATCTAACTATACTAAATTTCAATTTTTTTTGTTCAGTAGATTCGGAGAAAATAGGTTGAAACAAATTTATGTTTTTGGTGGGATTTCCATATTTTTTGTAAAAATATAATTTTACTTATTCTATTTAAATATTATCTACACACATAATATTCTAGTTATATACCATACATCATTATATCACACGTTATGTATATCCCAGCCCCGACTAGATACGAGTTGTTTTCGGACGACCAGTTGATGCAGTCGGGTCGATGCTTGTAGTACCTGCGAAGTACTAGTGAATTATGAAGATCTACTAGTCAGTCAGTCAGTGAATGCCCCCAAATAATGATTTTTGCATGCTTCTGACAATCTATGCTTCTGACTGCGTTAGCCCCTTAAACAATATAAATAATTCGTTCCCTGCCCCAAAATATTTCTGATTTTCAATAATATAAAAAAACTAAATTAAAAAAAATCATCATAATCGAAGCTGTTTTTGCGAAGTTCGAAGTATTTCATGTATTCATTGACGCGACTAAACCATAGAGAGTTTATACTAGAGTACGCGAGTGGGCCATGAAACTGTCTGCTATTCAGAGAGAGAAAAGTTCCTTATCTCCATGGTAACTAAGATACAAAACAATGCTGATTTGAGTAAACATATATAATGACACGGAACGTTTGCAGCGTTCTCTCTCTGACCGGCAGACACTTTCACTTATGGCAAGCATACCCGCTAGCGTACTCTAGTATTTATATCTCTAGGGTCAAATCTTTGATTAACGTCTGATTAGATCTCTTGAATAAATAAAATTATCGACCAATTTTTCAGACAATATATTAACAAACAATATAAAATTAATACATTAACGTTTCAATCCGGATTTGGACCTTCTTCAGAATTGATCTAAAAATATAAAAATAATAATTAATATTTAAATATAATTCGCTTTTTAAAGAATTTTTCAAAATTTTTTAAAAAGCGAATTATATTTAAATATTAATTATTATTTTTATATTTTTAGATCAATTCTGAAGAAGGTCCAAATCCGGATTGAAACGTTAATGTATTAATTTTATATTGTTTGTTAATATATTGTCTGAAAAATTGGTCGATAATTTTATTTATTGTATATCTCTAGGGACTAAACTCTTCAATAAATAAAATTGTGTAGCAAGGCAACGAATAGCAAGTATCATATCGAATACTAGCCATTACCGGCGTCACGTCACGCGATATCAGACATTTTATTCTCTTTCTTATATTATATTATAAGCACTTATAAAGTTCTAACTTTAAAATAAATAAAACGCTTAGACTTGAATTATTAAAAATTCGTGATGATCTGTTTTCTCAGATGAAAATAATTGAATTTATTTTTTCCAAATTCATAACAACATTCATTTTTCCAGCGTAGCTAAGGAAAACTAATTTTGACAATATTACAAAAAAGATAGAGTGAGTTAATGTAACAAAGCTTGCTACATTAACACCCCCCCTACGCGTGGGAAAAATTGATATGGAATGAAAATGAAATGAAAATATTGTTAAAATTAGTTTTCCTTAGCTACGCTGGAAAAATGAATGTTGTTATTAATTTGGAAAAAATAAATTCAATTATTTTCATCTGAGAAAACAGATCATCACGAATTTTTAATAATTCAAGTCTAAGCGTTTTATTTATTTTAAAGTAAGAACTTTATAAGTGCTTATAATTGGTGACCCCGACGTGATGATCTGTTTTCTCAGATGAAAATAATTGAATTTATTTTTTCCAAATTAATAACAACATTCATTTTTCCAGCGTAGCTAAGGAAAACTAATTTTGACAATATTACAAAAAAGAGAGAGAGAGAGTTAATGTAACAAAGCTTGCTACATTATCAAATGTCAATATTTTTGAAGTTGAACTGGTCCCGTCGCCCAATTGGCTGGAATTTTTCAAATGTGTGTTACTATCTTAAGCTTTCCAGTAAAATTAAATGCAGCTCGTAGATAGTAATAATATATAGGTACAAAATAAAATATGCCACGTAGTCGTCAAGATTTGACGGATGCAAAAAGAATATGTAGTAGACACTGAACGTATGACGTCGCGGATCAGACGTAACAGATGAACGTCTGGATTTGTAAAGATGTGGAGATTTTTTGTCGTTGCGCAGCATGAGTGAGGTTTCTGATAAAAATTGATATTTTGGAATACGATTTCATGTCTACGTAATTTAATGTCTATTTTTAAATAAATATGATATATAGTAGACGCAATCAAGTTTTATGTGAGCCTATTTTTTACTTCTCTTATAATAAAATTAGAGAAGTAAAAAATACGCCCATGTTTCCAAAAAATCTTTAATTACAAAAATTTTACTTTTGCACCCGAGAATAATCGATTTTGCAGCGATGTCGTTACTCGTTGCTTAATGAAACTACAAACTCTTGAAGTCAGAAGGCTGATATTATGTGTTGTCTACATAAAATTGTAAACGGTACAATTAATTCACCCGACTTACTAGCGAAATTTTATTTATCTGCTTCAATCTACCACACTAGAAATAGAGATCTATTTTATTTGTCTTCAGTCACGACCAATTATGCCTTTAATTCTCCGCTTTTCAGAATGGCGTACATTTTCAACGATATCAACAATAGAACGGATATTGATAAATTTTAAAAGACAAATTTCTGTTTTTTTGAAGTGAAAATTATATCTTTTCGATATTATATATTATTCAACTATGTTTCTTAGGCCTAGTTTATATGAGAGGCGTTCAACGCGCGTTAGCCCAACGCGCGTTTACAATTTCTATACAATTGTATATAACTGTTTACATGATAACGCGCGTTGAACGCACGTTGAACGCTCTTCATGTGTGCTAGGCCTTATTTTATTGCTTTTTTTTTCTTTCTTTTATATAGGTACCTATATAGTTTGTAAAGCACAGTGCTGCAAATGTATTATAATTATTGTATAATAATTGAGAGCAGGCTTGTTTCTGGACACTCATTGTCTGTTAGCCTGCCAGATTTACAAATAAAATAAAAAATAAAATAAAATATGATGTTTTCAAGATTATGAAATGGTACTAGCCCCAAATAAACCTGACATTGGGATGATCTTAAAAATATTATCATACACAATCAATCATTTCTCAATTCTATTTTCGCCAATTATCAATATTCATGCTATAGCTATTTTTTTGAAGTTGTTGGTTGTCGCAACAGTTGATTTTATCGGAGTTTAAACTACAATAACAATATCTTGAAATTAATATTTCAAGCATTTTTCGGACTGAAGACTGAGAACCGGGGGTTGTAATAACTCATTGAACCATTCTATAAATTACGAATCCTTACGAATTCGATTCTTTTTAATCGAGTGCCTACTGCCTATATGTTATTTTAATAACAATTTTATTATGAAATACAAATTTAATTTTAATATATTTTATATTAGAAAACATACTCAATTAAGTTGGATTTTTCATAGTACTTAATGTAACTTTTTATATTATAGGAAATTATATTGCTATGAATTTTTTTTTATATCATGTATATCATTTTAAAAGATAATATTAAACACAACATGCCACTTTATAACCTCCACTAGATTGATATTAAAATGCTATTTTTATTTTTTAATATACAGCTTATTGAAAATATTCCAAATGTTTTAAAACATATTATAGTTTAAAGAAAAAATGAAAATTATAAAATATGGAACAAATTAGACTTTATTACGACTACCATAATGATACGGATATACAGTCTTTTTCAATTTCACATTGACAACTTTAATATTTATAAATGATCTATAATTATTAATCTACTTGTACATCATTAATAATTTAATGATTTTGACAAAAAATGTAAGCTGGTTTTATGGAATCTCAATCTGACTTTAAACAAATTATGCCAAGGTGGGCACAACTGTTGTCGCTGTCGTGTTTCATCTCAATCGCGTGCGAAGCCGCAGGTAGTGGTAAGTATTATAACATAAAAAAAAAAATTACTGGCCTTTACCCGCGCCATCGTCAGCGTTTACAGAAACTTTATTTTATTTTAAATATTACGTCAAATAATATCAGTATTTTTGAAGTTGGAATGGTCCCATAATCCAGTAGTTAGAATTTTTTATAAGTTAAATAGAATTAAACCTGCTTAGGACCATAAACGTGTGTTATTAACGAAACACATGCTATAGTTTTACAATTATTACTTATAGTCTAAGATTCGGTATTAGAAATATGTACCCTTATCTGTTATTTGATGATGACAAAGATGTTAGATAATATTATATATACCTACATTGATAAATTGCACATGGGTTATCTAGCTAAATCGCGTGCCGATGCTATTAAATTAAATAAATTCTAATTGATTTTTTTGGATCAAATTCCCCGATTTGTTAATCATAAAAATCAAACCTAAAATGAGAGAATATGACACAAGGAATTGGAATATACCATTGATTCTATACATAAATATAGATCATCCACTAAACATACCTTGTAAATAGTTGTGTTCTGTGTACTTTGAGTTTATTTGTTTTGTTAATATTTGAGTTGTGTCATATTCTCTCATCTTAGGCTCGATTTTTATGATTAACAAATCGAGTAAGTTGATCCAAAAACGTTAATTAGATTTTATTTAATTTAACAGCATCGGTACGTGATTTAGCTAGGCAACCCATGTGCGATTTATCAATGTATATTATATTATCATAAAATAAAATAAGACACCTTGGTATTATGTTATGATGAAATTAACGGGATACAAGGCTAAATATAAAAACAATTTTTATTCACTAGTACTTCATTTAAAGTCAACGTCAGCAAAAATTATTGTCTTCTTCAGGACCTATAACAATAAAATAAAACTCTACACGTCTAAACATAAAGTTAAAATTTAAAAATTTAATTTTTTTT
The DNA here is from genome assembly GCA_963575645.1 of Xanthostigma xanthostigma. Classification (NCBI taxonomy): domain Eukaryota; kingdom Metazoa; phylum Arthropoda; class Insecta; order Raphidioptera; family Raphidiidae; genus Xanthostigma; species Xanthostigma xanthostigma. Next base: position 30,005,225 of record OY754469.1, on the reverse strand, counting down.
TTAATTTTTATAAAATTTTGTATATCAAATAATTACTTATTTGATATAAATTTGATATAAATAAGTAATTATTTGATATAGGTACCTTCAAAATTTTATAAAAATTAAAAAAAAATTTAAATTTTTCAATTTTAAGTTTATGTTTAGATGTGTAGAGTTTTATTTATTTGTTATAGGTCCTGAAGAAGACAATAATTTTTGCCGAAACGTTGACATTAAATGAAGTTCTAGTGAATAAAAATTGTTTTTATATTTAGCCTTGTATTCCGTTAATTTCATCGTATATATTATCATAATTAACATATAGGTAATCTTTGTCATCATCAAATAGCCCATGAGGGTATACATTTCTAATACCGGATCTCGCACTATTATATTAATTTATATTGTTCAAGAAATTTATATTTACTGAAAAAAACATTAATTGAATTGAACAAAAAGTTATATTTTTCAGAATTAATGCTGTGAAAAATAACATGTTTGTGTAGCGAACGAAAACGTTGTGGCACTTGGTGTTCAGAATAAAAGAAAATAAAGTAGTTTAGACGTGAAGTAAATATGTTTGACACGTAGCAGACAATGACTGTTTCTATTTATGAAGCTGTAGAGCGAGGGCAGTTTTATTTATTATAGAAATCCTGTTATGTTATTTTCTCATCAAAATATATCAACTGGAACACTGTATAAAAAATATAAAATAATTACGTGAGATCAGGAAAGCGTACGATGTGAGTATATCATCGTGCCATGTAACAAATCCTCCCGATAAATCCCAATACAGCAACGTCTGGACGTGGGGGAGGGTCTCAGCTCTTTCGTTAAGGTGCTTCGTTACTACAGAATACACCAGTTAACTGACGAACGAAATTGTTAATAACTGATAACCTTTATAATTAGTGTTACTGTTATTTAAAAGTAACCAGTAAATAATCACTATTAAAATTAATCATCTGTTATTGGCGCAAAGGTTGGATTGCAGAACGTATAGTCAAAAAATTTCATTTGAAAATGACCTAAGATTGTGATCATATAGTCACATTTTTATATTTAAGTATGTAAGAACAGTCTAATGTCGTTGTAAACATCAGATTGTGCTCACAAAAAACAAATGGTTGATCGACATAAAAAAGATTTCTTTTCAAAATGCGTAAGAAATTGTTGTTTAGAAGTGGAACTTGTACAAAAAGCTATACTAAATACATTTGTACACAGTTTAAAAAAAATATCGTTTTAGGCACTCAATTAATCATTAGGTAATTATTCGACAGGATTGATTTAAAATTCTATAGTGCTTTTCTTATGAATAAATTAGTGTGGTCTAAGGTCACTGACAAATTAGATTTACTAATGCTTTCTGCAACCAAGCAATAGCTTTTCAACACTAACTAATATTAAGTGGGTATTCAAATGTATAATGTATATATATGTCGCAGGGATATTGTCAAACCCGTGATATTATAATTTCACTTAGTGAAATTATGATATCATGACTCTTTGTCAATCGTGCAATTATGAATTCACTAGTGAAATTACAATATCACGAGTTTGACAATATCCCGGCGACATATATACTATATAATAATATAGCTATTTACATTTTTTGATTTTTAATAATTTTTTTTTATTTTTGAACTGTGAAAGGTTCTTAACATAGATTACACAACTTATTTTTGTATCCAATACCATGAAAACTGAGAATGACCATAGAAAAAAAATTAGGTGGAAAGTTTATAGTTGAAGCAAAGACATTTCATTTATATTTTTAATACAATATGCCTATTTTTTATGGACGGATTTTAATTTGATATTTTCTATTGTATTAATATTCGTTTGTTTTTCAGTTAGAACTCAAGTCAATAATTTTGGATTGAATCAAATTCATTCCCAAGTGCCTTTGCAGTTAGAATTTCCAAGGCGAACAAAATCTGTAATTCGTATTTTAATAAACAATAGTATTATCGATTTATACTTCTTAAATTATAAGAAGCTGTTCAGCTACTAATAAATTAATATTTGTCTTAATCCGCGAATTTTTAACAAATCAGTAAGAATGAATCAAAAGTAAAGACGTGGAAGTTGGTTTTCTGCTTAGGTGTTTTCAATGATCTCATAAGTTCGTGGAAGTCGGGACTGGAGAGTGAGAGAGCGACGCGTCTCTTCCAGACCAGCGTTCATCTTCTGGAGGTGCAGCCTTTACCATAGGTAGGTATCTATATATTTATACAGGTTAATCCATAAATCTGATAATGATTTGTTGATATATATAATACTAACAGATTAAGATGAAATTAAGGCTTTGCTCATGAAATACAACACCCTTTTGAGTATTACATCTTACTATTGTACTTTTTTATATAAAACTAGCGGCCCGGCCTGGCTTCACCCGAATTTGAAGATTGCCAACCTTTTTTCGTCAACGTTGCAAAAGCGCTTTTATTTTAACGCGATAATATATAGCCTATATGTCCATCCTGAATGTTTATTCTAAATATTGGTGAAAAAAATGTTGAAATCGAATGAGTAGTTTTGGAGAATACTTTCTACATCCACAAACTTTACCTCTTTATAATATATTATTATATTATAGTTCTTATAGATAATATTGTAACAAAGCAGTTATGTTGTAATATTACAGTGTATTGCGTAACAAGTGCGAGGAGGGTGCTTTTTCTAATACAGTGCGATGTTTTTAAATATTGCACTCGTTTTAATAAAGACACCTTACACTTTTCAGGCGCACTTTTTCGTGTATAAAAAGTGAAAACATTATGAGTCGTGTGTAAAAAGCTCTTTCTTCATTGTCCGGAATCATATAAAATCACAATTTTACATGTTTGCGCTATAAAATAAGGTATGTTATGACAAGTTTTTACAGTCAGATGAGTCATGTTATAATTGCTCCCGAGACATATTATATACTATGTTTTGTCCATATCCCATATAAAATAGCTGATTTTAACTTTAATTTCAGTAGGTACATTTTCATATTTTTTGAGATTTTATTTGCCTATCAAACTTTACTTCTAATAGTAGATTATATGTAGCTTACTATTGAATTTGTTAGCGCGCCAGCTCTCGTTTTACTTTACGCACTAGCATTAAATGGATCATTTTACGATCGGTATACCAAGATGTATGAAAAGTAGGTAGGTATTCATAGGGGATAATATAAAGAAGTACTTTTGTTTTGTTTCATTTTTGTTCTGATGTTTTACTAAATAGTATATTACACCACAAGGTCCGAAAGTGTGATATTCTTTTTGCCTCAGGCATCATGGCGCGCAGGGCAAGCATAACACACTTTCGGCCAGTGTGGTGTATACTATTTTTTTCATACCTCAGTCGTAAGCACGCTTATTAAACACATTAATTAATTAATTACTTATTAATTACATAAAAACACAGATAAATTCCAAGCAAGCAGCTTTTATTTTATACGTAAGTACACGAATGACAGTTGTTCGCGACTAGGTATTAGCTAAAATTTTGGAAGATTAAAGGATGAATCCTGGTGGCATAGGATCGATGAACTAAGCAAATACTGAAGGTTTTGTTATTGCATTTTATTGTCTGACGTTTCGGCATACTTTATGCCATCTTCGGAGAATCAATGCTGTCTGTTTTCTCAGTATTGTTGTTATGTATAAAATAAATTAAAATAAAAAATGTCATCAATGGGTATTAAAATTACTATTTTTCTTGAAAAAGCGACTGATTTTTACTGAAAATTGTATAAATGTGTCAAGTGTAACTTGTTTAAAATTATACTTATATTTGCTTAGTTCATTGATCCTATGCCACCAGGATTCATCCTTTAATCTTCCAACATTTAAACAGGATCATTATCACTCTAAATTATTAGAGTTATTTTTCACAGTTAGCTAAAATGTTATAGGGATGCTATGGAAACGACATCTAAACAACAGTTAATGTTTGTTTTTGCTTTACAACCGCCCGAACGTACGAACTTCCCACTTTGGTGCGTGTAATCCCACCAAGTAGTAAATGTTAGACTTTCCGCCTAACAATTATTTATGCCGAAAGTATGCACTTTCGATCGAGGTATGAAAGAAAATATACATTTTATATGACAAATTAAAAATTTTGTTCATAACTAATTTATTAGCTGAGAAAGTGTATTGATATAATCCTTCAAAAATGCAATCATATTTTTTAAGCAACGCTTGCACAATAGTACCTACACTCAAAATGTTCATAAATTTTTAGTCAAATGCAGCTTTATACTTACAATGAAATTGGTTTTCATTACAATGAACTTTTGTTCCCTTCAATGACTCTTTTTCATAATTTCTCTCAATGAGCGTTCGTTGTTGCGGTAAGTTGAACAGCTCAATCTTTACTGTTTGAAAAAGAATCACCTGTGTTGTCGTTATGTGTATGGATGGACTACGAAGAGATGGCTGGGAGTTGGTTGAATGCAGGAACCGTGACGTGTTACAAATAATCCCTCGCGGCCGAAGATAAAACTACAGCACGTGAGCCTAATTCTTATTGGTCTCTTTTTCATCAAGTTAGTCCTAAATGTCATTTTCATGCTATTGGATATTATATACGTTATATTGTTAGTTCTACCTACATTTACTCGTCAATGTTTCGTGGACTTTGTGTCAAAATATTGTTTTTAATAAGCGGATGTTTCGTCTATTTTTCTTTTTGTATGCCAGTTGTAATGTCATTGATGGTTCGAGTCTTTGTAGGTCTGTGCACAACATATCCTTGAGGTCAACTTTAAACAGTTTATAATTTTTAACCGACTTCAACAAAAAGGAGGAGGTTCTATGTTCGTCTGTATATTTTTTTTTATTTTTTTTTTATGTATGTCACCGATTTCTCCGTCAATTAAGGACCGATTTTCAATTTTTTTTTATTCGAAAGAATGCACCTCAGAGGTGGTCCCATCGGAACCAAGTTAGGATCTGATGGTGGAATCCGGAGAAATCGAGGGAAACTCTCAAATTTCAAAGACACGCATAATGTTTTTTATGTATGTTCACCGATTTTTAGTGTTAGATTAACATTAAAAAGAGAAAAATAAAATATTTTTAACAAAAAAATTGAACCGACTTCACACTAAAAAGTAAAAAATAATTGCGTATTGAAATGTTTTGGAGTCGGTGTAGTTCTCGGAATAGATTTCATTTTGGCTGACACCGACTCCAAAACATTTCAATACGCAATTATTTTTTACTTTTTAGTGTGAAGTCGGTTCAATTTTTTTGTTAAAAATATTTTATTATCAATCAAGTCAATAATTATTATAATATGTAGCTGTTTCATTGTTATAAAAATAGTATCAGCACTTTTAGTGACCATTCATTAGTTCATAGTCATGATACCAGAAATAAGTTTAACCTGTGGACTATGCGTTTGCTTGCCATTACACAGTTATAAAGAACAAAAAAATAATATGCATTTAAAACATCGAATAATACTCGATCTAGCATAGATGTTCGTACAACCAATTATTATTGACTATTTTGAGATGATCTGGCCATTTATAAAAATATAAGCTACTTTTGCATATAGAAAGCTATATGCAAAGGTAGCTAATATTTTAATAAATCGCCAGATCATCTCAAATTAATAAATAATTTAAACATTATTAAAAAAATAAAAATAATATACTAAAATAATAGTTGGCAAAACCAAAAGTGCACATACTGCAAGTTTTCCACTGTATATAATCTCAAGAGTCCGAAACACTAAAATCTTATGGATCTTTGAATAGGCCAGTTCCAGGATATTTGGGAAATTTAAACCCTGCTTAACAAAAAATCGTCGTTGGTCCTGTAATAGCTCGTATGTGCATAGTTGGCAGATTATAGGTTTTTTAGATGAAAAGATTCAGGAAACGGAGCTCTATACATTAATAATACCAACAAGGGGAAATAAGAAAAGTTGTATCAAATAAATCGTCCCATCAATAAAGCCGAAATTAACGTTAAATATTTTTTAAGAAAATACTTCGTCTTAATTAAACATGTATAGTAAAGATAAGTATGAATTAGTAATATACCTCTGAAATTGCTAGTTCTTACCATCCATTGCTGAAATAACCACTTTTTGGCATTTCCTGCAAATTTTACTTTTTGCACATAAGAGGTATTACAGAACCAACGACGAAATACAATGGTTGGCAGGCTGGAGTGGGTCGTACCGTGAAAAAGGGGTAACTTCCGATTATCCAAAAAAAACGGTTTTCCTATATACATATTTAAATAGAATGTTGTTTACTTTATTTTGAAGTTTACGTTTTTAATGTGCTCAAACTCGTATGGTTGGCGGTTTTCCATGGGCCGAGGCCCCCGCCAACCACGTCTAAAGTTGATTTGCAAAATAGATGTTCTTACCTCATAACCGAATAGGTTGAAATGACATTTAAATGAACAGTATTAACTTTTAAAATCGTTTCGTGGTGGGTTGCGGGCCCTTCACTGAAAAAAAATCAATTGATTTTTTAATGAGATTTTTTTTAAGATAGGTAAATGGAAAGATCACATACAAGTTTTATAGCAAAACTACGTTTATTTTAATTTTTAACCTCATAATTAAAAAGTTATATGGAATTTAAAAATACTTAATAAGTTCCGATAACGTCGTAATGATTTTATGGCTTTGTATCCATGGTGAACTTGATAGTACGTATAATAGGGTAAATATGTACAAAAAATAAACATAGTTAAAATGTGTCTAAATTTCATATAACTTTTTAATTATGAGGTAAAAAAATAAAATAAAGATAATTTTGCTACAAAACTTGTGTGATCTTTCCATTTATGTAATAAAAAAATTTCATTCAAAATTCAATTGCGGTTGGCGGGATTATCGGCCCAGCGAAACCCGCCAACCTACCGAGTTTAAGCACGTTAAAAACGTAAACTTTAAAATGAAGGAAGGTTTGGTTGAGGATCATAAAATAAGCTTTACCAGTGTTTCGCTAGTGGCCAACGTTTCGAAAAATTTATTTTCATCTTCAGGGCCTCAAGCTGGTCAAGTAGTGGTAAATTGTTCTAAACAGTATACATGTTACATGATCATAATTATTATATATCGAATAGAAGCACACAGAAAGTTCTCAAATTTGGTTAAATTAAATTCTCAAATAAATATTTTAATTTTGACAATTTTATAAAAATCGAATAATTTTTTTAATTAATTTTTTCATAATAAGATATGTTCAAAATAATTGTATTAACTTATAATAATTATGATCATGTAACATGTATACTGTTTAGAACAATTTACCACTACTTGACCAGCTTGAGGCCCTGAAGATGAAAATACATTTTTCGAAACGTTGGCCACTAGCGAAACACTGGTAAAGCTTATTTTATGATCCTCAACCAAACCTTCCTTCATCTTAATATTCTATTGGATCAACACTACTTTAACTGTAAACTTTAAAATAAAGTAAATATCATTCTATTCGGAGATGCATAGGGTAACCGTTTTTTTGGGTAACCGGAAGTTTCCCCTTACTCATGGTCCGGCCCTCTCTAGCCTGCCAGACATTGTATTTTTCTTTTAAGCAGGGTTCAAATTTCCCAAATATCCATGAGCTGGCTTATTCGGAGATAATTAGGGTTTTAATGTTACATACGGGCTTTCGTGCTATAAGTCGGCCCTGTGGATATCTAATTAAAATTCCATGTTAAATTGTGTAAAATTGCCATTTTGTAATTTTCTAATTATTCTAAAGGTGAAAGTGGCATTAGTAAACACAAAGACGTTATAGACATACTTACGGTTGTTTGAAGACGATATGATCTTCTACAGAGCTATCAAGTGATTTGGAAACATCGCAACCGAATATACATACTTGTGCTATTGTACTTGAAATGTGCGGGGCAGGGGGAAGTAAGGGAGAACCGAGGAGACATTACACATTCATTGTACGGAAGTCGTCGGTGGGACGAAGGTCCCGTCCCGGCATCGTGGCGGCAGGCACGTGACTGTCGGTAGACGCACGCCGCACACCGGGTCCCGAGGGATGCCTCAATGCGCGGCTTGATGGATAGACGCTGTCTTTAAGGCTCAATTTAAATGCATTCCTTAACTCCGTAGCCCGCAGTCGTGCGGGCGTGTCGCGCGGTACACCGTGTCGACCGAATCAAACGATTGTGGAGCGTCAGAAATACGTACCAACATGCATACTATATTATGTGCGGCATATCTGAGTGAGGCTGAAGCGCTTTTAATCTAATTGCTGCAGCGAAAGATTAAGTATTTGGTGGCCCCTAACTGAAACCTGGTTTTGAAGCTACTCTTTACATCAGTGGGCCCTAACCTTTGCAATTCTATCATCGCTATGACTTATTCGGTAACGTGCTTTTATCCCTTCTTAAAATCAGTTCTTGTGAAGAAAAAAATACTACAAATTGGCTGTATGATATAAACACTTTTTTCTTCATACCTCGATCGAAACACCAATTGTAAGGCAGAAAGTCTAACACTCCTTGGTGGGATTACACGCACCAATGGGGGAAGTTCGTACGTTCGGGCGGTGGTAAAGCAAAAACAACCAATCAACTGTTGTTTAGATGTCGTTTCCATGGCAACCCTATTACATTTTAGCTAATAGTCGCGAACAGCTGTCATTTGTGTTTTTACGTATAACCTCAAAGCTTCTTGCTCGGAATTTATCTGCGTTTTTATGTAAATAATAAGTAGTTAATTATTTAATTAATGTATTTAATAAGCGTGCTTACGACCAAGGTATGAAAAATAGTATACATTACACTGGCCAAAAGTGTGATATGCTTGCCCTTCGCGCCATGATGCCCTCGGTTCCGCCTCAGGCATCATGGCGCGCAGGGCAAGTATGTCACACTTTCGGCCCTTGTGGTGTAATATACTATTATTTCAGGTTTATTATAAGAAAACAAAATGTTTTATTTGCAAGTTTTTTTGACGTGATAACGTCTTATAAATTGATGAATCACCAATATTATAAATTGATAAAACACCGGCTGCATGTACGAAAAAGTGTAACGTAACGTTCCTAACGTTCCTAACGTTCGTAACGCGTAACGCATAACGCATAACGCATAACGCGTAACGTTCCGCCTGACCCTGTGCGTGCTTTTTGCTAATTTCTCGCTCAATTTAAATCAGATCGGTTTGAAACCAGTCTTAAACGAAAGAGGAGAACATTTTACATAGATTTCGTATAACAGAATTTGCCTAAACAGTTTTTTTATACAAATTTATATAGAAAAATATTTTATACAAATTTATATAGAAAAATAGCTGTATAAATGCATTGTTGTCTATTGCATGGCGCGCGCGCGACGCGGTCGGTCGTCTTTGTTTGCCGTACATGGAAATTAGAAAATAACGTATGTCTTGTCTTAACATGAAAACGGCTGCATTTCTAATGTTTATTTTTTGACATTAGTATTTTGTGATTTGCAAAGCCTTCTAAGTTAACTATTGGAATAACTAATTATTATTAGAACATAATACTTTGTAAGTTGCAAACGTCACTTTTGACATTTCTTATCATTCCGACACCAAGGATAAGCGAATTGAAACCAAATTTTGGGAGGTTTAGGTTATGTATTACGGAATACGTTATCACGTAAAACTATCGTCCGTAAACCGACTTTACAGACAACCAATTTTTTTTTGTTTTGTCTCGAATAGAGCGTATTTTAAATAGCGTTCTATATTAAGTCGGTTTGTTGCGTTGGATTTCAATGATACCGAAATTGAGAAATTGCTCTTACATATTTTATAAATGGTAGCTGTCAGCTGTTATAGGATATTCGAGGTTTTTCTTTAGTTATAATGTACAAGGTTCTAATTTTGCATTTCCTTTTTAAAAGTGTCTTTCCTCGCGTGGTCCGAAATTTTAGAACAGATATTTCATTAGTAGGAAATGATCTCATGTATACCTAAAAGCAATCTCAAGTTTTTTACCACTAACAGATATTTCTTTGTTAGGAACCACTGCTTTACATAGTTAAAATAATGTTTTAAGGCTTTCGTACCTCAAAAGAAAAATAACGGAATCCTTATACTATCACTCAGGTGTCCGTTTATCACAGCTGCTTTTCTCAGAAACCATCGACGTAGAAATTTGAAATAGTACGATTGATAGAACGAAATACTCGGCGCGTGAGTTAACTCGCACCTGTTCGTTTTTTGCAAGAAAAAATATAATTATTTAAAATTTATTACAGTCAATGGATAGAAATGACTTTTTTTCAATTTATTTTTATGACTTCCATTATTTTTAGCAGCGCCAAAAAGATGTTTGTTTTATTGTAAGTTTCACTTTTTGTATACAAAGTCTCCTGTATGTCAAGTTTAAAAAACGGTTCTATGCGAGATCTAGAAATAATTGAAAAGATGAAACAATCAGACAAAAAGGCCGGGCTGACACCAGCGGAATTAGCCAAGCATAGGTCCGATAGGACAATGCCTAATGAACGAAAGATCTTTCAAAAAGAAAAAAAAATTGTACACATTATTAGCAAAAAAAAAAAAAGCAGATTGCAGTTACTCAAGGAAATCGTCAGTAGTAAAAGATATTGTCTGTCGATAAGCCAACTTACAAAATTTTAGGTCTCAGTTCCGATTCTCTTCAAAAAGCATGGGTTTGTAGATCGGATTAAAAATAGCATTTTTATTTCATCAATATTTTGGCCTGGTGTCCTGTAATAGATTTAAATTAATAAAACTATTATGTCTTAAAATCTGTTTTCATTGACGAAGCTTTTATTTTGTCGCCTTTAGACAGAAATGTTATTCATACATAAATAACAATAATATTAATTTAAAACGAATGCGATGTTTATTAATGAACATGAAGTTTAAATGCGCCTGAACATAATAATATATTTTGAGTCAATATACTATTAATACGGGGATTTTTACATGAACTTTCCTTTCGTGAATCTAAACAATATACCAAAAGTCCCCACCGATACATGTGCCGCGGGATTAAAGGTCACAATAAATGTTTTTTTCGAAAATCTCGTTAACGTTAACTTTTATGAAAAATCGTGGTTAGTATTACTTTTTTCCTTAAGACTAACGATTTTGGATAAAATTTGATTTAAAGAGTTGTAACGTTTATGTTTCTTGTCCGTTCGATTCGTTTGATGCCGTAATACGTACGTATTCGTCGAATACAATGCGAATGCGGATGCGTGAACTGGAACGGTTCATTAAGCGATTGAATTAATGCGAGGTGAGAGAACTAGCATCATTCCGTATGCGTTGTAAGTAATACGAATTGGTAATTTTAGTTTCACGAAAAAAAAGTAATAGTATAGTTTTGTAGGCAATTTTCTAAACTCCAAATTTGATAACCACTATTTTTTTGATAAAAGTCACCGTTAACAAGATTTTCACAAAAATTTTTTTTTGTGACCTTTGATCCGTGAACATTTTTAACGGCACATTTATCGGTGGGGACTTTTGGAATAATGTTTAGAATCATGAAAGAAAAGTTCATGCAAAATTCAGCTTTCCCCTAATTTTTCCTAAGTTTGACTTATTTTTTGTCTTTATTCCCTGGACTATATGTTATCATTTATAATATTAAAATGTATCTAAATATCCAATATTAAAGAAGATAAAAAAACAGGGAAAAAAATTTTACAAAAATTTGCTGCTCTCGAAAATTTTCCGCCCTAAGCAATTGCTGCTTTATTGTCTTTTAGTTAATCCGTCCTTAGCTTGGATTAACATAATTTAAATACATACCTATATAAAAATCATAATATGCTTCATTTGAAAAGATAATTTATTAACAAACTAGAAAGATTAAGTACCAAGAAGTTTCAATGGGCAAATGAAAAAAAAAACGTTATCTCAAAACCACTAATCAAAGTATAGAATCAATATGGTTGGAAAATAAATTTGAGCCTATATAAACCTACCCAAATGGAAAGTTTTTTTTTCAAATCTATGCAAATGAAACGTACTTATGTACCTGTAATAAAATAGAAAAATACGCTCCCTCAGTTGGAAAAGGTAGAATTCAAACAATACCTCATATTGCTGCCAATAACCATTTTTCACAATTTAACATATCTAATTATTGTTATCTTGCATTTTATTAATTATAAGCCTTTGTCACGACTTTGTTTGCGTAAATGTTGAATTTTATAAGAACGGTATCATAACTCAAGCGTTGAAAAATGAAATTTATCCTATACTTTAAGTTTTGATATCGATTGATAGTGCACCAAGTTTCATCCAAATCGGTTCAGTCTTTTTTGAGTGATTCTAGATTCTTCTACGAACAGACAGACAGTTAATGATTAATTATAGAAACACGTTTACGTTGTGCCGCCAATAAAAAAATACAGAATTGATATAAAACGTATTTAAAATCACAGATTTAAATTATTGTTTTGAATTTTTCTTGCAACTTTGTAGTTTGTATTTTTCATTTTATGCCTAGCCGTTCAATTTGTTTGATAAAAAGAGATAGATAAAGTTTGAAGGTTAAAAAGACATATTTTGTTTCAATATAATATCAATGCAATGTATTATTTAGCTTCCTGTGTTATTGGATTTGGAATTGGTCTTCATTAAAAAGTTTAGCTCGGTAAAATCGAGACTAACCTGCGAGATTTGTAAGGGAGGATGGAGGGTTGTAACGAACATACGGTTTTGCAACTAGGGATTGAGGTATGCATGTTATACAGGCAGATATCCACTCCGTTAAAAAAACTTTAATAAAAACTCGTCATTTTCTGATCGGATTCCAAACCGAAATACTTACAGTTTATTGCATAGAAAAATTACTTTCATATAATAACAGAACTGTATTGAGTATATAATATTTGTTTCCATGTTTCCAGAAAATATAATTAGTAAGATTCATATCCAGTTTCAAAAAAACATTTAAATTATTCAGATGATATAGGATCATAAATAAAATGCCAATATGCAAATATTTGACTGCAACGTTTCATTATATAAAATTCAAGGCTTAGATGAGAATGACAAATGTTAAGCTAATTTTTAGAGCCTGAAGCAGTTGTGAATATACAACGAAACGTTGCAATCAAATATTTGCTGATTAGCATTTTACTTATGATCCTATATCCTCTGATTAATTCAATTTTACAAAAAATGAAAAAAACGAAGAAAACATAGTAATCTGATGAGGTCCTGTTTTCATTCAATCGATACACATTTTGTTCCGTTTGTGGTTTATTCAAATTAATAAACTGATTTCATAACAGCACATTCGGAACTGATTTCAGTAATAAATCCGTTTGTTGGAAGAGATAATTCTAATCACAACTTACAAAAACGGGGTCAAAACACTGCCGACAATATCGTGTATTTGATAATACAGGCATTGTGGCTTTATTATGTTAAATTAAATTTTTAAAACAAAATAATACCAGTGGGAGTATATGCCCAAGTAATTCAAGAATTACAAGGCGCGAAATTTTACGTCATATACCCCGGTGTTTTGTATGAAAATCGGTGTATATATTTAACGGCACTTGGAGAATAATATAGTGTAACTTAATTTACTTATTCTAAGAAAAAAATAACAGTTGAAAATAATGAAACACAGAAAGGAAAATATAATTTTAATAATTTCATGGTTCTCTATGTGATATGTTATTGTGTCATGCAAAAATTAAACCTAACTAACATCTTCAGAACAAAAGAACAACAGATTTATTTTAAAAATATTTCTGAAATCATGAGTTTAGAAAAAAAAATTCATAACTTTCTTGTAAAAACAGATAGAAAAATAAACCGTTATGAAAAGTACCCAATTATTATATAAAGACAACTTTATAACATATATGTGCCGACTTTAGCTCAAATAATTTTTTACAAAACTTTCTTTAAAATAGAATAATAAAACATTATAAAAAGTACACCATTATTATATAAAAAACAACGATGGCATGAATCTCTTTTGCGCATGCGCCGATTTTTCCCAAAAATTATACAAAACTCTTGTAAAAATAGATCGAATAATAAACTGTTATGAAAAGTATACCATTGTTATATACAAACAACTTTATAACTTATACCTCTTCTGCGCATGCGCCGACTTTCCCTCACAAAACATTTTACAAAACTTTCTTGTAAAGTAGAATAATAAAACATTATAAAAAGTACACCATTATTATATAAAAAACAACTATGGCTTGTATCTCTTTTGCGCATGCGCCGATTTTTCCTAAAAATTATACAAAACTCTTGTAAAAATAAATCGAATAAAAAACTGTTATGAAAAGTATACCGTTGTTATATACAAACAACTTTATAACTTATACCTCTTCTGCGCATGCGCCGACTTTCCCTCAAAAAACATTTTACAAAACTTTCTTGTAAAGTAGAATAATAAAACATTATAAAAAGTACACCATTATTATATAAAAAAATTGGTTGTCTGTAAAGTCGGTTTACGGACGATAGTTTTACGTGATAACGTATTCCGCTCGAATATCATATTTAATAATACATAACTGCGCTCTCGCTTGCACGCTCAGGGTCAGGCGGAACGTTACACTTTTTCGTGCGTGCAGCTGGTGTTTCATCAATTTATAAGACGTTATCACGTCAAAAACTTAGTCCACCATCTTTAGAAGTCCGCCATATTGGATTTAGAGTGACGTCACTTTATTTTTCGAGTTATTCTCAGCAAGCCCTTTCATTTGATACCCATATTGTAGGAAAGCATAATAAAATTAGTCCGCCATCTTTAGAAGTCCGCCATATTGGATTTAGAGTGACGTCACTTTATGTTTCGAGTTATTCTCAGCAAGCCCTTTCATTTGATACCCATATTGTAGGAAATCATAATAAAATTATTCCGCCATCTTTAGAAGTCCGCCATATTGGATTTAGAGTGAGGGTAACTTTATTTTTCGAGTTATTCTCAGCAAGCCCTTTCATTTGATACCCATATTGTAGGAAAGCATAAAAAACTTAGTCCGCCATCTTTAGAAGTCCGCCATATTGGTTTTAGACTGACGTCACTTTATTTTTCGAGTTATTCTGAGCAAGCCCTTTCATTTGATACCCATATTGTAGGAAAGCATAATAACATTAGTCCGCCATCTTTAGAAGTCCGCCATATTGGATTTAGAGTGACGTAACTTTATTTTTCGAGTTATTCTCAGTAAGCCCTTTCATTTGATACCCATATTGTAGGAAAGCATAATAACATTAGTCCGCCATCTTTAGAAGTCCGCCATATTGGATTTAGAGTGACGTCACTTTATTTTTCGAGTTACTCTCAGCAAGCCCTTTCATTTGATACCCATATTGTAGGAAAGCATAATAAAATTAGTCCGCCATCTTTAGAAGTCCGCCATATTGGATTTAGAGTGACGTCATTTTATTTTCCGAGTTATTCTCAGCAAGCCTTTTCATTTGATACCCATATTGTAGGAAAGCATAAAAAACTTAGTCCGCCATCTTTAGAAGTCCGCCATATTGGTTTTAGACTGACGTCACTTTATTTTTCGAGTTATTCTGAGCAAGCCCTTTCATTTGATACCCATATTGTAGGAAAGCATTATAACATTAGTCCGCCATCTTTAGAAGTCCGCCATATTGGATTTAGAGTGACGTAACTTTATTTTTCGAGTTATTCTCAGCAAGCCCTTTCATTTGATACCCATATTGTAGGAAAGCATAATAACATTAGTCCGCTATCTTTAGAAGTCCGCCATATTGGATTTAGAGTGACGTCACTTTATTTTTCGAGTTACTCTCAGCAAGCCCTTTCATTTGATACCCATATTGTAGGAAAGCATAATAAAATTAGTCCGCCATCTTTAGAAGTCCGCCATATTGGATTTAGAGTGACGTCACCGATTTTCCCCAAAAAATTTACAAAAATTTCTAGTAAAAATAGAGTAAAAACCGTCTTAAAAACTATTTTATTATTATAAAAAACAACATTATAAGAGATATATTCTTTTACGCATGCGCCGATGTTCCCCAAAAACAATAGGCCACTTCATATTTGCATATCAAACATCCTGCCAAAATTTGGTTTCAATCCGCTCATCCTTGGTGTCGGAATGATAAGAAATGTCAAAAGTGACGTTTGCATCTGTCAAAGTATTAAGTTCTAATAATTAGTTATTCAAATTGTTAACTTAGAAGGCTTTGCATTTCACAAATATTTCAAATGGCATCCGTTTTTGAACAAATGCTATCTTTTAGTTTTATTATTGTCATAAATAAAATTATCGACCAATTTTATTTTAAGACAGAACATACGCAATAATTATATTACCATGTTATACCGTGCAACAGAGAGAGATAACCGAAAGACGTTTGCTATCGGGTATATCAGATTGAATTTATTTCTATATAAATGTGTATAAAAAAACTGATTGGCTTTGCATTTCACAAATATTTCAAATGGCATCCGTTTTTGAACAAATGCTATCTTTTAGTTTTATTAATGTCATAAATAAAATTATCGACCAATTTTATTTTAAGACAGAACATACGCAATAATTATATTACCATGTTATACCGTGCAACAGAGAGAGATAACCGAAAGACGTTTGCTATCGGGTATATCAGATTGAATTTATTTCTATATAAATGTGTATAAAAAAACTGATTGGGCGAATTCTGTTGTACGAAATTTATGTAAAATTTTCTCCTCTTTCGTTTAAGACAGGTTTCGAACCGATCTGATTTAAATTGAGCGAGTTATAAGCAAAAAACTTCGTTTTTTCTAAATTGCTCCCCTCTGGAGCAAAAATTCAAAAATCGGGCGACGTTAGGATCTAAGTTACCCGGAGACAAATCGAACAAAAAAAAGTTTTTTGAAATCGGTTAAGTCGTTTGGGCTGTACGCTGGATACAAAATTCGGGATCACAGATTCACAGATTCACAGACAAAGCGAGTACATATAGGCGCTTTAGCTTACGCTATTCGCGCCTAAAAATGTACCCCTAATATAGTATTTTTTTTCTTAATTGCAATATTATAGTCAATTCAACATCTACACCAAATAGAATACACCTTTTGTATGTAAATCCGTATAAGCAAACTAGTGTTTTCATAAACAGTTCGGTCCTGTCGAAAAATTAAAATTTTGGCAACACATTTGAATCTTTACTAAAGGTTTACATTTCAATTTTGATACGATTCTGAGATTTTTTCGGTGTTTTTGGGCCCAAAAACTGTTTTTAATCCCTTAAAACCACTCTTAAAATGACCCGAGCCCATTAAATAGACTTGTGTGTACCAAATTTAATATAATAAAATAAAAAACTTGTTTTTAATGATTGATAAAATTTTACTGGATACAAAGCTAAACATTTTAAAACAAAACATTTTTTAATAAAAAAATAACATTTGAAATTATATAACATGAGAAGTTCCCAATTGCTACCGCTTGCCATTATCGAGATAAAAATAGTTGACATTAGATTCTTTTACAGGCATCGATAAATATTATCTGTATGTCAGATATAACATAAAAAGACAAATGGACAATTAATAATAACTCGTAATGAATAAGAAAAAAATTAGTACCTATTGTATATTAAAGATTAATTCGTATTGTGAAAAATAACTCTAATAATTTAGAGTGATGATGATGATCCTGTTTTAATGTTTAACCAGTGGGAGTATATACCCAAGTAATTCAAGAATTACAAGGCGCGAAATTTTACGTCATATACCCCGGTGTTTTGCTTGAAAATCGGTGTATATATTTAACGACACTTGGAGAATAATATAGTATAACTTAATTTACTTATTCTAAGTAAAAATAACAGTTGAAAATAATGAAACACAGAAAGGAAAATATAATTTTAATAAATTCATGGTTCTCTATGTAATATGTTATTGTGTCATGCAAAAATTAAACATAACTAACATCTTCAGAACAAAAGAATAACAGATTTGTTTTCAAAATATTTCTGAAATTATGAGTTTAGAAAAAAAAATTCATAACTTTCTTGTAAAAACAGATAGAAAAATAAACCGTTATGAAAAGTACCCAATTATTATATAAAAACAACTTTATAACATATATGTGCCGACTTTAGCTCAAAGAATTTTTTACAAAACTTTCTTTAAAATAGAATAATAAAACATTATAAAAAGTACACCATTATTATATAAAAAACAACGATGGCACGTATCTCTTTTGCGCATGCGCCGATTTTTCCCAAAAATTATACAAAACTCTTGTAAAAATAGATCGAATAATAAACTGTTATGAGAAGTATACCATTGTTATATACAAACAACTTTATAACTTATACCTCTTCTGCGCATGCGCCGACTTTCCCTCAAAAACATTTTACAAAACTTTCTTGTAAAGTAGAATAATAAAACATTATAAAAAGTACACCATTATTATATAAAAAACAACTATGGCTTGTATCTCTTTTGCGCATGCGCCGATTTTTCCCAAAAATTATACAAAACTCTTGTAAAAATAAATCGAATAATAAACTGTTATGAAAAGTATACCGTTGTTATTAACAAACAACTTTATAACTTATACCTCTTCTGCGCATGCGCCGACTTTCCCTCAAAAAACATTTTAGAAAACTTTCTTGTAAAGTAGAATAATAAAACATTATAAAAATTACACCATTATTATATAAAAAAATTGGTTGTCTGTAAAGTCGGTTTACGGACGATAGTTTTACGTGATAACGTATTCCGCTCGAATATCATATTTAATAATACATTACTGCGCTCTCGCTTACACGCACAGGGTCAGGCGGAACGTTATGGAACGTTACACTTTTTCGTGCGTGCAGCTGGTGTTTCATCAATTTATAAGACGTATCACGTCAAAAACTTAGTCACCATCTTTAGAAGTCCGCCATATTGGATTTAGAGTGACGTCACTTTATTTTTCGAGTTATTCTCAGCAAGCCCTTTCATTTGATACCCATATTGTAAGAAAGCATAGTAAAATTAGTCCGCCATCTTTAGAACTCCGCCATATTGGATTTAGAGTGACGTCACTTTATGTTTCGAGTTATTTTCAGCAAGCCCTTTCATTTGATACCCATATTGTAGGAAAGCATAATAAAATTAGTCCGCCATCTTTAGAAGTCCGCCATATTGGATTTAGAGTAATGTCACTTTATTTTTCGAGTTATTCTCAGCAAGCCCTTTCATTTGATACCCATATTGTAGGAAAGCATAATAAAATTAGTCCGCCATCTTTAGAAGTCCGCCATATTGGATTTAGAGTAATGTCACTTTATTTTTCGAGTTATTCTCAGCAAGCCCTTTCATTTGATACCCATATTGTAGGAAAACATAATAAAATTAGTCCGCCATCTTTAGAAGTCCGCCATATTGGATGTAGAGTGACGTCACTATATTTTTCGAGTTATTCTCAGCAAGCCCTTTCATTTGATACCCATATTGTAGGAAAGTATAATAAAATTAGTTCGCCATTTTTAGAAGTCCGCCATATTGGATTTAGAGTGACGTCACTTTATTTTTCGAGTTATTCTCAGCAAGCCCTTTCATTTGATACCCATATTGTTGGAAAGCATAATAAAATTAGTCCGCCATCTTTAGAAGTCCGCCATATTGGATTTAGAGTAATGTCACTTTATTTTTCGAGTTATTCTCAGCAAGCCCTTTCATTTGATACCCATATTGTAGGAAAACATAATAAAATTAGTCCGCCATCTTTAGAAGTCCGCCATATTGGATTTAGAGTAATGTCACTTTATTTTTCGAGTTATTCTCAGCAAGCCCTTTCATTTGATACCCATATTGTAGGAAAACATAATAAAATTAGTCCGCCATCTTTAGAAGTCCGCCATATTGGATGTAGAGTGACGTCACTTTATTTTTCGAGTTATTCTCAGCAAGCCCTTTCATTTGATACCCATATTGTAGGAAAACATAATAAAATTAGTCCGCCATCTTTAGAAGTCCGCCATATTGGATTTAGAGTGACGTCACTTTATTTTTCGAGTTATTCTCAGCAAGCCCTTTCATTTGATACCCATATTGTAGGAAAACATAATAAAATTAGTCCGCCATCTTTAGAAGTCCGCCATATTGGATGTAGAGTGACGTCACTTTATTTTTTGAGTTATTCTCAGAAAGCCCTTTCATTTGATACCCATATTGTAGGAAAGCATAATAAAATTAGTCCGGCATCTTTAGAAGTCCGCCATATTGGATTTAGCGTAATGTCACTTTATTTTTCGAGTTATTCTCAGCAAGCCCTTTCATTTGATACCCATATTGTAGGAAAGCATAATAAAATTAGTCCGCCATCTTTAGAAGTCCGCCATATTGGATTTAGAGTGACGTAACTTTATGTTTCGAGTTATTCTCAGCAAGCCCTTTCATTTGATACCCATATTGTAGGAAAGCATAATAAAATTAGTCCGCTATCTTTAGAAGTCCGCCATATTGGATTTAGAGTGACGTCACTTTATGTTTCGAGTTACTCTCAGCAAGCCCTTTCATTTGATACCCATATTGTAGGAAAGCATAATAAAATTAGTCCGCCATCTTTAGAAGTCCGCCATATTGGATTTAGAGTTATGTCACTTTATTTTTCGAGTTATTCTCAGCAAGCCCTTTCATTTGATACCCATATTGTAGGAAAACATAATAAAATTAGTCCGCCATCTTTAGAAGTCCGCCATATTGGATGTAGAGTGACGTCACTTTATTTTTCGAGTTATTCTCAGCAAGCCCTTTCATTTGATACCCATATTGTAGGAAAGCATAATAAAATTAGTCCGCCATCTTTAGAAGTCCGCCATATTGGATTTAGAGTGACGTCACTTTATTTTTGGAGTTATTTTCAGCAAGCCCTTTCATTTGATACCCATATTGTTGGAAAGCATAATAAAATTAGTCCGCCATCTTTAGAAGTCCGCCATATTGGATTTAGAGTAATGTCACTTTATTTTTCGAGTTATTCTCAGCAAGCCCTTTCATTTGATACCCATATTGTAGGAAAACATAATAAAATTAGTCCGCCATCTTTAGAAGTCCGCCATATTGGATTTAGAGTAATGTCACTTTATTTTTCGAGTTATTCTCAGCAAGCCCTTTCATTTGATACCCATATTGTAGGAAAGCATAATAAAATTAGTCCGCCATCTTTAGAAGTCCGCCATATTGGATTTAGAGTGACGTCACTTTATGTTTCGAGTTACTTTCAGCAAGCCCTTTCATTTGATACCCATATTGTAGTAAAGCATAATAAAATTAGTCCGCCATCTTTAGAAGTCCGCCATATTGGATTTAGAGTAATGTCACTTTATTTTTCGAGTTATTCTCAGCAAGCCTTTTCATTTGATACCCATGTTGTAGGAAAACATAATTAAATTTGTCCGCCATCTTTAGAAGTCCGCCATATTGGATTTAGAGTGACGTCACTTTATTTTTCGAGATATTCTCAGCAAGCCCTTTCATTTGATACCCATATTGTAGGAAAGCATAATAAAATTAGTCCGCCATCTTTAGAAGTCCGCCATATTGGATTTAGAGTGACGTCACTTTATGTTTCGAGTTACTTACAGCAAGCCCTTTCATTTGATACCCATATTGTAGTAAAGCATAATAAAATTAGTCCGCCATCTTTAGAAGTCCGCCATATTGGATTTAGAGTAATGTCACTTTATTTTTCGAGTTATTCTCAGCAAGCCCTTTCATTTGATACCCATGTTGTAGGAAAACATAATTAAATTAGTCCGCCATCTTTAGAAGTCCGCCATATTGGATGTAGAGTCACGTCACTTTATTTTTCGAGTTATTCTCAGCAAGCCCTTTTATTTGATACCCATATTGTAGGAAAGCATAATAAAATTAGTCCGCCATCTTTAGAAGTCCGCCATATTGGATGTAGAGTGACGTCACTTTATTTTTCGAGTTATTCTCAGCAAGCCCTTTCATTTGATACCCATATTGTAGGAAAGCATAATAAAATTAGTCCGCCATCTTTAGAAGTCCGCCATATTGGATTTAGAGTGACGTCACTTTATTTTTCGAGTTATTCTCAGCAAGCCCTTTCATTTGATACCCATATTGTAGGAAAGCATAATAAAATTAGTCCGCCATCTTTAGAAGTCCGCCATATTGGATTTAGAGTGACGTCACTTTATGTTTCGAGTTACTTTCAGCAAGCCCTTTCATTTGATACCCATATTGTAGTAAAGCATAATAAAATTAGTCCGCCATCTTTAGAAGTCCGCCATATTGGATTTAGAGTAATGTCACTTTATTTTTCGAGTTATTCTCAGCAAGCCCTTTCATTTGATACCCATGTTGTAGGAAAACATAATTAAATTAGTCCGCCATCTTTAGAAGTCCGCCATATTTGATGTAGAGTCACGTCACTTTATTTTTCGAGTTATTCTCAGCAAGCCCTTTTATTTGATACCCATATTGTAGGAAAGCATAATAAAATTAGTCCGCCATCTTTAGAAGTCCGCCATATTGGATGTAGAGTGACGTCACTTTATTTTTCGAGTTATTCTCAGCAAGCCCTTTCATTTGATACCCATATTGTAGGAAAGCATAATAAAATTAGTCCGCCATCTTTAGAAGTCCGCCATATTGGATTTAGAGTGACGTCACTTTATTTTTCGAGTTATTCTCAGCAAGCCCTTTCATTTGATACCCATATTGTAGGAAAGCATAATAAAATTAGTCCGCCATCTTTAGAAGTCCGCCATATTGGATTTAGAGTGACGTCACTTTATTTTTCGAGTTATTTTCAGCAAGCCCTTTCATTTGATACCCATATTGTTGGAAAGCATAATAAAATTAGTCCGCCATCTTTAGAAGTCCGCCATATTGGATTTAGAGTAATGTCACTTTATTTTTCGAGTTATTCTCAGCAAGCCCTTTCATTTGATACCCATATTGTAGGAAAACATAATAAAATTAGTCCGCCATCTTTAGAAGTCCGCCATATTGGATGTAGAGTGACGTCACTTTATTTTTCGAGTTATTCTCAGCAAGCCCTTTCATTTGATACCCATATTGTAGGAAAACATAATAAAATTAGTCCGCCATCTTTAGAAGTCCGCCATATTGGATTTATAGTGACGTCACCGATTTTCCCCAAAAAATTTACAAAAACTTCTAGTAAAAATAGATAGAGTAAAAACCGTTTTAAAAACTATATTATTATTATATAAAACAACATTATAAGAGATATATTCTTTTACGCATGCGCCGATGTTCCCCAAAAACAATAGGCCACTTCGTATTTGCATATCAAACATCCTCCCAAAATTTGGTTTCAATCCGCTCTTCCTTGATGTCGGAATGATAAGAAATGTCAAAAGTGACGTTTGCATCAGCTGTCAAAGTATTAAGTTCTAATAATTAGTTATTCAAATTGTTAACTTAGAAGGCGTTGCTTTTCATAAATATTTCAAATGGCATCCGTTTTTGAACAAATGCTATCTCCTTTGTTTTATTATTGTCATAAATAAAATTATCGACCAATTTTATTTTAAGACAGAACATACGCAATAATTAAATTACCATGTTATACCGTGCAACAGAGAGAGATAACCGAAAGATGTTTGCTATCGGTTATATCAGATTGAATTTATTTCTATATAAATGTGTATAAGAAAAGTGATTGGGCGAATTCTGTTGTACGAAATTTATGTAAAATTTTCTCCTCTTTCGTTTAAGACAGGTTTCGAACCGATCTGATTTAAATTGAGCGAGTTATAAGCGAAAAACTTCGTTTTTTCTAAATTGCTCCCCTCTGGAGCAAAAATTCAAAAATCGGGCGACGTTAGGATTTAAGTTAGCCGGAGACAAATCGAACAAAAAAAAGTTTTTTAAAATCGGTTAAGTCGTTTGGGCTGTACGCTGGATACAAAAAGCGTGACTCACAGATTCACAGATTCACAGATTCACAGATTCACAGATTCACAGATTCACAGATTCACAGATTCACAGACAAAGCGAGTACATATAGGCGCTTTAGCTTACGCTATTCGCGCCTAAAAAGGAAGAATCCTGGTGGCATAGGATCGATGAACAAAGCAAATACTGAAGGTTTTTATTGCATTTTATTGTCTGACGTTTCGACAATCTTTATGCCATCTTCGGAGAATCTAGAAGATTCATATATGAAAAGTTTTAAATTATTGTTGTTACAGTTGTTATTGTTAAAGTTATAGTTCTTAAAGTTGTTATTGTTAAAATTAAAGTTAAAAATTGGATGTAAAATAAATAAACTTACCAATGCTGTCTGTTTTCTCAGTATCGTTGTTATGTATAAAATTATGTATAAAATTCGTATCTTTTTTTTATTTTTATAATTGTAAGAGAATTTACGTAAGGTTAACTCATTTTATCTCGATATTGACGAGCGGCAGAAAGTGGAAAATTCTCATGTCGTATAATTTCAAATGTCATTATCTCCGAACTAGGCAACAGAATAAAAAAGAATTGACACATCCAAATGGAGATTGAGAATGCCTTTCAAATGAGGTGTAACAATCCCACCATTCCATTTTGAAAATTTAGGGTTGTGAGTGTCGTACTGTTTTTGAAACGGAGCGTTAGGTTGAGATCAGAAGCTACGGTATGTGGTACGTATATGTTACTCGTTAAGTGGCATCATGACGACGCTTCTACAGGAACGACAGAAGCGCGCAACGGGGGAGGACGGTTGTTTGATGGGGTCGGTTTTTGCAGAGTTTGCACTCAGTTTCTCTTGCAAGCGGATTGCGCTTCACTGACTAATGCGAGCCCCTCGGCCAATCTGTATGACGAATAATTGGTCAATAATGTTTCCAGCTCGCTAACTGGACACAGACCTGAATACTTTCGATAAATCATTTTTACCATAGTGTGTATTTATTCAATTGATGTCAGGAAAAATATACATTATTTGTTAATTTTTTTATCGTCGAAATAAAGTACTTATAGAATAATTATGTGTTTTCCATTCTTTACCTCAGTAACCATAATTTATGATAATATGGTTACTATTGCTCCCTTGAAGTGTCAGTAACAACGAACAACATTTTTTTTCACAAAGAACACATGTAATAATTAACTAAAGTAATTACAATTTGAATTGGCTACCTTGTTATAAACATAAAAGAATTAAACATAATATCCTAATAAAAAGTTGGTGATAATAGGGAATATATATGCATGGAACTTATATTTAGTTCAAATATTATTTTTTGTAATCCTTATTCCAATTGATTAAACTCTAAATAGTTTTTTCTTTTTAAATTTTTGCTGAATAAAAAATATTAATTAAACAAAAATGCAATAATTACGCGCGAAATATAAAATATCGAAACGCATGTGACGTCAAAAAACACGAAAACATATGATTGCCATAGAATAAATGACATAGAAATTCTGTGCAAAAATGGCGTTTGAATAATCAAAATAGCGTACCCAAAAAGAATATTTATTTTTTAATTCAATAAGTATGTTTTAATGAATGATTTCATGTGTTTGATAACTTTCAATATGAAAATAACTGATTTTCAATATTTTCAAAAATTGTGCATATACCTATCTTATTATTGATAAAGTCTGCAAGTATAATAAAATTAGCGCATATGGGTCTTTAGGCGTGCTTTTCTGTTTATTTTTTTTTTAAATTTTCTCAAAATTTAAATAAGTTTTTACACATCCCCTATAAAACAGCTGCTTGTTATGTCTTTATATAGTAAAACGACCTATTTCGCAAAAGTGCGTAAAGTAGAAAAAACGTTTCTATACTACCATTTTCATAATAAAAGTATGAAAATTGGACGCAATCTACAAGAAATAAAACTTTGTCGAAATTGAACTGTCAAAAATTTTGAAAATGATGTGAAAATCAGCTATTTTAGTACATGCAAAAAATAATATATACAGGTGTCCCACGACATGAATGCCATAGCCTGGGATTGTGTTGCTGGGGTGATTTCAAGTAAAAAATGCCTAATGAACATATACCCGGAACGCTATCCTAACTGCGCTAGAAGCATTTGAAATCGGGTTTGGCCGATAACACAGAGTGATCCATTTTAATCTTACCAGGCAGATACTTGAAAACAGTGAGGTTGAAAAAAAAAGTTTCCAACAAAAGTTATACGGTTGTTAGGGGGACATCATTCGGGGGCACAATCATCCCTCTTACCTCTAACCCTCCTCGGGGGGTGGGGGTAAGTCGAATTTTTAACTTCCCGCTTTAAAAAAAAAAAAAAAAATTTTTTTTCAAAAATCGGAAAGTTATTGGTTTCACCCCGATTTTCGAAAATCGAGTTTTCGCCAGATCTCGACGTTTTGAGGTCCTAGGAAGCTATTGAAACTATTTTGGCTATGATGTCCGTAGGGCTGTATGTATGTGTGTGTGTGTGTGTGTGTATGTATGTGCGTGTGTATGTATGTATGTAAACCTTTTATATCTTTTGAACGGAGTGTCAGACTGAAACACGGTTTGCGGCATCTGACGTGATCTTGGTGAACTTCGACTTCCTGAAAATTTGAAACGATTCGGCCCAAAAAATTTTGAAAAATCTTAAAAAAAAAAGTTTCAAAAATTTTTAAAAATTTGTTTTTGTAAAATATTTTCTAAACTACTAAACCGATTAATTCCAAAATCTAATCAGCTCTTCTCTTTAACAAACTGCGTCGATTTTCGCAAACCGCATCAAAATCGGTTCATTTGTTCACGAGATACCGTGAACGAAAAAATCGTAAAAAAGTGTTTTTTTAAAACGATTCTTAAAATTGTTATCAGATCGATTTTTTTGTAATAAAGTACTTTCTTAGGCTAAAAAAACTGCGTCGATCGCCGCAAACCAGATCAAAATTGGTTCATTTGTTCATGAGATAACGTGAACGAAAAATTAAGAAAAAAGTAATTTTTTATAATTACTCGTAAAATTCTTATCAAATCGATTTTTTTGTAATAATTTACTTTCTTAGGTTAAAAAAACTGCGTCTATCGCCGCAAATCGCATCAAAATCAGCTCATTTGTTCACGAGATATCGTGAACGAAAAATTGTAAAAAAGTGTTTTTTTTAAATTGCTCGTAAAATTCCTATGAGATCGATTTTTCTGTAATAAATTACTTTT
Source organism: Xanthostigma xanthostigma (assembly GCA_963575645.1). Classification (NCBI taxonomy): domain Eukaryota; kingdom Metazoa; phylum Arthropoda; class Insecta; order Raphidioptera; family Raphidiidae; genus Xanthostigma; species Xanthostigma xanthostigma. The sequence goes on along the minus strand of OY754469.1, from coordinate 29,978,157 downwards.
TTAGGATAAAAAATTGCGTCGACTGCCGCAAATCGCATCAAAATTGGTTCATTTGTTCATGAGATATCGTGAACGAAAATTTCGTAACAAAATGTTTTTTTTTTGAGCTCGAAGAGCTAAAAAATAAACTTCTTGCTATATTTTATATATTTTTGAGCGTTTTGAACTCGAAAATAGCGGGAAGTTACAGGGATGGCCTGTAGGGTCAAACTTCTTTTCAAATTTTTTAGATAGCAACCCCCATTTTTAATGACATGTTTTGATTGAGTTGGCAAAAAAATACAACTTTCGTTGGAAACTTTTTTCGAAAATGCAAATCTGTCAAGTTACCGAGCTGTCAAAATCAAATTTTTCAAAGTTCAATGGGAAGGTTGGTAATTGAGAAACTTGAAACAATTAAATAAAGCCAGGTGGACGATTTAGATCTTCTGAACAGTAGTACCTATATCACCGAAAGGTATTTAAAAATTTTAAATTACAGTCTACAGAATAAGTTACGATTTTATTTATTTGAAATGATTATTACGTTTCAATGGTAGTTTTAAATTAATTATCATATTATAATAATGACTTATTTTCAGTAAACAATTTTTACTAATTTACTCATAAAAATATTAAAATAATAAAGCAGACTTTCAAACAATTTAAATTGCAATTCATCTCTCCCTTTTGCGGAACGAAGTATATCTAGATGTTAAATAATTTCACAAAGCAAAAATGGAAATGAAGGATCAGGGAAAAAATTTAGGCATTATTGTTATCTGATTTTAAGCAAGTGAATATTAATTGTGACCACAAAATCCTAAACTATTTATTTCTTCTCGACCATGCAATGTACTACCATCTGAGATTTAATTCATCTCCTGATACTGCTAACGTTGCTAGAGAATCGTGCGTCGATGAAGATCATGAAGATATTATGACATGTTTAAATCCTCTAAAATTGGTATGCTTTCTCCCAACTTATAAAAAATTATCTCAAAAAAGAAAATAATTATCATTTGATTGCATTGAGAAAGCCATCTCTCAAAGTAAATTTAATTCAATATTTAAAAAAAATTAACCACCTACAAAAAAAAAAATTCCTACAAGGAGGAAAACATATAATTTTTGAACTCAATATTTTATTATTTTTCTTTCTCTAGTGGCTTTTTTTGAAGGAGGTTAAATCTTTTTATAAAAAGTTTTTTAATAGTACTTTCAAATGATAATATTTTTGTTTAAAAAGAAATAGAGAAGGAGAGAGAGAGAGAGAGAGTGTGTCTGTATAATGACAATTAAATACTTAAAAGTCTTTGAAATTGAGTCCGTCGATTTTAACGCTTTACCAAACCTATTACGCTATGAATTAATGTTGAGTGTCTCTCTAAGCACAATCACAAGCTCATTATTTAAAGTAGCCACAAATCCTATCAGAGTCTAGGGAATGTGCAAAGATCAAGAGCTTTGTACTGAACGGATTTATATCAACTTCATTCTAAACTTTATTTGCTAAAATCCGTTTAAAGTTTATTCGTAACTTATATAAATTTTATAAAACTTTTATTATACAGATAGAAATTATGAAAGTATAGGTATATTTTCTTTGATTTATAAAATTCTAAGATATTTTTTGCAATGAATTTGTTATTTTTCATAAAAAATCACTTTATTTATTTCGACTTTGACATAAAAGATTTTTTTTATTAATTTCTTTTCATAAGTTGTTTTTATGCTCGGATTATGATATGACTTTCAACTTTAAAACAAGATTTAAGTAATATCTCACATGTTTTCAACTAAATGGCGATATCCATTCAGATGAAAATAATTGACATTCTTCAGAAACTCAGGAGTCAGGATAGGTATGTATTTAAGAAATTATGGATTAAAAAATTCAAAAATATGTATAACTTATTTTAATTAAAAATTTTATTTAAAAAAATTCGTAATAAATACAAATAGAAATATGAAAAACATGTTTTTTATGTTATTATTTTTTATCAGCAGTAGCCATCTTTACATTCGTTTCTGAAACACATAAAAAAAACAAATTTATAAATAATTTTATGGGCAATTAATTTCTAATTGAGCAAAAAATTAATGCCTATGCAACTGTTTCAGGGAAATTTTGTTATTCAATAAATAAAATTATCGACCAATTTTTCAGATAATATATTAACAAAAAAATATATAATTAATACATTAACGTTTCGATCCGGATTTGGACCTTCTTCAGAACTGATCTAAAAAATATAAAAAAATAATTAATATTTAATTTCCAATATTAATTATTTTTTAGATTTTTAGATCAGTTCTGAAGAAGATCCAAATCCGGATCGAAACGTTAATGTATTAATTATATATTTTTTTGTTAATATATTGTTTGAAAAATTGGCCGATAATTTTATTTATTGAAGAGTTCTAATCAGACGTTAATCAAAGATTTGAAGTTTTGTATCTAAAAACGGAAAAATTAACATTTTAAAAATTATCTTTTCTTATAGTAATTGCAACTTTAATAATTTTCTAGTGTGTAAGATCTTAATTTTCGTTCTTCACATAGATTATCGTGAAAATTTTAATAATAAGCTGAGTATTTTCCGTAACAGAAAATGCGTAGAATACATAGTTTTAAAAATAGGCTCAAAACGTATATAATTATATTAGTACAGCTAGGATGTCGAGTTGACGATTGAAAGTTTTCATTTTAAAATAAGATTTATTTTAAAATTAGTTTATGATTTTCTTTATTTATATGCTTATTCATATTTTTTAAATAATATCTCATGTCAATTCGACGAAGCTAGTTGTCTTAATAACTATTTTTTTGAATTTTGGAGTTTAAAAATCTAAAATTTAATAATCGGTGGGATTTTTACTAAGCAATAAAATATTTTTTTTTGTAATTAAATTAGATTTTTCATGGAAAATAGCCTTATTCAAACTTTCAATACCTACTGATAGAATAAGAACAATTAACTTACGTAGATTGTGTTGAGCATATTATCTCCTGATTCATCGGACTGGTTAACTTGTCGACGTTGACCTCTGGTAGACATGACGTTCTTGACTACCATTTTGCCATGTTGATGCTGGTGGGCAGATTCATTGGATTCACCAGACTGTTGGAATTAATCATAATATTAATTAAAATCTATTTCTATTTTATATAAAATATAATAACTCTTAAGAGTGGAAAAAAATTATTATTTGTATTGACATTGATAACGAAATAAAATTGTTTTTAAAATTTTAAACATTATCTGTTCTAATATTTGTCGAAATATATATACTGAATATATTTATGCTTAAAAAATTATAACAAAAAATGTGTATCTAATTTCAATCAATTATACATACTTGATTGTGATTTTCGAACTGAGGTGATTTGGTTTCATCAGAAACATCTTCGGATTGAGTTCTACGGCTTAGGGAGATCCTCGCACCGCTGTTAAGAGCCTAAAAAATAAACACGCAATTACATTTTGATTTAAAATGAAATAGTAAAAATAAGAGCTTAATAACTTACAAATGGTAATTCGACATAGTTCATTGCCAACCTCGGACGATCAGACTCGTTATTGACCGCCAATCGAATCGCTGGTTTCATACCTTTATACATAAGCTCAAAGTTTCCATCTAAGTTTGGAATTTCCATGAGTTTTTGTACTTGGTATTTAAGAGGCTGTTTATTTTCAGTGGATTGTTGGGACTGCATCATTCGGCGTTGTTTCATGCTTTCTTCTGATTGACTATCAGTTGACATTGGATTTCTTCTGACTTGTTTTTCTTGCCAAGATTGAGAATATTGGTTTACAGGTTGTCTTCTGAATGACGAAGCTGCTGATTGAGAATTGTACTCGGATGAGTGCATACTGTTTGCTGGCTGATCTTCTTCAGAGTTTACAGCTACGCGTGAATAACCCATTTGACGTTTCATTTGATTTCTTTGAGATGCTGTTCTGTGGTTTTCTTCAGACATATATTGCTGAGAAGTTTGTTGATTTGTTTGATGATTTACTTTTTGATTTTCTTGAGACTGTTGCACACGCATATTTTTCTGACTTTCTTCAGAACTCTCTGAAGTCAATGATTGTTGACGATTCACTGGACGATTTTCTTGGGAACTTTTTTGTTGATTTTCTTGGGAACTTGTTCGTTGATTTTCTTGGGAACTTGTCCGTTGATTTTCTTGGGAACTTGTTCTTTGATTTTCTTCGGAGCTTTCCTTCATTGCTAGTTGTTGACGGCTTGTCTGTTGATTCAGTTGAGCTTGACGCTGGTCATTGAATTTACGTTCGTCTGGATTTTCGTTCATCAACCACTGTTCAAGATTTTCTAGATGACTTATCTGTTGAATTTCTTGAGACGGACGTTGACGATTGGCTCTCTGATTTTCATTAGAATTTTTTTGTACTGACCATTGTTGAGAACCCATTTGGTGTGCCATCTGCTGACTTTCTTGAGACGAACGTTGACGATTGGCTTTTTGATTTTCATTAGAATTTTTTAGTACTGACCATTGTTGAGAGCCACTTTGGTGAGTCATCTCCTGACTTTCTTGAGACGAACTTTGACGATTGGCTTTTTGATTCTCATTAGATTTTTTTTGTACTGGCCATTGTTGAGAACCCATTTGGTGTGCCATCTGCTGACTTTCTTGAGAAGGACGTTGACGACTGCTTTGGTTTTCTTCAGAACTTTCCATTGCTGATGACTGTTGATGTCTCATTTGATGGGGTTCCGCAGATGACTGTTGACGATTGAATGATTGATTTTCTACAGCTGATGATTGTTGACGATTCAATGATTGCATCTCTTCAGTATTTTGAGAATGTTGGCGAGATTGTTGATTGTTATTTTCATGTCGTTGACGATCGTTTTGTGAATGTTTTCTTTCACGCCGTTGACTGTTAGTTGATGATCTGTCTTCTTCAGATGATTGACGTTCTTGAGATTGTTGATTGTCCATCGACTGGTTGCTGTTATTGTCTTGAGAATGTTGTTGTTGTTGTTGACTATTTGAAGCAACTGGCGATGTCAGAGCACGCTGTCTTTGATTTTCTTGAGATTGCATTTGCTGTTGATTTTCATCGTGCTGTCTGTGTTGTGACCAGTTGTTGCCACTCATTTGTGGTTGACGTTCTTGACTTTCCCGTGATACATCAGCCGCTTGACTGAGGTTGTCCAATTCATGTGTTTGCGGCGACTGTTTAACTTGTTCCATGATTGCATTTTGGTGTAAAATATTGGTAGCGGCATTTACGTATTCCTGTATAATAACAAAATTGCAATAAAATTCTCGATTGTTCAAGTATGGCAATTTTTGTTTTTAATAAAATTTTATAAAATATACTTACATCATCCTGTGGTTTGAAAATTGCCCTTTTCAATATTTGTAAATCAGGTAAGAAGCTTGAAAGATTCTAAAACAATAAATAATTTAACTTTAGGCTTTATTTTAAAATTAAGTTTTAATTATATTTAATTTATTTTTGATAACTTACAAACACAGATTGGCTTACTGGAGCAGCGTTACATACGAATACCTAAAAAAATAATAAAAGAAACATGAAATATAAACAAACAAAATTACATTATCAGAATGAAGTATTCAAGTCTTCTACGATAGCTTAATGATTTTGCGGAAATATACTGTTTATATTTTGGAAATTAATTTTATAAATCTTTATTATTGTTATGCGTCTATATCGGCAAACAGAGAAAATAAAAAAAATATTATTATTAAATTTGAAAAAATTAAAAAAAGTAGGAAGATTTCTTTTGAATTATTACTTATGGAGTAGGCCGCGTATAAATTAAAGAAACAAATTATTATTTCAGCTATAAATTATTTGAAAATAATATAGGTACTTACGGTTGCCAGAAAAGTAAAACATAAAATCAAACACCTGGCCATCTTGATTGGAGAGTATCTTGCAAACGTTTGTAACTAACAGAGACTGACCGACACACCAAGTAACAGATATGTTTTTATATAAACTTGAATTTGCATGTTATATCAAAATTATGGACTCGGGCGGGAAATGAAAATCAGCAAAACGTGATATACGTATGATAGAAAAGGAGAGAAACGTAGAATTATTGTGTATTGCATCATGCATCCGCGGTTCTAAAAATGTCCCTGTTTTAATATGAACCTTTTCTTTTTTGTTAATAATATAATGCTAAAAGACAATTTAAAAATTCAAGAGGAATTTTAATAAAATTACTTTAATAACTTTTTGTTATTATTAAACATTTCTTAAATTTTATCGACTGAATATTACTTATATTGATGGAGAGGATTGGATCCGCATTTGGAAAGTAGGTAGTATTGGATTTAAATTTCAATGGAGGCAGTTGTGAGTAGGACATAAAGAATACGTTTTTACATCTTCCTTTACGTAAATTATCTTAAAATTATTTTGCAATTACTGAAAGAAACGTTTGAAAACATCAACAATATGACCCATTCAGGATTTCCAATTTCTTGGTGAAAAGTGGAATGAAATGAAAACACATCAATAAATAATATAGTTCTTTTTTGTGGTTGTCCTTAAAAGGTTAGATAGACATTGGAAATTATAGACACTCGACAAGAGAAGTCAGAAGCGTCTTTCTTGAAAAGTTTTACAATTTAATAATCGCTTCCTCGTAGAAGTCTCGTGCTATATTTGGCAGGCTATTATTTATTTTCATACAATACTCTAATATATAACATGCCGTTACCGGTTCTGCTGTCACAAAATTTTGTTTTAAAAAATATTTTTGAAGTGAATACCTCCTTAAAAAAGGGGGTAAACTCGTTTCCCTATGTAACAAAATTTGTCACGAAATTGTACTATTATATTAACCGTATAAAAACAATGATTTCTATATAAGCATTGGTAGTTTAGTGGTAGGATGTGGCAAACCACGCGGTTGACCCAAGTTCGATTACCGGGTGCGCGCAACAATTAAAAAAAAAATTTTTTATTATTGTTAGGTAGGTATATATAAAATTTTCGACTAATTTATGAGAATAATACTTGAGCTAAAAACAATATTTGCAGTAAAGCTGTGAAAATAAAAAAAACATATTTGCAGTAAACCTGCAAAAATTTTGTTGTCTGCATGTGTTTTCTTATTTCTTATTTATTTATTGCAATAAACCTGCGAAAAAATTAAAAATGTTTTACGAGAACGCATTACAGCTGTGAAACTTCTAGTTGCAAATCATCCGATTGCATTTGGACAAGTGGGAAAAATTTGTTACGAGATAGTTTCACGTTCAGATTAACTTGTACAGACGAAATATCTGAACGTGAAACTATCTCGTGACACATTTTTTCCACTTGTCCAAATGCAATCGTATGATTTGCAACTAGAAGTTTAACTTCTGTTTTTGATGTTACTGATTTACAATGAAAATATTGAGGGCACCCCTTATTTATTATTTAACAATATGAAAAATGTCTTTCTTAAGAAAAAAATTGAATATAATTGCTAGAAATTAAACTCAAAACTACCAGCAACCTTGATTCCGCATATTACCGTGTTAAAATGTACATGAATTCGTTTGTTGTTTTATATTCACTGGATAAGAACATTTTAAAATTTCCCAGAACATTATTACCTAGTTGACATTTTTAAATTAGAGCACAGTTCAATTAGGGCTTACTTAAATGTAATAATTGATAAATAATTTTCTTACAAAATATAATGCAATTTATAATGTTAAATGTCAATAATTTATTTAGCTGGTTTTGGTAATTTTATTGAATATCTTTAACTACAATAATAATCAATAATATAATTAGTTAATATACATAGAAATATAGAAAACCATAAATTCTTTTTAATTAAGCTAGTATATTTATTTAAATCCGGAACAATATAATATTAATTCAAACGATTTTTACAACACAAATTGATTCTTTAGAACCAATTAATGATTGAGGGTTACCTCGGTATTAATTTAATTTATTAATTTGTTATGATTTTTTTAGTTTGAATTGAAAATTCAGTTGAAACTTTTATCCAAAATTTTGACAGTCATGTAGAGAATTTCAAGATCTATCAAAAATAATAAAACATATTTTGGTGAATGCTATTTAAGAAAAAAATTGATGACATCATAACTTACTCAAGGTCATAAAAAACAATTGACAAAATCTGTTTGACGTGTTTTAGGATTTTTCCACACAACTATCAGTTTGGCTTTTTTCTGATGATTTCAGACTTTTGGACGCAGAAATTTGGCAAAAATCAAACATTTTGTCATTTTTATATTTACAATATTATTTTTTTATGATTGTGTTAACAACCCATAAAATTGTATGTTTGTGACAGCTTTACTCAAAAAATGAGAGAACCGCCTTTCATTGAAATTTAGCCTGCGAAGATACCACCTTCCTTATTTACATAAATAATTAAATAGTTCAGTCACTTTAAGGTTTCCCCTCTGAATGAAACGAAATAAGCTGAATATATTTTGCTTAAATTTTTGTTTTGGCATTCTTAATGTTGTTTAAAAAGTCTCATAAGGTCACGTGTGAGCGTCCTTAGATATTCAAGGTCAAAAGTTGCAAAAATCAGTTTTTTGGAAATAATATCTCGCTTTCTTTGCTTCAAATCGTTTTTTTTAATTATAAAAATTGTAGAGTATAAAATTCTTACAATTTTTGTCAGGACTAAGTTTTTATATATTGAACCGTTTTTGAGATAGCCATACATGCCACAGCGCAATATCAATCGCGAATCCCAGTCCATATAAATATAAATTATATAATTATAAATATAGATATGATGTATCAAATAGTTAATTAACTAATATTTAATAAATAATTAAGTTAAAAAACCCTACTATGGACTGGGATTTGCGATTGACCTTGCGCTATGTCATGTATGGCTGAGCGCTCCACACTCTTCGCGCTTTATCAAAAACGGTTAAAATTGTTTGAGATGAAATTTGTAGAGAACTTTATACTCTACAACTTTTATAATAAATGCAAATACGATTTGATGCAAAAGAAGCGATATATTTTCAAAAAACTGATTTTCGCAACCTTTGACCTTTTATAATGCTAAATCAAGGTTTATACTTCAGGTACTGTTTTTTTTCTCCGTTTTTTTTACAGCATTATAATTAAAATCAAAACAATCATTTCTGTAATTAATAATTAAACACAACACAAAATCAGTTGGAAAATTTTGTAAATATACACTGAGCAAATGTCAATGTAAAATTGTAAATAAAAATTTATCTATCTATCTATCTAAGGTTTATACAGACATTCAGCTTATTCCGTATCATTCTGAGGTTGTTCCCTTTTTTTAGCTTATTTGACTGCACTAAAACCTTTTCTTATGTTGTAGACAGCTTATTTTTTACCAAATTGTAGTTGAAATATTATGATAGGTACAGTAAAATTGATAGGAAAAGAAATACAAAAACACATTATAAGCAGCATTTTATTAGGTATGTTCCAAGCAGCCAGCAAACGGACACGAAACCGTCACCCGCATGCGCTGTAGCTGAAACGGTTTTAGAACACGTTTTACCTGCGCATAACGGTGACGGTTTCGTGTCCGTTTGCTGGCTGCTTGGAACATACCTAATAAATGTTGGTTATAATTTGTTTAAATCTTTTGTAATAATTTTAATAAATTAACAAAATCATTACATACAATTATTATAAAACTGTTTTATTATAAAATGAAATTTATTAACAAAATAGGAGTTCTTATTTTTCTTAATTGTTAATTACATCGTGAAAATCTTTCCTGAAAATAAAATAAAAATATATTAATAAGAAGTTTTTAATAGAGTAAATAATCTTTCCACTGAATTAAAGAAAAATTCGATAATCAAATATTTTTGTACGTGTAGTTTTTTTTATAACAATCTTATTGTTATTAAGGTTTTTTTGTGTTTATGTAGCGAGATCATTAATAAATATATAACTAGATAACGAGATTTAGGGCAATTCAAGAAAACAAACAAAATTTGCATTACTTATGTAAATAAGATACTGCATTATTTATAATGTAAAACTAATTAAATTATTTCAGTTTAGTTCTCGTTGTCGAGCTAAAATACAATATTGTATTTCGTGCATATAAAAAGTACAAACTTAAGCAAAAAACCTATTAATTTAATTACTATTTAATAAGAATGGTGCAAAGTTCATTCATATTAAATATCATTACCTTTGTTATATCAGAAATTCATTCATGAAGCGAACAAATTCCAAGCGGGAACTATGAAAAGAAAGAATTATCGATGCTACATATAAGCTTTATTTTTAAAACATTAGCTTTTATCCGCGGCGTTATTATGGATTTTGATGTTAACCCTAACTTAATACCTTAATTCAAGCATAACAGAATTAAAAGTACCTCACATCCATATCAATTATTATTGATAGTGTGCCAAACTTCATCAATAATGGTTGGCTTAGTCAATCCGTTTTCAGGTTATGTTGGTAAAAACAGACAGACAGAGAAACAAAAATTATGGAAATGTGTTTTTTCCGTCTAGGTATCATACAAAAAAAAATTCTAGCCAATTGGGCGACAGGATCATTCCAACTTCAAAAATATTAACATTTGATATAGGTAGTATAACAAAGAAATCCAGTGCGAAGACACGGATAATGGCTATCATTAAATATTATAATATTTGCTTTTCGTTGGCATGATTACCTACATATAATATTATGTTCCACGTCATGTAAAAATTAATCAAAGCAGGCATAACTAATTTCTTTCTGAAAGATCTATAAAACAAAAGAACAGCTGATTTTTTTATTTTAAAAATATTTCCGAAACTATAAAGTTACGAAAGAAAATTTTTGATAAAACTTTCTTGAAAAAATAATTATAATAATAAACCGTTATGAAAAGTATACCATTATTATATAAAAAACGACGTTATATCATATATCTCTTTTGCGCATGCTTCTTCATATTTGCACATCAAACATCCTCCAAAACATTTGGTTTTTATTCGTTCATATTTGACCTGTATCGTGTTCACAGACAAACAGACTAACGGACAGACGCACAGAGCTTTTCCAAAAATGTGTTTTTTAGATTTGGGGTATCTCAAAACAAAAAATTATTGTAAAATTTTGAAAAGCGAATATTGACCTAAATTAGTATTATTTTACATTTATGAGTTGAAATGGTAAAAGAAGTCAAAAAACACGTAAGAAAACGATTTTACATGCAGATTATTATTTTATAGTGTTCTCGGATAAGTGAAACGATTGTTGTAAAAGGTTAAAATTCTCGATTTAAACTTTCATTTTTTGGGGTTCAGCACTGCTTGGTAAAAGACTAATTTCAAACATAATTTCAGTTTTGAGAAATCAAGTGTGCCTTGAAAATTAAAAAAAAATATATTTTTCTCTAGAATAATGTGCCATTTATGTTGCAAATATGATAAAAAGTTATTGTAAAAAGTTGTTAAGAATCAAGTTTTGAGCTCCTATATCAAATTTGAAAGTCCTCGATCAACTATGCTTTTTATTTAGCCAAATATATGCTTGAAATCAAAATATAGGCTCGTATCCTAAATCAACTTTTCTAAATACATTTTTGACGTTAATTACCAAAAATCTACTATCTTGGAATAAATAAATGAAAAATCATAGTTGACCGAGCATTTTCAAATTTGGTATAGGAGGCCAAATGTCGATTCTAAACAATTTTTCTCTATAACTTTTTGCCACACTTGCAACATAAAAGGCACTTGAGTTTAGACAAATTAATAATTAATTATTATCTCGATGGACACGATATGTAATAATATATTAGAGAAATTATGTTTGAAATTTATAGTCTTTAGCCAAGCAGGGTTGAACCCCGAAAAATGAAAGTTTAAATCTCGATTTTTTTACCTTTTACTTATCTGAGGATAACCTGTATATATGTTCAGATGATTAAATAAACATTTTAAGAAAATATATAATATGTCTACCTTACTTCTTATATTTCATAGTTTTTCTAGTCTTCTTCACTTTCTGAGGAGCTTTCATCTTCCGTGAGTCTAAAGGCCCCAACCGCTCCAATCAGAAATAGGCAAACGGCACTTAGTCCCACCGTTACAATAGTTTTATAAGAATACATCTTGAGTAACAATGCAATGATTAAGCAACAATGCTAGTTTATTGTCTTTATATATAAAGCGAGTCAATGACAAAATGATAAAAGAATGTGCATGAACTTTTATTTTTTGAACAATTTTTGACCCTTACTTTGCATGTATTTATAGAAATTAATTAATGTAATGTTTTCTTCATATTATGAGTTAATTAAAATATGTAAGTGCATTATAAAACATTATTGAGATAATGTTATTTATAAAACAAAATGTTTATAATATAAATATATTAACACAGTGATTCAAAGCTTTGTGCAGTACCAAACAAATCAAAATAATACAAGTTCTATTTGTATTCATATGTAAGATTTTGAATTTCGAAAATTGAATATCTGAAAAATAAATCATAAATAAGTCAATGAATGCAACAATTTGTTTTTATGGACACTTTTTAAGAGAAAAAGGACTTTGCTTTGTTTACTTTATAAAAATGTTATTAATTGGGAAACTATGAACATTTTTATTAAATCAATGTACCTTTTTGATAGATAATCAAAGTGGACAATAGACTCTTAACAGTTCAGATCATTAGCCTCTAAATGCATCTTTTTGGGTCAGTGTAAGTTTTTTTTTTTTTTTTTGTATTGGTTTTACTTTTTAACATTTGCACTATATAGGTAATTGTAATTCAAAGAACTAAAAAGTTTTGTTACCTATATGTAAAATATAATTAGTTAGAAGAGCGGTCTAGTTTAATTTTTTCTTATATAATTATAAATCAATGCAAACAAATTAATATTTTTATCATTTAAAAAACATTATTAAGTCAGAAGTCAATTTGAAAAGATAAAGAATTTTGTTCTAAATTGACTATTCACAACGTTTTATTATTGAATTCTTCGCGTGCTACATTAAAGCTAAGATGTTTCCATTTGGAAAAATTGTTTTGTTTGTATGTTTAACATTAATTGTATATAATAAAGACGTAGAGTCTGGTTTGATATTGAATACTGCGCGAAATGTGGTTGGAAATGTGAGGGAGGCCTTGAGTCCTGGAAAGAAGGAACCGGTTCCAGAAGTAAAACATAACTGTCATCATGGTTTTCTGCTGAATCATCATCACCATGACTGTGATCATTCAGAGCATGAAGTGACAACTGAAAAGCCAATTCAACAATCGGAAAGACCAGTTCTAGAACCCGAGAAACCAATAACGATTGATAAAGGAACGCAGACTGATCCTGTTAACGAACCTGAAAAACCTGTGAAACATGACCAGTCAATCGACGACCCGACTTCAAAAAGTCATTCGGAGGCTCAGAAAATGCCAGGTAATTATTTTCATTTTAATTGTTAGGGTTATATGGGCCAAGTGATATTATTTAATATTCACATATTCGTAATTGGTGTGTTAGTCATATGGTGCCGGTCGAATGGAGGAACCTACAGATTGGAGCAACATTTCTCGAAGTTTCATAGCTTCCTGAATAGTTTAGTACCATTTTTCAGTATATATACGATGTCACGATAACGCTGGACTAACTTAATCGATTTAGACGAAATTTGGTCCATATGTTGAAGTTCACCACCGTACGAAGCCTATTTAAATGAGACATACCTGTTGTTGGACCTAAAATTATCGAAAAATTCTTAGATTCAAAATTGAAATATTATTTAAAATTCTAGTAAATGTTGCCAAAACTAAAAAAAAATCAAGCCCGAGTTGATTAATTGATAATATTATCTAAATAAAAAAGAAATTAAAAATGTGCTATGAGAACGCATCACATAAGTGAAACTTCTAGTTGCAAATCATACGATTGCATTTGGACAAGTGGAAAAAATATGTTACGAGATAGTTTCACTTCAGATATTTCGTCTATACAAGTTAATCTGAACGTGAAACTATTTCGTAACACATTTTTTCCACTTGTTCAAATACAATCGGATGATTTGCAACTAGAAGTTTCACACCTGTAATGCGTTCTCGAAACACATTTTTAATTTTTTGCAGGTTTAGCGCAAATATTGTTTTTTTTATATATAACAGGTAATACCTACTTAAAAATAAAAAAAAAAAATTAAAAAAAACAAATTGTTGTGTGCACCTGCCAGTAATCGAACCCATGCCAGTCATCACTGAGCTACCAATGCTTACATAGAATCACTGTTTATATAGGGTTACTAATAGTACAATATCGTGACAAATTCTGTTACATAGGGAAACGTTTACCCCCGAAGTTCACATAACAATGTCAAAATGCCTGTATTAGCAAACACGCAATATTGTTATATTTGTTACTGCGACCCGCGTAGATATTTATTATTATTTTTCAATTTTTTATAACAGTACAGGCGCCAAGCAGTTGATCGGACAATACAATTAAATATAGATAACAATATTTTACATTAAATTATTATAGATAAAAATTCCCAGTTTATGATTTAATCAATGCTAAAGGTAGGCCCACAATAATGATCTCAAGTTAGAGATAGCTTGGAGAATTAGGTGAGTTCTTTGACTGTGAATTCACAAAAAATGTGCGTTATTGCAATGATAAAACAAACTTTCTTCTATACTATTATATTTTTTTTGCATTTTTTGTAAGCTTTTTAAATGTTTTTTTTTTATTCATAATAGTGTATTTCTTGTTTTCAAATTTTGTGTTTCTTTTAACGGTCTGGCGTCGAATACCATTAGGGTAGATCTGCTTGGGGAAATTTGGTATTTATAATTGGGAATTCCATCGATTTTTTTCAGATTAAAACATGGAACAACACTTTATAGTAGGCTCATGAGTCAATATTAGGCTGTTTGAAACCAATGTTTCTATATACAAACATGCATCCTTTCATAGGCCCTTTAAAGCTAGATTCTTCAAAATTTATTTTCTTTGTATTGGGAGTACCGTTTTAGGTACGACCTTCCATGGAACTAGGTTGTCACTTTTGAAAACTATAATACTATGAGAAAAATAACAAACTGAAGAAAATTAAAAATCAATCCATTTTTTATATGTTAAAAAATTAAAAATTCAATAATTGAATTTACTAAATAATATCTGGGTCTTCAATTTGTTATTTTTAAATTCCAATTACAGCGACTAGTTTATTTAGTCATTATTACGAAAAAGGAAGTATTTATTGATTCCAATGTAATATTGATGCAGTAGCAGAAAAAATAGTTTAATCTATAATTAGACTTATAAATAACAGCTGACATGGCTGCATAATTAATATTGTTAACGTTGATTTAACAAAAATACTCGTCACAATTGTATCCGCTATAAACATTGTTTGATTTTTGATAAATTATTTAAAAATAAATAATTACACAATATGCAAAGATAATTTAAAAAAAAAATCTATTAGTCCAAGAGACGGCTGAAAAATTAGAGATGATAGTTAAGACCATAATTAAGAAAGATTGCTACGGTTACCTCCGAAAATCCTGTCGAAACAATGTTTTTTTAATTTGTTTATCAGTTAATAGACCAGTGAAGTTAGCTTTTGACTAGGACAAAATTAATAACAGAAAACGAATGATGAGGAAGGGAAGAAACTGCCGTCAGAAATACAGAAATCAAAAATTCAAATGCGTAAAAGGCCGGAGGGCTGTGCAGGGTGCATTTTAGGGGTCAAACGCGGTTTTTCGTTATTTCCGGCGAAAGTTGACCTCCAATCGAAAAATGTTGTATGGCAATGTTGTAGGTATTAGAAGGATCTACAACTTTTATGAACATAAGTAACCTTAAAGATTCAAAGAAATATTGAAAAAACCGTGTTTTTCGTTTTTAATTTTTTTCTCCTGCAAAAATGATTTTTTTTTCATGAAATTTTCAGGAGACTTACCTTTGTATGTCCTAAATAAGCTATAATTTTTAGGAGAAAAAAATTAAAAACGAAAAACACGGTTTTTTCAATATTTCTTTGAATCTTTAAGGTTATGTGAAAAAGTTATATTCATAAAAGTTGGAGACCCTTTTAATACCTACAACATTGCCATACAACATTTTTCGATCGGAGGTCAACTTTCGCCGGAAATAACGAAAAACCGCGTTTGACTCCTAAAATGCACCCCCACAGCCCTCCGGCTTTTTACGCATTTGAATTTTTGATTTCTGTATTTCTGACGGCAGTTTCTTTCCTTCCTCATCATTCGTTTTCTGTTATTAATTTTGTCCTTGTAAAAAGCTAACTTCACTGGTCAATTAACTGATAAACAAATTAAAAAAACATTGTTTGGGCAGGATTTTCGCAGGCAACCTTAGCAATCTTTCTTAATTATGGTCTTAACTATCATCTCTAATTTTTTCGTTCGTCCACCTCATGACGACACATTTTCTGTAGCCGTCTCTTGGACTATATAGGTATAATAGTTATTCTCAGTGATTTGCTATGTAGAAATCGCTGAGCCTAAGAGCAGTAGAAATGAATAAGATCGGATTTTTGGAATTGTTATCCCTAAAAGAGTGAAAATAAAATAGATAAAATAGGTATGTCTTCGATGAATTTCATATATATGGATAAGGATAAGGAGCGAATATAGATTTTTCAGAACCTAGTGCTTATTGAAGTTCAACAGGACCCTATTTTTTGATGAGAAATCTTTAAATTGGGGTTTAAAATTTATTTTTTAAAATATCAAAATCAGATTTGAAACTTGGTGACCTGACTAAACAAATATACTGTAAATTCATCCAAAAAATGTCAAAATTCGCCCATAAAATTGTCAAAAATTACCAAAAAAAAATTCAAAATTTACCTAAAAATAGTAACAGTTTACTCAAAAAATTGTTAAAATTCACCCATGTTGATTATAATCATTATTAGTGAAAGTCTGTGGTAAGTCGTGTGATCGCTTACTAGGGAAAGGATGGGGGGGGGGGTCTCTGAATATAAAAATCTTCAAGCAACGACAATAGATTGGAAAGTCATATACATAAACGCAAAAACTACGAAACATTTTAGCAAACGCGTGAAGAATTTTAGTTTTCATATGTTTTTGTACCTCCAAAAGAAGACTATGTATAGATGTCGTATCAGATATCCCAAAACTCTTGTGAAAATTCTTCATGGCAAATTCACCAAACGAAATCTTCACGTGTGGAGAGCTCTGAACATACACCACAGGTCTTCCGCCGCACCTGTTAGTGACTATTGTTTACTATTATTAAAATTTTATGACACTTGGGGATCAAGGGCTTAAGCCCTATTAGTCCCTAATGTAGATCCGCCCCTGCTGACAGGGGAAAACGGGAGTTGAAATTTTCATGTAGAGCACGCGTATTTTGAAAATCGCTTAAAAAATAAGTATCTGCGTTACGTGACACCAGTTCTCACCGACCCTCCCCCCACGTAACCGCACATAACATGAGAGTATACTAATACTATTACAGTGCGACGTCTATAATCCGAACCTTCATTACACCGGATTCTTCAATAATCCGGCCAAGCATTTCAATTGCATTGTGTACTTTATAATCCGGATTTGATAGTACTCGGTAATCCGAATCTACGTTTTTAGACATCTTTGTCATCGATCGTGAGGTATTCCCATAAGTTTTTAAATCATGAAATTTTCAAAAGTCTGTCTATTATTCAATTTTCAATATTTTCGAATAATCCTAGTTCATCTTACTGCCCCAGGCTTACAGATTAAAATGTCGTTTAATTTTTTTATATGAGATAAGCCAATCAGTCGGAATAACGGAGACCGTCAACAACCTTTCTTTCAAGATGGGTGCCTTCGGAGCGGTACCCCCATATACTTTTATTCTATACTGAGCATAGGAATAAATGGTTAAAATGAAAAGATTGCATTTGTTAAAAAACGGATGTCATTTCAAATATTAGTTAGTTTTTTGACATTAATATTTCTTCTCAGTTAACGATTTGAATAACTAATCATTAGAACATACTTTGACAGCTATGCAAACGTCATTTTTGATATTTTTTACCATTCCGACACCACGGATAAGCGGATTGAAACCAAATTTTGGAAGGATGATTAATAGGCAAATATGAAGCTTATTACTTTTAGGTAATATCGGCGCAAGCGCAAAAGAGATATATTCTATAATGTTGTTTTTATATAATAATAATTTCATTTATAAAAACGTACTGTTTGAATTTGTTAAAACTTTAATATTTTTAGTTTTGGCCAGCCGCAATTAAAGGTTACTCTTCACTGCTCTCTAGTAAGGAATTTAAATGTATGTATTTGGATTATTTGAAATAAAAATAGTGCCTAGAAAGGAGGCAGCAGGTAAATGAGTACTTAATTCTCTTCCAGTTTTGTAGTCGCGCACTTAGTGACTGTCTACAGTGATATGTAACTTATTTGATTGGGTTTTAAAAATATTTTTTTTGCGTCACATAGACGTTTATTGTTCTCTTTGGGGGCGCTATAAATCAAATTTTGAAAATGTTGAATCTAGGTTAGAAAACGGCATTCTGAATATTAGATGGTTTTATACGTCAGATATAGTGAAAACACTTTTTATTATTTGTAAACAGTGTTTTGAGGTGCGCCACTGCGCCTAGACGTATTCGCTCGGTACATGACGTTTTGGTACGGCCGTTTTTGTCCCGGCGTTTTGGTCCCGGTCGTTTTGGTACCGGCTGTTTTGGTCCTTATTATTTAGATTATGACAAATAAAATTACCAACCAATTTTTCAGACAATATATTGACAAAAATTAAATAATATAATTCAAACAATTAACGTTTCGATCCGGATTTGGATCTTCTTCGGAATTGAGCTAAAATATAAAAAAATAGTTGGCAAAACCAAAAGTGCACATCCCGCAAGTTTTCCACTGTATGATAAAAAAATAACAATTAAAAAATATTTTTAATAAATTTAAAAAGATTTAAAAATTTAAAGAAATAAATAATTAAAAATTGAAAAAATATTTTTTTTAAGTTTGCAAAAATAAAAAAAATTAAGAACTATACATAATATAATATATAATTAATATCAAGTGGAATAAAATAAAACAAAATAAAAAGAAAAAAAAAAGAAAAAAATCAATGATATCGTAAGGAATCGAACCCAGGACCTTGCCCTTGGGGATCCAACGGCATAACCATTACGCCACGGCTGCCTAATACGTGTAGTCGTGTTATCACGGTATACAAGTGTAGCACTTGTTTTATGGATTACACTATATTTACACAGCAATTATTATATTGTTTTTAAACTATTAGCTGTCAAAAATAATAAAAAATAAAACTGTTTATAAAAATTAAACTACTGAACACATTTTAGTGAATTTAAATAGGGTTCTGGTCTGATAGTAAACAAAGTGAATAAAATATAACCCAAGGCAATCCGACCAAAATTGCGATCTGTAGAGTCGTGACGTACGTACATACGTACATACGTACATACGTACATACGTACATACGTACATACGTACAGACCAACCGACAACTGCTGTTTGTAATTTTCAATTACAATTTTAATAGTATTTATGAACTCGAATTGATTTAAAAATGGTTCTGTTTTATAGATTAGAATCTCCTCTTTTCAAAAAGCTTCAATTTGAATGGATTTCGTGTGAAATTAATTTAGATATAACTTCTTATATGAACGAAAGTCAGCTCTGACGCACAAAGCGATAATAAAGCACATACCGCTAGTTTAGCGGTATGTGCAATAAATTAGTAATTACTTTATACAGGGTGAGTCAGACCACCCGTATCAGTCGTTTTTTTCGAAAACGGTTAGTCGTAGAGAGTTGTGTCAAAAATCTGTATTATAAAAGCCCTAATGAAGAATCGAATGGTGATATTTTTCCCCCCCGGAAAGGTCGGCTTCCCTGTTAGTTTGCTCCGGAATGTTCAGAACTCCGGAATGTTAAATGGCACGATAGGTCGAAAGTGGTATTGTTGAAAAGATCTTTAAAAAATAAGCAAGTTTTGTAGGACATTTTTTTTTGTTACTGCCACCCCTGTTAAGTAATATTCGTTTGAAATTATTAAATTAACATGTCAGAATAACAAACTTAATTTTAAAAGTCGGCATTTAAAATCTAGTTACCTAATTAAACTATGTCACAGTAAGTTTTCAATAATTGAAATTGTTTTTTTTTGTCGGAAAATACTTCCAGGTACTCATAACATATCTAGAAGAGCTCCGCAGTGTTTAGAAGTAAATTGAAGACAGTTTGAACATTTGTGACATTGTTTAATTAGGTAACTAGATTTTAAATGCCGACTTTTAAAATTAAGTTCGTTATTCTGACATGTTAATTTAATAATTTCAAACGAATATTACTTAACAGGGGTGGCAGTAACAAAAAAAAATGTCCTACAAAACTTGCTTATTTTTTAAAGATCTTTTCAACAATACCACTTTCGACCTATCGTGCCATTTAACATTCCGGAGCAAACTAACAGGGAAGCCGACCTTTCCGGGGGGAAAAAATATCACCATTCGATTCTTCATTAGGGCTTTTATAATACAGATTTTTGACACAACTCTCTACGACTAACCGTTTTCGAAAAAAACGACTGATACGGGTGGTCTGACTCACCCTGTATAATAAAATGTATGAGTGTATTTTTTTAATATGAAAATATTAATGAAAAAATAATAACTAATTACTATTTAATTTTTTATTTGAACGATTTTTGGTCAATAAAGTGACGTCACTCTAAATCCAATATGGCGGGTTTCTAAAGATGGCGAACTAAGTTTTTTATGCTTTCCTACAATATGGATATTAAATGAAAGGGCTTGCTGAGAATACGAATGCGAGTTAAACTAAAAAGTAAAAAATAAATTAAAAGTAAAAAAAACTTTTTTAAAAACAAGCTTATTTAAATGCGCTAAAAAGAATAAAATAAAATTTACTATCAACTTATAATGACATTACACAATTTATATGATATAAAAGCTTGTAGCGACTAGCGAGATTTACCTGTGTAGATAAACATGTAAATTAAATAACTTGATCTGATTTTGATTTTTAAAATTTTCAAACTGAGTAAATACGAGTACTTAAATTGCGCGACAGGCTTCTATATTATATAAATAAATTGTGTAATGTCGTTATAAGTTGATAGTAAAAGCTTTAAAGAAAAAGTTTATTTTATTCTCTTTAGCGCATTTAAATAAACGCTTGTTTTTAAAAAAGTTTTATTACTTTTAACTTATTATATTTTTATTTTTTAGCTCAATTCCGAAGAAGATCCAAATCCGGATCGAAACGTTAATTGTTTGAATTATATTATTTAATTTTTGTCAATATATTGTCTGAAAAATTGGTCGGGAATTTTATTTGTCATAATCTAATAACAGGAATCAAAACGACCAGAACCAAAACGGCGGGACCAAAACGGCCGTACCAAAAAGTCTTATTTCGGTATCTGTTATCTTTAGTTTGAGACAAAATAATGTCTGGCGAATGTACACAGTGAACGTCTGTTATTCGCTTTTTTGTCTTACGCACAAGCAACGCCCAGTATTTTTCAAGTTTTAAAAAATTATTTATAAAAACAGAGCTAAGATGTGCTGCGCTTGAAGACGTCACAACATTATATTTCAACACTTTGTAATTGGGGTTATCTGTGTACAATACGGTATTGTGACGTCAAACTCACCAATGTTGAACCGGGTGCGTTTCATAATCACGTAACTTAATGTGACTTGTTATCTTAACTTGATATACTACATAATATTATATACTAGCTTCTACCCGCGATTTCGTTTGCGTGAAATCAGTGTGTACAATTGATATAATTGACTAAAAAATTCATAAATTCAAGCAAGACTCATTTAAGACGGCCCTATAAACAATGTTTTTTGTTTCACCATCTTTTGCAAAAACATAAAGATTTTGTGGATTCGATAGACAAAATATGTTTTTTCTAAATGAATCCCAGCTACCTTAAATGTTTGCTCCTGGACTTTGTTTATAGTTATTTCGAAATCAGTTTTAATGGAAATTGAAAAAGCTAGTCCGTTAGTATAATTGGTATTCGTGGTATTAAAACACTGTCTGCTTTAGATTTGTCACTAATTATAATAGCCCTAACAATATTTCGATCCAGATGAGAAACTTGTAGACGTGTACCATTACACAATTTGAGCGCATCAAAATTTTCGCATTAAAAGGACCCACTTCTAACCTTAATTTCTGGGAGGGAATTTAATCCCATTAGGGGTTTATATTAAAAAAAAAACGTTATGCCCTTCCCCAGGGTTTAAACTAACACCATATTAAACATCATAATCGGTCAGCGAAGAAATTGTAACACAGACAGACAGACAGAGATTTTATAATATTAGTATGCATTGCTATTTTTTAATTTTGATTTTATTAATGTTGATGTGTATAACAGACAAACATTTCATGTTTTATATTTTTTATGAACTGATTGGTGAAATAATGTTTCAGAAGAAAATATAGACGTCAGAACTGGGAGCATTTCAAACGATACAGAGAAAGCAACAGTGGGTCCTGACGATGGAAGGCATATTATTGGAGCTCCTGACACGTGCGGTCCCGGAATGGCATTGGATCGCAATGGAAGATGCAGAAAAATTACTTGAATATTCAACTAAAAAGTACAGAAAAAAATATAACAATAAGTGTAGTTTCTCGAAAGCAACCGAATAAAAAACTACATTTTTATAAAAGGTTTTTTTATACATAACCAGTTGCCCGGTATGGTTCCGTCCATGAAGATTTAATTTTGTTATGTAAAAACTATACCTTTAAATAAGTTCTTATTGCGGGTGTTCCTCACTTCGTTTTTTTTTCTTTTGTTTTTACGGATTTGCAATTTTTACCCCTTGATTTGGGGACACTATCTATAAGTATTCCAAATTTCTACTCTTATAGTTGTTCTAGATGTTGATTTTCTTGTCCTGATAAACAGACCGTCATGTTTATTGCAATTAAAATCTTTGATTAACGTCTGAGTAGAACTCTTCAGATAAATAAAATTGTCGACCAATTTTTCTCAGACCATATAGGTATTGACAAAAATCTTTCGTGCATTCTGAAGAAATGTGATTTGTCTGAGAAAAATTGGTCGACAATTTTATTAATTTATTGCAATTAGTTTAATATTTTATATAGGTACATTTTATTTATGTTTCGCACTACCTCCTATAAAATAGCGATATTATGGATATAAAATTTCGGATCTGGATACTGATACGGATATAGGAATAATATCATAATGGTTACGGATATAAAATAATTTCGGATTATTCATTAGTTTCGGATAGTATTGGATTCAAATTCAAACACTTCGCGTTATGAATATAATGAGTGCAATATTTGCTTCGATCCAATCGTGTAATTATGAAAGGCTCACTACCAAACCGGGAAGGAAATAAAAAATAAAAATATTTTAAATGTTCCGATTTGGTGTAGAACGCCCCAAACATATACATTATTAACACATAATATGTATCATTTACACTTTGCTTCTATCCGAAATGATTCGAAACTTTTATATCGGATTCGGTTACAGTTACGGATAGAATTTTATATTGGATGACCGATAGTTTCGGTTACAGTTACGGAGCACCCTACTATAAAATAGATGCTTTTCATGACGCTGTAATGAAATACAAAACGTTGTACCGCTATACCAATCTTAATATATAAAAAGTACGTGTCACATCTTTGTCCGCGATGGACTCCTAAACTACTGAACCGATTTTAAATTTGATTTGCACACCGTGTGCAATTCGACCCAGCTTGAAAGATAGGATAGCTTACATTTCAATTTATAGTCGCAATATTATTTTATTGCAAATTATTATTTGTCTATTCCTTGACAGTCAGTAGATGAATAAGGGGGTTTCTGGGCCACTTGAAAAATAGTCTTTGTCCGCGATGGACTCCTAAACTACTGAACCGATTTTAAATTTGATTTGCACACCGTGTGCAATTCGACCCAGCTTGAAAGATAGGATAGCTTACATTTCAATTTATAGTCGCAATATTATTTTATTGCAAATTATTTGTCTATTCCTTGACAGTCAGTAGATGAATAAGGGGGTTTCTGGGCCACTTAAAAAATAGTTTGAAAACAGCTATTTTTACCCCCTCCACTTTTATAGATTTGTGTACAATTTCTCGAATTTTAAAGTTAGACATATCAAGTTTGGACTCAAATTAATCGGGGATCTGAGAAGAGTTCAACGATGGTATTCAAGTAGGGGGTGGCAGCAACCCTTAACATTTCCACCTCTTTCGAATTTTAAAGTACATCAGTTTTTTTGGACTTAAATGAAGCAGGAAGCATGGTGTTCACCGGTGGTGGTTTATCCCCACTCCAGCTGAGTGTAATTTGACACCTGAGGAGTGAGCTCAAACCGGCGTATTATACTACTACAGTCATAATACAACCAAATAAGATGGCAATACCTGTTGACTGGATTGAGTGAATATTCAATAGATGGCGCAACGAACTTAACAACAATATATCTAGATCGAGGATGTAAAAAAACTGAATATCGTTTAAAACTGCTCGGCACGACGGCGCAGCCGGAGTGCTCGAAATGGAGCAAGTGTTTTAAAGACCAGTTATCCACGAATACTTTACGCTAGTGCTCGACATACACACATATACGCCCATGTATATTTTAAAATAGCTAGCAATTAATAAAATAGATAGATAGATAGATAGATGTTCCAATTAAATTGTTTTATTATTTCACTTTATACGTAGCGAAGCACGTACAGGGCCGCTAGTACCTACTATAATAAAAAAAAAAAAAAATAAATTTATGTCTGTGTCCATTGAAGTTGGACCTATCTACCATTTGATGTAAAGTTTGCTCAAAAGTGAACTGTCAAAAATTTTGAAAATATACTAAAAATAAAGTGAAAACTACTTCAATAAATTAATACATTAACGTTTCGATCCGGATTTGGACCTTATTCAGAACTGATCTAAAAATATAAAAAATAATTAATAATTTTCTAATTAGCTTTTTGTAAAATCCCCTCAAATTTTTTAATTAATATCAAAATATTGAAAAAATAATATTATTTTTTCAATATTTTGACGCCTTTCAGTCATTTTCTGCCATTTAGTAGAAGAATTTTGAATTTTGCCGTATTTTTTAAAGTGCCCCAGCGTCGTATCGCAACGCGCTAGACCCCTACTGCACTAAGCGGATTTGTAGAGGGGGGCTCAGACTATACGAAAGAGAGCATTTCTGCCAACAAGTGCTCTTTGACCTTTTCTGTCACCGTCTCTTTAACTGTTAGGGGAGTTATAAAAATAGTTTTTTTTTCGGAAACTGCTTGAGTTACGCAATTTGACTAGATGATTCTTTGTTAAAATCGAAGATATCTGTGTTCAATAAATTATCCAAATCTAATCCCTAGTGGATGAAAATGGGAGTGAAAACATTCATAAAGGATACCTACGCTTATTTCTGAAAAAAAAATAATCCGCGAGACTGGGAAAAAATACTGTTCTTAAAAAATAAAGAAAAATATGTACCTACGTGTTCAAGGGTCTTTTAAACAAACTACCCGAAGGATAAGTTTTTTTATAAAATATATCACCTATACCACACGTGCGAATCCGCGGGCAACCGTTAGTATTTTATATCTCGACCAGAATGATATTATCACTCCTGTGATTGTTAAAACTTGCTAGCGTTTGTTGTAAACACAGTGTTAAGTATGCGTGAAAATATAATTAAATTATTATATTATTACATTTCAAAGCTTTAGTTTTTAATATTAAAAAAATCTCCTAGTGGAAATAGTTAGGAAGCTGACGCACAAAAAAACCATAACGCCCCAACCTTCTGCCGCTTGGTACATAAGCTGTTTAAGTAATTTAGAGCATTTTTTCTTCTATGAGGTAAGAGTACGATAACTTGCTATGCAAAATATCCATTGTTTTATATAACATATAACAGCGTTATTGGTCGTTTTAAGTGCGGAAAATTAATTTTTATAAATTAATTTAAAAAAATTAAATATGGTATAGTAAATTGATTTGGAGTATATTATTTAC
Source organism: Xanthostigma xanthostigma (assembly GCA_963575645.1). Classification (NCBI taxonomy): domain Eukaryota; kingdom Metazoa; phylum Arthropoda; class Insecta; order Raphidioptera; family Raphidiidae; genus Xanthostigma; species Xanthostigma xanthostigma. The sequence continues at coordinate 29,952,075 of OY754469.1, read as the reverse complement.
TATAGCGATCGCTATCTTGTCTCATATAGTGATAAGAAAAGAGAAAGTTATATATACCTGTATCTAGGATAAACAAAGATAGAAATATCAATTGGTTGGAATGAAATTCAATTGAACGTTCAGGGCAGAGTCGCATTTGGAAATTTTAATTTATAAAACGTATTTTAAATTTAAAACTCACATTTTCATGAAGATTGAAAACTATCGCTTTTTTTGATAAAGGGGTATGCGAATTGTCTTGCAGTGAAACGGGAAGGGGCAAATGTGGAATTTTTAAAAAAACAATTCCGGGGTGAACGATAAACGGGTATCCGAATTGTAATTCTGGGGTGAACGATAAAGGGGTATGCGAATTGTCTCGCAGTAAAACGGAAAGGGGCAAATGTGGAGTTTTTAAAAAAACAATTCCGGGGTGAACGATAAACGGGTATGCGAATTGTAATTCTGGGGTGAACGATAAAGGGGTATGCGAATTGTCTCGCAGTGAAACGGGAAGGGGCAAATGTTGAGTTTTTAAAAAAACAATTCCGAAGTGAACGATAAACGGGTATGCGAATCTAAATACGACCCTGCTTCCATAACACAATCGAAAGCTGCATACAAAGTGAGATAGTTATATAATAATTCTACACCAGTTGCTATGACGTGTATTTGTGATTTTTGATTGGTTAGATTCAAAAAATGACAGTGAAAGACGAAAAGTAGTTCCATTTTTTTCACGTATTTTTGAGGAAATTTGTGAATAATCCGCAAAGTTTTTTTTTAACGTCAAATTTTAGCGTTTTCTATGACTTAAAAAAAAAATTTCAAAATTTGGGTGCATAGTGTTATCGAACTGGACCCCTTCTATGATATATAGGCAGAATCTGAACTCACTTTAAGATAGGGGGGATAAAAAATTTCAAAGGGGGTAAAAATGGTTAAAATTTAAAAACATTTCCGCCGCTTAGTTTTCAGATTCTGTTAGAGCCAAATGACCGGGAAATACCAGCGGCAGAAAACATAATTTACTTAAATGGTAGAAGGTTGGGACGACATGGCTTTTTTGCGCGTCAGCTTCCTAACTAAAATAGATGTGTATGACCTGAGTTATCGAGGATCCGTAATCTACAATAGTGAGGTTTTGTTTATTAAAAAAGTTGTTGAAAAGTCGTTTATCCTATCAATATTGACAGTATATATTAGTGATGTAACGAGTGTTAATTTTTAGACATTCGCGAATGCGAATATCCAGTTTTCAAATCTGGCGACATTTGTCTAAGGCTAAAATTTGGCAGCTGATTGGCCGCCCAAATCGAAAGCACAGATTTATAGTGGTTCTGGATACTGGATTGATTATTACCACTAAGTCTAAAGCTTTTTTAAGTACCTGCTAGTAAAGTAAAGGCTGATAAAAGATATATTAGCGAAAAAACATATTATTTTTAAAAAAAGAAGTGAAAAAATGGATATTTTTTGTATTTTTGCTTTAAAATTTATGCTGATCATTTCATAATTTTAATATTATGAATGCAAGCTAAATTTCCAAACATTAAACACATAAAATTCTAGGATTTTCCACAAATTTATTATTAAACGATAAGGCTATAATTAATTAATTATTTATTTCTTTTATTTATAAATACGCATTTAAAAATGCGTAATATCTGTCCACCATTTCATTGTGTAAGTCTGATTTTCACTTTTGTGAACAATGATATAGACATAGGCGCCGACCCCAATAAAAATTAAAGCATCTTCAAAAATATTCTGATAAACTTTTTCAATGTCATTAAATTGTCAGGAAAATGTAGTTTTGATAAAAATTGGTGTATATTTTAGAACCTTTAAAGGAGCCAATCATATTCGACATAGCTCTTTTGAGATCTAAGTTTTTTCGTTTACTTCTTAAATCCAACTGATCTAAAACTTGTCCAGGAAATAAGTTATCGACTTGTAAAAAACCGCATAGAAATCCGTTTAGCAGTTCTCGAGATTAGCGTACAGTCAGACAGACACTTACAGATGACTTTATTTTAGTGGCCCGGTTCGGCTTCGCTCGAATTTGTAGATTACCACCGTTGTTTCGTCGACTTCCGTTGCAAAATTGATATTCACGAAAAGCGCTTAACATCAAAATGGGTATAGTTACTTATCCTTAAAAGATAGACATATGCCATCGATGTTTTTTCTGTAGACCTATAAAAGAGGAACAATGCCATTATACTATTATAATTATTATTATAATTATTATTATACATTATAATATTTTTGTTAATATTTTTGTTTGCCATTATACTTGTTTTGTTATATCTCCCAGTCGGCTTGATTTTTTCCGACATCTTTAAGAATCATTGTCATATTTCAACCAATTTACACAAAACATTATTACTTTTCTCTTATATCAACTCCGTCCATTGGTGAAAACCGTATGAAATCCGTTCGGTAGTTTTTGAGTTTATCGCATTCAGAAAACAAACAGACGCGGCGGGTGGACTTTATTTTATAATATGTGGTGATTATATATATGAGCGAAATACCATTTACTGACTGACTCATTACGAGATCTCCAAAACTATACGCCCGATTGACTTAAAATTTTCTTTCTCGACGTAGACATCCACTTTTCACCTACCGATTGTGTAGATGGTAAGGTCAGTATAATATTTTCAAAGAAAGAGAGAGAGAGTGATGGTAGGTGAAAAATCCGTTTTGGATAGGATTTGTATAAAATCCGTTCTTAGTGGTTGTCTACGCCGAGAAAGGAGTAACTATGTTAAATAATGGGAACGCATTCGTTTTTCGTCTCAACGCGTGCGAAGCCACGGGTAACGGCTAGCACTATATATTAGGATAAGCGCGCTTCCCTGCTATGTGAGTGTCGAAATATCAGCATGAATATTTTTTATAATAACTTTCTTATTTTGTTGTAACATTTCACAATTCATTGAACCTAATAACGACCTTAATAAGTGATAAAAATAAAAGCATAAATACAATATTTTAACATGATTGTGTCAAATATATCTTCGCTATTAATTAGTTCAAAGGTGAAATCATTTACAGATAAGTGACAATTTCGTTGTTTTAGCAAATCAGTAGTTGGCTGACCGTGCGAAGAAACATACAATAATGAAAATGTATATAAAGTGCGTGTTATTATCATTCTTGTTTTATCTACAATTATGGAGTGCTTCTTCTCAACATTTTCTGCAAAATCCAAGTGAACAATACGGCCAAAATACTTATAATCCAGTATCACAACCGCAACAACATCAAGGCTCGATTAATTATCAAGCACAATATTCCTCATATGCTCCACAATATGCATATGGCTCTCAACAGTATCCATCATTTTCTGGTCAGTATCCGTATTCCCAGCCATTATCGAGCGATCCTTACAATTCTCAATTGATTCCTGATAATCAATATGGATTATCGCAAACACTTCAATCAGGTGTTTCTTATCCTTCTTCATACAGTTCTCAAGGTGTCTTAAGTGGGCCTGTTCCAATACAAGATACATCGCAAACATTTTCTCAAGCTTCCTATTCATCTCCAAGTTTCCCAACAGGATCAATAGGAGGTTTTTCTCAAACTTCTTATTCATCTCCAAGTTTTCCAACAGGATCAATTGGAGGTTTTCTTCAAGCTCCTTATGCAGCTCCAAGTTATCCAACAGGATCAATAGGAGGTTTTTCTCAATCTTCTTATTCATCTCCAAGTTTTCCAATGGGATCTGTTGACGGTTTTTCTCAATCTTCTTATTCATCTCCAAGTTTTCCAACAGGATCGATTGAAGGCTTTCCTCAACCTTTTCCAGCAGGACAATATCAATCATCTTTCGGACCACCACCGTCTGCTCCAGAAGGATCCTATTCAATGCAGAACATAGAACAAACATTTCCACCGAACGCTTTTCCTTCATCTTCATTGCAAAACATTCCTGGACAGTTACAAGTTGCTCCAGCAGGGCCATATCCATATAATCAGCAGTTTATATCAGCAAACTCTTTTCAAAATGCTCCTGAAAAACCTTGTCCACTTGCTCAAGCGCTGATGTCAGGTAACAGTCCACCTCAAAATATTCCAGCAGGAATCTATCCATATGCTGCACAGGCTGTTTCAGCAGGGCCTTACCCTATCGATCAGGCAATTCCACCAAGTGGTCAACCAATTCAAAATCCTTCTCAGTTTATTTCTCCAGGTTCATATTCATTTATTCCTGGAGGGCCATACCCATATTATCAAGGCATTTCGGGAGGTCCATTTCCACCTCAAGCGAGTATTTCGCTTCAATACCCTCTTCAACCAGGTGGTGTTACGCAAGGATCATTCTTTATAAACGAATCTTCATCTATTCAGTCAAATGAAAGCAATCCTAATGTGTCTGCAATCATAAAACCTAACCATGAAAATTCTTCTGAAATTGCACTAACGCCTACAGAAAATAACATAAATAATGTTTTTCAATTCCCTATTCCTAATTCACAAAGCGCTTATCAGTATCCTAATTCTCCGTATTCTCCATATTATCTATCTTATCCATATTATGGGGCGTCAATCTATAATCAAAGTGCTGGATTCCCAAGAAAACCGGAAATTATTTATGAAGAATATGATCAACAGGGAAACCTAATCACCTCTCAGACGGAATTCAAACCATACGATCCGGAAAAGACACAGATAAAATTTGATTCTAAATTTCATAAAACAGGTAACAGATCACGATTTTTAAATTCAAGACCTGTTGACAGCAACAGCGGATCTAGTTCAATTCGTTACGGTACTACCAACAGCACTTATATAAATTTTGAACCAAAAACTATTAGACGTCATAGCAGTGTTAGCAAAAATTCTACAACTACCGTCATTGCTAATGCGATACTTTCTCCTGATAAGAAACCGGAAGTTACCGTAACTGTTATAAAAGAGGGCAAAAATGTTACGTACACAAATCCAAATTCCACAGTAATCGTAAATGTTACAAATGTTGTAGAAAACAAAGAAAACATCACACCTGAAGAAGTTTCAACTATAAAAAATAGTGAAAAAAGTCCTACTTTTACTACCAGTTCTTCTGACAACGGTTTTGATGATAGTGAAGAAGAAGAAGAAGAGGAAGAGGAAGAAGATAACGAAATTGACGATTTTTCAGACACAACTAAAAAGAATTATGGTGATTATGAGAATGATAATGAAGAAGTTAAAACCATAAATGGTGTTGTTAAAACCACTTCTAAGCCGACTTCATTTTTCTTTGGTTAAAACGTAATTCAAATGTGATGTATAGTCTATTGGTTTTTCATTGTAATATGTTTTAATAGATACGAAAATATACTTGTTTGATTTGACTTTATGCATATAGAAATTTAAATAGAGAAAAATTATTTCATTAAATACATTATATATATTAGATATATACTTATATCATTCTATGTTTTCTTACTGAAAGTTCAATAGCATGTCTTGAAACTTCAGAAGCTAGAATTTTATCACTAATTGATATTCCGTCACATGGTCTAGAAAGTTGTCCTGACGGGGAAAGTCGAAGTTGTTTTTTCAAATTTATTGTAATCCAGCATGGTGAAAAACTTGTGAGTGTGTTTCTATATTTAAATTTAGTGCAATTTTAATCATGAATGCAATGTATTTGAGCTTGAGAATAGTCGAACGTGTAGCGATGTAGTTGTTTATAATATGGCGTTTCCATGGCTTCTCTATTACAAGAGTCCAGTTGTCTGGTTATAAGTTGAGAACTAATAAAAGTGTCAATTGAATTTCCAATTTATTATTAAATAATAATAAATGGAAAATATGAATGAGTTCCAGGCTCAAATAAACCAACATGTTAGTATAAAAGTTGGTATAATAATGGAATACTTACATAACAATTGTTCATAAAAAAAAATGTTTTAACTAGGTATATGATCTATCAGCCGCCGATTGTATTTGCAAGTTTCATAATATTGTGATTTGTAAATTTTTGAAAATAAATTTGGAGATAATTATTTAGTTATTGTTATTTAAATGCACATTCAAAGGAACTGTGTTTAATTAAAAAACTGATAAGATAGGTTATCAAAAGGTTGTTTTCGCTTCAACTTTGATCAAATTAAAATTTCAAAAGACGTTGATAAATTTAATTTATGCTAGTGGCAAATTAAACATGAAGCAAATTTAATATAATGATGTATTCAGTGAGATGTTGCTCTGTATTTATATTAATTTTATTGTGTATTTTTTGTGCGCTTAACGTGAAATGTCAGTCGAATGAAACATTTGTATCTTTTCAATCTTTTAATCAAAATCGAGCAAACAAAACAACTGTTAAAAATGCTTTCATCATTCGTGCACCATCTAATACTAAACCATGTCCTCCTGGAAAAATAAAAGATAGAAGGGGAATATGTCGAGAAAAATTATAACCAAAATTATTCTGGTGAGTAAAAATATATATTAAGGCTGAATATATTCGTACGGGTACTGTATGAATAATACATAATTATTGGTACCTACGGGTACCGGGGTACCTACTGTAAAAATTAATTGAATGTACGAATTATTGAATTAACGCTTCCGATTTGGACGAATTTTGAAACGAACGAAACTGTCCAATGCTATAGGAAAATTGAAGAAGTGATTTACCCGTTACGAATAAATTATATATTATTATTCATACAGTTCACGTACAAATAGTCACACCGATATATAAAATTCTGGTCTACGTGTGTTTGTAATTATTGTCTTCCTAAAAGGCTTGACAGATTTTGATGATTTTTTTTGTACTTATGGGGGCCTATAGTTGGACCCAGTAGGTGGAGCTGTTGTTGAAGGACAGATTTTTTTTTAATTTTCCGACCAAATTTTTAAAAATATTTTCTTGCATATCTCGCATAAAACACATAATCCCAAATTTTCAGCTAGCGAGGTCTGTAACAGGACAACGTCTGCTTACCGGGTTCGCTAGTAAAGAAATAAAAGTTAAAAAAACTAAACCCTAATTACGTAAGAAAAAAAAAACAATGAAATCAAAACGTGACACAGTTTTTTTGTTATCAGTAGTCAGGAGACCTGTTCCGTAAATGTAGAATAACTTTGTGTTTGTTTCTTCATATTCTTTTACATTATTTTCGCTACTTAGCATGGTTGCTAAGAAAATCTGTGTTTTCAACGTTTCTAGACCCTAGGGCTTGATTCGTATTAATGTAAAAGTTTGGACATTTTGTGAGTATAAAAAGAAGTTTTATTTCTTATCAATGTTTATATTTCAGAACGAAGAAAAACCCATAACTTTGGATCAAGTTCAATAGTTATCTAGAAGTGAGATAAAGTTCTTTCGTCGGAATATGTAGAAAAACATAATGGCCATTAATTCTAGCAGCAGAGATTCTTTGTAATAAAAACTGCGCTGAGCTGTGAAAGCTTACAGAACGTCGTTTTGACAATAAACGATTTGAATTTACAGTGTTGATAACAAAACAGCAATTTCTATATGCAATGTTTTCATTTAGTTTTGTATTAATAATGATATTAGCAATAATTTCTAGTTGTGTTTTAAACTTTAACTGCAACGATGATCAAAACATGTCTTATATTCCTTTCGATTCCACGACGGAAGGTAATCAAGGCGAAAGAATAGATAAAGCGTTCATTATTAGAGCACCTGTCTTAGAATGCCCTGCTGGACAAAGACGAGATACAAATGGAAGATGTCGACTGATTTTGTGAATTTTAAATTTCATTTCTTTATGTTTAATATGTATAAACATTTTTTTAAAATACAACATAAAGATTATGTGAAAAGGAAAACGTAGTATTTTGTACAAGGTGAGATATTAGTCGTTTTCCAAAAAAAAAAACAAAGTCGGGTCGCAGTGCTAAACTCTGCCGAGTATAGAGTATTTGCTAATATAGGCAGTGTGGCTTTATTATGATCACTTTTTGGGCAAAATAAAAAATGTAACCCCGTAATACATCTCCTAAAATAATATTGTCAATATTATTATCAATTAAACATCTACATCAAATTTATATCACCCTTCAGTAAGTAAATTCCTATTCGTAAACTATTGTTTTCATAAAATTCTGTTAGGCCAATTTTAATAAAATTTTAGCAGGACATTTTAATCTATACTAGTAAGTTAGATTCTGAGAATTTTTTTGGCAGTTTTAGGCTCGAAAATTTTTTTCCACATCTAAAAACCACCTTTAAATTTGTCAGTTTAAGCCTATTTAGAATAGGCTTTGTGCGGTGATGGTTTTTATCACGTGGCCCATATTTCGTTAAAATCAATTAAGTCTTTTGAAGTTATCGCCTGCACATTGTCCCCTAAGTTTCGTCATCCGACCGATACCAATAGTGTTTGTTCCATATGGCAAATACACGAAAAATGTTTAACAAAGAACAACAGTTTCCGTATCTTTTATTGTATATTTCAGTTTGTTTGAAATGGAAACCATAATTCTCGAGACACAATTATTCACATATTTATACTGATTTACAAATGGTAAACCAGCACAACTGACGTTTCATATCCAAGTTCTGGAACTGAAAAAAAAACTTATGCGAAAAGCGACTTTTATCTCACCTGTGTAGTGATAATTAATCAATGTAGTTGTTTAATGATAGAATTTTCAAGCAGTTATCCTGTTGTAAGTTCCTTTTGGCAGGTCGGTTGGACAGAATATCAGTCTTGCCAACATAACGCTAAACAGAAATGAACCTATCGGCAGGACTTCACGACTTCTTGCAGTTCGAAATTTTAAATTCATAGACTTTATGGATCTTTTTCTGTCCCTATGTAAATATTAAGTACCGAATTAGCTAAACATTTGCTTATGAATCCCTATTTATTATTTTTCTATTAAAAAATTTTAATTCAAAGTACTAATTTTAATTCTGTTTTTAGTGCCTAAGCGGTGTAAAATTCTTGGTAATAGCTTTTTAGATCCAAGATATTCTCAATAAATTTTTAAGGATTTGCCATCAAATGTCATGTATGGAAACCCTTGAAGACATAATACGGCAAAATTCCTTATTTAAAATTGAACTTACTGGGTTGAAACTTAATAATAATAAATAAAATTTCCAACTAATTTTTCAGACAATGTTTATTAAAATTAGACGTTAACAAAGATTTTCTTACATAATAATAGTAAAAAATCCATTGATTGGGGGGTTTTGTTCTACTAAAAATGGTGCTTAAATTGTGTATTGCCGGCAGGGCAGCGCGTGCTCTTGGAAGAACATTTAAGCATTCGATCATTGAACATGTGTGTATTATATAAAAAAGCTGATAAAAAAATACCATCAATTTTTGTAACACTCGAATAATTAATGTGATCTCTTAACAAAAATTTTATATTTATGACAATATTGTAACACTGCTATTATTATCAATAATACAAATAGCCTCAGAAATTATATGCATTTTCTGAAGTTCTCGTACTTATAGGTATTTTTTAAACGTCTTTACAAAGCGATGGTGCGGTACTGCAGCAATAACATTTTTGAATCGCTACCGTGTATCGCGGGATATAAAGACAGGGCATTTCAATGAAAAATTAACTTACATTGTAAAATTGTAATCGATTTTATTGAATTTGTGAAATGCTGATTACAAAAACATTAAAAAAATGAACAAAACAAATAGAAGAAGCGCTAAATTAATCCATTTTTTGAATGCTAAAATAATTTTGACTATAATTATGTATATCTAAGTAATATATTTATACTCCTCTAAACTCATTATATCTATCCCTATTTTCGTCCTCTTGCAGTCTGCGAATAATATGAGCAAAGGACCCCGCACGGAACATATGGGAATCGGCCCTCGGTTAAAATCTTCCATACTCGGGGATATTATCCAAAAATCGACGCTGATCAAAAGTCTCCATGGGCACGAAGTCCGGAAATGCGATCCCGGGGTGTTATTATTATTTTGATTGCAATAAAAGTATACTTTTATTGCAATCACAATAGGGAAAATGAGCAAATGCACCCGTCTCCTTGTGATATTCTATTATAGACATATCTACATCACATAGATATATCATATACAGTATATATGTCGCCGGGATATTGTCAAATCCGTGATTTTGTAATTTCACTAGTGAAATTACAATATCACGATTGACAAAGATTCGTGATATTATAATTTCACTAAGTGAAATTATAATATCACGGGTTTGACAATATCCCAGCGACATATATACTGTATATGATATATCTATGTGATGTAGATATGTCTATAATAGAATATCACAAGGAGACGGGTGCATTTGCTCATTTTCCCTATTTTGATTGCAATAAAAGTATACTTTTATTGCAATCAAAATAATAATAACTCCCCGGGATCGCATTTCCGGACTTCGTGCCCATGGAGACTTTTGATCAGCGTCGATTTTTGGATAATATCCCCGAGTATGGAAGATTTTAACCGAGGGCCGATTCCCATATGTTCCGTGCGGGGTCCCAATTGATTTGCTTCATAATATCGTTCTGTTTTGACATAACAGGCGATATTCCGCTACCGCACTAATATCGTTACCGTTACCGTTAGTATGTACCGCGTAGAACGGTAAAGGCTTTATAATATAAAGACCACAAGTCATAACCTAGCAGGGTTTCGATTGAACCAGGGTTGTTTGGACTCTATACCAGTTCCGGTTTAAATTGAACCATTATATTAAATTACAAATTGAAAATTCAATTTATACTTTTGTCTGATTACAGAATAGAACCAAGGAATTTAGCAATCGACTTATAAAAAAAAATGGAATTATATATACGATATTAACTATTTTTAACTCTGTTTTAGATAGTTATTTTTCTTATTATGCTTTATTTAGTTTGTTGTAAATACATTTCTGAGTATAGTGCATTTGTCGTTAATAATAATTTTAGGAAGCTGTTATCAATATCTTCAAGGTTAGATACGCGTGTGACTTTGATATCCCTTCCATACCGACCTAAAAGTGTAAATAAGTTTTCTGGAATGGTTCTATTTAAAAACATTACCAAACATCGCCACAGTCTTACAAAACTGTTTTCTACGTTTATTATAAAATGTTCAAGTGTAATAATTATATAGTTATGTTTATTATAATGGGTCTCCTTTATATAAATTTACAAACTGTTTTGTGTAATGAGGACAGCAGTGAAGAATTATTCTTTCCGGATGTGGACTCAACGACGAAAGTTCAAGAAGGCCACATAATCGGAGCTGCCCAAGGCGGGGGAACTAGCAATAATTCGAAGTGTCCCGAAGGACAAGCACTTGATGCATTAGGTGAATGCAGAATCGTTGAATGAAAACTTTAACTGTTACATCGACTAGTTGTTTTTCATAATGACTGTAATTTTATCTTGGGAATTTATTTGTACTGAGTTTTGAACAATAAAATTTGGTGTGACGTTTTATAAACTACCATTGTAATATATTAATGTATTTATCGATGGCTAATATTTATTTTATTTTCTCAATTAATATGCTGTTTGTTTATGTATAATTAAGATTTTAATATATATCAGATTATGATAGTAAAAATAAAACTATTAATTTATCTAGATTGTTTAGATGAAAATTAAATAAAAATATATTGAACAAATCGTTACTTTTATAGACATTTTAAGATAATAACTACTGAACTTTCTAATATGCAATATAACATACGTTGAACATATTATATAGGTGATTTTAAATAAAGTAGCAATTTTTTTCTGAACTTTAGGATGACCATCTGATGATGTCGTTTTGTGGACTAAACAAGTTATGATTTAATTACTTTTTTTAGAATTTTTAGAATATGTATGAATCAGTTTCATTTGAAAAAAGTAAGTATTTAGATAGTTGTACATATTAAGTTTTTCAAATAAATTTTGGCTTCATAAAATACGTAAGTATTTAAAATAACAGACAAGCTTTTGTGACTAAAGGCCGCTGAACACGAGACTAGATTTGCCGCTAGATTTCTTGTTAGATTTGACTACTAGCTTTACACGAGACGTCTTTTCAAGCTTATATTTAATTTTAAAATATATCTTGTGAGTCCGCAGTGACGTCATTTCTAGCCTCGTACCCAGTCTGCTGGCCAGCAGAAGTCCAAGCAGTGTTTCGTGGGCAGCGGCCTTAAAAATTATAATACTAATGATTGATCTTTGATTAGATCGTTAGACTAAAAGTTATAAAAAAAACACTAGACTTTTGAATCACCAAAATGTGATGTTGACTCTAAATTGTTTAAAAAATATTTTAATGACATAAAATACTATGTAAGCAAATCAACAGAAGTCATCACAGTTTGAACTTTTATATTTCGTATTACTTATCAATCATACTTAATAAACATTTAGTATTACGTTTGATACTTCTTAAATATGACATATTAATTTATTTTTAGTATTAAAGAACCAAACATGTGTCCTTACAATTTGTTTTTTGTAACTTTAACCATATTTTGTTTTGCTAGTTGTAATATTATGTGTCAAGAAAATGAAAAATATGTTGCATTCGATGAAATAACTGGAAATAAACCATCAAAAGTTCAACAGGGGCGTATTATAAACACGCCTAATTCTTGCAAAAGTGACGAGCGGCTGGATGCGCATGGACGATGTCGGCAAATTCTCTAAGGTAAATTAACTACATCTGTGACTATAATGTAAAACTTCTCATATTGTAACATGTACCTACTCTCTAAACATGAATAAGTTTTTTTTTTATTAATTACAAGTGCAAATTCACTATTTGTCAATGCTGGAATCGTACCACGCAGAATTAACGAATACTCACAATATGAATTAGTGAATATAACAATTCACTAATTATATAAGTGAATATACACTAATTAATTATATAAGTTATACCATTAAATGTCATCTGACAACAATTTTTTGATAAGGTAAAGATTTTTTTAAATATGTATTCATTCGTTATTTTCATTAGAATAATTAATTATTATATTTTTACAAGTCGATTAAAAATTGAATATAAAATAAAGAATAAGAGAATTCGCGTCAAAAAAAACATAACCTTAATTCATTGTTAGTTATGATCCTATGTCATTGACTATAATTTAAAATCGGTAAAAAAACAACGGTATGCACGCAATGTAGACCAGTGCAGTTAGCTTTTGACAAGGACAAAATTAATAACAGGAAACGAATGATAAGGAAGGGAAGAAACTGCCGTCAGAAATACAAAAACCAAAAATTCAAATGCGTAAAAGCCGGAGGGATCTGGGGGCGCGTTTTAGGGGTCAAACGCGGTTTTTCGTTATTTCCGGCGAAAGTTGACCTCAATCAAAAAATATTGCATGGCAATGTTGTAGGTATTAAAAGGATCTACAACTTTTATGAATATAATTTTTTCAGATAACCTTAAATATTCAGAGAAATATCGAAAAAACCGTGTTTTTCGTTTTTAATTTTTTTCTTCTGCAAAAATGATTTTTTTTTCATGAAATTTTCAGGAGACTTACCTTTCTATGTCCTTAATAAGCTGTAATTTTTTCGAACAAAAAAAATAATTTGCCAAGGTAATATTAACATAAAACCGAAAAATTACCCCTAACTTCAACCTAAAAAAGTAATGTAAAAATTTCAGATTTTTAAAAGACTTAGGATGGGGTTTTCTTCGTTAAAATGTCTACTTTCAGATGGTGTATTACATTTGTTAATGTAACATTGAATTCCCCTTTTATGAATGATTTTAACTGTACATTTTCATATAGGTATAATTGGAAAATTGAATTTGAATATTGTTCAAATTTAGCAATTATATATGAAAATGTACAGTTAAAATCATTCATAAAAGGAGAATTCAATGTTTCATTAACAAATGTAATACACCATCTGAAAGTAGACATTTTAACGAAGAAAGCCCCATCCTTAGATTTTTGAAAATCTGATATTTTTACATTACTTTTTTAGGTTGAAGTTAGGGGTGATTTTTCGGTTTTTTGTTAATATTACATTGGCAAATTAATTTTTTTATTCGAAAAAATTACAGCTTATTAAGGACAGAAAAGTGAGTCTCCTGAAAATTTCATGAAAAAAAAATCATTTTTGCAGGAGAAAAAAATTAAAAACGAAAAACACGGTTTTTTCGATATTTCTCTGAATATTTAAGGTTATGTGAAAAAATTATATTCATAAAAGTTGTAGGTCCTTTTAATACCTACAACATTGCCATGCAATATTTTTCGATTGGAGGTCAACTTTCGCCGGAAATAACGAAAAACCGCGTTAGACCCCTAAAACGCGCCCCCCACATCCCTCCGGCCTTTTACGCATTTGAATTTTTGGTTTTTGTATTTCTGACGGCAGTTTCTTCCCTTCCTCATCATTCGTTTTCTGTTATTAATTTTGTCCCTTTTTCACTTGATTTTAGGCTAACTGTACTGGTCTAATGTTTTACTCTGAATCTAAGAAAATATAATTAAAATAATCTAATTAACTTACCTGATAAATTATATTAATTGTTTGTTTATCGGTTTACAAGGAACTTGCTATAGAACGATCTACATGAATAATAAGTATCGATAGTAACTGTATGGAGGCGCCACAAGCGAAACGTATAAAATCAGGGTTCACTATTCTGACAGTGAATTTTACTTGAATTTACTATTCTGGAAGTGAATTAGAAGTCACTATTTCAAATAGTAACATTTTTACTATTTCAATTTTAGACAGTAAATTTATTAGTGAAGATTCACTAATTTGTTGTAAAAATCACTGATTATCGAGTGAATTTTCACTAATTGCGTAAGTGAAGCTGTATTCACAGCTTCACTTAGCAATTTCACTAATTCATGATTAGAGAATAGTATAGTGCCAAATTGCAAGCTGCTGTGATTTTTTCCTTTGTGTCTACGACTGTTGGATAAAATTCAGTGATCACTTTATACAAGCTTACTTAACTTGCTGTTTGCCATTCAGTCGGTGTTTGTTAAAATATCAGTTCGTTTGTATAAACGCTGATTTTATCACTCGAGTTACTGTCTATTTTGACAAAAAGCCAATCTCAGAATATCAGAAATTTCCGAGAAATGCGACTGCAACGCTGGCATTACAAATAATGAAAAATTCTGCAAAAATTCCCGTTTACATATGTAACACAATAAACTCCAGGAAAACGAAATCTCACCAAAAACATAAATGTGAAAAAGTTCGATACAAAGAGCAAGTGGGTTTGTGGACTTTGAGATTTTAGATAGGGCCATGTTTTTACTTGGCAAAAATATATACACTAGTCATTTGTTTATAATATAAAACATAAAAACATGGCAATTGAAAACTTGGCATTTTCTTAGATCTTATCTTTTCTTTGGCAATGTCTAGAAACCCACCTGTTTTTTGTATCGAACTTGGCCTTTTTTTCACATTTATGTTTTGGTGAGATTTCATTACTTTTTATAAAGTCATATTCTTACTTAATCTACTTATTTACATACAATAGTTTATTATATTAAAGTTATATAGGTACTTCATTATATTTAAATCTTATACCATACAGCATACTTCATTATGTCACACACACATATATACAATAATGTACATCCCAGTACCAACTAGACGCGGGTAGTTTTAGGACGACCGGTTGATGTATACGGGTCGAGGCTTCCAGCACCGGCAAGACGCTTATATTTACAATCAGTTAGTGAATGTCCAGCATCGTGATTTTATGACACTCGTATCTTGGAAACGATTCCACTGAGTTATATGAAATATGGAATACTGCTTCTATATTATGGTAACCTTAACCTACCAGAAAAAAAATCAGTTTTATAGCGTAACTGGCCTCGGAGATAGAAGGGGGTTGAAAAGACCTCGAAATGGTTCGTGTAATGTGCACAGTGTTTTGCGAGAACTTAGCGCACTTCGTGCGTTATGATTACAGAAAGAAATTTCGGTATAACTTTATTCAACTGAATATTTTTTTGAAATACTCATTCATGCCGGTTCTGTGTAAATATTGATATTTAAATAGAAATTTTAAACTGACAACACACAATTCGAACTTCTATATTATGATAAAATCTTAATTTCCTTTTACGCCAATAATTACTTAAGTATTTTCAAAAATGCAGAAAAGACTAGCACAGCTCGGTCATTTAGTTTAATACTGTGCACGCGGTGATACCTTGAAAAATTTTAATGGAAAAATGAACCTGAAATTTTTAATAATTTCAATATTTTTGTTAGCGTGTTTCGTTGTGAGCATCGAGTCGGGACAATATTTTACTTCGGGAAAACGAAACAAAATGAAGCACATAATAAATGTTCCGGATCAGTGTCCAAAAGGTTGCAGAATGATTAATCATAGATGTCGAAAAATTGTGTGATATAAAAAGCATATTCAAATTGTAGGTTGACTTTTTTTTCAATACTTTCTAAGTATCTTCACTCACTTTTTAGAGCATATTATCAACAGTTAGAGGATAATTTGGATAAATATGTTCTTTTATTTAGAAAAACTCATTTGTTCATTTAGTTTATTTATGTTTTCTTTTAACTTTCTTAAAAGTAAATATAAACATCTTATTTAATATTTCGTTTCTATTATCAATAATACGTTACATTTTGAAACAAACACGCGTTTTCTCATTGCAATAAATTAATACTCACGTAATGACACACTTAATAATTAAAGTACTGTAATAAAATTATAACATTTATAAACGAGAAATTATAATATAATTTGCACTGAATTTTCACTCGGCACTTGGTAGAACATGATTATTAACAAATAATTAAAAACACTTGAAAATTCTACCAAATATTTTCTCTCTCGACGATCGTTTCGGAGTACAGACATATACTCCTGTACAGGAGTATATTATGTCTGTACCAGAGATATTTAATATAATATCTCTGGTCTGTACCCCTGAAGATGGACTGACTGTGCGAAACGATCTTCGAGAGAGAACATATTTTGTAGAATTTTCAAGAGTTTTTAACTATTTGAGAAATCATAATACCTATATTTAGAATTCTTTTATAGAGTTTTTTATTCTTTTCAGGTTAGCAGTTATAATGAAAACTACAGAGAAATTGTGGTAAACATATTTTGGGACTTTTTACTTAATATGAAGAAGGAACCATTTATAACCAAACTTATGTAATATTATTAAAGAAGAAACATGTATATTTGGGCACCAAATGTCTGGAAAATTGACGCGGATTATTTCATAACGTGAAAATTTTACAATATAGTAATTTATATTATATATAGATTACTATAAAACTTACTATTTGAAACTAAAAATTAAAAATTATTTCTTAAGTATGTGTTGTGTATTATGTACTGGCATTAAGGATCATACGTAAATAAACAGATTCTCTCCACTATAATAAACTACTTTCATAAACTGTGTAGAATGAAATAATTTGTTCAAAGGATTAAAACTATTTTTGTCCCTATGAAAATTCAAGTTCGAATACACTGAATCAGAAAGTTATGTTGCATTAATATATAGCAATCTACAAAGAAATTGATTTTATTTTAAATTTAGAATTTATATTATAACGAAAGATACAAAAAATTAAATTATTCTACTTACTCAATATTAAAATAAAAATTTAAAAAAATCAAAACTACTAACAAAATTTTAGTTATTAAAATTGGTGATTTCCTCTCAATGAAATTCTTATAACCACTATGCATTTTTTTTTAATTTATGGAAACTTTTAATAAACGTTCATTGCCTGCTAATTTTTTTTCAGGGTAATAAATATAACAATGCTTGTATTAGATAGGTAGACTTCTTTGTTTTGTTACATGTATGTTGAAGTATATTTTTTATTTCGAAATGAATAAGAAAATATTGTCGGCAAAGTTTGACACTGTGGTAAGTGTTTAGATCATAGTATAATAAAAAAAACCACATAACACTGTCCCAGTACTGTAACTAAGGCGGTGTCAGCCGTGCTCAGACACGGGGCGCAGATCCTAGAGAGGCGCAGAAATGGCCAGACCAGGACCAAGTTTTAAGATTAGAACATTTTTTTAATGTCGCAGTTATAGAAGCACGCACCGGGCTCATAAAAGGCTAATTACGACAATGTACTGACCGTATGTGTTGTCCTTCAAAGTTCAAAAGACGAATAATTTATGCATTGATTACATTTTTTCACATTATATTAATATTTATGATTAATAATGTGTTATAAATTAGTTTAATACATTATAAAATAATATACAATAATATCAAAATAAATGTATTGTAACAAAACTGCTATATAGTCTGTGGCGGAAAGTATTTATTTAAGATATTAACTGTTTAACAAACAGTAAAAACACACAAACGAAAGCGTATAGCGTAAACAGAAATAAAACTAATAGTTCTAATTATACAACGTAGGACTAAGTAATAGAGAATAAAGAATTATGTACAAAGAAATATTCACAACACACTAAAATACAACACAGAGTTTATCAGCGCACTTGTCTATTCACTAAGTTATTTATTTAACTTCCACTATACTAGAGTTATATTTATTTTCTCAATATTGTAACAGAATTTATGTTGTAATGCCAGAACACATACAATTTATGTAAAACAGTTAGCTGTACGTCTACTCGCTGTTAACACGCTGTAACTGACTGAACTCAACTGCCTGACGCCCTTCCTTTGGCCGCCTTTTATAGATTTTGGCCTATGTTCCAGAAGGTTCGAAATGCCATTTCCTTGCCTCACCACGCGTCCGAGTCTCCTATGGCTTGGTGCCAGCTACCTGCATTCATTGTTGCTTGCGTGGGCGCCTCTAACGGTCGGAAGTCCGTTACCTGCCTTTATTGTTTGTTCGTTGACCTTCGAGCATTTTATGGAGTTTTCTAGAAATTCCATAAGCGTAGCATTATGGGGTAACAATGCGCAACAGTATTATATATTGTTTATAGTAGCTACTGTTTGCTACAATTGTTAAGAAACACCCATTGTTACAATGCTATCAACATAGAAAAATTAGTTTATTTTTTCAAACAATGTCACCGTCGGGATACGAACCCCGAATCTTTCCACTCTCGCGGCGGACTGTGTTACATTACACTACAGTGACACAAACTATCAAACTATCATTCTAATATTTATAGCATTGGTAACTGATTTTTTCACATCATGCGAGAGCCAATTATATTAGTTAACGCTAGATGTGAACCATTACAGTCTAGCGTTAACTAATATAATTGGCTCTCGCATGATGTGAAAAAATCAGTTACCAATGCTATAAATATTAGAATGATAGTTTGATAGTTTGTGTCACTGTAGTGTAATGTAACACAGTCCGCCGCGAGAGTGGAAAGATTCGGGGTTCGTATCCCGACGGTGACATTGTTTGAAAAAATAAACTAATTTTTCTATGTTGATAGCATTGTAACAATGGGTGTTTCTTAACAATTGTAGCAAACAGTAGCGACTATAAACAATATATTATAATTACTAACTGTAACTAAACTCATCTAAGTATTATATTATATTTCCTATGTTTCCAAAAAGTTGGAAATGCCATCAAAAACATAAATGTCAGTAGTCAGTACCTATAAAGAACAACTTGGCCAAAAACAGAATTGAATCTGATTGGGTGCCAAGCTTTCACTTGACAAGTTTTCACACACGAGTTATTTATTTACAATATATAACAGAGACCTTGCCAGGTAAAAGCTTGACACCCATTTAAATTTCAATTATTTTTTCGGCAGAGTTGTTCTTTCTAGACAGTGGGCTTAGCCCCTTTTTCACATTTATGTTTTTGATGACTACATTATTAAAGTGAATACTTCTTTTAAAAACGAAGATAAACTAGTTTCCTATGTAATGAAACCTATATAACTGAATTTGTCACAAAATTGGACTTATAGTAACCCTGTATAAACAATAATTCAAGACAAGCATCCGTAGCTCAGTGGTAGAATCCCAGCCTGCCACGCGCTCGGCCCGTGTTCGATTACCGTCAGGTGCCCGTAACACTGTTATTTGTTTATTTTCTTTTTAGAGTTGCAAATTATACGATTAATTTTTGTTTAATAATCCTTTTATATATAATTTGTTTTTTATTTAAAAAAATATAAGAGTAATTTTTCAACCCATGGAGTTATTTGCAGTAAACCTGCGAGAAAAATTAAAAATGTGTGAAACTTCTAGTTGCAAATCATACGATTGCGTTTGACACATCAGATATTTTTGTCATATACCATTTGCTAAATCTCCTATGTACTACATACTGTATAAACTAGTCAAGTATCTTTGACGCGTGACCTTTACACCACCTCGTGTGTTTTTTTTTTAATTCTGGCTCAGTCAAAACTTATACACATATGGATAGTCATTTTAAAAAACAACTTTATTCTTAACTATAAAAAAATATTTACACTCAATGTCAATAAAAAAAAATAATGAGTTGCTTTCAAGAGGTACAATTAGATGTTTAAAAAAAAAGTATTTCGAAAAGTAGTTTTCATGTATCAAATTAATTTATATGAATGATTCTCGGCGTATTTTTGGTACAGTATAAAGAGAAATACCAGGTAAAAACAGCTAGAAAAATAATACTAATATTATTATAATGTTGTAATAGAGGTAAGTTTAAAATTTTGCTTTAAAACTAACCTAAAAAAATGTTGGTCAGCACAAATATCATATAACACTACAGGAAAAAGTAATTTTTATTTTCAAACTGCTTTTTTACTTACACACAAAATTGAATTTTTAATTTTTTTTTGTAAGGTTTTATTAAGGTTTTGACTGAACCAGAATTGAAAAAAATAAACATGAGATGGCGCAAAGGTCTTGCGTCATAGATACTTGACTAACGTATATAAAATTATAATGTGCAAATTTGTTTAAAATAATGTCAATGAATTTTATTTCGTAAAATTGAGAGATAACTTTATTTTTTCGCCTTTCACCTTCAACTCTTCCGATAAAGAATAAAATATTATATGTTGCAAAATTGGATTTCTTCATCATTTAAAGATTTATTTTTGTATACAAACAATGTTTTTGTTGAACTATTTATTACTGTTCTTCTTGGTGATCTTTGTGTCGACTGCACCATCTACGGACGTGGCTGATGAACCGACTAACAATGGCACTAAAATAATCCAGTCACCGGTAGTTTCGACCAATCGGTCAATAATTATAGTTGGTTGTCAGACCGGCTACAGACTTGATCGTCGTGGAAAATGTCGGCGACAACAATGAGATTATAACGTAAGTTCAAAGTAAAGTAACGTTCATCCCTCACAAAAAAAATCTTTACCGGGAATATAAAGAGAAAAAGTTTGAATGACTGTTTGTTTGTAGCGGGTAATCTCAGAAATTACTGCACTAATCTGAATTTTTTTTGATTGATTGGACATTTTTCCGAATTACGTAGGACATGAATTGTTATAACGCTAAGATAAAAGGCGAAAATGTAAAGTAAGTCAGGGATCTCGTAGACAGTTTCCGTACTAAATTGGTATACGCTGCCTAAACTCTATGATATACAAGTAAATTAATGAAGCACGAGAGATTTGTTGCTCTTGGCGGGGAAATCCGGACCGGAATGCTAGTAATTTTGAAATGAATAGAATAGTATAATATTTATTTTTTACTTTATAGAAAAATACAGTAAATCTTTAATATTTTTTTACGCGCAAGTGTTATAGAACAAGATCTTAGACCCGCTAGACTTATGATATTTCAGTACTGCTAATAGTCTAAGAGACGGCTGCAGAAAATGTGTCGTCATAAGGTGGACGAACGAAAAAATTAGAGATGATAGTTAAGACCATAATTAAGAAAGATCGCTAAGGTTGCCTGCGAAAATCCTGCCGAAACAATGTTTTTTTAATTTGTTTATCAGTTAATAGACCAGTGAAGTTAGCTTTTGACAAGGACAAAATTAATAACAGAAAACGAATGATGAGGAAGGGAAGAAACTGCCGTCAGAAATACAGAAACCAAAAATTCAAATGCGTAAAAGGCCGGAGGGCTATGGGGGTGCATTTTAGGGGTCAACGCGGTTTTTTGTTATTTCCGGCGAAAGTTGAACTCCAATCGAAAAATGTTGTATCGCAATGTTGTAGGTATTAAAAGGATCTACAACTTTTAGGAATATAACTTTTTCACATAACCTTAAAGATTCAAAGAAATATTGAAAAAACCGTGTTTTGCGATTTCAGATGACATTGCACGCTACATGTCCCGCTCACACGATCTCGCTTAGATCCATTTTTTAGTTAAACCTACTTTATAATTATCAACTTGAACGGCATACGTGATACGATTGGTTGATAAAATCTGTCACGAGCTGCCGGTCTAATTATATAAATGCCGAACTAAAAGATTATAAAAATTTCAAGTTGCCTAAAACATGTCTTTTGGGGATATTTTTTGCAGATGTCATATGCTGCGCAGACGCGAAATAACCGAAAACGCTCAGGCAGACTCGCCATTCCAGATTCACCCATTGAAAAATTACTGTTTTTTCATTATTCCAACTTGCCTAAAATACATACCCTAAATCGTGACATCAGCTCTCCGGCTATGAAAAACTACGATCGTTATAAAAAATTGTACACCATTTCGCATTGACTTAGAATCTTGAAATTTGACACGAAGAGAGTACTTTCAGCTCAAGTGAAAGAAACGCTCTGAAAACTATTAATTTCTCATTCTATCATAAACAAATTTTGACCAGATTTAAATGAACTTACATACCTATACGATAGTTATTATGCTTTTGATGTATTCAGTTATTGCGATAATCAATTTCTAAGGAAATAATCTGTTACTTGCACTTTTCCGTTTTTTTTTTCTAATAATTTATATCTGCAGTACTCAGTAGTTTTTAAATGGTCCAGAGTCGTGGAACAAGTTTTTTTACTGGCCTATAAATTGTAAATAGTAGTAGTATACCTAGTTTTGTAATAGATTATATTACGACGAGTTGTGATATTATGTTTAAAATGAGTGCCCACGAGTTTCAACAATCACAGGAGTGGTAATACGTTCGGGATACATAAGGATTTTTTTACACGTCACTCCTATAAAATAGCTGTGCTTCACTTTATTTTTAAAATTTTGAGCATAGCTCACTTCTAGTAGCAGGTTATAAGCACACAAACAAACACTGATTTTGTTTTTCTTTAATGGGTCACTTTAGAAAACATGCATGCATGTATAGCAGCTTTTTTATATGGGGTTGTGCACAAATTAACGTTACAATACTATTGTCATAAATTAACTTCTAAACGTTTGAGCCTAATAAGTTGAAATGTGTACTAGGTTTTCGAGCTGCCTTATTTCAAAAATCAATGTCCATTGTTTTCGGGGTATAATAAAGACATGACAACCAATACTTTTTCAAAACATTTTTAGAGTACTTTCTTTCAATTTTGAGAAAAAGTATTTGGATCTTTTTCTGTACCATGCAGCGAACAGAAATAAAATTCATTAAAAAAGCCTTGATTCAAAACGAAAATAAGACAGGATAATAACATATATATTTAACTATGCGCTTATCATAAAAATAATAATACTGCCGTCCCTGTGTTATTCAGGGGAATACCCAATTTAAATCACGACCTTTTGAACATCTCTTTATAAACACATTATTTAATAAATACAATTTAATGATAACACTTATTTGTATAAAATGAAGGCTCGTAGATGAAAATATTGCAGAAACATTTTTGCGCCTTGCATTGTAAAACTCGTATGTAATAATTTTATTATCAAAGATGAGTTTCTTAAAATGTGTGTTTTTAATTACGATGCTAAGTTTGGCATTAGTGCAAATGAGACCACAGCAAAATTCAGAATTTTCAAATTTGTTATGGAAGCCGTCATATGGAAGTGCTATCTCTGCAACTCCTGCATCTATTATTAAAAGTAATTGCATTGGCGGTTATTCATCAATAAGTGGAAGATGTCGTTCTGTAATTGTATAGGTAATTATATTTTTATTTTAAAAATAGTACTTAACAGTCTGGCGCTGTTGTCCAATTTTGGTAAAATTTTAGAACCGCACGGTGGTGGTGCATTGATTTTAACATGTTTCGTTTAAATGGATTAACTTTTTTCGATAGCGGATACCGTTCTACACGCATGTAAACATTGATATACGATACTGAACTGGTCCTGCGTAACGCGTACATGATAAGTAATTCCTGCGAAAATTTTCAGAATGATATTGTTATGTAGGTATTATATCTATCTCCACTTATTGGTTAATTGATCTATATCTCACACTTCATATAACTGTTATATCTATCCCTAATTTATTTCTCGTGTCAGAATGGAAATAAATTTGAAATAAACAATATTGACTTTGTACCAACTTTATTTATAAATATTTACAAACCCAAACTTCAACTGTCAACGCTCAACTTACACTTCCAACTATCTAACTATATTTTAAAAAATCATCAATACTTATTCAAACCTCGTTCATACACACTCACGGTGGCCAATAACACTTAAATACTTTTTACACGCTTTATATTAGTTTCACTTGTAAGTTTGTATGTAAGTATAATAATAATAATAATAATAATAATAATAATAATAATAATAATACATTTATTCCCAAAAAAAGATATTACACAATGTATGTTTGTTTGTAATCTTGTTTGGACTACAGCAAGTGGTTTATTACTGTTAGTATGTTATGCCACTACTGTAAGAGCAATCGTTGACCGAGCGGTCTAAGGCGCTAGTCTTCGTTGACAACTTTCGGATTCACCTGTCGTGGGTTCTAAACTTGTCCACGCCGAAATAAAAAAAAAAAATTTCGGCAAATTTTTGACAATAAATCAAACTAAAAAGTGGAAAATACATATAGTTTAAAAAAAACTAAAAAACACGCTTTATATCGAACTAAAAAGTAAAAAATATTTTTTTAAAATAAGCTTAAAACAATAATGAATAAAAAATACTAGTATTATTGTGAAAAAAGCGTGGGGCGCTCGATGTACGAAAATATGGAACAAAGCTCCCCACGCTTTTTTCACAATAATACTAGGATTTTTTATTCATTATTGTTTTAAGCTTATTTTAAAAAAATATTTTTTGCTTTTTAGTTCGATATAAATCGTGTTTTTGTTTTTTTTTAAACTATATTTTTAACTGCCATTTTCTCTCAGTCAATCATGCTAAAGCATGTTGGAACTGTCAGCCTTTCATGTAAATATTCCTTGGAACCTATTTTTAGTTTCTTCAGCCTAACAAATTTAAAGCAGTTGATCACTTAGATGGTTTAACAGTCAACCCAAAACTTTCGAACTTTAACACGTGAATTGAACACGTGTAGTCTGTTCTTCTAATTTCTAAGAAATAGGTCTCCTTGTAATACAGGGAATAGAGACATTTCAGAGTAGAAAAGTTAGGGGAAAGCTGGATTTTTGCATGAACCTTCTTTTCGTTGTTCTAAACAATATACCGAAAGTCTCCACTGATACATGTCCCGCTAAAAATGTTATGCGGGATGAAAGATCACAAAAAACGGTTTTATGCAAAAATCTCGGTAATGGTGGCTTTTATGAATAAATAGTGCTCATCAAATTTGTTGCTTAGAAAATTTCCTACAAAAAATATATTATTACTTTTTCTCTTCGGACTAACGGTTTTAAATAAAATTTGATTTAAATAGTTGTAACGTTTATGTTTCTTAAATGTCATTTCGAAGCGGTTATACGAACGAATACAATGCATCATACAACATACATCATGCGGATGCGTGAACTGGAATGGTTCACTAAGCGGTTGAATGAATGCGAGGTGAGAGAACGAGCGTTATGCGCATGCGTTGTACGTCGTACGCAATTGGTAATTTTAGTCTTACGGAAAATTTTAATACTGTTTTTGTAGGCAATTGTCAAAGCTACAAATTTGGTAACCACTATTTTTTCTATAAAAGTCACCGTAAACAAGATTTTCGCAAAAAAAAAGTTTCTTTGTGACTTTTGACCCACGTAACATTTTTAGCGACACATGTATCGGTGGGAGCTTTTAGGATATTGCTTAGAACCACAAAATGAAGGTTCACACGAAAATCTAGCTATCCCTTTATTTTTTGTCTTTATTCCCTGCACTATTAGTGGAAACGCATTTAAAATATTATAACAATATGAAATAGCGAAAATCGAGATTTGGTGGTTCAGACCTTCGGTGCCGCCATTCGTTCGGCGCATTCAGTGTTTCCAGATCTCTTGTTTTATCAGTAGACCTACCGTTTCTCCCGTTCTCTCGTTTTTTCTTAATGTTCCGTTTTTTAACATTTTTTTGAATTAAAAAAATTGGATATTTGTTTTGTTTTATTTTTACCTAATCTATCATTTTAATTATTAATTTAAGTTAATTAACTTAAGTTCTTAGAGTATAGTACATTTACTAATTCATAAGTTACCATCATCTAGTATTCAACTTTACCAACTTTACATTATCCTATTATAGCATACAGTTTGTACCTACAATATTATTATTAAATAAGTATTTGTGTTTGCATGTAAATATTACTGTTTATATTCAGAAAAATAATTATCTTCCGCAGCTAAACAGTAATCATCATTTTATACTAATATTCGTAAACATTTTTCCTGTTTTGGTTTAAAAAATTTTAGCCAATTGGACGACGGGACCATTCCAACCTAAAAAAATATTGATATTTGATATAGTTAAATAAAGAGAATAAAATTTCTGATATCGCGTGAAGTGACGCTGGTAATCGCTAGTATTTAATATGATATTTGCTGTTCGTTGCCATGGTTACCTACATAATAATATGTTCCACGTCATGTAGAAATTAATCAAAGCATGCTTAACTAGTTTATTTCTGACAGATCCACAAAACAAAAGAACAGATGATTTTTTTTATATTCAAAATAATTCCGAAACTATGAAGTTTAGAAAAAACTTTTTTAACAAAACTTTCTGAAAAAATAAATAGAATAATAAACCGTTATGAAAAGTACCTATACCATTATTATATTAAAAAACAACGTTATAGCATATATCTCGTTTGCGCATGCGCTGATTTTCCCCAAAAACAATAGGGTTTTTCATATTTAAAAATCAAATATTCTCCCAAAATTTGGTATCAAACCTGTATCGTGCTCACAGATTAGCAAACAAATAGATGCTCAGAGTTTGTCCAAAAATATGTTTTTTGGATTCGGGGGACCTCAAAACGAAAAGATGTTATAAAATGTTGAAAAGTGATTTTTACCTAAACCAGTATCATTCCCCACTAGTGGGTTGAAATGGTAAAATATAGAGTTTGTAATGACATCTCAGTAAAGTGAAGCAGATTTTGGTAATGAGTCTGAAGTAGAACGTCTGTCAAAACTTATTTTAAGAAATGAATTTGTGCAAGGCCTAAAACTATTTTATGTGCTTTTTGTAAACTTTTTGTATCTACCGTTTTACCATTCCAACCCACAAATGGGATATGGTACTAGTTTAGGTCAAAATTTATTTTTTAAAATTTTATAATTTTTTTCATTCAAAAAAACATATTTTTGGAAAAACTCTGTGCGTCTGTTTGTGTGTTGGTTTGTTTGTCTGTGAGCACGATACAGGTCAAACGGATTGAAACCAAATTTTGAGAGGATATTTGGTATGCTAATATGAAGAGTCCTATTGTTTTTGGAAAAAATCGGCGCGTGCGCAGAAAATATATTCGCCATAACGTCGTTTTTAATATAATAATGGTATACTTTACATAACGGCCTGTTATTATACTTATTTTTTCGAGAAAGTTTTGTTAAAACAATTTTTTTTTAACTTTATAGTTTTAGAAATATTTTGTAAATAAAAAAAAATCAACCGCTCTTTTGTTTTGTAGATCTGTCAGAAATAAACTTAATCTTTACATCACATCATAAATATAAAAAATCCACCAATGGTCCAAACTTTTATTGCATAAAATTCTACAATAAACTACCGGACACAATAAAAAGCTTGGAAATAGGAAAATACCAAATACAGATAAAAAATCTATTAATAAAACAGTGTATCTATTCAATAGAAGAATTTTTAGAAAATGACATCATAGTGTAGTCTAAATCGATGTAACCTGACGCATTATACCACTGTATTGGTTTTTAATAAAGATTATTATTATTATTATTATTATTATTATTATCTAGGTAACCATGGAAACGAATAGCAAATGTCATATGGAATACTAGCCATTACCCTTGTCATCTCACGCGATATCAGAATTTTTTAATATTTAGAAAAAAAGTGCTTCGACTACTCAGGTCATTAGCACATATTATCAAAATTTTATTTTCTTTATTATACTAAATATATCAAATGTCAACATTTTGAAGTTGGAATGGTCCCGTCGCCCAATTGGCTAGATTTTTTTTTTAATCCACCTACCGCTTTATTTCGTTGGATCTACTGCTTTTTAAGAAACCGGGTCTGGGAACACTGGCGCCATTACTGTGTGTGGGTCATAATAAAACAAATAACAGACGCAGTATTGAAATAGTGATTACATTAATATGAATACTAATTATAAAATTTAAATTTCGAACTTTGTGATTGATAATGTGAACTTTTGTGTTTGTATAAAAAAGAATAAAGATAATAAGTAAGTATATATAAAGTAATTGGCAGAACATAAAATCATATTATATTATATTCAGTAAGATATTATGCTTTGTCCATGAATCATGAGTTTATTAATAAGTGTATTTTTAATTGCGCTACTTACTTTTGGGGTTGTGCAAATGAGGTATCTTGAACAAGAGCATGGATTTTTTTTAACTAACGGAACTTCGCCAGGAATGTCAAGTAATACGTTTCACATGATTATTACAACAAATTGCAGAAGTGGTTATGTATCGGTTAACGGAAGGTGTCGACCTGTTTATAACACATAGGTAAAATTTATAATATAATAAAAACTGCAAACGTCGCGTCGATTGGTATGCAGATTCGTCTGCGTTAATGCCTGCTATGCTTTCTAGTATTTCTAGTAGTAGCCGAGTAAAAAGAATAACTATATTTTAAGTTTGGAAGCCGTGGTCAGCCGTTTTCGAATGATGTCAGGACTGGCAGCCACACAAGCAAAAATTATGTGTTTTTCTTTGAGACATCAGATAAAATACCCGAAAACGTCGCAAGATTTGAAAATATACGAATTCATATGTATAATTAAAATAATTATAAAATTTAAGTTGTGAACTTTGCGATTGACAACGTGAACTATGTTTAATTTATAATAAAAAGAAAGATAGTAACTGTGTCAATAAAATAATGAGTACAAGATACAATAATTATTCAGTTGACATTCTTAGCGGTGTAAAATTTATTTTATTATCAATCATGAGCTTATTAAAAATGTATTTTAGATAGAGTTGCTCACTTCTGAAGCTTTGCAAATGAGTTATATTGAACAAGAAATTTTTTTTTCTTAATAACATTTTGTATACTACATACCTACTCGTCGTTGAATTATTATAAGAATTAATTAAGTGGTTCATGTGTTATTAGTGGAAAATATCAATCTGTGTGACATAGATAATACCCATTATACCTACAAACACTTTATATTACAAATAGTGAACGCCGATTTGACGCAAGCGGATATTATGTAGCTTGCGTTAATTCCGGGTTTATTGGGAACTTTACAATATGTCATCATTTCATACTGACAGTGTTATTAAATTGCCGTTAAACGTTTCTTTTCGAGTTTCATCAGTTTTACCACTCCAACCAATAAGTGGGGAATGGTACTAGCTTAGGTCAAAAATCACTTTTCAAAATTTTACAATATTTTTTCGTTTCGAGGTCCCCCGAATCCATAAAACATATTTTTGGAAAAAAATCTGTGTAACTGTTTGTTAGTCTGTTAGTCTGTGAGCACGATACAGGTCAAACAGATGAACGGATTAAAACCAAATTTCGGAGGGATGTTTGGTATATAAATATAAAGAGCCCTATGGTTTTTGGGGAAAATCTGCGCATGCGCAGAAGAGATAGATGCTAAAACGGTGTTTTTTATATAATAATGGTACACTTTTCACAACGGCTTATTATTCTATATATTTTTTCAAGAACATTTCGTTAAACAATTTTTTTTTTAAACTTTATAGTTTTGGAAATATTTTGAAAATAAAATAAAATCAGCTGTTCTTTTGTTTTGTAGATTTGTCAGAAATAAATTAGTTAAGCATGCTTAGCTAGCCATTACCCGCGTCACCTCACGGGATATCAGAAATGTTATTCTCTTTATTATATTTTATCAAATGTCAATATTTTTGAACTTGGAATGGTCCCGTCGCCTAATTGGCTGGATTTTTTTTACCATTCCAACCCACTAGTAGGGAATGGTAGGTGCTAGTTTAGGTCAAAAATCACTTTTTAAAAATTTTACAATATTAAATTTTTTCGTTTTGAGGTCTCCTGAATTCAAAAAACATATTTTTGGAAAAACTGTGCGTCTGTTTGCCTGTGAGCACGATACAGGTCAAACGGATTGAATCCAAATGGGATGTTGTTTGGTATGCAAATATGAAGAGCCCTATTGTTTTTGGAGAAAATCGCCGCATGCGCAGAAGAGATATATGCTATAACGGTAATTTTTAGATATAATGGTGAACTTGCGCAGAAGAGATATATGCTAAAACGGTAATGTTTAGATGATAATAGGTAGTATACTTTTTGTAACGGCTTATTGTTGTATTTATTTTTTCAAGAAAGTTTCTTTTAACAATTTTTTTTTCTAAACTTTATAGTTTCGGAAATATTTTGAAATTAAAAAAAAATCAGCTGTTCTTTTGTTTTGTAGATCTGTCAAAAATAAGCGAGTTAAGCATGCTTTGATTAATTTTTACATGATGTGCTACATATTATGTAGATCACCACGGCAACGAATAGCAAATATCAAATTGAATACATTCCGTTACCCGCGTCCCCTCACGCGATATCACAAATTGTATTCTCTTTAATATACTATATACCTATCAAATGTCAATATTTTTAAAGTTGGAATGGTCCCGTCGCACAATTGGCTGGATTTGTTTCCTAGCATTTAGGTGTCGTACGAAATACACAAACTCGTGGTAAACTTTCAATGCAAATCACCTCAGCTGTCCAGCGTCTATAATCTACGATAAATTCTCAAGAAAACGAGATTACAGACTTGGTTGTGTCAGGGCGTCGCATATCTATACACAATCGAATACACGTAATATGGGAAAACCACACGTATTGTTAACTATTAATTAATCAACAAGGTTATTATATAATGACATTTATTTAACCACATCAGCCGCAGTATTATAATATTTCCTGTAATTCATATATTTTTTATTATTAAAAAACCACCGAATTTCCGGCGTTAAAACATTAAAATAATTTTTATTTGCTTTGTTTTGTCAATGCGGGTGGAGTTTGTTACAGAGCAATGTTGTTTTCAAAATTGATTTTAGTTCTTTTTGTGTGTACGTTCCAATTAGTAGCATGGGCGCCTTTTGTAAATGGGAGACCTGTGTACGTGCCCCCGCTAGAAATCTCCAGACCGGATCCTTTTACTAACCGATGTCCGCCTGGTTACAGGAAACAGGATGATGGCATGTGTCGCTTGGTCCACAGAAAAATTAAACATTCATAAAGGTGAGATCATATAATTATATCGATTTAAACGAAATTTGGTCCACATGTTGGAATCCACCATCGCAAGAAGTCTATTTTAAATGGGCTCGATTGGGCCATTTTAATGGTGGTATTTAGGTGTTGAAAAACGTTTTCGGGCCCGAAATCACCCAAAAATTTCATCAGAAACCTTTAAAATTTCAAATTTAATCCTTTTGGTGATTATTCAAATTTGCTGATAAAATTTTAATAAAATCGGCCCGACAGGACCGAACTTACAAATTTTATGAAAACGCTAGTTTGTGGGTATGGATTTACATATTGAAGGGTGTATTTAATTTAGTGCAGATGTTGAATTGGTATTAGTATTGAAATTAAGTAAAAAAATACTATTTTTTGGGTTGTAGTAAGGGGTAATTTTTTTATATTTTGTCCACCAAAAAACCTAAGCTTACGTAATAAAGCCACACTGCTTGTATTAGCAAATACACTATATTGTTGGCAGGATTTGGGACTGCGACCTGGAGTTTTTTTTTATTAATGTGTGGCGACGGGAGCATTCCAACTTCAAAACTATTGACATTTTTTGTTAACGCGTGCAGTGAAAGGTATGCGATTACTATACAGGGTGAGTCAGACCACCCGTATCAGTCGTTTTTTTCGAAAACAGTTAGTCGTAGAGAGTTGTGTCAAAAATCTGTATTATAAAAGCCCTAATGAAGAATCGAATGGTGATATTTTTTCCCCCCGGAAAGGTCGGCTTCCCTGTTAGTTTGCTCCGGAATGTTCAGAACTCTGGAATGTTAAATGGCACGATAGGTCGAAAGTGGTATTGTTGAAAAGATCTTTAAAAAATAAGCAAGTTTTATAGGACATTTGTTTTTGTTACTGCCACCCCTGATAAGTAATATTCGTTTGAAATTATTAAATTAACATGTCAGAATAACAAAATTAATTTTAAAAGTCGGCATTTAAAATCTAGTTACCTAATTAAACAATGTTTTCGAAAAAAACGACTGATACGGGTGGTCTGACTCACCCTGTATAAGACAACGATATAGCAAGTATCTCTTCTACCCATACGCCGATTATTCCCAAAAACAATAGGGTTCTTCATATTTGCATACTAAATATCCTTCCAAAATTTGGTTTCAAGACTTCAGACTTTTTCCAAAAATATATTTTTTTTGGAATTGGGGAACCTCAAAACGAAATAATATTGTAAAATTCCTATTTATGGTGTTGGAATGGTAAAATAGTGACAGTTTGACCAATCTTGAACTTGATACGCATACGAGGGAGTTTATAATAATCGAAACATGGAGACACGCCATTATAAGTAAAAATAGTTTTTAAGTTTATTTGTCGATGTATTTTTCAAATTATTCGTTAAAGTCGGGTTCAATTTTTCAGCGTACTGATCAGATGAAGATAATTGATTAACGATCAAATGTTGTGAACTCTTTGACGATCAAAACAATGATATTGGCGAAGAGGAGCCTAGGGCCAGGAAAACTTCAAATCCAAAAAAATCAAAACCAATGTGAAAAATACTTTTCCTATGTTTATAGGTGCAGAGATTTAGTGCCAAAGGTCATTGACGAGTGAGTGTAGGCTTTTAATCGGGTTCATCAATAAAATTGAACCATCATAAGTTCACTTTTAGCACTTGAAAATTATTAATCTGAGAATTTTATTATAAATGCCAGCAGAGATGCGCATAAACACGTTATAAATTAAAAAAAAAATTCCAGCCAATTTGGCGACGGGACCATTCCAACTTCAAATATATTGACATTTGATATAATAAATATAATAAAGAGAATAAAATTTCTGATATCGCGTGAGGCGACGCGTGAATGGCTAGTATTCAATATATTTGCTATTCGTTGCCATGGTTACCTACATAATACGTTCCACGTCATGTAAAATCTAATCAAAGCATGCTTGACAGATCTACAAAACCAAAGAACCGCTGATTTTTTTTTACTTTCAAAATATTTCCGAAACGATAAAGTTTAGAAAAAACATTTTTTAACAAAACTTTTATTGAAAAAATAAATTACATAATGAACCGTTATGAAAAATATACCATTATTATATAAAAAACAACGTTATAGCATATAGGTATCTCTTTTGCGCATGCGCCGATTTTCCCCAAAAACAACAGGGCTCTTCATATTTATCTATCAAACATCCTCCCGAAATTTGGTTTCAATCCGTTCATCCGTTTGACCTGTATCGTTCTCACAGACTAACAGACGCGCAGAGTTTTTCCAAAAATATTTTAATTTGGATTCAGGGACCTCAAAACGAAAAAAATATTGTAAAATTTTGAAATGTGAGTTGGAAATTGGAATAGTAAAATACTTATCTTTCACATTCAGTGAATGGCAAAAGTCTACATAATATGAATAATGTGGCGAATGGTACTGCAGTAAAATATCGTAGAATAAGTGCTACACTTCTATATCACGATAACAGCCACACTAGGGCAAGTGTGCCTTGACGCAGTGGATAAGAACTTAGTTTAGTAGTGACAAGGCCCCGGGTTCGATTCTTACTGACATCATTGAATTTTTTTTCTTTTCTGTTCCATTTTATTCCATTTGATATTTAAATAATATATTCAAATCTTTGATTAATATCTAAAAAATTGGTTATATTTATATTTCTCATATATTTTGTTTTTTTTTAATTGTATTTTTTTTTAATTTTTTCATTTGTTTTTTTTTATAATCTATTTTTTAATTTTCCATTATACAGTGGAAAACTGACGGGATGTGCACTTACGGTTTTGCCAACTAAATATTTTTGAATTTTGTCTTATATTATATCATATATTATAAAATGCATTTTTTTGTTTCAGATTTGATAAATCGTGGACAAATATTATATAATGTTCTAATTATAATAATTTTTTTCTAATTTCTATCACTTGTACTCTCTATTTTGTAATTATTATGAAGCTGTATCATGCAATATATTAGTGTTTAAATCAAAGCAGAACATTTTTAATTTGATATATAATTGTAATATCCTAGATATGAATTGAGTAAAAATATAGTATTTTAATAATTTCATCCCATTAGTGTGTACTATCTATCTAATATAATAAAGTCTAATTAACATGAAAAGTAGTATATTAATTAATTTATTGTTAAAAATTTAGTACAAATAAATTCCATAGATAAAATTATAGTCACTAAGGAAATAATCGTTCGCTATAAAAGTTAAAGTTTTTCTCAACGACTCTACATTCTCCAAATGAATCAAGTGCTTGTCCTTCGGGGCACTCCGAATTATTGCTGGTTCCCCCGTCCTGAGCACCTTGGATTATGTGGCTTTCTTGAACTTTTCTCATTGGTTCCACATTCGGATAGAATATTTCTTCACTGCTGTCATTACACAAAATAATTCGAAAATTATTATAAAGGAGACAAATCATGACAAGTGTAACTAAATAATTATTGCACTTGAACATATTGTATTGATAAAATGTGGAAAACAGTTTTGTAAGATCGTGACGCGATGGCTGGCAAAGCTTATAAAACAAAACAAAACAAAAAAATACAGAAAACGTATTTAAAGAGTTGCGATAACCGTTGGTATGGAGGGGATATCAAAGTTACACGAGTGTCTAACCTTATACAGAGTGTATCACAGAAAATCGAACATAGGGAAAACTGTATTGTGCAAATTAGTTAAGATCAACGATTACTTTGACCACATATGAGAATGGGTACCGTGGTAACGCTGACTGACAATTATTTAATAAGAATAAAAGCTAATAATGAATAATTAGAAAAATGAATACATTATTTTTATTTGTAACTAAACTTCAGTACTAAACCGTCAAATGAACAGCAATGTGCATTTGTTACTGTATACGTACACCGTGGTTACCACGGTAACGACCTCTGAATAGATGGCAAGACATTCTCTGATTTTAACTAATTTGTGCAGGCTGTGTACTTTTCCCTATATTCGGTTTCCTGTGATACACCCTGTATATTATGTATATTGATAAGAGCTTCCTAAAATTATGAACGACAATTTCACTATAACGGATGCGGTTGTTGTTTTCGTTGAAAATCAATTAAAATAAAAATTTAAACATGCTTGTAAACACAATAACTTTAGTGTATTTTTTATGAATGCCGTTTTGATGACAACAATAAAAGCAAATACTTATTAAGTTAAAAAAATCTCGGAAATATTTCATAATTGACATTAACTCCTTAGTATGTATTAAAAAATCAAAATGACCCTCGCAAATTTTATGTAAACACTAATTTGCAAATAGTGATATCTATATATTTACTGAAGGATCTACATCATTTGGTGCTGATGTTGGATTGATAAATGCATGGCGAATATTGAAATTAAGAAAATAATAATAATAATTTTATGTGACTATTAATTAATTAATTATTATAATCTTTTCTTAAAATATTCATATAAAATAAAGCGACAAAGTATGTACGTGCAAATATTTTATTTTGTCGCAGCATTTGACAATGCGATCTAGTTTTTTGTTGTTTTTAAACCCGAATATGTCCAACCATTAAAATGATTTGGTTGCGGTCATTTTGATGGTAACACTCGACGTGTGTATCGAAATCAATAATTAATAATAATAATAATTCTGTATTTAAGAAATTAATCTATTACAGCGAGGATGGATTAAATAAGAACATAATATTATAAACATAAAAGAAGTATAAAAATATATAAGTATAATATAAAAAAAAATATAAAAAATATTTAATATAAGACTTATATTCGTTTGCTCGTGTGAGTACTTAGTACTCACGAAACAAAAGATGCAGAAAATATTTGACACTGCCTTTGTATAATCACTCGTATATAATGAAACTTATCATTCTAAGGGAGTTAATAATATATAAATACAAATGATTTAGTTTTTTTGAATCGAGGTTTGTTAACAGACATTTGTATATATATAATTATTTTCATTACAATTAATACAGTATTCGTTTAGAAATATGTCTCTGAAATCTTTATAAACTGGACATTCAACTAAAAAGTGATACATGTTCTCAGCCTTGTTTAAATTGCATAATGAGCATAGCTCCTCTGACTTCCACATAATATATTTATAGCCTTTGGTTACCAGTCTAATATAATGCTTACCCATTACTCTAGGGCAAAGTGCATCACGCTATATATCTAGATTCTAGAGGGACCGTATATCTATACTAATATATAAAGCTGAAGAGTTTGTTTGCTTGTTTATTTGGTTGAACGCGCTAATCTCATAAACTACTGGTTCGAATTGAAAAAAAATTGTTTTGTTGGATAGCTCATTTATCGAGGAAGGCTATAGGCTATATAATATCACATTACGACCAATTGGAGCGGAACATCAATGAAAAATGTTGTAAGATGCATCTCAAAATTAGTCCGTCCGACAAATATTATCAGGTGAAATGCCTTAACAAAATTTGCAATATTAGCGCGTCACGCAGAAGGCCCGGATAGGTCAGTCGGTAGAGCGTAAGACTCTTAATGCCAGGGTTTTGGGTTCAAGCCCCACGTCAGCGAATATATTTTTATTTTCTACATTGCTTTCTTCTAAGGCAGCGGTCGGCAACATTTTGGCAAGCAAGGGCCACATAGTGGCAAATTGAAATAAAGGCGGGCCGCACTTTTTCATAATTTTAATAATAGGTGTTTGTGATATTAAAAATTCGAAAACATTTCATTTCAATTTTATTAAAAACTTAACTGAGAACTTCAAAATAGAACTGTTCTTTTACAAAAATTAGTGTGACGTTTGAGATTGTATTTGAGTGGCTATTTGCTGTGTGTTAGCTTCCAGGTTTGTAGTTGCAATTCGTAGAATAGCTCTCAAATGTTCATCTGTGAGACGAGAAGCATATTTATTTTTTCTGTAAGTACTTGAGAATCGAAAAGGTTTGTTCGCATAAGTAAGTACTACCAAAAATTGTATTAATTGCAGAGCAAACCTTTTCAATTCGTCAAAATTGGATGGCAAACTGACATAAAATTTAACAAGATTTTTGATATCAAAGAAAGAGTTCTTAAAAATAGTATCATTAGATTGAAGATCAATCACGTTCATTTGTAAATGACTAAGTACATCCTCAATATCACAAGAAAAAGGATTTGTGAAAATTAATTTAATTATTTATTTATGTAGGTAGGTAAGACTTTTATTTATAAAACAGTCACGGGCCGCGGGTTGCCGACCCTTTTCAATTTTTTAAATTTTGTTACGACTAATTAAAATTAAATAAATTTAATTTATAGCTCATTTGAAAACTGTTACAACTATAGGTGGCTAGGTATATAAAAAAAAATTTTCCTACAATGTTTTCAATTAAATATTTATTATATTAAAAGAAATTTATTACTTAAAAAAAGTATAAATACTGCTTTTCAACGAGAAAAACTTTTGAACGGTAATTCCGATCATCATGAAGTTTGGACACAACATTCATCTCGGTAAACTAAGATGAATGTGCGTACTCATGTCCCTTCCTTCCCCATTCGTTCTTTTGCACCCGGGTGAAACCGGGCGGGACCGCTAGTATATTATGAGATGGCATACGACTACGGCTATCCTCAGATGAGAATATTTTCTTGTTTCATACTTTTTAGTAGTCGAGTTATAAGTTTTTGAACTTATTTTTTATATGTTTTCAATTTGCTCCCGTCTGGGACCAAAATTAAAAAATAAATGTAGCCTATGTTACTCAGGCCATAATAATGAATCGACTGACATCTTATTTATCAAAATCGCATGAATAGCTTAGGCGCTACGGTGGAACATCCGTAAATACATACATACATAGATTGCTAAACTCATGACCCTTCTTTTTGGCTTCGCCGTTGCCAGGTGAAAAACAGCATATGTACATATAATATATACATATAATGAGATTTTAGAAGATATTTTTGAAAAAATAGCTCTCAAAATATTGATGAATCTTAAAAATTCAAAAAGATCATTGTAAAGCAAGGCTATCTTTCAAGTGTTTGGGGACATTTTCTATTTTTAATTTACACAATTTAACAATTTGAACTTAGGTTACTTATTTATATTAAATATTATAAAAATATTACCTCATATAGGTTAGTATTATCCTTTTTAACATTTCCATCAATTTCGTCATGACGACAGTGATGGACTTAATGAAATGTCAACAAGAAAGCTAAGCTACAAGGCAATAATTTAGTGATATTTAATACACTCCTCACATGAGGTATAACTATTTATTATTTTAATGATTTTATTTTATTCTCTTATAAAAAGCTTTACCGTTAAGAATTATTCATGAATGTGAAGCTCTTGTAAATTTCATAATGTGAAACCATTATTGTCGTAGAAGAAGTAGACAACAAATCTACGAAACTTCATAAAATAAATAGAATAATAAACCGTTATGAAAAGTATACCATTATTATATAAAAACATTATAACATCGATCTATTCTGCGCATGAGGCGATTTTCCCCAAAGACAATAGGGCTCTTCACATTTGCATGTCAAACATTCTCCCAAAATTTGGTTTCAATTCTCTTATGCGTTTGACATGTATCGTGTTCACAGACAAATAGACGCACAGATTTTTTTCCGGAAATATGTTTTTTGGATTTGGGGAACCTCAAAACGGAAAAATATTGCCAAATTTTGAAAAGCATATTTTGACCTAACTTGGTATCATTCCCCACTTGTGTTGGAATGATAAAATATTTAAAATTTTAAATATGTCATTTAAAATGATTAGAAATTACTTAACAAGCGCGAAGAATAGCTGTGGCTAACACTAATTGTAAAGAAATAAGGACACTTAAAAATGTAATAACAATACAAAGAGAATACAGGTTTGATGTACTAAAATCTTCTTGAACGTATACGTAATATCTAATTTTCACAAATTGAAAAACTTTTTTGTGACTAAAAATTGCCGATTTTGTCATAGCTCCTGATAGTTGTCATTCGCATAGAGACATCAAGCAGTTATAATAATTATTAAACACAATGTTATGACACTTTTAACACTTCTTTCACAATATCATATTGAATTTCAGATGGCAGTTGTTTTTAGTGATTAAAGTAAAGCTTACACGATACACCATCTAACACAACATTTTTCATAGTATACAAAAGTGAGGTTTTTCATTTCTTAAAAGTAAATAGATTACCTATATTATGTATTCTATAAAAATAAAAAATTTCTTTTATTGTTTTTCAAACATAAGTTATCAATAAATTACATGCAATTTTAATTTTAATTCATTGTTAACTTTGTACATTCTAAAATAACCCTAAAAGGTAGATTTAATCCCTTATATGCAATATATGTTTCCTTATCAAAAATTAATAAAAAGTATTTAATACAAAAACGATTATACTAATTATATTGAGAAATGTGATGCGGTTGATACGAAATGTATGTAGGATAGGTATATTATATTCCAGAAATGTGGTAATCTGTAAAGTCATTGGAATGATTGCAAACTTTAGTATAATTAGTGCTTTAGATGCCTGCGGCCGTCTTATAGTGGCAAATTTATAGCTTAAAGTACACAACTTCTGCAGAAGTAATAACCAGCCAGTTAGGGGAGTTCTGAGACGTAGGATCAGGCCCTCATTATATTTAAAAGTTCACCACTTTTAAATAGTTATTTTCTTGAATGACTTGAATAACTAATTATATTACATTTTTTTATTTGGTGGTTAATGTCTATATAGATTATTATTAATCAGTTTATGTTTAACCGACTTCAAAAAATATGTGATTAACCTTAGAATAACACATCCAATGAATCTCATCGTAAATCGGCAGGTCGTTAAAACGATCAACGAAGTTGGTCCAGTAGTTTAGGAGGAGAACAAATCCTAAATTATCTGAATGAGAAAAATAGCAGGTGATTGAAGTAGTTAGTAGTGTTATTTCTGTGTAGTGTTAGAGGTTAATATTGTAACAAAACTGCTATAGTCTGTGGCGGAAAGTATTTATTTAAGATATTAACTGTTTAACAAACAGTAAAAACACACAAACGAAAGCGTATAGCGTTAACAGAAATAAAACTAATAGTTCTAATTATACAATGTAAGACTCAGTAATAGAGAATAAAGAATTATGTACAAAGAAATATTCACAACACACTAAAACCCAACACAGAGTTTATCAGCGCACTTGTCTATTCACTAAGTTATTTATTTATTGACCGCATTCACTAGAGTCATATTTATTTTATTAGATTAACGGAATTTATGTTGTAATGCCAGAACACGCACAATTTATGTAAAACAGTTATCTGTACGTCCACTCACTGTTAACACGCTGTAACTGACTGAACTCAACTGACTAAACTTAACCAAACCTCTGCCCGCCTTATATAGATTTTGGTCTGTGTTCCAGAACGTTCGAATAGGGATTTCCTCACCTCACCACGCGTCCGAGTCTCCTATGTCCGGTGCTGACTACCTGCATTAATTGTAGCATGCGTGGGCGCCTCTAACGGTCGGAAGTCCGTTACCTGCGTTCATTGTTTGTCCGTTGGCCTTCGAGCATTATATGGACTTTTCTAGAAATTCCATAGGCGTAACATTATGGGGTAAAAATTCGTAACAATATTTTAGAAGTAGTGGAGTCACTTATAGTGAACATTTTACAGTCATCTGAGGAAATTATTACTATATCAGTAAAGTTTTGTTTCTTTTTACTGTTGGGAAAAAATGATAATTCTATCATTGACGCGATAATTGCCGATTGGGTCATTGATCACAACACAAATTAGATTGAAGATTGTAAAATATAATATAATTATTAATATTTTAATGTGAGAAACCGCATTTTGAAATATGTAAAATTCAAATAGTATTGATCATAACGGCGCATAATAGAGCTCGATTCGTTTGATCAAATTTTTCAAAACATAACCCTGCATTTATTTTGATTTGGAGTATCGCCGGAACTATCTATACTATTCTACTGTAGTGTAATGAGTGGCTAGCTTGAATCTGTGAGCCTTATAAAATATACTTTCTTTTTTTCTTTGATAACAATCAAATTATAATTGTTTCATTTCTTTTTTTAAGAAGATTCATCACTTATAGTTTTGTATATAAATTTTTCGTTCACTCTGCTTAGTGACACTTAAAATTCTGATGTATTTTTTATGACCCAAAACTCTTGAGTTACCTACTTCAAAAACTGAGTTCGGCCCTGAGCAAAACTTTGATAATCAACCAACGCATGTTTTCATATCAAAGTTCTTTCTTGAAAAGAGATAGTCAATTTATTTCTAAAAGTAAACGGTATATACTTGCAGATAAAATTGAAGATGTTCGGAAATTTAGTTCCGTTATGTTTTTGTTTATTTTTTTTTTAATTTGCGTGAACCTTGATTTATCTCATATTTTGATGAAAGTGTTTTTTTTATCTCCTTACTTTTGAGTAATTCAACCTTACACGAAAATATCACGTACTTTTTATGAAAATTAATAGACCTACCTACGTTAAGAAATTGATCAGACACAATGTTGAAATTTCATGAGCCTAAATCAACAACGAATGAAAATTAAGCTTTTCAAAAATAAATTAGTTTAGACAGTGTAGTATTATTTTCAGATTAATTTAAACGATTTTTCATTATTTTTTTTAGTATTTAGAAAAATTGAGGTAATCAATAATTTTTTTGATCTTTATAAACGACTAAATCTAAAACTACGTCAAATGCAAGTTAAAGTTTAATTAATATTCCGTACTATAAATATATTTCTCTTTTTATGCCTATACCAA
Organism: Xanthostigma xanthostigma; assembly: GCA_963575645.1. Classification (NCBI taxonomy): domain Eukaryota; kingdom Metazoa; phylum Arthropoda; class Insecta; order Raphidioptera; family Raphidiidae; genus Xanthostigma; species Xanthostigma xanthostigma. The sequence goes on along the minus strand of OY754469.1, from coordinate 29,909,696 downwards.
AAACTATCTTACATAAATGCAACGTTGATTTTTTTATTTTTTTGACGTGATAACGTCTTATAAATTGATGAATCACCAATCTTATAAATTGATAAAACACCGACTGCATGTACGAAAAAGTGTAACGTAACGTTCCTAACGTTCCTAACGTTCCTAACGCGTAGCGTTCCGCCTGACCCTGTGCGTGCTTTTTGCTAATTTCTCGCTCAATTTAAATCAGATCGGTTTGAAACCAGTCTTAAACGAAAGAGGAGAACATTTTACATAGATTTCGCATAACAGAATTTGCCTAAACAGTTTTTTTATACAAATTTATATAGAAAAATATTTTATACAAATTTATATAGAAAAATAGCTGTATAAATGCAATGTTGTCTAATGCATGGCGCGACGCGGTCGGTTGTCTTTGTTTGCCGTACATGGAAATTAGAAGCAAACGTATGTCTTGTCTTAACATGAAAACGGCTGCATTTCTAATGTTTAATTCAATTTTTTGACATTAGTATTTTGAGAATTGCAACGCCTTCTAAGTTAAGTATTGGAATAACTAATTATTATTAGAACATAATACTTTGTAAGTTGCAAACGTCACTTTTGACATTTCTTATCATTCCGACACCAAGGATAAGCGGATTGAAACCAAATTTTGGGAGGTTTAGGTTATGTATTACGGAATACGTTATCACGTAAAACTATCGTCCGTAAACCGACTTTACAGACAACCAATTTTTTTTATTAAGCAAACACAAGAAAAAATGTGCATCGGCTTATTAGCACTGTTTACATCGCATAATAATTCAAAATATAAGATATGGTAAGTAGCACCTTTAGTTAACAGATAGGTAATATTTAAGTTGTTAGTAATTTTATTTTTTTTGTTGGTAGTTACTACTTGCGTAATATGCTTGCTATTATGAAGTGCAGCTGTATGCATTTTTCTTGGTGTATTGCTGCTGTATTTGTTGGTAAGTATTTGTTTGTTGCTTGGTAAGTACTCTTTTATTTAATACTTAATTGTTTGTTTTATTTTTGACGTGATAACGTCTTATAAATTGATGAATCACCAATATTATAAATTGATAAAACACCGGCTGCATGTTCGAAAAAGTGTAACGTAACGTTCCTAACGTTCCTAACGTTCCTAACGTTCCTAACGCGTAACGTTCCGCCTGACCCTGTGCGTGCTTTTTGCTAATTTCTCGCTCAATTTAAATCAGATCGGTTTGAAACCAGTCTTAAACGAAAGAGGAGAACATTTTACATAGATTTCGTATAACAGAATTTGCCTAAACAGTTTTTTTATACAAATTTATATAGAAAAATATTTTATACAAATTTATATAGAAAAATAGCTGTATAAATGCAATGTTGTGTAATGCATGACGCGACGCGGTCGGTTGTCTTTGTTTGCCGTACATGGAAATTAGAAGCAAACGTATGTCTTGTCTTAACATGAAAACAGCTGCATTTCTAATGTTTAATTCAATTTTTTGACATTAGTATATTGTGAAATGCAAAGCCTGCTAAGTTAAGTATTGGAATAACTAATTATTATTAGAACATAATACTTTGTAAGTTGCAAACGTCACTTTTGACATTTCTTATCATTCCGACACCAAGGATAAGCGGATTGAAACCAAATTTTGGGAGGTTTAGGTTATGTATTACGGAATACGTTATCACGTAAAACTATCGTCCGTAAACCGACTTTACAGACAACCATTTTTATTTTAGATTTCTGTTTTCAAGTTTGATGCATTTAGAGAATTGATTAATCTTTGTAAGCTATCTATATAATTTTTTAATATTTGAGTTACTGTTTTAGGAAGCTGACTAAATATTATATATTTGGTGAACTTTCGGCAGTTTAGCAGAAGATGTTTGACGGTGATTTGAATTTTGCAAACATTGATAATTTCTGTTTAAATTTTTTCAAATTTATAAGTCAGGTATACTGCAGAGTCTATGGGATTGTGAGAAGGGACAGTGATTTTTAAGATATTTTTGGGAAAAATGCTAAGAAATATTTGCAATAGATAATATATTTTTGGACTCGAACTCATAAGCTCTTGACTTGAAATGTTAAGTACAGTGATAGCCGATTTAACTTTCTTGTGTTACAAAATACCCTTAGATTTCATTCGTTAATAACGAATAATGCGTTAACAACGGTTCATCCCACAATGGGTAGAGCATGTCTTTACGAGTTTGTCACGCAGGATTTGTTTTGCCTGTAACGTCGTCGCACGAGTGTAGGCGCACGGGCGTGTAATGTAGCACGGAAATACGTTTAGCTAGGACGTTGATTTTGATGTCATCGCGAAGCACTTTTAGGAGCTGTAAGACAGTAAAAATAGCAGCCGGAATGTAAGTGAAAATTGATATTAAATTGAAAAGTGTAAAATAGTTAAACATATCGTTTCACATGATTCGCAAATATACTCGAAATCAGAAAAAACGTTGTTAGCGGAAAGCTCGCATCGAGAGAGTCCAGGTGATACAGAAAAAAATAATTACTTGACGTTTTCACGAAAAATTTACAGCGTGAACCCGAAGCCTTTCTTTAGATTTTATTGTTGCTCTTTTCTTTCATCCCGCCGAACTGCCCATCAAATATGAAACTCAACATTTCATATTTTACGTCTGTGATTGGGTCACTACTTCCTAGTTTAACTTTGTGGCTAGGAGATTTATGTTATTAAGTATAAGTGCTAAATATGTTGTACATTCAACAGCACACAAACAAATAATATAATTTCCGAATAACAATTCAATTTCTGTTTGAATATAATTTACATATGTTATGTCAGTTATAGTCAGTGACAGAGATATTCGACTGATGATTTTTAAAGTAGAGTATGGAATATTTTTTTTTTAAATAAACAAAAATAATCTTTATATTTTAAGAAATGTCTCAAAAATTATAAATAATATTTTAAAAGTCATACTCGCCAAATTGTTTGAAATAAGATTCATGTGAAAATAATATTAATAAATAAATAAACATGTTTATAGAATCGAACTCTAAAAATGTCGTATTTGAAAGATAATCATGTTTCCAGTGCCGATGTGATGCTTTAAGAAAATACTTAGTAAGTAATCATATTGATGGCAAAAAATAGAAGTGAATATTTGCAAATGTCTTATCATTTCTAATATTTTATAGTCGTAACAGGATGTCTGTAATTTGATTTTTTAGACGGAGAAGTGTTTCTAAAAGTTTCATCCGTCTAACTGTTTATAGCGGCATCACTCGAAAACGACTGGACCAATTTTAATTACATTTAAGTTACTATCACCTATGGAGGGTAGAGGTTAAGGAGAACCATCTTTGTGTACGAAAAAGTTTCCGTTAAAAAGCGTTAAATTAGGGGACCGTCACTGTCGCAAAAGGGTAAATTTTAAAGCAAGCGTATGAAGGGTAAAAATTATAAGAGTAGGATAGAAATGTAAACGAGGAAAGAAGAATTTCCTCACTTTTCCAAAGTCAAACAAAAAATAAAAAAACAATATGGTATAAAATTAATTTTTGATTTGAATGTCATTTTTAAACGTGCTATTATGCATTTAGTAGTAAATAAACGATTATACTGATATGAATAAACTATAAAATGACTAAAAAATACTAGTAAAAGCTAACAAAAATGAAATCACTCTTGATACGATCTCACGGCAGGATTTTAGGTTATATTTATTAAATTATTTTGGACTACGCTAACAGTTTAGATTTTATATACTGCAGTGTTATTAACGACTCTAATCATTAAAAATACTAAATTTTCCGACTCAGCGCACTTTAATTCGTTTAATGCAGCGCTAGCGCCGTTACGGACGATTTTTGAACTGTTATTTACAGCATTTAGATGGACACTTTTTCAACTTATCCCCCATATAAGATAGTCCTCCTTACCTCTACTCTCCATACTATCACCCAAACGTTGTAAAATATAAATTACTTTTTATAGGGCTACGCAAACGAAATCGCGGGTAAAGCTTAAACAAATTTATTGTGTTTTTTCTTGCTTTAAACATTTGCAATAATAAAACTCTGTGTTCGTCTTTAAAATAATATTTAGATTTTTTGTTTTCCATATTTGAATATTAAAAGAACAATACAAAATTAGGAGAAGTAAAATGAATAACAATAAAATACTGAGAAAATGTAAATTACCGAAAAGCTTAAATTTCAAATTGGTTTTTAAAGCTGCCATTAAAAATTATTTAGCACACGGTGTACAATTAACATCAATTATTATATAAAAGAGACATCATTCTATCTGTAAAGGCCCCTGCACACGAGGCTAGAAACGCTGATAGATTCCTTGCTAGATTTTCCTACTAGTTTTCTAGCGTTGGATTTCTTGATTGCTGTTATGTGCTCGCTTCACACGAGACGTCTTTTCAAGTTAGTTTTGTGAATAAACCTGTTGCGCACGCAGTGACAGTTCAAATATAAACCCTGAGCAGAATGACGCCATGTTTGTTTGTAGGCTTCCTGATTGGTTCTTGTTCATACCTAGCAGCGGACCTAGCAAGGAAAATAGCCCCTGTTCTAATTTTAAAACCTATCTCGTGAGCTAGCAGGCGAGCCCGCAGTTACGTCATTTCCAGCTTTGTACCCAGCCTACCAGCAGAACTCCAAGCAGTGTATCCTGCAGCGTTTCTAGCCTTCTGTGCAGCGGTCTTAAATTAGTTTTAATATAGATTTTCTTGTAAATTCTATGATATAAGGCGAGAAAAACCCGTTTCCAGAATTTCCTCCTGTTTGTACCAGCATTAACAAACACGGCTGGGTCGATTTTTATGAAATCTGGTACAGTGTCAGACATAAATTATATATATGCAAGTAGGGGAGCTAAGCTGTTTCCGAATGTCGTGCTCTTAGACAAAATAAGAAAACTTGTGCATAGTTCGTTACTATGGTTTATCGCGTCTATGTTTGCAGCGAGGGGAAATACTTATTATTAATTAATTCTATAATATTATAAGTGAAATAGGATATGTACTACCTATTTGAGATTTAATTGTTTAATTAATATAGATTAATTTTCATTGTTATCCATGAAGTGATCGGTGTTTGTTGACCTTTCTTTAATATACCTATATATATTGTAAAAAATAAACAAAACGACGATTGACGATACCGCGGGTTATATGTCACATCAGATTTAATATATATTTGCAAAAATGTAAAAAGGCGACAGATAAAATAATATTTAAATTAAAAAATTAAGAAAAGTTAGCATGGATCCACAGTATTTCCCATAGGTTACTTTCTCTGATTACCCTCGGCTACCATTTGAAAACGGACATTATTGTGATTGAAATTGCTGATAAAGATTATTACAGTAAGATAAGATCAGTCATAGCTGTGTAGCCACGCATTCAGATAAAAATATGATCGGTTATGTTGCCAAGAATTGTTTGTTTTGTTTTGTCCAGTAGTGTACATTAGATGTCCAATACTCTCAGTGACAGAGTGGACTTCCGCAAACCACTGGATCCTGCCTATTGGGGTATTATTATTGTAAATGTGTGGCTGTGTGTGTGTGTTTTAATTTCCTGAATTGTGATTCCATTAGCTTAACGTTGACAGGTAACAATATATTGTTGTTTCTCTACAAATACTTCCATTCTGTCAAAGTGACAGAGGTAGTCAAATCAACCTATGTCTATCAAGTTTGAATAAACTAAAGGTTAGTATCTTTACTTACCAAATACTCAAATAAACGAAATTACATTAGAGTGAACCATTACTTAAATTCCAGACGTTCGAATACTAATTATTATAAAAGGATTTTCAATGTCACAGAAAAAGACTCTAATGAATGATTTTGAACTACAAGCTTGCGAAAAAAACAACAATATTAACGTTTTATTCTATATCTTCCTTCCTAGCTGCATACAAAGAAGATTCAGAAAGTATGCGTATTATGAGAAAAAATGTTTAAGAAGTTTGATTTTGTTAACTGAAAAGGTAATAAATGTGACGGAAAAATAATGTTATTTGTGGAAATATTGAGAAAAGTTTAGGAGAAAATGTGTTCAGTAGTCAATATTTAGTGTACGGAATTTTCAGACAATACGCAAAGCTTGTAACCCGTTCTTTCTCTATTTCAAACATTTAGATCTATGCATATTTTTTAATTAGGACAAATCATTTTTACACTAAAATTTTATGATTATTAAAAAATAAATTATACAAATTTTTTCACATCGTTATGCAACAGTGATGAGTTCTCATTTAGCGATTTTAGAGTATTCGTCCCGACGCTATTTTTAAAGCTAGAGGGTTCTGGTAAACGCCAAATGAAAGAAAAAGAATCAGATTACAGATCCTTCAGGCGAATTTTTTGAAAAAAATTCCTGAAAAAACTTACAGCTTTTTGAAAAAAATAATAAGTTACGCAATATTTCACACGTAGGCGAAACTGTTTTTCAAAAAATTCGCCTGAAGGATCTGTAGTCTGATTCTTTGTTTTTCATTTGGCGTTTACCAGAACCCTCTGCTTTAAAAATAGCGTCGGGAGAGCGCGAACCGTTTTTAGGCGAGGGGAAAAGATTTGAGATGAAGAGTGCAGGGGGTATTTGCAGGGACGAATACTCTTAAATTTGACGCTGTCTATTGAAAATTATATGTTTTTAATAATGTCATGATTGTCTCTTATAACCTACCAAATGTAAAAATCCAGAGTACATTTTCACAATTTTTTTTTTTAAATCAAAGACTAGAAAATTCTGCAACCTTTGTGTGTTGTTCAAAGCTAATATTTAAATTTTAAATACATTTTCTAATAACCTTTTCGAGATTTTCACAATTAACCGCAATTATGAAAAAAATCTCACCAAACTGAGAACTAAATACCTGCTCCGTTCCGTCGTGGGTAAAAAATAAGTATATTTTTTGTTTTATTTTTTTTATTGAAAAAATAACACTTTTGATAACATCATAAACAATTTTTTCCCATATCATATGCACTATCTGGTCCTCACTATATCCTAGCTACTTAACTTTTTTTTTTATTATTAAAAAAACAGTGTGCAGCAACTAAGGCTATTTACACGGAACTACAAATGAAGAATTTTAAGGTAAGTATGTACATATAATAATTAATTGGATATAGACAGGTAAAATTAATTTATATTTTGTTTTTCAGATTGGAAAGTTCGAGGAAATTCATTAAATTTGTAACTGCGTTTTCTTCTTCGTTGAGTATCTTGGAGAGTTGGTCAGGTAAGTTGTATCTATATTGTTGATATTTAGTGCAGGTTGTTAGTATGTGTTCTATTGTCAACTGAGCTACTTAACTTCATTCATTGTATAATAGAAAAAAAAATCAAAAGTTTTTCAGTATCGAAAACCCATCCTCGATACTGTTTTCAGAATTTAATGGTAAAAAGGAAACTCTTATGGTCAAAAACTCCGTTTCCCGTTTCTTTTTTTCGATAAATGTTTTAAGGTTATTTTATAACATTATCCTATGTTACCTATGTTCAACTATTAGGTTTAAAAATGAGTTGTGACGAGAAAAATCGACATGAAGTTAGCAGTTTTTATCGTTTTCTGTTGAACAATAAGGTATTTTAACAAACATTTTGGTGGTCAGTTTTCGGAATCCTAAATCCCAATCGAACTTCGATCCTTTAAGACGTATACAAAGCTAGAAGCAGTAGCGGAACATAAATAAATTAGAACACAATTCGTATTCTTTTTCATTCTGATTTGTGAAGGTCTGGAATCGCTCAAATCTATTTGATTTAGTGAACCGTTAAATTATTTATTATAAAAATGAATATGCGTTTTTCTGACAAATTTGAAAACATTAATGTCTATAATGAATCAATGAAATGATTGTGATATATTTTATTTGTCGCATAATAGAACGGCACTGATAACAATCAAGGGGACGAAGAGGAGCGACGTCTGTTGGAATGGCGTCGCGTCGGTTTGGTTATACGAGAGTTCGATTGATTCACAGCCACCACTCATTTCCGGTTCGATTCACGACAATGCACACACTGAAACCAATTCCAACTTGTCTCATTTGATGGGCCTTCTCTATGTTTTCCCACAGCACATCGCGGTTTGTTTTAACCCGGAGATACTCGAAAACCGCACGTCTACTGTCCTATTTTCATTTATTATTTTATTTACCAAAAATAATTACACCTTAAAATAACTTTTATCCGTGTAACTAATAGTCCGGTCAAAATATTGGCAAAAAAATGGTGGTAGGTTTACAATAATTCGCATAGAGCTGAAAATTGGTATAACGGTCTTAGGTACACTATTACAAATGAAATATTAAAAGCCCCCACCGATCCTACATCTGTAAGAAAAATTATTCAAGGTCAAAGTTTAAAAGTGTCGGTTTTTTGCATTTTTCTCGTAAACGGTGAATGTTATCTAAAAATAGGTCATGCAATTGTCTACAAGAATTGTTCTTATACTTTTTTTTCATACGAATCACCATTCTTTTGAAATGGTGATTTCATACATTGAAAATACTAATGTGCATATTAATATTTAACGTTATTTTTGATAAATACGTTCATTATGTACCTACATAGACATTTTGGTCCCATTATCTCAGGATAATGATTCGTAGGAAAAGAAGATAAGTACCTACAGTTTTTGTAAATAATTGCATGATCTACAACTTCTGTCTGACTTATTTTTAGATAACATTTACCGTTTACGAGAAAAGTGCAAAAAACCGATACTTTTGATCTTTGACCTTGAATAAATTTTGAAGCAGATGTAGAATCGGTGAAGACTTTTGATATTTTATGTGTAATAGAGACCTGTACCAATTTTCATCTCTATACGAGTTATAGTAAATTGAAATGTTTATTTTGATTGGATTATAAGTGCATAAAGTGACTTTCTTTTATCGGTTTGATGCATTTTTCGAAAAAAGCAGTATCCTCCTTTGGTTCGCTCACCATTTTCAAATTGTCGACGATTAAAGTTAAAAAATTGTTTAAAATGTTAGTTAAAAATTTAATAAAACTTATTACAATTTATCTTTATGTCAAGAAAAAGCCTTCAAATGAGAAATGACTGCGCTTTTTAATCAAAGATTTCTTGTAACGTTTGTTATTTTAACAAGTTTTGAATACACAAAAAAAAACGACATCCCCAAATTTCACCCCATGCATTGTTCTTTTGACTTCTATGGTCAACATTTTGAAAATAGCAACAGTTATCTGTAAAACCAAAGAAACTGTTTAATGCATTTGTCCCAAAAATACGTAATTTTATCAAAATCTTTGTTTAAATTCTTCAATAAATAAAATTTTCTATAAATTTTTCAGACAAATTATTAAAAAAATTAATTAATAAACCAGTTGACGTTTCGATCAGGATTTGGATCTTCCTTACAATAAAGTTCAGCTAAAAAAGTACAAAAATATAAAGAAATGATTTTATAATAATAATATAAAATATTTTTTTTTATATTCTTGTACCTATATATATTTTTAGCTCAAGTATTATTTTCAGGAAAATCTAAATCCGGATCGAAACGTCAATTTTATTATTTAATTTTTTATATAAATTGTCTAAAAAATTAGTCGAAAATTTTATTTTTTGTTAAATATTTATAAAAAAATCAACTAATTAACTTGCAGCTAGATATTTTGGAACATATGAAAATATTTTATATTCAAATCTTTATTAACTTCTGATTAGAATTCTTCAATAAATAAAATTACGACCAATTTTTTAGACAATATAATATTAACAAAAAAAAAAATAATAATTAATACAATTAACGTTTCGATCCGGATTTGGAGGAGCTTCTTCAGAACTGATCGAAAAATAATTAATATTTAGTTTCTAATTAGTTTTTTTTTTAATTTGTTCGAAGTTATTAATATCGAAATATCGAAACGTTAATATTATATTATTAATTATATATTTTTTTGTTAATATATTGTCTGAAAAATTGGTCGATTAGTTTATTTATTGAAAATATTTTATAATTTACCTAAATGATTTGAAATATATGTTTTAAACTAAAAGATAATAATATGTTTTGTTAATTTAAATTCAAATGTTAATTTCCGCTTCTGCAGGATACATTTTCTGGGCGTTTTAGATAGCAAATTGAAATCGTTTGAATTGTTTTTTTTTAAATAAAGTTTCAAATAAATATTATTAAAAAAATCGTTTAAAATAATATTTACTACAAAATTGAATTGGCATCGTAGGTACATAAAAAGCTAAACACGAGCGAATTGAAATACAGTGAATTTGTTTTTTTGTCTGTATAATTAATATATTAGCATTTCTGTTTAATTTCAGACAGTTTTTTTTTCAGTCTGGGTTTGTTCTACTAGTATGCTATTTTCCGTCCTCTTTTATCTCATAAATAGTGGGTATCAGTTATTATAATCTGTATTTTTATCGCGCTGAATATTTACTGTGCAGATCATGTAGGTACGACCATTAATATCAATGACTCCCAAATGAATTTTTCGTTGTTGTTCCATTATTGGACGATGTTATTTGTTCGTAGTAAAAGTAGTAAAATGCAGTTATAACTCGAGTCGCGACAGTTTAGAATGGTTTTTAAGCAAACCGAAAAATGTTGAATTAGGGTTGATATCCATGTTTTAATTTTTTTCCGAATCTCTCGGTTGCATAATTTCATTCTTGGCAACGGAACAGTTAATTCATTGCTAATTTATAGTAGTGTAATGATTTAAGCTCTGTACTTGGATAATTAGATAATTTTGAATTAATTAATATTGGTTAGAGTAGACAGTACATTTTTAGTGTTAAACGGTTAAACACTAAGTAATGACTGTGTTCTTATTAACTACTGGTCGCTACCCGCGGTTCCGCACGCGATTGAGGGGAGCGACAACAATGGCAGAGCCTTTGATCCCACCGTATTACACTCTTACCTCACGGGGCTAGCCCCGCTTGGCAGTGACAAATAGAAGTGGAGCCTTTGGCTCCACCCTATTACAGTTTTGCCTCAGATGGCTGCTTTCCGCCCGGCAGCGACAACAGCAGTGGAGTCTTCGGCTCCACCGTATGGAAGTACCACTTTAAAACGCACTGTGTTTACCATTTAAATTTTTGTATTTTTTCAATTTTTTTTAAATAAAAAAAAAAAAATTAGGCAAGACCCTTCGAATACAACAACTCCTAATCGGATGAATGATATAGGAAAGTATAGGTTCCGAACAGATGATATTTAAAGTACATTAAATTGACAGATTCTGATCTAGCAGTGACAAAATTGGCAGATGATTTACAAACTTTTTGGGTAGGTACTACTAATAGAAAGCCTGGTAAGAGTTTCTGCCACTGCGTGAAGACTTTGTGAATTTTGGACTGTGCTGCATAGAAAGGAAGTGAGGTCTCACGAAATTTTTTTCTCGCATTCCGGGCCATAGAATCAACCATTCCGTCAAGTTTCAACTTCAAATTTAATCTTCTTTTTAATTTTTTAATTTTTTTTTTTTATTTTTTTAAAGGATTTTGAAAGTCTCTGCAGAAAGTAAATTGGCAGAAAATATTTTTCCTGAAATTAGGAGATTCCCCAGATGCTGTTCAGTCATTTTCTGCCATTACGTAGAGGGCTTTTGAATTTTGGCGTTTTTTTAAGCGCTTCAGCGGCGTACCGCAATGCGCTAGACCCCTACTATACCAAGTGTTCCTTGACCATTTCTGTCGCCATCCTCTAACTAAACTCTTCTTCTTTATGTCGAATGAGTCAGTGAATGTTAGATAGATAGCGGATGCCTACTCTTGAGCATTGTGCGGAATGGTACCAATTAGAAGCCATTTTGACTGTGAGAAACGCCGTAAAAAGCGCGCGAGATTCAAAAAGATGAAATATTTTATAATATAATGTTATTTATAAATAGTATTTTAATATTTCGCTCCAAAATCTATATTTATATTGAAACGTTTCGAAAATTACAAAACTGGGCATAAATATTATTAAAGAGCTTAGATTATTGACAATTTCACATCAAGGTTGACAATTGACATGCATCGTATATCATGACGTCACATAAGCCCGATTGTTTAAACTGTATTAAACTGTATTTTTTTCTTATGACTATATTACATTTTTAAATGATTATTATCAATTTTTCCGTATTATGGTTGAATAAATAATATAATTTATTAAAAATATTAAAAAACACATGCATATGACCTATTGGTAAATCGTGAAAAATTTGTTCATTCCACTGTCGATTTTGTTATACGCAGTGTTTTGGTTTTGAACTGCGTTTGTTTACTCAAAAAATAATTAATTTTCAAATATTAATTTTCATGAAAACAAAGTAGAATCTACACAAAGTAGTATTAACGCATTTTTGAAAAAAGCGCCAGATATTTATGTTCAGTCTCGTAATTTTTGAAACGTTTCAGTATAAAAATAGGTTTTGGAGCGAAATATCACTGTTTACTCTAAGTTTTGTTGTTTTCGTCAATAAAATCATATAATAGAATATTTATTTTTTTTGAATCTCGCGCGATTTTTACGGCGTTTCCACGGTCAAAATGGCTTCTAATAAGGACGGGAGGCGCTAGAGTATCCGCAATCTATTTATGTATATCTATGTAAAAATAGCGATATTTGAACGTCAATATGTAAGGAACTATTAAATGTTTTTTTTATAAAATTTAGGATTTTTAGTAATTGCCGCCTGGCGAGGCTCTAATAGATAAACAAAATTACAACCGTGCAGGATAAATAGCTTTTGAGTTATAGGGGGTTCGAAAGTAGCTAGAAATGGTTCGGATAATTAATAAATACACATGCTGTTACCGGGCTTGACTGTGCACATTGCCGCGTGTCTAGATCGTTTACATTCAAAATTTCAAAAATTTACGTTGGAGCGGAAACACGAGCGCCATGTTTACCTACTGATTTTTTATGTGCAAATATGAAAAACCCTATTATTTTTGGGTAAAATCGGCGCATGCACAAAAGGGACATCTGCTATAACGTTGTTTTATGTATATATAATAATCGAATACTTTCCATAACGGTTTATTATTATATTTATTTTTTCAACAAAGTTTTGCAAACATTTTTTTTCTAAACTCGATAGTTTCGGCAATATTTTGAAAATAAATTAAAGCAGCTGTTCTCTTGTTCCATAGATCTGTCAGAAAGAAATTAGTTACGCGTGCTCTGGTTAATATTTAATACTAGCCATAACCCGCGTCGCCGCGCCCGATATCTGAATGTTTCTTTTCGATATCTAAATATATAAAAGGAAACCGTAACTGACAGACTGACTTACTGATCTATCAACGCACAGCTCAAACCACTAGACGAATTGGACTGAAAGCTGGCACACAGATAGTTATTATGACGTAGGCATCCGTCAAGAACAGATTTTTGAAAATGCAATCCCTAAAAGGGTGTAACGGGGGTTCAAAATTTGCATGGAGAATCAACACACAGCTCAAACCACTGGACGGATTGGACGGAAACTTGGCATACAGATAATTACTATGACGTAGGCATCCGCTAAGAACAGTTTTTTGAAAATTCAACCCCTAAAAGGGTGTACCGAGAGTTCAAAATTTGCATGGAGAATCAACTCACAGTTCAAACCACTGGATGGATTGTACTGAAATTTGGCACACAGATAGTTATTATGACGTAGGCATCCGCTAAGAACAGATTTTTGAAAATTCAACCCGTAAAAGGGTGTAACGGAGGGTCAAAATTTGCGTGAAGAAATCATATAAGAGAGATGTATCGATTCGAAAATGCAAAGGATTACTCCTGTCAAGAAATAAATAAACACGTGTTTCATTCTTTTTCAAAAACAACCCCTTCAGAGGGTGAAAAGAGGTAAATAGTCTAAAAATCAACATGGGTGTCATTTTCAAAATTTGTCAGGACGTTGATCATGTGAATGTCATTAATTTTGAACTTTATTAGGGTGAGGGGGTCAACGTCGAGAAAGGAGTAACTGTACCAAATAATGGGAATGCATCCGTATTTCATCTCAATCGCGTTCGAAGCCGCGGGTAACGGCTAGTTATACTATATTATCAAATGTAAATATTTTTGAAGTTCGAATGGTCCTGTCCCTTAATTGGCTAGAATTTTTTATTGTGCCAATGCCCTAAAAAATTGAAAATCAAATTGATATTTTTTCCAGAGGACTGGGGAGTTGTAATAGATGAAAACGCTCTGTAAACAACGACTGTGCTACACGTTTGACTATTCATAAGACGCCCGACATTCGTTTTGAATGTGTATTTAAAGTAGGATAAAATTGTAAAAATATATTATTTGTTTTCTACTTCAAGGTCATCGACAATTTACTGAAGAATATTGTGATGAATAAAATATTTTATTCAATAGTAATTTATTATAAATTTTGAGTTTAAATATTAAGATTAAAACTTTGTATGTGTTTCAAATTCAATAAACACTTCACAAGAAACTAAATAAACAAGAAAAGTTTCATCTAAATATGAAGAATCTTGTATATACAGCATGTGTTTTTTTATATTGCTGACATTTTTTTTATTTTACTAACTGTCAGGATAATCTGGATTGACATTAGAAACCTGGCTACTGGCACGGAGATTTTGGAAACGTATTTTTCCGACCTAATTATCATATAAAATTACGAAATTACAAACAGTATCCAGTTATAATTTTATATATTGTATCGAGAAGTATGCATCGTCCCATAGCTTCACGTTATTGTGCGAATAAAATATATAGAGATAAAACGTTTAATCGAAGTTAATTGAGCAAATATTATGTGTTTACGTCATATTACCGTTGTTCGGTTGTTTCACAACAAGCCTGCCAGCTACTGTCGTTAACACGGTTGTTGTTGAAAATGTTGTTTGTTCAGTAATTGAAACTTCAAAGTTTGCATCGTGCATTCAAAAATCAAACTTTGACTAGTCTTTATCAATTTACAGAGTGTATAAAAAAGAAAAACCGGTCAAGTGTGAGTCGAACTCGCACACGAAGGGTTCCGTACACTATGTGCTTTTCAAATACTTTTGTAAAAGAAACAAGAGAGGTGCTATAACAATATGTAAACTATACCAAAATGTCGGGGGAGCTCGACTCTACAGTTTTTGTAGGAAATATTTTTCAAATCGAGACACACCGGATCAAGGCTTTTTTTCCCAATCCACTCTACTATAGGACGCACCTTTTTTTTAGAACCCACTTCACTAGTCTGTAAGTTTTTGAATTTTTTTTTGTGAATTTTTTGGTATTCTTAAAACGACAATAAACATCTTGTAAAAAATGGATACTAAATTTATTTTTTATCCTACTTTGAAAAGATCTTAAAATTTGGGCCTCTAGACTAGAATACCTCCTTAAGAAATAATTTTGGACACAATAATGTTGCAGTTTATAGAACAAGGGGGGTATGCTACATCTTCTCTGCGAGGCACAATAGTTTAGGTATGACTATGAAGAGTCGTTCAATCGTACCTCGGTCCAAGGTCGTATTTGCCTCAATATTAGCAACTACAGCTTCACGTATAGAAGAACGGTGCTTGCTCAACCCCTACAGCTTTCAACGCTACTAGAAACTGAGCAATAGTCAGCTATAAAAATTTGTTTTATTGCAGCTATTAGTTTTTCTCTCGCTAAGTTTCTTGTGCCATTCATAGAATCCAAATATGACAAACTATAAAAATAAAACAGAGTGTGCAAGTAATTCAGGAACTACAAGGCGCGAGTTTTACGTAATACACCGCAGCATTCAAGTTTGAAAATCGGTGAATAAATTGCAATATAAATTACTTATATTGAGAAAAAAATAACAGTTAAAAATTCGGTAGGTATCAATGTGATACCAAATAAACGTTTTTAAACAATGAAATAAAATAATAGTACTTATAGAAAGTATTTTTTAAGGCAATTGCTTTTTTTGAAATATACTGGAAGAGAAAATAATTTTTAATAATTTAAGTTCATAACTACAAACGTGTGGGTTGTGACTAATACACGATCATAGAGTTGACAGCCCACGCTTTTATTATAATTATGAACCTAAGCTATTAAAATTTGTTTTTTCCTTTTCTCAATGAAAGCTTGTATTTAAAAAAACATTACTTAGTAATATTTCATTTTTTAGGCGCGAATAGCGTAAGCTAAAGCGCCTATATGTACTCGCTTTGTCTGTGAATCTGTGAATCTGTGATTCTGTGAATCTGTGAATCTGTGTGTCACATTTTTTTGTGTCACGCGTACAGCCCAAACGCCTTAACCGATTTCAAAAAAATTTTTTTTGTTCGATTCGTCTCCGCGTAACTTAGCTCGTAACGTCGGCCGATTTTTGAATTTTGACCCCAGAGGGGAGCAATAAGGAAAAAACGAAGTTTTTCGCTTATAACTCGCTCAATTTAAATCAGATCGGTTCGAAACCTGTCTTAAACGAAAGAGGAGAAAATTTTACATAAGATTCGTACAACAGAAAATGCCCAAACAGTTTTTTCATACACATTTATATAGAAATAAATTCAATTTGATATAACCGATGGCAAACATCTTTCGGTTATCTCTCTCTGTTGCACGGTTTAACACGGCAATTTAAAAATTGCGTATGTTCTGTCTTAAAATAAAATTGGTCGATAATATTATTTATTACAATAATGAAATAAAAAGGTAGCATTTGTTCAAAAACGGATGCCGTTTCAATATTTGTAAAATGCAACGCCTTCTGAGTTAACAATTTGAATAACTAATTATTAGAACATAATACTTTGACAAATGCAAACGTCACTTTTGACATTTCTTACCATTCCGACACCACGGATGAGCGGATTAAAACTAAATTTTGGGAGGATGTTTGATATGCAAATATAAAGTGGTCTATTGTTTTTGGGGAACATCGGCGCATGCGTAAAAGAATATATCTCTTATAATGTTGTTTTATATAATAATAAAAGGGGAATTATAAAATGGTCGAATAAAAAAAAAACTTGGTGACTGATGATGAGATACTGTTTTAATAACTTGAATATTAAAATAATAGTTGAGTGACTAAATTAATAAGTGAGCGACTAAATTACTAAGTGAGCGACTAGAATGCCTTCGGTAATTTTGAAGCAGATATCTTCAACCGATTGAGATAAAAATTATTTGTATACACGTTTAGTTTGGATGACAATGCATGGTTAGCTGTGTGACGTCACTCTAAATTCAATATGGAGGACTTCTAAATATGGCGGACTAATTTTATTATGCTTTCCTACAATATGGGTATCAAATGAAAGGGCTTGCTGAGAATAACTCAAAAATAAAGTGACGTCACTCTAAAACCAATATGGCGGACTTCTAAAGATGGCGGACTAAGTTTTTTATGCTTTCCTACAATATGGGTATCAAATGAAAGGGCTTGCTGAGAATAACTCGAAAAATAAAGTGACGTCACTCTAAATCCAATATGGCGGACTTCTAAAGATGGCGGACTAATTTTAATATGCTTTCCTACAATATGGGTATCAAATGAAAGGGCTTACTGAGAATAATTCGAAAAATAAAGTGACGTCACTCTAAAACCAATATGGCGGACTTCTAAAGATGGCGGACTAAGTTTTTTATGATTTCCTACAATATGGGTATCAAATGAAAGGGCTTGCTGAGAATAACTCGAAAAATAAAGTGACGTCACTCTAAAACCAATATGGTGGACTTCTAAAGATGGCGGACTAAGTTTTTTATGCTTTCCTACAATATGGGTATCAAATGAAAGGGCTTGCTAAAAATAATATGAAAAATAAAGTGACGTCACTCTAAAACCAATATGGCGGACTTCTAAAGCTGGTGGACTAATTTTATTATGCTTTCTTACAATATAGGTATCAAATGAAAGGGCTTGCTGAGAATAACTCGAGAAATAAAGTGACGTCACTCTAAAACCAAATGGCGGACTTCTAAAGATGGCGGACTAAGTTTTTTATGATTTCCTACAATATGGGTATCAAATGAAAAGGCTTGCTGAAAATAACTCGAAATTTAAAGTGACGTCACTCTAAATCCAATATGGCGGACTTCTAAAGATGGCGGACTAAGTTTTTTATGCTTTCCTTCAATATGGGTATCAAATGAAAGGGCTTGCTGAAAATAACTCGAAAAATAAAGTGACGTCACTCTAAATCCAATATGGCGACCTTCTAAAGATGGCGGACTAATTTTATTATGCTTTCCTACAATATGGGTATCAAATGAAAGGGTTTGCTGAGAATAACTCGAAAAAGAAAGTGACGTCACTCTAAAACCAATATGGCGGACTTCTAAAGATGGCGGACTAAGTTTTTTATGCTTTCCTACAATATGGGTATCAAATGAAAGGGCTTGCTAAAAATAATACGAAAAATAAAGTGACGTCACTCTAAAACCAATATGGCGGACTTCTAAAGATGGCGAACTAAGTTATTTATGCTTTTCTACAATATGGGTATCAAATGAAAGGGCTTGCTGAGAATAACTCGAAAAATAAAGTGACGTCAGTCTAAACCTAATATGGCGGACTTATAATGATGGCGGACTAAGTTTTTTATGCTTTCCCACAATATGGGTATCAAATGAAAGGGCTTGCTGAAAATAACTCGAAAAATAAAGTGACGTCACTCTAAATCCAATATGGCGGACTTTTAAAGATGGCGGACTAAGTTTTTTATGATTTCCTACAATATGGGTATGAAATGAAAGGGCTTGCTGAGAATAACTCGAAAAATAAAGTGACGGCGCTCTAAAACCAATATGGCGGACTTCTAAAGATGGCGGACTAAGTTTATTATGCTTTCCTACAATATGGGTATCAAATGAAAGGGCTTGCTGAGAATAACTCGAAAAATAAAGTGACGTCAGTCTAAATCTAATATGACGGACTTCTAATGATGGCGGACTTAGTTTTTTATGCTTTCCTACAATATGGGTATCAAATAGAAGAGCTTGCTGAGAATAACTGGAAAAATAAAGTGACGTTACTCTAAATCCAATATGGCGGACTTCTAAAGATGGCGGACTAACTTTATTATGCTTTCCTACAATATGGGTGTCAAATGAAATGGCTTGCTGAGAATAGCTCGAAAAATGAAGTGACGTCAGTCTAAATCTAATATGGCGGACTTCTAATGATGGCAGACTTAGATTTTTATGCTTTCCTACAATATGGGTATCAAATAAAAGAGCTTGCTGAGAATAACTCGAAAAATAAAGTGACGTCACTCTAAATCCAATGTGGCGGACTTCTAAAGATGGCGAACTAATTGTATTATGCTTTCTTACAATAATAGTATCAAATGAAAGGGCTTGCTGAGAATAACTCGAAAAATAAAGTGACATCACTCAAAATCAATATGGCGGACTTCTAAAGATGCTGGACTAAGCTTTGTTTGAAAAAGGGGTATGCGAATTGTCTCGCACTGAAACGGGAAGGGGCAAATGTGTAGTTTTTAAAAAAAAAATTCCGGGATGAACGATAAATATACACCGATTTTCAAACAAAACACCGGGATATATGATGTAAAATTTCGCGCCTTGTAATTCTTGAATTACTTGGGCATATACTCCCACTGGTTCCTTTTTGGGTTATTCAAATTTTTTACTATTAAAATATTAATTTATTAAAATTAATTGATTGTTTAATTCTAAAAATGATTGAATCACGTATTCCTATCGGGAATACATATTTTTAATTTGATACTGAAGTCAAGAGGGTTGTGAAGGAAATATATATTTATATATTTTGTACATATCTAGTAAAGTAAGCTATTGCTTAATACACAAAAATCATTCAAAGTTTATGTTTTCAGCCTGCGAAATTTAGTAACAAAAATTCTTTAGAATATATTTAGTGATATATAAAAACCAAATTAGCTATCTGCTATAGCTTTTTGTTAAATTATGAAAACAACTAACACAAAAAAAAAGAAGTTCGCAGTTTTATATAGCCCTATCTTTGACAAAAAATGTTAAATTTTATTGCTGTTGAAACATGATGACAAGTCAAAATTAATGAAGCTTATGTTTTGATACAATAAATTAAGTAGTTAATTTAGAGATTATGTAGTAAAATATCGTAAAGATAAAACAGATTCTTGTATATCACACGAAGTAAACTAATTATTCTGTTGTAAAATCGTCGTTTAAACTTTTTACACTAACATAAAACATCTTGTATATTTAAAGTTGTTATAAAAATGTAGTATTCCTTCGAGATAAAGTTTTAAGTATGATGTAACATACACAAGAAAATGGATGATTACATTGCTCATCCTGTCCAGAGAAACGACATTTTTACTAAGACGAACACCGCAATTTGAATTTTAAAGTGGCTACTTCTCCCTACACCGTAGCGTCCTTTCTTCATTCTGTGCGCCTCCCAACGTCCCTCTATTGCTTGTCTTCATACGCAAGGTTGTGACTTCCATTATTGAATCTATTTCACATAAATACCTACTTGGTTCTAGTATTTTGCTGTGAAAACATCTTATAAATCGGGTGTCAGTTTTTATGTCTATTTTGAAAAGCTAATAGTTTTGACATTTTTTTTGTCACAAGAATCTTAATCATATCGGCGCGGCGTGTAGATAAAAGTACAAAGCGTCCTATGGTGTCAGTCAGTGCCTGGCACATAGTAGAGCGGGGGGAGGGGGTTAAAGGCATCATGATCTTTTTCATGTTTGTTTTGCCATAACTATTAATAATATATTGGTGACTCAATTTAATTCATTCGCAATAGGTCGTATGCATGAGACTCCAAATTAGTTAAAATTTTTATTTTGAAATATACTTTAGTTTCTGAACATTTCGTAATGGTTATTTTATTAATCTAATCACTGAAAAAAAAACAAATAATGAAAAAGAAATGTAGAAAATACGTGACGTTAGAGTAAATATTAACAACAATTTCCATGACGACTGTGTCGTTTCAAAATAAGAATCAGTATTTAGAGAAAACAACAAATAAATTTTATGAAAAAGCTTAGAACATTGATCAAGGTTGACTTGCATCGTATATCATGACGTCAAATAAGTCTGCCAACATGGCCGATGCAGGCGCGGTCGCAGCCTGAAATTTTGGAGGGGGTCACTCACTATAAATTACTATAAATTTATCGCTGTTAGGGGATAGCTAAAAATTTCCTTTTATTATTTGGCAAATTTTTGAGATTTTTCAATTTGACCTTAGATTTTGGGGGGGGGGGTCATGTCCCCTGTGACCGCGCCTGGGCCGATGGTTTAAACTGTCTAGTTTTGAATGTGAATATTTTACCATTCCAACCAACAAGTGGGGAATGGTACTAGTTTAGTTCAAAAATCACTTTTCAAAATTTCACAATATTTTTTCATTTTGAGGTCCGCCGAATCCAAAAAAACATATTTTTGGAAAAACTCTGTGCGTCTGTTAGTGAACACGATACAGGTCAAACGGATGAACGGATTGAAACCAAATTTTGGGGGTTGTTTGGTATGCAAATATGAAGAACTCTATTGTTTTTGGGGGAAATCGGCGCATGCGCAAAAGAGATATATACTATAACGGCGTTTTTTTTATATAATAATGGTGTACCTTCATACTTTTCATAACGGCTTATTATTCTATTTATTTTTTCAAAAAGTTTTATTAAAAAGTTTTTTTTTCTAAACTTTATAGTTTCGGAAATATTTTGAAAATAAAAAAAAATCAAACTGTTCTTTTGTTATGTAGATCTGTCAGAAATAAACTAGTTAAGCATGCTTTGATTAATATTTAATGATTTAATGATTTAATGATTTATTCAAAAAAAAAATAAGTAGGTATTAATGAGTTTACAGGCGAAAGCCTAAGAAACTCAAAAAAAAATATATCAATAAATATTTACATGACGTGGAACATATTATGTAGGTAACCATGGCAACGAATAGCAAATATCATATTGAATACTAGTCATTACCCGCGTCTGCTCACGCGATATCAGAATTTTCTTTTCTTTATTATACTATGTCAAATGTTAAAATTTTGAAGTTGGAATGATCCCGTCGCCCAATTGATTGGAATTTATTTCTTATGATAATATTACATTTTTAAATGATTATCAATTTTTTCCCGTATTATGGTTGAATAATACACATTTGAAGCTTGCGGCACACCCTTCCTGTGTCTCTTTCATTATTGACGCACTTTACGCCTAACGCCTAAATTCAAGATTTGGTTTGTTCGTATTTTTAATATTTGGTGATTTTAATTGTGAGCTGCGAAGTGTTATACAATTAAGACAAGGTTTCGTAAGTTCAACAACATATTGTTACACATTACCCCAGCTGACGCTAATGTGTTCTGTCGAATGTTCTCGTCCAACAATGACGCATACAGGTAGATTTTTCTGGAACGTGCAAGAAATCACCCGAAGGCGTAACCAGTACCTATAAATACGGCGTGCGCGAGCTCAGTGACGCAGTCAGTCATATACAGTGAGTTATATACAGTGAATCATATACAGTATGTTTAACAATCGACAAATAGATGTGACATAAATTATTCAGTCAGTACCGTAAAGAATACTGAGGTAACTGTTGAGATAAATACATAAATGAACTGTGTAATAACTAGTATGGAGTGCGGTATAGTAGACCATTGATTTCAATTATATAAAGCTGGTTTAACATAAATAATTTCTTGTATAAATAAATAAGTGTGCTGAATTAATTTTGGTGTGTTTCAGGTATCTAGTAAATATTTTGTGCACATAAATAGTGACTTTATATTATTTATTACTTATTCTTTTATTTTATTAGATTCAGTTCTGTTACGTTATGAAGAGAAGTACTTTAGTTTGTTTATTTGTTTTGTTAAACATTTGTTATTGTAAATAAACATTTTCCACCACGAAAAAGAATAGTTTTGTTACAATATCATCTTGTGCGAACGACTAAATTTTTATTTGGAGTATTTACTTTTAAGCAAAGTTTGGTCTCATTTAAAAATAAATAATTATTAGCTATGTTAACATATCACATATTTTCAGCTACTTATCTTAATTGAAAATGTGTTTGATCGTATAAAAAACACGGAAAATTTAATTATGATGGTGAGCAAATCTTTTTAAATAATATATTTCGAAAAAAAGCGAAATAAAGAACGATAGTAGAAACTCTCAACAAGAAATGTATCAGAGAAGTTAAAACCTTGTTACGTCTGCGTTCATGCTCTTACTAAATTAAAATATTGCGTAACGAAGATTGCATTTTGTATGAGACGTCTTTATAAGCAGATTGTCTGAAAAGTTGCCGCTTAAATGTGTATTTAACGCTTATTTACTGGTGTACGAAGGTCATAGTCATACACTGAAATATCCCTGATACATAAACAAGATTGTTTTTGAAATTTTTATTTCCACAAAGATACTCGTATGTTCCTTTAAATATGTATTGTACGCTTTACATATTAACATACTTTAGTACACATTTTGTTCAGAACATCAAAGTAATCTAAGTACACGTTGTAGGTACGTATTGAATTAGATATAGTCAGAGTGCCCGTCGGCAAAAATTTTACTGACACATACTCACCCCAAACTTTGTATATGGCTTCATTAGGCCTAGTCTGACAACTATTTCCTCTATGACTTTTTTTTATTTTTTTCCCTCTGAAGTTTTCGAAACATGTCGTTTTGACGACATGTAAAAATTTATAGATACTGCTTGCTTTTTTAATTGGATAGCTTAAAAACTTCAATCAAAACGCTAAAATAATGTTCTCTGACAAATAACATGAACCATTTAAAATGTCTGACACCTCGAATATGTCGAACATATACAAGGTGTTAGACATGTGTTAATAATAAAACTTATCAGTGGCTATAAAGAACAAAAAAAAATTGTTAATAAAAAAAAAAAAACTTTCTGAAGTCAAACTCCTATTGAAATGCAGATATTAATTAATTCTAAAAATGTAGGTTGTGGCTATTAAACGATCGTAAAGTTTACAGTTCACACCTTTATAATTTTGACTAAAATTATTAAAAATTATATTTTTCTTTAAAGTAAATTTCTATGAAAGTTTGTCTTTCAAAAAAATATTTTTTTTACTAATATTTTATTTCATGGTTTACTAATTGCTATTTGCGTTCACATTTGTTTCCTACTGATATTTACAATTGTTATTTATTTCTCAAACTTACTAGGTTAAATTATATTATTAAGTTCAAAGTATACAGTGTTTTCGATACTTTACTCCGGGGTTGTATTGTGTAAAATTTTGCCTCTTGTAATGCCTGAATTACTTGTATGCTCAAAGATATATTATAAATCGTGTCCATCGAGACAATTATTAATAAGAATCGCAGGATTGTTTTAAATTTTCACATTAATTGTACTTGAAAAAGTCTAAATTTATAGACGAAACGTCGTACACTGAATAAAGAACTTTTTGTCCACAATCCTGCGATTCTTATTAATGTATGCTCAAAATTTTTTTAATCATTTGTTGGGTTTGTCGATTGACCGATCTAATAATTGCCCAATTAAAAATTGCGCCGATGCTAGGCGTAACTGTTTTCTGCCTTTTCTGGAACATATTTACAGGCAAAGAGTGTAGTGCAGTGAATGAATGGGATTAGATGCGCTCACTAACTGGCAGCCATTGTATCACAAATGAGTTGTGTGTTGCGTTCTGTTGTTACTGTCGCCGCCGTCGCGTCGTCGTGCCGAGCCATCGTAATAATATTGTTCAATGGTTCGCCTATGAGCAAGCTGTGCAGTTGTGCTCTGATGTAATGTACTGTCTACTTTATACAGACGATTTATACCGTTAATTATTTTATGCCATTTTGATCGAATTACGTTTGAGCTCGGGTTTTATTAAAACTGGCTTGACTGTTTTCGAATGATGCCGATGCACACAAAAAAAAAACTTGAAAAGTAATTTGACCCTACAGGCCATCCCTGAAACTTCCCGCTATTTTCTAGTTCAAAACGCTCAAAAATATATAAAATATAGCAAAAAGTTTATTTTTTAGCTCTTCGAAAAAAAAATACTTTCTTATAAATATTAATGAGAATCGCAGGATTGTGGACAAAAAATTCTTTATTCAGTGTACGACGTTTCGTCTATAAATTTAGACTTTTTCAAGTACAATTAATGTGAAAATTTTAATTTTAAATTTTCACATTAATTGTACTTGAAAAAGTCTAAATTTATAGACGAAACGTCGTACACTGAATAAAGAACTTTTTGTCCACAATCCTGCGATTCTTATTAATAATTGTCTCGATGGACACGATTTCTAATATATACTTTCTTACAAATATTTCGTTCACGATGTCTCTTGAACAAATGAACCGATTTTGATGCGGTATGCGGCAATCGACGCAGTTTTTTGAGTAGAAGAGCTGATTAGATTTTGAAATTAATCGGGTTAGTAGTTTAGAAAATATTCCGCAAAAACAAATGTCTAAAAAATTTTGAAAGATTTTTAAGATTTCTCAAAATCTGTTGTGCCGAATCATTCCAAATTTTCAGGAAATCTAAGTTCAGAAAAGTCATTTTTACAATCAACAACACAGCACTTCCGATTTAATAGTTTTTTCCCCATTTTATTCAATAATTAATCCTTATTAAAATACACTGAACCAGAATTAAAAAAATAAAAAACACGAGAGGGCGCAAAGGTCGCGTTCCAAACGCACTGTATATTTTTTATTAAATGAGCAACTAAATCATCGGCCAATTTAGGCAATTTCTTTAACTGGCATAGTATTAATTTATGTACAATTATTTACACTATTGCCTGATTGATATTTGTTATTCCTATGTATACATATGTTACCGGCCAAACCCGATTTCAGGACAAACTAGTTTGTCCTAGTATTAATAGTAGGCAAACTAGTTTGTCCTGAAATCGGGTTTGGCTGGTAACATATACAAGGACAGATGGAAGACCATTCCTAGGATTATATTATTATAATTACTACTAATAGTGTAAAAATGGATGTGAAGGTTGCTCACAGATTTTTTTTGTTGGAACGGGAAATGATATCTGATGATTCTATATGGTAATTTGATAATGGACATTAGACTCAGCCGTAGTGACGTCAGTCAGCAGTACTCTGTAGCAGTTATGAATTCCGCGTCCCGGCGCGTAGCGGAACAGTTATGACAATTAAGTGGCACAACAATGCCCGTTAGAATGATTGTGGCGCTTCAAGTTTTACACCCGCACCAACACACGACACTGGAAAATTAAATGACACTAGTTAGATTCATTTTATATTCATTCTTTTTGAAGAAGCATTTAGTATTTAATTAACGAAAATGTTTTTAGCCATAAACAATTTCATTCCGGAATTAATTTATAGCATTTTCTCACGATTTCGCTTGAAGTAATGTTAGTTTTCTATCTTAAACTGAACGAAACTGGGAAAAAACTTACCATGTACTTTAATTTTAGTAATGTGTTTCTTTTAATCACGCACTTATGAAAATGTTCAGTTATCAATTTGGAAAAGTTTTAAATATACAAATGGTTACCATCAGACGCAACGAGTTATTTTTTTTTTAAGTTTTCCAATATGATAACATTTTCAATAGTGCGTGATTAAAACTTCAATCCATTGTTTGATTTTAATGTTGGATTTATAGATTTATTGTTGTTTAAGCTTCAAAAAAATTGTCAGGATGCGAATAATGATTAACGTTAGCGTTTAATAATGAATATATTTTTGTAATCTT
Organism: Xanthostigma xanthostigma; assembly: GCA_963575645.1. Taxonomy (NCBI): domain Eukaryota; kingdom Metazoa; phylum Arthropoda; class Insecta; order Raphidioptera; family Raphidiidae; genus Xanthostigma; species Xanthostigma xanthostigma. The sequence goes on along the minus strand of OY754469.1, from coordinate 29,882,999 downwards.
GAGGTCCGTTCTATTAGAAATAGTTTAACAATAATCCGCTAACTTTCTTCAAAACAACAGAAGATGGATATACATGTTTTTGATATCTCTATTTATATTTGCCATGCACAATACAGGAAATGAATTGAATAACCAATTATGTCAATATTTTAAAAAGTAATGGTGAACCTATAATAAAGGCTACTGTATTATGTTCAGATTCTGATCTGATACCATCATGTTTTTTGAAGATAGACTTCAAAGGTCCATTTCTCACAATAATCTGACATATATTTATATCCTATTTATTATAAATAGGATTACAATTTATAAAACTTTTCAGGAACTATTTTTCTATATGAAATTTCTTAAGTGTATATGCTACCTTCACATACCCTCTGCAATCTTCATTTCAAATTCTTTCCCCTCGCCCCAAAAACGATTACAGCTCTCTCTGTACTATTTTTAGAGCTAAAGGGTTCAATAAATGAACTGACCAAGATTCACACTACAGTTCCTACAGGTGAAAAGTTGAAAAAAAAAATTCTACGTACTTTAAAAAAATTATAATTATATATATAAAAAAATTTGAAAAGAAGTTTGACCCTGCAGGCCATCCCTGTAACTTCCCGCTATTTTCGAGTTCAAAACGCTCAAAAATATATAAAATATAGCAAAAAGTTTATTTTTTAGCTCTTCGAGCTCAAAAAAAAAAACCACTTTGTTACGAAATTTTCGTTCACTATATCTCATGAACAAATGAACCGATTTTGATGCGATTTGCGGCAGTCGACTCAATTTTTTATCCTAAAAAAGTAATTTATTACAGAAAAATCGATCTCATAGGAATTTTACGAGCAATTTAAAAAAAACACTTTTTTACAAATTTTTCGTTCATGATATCTCGTGAACAAATGAGCCGATTTTGATGCGGTTTGCGGCGATCGACGCAGTTTTTTAAATTTAAGAAAGTAAATTATTACAAAAAAATCGATTTGATAACAATTTTAAGAGTCATTTTAAAAAAACATTTTTTTACGATTTTTTCGTTCACGGTATCTCGTGAACAAATGAACCGATTTTGATGCGGTTTGCGGAAATCCACGCAGTTTGTTAAGGAGAAGAGCTGATTAGATTTTGGAATTATTCGGTTTAGTAGTTTAGAAAATATTTTACAAAAACAAATTTTTAAAAATTTTTGAAACTTGTTTTTTTAAGATTTCTCAAAATTTTTTGGGCCGAATCGTTTCAAATTTTCAGGAAGTCTAAGTTCACCAAGATCACGTCAGATGCCGCAAACCGCGTTTCAGTCGGACACTCCGTTCAAAAGATATAAAAGGTTTACATACATACATACACACACACACACACCCACACACACATACATACAGCCCTACGGACATCATCGCCAAAATAGTTTCAATAGCTTCCTAGGACCTCAAAACGTCGAGATCTGGCGAAAACTCGATTTTCGAAAATCGGGGTGAAACCAATAACTTCCCGATTTTTGAAAAAAAAAATTTTTTTTTTTTTTTTAAAGCGGGAAGTTAAAAATATATATATACCTAAGTGCGTAATCATTCACAAGTAGGTAAATTTTTTTTTCAAAAAAATAATTTGTAGGATCTGTAGTGCGCTTCTTAATCCTTTATTTGGCGTTTGGCCGAACTCTTTAGCTTTAAATATAGCGCCGGGAAGTCTATAACCGTTTTTGGGTAAGCGGAAAGATTTTGAGATGAAGAGTGCAATGAGTATTTGTTAGTAGCATAGTTACTCTAAACAAGAAAACAAATAATTTTTGATAAAATATTTCTAGTATTTATTTTTTTTTCAAATTATATTTACTGTACCTTTAATATAAGTAATATAATTAATTATTTAAATAGTTTTGTGTAGAAGTCTAAAAGCAACTTCTGTACAACGTCTCATAAATTTTAATGCTAGTAACTTAAGAGGGTATTTATGCAAAAAAAATATATATCAGTTCAAGCGTATTTAGTGCTACTAAACCCTCGAAGTTTACCCTTAAAACATTTAAAGATTATATTACATTGTTATAAATTTTAGACGCCCGGAAACTAATTTATTCGTATTTATTTTTGGTTTGTTTATATTTAATTTACTGTAGGGAATTTTTGTAACAAATTTACGAGACGAAAATGCGAGTTTAGTGAATAGCTAATAATTAAGCTATTTAAACGTGAAATCTAGGTATTTTGTTTCAATTTAATTTTAGGAAGTCGAGTGTTTATTTGTGTATGTGTGTGAACAAGAGAGATAAACAAATACAAAACAATTTATCGCATGAATGGCGTTATATGTAAGAAAAGACGTCGGCACGTGTGAATCAGCGTCGGGGAGCTTGGCGTCTGAGAAAACGGGAGAGTAACTGAAACCAGGGGTTGGAAAAAAATTGAATCATGTAGACAGACAATAATAATAATTTATTTATTTCATAAAAAACATTAGAAATGTATTAAAAATCAATAATTTCTTTGCGGAGCCAGAACATTGACGTTAAAAATATACAAAAAAAATAGCTATAGTTTGCTATTATATATTGAAACGTCTATCGTAGACGTTATGATGCAATATTAGAAAAAAATATTATTCAAACATTGTCACTGACGGGACGGGACTCGAGACTCAAATGTTCTACTATCGCGGCGGCTGAATTTTCATTTTTTTACAGTGAAAATTTGTAACAGCAAATATTTGTATAGAAATACAGTGTAAACTCTATATAGCGACACTCATTGAGAGTTATCGTTAAACGGAGAAAAGAAATAATCCAATTATATTTTTTTACTGTAATAATATGTATTTACTTACTTCTCCATTTATTTTCCCATAATTGATATGTTGACGTTGCTTGAATTTTCCGAGCCATCCTTCCGATGCTTTGAAACACCCTAAGCCAAGTTCTTCAGGAAATTTGTCCGCCTTAGCTTTTAAGATTGGGCCCGATATCGGAATATAATTCTGTCGCTGTCTGTGAAACCATGATACCATGCTTGATCTAAATCTTTGAACTTAGGTTTCTTCAATTTCTTAGTATATTTTCCATCCTCTTTTGCTTCTAGAATTTTTTCTTTGTTCTTTCATATTGTCGATACGGTCGAGCGACTGAATCCAAAGCGTCTTCCAACATCACTTATCTTTTCTCCCGCCTCTATTGCGCGTATTAATAAAACTTTTTCTTTTCTTTTACTCACCATGTTCACAGTTTGCATGTTTGTGGGCAACTAAAAATATGATAAATAATTTATCGATAAGTAGCTGAGCTAAACATATGAAAGATAATCCCACCAAACAAAAGAACGAATTTCTTAGAATTTTCGGTACGCATGATGCCGACATCAAAGCGACAAAATAGCAAACAAGTAGGTACTGTTTATTGCTTAATTATGACGTATTGTTGTTGCTATTTAGAGTGGATGTGTCGTTGTATGAGCAACAAGGTAAACCAACTAGAGTTAAGTAATTTCGACGTTTTAAGGACTTTGTCGTTATATCGAGTGACGTTAAATGGAGTTTACACTGTATATTACTTTTTACTGTTAACAAAAATTAACCGTAATATGTCCTTTGCTAATATCTGTCGTATTAGCAATGGACATATTAGACCCAGTCGAAGCTCAAGTTGGACCCGTGGTAGCTTTGGGATAAAAATAATGAAATAATTATAATTAAGAAATTATTCAAAACTGGGGCGAATCTTGCGCAGGTCAGTTTGAACACATTCATACATTAATGAACACAATCGGCGCAAATAATCATGTGCTGCATCCCGCGCGGGATTCACCGTAGTTTAAGTAGTTCCTAATTTTGTATTTTTAAGAATTTTGAATTAAGTAATTACCGTTTATATTTAATTCAGTTAGTACTTTATTAGTAACTAGCTGATATTTGATAGCTTCGCTGAACGTAACAATACTGCTCTATTTGAATTGGATTTTGTTCACAGGTTTCTATTTCTTGCGCGGAACCCTTCTTTTTCGAAAATAAAAGTAGCCTAAGTTACTCCTTATACCATCAGCTGTCTCCCGTCAAAATCGGCCCAGTCGTTTCGGAGATTGGCCGAAACAAACAGATATACAAAAACATTAAAACTTGTTTTTTTTTTGTTATAAGTACCATATACACTTTTATATGCATTTAGTATAAAAAGCTGTTATTTTGACATTACACCAAACACATTTTTGTGCTCATAAAAAAGAAACCCTAAGCTACACAAAAACAATGCAATGCTTTTTTTTTATAATAACAAATTAATTATACAACTCATTTATTGGAATTATTAACAAAACTTTTGGTACATTTCTTATAATTGTAAGTGTTAGAACTGTTCTTTAATTATTTCTAAATACCAGCGTGGAAAATGTCTTCTTGTCAACTTCTGAGACTTCAAAATTCGAAATTTGTAGTACGTAGGGTACTTTATAACTTGAATTGATGTGCGGAACATATACAAAATAACAATGTGTACAAGTCTGAACTATTACATTCAACGAAATAATGGAGAGATTGAATTTATTGCCAGTACCGTAACTATGGCGATGCCAGCGGCACTCTGGTACCGGGCGTAGACTCTGGAGGGGTACAGAAATGACCGAACCAGGACCAATTTTTGGGTCATTAGAACATTTTTCAAGGGCGCAGTTATAGAGCGCTAGAAGTGTGAGATTCACGTTATAGTTAATATAATAAAATAACACTTTGGTTTTAATGATATTGTAACAACACTGCTGTAGTCCGTGGCGGAAATTATTTATTTTCAAGAATAATTAAATGTTTAACAAACACTAAAACACAAATGAAAGCGTACTTCTTTAGCTTAACAGAAATAATAACGTTAACAAAAACAAAACGAATAGTTCTAAATTATGAACAAAGAAATATTTACAACACACAGGAACACAACACAAAGTTCATCAGCACACTCGTCTATTAACTATAAGTCATTTATTTAAAACCACTCACTAGAGTTATAATTATTTATTTTCGCAATATAACTGAATTTATGTCGTAATAATTATGTCGTAATGCCAGAGCACTGTATCACGAACAGCTCGAATACTGACTGCCTGACTTGCTCACTCTGCTTCCTTATATAGTTTCGTCCCCCGCTTGTATCGAATGTTCTGTACGAATCGAGATTTCTTCTATTGTTCTCTCCAAGCGATTCTAAGAAATCGGGTCTAGCATCGCTACCTGTTTTACGCACCGAGTTCCTTTCCTTTACATGCGTGTGGGTCCCCAAGGTCAGGTGTTCGTTACCTGTTTTCATTGTTGTTGGTTGACCTTCGAATATTGTATAGTTTTTTTTAGAAACTCCATAGGTGCATCACTGGGGGGGAAATGCGCAACATAATTCTTTAGAGTCCATAGTCATCCCAACTGGGGGGCGCAACAATATGATTTTACGGGAAGGCTAAAAATTTTAAAAACAATTTTTATTCACTAAAACATTCTTTAATGGCCAACGTTTCGGAAATGTGTTTTGGCTTCTTCCGGACTTTAAAACATTTAGCGAAAAGTCACAGCTAAATGTTTTAAGGTCCTGAAGAAGGCAAAAAAATATTGCCGAAACGGTGGCCATTAAAGAATGTTTTAGTGAATAAAAATTGTTTTTAAAATTTTTAACCTTGTATCCCGCAAAACTTTATCATGGTTATAGTTAATGTTACCTACAAAAAATAAGAGTCAACAAATCTTTCATTTCTGAAAACAGTTTGCTCCTTTTGATGCGTTAGTCAGTTATTTGGTTCAAAGTTTTTTGTACAGCCTCATCGTACCATTTTCTCTCACAATGCGAGACATAACCGTGAGTTATGTTATGACAGATCCACATCTTTGTGTGTGTGTGTGTGTGTGCAGGAGCGCCAACATAACAGAATCTATGTATTACCCACCATTCACATCTTCGTGTTGTGTACGTTGGTAGAGAAGACGACGACGCTCTGAAGTGACGCTTTCGTCGTTTGCATTCCTGACACATCACGACGCCTCTGTATGCATGTATGTGTGTGTTATATATACATACTTATTGTCTCAACACACTGTGAAACTAAACAAGTGTTTGTTATCCCAGGTATAATCCATTATAGCACACTTGGATCTCTACTCTTTCCAGAGATCCTTTACCCTGCTGTGGTAATGAAAGTATAGCCGAGTACTAAAATCGGAATGTACTGGATTCTTTAAAATATTCGGTGTAATGCAACCTTGACATCAGGGCCGGATTTAGGGGAGGGCAACCGGGGCTACAGCCTCGGGGCCTCCACAAAAGAGGGGCCCCCACAATAGAGACTTCGGGGGGAAAAAAATCAAATTTAGACTAGTAAAAAACTTTTACTTTGATATTTTTTTTTCGCGTTTTACCTTTACCTACAGTACTTTGTACCACGACGGGACAAAACCGTCTATCAAAGCTTTCTCTCCTGATCATTGAAAGTGGTTTACTTCGGGAACTGGATTTCAGCGAAATCATCAACGATTTTTCGGTGAAAAAAGCTCAGAAGGTTCCGTTCGTTAACGCTAAAATTTGATTTCAGATAATTATTCTTGATATATTTGTTAAATAATAAAAGAATCTATACTTGGTTTCACAGTAAATTATTTATTGGAAAACTCGACTGAAAAAAATTGTCCATTTTATTTGTAAAATAATTTGGGGCCAGGGGGCCTTCACTCCTTTGTTGCCCCGAGGCCTCCAGACCTCTAAATCCGGCATTGCTTGACGCTGCCCGAAGATCGCATTATATTATACTTAATACATATTAAAAAAACTGGTCAAGTGCGAGTCGCATTCTCGCACTGAGGATTTCGTACTATGTAAAACTCTAAAATGTTGTTAAATAATATGAAATAACAATGCTGGCGCTTTCTAGGACTGGACCACCAAACTTGTGTTTTTAACGTAGGCGCTCTTATCTCCTCAGCAATCGATCGGACTAGGTTTAGACTTGTTATTCTGATATAGTATTATACTCAATAACAATATGATACCATGACGATTTAATGTCCCATGAAGGGCTAGACGCTTGTTAAATTTTTGAGTTCCTTAATTAACTATTTTTGGTACCCACCTCTTTGCTGTTTAAGTACAAGGTAGGAGAAACGTTGTAAATAACTTCTAGTTTCTCACGTAAAGCTGTTCCTGTGATAAACCTGATAACAAAATATGTCTAGGTCTACAAACCATAATTTTGGTAGCTCATTAAGTGTCAATTTAAGTAGAAAAAAATATAAATTTGTGCTCTGCTATAAAAATTTTTCCCAACGATACTCTCCCTTGCGACTTATATGTATGGTGCTCCTTTCAAAAAAAGTTTCTTATAATTTTAATTACAATTCTCGTGTTTTGGCTAAAGACTCTTCATATTATGTGCATGAATTTTAAGTCAATTTCTCATTTAAAAGTCTCTGACAAACGGACGGACAAGGTTATCACAACAATAGGGTTCTGTTAGGCCTTACGGTACGAAACCCTAAAATATAACATGACTCATGCAATTTCATGTCACATATTTGATAGGATATTTTAGATGAAAAAGAAAAGTTTCCAAGTCAATACTCTTATCAGATACATGAAGATACATTTCTTATCATTAAAATGTGGACATATTCATAAAATATTTAAAAACGTATAAACTGAAGTTCAACAGTATGTACTATATTATAAAAATGTGAAAATATCGTTTTATAGAAATGTCGTACAAATGGTCACTACAAACATATTTTTTTTTTTTTTTGTTCATAATCTGGAATTACGAAAGATTTGTTTTCTGTAAAATCGTCACTGAACCACAAATACTTGGTTTGAAAGTTGAAACCAAAGGGTTCCATCGAATCCAGTTTACGAAATCCAGCTCTATATATAGTTATCGTTTCTTTATTTATTTTAGATTTCAAACTGACATTACCTATTGTTCTAAAACTAAACATTTGTATAATTCTTTCTAGAGGCGTTTTGATTCCTTTTTGCTATTGGTTCAATAAAAAATGTATGTATTTATCGTACACTTTTTAGTATCCTTTCATTTTATTTATTTTAGTAATTATTAACTCTCTATTTCTCTAGTGCAACAGATTAATTAGTTATTTTTTTGTGACTTTTTGTACGTAATTCATGTAGACTGTAGAGGAAGGCAGAAATAAATAATTATTTTAATGACCTGTAACTTTCGTGTAGAAGTGTTGAGCAGAATGCAACGGATTTAGATCAGTCACTTGAAAATTATGCGCGGACAAACGTTCATAGATACATAGAGGCATACAGTAAGATCCCGCTTAACACGGGGGATACGTTTCAATGACTTCCAGCGCTAAACGAAACAGCGCTAAACGAGCTCATCTTAGTACGTAAATAATTGTGATAAGTGAAATAAAAAATAAATAAATTATTCCTGTATTTATTGCTAATAACGACGTTTTGAAAATGAAAAAAAGTTCGAGTAAAGAAGTTATGTTTGTGATAAAGGAAATTCTTTCTCAGTTTTCTTTTTTTTGTGAAGAAGTCATCAAACTTCGTTTGCCGTTTCCTGTTTCGTTCAACTAGCAGTAGATAGTGAGACGTCACATCAATGTCACTTCATGTAGCCATTGAACTTCTTTCAAAATTTAAATCATTTTGTATGAAATATTTATCCGTATAATTTCCGTTGTATATGCGGCTGTAAGATTTATTTAGAAAACGCGTAATAATGAAACGGCGTTAAGCGAATCAACGTTTAAGCGAAGTCTTACTGTACATACAAATGAAACATAATGTTACACATTCCCCCCCAGCTGATGCGCCAATGCTTTCTGTAGAATGTTCTCGAATGCCTGCAGGTGCATGTTTTTGTAGAGCAGGTAGCCAAATCCCGACCTACATTCAATTGCCTGAAGAAGACAATGCAAGTGTAGGAATGTTCTCGGCCCAGCGAGATGTTTCTAGAACATTTAACCAGGCGGGGGTCGAAGCTATAAATACGGCGTGAATCAGACAGTGAGATTTCATGTGTGAGTGAGTTCATAGTCAAACACGTGTCAGAAATAAATAACCTGTGCAGAGTGCGGGATAATAGACCATTGATTTCGATTATATAAATCTGGTTTAACATAAATAATTCCTTGTATATAGTTAATAAATAAGTGTGTTAATTTAATTTTTGTGTGTTACTGTGTTTTAAATATTTTGTGTACATAGATAGTGACTTGTATTCTTTATTACTTATTCTCTCATTTCATTAGCTAGAATTTATTAGTTTTGTTTCTGTTACGTTAAAGAAGTACTTTTCGTGTGTGTTCAACTGATTTGTTAAACGTTTGTTATTGTAAATAAATAGTTTCCACCACGAACTAGAACAGTTTTGTTACAATAATATAGAGCCTCATTCTTTTCTGAAGTCGGTTAAAAAAGGTTCATTGCGTGCCTTCTAATAATGATTGCGTTGATGGGTACAGGATCGACAGTGTATGATAAACTGATCTCATTTCATCTATTCATCTTGGGGCATTATTATCTTATACTCAATGATTTTAGGAACGCAAGGCGACAGTACAATTATGTGCACTGAAATGATATATTATGTTTGTACGTATGAACTATGAGTGTATGCACGGAGTGTATATATATATAATACGTACGTGTTTTCCCTGTTTCAATCTACCCTATCTACACCCAAATCATTATACATATATCAATATAAAGTTACGGTGTTTTTACTTAAAGTGGCCGTATTAAGCGTTCACTGAAAGCTTTAAAACTTCACAGCATTAAAGTTTAAATTGTTTTATAAATCTTTCTGTTTTTATTCACCTTTATTTTATAGTTCTCCAGAAGGAAAGATGAATCTTTTACGAGTAAGTATGTATGTGCATAAGAAATCAGTGTCTATTGGGATTTTACCTGAAGGCGGAGTCCATTTCAAAATATTCAATATGGCCGCCCTATGCGAAGCATTTGCATTGACGGTATAAGAAGTTTCGATGTTTTATTTGAAATGTATATTTTCGAGAAAGAAAGTTGTTGGGTGATACTGATCCTTAATTATGTTGAAGGGAGAAAATCGCGAGTGTTTTTCACATTGTAAAATGCGGCAGACTCGTTGATGCAAGCTGTAGTGATAAGGTTAACTTTGTCGCTTTCTGTATGCATACGTCAAAATGAACACATCTAACCTCAAGTAAACTTTCCAGCTAAAAATAAAGTCAGCCTCTTTTAACTGCCGTGAACAAATTCTATGGCTGAGAAGATGATTCCGACATTTCTGACTTTTTCGCTAGTAGTAAAAGTAAAATCCCAATAAACGCAATTTTTGTTAAGATTGCCATTTTGTACAAAGATATCAAGTGAAACTTGATTTTGAGACATTAATTTGATTTTTTTATTTGAAGAGTTCTATTCAGACGTTAATCAAAGATTTAAAAAAATATATTTCTTTAGACTTCCGCAAACAGTAATCTGAAAACTGATTATTATTGTACATTTTAATACTATTCAGTTTTAATTGCGCCATGCTTCTTGATTCATTTAAGTGCGTTGGTTATGAATAGGTTAAGACTTAATTACATTGAATATTTGCTTACAGTACAAAATTTGAATATCTGAAATTGTTCATATGTCGAAAGTTTTAATCTAGTCTAACCATAGTTTAAGTCAATATAATAAACTGTTAAGTACTTAACAAAACCACATGATTTCAATTATAAATCAAATCAAAGTTAATAAATATGGTTAATATGATGGTTTTAATTTTAGTTTAACAAGAAAAATCCAGTGAATGAAAACACACTTTCTATTTAAACAACAAACTACAAAAGATTCCATTAAAAATATTGATCAAAGAGAAAGATTTTGTTTTCGCTGAACTTTAAGTAAAATATTTTTGGTTTCACTGTATTTTACCGTATAATATTTTAAGTACAAACTTAAGATTATGTTTATATTTCATATTCAAGAGTTTAAATTTTAATAAAAAAATGAAATTATTGCGATATTTTTAAGACAGACTATTATTTAGGTTTAAATGAATATTCCAATTATATTATTTGTCTTCTTTTTAAAAAAAACCATCTGAGTACATAGGTAATCCTTAAATATGTTTGTCATCTAACTTTATCCTCTGTCGCGAGGATTTAGTGTGAAGAAAATAAGGGACACTCAGCGTGTTGTAGGAGAAAAAAAAAACTAATTCATAAACGTGTATAACATGAAAAATCCCTGCCTATAATAAAGTTTTTTATGGTTGTAAATAAATCAGAAGAAGTAAAAGAAGAAAGGTTTGTTGAATTTACAGAAAAGAAAAACATATTTCTTTAACTAAAACAGTTTGTTTTCTGTTCTCGTGCGGTTATATTTCGCAAAATAAGCAGGTTTCTAGTTCAATATAATTTTTTAAAGTCCTTGCATTTCATTTTAAAAAATCAGCACAATTATTTAAGAAAACGTTGGCAATATTTTTAGTCGGATTAGAGTAAACTTATGTTTTACTATTATATTTTAACGTAGCCATGTGGCATTTATGCTACAGAAAATTTTAAATACTAAAATAATCCTCTCGCAGGAATTATTCAACTTAATTAACGTGTCTTATTTTCGGTAAATTTACGCATAAAAACAAATAAATATACGACGTTTTAAATTATATCTCATGCGACAAAAACAAATTCTCAATGTACTGTTTTGTATTCTATTATTTATATTGCTACTAGCGGCCCGGTTCGGCTTCGCTCGAATTTGTAGCTTGTCGCCGTTTTTTCGTCCAAACTTACAAACTTTGGCTCTTTATAATATTATAGCGGTCCGTCGCGGTTTCACCTGGGTGCGATAGATATAATTCTGCAAAATTTATTTCGATTGCGTCCCAGCGTGTTAACTAACAGCTTTGAGCAAGACTAACAGATATCGCTCTTTGGTACTAGAACAGGAGATCGGCTCCCTACTCCGTGGTGTTTATTGGGTGAGAGGTGACACATGTAAACGTCTGGCGGGGATAACTGAACGATTGATAATTGATAAGTTATCGACCACATTATAAAAATCGCTCATTTTGAAAAAACTCACGACGGATGTAAATGTTTTAAAAGAAAAAGAATTAAATAAAATTCTAAAATCCCCCGACTTAACGCAAGTAAGTAACCAAAGAAAATCCGTCGAGGGTTGCCATTCGCTGCCCTAAAATGAACTAAAATATTGCAATTTATATTCTTCTATTCTTAATTCAGGGCAGCGAATGGCAGGCCCCGACGGATTTTCTTTTGTTACTTATCTGCGTTAAGTCGGGGGATTTTAGAATTTTATTTAATTCTTTTTCTATTATAACATTTACATTTAACGTGGGTTTTTTCAAAATTTCTAATTTTGTTTTATTTTAAACTTTTTAGAGATTTTGTATAAATGAGTTCAGATGGTCTGAACTAATGTACACAGTGTAGTTATTATGGTATAGTATGTAATATACAGAAATTGACACTGTAAGAGAAAGCCTATTAATAGCCCGTTGCGTAGGCAGCCCAGCATACTGCTGTACAATTCATTTTGCGATTAATTTTTTGTGCAGTGCAGCAATCTCTCACCCTAAACGCATATACCAGGTCCGTTCCGTCGTGGTTAATAATTTTTAATATGAAAAATTTCAGTGGTATATTCCAGAGCTCTCGTACGAACTCGTACGAATGTACTGAATAGCATAATATATCTTAATGTTTTGACTTGACAACTAATTTATGAATATTCAATACTGTTAATATGGATGAGTAAAGAAAATAGATTAGTCAGATTATCTAAAAACCCGAGTTAATGAGAATTTTTTAACAAATAAATGAAACCGTAACTTTGTAATTTCAAGTTTTCTAACTCAATTCCGAGTTAGATATACAACTTATAGGATACAAATATTAAGACTATTAAGAGCACTGTGGTTGAAACAAAAATAAAAAATATAGAAAAGTTACATCTTACCACAACAGTTTTATTAGTGTTTGCTGAAGATGAGAGCATAGCTCCCGAAACGTACATCCGCTAATAAAACTGTTGTGGTAAGAAGTAACTTTTCTATATATTTTTTTTAAAGCTTATAAGATATCTAAATCGATTTAACCCTTTTTATAATTTTTGACTCTGTGTTCCTGTTTAATTAAAAAACTAGTGAAGCTATTTCGATTGAATTTTTGCTGCTGTGTTTTTCATGCATCGAGGAAACGGATAGGCTTTATGTCATCAGTAGCAAAAAAATGACAATAGCGCCAGTGAAGTCGCGGGTAAAAAGAACATTGGAGTCAAAAAGAAAAAAAGTAGAAGGAAGGTTTGAATGATTGAAAAGAGGGACCAGTAATTAAAACAATTATCGGAAAGCATAAAGCTGAAAGAAGAGGCACGAATCGTTAATAACCCATGTGATTTTCAATACTCATGTCATCACTGAAAGAAACGACCAGTCAAGTGGGCGAACCTCGGCTACTCGTCTCATGTTAGTACCTTTGACACCGAACGTGTTTAATATAGTCAATATTCAATTATCCTTAATGTTGCTAAGTCCGGTCGCATGGGAATACTTTTAGCGGATAATAAACTTCTGGCAGTTAAACAAGGGTGTTCTCTTTTATAGGATAACAAGCTGCCTGCCCAGCTTTGTCCGGAAAGTAATTATACAGACTGTTTTAAAAGTCCAGGAGCGGCTTAATATTTATTATTAAGTAAGCCGAACTAATAATGGCAAAATTATTATAAATTTCATAGATAGATAGATAGATTTATTTAGCACATAATAGTACAGTTTGTACATGTGACGTCAAAACATATAAAAAAATAAACATTCCATAAATTACATACAGCATAAAACAAATTTTTAACTAATTTTTAAATTAATGTTCATACAAGACAGATGATCCCCTCAAAACCGACTCCAAGTGTTAATGTAAGTGTTAATAAATATTACTACTTACATCAACATCCAGTCAGTCCTAAAAAAATAATCCGTCTTGTACAAAAATTCTCTTATGAGAATTTTTTTTTGTTATATTGTTATATTAGGAATCTGCGGAAAATTTTACACACGTATACGCCTAAGTATTTTTTTAATATTCAGGTTCTATATAGAGCCCTTAAGAAAGATCTAAAAATAGGCCCTATACAAAAAATATCTAAATTTGAAATGAGCTCGATTTTGAACCTTAAGGCCCCTTTGTAGAGCCCCTTAAAAGGTATAAAAGGGTTCAGAGTTGAATAAATCTTAATTTGAATTACGTTACTTAATATTATTATCTTAAATACTTTTTTCGGGATGTTTTACGAAGTTCTAAATTGGGCCCTAGGGCTCTATGAAGTACTAATTTATAAAATTACGTCCCGAAAAAAGTAATAAAGATAATATTAAGTAATCGAATTCGAATTAAGATTTATTCAACTCTGAACCTTTTTAGACCGTTTAAGGGGTTCTACAAAGAGGCCTTAAGGTTCAAAATCGAGCTTTAGAGACCTATGAATAATTGATTAGTGAAATTTCTCTTCAAAATAAGTATTTTGGGTAAATGTAAGTCCGTCATTTCAAATTAAGATTTGTATTGTACAAGGCCTATTTCTAGGTCTTTCTTAGGGGTTCTACATAGAACCCGAGGATTAAAAAAATACTAAGAAGTATTTGTATGTAGAATTTCCCGGAGAATCCAAATATGAAATAAAAAAGTATAGTTCACGTTTAAAATTTCAAACTGAGGCCCTACGGGACCCTTTTAGGGTTTTCGGGCTTAAAATATAATTTCGCTATTCAATAGACAGGAAAAAGTTATTAAAAAAACAATTTTGAGATTTTTAGTCCGACTTACCTGATAAGAAATATTAAGCCGTTCCGGGACTTTTGAAACATTCGTTATATAGCTTTAGTTATTCGAGCTAAAAAGAAGGAAAAGCTGAAAATAGTCGTAGTCATTGGAGCTTATACCAAGCATAATAAACTGTAGTAGTAGGCGTTCACTCAACGATTTAGTTAAATTAAATGTTAATCGTTCGTCAACAAATCAACTGTTTCTGTTTTTAAAAATTAACTAGTTGACAATTCAACTGTTTCTATTATTAACAAAACACATAGAAACTCCCTCAATCTACTCTCCATACTTTCCATGAACGAGGCGAAACAAACCACATCAACAGTTGATAACTCAATTTTTTTGGTCCAGCACGCGAAGGAAAAAATGTTTGTTCGTGTTGATTGTTTAAAATATCAACATACACGGTTACCGTGCTTTATAGTAATTAATGTAAACTAGCTAATGAACTTAACTAGATTTTCAACTAGTCGACGTGGCACAGTTAACGGTTTCGTTTAATTGACGCTAAAATCGTCAACGATCCACCTGTGCTAATTTTATGACAGATACGAGTATTTTCTATTTTAAAGTGACCCGGATAGCTTTGAGTGAATTCTACCCGATGCCGCTACATGGTACAGTTTTTTTTTTTGACAAAACATCGTCATTTTGTACAGAATATTTACAAATTATATATATACATAAAACATTCCTCGTTTATCGCTCTTTCTATTAGTGAAAACTGTATAAAAATCCGTTCGGTAGTTTTTGAGTTTATCGCGTTCAGACAGACAGACAGATGCGGCGGAGGGACTTTGTGAAGAAAATAAGAAAATACAATGCTAGTGATAGTTTTAGTTACTTGGTATTTTGTTTTTTTCAGTATTTAGAAAATAAAACCAATTTCTTTTTATACAAAAGAATTTCTGTTACCTTTCTTCCTGTTATTAAATTAAACAATATTATTATTCTAATCGTGATATTCAAGTTGGGATCTAATAATTTTGAAATTTATACGAATTTTAAAATATTACGAGAAGAAGAAACTTCTGCATATTACCGGTATAGTGAGCTTTTGGCAATTTTATAACTTTTATACTGAATATTATATATTGTTTGACGTGTTTTGACAGTTGTTCTGTATTTATAATCAATTTTGCATAATAATATTTACATATATCCTTTATTTATTTTTCAGACAGTACCTATTTGTAATTTCTAAAATATATATTTTTTAAATTAAAAACCCTGCAATTAACTTTATAGTAACAAGGAACAATAACGTGTTATTTTTTGTTTTTAAATTTATCCCTGCTTTTATTACCAAGCTATCAGCACAAGTTTTCGATATAAGTTGTAATAATACAATTTGGAAAAAAGCAAAGATGTTCCTATAACCGTTTCTTGAAGTTTTTTCTTTTCAAACTAATGAAATATTTTTCGTGCTGACAATCGGAAGTTTACTGTGATTCACGTGCTAGTGTGTGTAGATAGTGAATGAGATAGGCAGTCATTTTTTCCCATTTTCTGTGCCCAGACTCTGTGTTGGAGTTATTGGTCTCGGAGGCGGACCCCACTAGCCATAAAACAAAATAGGCCTGAGACTTGATGATCCCACCGCTGCGAGTACCTACCTCGCTCTGCACCCCACCAACCCACCCCTCTGTCCCGCTGACTCTCTTCAAGGAGATGAGATGAGACTATGGGCTGCCTCTATCCTTCTTATATCCTAGTAAGTGCTTCATTATTCTTACTAACACGAACAATGGGTGGCTTCCTGTTTAACCGTATCCGTATACCTTTCGTGGACATGCAGATGTGTCCTGTGCTATCTCAATCTGAACTGAATGTGTTTTAAATTATCTTAAATATGGCGCAATCAAAATGTCTATTAAATGATGCTTATAGCCAACTAACACGAAGCGAATGTAATTTTATTTTACAGATTTTGGTACGCTTTCTGGTAATGAATGAACCGGATGTATTCCGTTCTATCTCATTTTACTTAAATGCATTGTCAATTTTTTTTAAATATAGAAACGAATGCACATATTGTTCGCCGTTATATTTTAAATATTAGAACAAACTTTTCATTTATTTTATTGTAAAGAAAAAAAAAACTTTTTAATAATTTAGGCTGATAATTATAAAAGCGCATTGGTTATAAGCTCTATAATAGTTCATTAGTCACGGCCCATGGTTTTATAACTATGAACCTTAATTCTAAAAATATATTTTCCTTTTTGGTGTGTTATAATAAAAGTTTGTCTTTAGAAAAGTTTTTTTTTTCTAATATTTAAGATATGTACTGGCCATAATATAACGACTAAAAATCTATATATTATTCGTTTGTATATGTAAGAAAATTTACAAGTTGAGAAAAAATATTTAATCCGCGATCTTAGAGCTTCCGTCATATTGGATTAAGAACTGCTTAACTAATTTCTTTTTGACAGATCTACAAAACAAAAGACCTTACTAATTTACTTATTTACATCTCATGCACTATTACATTGTATGTATATGCAATTGCACTCATACCCGCGCATATAGCCTCTCTAGCTGAGCGCGTTTTGTATTAACAAAAAAATAACAGCTGATTTTTGTTTATTTTCAAAATATTTTCAAAACTATAAAGTTTAGAAAAACAAATTTAACACCTTCTTGAACAATAAATATAATAATGAACCGTTATAAAAAATATATCATTATTATATAAAAAAACAACGTTATAGCATATATATCTTCTGCGCACGCGTCGATTTTCCCCTAAAACAATAGGGATTTTCATAGTTGCATACCAAACATCCTCCCAAAACACAGACAAATCGACTAACAGACGTACAGACCCACAGACTTTTTCCAAAAATATGTTTTTTGGATTCGAGGGACCTCAAAACGAAAAAATATTGTAAAATTTTGAAATTTGAATTTTGATCTAAATTAGTAGGTACCTACCATTCCACATTTATGAGTTGGAATGGTAAAATATATTTTTCTGTTATTAATGTCACTGTATAATACTTATTTGCATATTTTGCGTAATTTTCACTTCTGATGTATTGTCCCGTGCAAATAACACACCATTGTTTCCCGAACGACGTTCTTACAGTTCGAAAGTCACCGGCCGAGCTGTATAACTTTGGCTACTTACAAACTGACGTTTTATATCGCTGACCTTATTTTGTTTAAGCATTCTCTAGTGTTTGGAAAATGCACGATTTTATAAGTAAACTAAGTTTTACTGGGTAACCTTTGAGTGTTGCATAAAAAGTTTTAATTTCTTCGATAATCTCGACAATTAATACAATAACTTATTTTTAAAGTCGTGTGGAAACTTTTATTTTTAACTTCAAAAAAGGAGGTTATACAATTTGATCTGTTTTTTGTGTGTTTCACTATAGCTCCCCCAATTGTTAACCGATTTGAAAAATTTTGACGGCGGTTTGTTCAGAATATTATAGCATTATAATCTTTGGGGTTCTTTATTTAACCGACGAAAAAAGAGTATTGTTTGTGGATGATGGCGATTCTACTGGGCTTATTTGAATAACATTTTGTCTTGGTATTTGGAAATGCATTGGAAATAATCTTACTCATATGGCTTTACTCGGAATACTCGATTTTCTATGAATTGTAAGCGTGGTTGTGGTGGAAGAAACGGGTATCGATCTGCACCTTTACCACTATCACTTAATCTTTTCGACCGTGTTGAAGAATGTGTCCCTACTTTATATAATATGTTGAATATAGTGTGAAATTACTTAATTAACAATATTCTAAACTAAATAAAACAAGTTAAAAATTTAACGTGGTTTTAAAGCCTTAAATTTTACTGTTAAAACTATGTTTAAAAGGGTGCTAAATAAGTTGAAAGTATCAATTTGGCGCATTTAAAAATTAAAATGTTTTTCGAAATCGTAAAAACTGTTCTGTAAAAGAAAGTATTTTAACTATTTTTAAATTTATAGGTTACTACTTCTGAAACAAATTCAAATACAAGAATAAAATGTGTGAAATAAAAATAACTTTATAAAAATTATATCAACCTTAAAATACATTCAAAATTAAAAAAAAATTGTTTCTCCCTAATATCAGTTCTTCTACGTGGAATCAGTTAAAAGTTCGTATAAATCAAATACTATGACTATAGAGAAATTATTGCGCTGACTTTTAATTGAATATAGATAGGGAAGGTGATTATCAAATAAAGACGAAAAACTATTTTATTCTTTAGAGAGATTTCAATTCTTTTTTAAGGTGGGTCTTAAATTATTTTTTATGCAAAAATAATAATTAAAATGCGCCGATACTGTTATAATACGGTAAACCTAATCATTTACTAAATATATTTTATCCAAGCCATTAAAAATTTTATTGAAAAGTTGAAATTACTGCTTTTGTAATGAATTTTATTATCTTCAATTAGATTGACACGTCAGTTCAGGGCACACATGTCTTAATCTAGTAATTTACTGTACTGATTAATTTTTCGACGCTGAAACTATATTCCGATTATCAGAGAACTGTCCGTCCAAATGTTACGACGATAAAATTAATGACTATTGGTGCATTGAGGGAAGGAGAAGGAGAATGCGAATGAGAGAGTGGAACAGAGACAGAGCGAGATAGGGACGGATTGACAAAGTGAACAGCAAAGAATAACCGGCAAATCTAATCTTGACACTGGAAATAAGACAGCACGTTGTAATAGCATCGAGACTGGAGTTCACGACAGCACAACGTGTATTGTATTTTCTCTTTTGCCATTTCCCGACATACTCTTTATACTTTTTATTGTCATCCGGAGTTTTCTTCTCACACTTGAGGGAATACTCTATGACGTCACATCTAATTACATTTTCTTTGATGGATTTATCATATGTAGACTTTTATAACTCTAGTTGCTCTTATTAAAAAAATACCAAGAATAAATGTAATCGATAAATATTTAATTGTGTTGCATAAACTTGAAAATTTTGATTATATAGCCACATTTGATGTCAATAAATGTTTCAGAAATTTTTCGATTGTTCGGTGGATTTTTTTCCAGGTAAAACCGAAAATTTCCGGGTCAAAAGATTTACTCGTATTTTAGTCGTCAACATTTAAAAATTATGTTAAATTATAAAAACATTAATATACTTTTTTTCGGAGAAAAAAAAGAATGTATTGACTTATTGTTGTTAACACTAAATTGAGCAGTAAATGACGAATAAACTTAATTTCCACTAATACCATTGAGTAAGGTATTGTAAAGAGGATTAACCAGGTAACGAAAAATTTTATATAATAAACCTCTTACGTCTCATACCCCTGACCCACAAACTGAATGTTGTTTTGTGCTTCCACCTACATTATGGTTAAACTAACATTTCAGATATTGTCAAAGCTACCTCGATACTGATCCTAATTACTCGCTCAATGGTTTTTAAATTGTTAAAAACCATCAATGTGTTTTTTTTTTATTTTTGACGTATGTGTTAATATACAGTTTTCCGTGACGACAGTTTCCAGTTTGTTTCAAACCATAGAATTTTTTTGACTCAACATCAGAACTTAGTTTTAAAATAAAATTTCACAAAAAAATCAAAAGCCCAATAATAATGTCACCGCGGGTTATTGTACAATACAGACGAATGACGTAGAGGATCTTTGTAGACAAATGTAATTATGATGCTAGTCACTAGGCGACCAAACCGTTGCCAGCACAATTCATTACGGAAACTCTACATATTCTATACTCACAGATTAAAAAAATATAGCTTAAGATGTTCGTAAATAGGTGGCCATCTATCGGCGAGTATCATAAGTGGTATCATTTTTAAATTTAGGGCTCTTGTTTTTTTAGGCAAAATCTATGAATAACTTCTATACGGTGGAAGTACGGGTTACATATGGCGGAGGAGCGGGTAGATCTAGCAGCGTCATAATGAAGAATCATGTTAACGATTGCATGAGATTTAAGGCCTATTTAAGGGCTAATTCTCATTTTTAAATTTAGGGCTCTGGTTTTTAGGCAAAATCTTTGAATATTTTCTCTACGGTGGTAGTACGAGTTCTATATGGTGGAGATACGGGTCACTTATAAAAGTCAGTACAATATTATGATGTAAAAAAATTCATAAAAGGAGAATTCTGAACAAGATAAAGATTTTATGAAAGTCGGTATGCGTAAAAATAAAGGCAAATCATCCAATTATTGGACGAAATAGGCACAGACAATCAATGAAGATGTTCGTAGGCTACGTTCTGAAAAAAATAGAGTTGAATACAAGGCTTATTTTCTTCCAGAATTTACAAAGCATTGGTTCCGCAATGTATATGCTTTTCCTTTATGCGCATGTGTATTTCGTGACAAATTTGGATTTGGACGCGTGCCACCATTGACCCGCATCTCCACCATATGGAACTCGTACTACAACCGTATAGAGGATATTCAAAGATTTTGCCTAAAAAAACAAGAGCTCCAAATTTAAAAATGAGGCACTAAATTTGCTCTTAAAACTCATGCAATCAATAACACGATTCTTCATTGTGGCGCTGTCAGGTCGACCCGCTCCCCCACCATACGTGGCCCGTAATTCCACCATATAGAAGTTATCCAAACTCTTTTTGAACTTTCCAGGTATCATCAGTTTTTGAGCTCTAATGTCTGGACAGCTTTTGAAAAGTTCGAATTATTGATCGTGGTCTCGTTGGCTTAGACAATAAAACATTCGTGACTCATTTAGTATGGTTTTGAAGGTTTATGTGTCAAGATTCTTTCTTATCAGAATTCAGAACTATTTCTAATCAATATATAAAAATTAATGTTTGAAAGTTGAGTCATTATACTAAATGGTTAAAATGTACTTACAGAGTGTTTTATTCATGCTGTCCTTCTGCTAATCCAGTAACCATTTTATGGATGGTGACAAAGGATTGTCGATTGTCGAATTTTTTATTATTTGAATTGTAACAATTATTAAACTCTAATTTAAAGTCTCTGGCCTACACAAAGAAGTCCAGATCATAAAGACAAAACATTAGTTAAACTTTGGAAAAATTATGGGAAAGCTAGATTTTCGAATGAACCTTCCTTTTGTGGTTCTAAACAATATCCCAAAACTCCACACCAATACACGTGCCGCTAAAAATGTTAAGCGGGTCAAATGTAATAAAAACCGGTTTTCGCGAAAATCTCGTTAACGGCGACTTTTATAGAAAAGTGGTTATCAAATTGATAGCTTAGAAAATTGCCTACAAAAGTGTAGTATTACATTTTCCCGTAAAACTAAAATTACCAATTACGTACGACGTACGACGCATGCGGCATGATGCTCGTTCTCTCACCTCGCATTCATTCAATCACTATTCCTGTTCACGCACCCGCATGAGGTATGTAGTATTGTAACGATTCAAAACTTTTAGATTATAATGTACATAGTTTAGCGGTAATAATTAGAATTGGGTATTTACTGTACTTGTCTATTTGTTTTGTCACGGCGCGTGTCAATTTTGGTTTTGGCATGTTGAACGACGCCGTGAAATAAAGAAACAAAATATGTTTTTTTGTCTGAAAAAAGGCAGTAGGTTTTAAAAGGTTGAAATAGAATGTATTAAAATAAGCTGTGAAAAAGTGCTGAAATATTTCCTTTAAACCACATCAGGGAGAATCTGGAGTACTTGGTGATCTACCGATCCAAATTTCTTTTTGCATGTGTCGTTTAATTGATTATTTTTCACTTTGTCAATTCTAATCACATTAAGATATCAGAAATTTTCTGTGTGCACATTCTAAGATATCTTGTTCACAACAATTTTATAATAAAACATTCAAAATAAATATTTTAAATTGTTTACTAATTTTATTAAAATTTATTTATTTAATTGTTTCAATACTTAGCACAAATAGTTTAAATTATATTACGAGACGATTACGTGAGCTTATCCGAAAAAGTCCAAAGCTAATCGTATCAGTATGTAGTATGATACATTGTATTCGTTCGTATAATCGCATTAAACGAATCGAAATGACAAGAAACATAAACGCTAAAACTTTTTAGATCAAATTTTTTCGAAAGCCGTCAGTCTAACAAAAAAAAAGTAATACTATGTTTTTTGTAGTCAATTTTCTAAGCTACAAATTTGATAATCGCTAATTTTTCATAAAAGTCACCGTTAATGAAATTTTTGCGTTTTTGTGATCTTTCAACCCGCATAACATTTTTGGCAGAATATGTAGTATCCGTGGGTAATTTTGGTATATTGTTTAGAACAACGAAAGGAAGGTTCATGTAAAAATCCAACTTTCCCCTAATTTTTATACTTTGAAATGTCTCTATTTCTTGTATTAAGAGGTATTGTCGATATTTTACCGCCATATTGTAATGAATTTTATTTTATATACGAATAATGAATATAAAGGCTTTGGTTGGGTTATCTTCAAAAATAATCGAGATACAGGCCTGCGAAACATCTCGGGGACACCCTATATACATACTCGCCCTATTTTCTGTTTTCTTGTTGTTATTATTTGATAAGGCACTTATGATGATTTGCCATAAAATTTACTATTTAGTCTTTTCAATTCGGTTTCGCTCGTGTAGGTACCTATAAGGGTTTGATTGGGCAATTGGCAATGAAATGATTAAGAACAACTTTCTTTATCGTGTCTCCGAACTTGCATTATATATTTTTTACTCACTGCTCCTTGCTCTTTTCGTAAATGCTACTTTAGTGAGAATACATTATAATTATGGTGAGCCTAGTTGTCAAGCCTATATAATTTTCATTCTATCAATACGTCGCATCGTTACGCTCAAATGTTCTGCATCCAACTTTACATTAAAAAAATTTACATTTTGATTTAAAACATATTTATCAAAATTTTATTTAGGTGTGTTCTAGTTAGTGGACATTACTTTAGGAACAGCATGTATATTAGTATCTACTAGAATCATGGATGTGGTAGGTTTGTGCAAGGTATAAGGCTATCACACTTGTTATAATTTCTGCCAGGACTAAATCCGTGTCTTAGCCTCGGAAACAAAGACATAATTCACGCTTACAGTCGCCAGAAAATCCCTTAAGAAAACGCAAGGGAAAATAAACGTATACATTTTGTCTTGCCAGCACATGTTGTATATGCATTCACCCTATTGTCGGCCTGAGGACCCACCAGGGAGAACGGAGCTACTCTAAGGTGGAGATCGCCGTTCTTTGTTTTGTGTTATTTATAAATCAAAGAATTACAAGAAAGCCGAAAGATAGTTGCTCCGATCCCATTGTTGACAGGTTGAAATGGACTGTTTCTTGACAATAATCATGACGTTGTGAATCATAGAATTCCGCGTCAACAAAATTGGTTCCGGGTAACCAATTAAAGACATTCTTACCAAGATTTCTTTTTGTGGTCGGTTTTTAGAAATTTCAGGTATCTATTTTGTGTGATACCACGACAGGAAAACGGGTTACCATTTTCGCTTGCCTGTCAGTTTATATCGGCTTCAACCAAGAATGTATGAAGCAATTACGAAAGCTGATATACTATCAGCTGGACGTACAAACAATGTACATGCTAGGTTTTATCCGTTATCGGATATTAAATTGGGTATTTTTTTTTTGAGTGATAGAACTTTCGATCGGGATATTTGTGATTTGACAGGTGGTAGAAGCCATGTTGTTTTGACATTTCTGTTCAATAAGCATTGACAAATTATCATGGAAAGACTCACGCCGCAACAGCGTTTAGAAATTGTTGAAATTTGTTTTAAAAATCAGGGTTCTATTCGCCAAACTTACAGAGCACTTCGTGAAATTTGTGGTTTACATAATCGTCCATCAAAGCAGCTTATTCGTCAAACTATCGATAGATTTAAGGCAACATTTTTTCTACTTGATGCAAAAACAACAACAAGACACTGTACCTACAGAAAAAACTAATGAAGATCCAAATTTTTTTATTCGTCGACGCTCACAAGTTGAACTATGTGCATCTACCACATGGAAAATTTTGCGTAAAGATCTTGGTCTACACCAATACAATATTTAAATGGTTTAAAAACTAAAGCCACTTGACCATAATAAGCGTCGTTTGTTTGCTGATTGGGCCCTAGAACAGCTTGAAGTTGATCCATAAGTGTGTAGTGATGAAGCTCATTTTTGGTTGAATGGCTACGTAAACAAATAAAATTGCCGTATATGGATTATTTTGTTTGGGATTAAGTGAAGTAATTGATTTATGCTGATAAACCAGAAACAATAGGCGCTTTGGAAGTCAACATAACTCGTGTTATTGATGAAATAAGGCCTGAATTACTCGAAAAAGTGGTCCAAAATTGATCTGATCGAATGCGGCTCCTCAAAGCTAGTCGTGGTGGACATAAGTCGGAAATTATTTTTTAAACTTAAATGTCATAAAGTAATCTTCCAAATAAAAAAAATTGCTACAATCTTTAATTTAATGTTTATTTCAATTTAAAGCTCTATCACTCTAAAAAAAACACCCGATATTTTGTTATTTTATAGTATTTTATTTATTATATATTTTTTTCCTATCCAAATTATCAAAGACAATGCTAAGGTAGACGTCATATTTTGTGAATGTAGATGATTTTTTTGTGTACGTAGCGAAGATAACGCGATGAAAACTGCGGGTAAGGCCCCGGGCACGATACGAGCGGTGAGCGTCAAGCGTTGAGCGCCGAGCGTCAGAGCGGCACCGCTCTGCAATCAGGCCCCATATGTTGCCGTGCAAATTTGATGAGGGGTGTCACGATAGACCTGAGCGGTGAGCGACAGTGAGCGGCGCCGCTTAGCGTCGAAGGCACCGCCAAGCCCTGCCCGATTACTTTTTGTACGACGCTCGACGCTCAGATGAGTCATGCTTCTTCCCACGGTTTTCAGTCTAGTTCAAGATGTCAGAGGAGCAAGAACCACGTGGGCTTCCGGCCAAACTTAAGAAAAAGGACATTGTTGCTTTAAAAAGCTTAGTGATACTCAAATTGAAAGTTTGATATGTGAAGTTGTCTTTATCATTCCACAATGATGAACGATATCATCATTCTGGAATGATAAAGACAACAACTTCAAGAACACTACGTTGACAAGGAAGCTTGCACCCCCGAACTACACGCCTTTTCAATATTGAATTTTCCGATAACAACAGAAGATGTACTAGGTCCTCACTCGAAGACATAATATTGCGACACACTGGTGGCTGGATTATACAAATCCAAGGTTGCCGCTCAAACAGCCGCTCTAACGCCGCTTGTATCGTGACCACCCTCACCGCTCTGGTGACGCTCGAGTGCCGCTCGACGCTCGCCGCTCAACGCTCACCGCTCGTATCGTGCCCGGGGCCTTAAGGTTAGTAAGATAATAAACATTTCAAGGATAACAATAGGTTAAAAATAAGTACCTGTCTGCACGTCTAGTATTTTAAAACATCTGTGCTTCACTTTATCAACGTATAACATGTATATTTAGGTAAACACTTCTCTGTTTTTACTCATCTACTAATTTACGTTTTACAAATTTTTAATTTTCACGCTGCACTGAAAGTTCAGATTTTAAATTAGGTAAAATTATTGTTAATAACAATTTATGTCCTTAGTTGCAATTTTTGTAGTTGAATTATTTGGAAGTTGTAAGAAGTAAAAGTTATGTAATACCTACACGTTCTAAATATTTCAAATTTCTTTTTTGTTTTCTTACAAAAATAAGACATTTTTTTCAAGCATATTACGATATTGTTCAGAAAGTTATAAATTTGACGTCTGAGATATAGTGCGAATTGAACACGAAATAATTATTTTGTGAACAATTCAGTACGATTTTTGAGAACCCTCTTTAATTATAATTCATGAGTACCTATATTAAAATTATGAAAATTATCATAGTATCACATTGCGTACACAAAATAAATTGTCCAAATAAGGAGGGCGCGACACCTCTTGTGTTTTTTCTCTCTTTTCTCGCTGCATCCATTTCACGGATAAACTAACCCTAAATGTACACTATAAATCTAAAAGGTTTTTCCGGACACAAGGAAGCACCATTAGTGTAGACTGTGGGCTTACAAATGTGCATAGTTTACTTTAGCCTAGGGCTTAGTCACCTGAATTAGTAGGCGTGTTTATAAAATGGCTAGTCGCTTTACAAGACTGAAGAGTTTTGTTATTAATAATTTTATTAAAATTTAAATACTATATGGTAGGGCAAAAATTTGAATATTATTGGGAACATAATAAAAGTACCATTTGTTAGCAAATTTATTTACTTTTAGATCAGCAGTTCTCCATTTAGTTCATATGATTTACATATCGGATTTCCATCCAAATTTTATGACGAAATAGTATTAGGAACATAGATAAGAGTTTAGAATGTAGAGAAAGGTTGAACGAATACATGGAAATCCAGCCGAAATAAATAGTTTAAATAAATTTAAAGTTTTAATTTCGGAATTTTCGAGCACAGTATTGATAAAATACGTTTGTCGACAACGCAGCAAATAGACGTTGAAAAATATTGCTAATATAAATCAGTTTCATGGATCACACTAAATAAAATTATGAAGTTTTATGATATTTTAAATAATAATAACAAATAATATTCGAAGTGCCACGGTATGGATTCACTTTTATGAATATTTCAAGAATTATAGTATAAGGAAAAATTCAAAGACGCTGCTAAGACTTTGAAAAAACAACTTTTGTTCGAACAGTGACAAAGGGATAAATGAAACTCAGAAACTCAAATTTTTGATTAACGTCTGAATAAAACTATTCAAATAAATAAAATTGTCGACCAATTTTTCTCAGATCATATATTGACAAAAAATAATAAAAATACAAATCAATATAACAAAAGATGACGTTTCGATCCGGATTTGGAGCTTCTTCAGAAATATCTAAAAAATATCTGAAGAAGCTCCAAATCCGGATCGAAACGTCATCTTTTGTTATATTGATTTGTATTTTTATTATTTTTGTCAATATATGGTCTGAGAAAAATTGGTCGACAATTTTATTTATTTGAAGGAAACTCAGAAACATTGCTCTGTTTGATAAATTCTGTTTATCCAAATATTACCTATCTATAAAAAAAATTATAAATAATGTATTCAAAAGAACTGTTTAAAAAAATATAAATAGAATAAATCATATTGTACTGTTATTAGTAGTTCATTTGTTAAAGGGTAGATGCGTATTGGTTTTTGGTGCGAAATTTACATCCCTGTTGAGTCCATTCTTTACTTTCGCTCTAATAACGTTTATATATGGTTATGTTTCTACTTTCTACCACGTATACACTGTGTGAGGTTACATAAACACGTCAAATGTCACGTCAAATTGACTATAAAATTTTAAATTCTTGAAAAATAAATTTAAAATTATTAGGTACGTATCAATTCCATATGATGTTTATGTGGCTTATATTCGTCAATTCATCTAGAATCAGGAAGTGATGGCAATTTATGTATTTGATCGTTAAATTTATAATGTTTAAGAGGAATCTAAAAATATAAAAGATAACCGTGCTTGACTGACTGACTGATCTTTCAACGCACAGCTCAAACAACTGGACAGATTGGGCATCCGCTAAAAACGGTTTTTGAAAATTCAACCCCTAAAAGGGTGTAACGGGTGTTTAAATTTTGCATGGAGATCATATTATATAAGATAGATGTATTAATTCGAATATATGCAGGATTACTCCTGTCAACAAATAAATAAACACGTGTTTTATTATTTTTCAAAAACAACTCCTTCCGAGGGTGAAAATAGGTAAATAGTCTAAAATCAACATGGGTGTCATTTTTGAGGTTTGTCAGGACGTTGATCACGTGAATGTCATCAATTTTGAAATTTATTAGGGAGTCTCAATCGCGTGCAAAGCCGCGGGTAACGGCTAATTTATATATTTGCGTTTAAATGTACACTGATGTCTATCCTGTGTCATAAGCTTTTTCATTGTTAATTACGTTAAACACCGCTTGCTTTTTTGAAATTCTTAAAATGTTGAATTTAAAAAGTCACCATCATATATTATGTATTCACTGTTTCTATCTTTCTTCGTTTTTAATCGCTTGTATTAGCTTTACTTGATGTATGTTGCGTGTATGTATTGTATGTTGTATGTACAAAAATCTTTCAACTCGATTTTCACTCTCTTCCAAATGTCGAATTGACGTGAAACTTTGCAATCGTTTGCAGTCTTGATGGCAATGCAATATTTTGATATTTTGGCTTCAATAATATTTATGTAACTAGTTTAAATAGAAATAAAATAAGTGATGGTAATGACACTATTGATGGTTGACAAACATGTCCCGAGCCGTTTAAAATTCCAAATAATATAATATATTATAATTTAAATAAAATCTTAAATAATGGGAAAGTGGACATTAATTTACAATATTTTACTTTTATTGTCAAAGTTTAGTCAACAGTGGAAAATATTAATCTATATATTATATAAAACTCAAAATCGAAATTTGTCTTTCCGACAAAAACTTTGAACGGTAACTCTGATTATCATGAAATTTGGACACAACATTCATCTCGGTAAACTAAGAGATTCCCACCTCCATATTTGTTCTTCTGCACCTGAGTGAAACCAAAATGAACCGCTAGTAAAATATACCTAATGAAAAAAAAAATTTAAATTAAAATTTATACTTAAAAAAATCAAAATCAAGCTTTTATCAATGCTGTAAAAAGTAGACAATAGTTGTCTTTCTTTTCTATAACGTTTAGAAGCAGAGGAACTCGTGCACTAAATTTAAGAGTGTTATTTAAGAAGTTAGTCAAGTATCGGTCAGCCATAATAGCTAATTGGTTAGCAAACATTTCTAAATCAATCAGCAATTTATGCTATTCTGGACAGCTGTAAAAATATTTGTACAGCTGATTAAATATATAAGCTGCAATGAGTGACCCATGTTAAATAAAATGTTTGTAATCATTCAGAGGGTAAGCAAAATATTCAATTTAGTGCGGCAAAATAAAAACATGTGAATTATTCACAAATTTCCTCAAAAATACGTAAAAAAATGAAACTACTTTTCGTTTTTCATTGCCATTTTT
Source organism: Xanthostigma xanthostigma (assembly GCA_963575645.1). NCBI lineage: Eukaryota > Metazoa > Arthropoda > Insecta > Raphidioptera > Raphidiidae > Xanthostigma > Xanthostigma xanthostigma. The sequence goes on along the minus strand of OY754469.1, from coordinate 29,853,150 downwards.
CGAATCTACCCAATCAGAAATAGCAACTGGTATAGAATTACCGTATTACTATCTCACTTTGTACACACGACCCCGTTACTGTATTTTAAACAGTTTCCCCCAAACGCAGTCCTCTTTTCACTGCGCAAAAAAACGCCATCGCATCGACATGACCCCGTAATTGTTTTTTAAAGAACTCATTTCAAACGTCTTCCCCTTCTCACTGGGCAAAATCACGCCATTGCATCGACATGACCCCGTAATTGTTTTTTAAAGAACTCCACCCAAACATAAATCCAATCCGTTTGTTTCTATTGCTAACCATTTTTAAATATGCATACCGATGAGATAAACTTGATACAGAAATATTTTATCTGCTGACCAATTTTGAAATCTTGCTGACCAAGTAATCATTTTGCTGCGCGACTGTTTATTAGCATATACATAATATTGCTAACTGCCCGTTTATGGTTAAAGTTCTGACCCTTTTTAAGATTCTTTGCAGAACATGGATTGCAGCCTGATTTTTATCTATTGCATACAAAATCCTTGTATGCTGACCAAATGATTTTATGGCTGATTTATGATGTTAACCAAATTTCATAACAGCTAGTCAAAATATTTACTTCTTAAATTTAATGTAGATAAAGTGTGTACCCGACGCTTCTCGTTACAGAAGAAAAAGATATTTATGTTCTACTTTTTGTGCTTTGATATAAACGTACTTTTTAGATTTTTTTGAAAATATATAAAACGTAGAATGTTCCCAAAAAAAAGGCAAATGACATCTGCAGTGTTAAGTTATTAGGCATTATTACAACTCTCATTTGTCATGGAAGGTACATATAGATGAACTATCAAAGCATTTATCTAGAACCGTTTTTCTCTGACGAAAACTAAACAATAATGTTTCGAGTATCATTCGTTGTTTCATTCTAAAATGACATACGGGATTGAGATCTGGGAAAACTCAACTACAGTATCAAAATTATTTTTAATACAAAAAAGGAATTCGTGTAATAACTGGTAATTATACTCATAGCCACGATACGAGAAACAAAAAAGATGTTTGTTTACCAAAACGAAGATGGGCTAAAAGCACATATTATGGACCTAACTGGCTAGGCATGAACTGTTCAATAAACTACCATGCTAGGTTCGCAGTTTGCAAATAAAAAATAAATAAAAAACAATTAAGGACTATCTGACAAATGCGGCATTTTGAAAACACTTAAAGCGAATTTCATTATAAACTAATTATTAATTATTTTTTGTAGTTTTATAGCTCATTTCTGAAGAAGATTCAAATCCGGACAGAAACGTTCATGAATTGAATTATTATTATATAATTTTGTTAATATAATTGTCTGAAAAATGGTCGATAATTTTATTTATTGAATAATTTGTAGTTTGAAATCAAAAATCTGGACTCAGAATAAATCGGAAGAGGACAGTACAAATGAAAATAGACACGGAAAATAAAAGTATACTCTTTTTAGTGAATGAAATGATCAGGGAAGCAGAAATTTTTAGTGTCCAATAAAGATGAGATTGATGATTATTCTGAGATCCGTATAAATAAAGCACGGCGGATTTTTTATTTACAAAAAAAAAAATATAAGGAACATTTCGTCTTTTATTACTGTACGCATGTGAAATGAATATGAACGCCTGTCAAATCTTTATAAAACAACTGTCTGAGACGGATACTAGGGTTGAGATTGTTTCATCGAGTTTCAAATGTTGAGCTACTTGCTAGATCAGAACAAAAGTCAGTAAAGGAAACAATCAAATCAAGAAAGCAGGCAGCGGACATTACACGCAGCGCGTTGAAATGGAACCCGCAAGGAAGCAGGCAGCAAGGACGTCCAAGAGACGCACCATAGAGTACGAGACGAGACACAGCGCTACGCCATGGCGAGAAACTTGATTTGGATAGAACTCGGTTCAGAGCATTTGCTAAAGGTCATTCATAAGTAATTTTACTGTGATGTAATGTATTAAACCTGCACACTTTAAAGTTTAAACGAAATATTATTTATGGTTCTAGTGAAAACCCAAAATATGAAATTGATTCAAAGTTAATGTGAGTACAGATACAAGAAAATCAACCTTATTTCGCTATACGACTTATATATTTAGAACTCATACTCGTAGATATCCATAGAACTGGAAAAACTAAATTTGTTTACGGGGGTTTTTCCTACCAAAAAAACATTTCTTCAGATTATCCCTCTATGCCAACATAAACAATTCCAGCCAATTGGGCGACGGGACTATCCCAACTTCAAAATAATAAAAAAAATAAAATTTCTGATACCGTGTGAGGAGACGCGGGTAATGGCTAGTATTTAATACGATATTTGCTATTCGTTGCCACGGTTACCTACGTAATATGTTCCACGTCATGTAAAAATTTATTAAAGCATGCTTAAGACAGATCTACAAAACAAAAGAACCGACGATTTTCAAAATATTTCTGAAACTATAAAGTTTAGAAAAAAAAATTAACAAAACTGTTTTGAAAAAAGAAATAGAATAATAAATCGTTATGAAAAGTATACCATTAATATACAAAAAACACCGTTATAGTATATATCTCTTCTGCGCATGCGTCGATTTTCACCAAAAACAATTGAGCTCTTCATATTTGCATAGCAAACATGTTCCCAAAATTTGGTTTCATTCCGCTCATCCGTTTGACCTGTATCGTGCTCATAGACTAACAGATGCACAGAGTTTTTCCAAAAATATTTTTGTTGGATTCGGGGGACTCAAAACGGAAAGATATTCCAAAATTTTTGAAAAGTGGATTTGACCTAAACTAGTACCATTCCCCACTTGTGGGTTGGAATGGTAAAATGTCAATCTTATTTCGGGATACGACTCATACAGTTTGTTTGATTTCAACCAATACTTTGCATTTACTTGTTTTTCTCCATTTGATTAGGCACCTTCAATTCAATTCAAGTTATATCAAGTAGTAGGCTCAGTTCTTAAAAACAGTAATAAATATTACAGATATAATCTATTTTTTGAATATAACAATCAAGAAGGCATCAGGAGATCCAGCTCGAGCGTAGCGGTGGACCGATATCTGTCGCATGAATCAAAATGGCGTCAGCTACTGGGTAACGCATACACTTTCATGGCTTACAGTTGTATAAGTGTTTGTGAAGTTAAACAACTTTGGTAACTATAGCGAAAACAGGTGGAAAGAACCGAAGTTTTCCCAGGTAGTAATAACAGCGCCATTTCGCGTGCGCCAGGAAACGATCCGTCTCGAAACACATCCGTTGGCTACAGGTTTCTTGATAACAATTATTTAAAGAGATTTCAGAGTTAGTTTATTATTTTCTGTAACTTGAGTCCATTGTAAATTAAATGGACATATTTAATATGTAAAGTCAACGAACTGCATCTTTAGAAACCTGAAAGTTTTAGAATTTTTAAAATTCTATTCCGGTTCACCCCGGTAATTGGAATAATAATTAATTTGTTTTTTTCTTTTGCATTGTTTCGATTGTATTTTGTTATTTTGGTGCAAGCGTCGCGTCAACTGTGACCTATCACGGAGTACACAAGCTATAGGTATAATCGTCCGGTTTTATAAACTTGACCACACAAACAAATGTGTAGTTGAACTGTATTGTGTGGTTTTAGCGATTTGTATGCGCGGTTTTTTTTATTCGTTTTTGAGCATTAGTCAGCCAACTGGGAGTTGTAGAATGTTTTAAAGTGGATAGAAGTTAATACCCATGTTGCGAATATTTATAGTTAAAAGTTTCATGGAGTTACATCAACTTTATTACCAGCTTTTAAAAATCAACAAATCCTTTGCTTTTTTTAAATTTTAACACTTATTTTTGGACACGTAGAACAATCATTTATATGTTTATTTTTTTAACCTTTTATTGAGCTTGTAGATCACCTATTTTTTGCTATAATAGAAATAATTGTATCATTGATCAATTGTTTTAGGAAATTTTTTAGTGGTGTAAATGTACAGTAATGAAAATATTTTTTTTATGTGTACTATACATAATGCTGGAAACAAGTTTATAAATATCAATAGATCCAGCATTCTTTCTTCAAAACTTTTATTTTGGGTTGATAAAAAAAACAATCAATATGTATATTGTATATACTATACAGAATGAGTTTTAAGTTGATGCTTTTTTTACAGCGTGTAAAAATCAAATAGACAAGCAAATATTTCAAATAGTTTTTTTTATCAAAACTCAAAAATAAGAGAGAATCAGCCTTTCGAAGTTTAAATAAATTTTCTTTAATTTTGAGGTCGGTTCTGGGGTTATATTATGTCACTATGGAAATAAGTTGTTATTATCAAGTATGTGTATTGTTATGTTTTTAAACGCTTTATATTAGTTTGGGTTGTAAATATGTATGTTGTATGTATGTTGTATGTATCTAACTATGTATGTAACTATGTGTAACGGAATCTTTGAGCATAATTTTCACCAATTTCCCGAAGTCTGATTAATTTGAAACTTTGCATACGTATCAAGGACCGATGACAATGCAATAATTTGATAACAGTTTCCCATTATCCTTATTAGGACCCCCAGGATTAATAAATTCTTTTATAGATCCTCTGTAGTAAACGCTTTATTTTCACCAATTTCCCGAAGTCTGATTAATTTGAAACTTTGCATACGTATCAAGGACCGATGACAATGCAATAATTTGTTATCCTTATTAGGACCCCCAGGATTAATAAATTCTTTTATAGATCCTCTGTAGTAAACGCTTTATTTTCACCAATTTCCCGAAGTCTGATTAATTTGAAACTTTGCATACGTATCAAGGACCGATGACAATGCAATAATTTGATAACAGTTTCCCATTATCCTTATTAGGACCCCCAGGATTAATAAATTCTTTTCCCGAAGTCTGATTAATTTGAAACTTTGCATACGTATCAAGGACCGATGACAATGCAATAATTTGATAACAGTTTCCCATTATCCTTATTAGGACCCCCAGGATTAATAAATTCTTTTATAGATCCTCAAACTAAAAAGTGAAAAATAAAATATAGTTTAAAAAAAACTAAAAAACACGCTTTATATCGGACTAAAAAGTAAAAAATAATTGTTTTAAAATAAGCTTAAAAAGCGTTGGGCGCTTTGTTCCACATTTTCGTACATCGAGCGCCCAACGCTTTTTAAGCTTATTTTAAAACAATTATTTTTTACTTTTTAGTCCGATATAAAGCGTGTTTTTTAGTTTTTTTTAAACTATATTTTATTGAGAGAATTGTGTGTGCCTCAATTATATCTGTGAATACTTGATAATAATAACATATTTCCATAGTGACATAATATAACCCCAGGACCGACCTCAAAATTAAAGAAAATTTAATACAATTTATTTAAACTTCGAAAGGCTGTTTCTCTCTTATTTTTGAGTTTTGATAAAAAAACTATTTGAAATATTTGCTCGTCTATTTGATTTTTACATGCTGTAAAAAAAAAGCATCAACTTAAAACTCACCCTGTATAGTATAATAATTAAATTGATCTTTATAATAAAACAATAAAATTTGATTCGATCAAAACAAGGTCTAAATGTATGTCTAATCACAAAGAGATTGAAAATTTAATTGAACTTGTTTGCTTCTTAAGCGTAGCTAATAGAGACAAAACTACAATGTTGTATTAATATTGTCTCAAAAAGACCTTCAGATAATATATCTCTTCTGCGCATGCACCGATTTTCTCCAAAAACAATAGGCCTCTTCATATTTGCATACCAAACATCCTCCCAAAATTTGGTTCCGTTTAAACTGTATCGTGTTCACAGACTAACCGACTAACAGACGCACAGAGTTTTTCCAAAAAAATGTTTTTTGAATACGGAGAACCTCAAAAGGGAAAGATATCTTGAAACTTTTGAAAAGTGGTTTTTGACCTAAGCTAATACCTTTCTCCACCTGTGGGTTGGAATTGTAAAAATATGAACATATAGAAAACTACTCGATATAAGAAGAATTTACCGACCTCAATAATGTATAGTTTTCTAAATGTTGTGGAAATTGCAGCAAGTTCATTTTTCCACGTTTTCAAAAAATGTCTCAGATTTGCTTACAGAAAATGATGCTAAATCTTTGTTCTTAAGGCCCCCATACACCTCGTTCTTTTTTGGCAGTTTTAACCGCCGGGTAAAACTGTACGGTTAAACACGAACAACGGCCATCCCCATACACCTCGTTCTTTTATGGCAGTTTTAACCGCACGGGTAAAACTGTACGGTTAATTTAAACACGAACAACGGCCATATCCACACAGAGGCGTAGTTTCGTTCAGTTTTTCTGAAGTCGTGGCATCATTAATACGATCTGCTTTGATGGAAAATACAATAATATTGATATTATTTTATGTTTAATAAACATTAATAAACAATATAATGCAAAAATAATTAATAAAATTGATTGATATTAGTCTAAATTAGAGTGTTTTATTTGACACCATTATTTTTTCCTCTAAATTAATCAATATGTTTATAGCAATTTTCATTTATTTTTGTCAAAATTGCTTAGCACTAAAACGGTTAAAATATAAATCAATACTCAAACTAATTACAATCATTTAATTAATATGACTTATTTGCTGTACGTCGCACCACTGAATAAACACGTCGATTCTTATCGGAAAGCGCCACACATTACGATTTAAAACGACAACCAGCAAACACGTCGTGTTTAAAATCAAGCTTCGGCAGATAAAAAAACTGCCGTGTTTCATCGACAGTTTTTGCCCATACACTTCGGTTTTGACCGACGTGTTTTATCGTGACGATGAAAACTGCCAAAAAAGAACGAGGTGTATGGGGGCCTTTATATTTTGACTAGCAGACCCGGTAGACAGACGTTGTCGTGCCACAGACGACGCTAGCAAAACATGTTTCTTAAAAAAAAATTATTCAGTAGGTATAATTGAAATACCTCAAAGTCATGAATATAAAAAAATATTGAAATAAAAAATTTTGAGAGGTGCTGGGAGGTTGAAAATTTGGAATTACATATTTTTTTCATGTAAAAAAATATAAAAAAATCTTGACAACAGAACCACCTAACCAGTCCAACTATAGCTAATAGCCCAAGAGACGGCTGCAGAAAATGTGTCGTCATAAGATCGACGAACGAAAAAATTAAGATGATAGTTAAGACCATAATAATTTAAGAAAGATCGCTAAGGTTGCCTGCGAAAATCCTGCCGAAACAATGTTTTTTTAATTTGTTTATCAGTTAATAGTTAGGTTTTGACAAGGACAAAATTAATAACAGAAAACGATTGATGAGGAACGGAAGAAACTGCCGTCAGAAATACAGAAACCAAAAATTCAAATGCGTAAAAGGCCGGAGGGCTGTGGGGGGTGCATTTTAGGGGTCAAACGCGGTTTTTCGTTATTTCAGACGAAAGTTGACCTCCAAACGAAAAATGTTGTATGGCAATGTTGTAGGTATTAAAAGGATCTGCAACTTTTATGAATATAACTTTTTCACATAACCTTAAAGATTCAAAGAAATATTTCGTTTTTAATTTTTTTCTCCTGCAAATTACAGCTTATTTAGGACATAGAAAGGTAAGTCTCCTGAAAATTTCATGAAAAAAAATCATTTTTGCAGGAGAAAAAAATTAAAAACGAAAAAACGGTTTTTTCAATATTTCTTTGAATCTTTAAGGTTATGTGAAAAAGTTATATTCATAAAAGTTGTAGATCCTTTTAATACCTACAACATTGCTATAGAACATTTTTCGATTGGAGGTCAACTTTCGCCGGAAATAACGAAAAACCGCGTTTGACCCCTAAAATGCATCCCCCCACAGCCCTCCGGCCTTTTACGCATTTGAATTTTTGGTTTCTGTATTTCTGACGGCAGTTTCTTCCCTTCCTCATCATTCGTTTTCTGTTATTAATTTTGTCCTTGTCAAAAGCTAACTTCACTGGTCTATTAACTGATAAACAAATTAAAAAAAACATTGTTTCGGTAGAATTTTCGCTGGCAACCTTAGCTATCTTTCTTAATTATGGTCTAAGCTATCATCTCTAATTTTTTCGTTCGTCCACCTTATGACGACACATTTTCTGCAGTCGTCTCTTGGACTATAAGACCCTTCCAGGTGACTCCATAAGTATAAAAAAAAATTCATTAAACGCAATCAAGCTGTTTAGGAGGAGAAGAATACGAACACACGCACACCGGAATTTTTTATATAAAGATGTAACTAAATCCAGGTCATGAAAGAAACGTATCTAGAGTATAACATAAAGTTTTCATATTTTTAATCGCTTGCAACTATTTTACAATTTTTGTTTTATTTTAACTTATGTAATTATTATTCCTTTCCGACAGTATATCTAGCTTACGTATGCCATGCATGCAAAAATTATTTTTAAAGAATGAAAAATATAGTTAATTGAATTGAGAGTTGACGTCCAGATTTCTTAAGACCGCCAAATAATCATATATATTAATACGCTAAGGTTAAGATGTTTGCCTCCCTTTTTAGAAAAAACCTCACAATTACTCCACATAAATTGTATATCATTTTACAGATAATTGCTTGCTCTACTGACATCGACAACTAAAAAATTTATTATTGCTTTTGTTTTTGTAAATTAATTAATTATTAAAATTATATATATAGATATACATTAAGACACAATACAGCAACGCTGAAAACGTCACAGCAATACTGCGATCTGACGGCTTTAATTTTGAAACAGCGTAAACATGATTGGAAGTCGGTAAATTTTTTGTTCAATTTCAAATCAACTCACGTATAAATACTTTTCGTATAGTGGCGCTTTAGCTCAACGCTTTTGATACTTGCGCCTCTATATGACAATTTTAGTGAAATATTTCTTCGATCTGTCATCTGAGCTTCATATTGTAATACAACAAAAAGAAGAACGTTATAAGCAGTGTGCAAAATTTGTTGCATTTTATATTTTACTGTTAAATTTTAAATAATGATTCTGAGGTATATTTTTAAATAGTTTTATTAAAAATGAAATAAACATATAAAATACGATACATACAAAAAATAAATTATATTGTTATCAAAATACGCTCGGACAAAAATACAAATCTCGGATCTTTATTGTTACAATTAATATAGTGCATTAAATTCAGGACTCTACGTTGTGTTTTTTTATTAAAGAAGGGCAAAAGGGCAAATCGTTATTGTTGGTCGGTTCAATGAGCAGTTCAGTTCAACAATTTGATTTGAGAGTCGCCTCGTTCCAAAATAAGGTCCGGGAATCCGGGAGTTGCGTCGGGTCAACACCCCTAAACAATCTCCGGGATAAAGAAGTTTCTGGAGCCGCGTCAGGTCAACTCCCTTAAACGATCTCCAGAAAAAAGGATATTTGAACGCTAGTTCCGGTCAACTCCCGTGTGTAACGTCAAATACAGGAACAGGATATCTGATCGCTATTTCCGGTCAACTCCCGTGTATAACGTCAGAGGAGGGAAGAGGTTGGTTGGTCAGAGCGGCAACTCTCTCTCTCATGATTTCAGAGCGTGCAGCGCTTTATATAGGCCAAGGCCGGCGGCGATAAGACGACGTCGGCCACTAGTCAATCACGTGAACCAATAAGGTCATAGATAACGCAGTACGAGCGCATCTAGCTATCAGCGCAGGGTGGGAGGTGTGCAATAGGACAACCGCACGGTGCCTTTACAGCTGTTATCAGTGCTATGTACAGTTATATAGCATTGATTGAGTTTTTATATAGCCGTAATATTATAATAATTACGATTGTTTATTAATACTTAATAATTTGATTTATAGGAAAATTATAACCGTAACAAACCTCCCTACCCTGGTAAATAACCAGATCGCAAAATTAGCGATCAAAAATTTAAAAAAAGAAAAACATAATATCACAGATCGATGTTCATAAATTAAATACTCATAATCAGGTAAAGTTCAGTATAAATATCACAGATCAATTAAATTACAGTTCATGGTCAAGATCACAACTCTAGTTCAAATTCATAGTTCAAATTTTCAAAAAAAAAAAATATCACAGGGCAATGGTCAAGTTCACACCACTAGTTCAAGTTCATAGTTCAAATTTCAGGAAAAAAAATATCACAGGGCAATGGTCAAGTTCACAACACTAGTTCAAGTTCATAGTTCGTATATCACACACAAAAAAAACAAAGGGCTTACACACAAAAAAAAAAAACTTCACTTGGTTTGACCCCAGGTGACGAATTCACCTTCTGGGATCATTCTCAGACGGAAAGCGGCTCCGGACGATGTGCGTAGGCGAAATTTTTCCGCTTGTTCCCGCTCCGCCAAGTGGTGTTCATCCTGCTGAGCAGAGGGAACGATTTGTCGTTGACGGCGGGCGCTGTAGGCGACGGACTGGACGGTGGTGGCGGCAGCTGAGGCGGCTGATCACATGTCTCGTTCTCTGAAATGCTAAACATCATAAAATCGTGGTCGTGTAATAATCGGTCTGCTATCAACTTGATATTTGCTGAGTGCAACGGAATCAAAAGTGGGATTTTGGCGAACGTATCCACAATTATCAGCAAAAATTTGCGATCCATTTCATCTGGGAAATGGACCCGTTGGGCGGCGCTAATAATTTTCCATGGCATAGCTCCCTTCCTACTTTTACCCATGTATCTTTCGGGGACTACATTAACGGGCTTGTTTCGTTGACACTGGTCGCAATTATACACAAATTGAGCTATATCTACTGCCATTTTCGGCCAGTAGTAAAATGTTCGGATTTTGTTCAGTGTTTTGTACATCTCTAGATGTCCGGCGATCGGTGGCTGATGATTTTCTCTGACGATTTGTTGGCGATTTTCTTTTGGTATTACTAATTTCCATTCGTAGAGTGGATTCGGAAGTTGACGGTTATTAATTATTTTCTTGTACAGTTTTCCATCTAATAACTTCCAATTCACATATTCTCCTGGATAGTTCTGTACGTTGTTTATCATTTTTAAGTAGGTACCATTGATCGTCAGTCTGATCGGGCGTAATTTCAATAATATTCGAATTGTCGTGTTCAATTGTTGCGAAGCTCCAAACTCCTCGGGTCAGGTCCGGGACTAATTGCATCTCTTTCCAAAAGGTCACACCTAATATCAGGTCATTGTTCAGGTCGGGTACAATAAATATTTGGATACATCGCGTTCGATTTTGTAAAGTTATTAAAATGTTCATTTGTCCAGTAATTTTTGTGGTTCGTCCATCAGCTATGGTTATTTTCTTGTTTATTAGTCGTTCAAATTTAAATCCCATGTTTTCAAATAGCTGTTTAGTGTTTTCGTTCGCAAATACATATGATGCTCCAGAATCCAGTAAACCTAAAATTTTCGTTCCCATTACTTCAATCTCCAAATAAGGTCTTGAATCAGCCGGTCCTTGGTTTACTAGATCCGCGGTAGCTATCATACTTTGTTCATCTAAGGTCGCTTTTCTATTTTTACGGTAACGGTCCCGACCTAAGAGCGTTCCTGTCGGGCGTTTCCCTGTTTTTCTTGTTTACATCGGAAACAATTTTCGGTTGTTGTATTTTGTTTTCCACAATTTCCGCAAAATGGATTTTTGTTACCGTTCGGACAATTCCGGAAAAGGTGTCCCGTTTGTCGGCAAGCCCAACATTTATATGTTATTTGTTCCCGTGTTCCTACAGGCGATAATATAGGTCTGTTCACAGCTGGTTCTGCATAGTTTGATACTCTCGGTGCTAACTTTGCGAATTCCGGTTCCAGAAGGGGCGTTGAGGACGTCTCTGCTCGTTTAGCTCTTGATCTTCCTCGCTCTAGCCGAAACATTAAGAGCTCTAGCTCATCCAGGTCTTTTGGTTCGTACAGACTGATGGGTTCCTGGTATTCCGGTAGAAGGTTCATTTCGAGAATTTTTTGTTGTTCGTTAATTGTCGGTGGTTGTTCCAGTCTATTAAACAAACCTCGCATCTTCGCCAAATATACTGCGAATGGTTCATCTGGTCTTTGTAAGCGGTTTTCTATTTCTCTGCGCAATAATCGGTCATAATCTGGATCTCGAAAAGCGCGTCTAAATTCCCGTACGAGTTCTCGCCATGTTTTCACTCTGGAACGGTAATGTCGGTACACATGTAACGCTGAACCACTGAACAAACCAGCGGCAGATTTCAATAGATCGTTTTCAGCATATCCACAATCTAATCTTCGGTCTTCTACCTGCTCTAAAAACGTTTCCAGGCTTTGTTGGGGATCGTCTCCAGTAAATGTTATGTTCCAGGTATGAGTAGCAATGACTTTAGGAGGCGACTGTTCACTCCATAGCCTCCAGTCGCGTACGGTTTCCATGTTTACCGGACGTTCTACGTTCGACTCATGCTCGAGGGTTGGGCCAGATGCTCGAGGGTTGTTGTTAGGAGACCCTGTCGCTAAGTTCAAATTATGTATTGCCTCTGTGAAGGTCAGCATGCTTTGATCGATTCCTTTAGGAGTCGGTGGCGGTTCGTTCACGGCGTCTAAATTTTCTCTTATTTCTAATATTTTGTCGAGAAGCGTAGATTTTCGTTCTTGAAATTCTTCACTGTTTATTAAATTTAGTCGATTGCATACGTGCCATAATTTAGTTTCAATTTTTGCGCGTTCGGACGGTCGTTCGTTTAAAAGTATATTTATTTCATTTACTTTGGTCGTACAAATATCTAATTCGTGTTCGGCTGTTGGTCCATGGGGTAAGGTTCTGTTTAACGCGGTCCCCATATTATCCATTTTAAGTATTTGACGCAGCTTTTTACGGAGCTCGTCAACTGTCAGTGTTTCCGGAGTAATACATCCCCTAGAGGTTACTTCCCAATCTAGTTCATCTCTCGTTAAGCGATTTACGTCCATTTTTAAAATCTTATTTTAACCCGTTCGCGATACCTCAAAATCTTTTAATAATTGATTATTATTAAGAAAACAAATTTATCCTGGTCACGGCACCAATTATTGCATTTTATATTTTACTGTTAAATTTTAAATAATGATTCTGAGGTATATTTTTAAATAGTTTTATTAAAAATGAAATAAACATATAAAATACGATACATACAAAAAAATAAATTATATTGTTATCAAAATACGCTCGGACAAAAATACAAATCTCGGATCTTTATTGTTACAATTAATATAGTGCATTAAATTCAGGACTCTACGTTGTGTTTTTTTATTAAAGAAGGGCAAAAGGGCAAATCGTTATTGTTGGTCGGTTCAATGAGCAGTTCAGTTCAACAATTTGATTTGAGAGTCGCCTCGTTCCAAAATAAGGTCCGGGAATCCGGGAGTTGCGTCGGGTCAACACCCCTAAACAATCTCCGGGATAAAGAAGTTTCTGGAGCCGCGTCAGGTCAACTCCCTTAAACGATCTCCAGAAAAAAGGATATTTGAACGCTAGTTCCGGTCAACTCCCGTGTGTAACGTCAAATACAGGAACAGGATATCTGATCGCTATTTCCGGTCAACTCCCGTGTATAACGTCAGAGGAGGGAAGAGGTTGGTTGGTCAGAGCGGCAACTCTCTCTCTCATGATTTCAGAGCGTGCAGCGCTTTATATAGGCCAAGGCCGGCGGCGATAAGACGACGTCGGCCACTAGTCAATCACGTGAACCAATAAGGTCATAGATAACGCAGTACGAGCGCATCTAGCTATCAGCGCAGGGTGGGAGGTGTGCAATAGGACAACCGCACGGTGCCTTTACAGCTGTTATCAGTGCTATGTACAGTTATATAGCATTGATTGAGTTTTTATATAGCCGTAATATTATAATAATTACGATTGTTTATTAATACTTAATAATTTGATTTATAGGAAAATTATAACCGTAACAAATTAGAAACGAATTGAATACCTGCAATAAATTTTGATTCATTAAATTGAGTTGAATGATTTATTTACATAATAAAGAATAAATAAAATAAATAATTTTTGCAATTTTGTAAAGTGATACTTATTACACTTATTTAGTGCGAATAATTTGCACAGGTCACTCTAGTAAGTCTTTAAATTGTAAGAGGTTGAAATCCGTCGTAAAAGCGAGCCCCTACAGCTACCTATCAACCCCATAATTTTTCACCACGTTCAAATTAATTTAAACATCACTTTCGACATCCCTAATAATTTTACATTTTGTACAACCCTGTTTTCGATTTTGAAATCGTTTTTGAAATAACCTGTCTATTCGCGAGTGATATAATGCGGTTGGTAAATGATTTTTTGATTGAGAGATGAGAGAGGACTTGCGTTCCGACCGCCAAGGCGGCGTGGTCGAGGACCAGATATTAAGTTTCGAACTGAGAAGTGGTCTGAAAATAAGGATAAATCTGTGAATAACGGGATTAATTAGAAACCAAAGGTTAATGCGGATAATATCGCGAATTCCGTTTAGATACTTCGCTTATTATTTTGTGGCTATTAATACAAGTTTTAAGTATCGTTTTATCGTTCGTTTTTTTGTGAGTATCGCAATGTCATTTGGAGGACAAGTAAAGTTCTAGAAAGAATTTTTTCGTGATTTCGTTTCGAAAGGTTTGTCGTTAAAGTTTCCGATTTTTTTGAAGTCCCGTGTGATTTCTAATCACTGGTACCGTATTGAAATTCATTAGTGTTGAATACGATCATTTTTTTGCTGTACGGAACATACGCTAAAATTAACTGGGACACACGAGCCTCGCCGTCAGTTTTGACCTTTTTGGATCATCTGTAGAACTTCTGCCATTCGTCCTACACCTTGCGACACTTTCCAACTGTCTCCGGATTCAACCAACTTGGATTCTTGCCGTGAAGGACAACGTGATTAATTCCAAAAATCCGAGCATCGTTAAAAAGGTATTTGGTAGTTTTTTCTTCACCACGGCTTACATAAAGTGTAGTGTCATCCGGTTATTTAAGTGAATTCTATTAACGTTAACTAAATTTTTGCGTTTCATAAATTCAGTTTTTTTCGACAGTTATTTTTGTGAATTTAACATATTTCAATTTTAATGCAATAGTAATTTCAAATCAGAATTCCGATTAAACTTGTTTTCACGTACAATTTCGGTCGATTGGTTCAGTGACGTATTGTTTTTATCTTGTACATTTGATACTCAACTTAATTCACGGTTGTTATAAAGAACATTGTTTTTTATTTAAATTAAATATTAAATAGCAAGCATATTTGAGTCTCACGATATTTTTGTTGATGTATAAAATTTGATAATCTGCTTAGTATATGAAAGTCCAAGTTTTTAGAATTCTGTATTCACCTCTCTCGTTTTTTGTCAGTTTTCGATTATTAACCTTTGAGTAAAATTTTTCATTATCGTATTGTCGCGTTATTGTTTCGATTACGGTCATGTATTAAACTTGGCCTTTGTAATATGCTAAATCTAGTTTTAGGATTTGTTAATTATTATGTATCTTATTGCGTCTTATTTAAGAATTGGTTGTGATCACAACATTTATCGTTTTGTGCGCACTTCGATGGGTTAAGATTAACGCAGTTTTTACCGTTTGTTTTATCGAATTTTCTCGTAACGTTAGTAATTAAAGTATCGTATGTTTTAATGAATTTGCTCGTAACGTTACCGTCTAGTAATTGAAGTTTTTTATGCTTTTTACCGCGTTTTCTATAACGTTACCGTTAGTTAAATATAGTCGCGCACGCCACTGGATTTAGTTTTCGGCTTTGAGCCTATCGCAGTGTCGCACTTGTAAATTTTATATTAAGGGTACCGATATAGTGTATTGATTGTGCAAATTTTTTTATGTAATATTATCTCAACTAATTTACATTTTTTCACGCATTCAAGCTTTAATTTTTGGATATCATCTTGTTAAAAATTTGTAAGGTCCTTCTGACCCCACACCAGGGATTGCTCTGGTCGATTTTTTTAATTACTGTCACACGAAGAACTTGTACGATCTGTTAAATTGTTGATGACTGTGTCCATTCGGGAGCACAGTACTGTCTCATTTTTTTTTATATTAAATATGCTGTTTTCATTAAGATTTTGTTTCTCTTACGTAACTGTCATACCCCTGATAATTTCTTTCACAGGTTGGCTGAATCTTTGAAACAGTTCTGGAAAGTGGATCTCTCTGCCAGGCGCCCAAAAGATTCCTACTTAGCAATTAACATATTTTTACGTTGCTAGATCCACTTTAAAAATAATTTCAATCTTATCAGGTGAGTTCCGCGTTAGATTTTTCGGGTGTCACGTCTATGACCTACGACCCAGCGCCGCACCTAAGAGCTAGCCATCATAAATTGGCGCACACAACGTGGGGCCCGTTGTCTAGATTTTTCGCTTTTTCGTTTTCATGTTTTCTAGATTTTCCGCTTTCCCGATTTAACTTTTCTAGATTTTCCGTTTTCGTGAATTTTTTCGCTTTCCGGTTTTCAAGATTTTTTTGTTGCTCGAGTTTTTTTAAGTTTATTTTCGTTATTACGGACACGTTTTTTCGTTGCCGACCTGCCGTTCCGCTTTTCTAAAGTTTTAGTGTTTAGCAGTATTTGGGGCCCGATTTTGTCTTTCCGATTTCGCATTTTTTCAAGTTTTCGATTTCCGTTTCTTCGATTGCCTGTTCTGGAGTTTTTCTCGCTTTTCGATTTTTGATTTTTTTCGCTGCCGGTACTCAAGCTATTTTTTCGCTTTCCCGCTTTCGATATTTTTCGCGATTTTCTGATTTTCCGGTTCTCTTGCCTGTTTCTGTTATGGGTAACGTTATGAATTGCCGGTTTTGTTTTTTAGCATTGATATCTTATCTAGATTTTTTTGTTTTCCTATCTCGTTTTCGCAAGAAAGTTTTATCTTTTTAATGATTATAGCGTTCGATTTTTTGAATGTAATTTTAAGATTTTTTTAGATTTCATATCGTTGATAGTAATGCAGATCAGATTTCCGAATGTTTTGTCTCGTTTCGGTATCTATTTTCGTTTAGCAGAAAATTTTTGTAGATTTCAGATTTCAGTTCATTTAGTATTTTCCGGATTGATAAGATTTTTTTGGTACCTCTCCCTGTATACAGTAACGATGTATCGTGTCGACATTTTTCGCTGTCGAAATATCGCTTCCTTTTCGATTTCGTAATTTCGTTAATTTTCAATTGGTGTTTATCGACAAAGTGTAACGATTGAAACTTCAGTTTTTTGTCAAAATGTCGGTTAGTGAGTTGATCTTTGGGATTAATAAATGGCGTCCAGTACATCGCTAGTGAATTTTTGAGTCCATTGTTGGGATATTATACTCAAACGTTTATTCATGTATAGTATGTGCAGGATTACATCAGGCTACCGCTTACCGATTGAAAGTTTAGGCTTTCGGTATGTTGTGACCATGTGATTGAATAGACCTGAAATTGCCGTCCAAAAAGATGTTGCAGAGTTACAACAGAGTATCGTTTACCGTTTGGAAGTTTGAGATTTCCGCCTTGCGCTGCAGATGTATTTGGGAAATGCATTGCAGTGATATCGTATCGTTTATTATTTTTTTGTTTTTGAAGTTTCAGTTGTGAGATGTCGATTAGGCCATTTGGACATTGTTGAGTTTCCGTTAATGTTAAAGTTTTTTCTTTTTTTCGATTTTCGCTACCGTGTTCCTATATCGATTTCGTTGCAAATTTCAGTTTTCGAATACGTAATACCGCCGTTTTAGTTAATGAATTACCGATTCCGTATTTTATTTTTCGTGTATTCCGCCTCTGCTTTACGAAATAGAGCCTTAAGATTCCGTTAGTGATTTTGCTGGTAAGACTGGCGAAATGAGCTTCGAAGTTGCTTATTGTTGCTCTCTCTATTTTCTGAGGATTTTTATGGTGACATAAGTGGTTGAGATCTTGTTAAGCCTGTTGAACTAGCGAAGTTCGCTCCTTCCAATTAATATTTTTCCGCTTAAGTTTTAGAATTATGTCGTTTTTAATGTCGTTTTCTTATTTCCTTTTTTTAACGCATATCGAACAATACCGTATTTCGTTTCGAATATCTCTCCTGTCGCTTCCGTGGTATCAAGTAGTACCTGTTAACTTTTAGAGTTCTAGCCTTTTCGATTATTGATTTATCTACCTTTCCGCTTGATTACTTGAGTTACTTGGTATCTTCGTTTAACTTTACTTTCGCTATCTTTTCGTTATCTCGATTGAGTCCTGTTTTTTAATCTAGTCGTACGCTTTTACGTTTGTTTACGAAAATTACTACGTAATTTTCTTGTGAGGAAGAGGGGGTGTGTAAGAGGTTGAAATCCGTCGTAAAAGCGAGCCCCTACAGCTACCTATCAACCCCATAATTTTTCACCACGTTCAAATTAATTTAAACATCACTTTCGACATCCCTAATAATTTTACATTTTGTACAACCCTGTTTTCGATTTTGAAATCGTTTTTGAAATAACCTGTCTATTCGCGAGTGATATAATGCGGTTGGTAAATGATTTTTTGATTGAGAGCTGAGAGAGGACTTGCGTTCCGACCGCCAAGGCGGCGTGGTCGAGGACCAGATATTAAGTTTCGAACTGAGAAGTGGTCTGAAAATAAGGATAAATCTGTGAATAACGGGATTAATTAGAAACCAAAGGTTAATGCGGATAATATCGCGAATTCCGTTTAGATACTTCGCTTATTATTTTGTGGCTATTAATACAAGTTTTAAGTATCGTTTTATCGTTCGTTTTTTTGTGAGTATCGCAATGTCATTTGGAGGACAAGTAAAGTTCTAGAAAGAATTTTTTCGTGATTTCGTTTCGAAAGGTTTGTCGTTAAAGTTTCCGATTTTTTTGAAGTCCCGTGTGATTTCTAATCACTGGTACCGTATTGAAATTCATTAGTGTTGAATACGATCATTTTTTTGCTGTACGGAACATACGCTAAAATTAACTGGGACACACGAGCCTCGCCGTCAGTTTTGACCTTTTTGGATCATCTGTAGAACTTCTGCCATTCGTCCTACACCTTGCGACACTTTCCAACTGTCTCCGGATTCAACCAACTTGGATTCTTGCCGTGAAGGACAACGTGGTTAATTCCAAAAATCCGAGCATCGTTAAAAAGGTATTTGGTAGTTTTTTCTTCACCACGGCTTACATAAAGTGTAGTGTCATCCGGTTATTTAAGTGAATTCTATTAACGTTAACTAAATTTTTGCGTTTCATAAATTCAGTTTTTTTCGACAGTTATTTTTGTGAATTTAACATATTTCAATTTTAATGCAATAGTAATTTCAAATCAGAATTCCGATTAAACTTGTTTTCACGTACAATTTCGGTCGATTGGTTCAGTGACGTATTGTTTTTATCTTGTACATTTGATACTCAACTTAATTCACGGTTGTTATAAAGAACATTGTTTTTTATTTAAATTAAATATTAAATAGCAAGCATATTTGAGTCTCACGATATTTTTGTTGATGTATAAAATTTGATAATCTGCTTAGTATATGAAAGTCCAAGTTTTTAGAATTCTGTATTCACCTCTCTCGTTTTTTGTCAGTTTTCGATTATTAACCTTTGAGTAAAATTTTTCATTATCGTATTGTCGCGTTATTGTTTCGATTACGGTCATGTATTAAACTTGGCCTTTGTAATATGCTAAATCTAGTTTTAGGATTTGTTAATTATTATGTATCTTATTGCGTCTTATTTAAGAATTGGTTGTGATCACAACATTTATCGTTTTGTGCGCACTTCGATGGGTTAAGATTAACGCAGTTTTTACCGTTTGTTTTATCGAATTTTCTCGTAACGTTAGTAATTAAAGTATCGTATGTTTTAATGAATTTGCTCGTAACGTTACCGTCTAGTAATTGAAGTTTTTTATGCTTTTTACCGCGTTTTCTATAACGTTACCGTTAGTTAAATATAGTCGCGCACGCCACTGGATTTAGTTTTCGGCTTTGAGCCTATCGCAGTGTCGCACTTGTAAATTTTATATTAAGGGTACCGATATAGTGTATTGATTGTGCAAATTTTTTTATGTAATATTATCTCAACTAATTTACATTTTTTCACGCATTCAAGCTTTAATTTTTGGATATCATCTTGTTAAAAATTTGTAAGGTCCTTCTGACCCCACACCAGGGATTGCTCTGGTCGATTTTTTTAATTACTGTCACACGAAGAACTTGTACGATCTGTTAAATTGTTGATGACTGTGTCCATTCGGGAGCACAGTACTGTCTCATTTTTTTTTATATTAAATATGCTGTTTTCATTAAGATTTTGTTTCTCTTACGTAACTGTCATACCCCTGATAATTTCTTTCACAGGTTGGCTGAATCTTTGAAACAGTTCTGGAAAGTGGATCTCTCTGCCAGGCGCCCAAAAGATTCCTACTTAGCAATTAACATATTTTTACGTTGCTAGATCCACTTTAAAAATAATTTCAATCTTATCAGGTGAGTTCCGCGTTAGATTTTTCGGGTGTCACGTCTATGACCTACGACCCAGCGCCGCACCTAAGAGCTAGCCATCATAAAATATTTTAATTTGTTATATTTGGTTATGTGTTAAGGCCGGTGCACACGAGGCTGGGACTTGTGCTGGCTGGCGCACTGACTGCAAAGATGGAAATGACGTCACTGCGGGCTCGCGTGCGTGGTTTCAAGATGGATTTCAAAATTAGAACTGGGGCTATTTTTCCTGCTTGTCTGTGTGCTTGTTTTGAGCAAGAACTAATCAGGAAACAGTATCTTATTACGTCGGCGATATGGGAAACGCCCACAAACAAACATGGCCTCATAGTTTGTGTTCTGTTTAGAGACAATAAACGATCACTTTTGTTAACATTCGAATTGTCACTACGCGCGCACAAAACTAGGGTTCCACACCCTCCCGAATTGTCCGAGAGACTTCGGTAATAATGGTTAACCCACCTCCCAACCTCCCAGGATGCAATAATTTCTCCGGTTTTTTTAAAATTATACGCTTCCGTCGCTCGCACGTCGCTAATAAATAATTTTCTTTCAACACCCACTCGATTTTTTCATGTAAAAACTTTTATGATTTAGTGGTAAAAAAACGTCAAATATTAGATGCTGCTCGAAAGCAAAGTAAATATAAATGTAAAAATTAATAAATGATTGAGATTTTCCTTCACCTCCCTACTCGATTTCTTAAAATTCTCCCGGGCTGATCCTTTCGAGAGTTGGAAACCCTACACAAAAGTCATAAACTAGCTTCAAAACAAATACGCTAGAAACCTAGCTGTCAAATTTAGCAAAGAATCTAGCGACAAAATGAGCCTCGTACGCAGTGACCTTTTTGTAATATATTTTTTTGATAATTTTTTTTATTCTTGTTATTTTGCCCATGTAATGTTATTCGTTTTATCTACTTTTCTTTGTAATGTTGATATTATAATTTGTGTGCTGTAATAGGTATTTGTCTCTTCAGTCTCACATGAAATTATAAAATTTTTGCTTTTATTTTTCTTAACTATTAGTAATTCTTATTTTTTCCTTATCTTTGGTTTTTACTTCAAATTATTTAATTGTACTCACTCTTGATATCGCGTTCAACAGTTTTTTAATAGTTCGATCTATTTTCTCGTTCATTGCTCTTATCAACGACTGGTTTTGCGTTACTCATAAGGAGGTCGCAGAAGAGGACATGCCATTCGACGGCAACAGAGATAAGGCGAAGGCGTCGTGTTTGAGAAAGTACAACATCGATACGAACACTTCGGTAGCTTTGTTTCTCTCTAGTGTTTAATCGCGAGTTCAGTGCGCACCCATGCATTTCTAGTTAGGTTGTGGTCTGTGGGACATGCAGGCAGGTATATATTTATTTTCAATTTTCATATAGTGACTATGAAGTAAGTGATAAGTTAACAATAAAAAATACAGTCTATTTTAATAAAAATCACTCGCTTAATAGTTTGGTAAATAAAGTTATTACAAATGCTGGAGGCTTACTGTTTCCAAATGAAGGGTAGCCAAGAGCTGACAATGAATTTAGGGTAGGTATTTATTTTAGGCAAATTAAAAAAAAACTCCATTTTATTAATGGATGAATCTGGAATTGCGAGTCAGGCAAAGCATTTGCGGTTATTTCGCTACTGAGCAGCATATGACAAAAAATAAACCTAAAAATAACTCTTAGGTAACTTGAAATTTTTCAAGATTTTTATTTTAGCATAGATAGGTGTCATGGCGCCTACACGCGATACACGCCAAACTGCTCTAAAAAAAGACGAAAATGAAAGTGTAAATATTATAAATGAAAACATAAAAAACGTTATAACTAATGAAGAAGTGATTAACTTTTTTAGTGATATAATACGCAACATTGTGAGAAGTGAAAATAAGAAGTTATTAAGTGAAATTGAAGAGCTAAAAAAAGATAACCAAAAACTGATTGCAGAAATGGCAACTATACGGAAAGAATCAAAGATGGCACTAATTACTGCAGATAACGGGAGTAAACTGATTAAACAAAAAGGTTCAAATCAGGCGTCTGCTAGTAATTGTAGAGCTCAAAATTCGTCAACAGATGGTGATAATTCTGTAGCAATGGTAAATTTAAAACATATAATTAATGTTGGTAAACAAAATAATAAAAACAGTAACAAAGAAACCATAGATGAAAACATGCCAAATGATGTAAGTTCAAATAATTCAGAAGAAGCTGGTGAATTTCAAGTGGTACA
The DNA here is from genome assembly GCA_963575645.1 of Xanthostigma xanthostigma. NCBI lineage: Eukaryota > Metazoa > Arthropoda > Insecta > Raphidioptera > Raphidiidae > Xanthostigma > Xanthostigma xanthostigma. Next base: position 29,830,516 of record OY754469.1, on the reverse strand, counting down.
GAATAGGAGACGCAAAATTGTTAGAGGCAAAGCGCCCCAGAGTGACTTGATTAAAACTCCAGAAAGAAAATTATGGCTGTTTCTAGGACGGTGTGATAAAAGTACGGAAACAAAAAATGTAATTGAATATCTTTCAAATAAATTTCCTGACAAGGTATTTACATGTGAAGATCTGAATAGTCGAGGATACTACAAAAGTTTCCGAATAAGTGCAGATTTATCACTTGAAAATGAATTGTATAATGAAGAGATATGGCCCAAAGGAGCGACAATAAAACAGTATTTATTTCGTAGAACGACCGCAAAATTTAGTAGTGAAAAATAATAAACCTGTTATGGATAATTTTTTAATTATAGAGCATCAAAATGTCCAATGCGGTAACAATAAAACAAATCAAATGGAGAAAAGTTTCAAACTCTTATACTGTAATATACAATCGCTAAGAAGTAAAGTTACTGACATTGAATTGTTAATAGATGGGGAAAATTATGATGTGTTGTGTTTCAGTGAGCATTGGCTCCAAGAAATTGAAATAGATAGTGTATGTATTAATAACTATAAAAATGTATCGCATTATTGCAGATCAATTCATATACATGGTGGTGTATGCATCTTCGTAAAAAATAATATTAATACTAAAGCATTAGATATTTTAAATAATTATAGCGTAGACTTAGACTTTGAATGTACAGGTATAGAACTTATTAATGATAGTGTTATTATACTATGTATCTATAGATCTCCGACTGGTAAAACAGAACTTTTTTTTAATCTTTTAAATGACATTATTACAATAGTTTATCAAAGATACAACCCAATGAAATATAAATTTATAATTTGTGGTGATTTTAATTATGATATGCTAGTGACATCTACTGAAACTACACGACTAATAAATATTTTCAACATGTTTAATTTACAGCAAACTATAGTCGATATACCTACGAGAATTGGATCCAATAAAGCATCATGCCTGGACAACATATTTGTTAGTTTTCAACAATACAATGTAGGTGTTGAATCATCTGATATGACGGATCATGAAATTATTTTCTTAGAAATGCAACTCACTAGAAATCAAAGTTATACATTCAAAAAAGTAAGGCCTATTACAAATGAGCAAATTGAACTATTTAATGATCGTATGGCTAATGTTGATTGGACTCCAATATACAATGAAACTGACCCTGAAAAGAGCTTTGAGCATTTTTTTAATACTCTAAACTACCACTTTTGCCTTACATTTCCTGAAAAGAAAATAAAAATTAAAAATAACAATAACTGTAATAAATGGATTACTAGAGGTATCAAAATTTCAAGTCTCAGGAAAAGAGAATTATATGAGCGTATTTTGATATTGCGTAAAAATAATATTGATACTGAGGCACTATTGCTATATTATAAAAAATATGTTCTAATTTTTAAAAAAGTTGTTAAAGCAGCTAAACGAGGGTACTATAAGGATGAAATAAATAAGTCTGATAATAAAATGAAAACATCTTGGTCTATAATTAAAAGAAACAGCAATCAGTATAAAGAAAAATCAATAATAGATAGTAATATAACAGATTCAAACGGAAACTGTTCTACAACACGTGAAATAGCAGATAGTTTCAATAATCATTTCATAAATATAACTGATAAATTAAATATAAAAACGAATAATAAATCTATGAAACTAGACAACACCTGTGATCATAGCATGTTTCTATTCCCAACGTGTCCAAAAGAAATTATAAATATTTGTTTGGCATTAAAAAATAAAAAATCTACAGGATGGGACAACGTTCCTATATCAGTTTTAAAATCTTCGATTCTCTATATTGCTGAGCCAATTTCTTTCATAGTAAATAGTATTTTTGAAACGGGAATATTTCCCAATATGTTAAAAAGAGCCACGGTCATACCATGCTATAAAAATAAAGGAGATAAAACACGAATAGACAATTATCGACCAATATCAATTTCCTTAAACATTTGTAAACTATTTGAAAAGGCAATTGCCAATAGACTAACAAACTATATCAACACTTTCAATATAATATCTAAACAACAATATGGCTTTGTAAAGGATGGTTCTACTACAAAGGCTATCTATGAAGTTACCGAGGAATTATATAAAGCGTGGAATAATCGAGAACCAGCTGTAGCTCTCCTATTAGATCTTTCAAAGGCTTTTGACTGTGTTAGTCATGCGCTCTTAATAGAAAAATTAAAACATTACGGTATCAGGGGTATTCCATTGGAACTCTTTAAGTCCTATCTAAGTGATCGGGAACAACAAGTGCAAATCAAATGCAAAGATGAGCATAATAATATAATTAATATAAATTCACAGTGGAAACTTGTTAAAAGAGGAGTGCCGCAGGGTTCTATTTTAGGCCCGATATTATTCATTTTGTATACAAATGATTTCCCCATGACAATACCAGAAAAATCATATCAGTTTGCTGACGATACATGTGTTATGGTCAAAATGAATAATTTTAACGAGATGAATACAAAAATAAACAATATTATGGAATTAACCTTAAATTGGTTTAAAAATAACGAATTAGTGTTGAATATAGAAAAAACTCAAGTCTTCCGTGTTGGCAGCTACGGAAGTTGTGATAAAATTGTAGTTCTAAATAACAACAATACAATTGGTATTAATGAATCAGTTAAATTTCTAGGAATTCACTTAGATTACAATATGAACTACAAAAATCACGTTACTCACGTACATGCTAAATTGGCAAAAACATATTATATAATCTGTAATTTAAAACATGTGACAGATACCGATGCCTTATTGACAGCTTATCATGCATATGTGGAAAGTCATCTGATGTACGGAATAATATTCTGGGGAAATTCTGTTCATGCTAAAGAGGTATTCATAATACAAAAGAAAATCATAAGAGCTATTGCAGGTGTTCACCCTAGGCATTCATGCAGACCCTTATTCAAAAAATTGAAAATTTTAACTTTGTCCAGTATTTATATTTTAAATTGTGTGTTATTTTTTAAAAAAAACGAGGATTTTTTCCATAAAAGAAGTGTGGTACATGAGTACAACACCAGAGGTAAGGACACACTCGAGTACAAAAATAGTACTCTTCAAATTATAAAAGAGTGTCCTTACAACAAAATTGTTGAAATATGTAATAAAATTCCACCCGAAATAATAAAATTACCTCAAACAAAAATTAAAAGAAAAATAAAAAATATTTTAATTGAAAATGTTATTTACAATATAGATGAATTTTTTAATATTACAGTTAAATTTTAATATTGTTATGTTTTACTTTTTATGCTATTTTAATGTTTTTACTATTTTAATGTGTGTACTATTTTAATGTGTGTACTATTTTAATGTGTTTACTATTTCAATGTGTGTACTATCTTTATGCTCAATGCAAATTGTTTTTAAACTGTTCTGTCTATGTTTTTAATATTTATTTGATGATTTGTTTTTAATGGTTTTTAACGTGTTTTTTATCAATTGTTATGACGCTGTTTACGCTATAATTGGCATAATGAATAAAGAAATTTATTATTATTATTATTATTATTATATAATCCGGAGATATAAATTTCAGACTATTTTGAGCTCGGCCTATAAAAAATTATTATTCATCACTTCAAATTAACGATATAGTAAAAATGACAAATTCAATTTTTTAAGGCTGGCTATAGCAAATAAATAATATCACGGAAATTTGGATCAATGAAAGGAACTAAAATTCGATTCTTTTCTAATTCGCGACGTTTCCTGTATATTGAAGACTAAATCAGACTCTTAGGCCTAGTTTATATGAGATGCGTTCAACGCGCGTTGGGCCAACGCGCGTTGAACGCCTCTCATATAAACTATAGCCCAAGAGCCCGCGGCAGCCAGACCTTCGTCATTTTATAAAAGCTGAAAGTTTTTCTATGGATGTCTCCAATACAGGTAAGAATGATCCCCACCCATGAAACCTGAGTAGTGGTGGCTTTGGCAGGTAACAGGTATTAAAGGTGTACAAAATTCCATCTCAAATTCGTCATTTTATAAAACTCAATTTTTTAATATTTCGTTCGTAACAATATTAAAAATCGCGTCGCTCATTGCCAGACACTTAGTATGGTTCCAACCCCCTGCCAGACACCCTTAAACTATCATAATTTGTATAATTATATTTACGTTATTTTATAAAAGCTGAATTTTATATATATTGTTTGGAGAACTATTAAATAATGTTTCATTAGTAGCCAGACAGTTTCGAGGGTTCTATCATCCTGCCAGACGCATTAAAGTGTACAATTTTCAAATCGTTTTTGCTTTATAACTTTGAAACGGCTCATGAGATTTTACTCAAATTTGGTACGTTGGCATAGCTTTATTGGGCAATAAAACCCATATCATAATAATGATGAATATCATTCCATGGGCGTAGAACTTGATTTTTTCGATAAATAAACATCTAAAACTTCTACGCCAATGGAAAAAAATCAGTTTGAGTATGAAATCTGGATCACGAGACTCATTTACTACAAAAAAGGTACTCTTGATAAAATTCGATTACTCTCATAGTTTCGACAAAATTTTAATTCTAGTAATTTAGAGCATATATGCCTTAAATTACTAGAATTAAAATTTTGTCGAAACTATGAGAGTAATCGAATTTTATCAAGAGTACCTTTTTTGTAGTAAATGAGTCTCGTGATCCAGATTTCATACTCAAACTGATTTTTTTCCATTGGCGTAGAAGTTTTAGATGTTTATTTATCGAAAAAATCAAGTTCTACGCCCATGGAATGATATTCATCATTATTATGATATGGGTTTTATTGCCCAATAAAGCTATGCCAACGTACCAAATTTGAGTAAAATCTCATGAGCCGTTTCAAAGTTATAAAGCAAAAACGATTTGAAAATTGTACACTTTAATGCGTCTGGCAGGATGATAGAACCCTCGAAACTGTCTGGCTACTAATGAAACATTATTTAATAGTTCTCCAAACAATATATATAAAATTCAGCTTTTATAAAATAACGTAAATATAATTATACAAATTATGATAGTTTAAGGGTGTCTGGCAGGGGGTTGGAACCATACTAAGTGTCTGGCAATGAGCGACGCGATTTTTAATATTGTTACGAACGAAATATTAAAAAATTGAGTTTTATAAAATGACGAATTTGAGATGGAATTTTGTACACCTTTAATACCTGTTACCTGCCAAAGCCACCACTACTCAGGTTTCATGGGTGGGGATCATTCTTACCTGTATTGGAGACATCCATAGAAAAACTTTCAGCTTTTATAAAATGACGAAGGTCTGGCTGCCGCGGGCTCTTGTTCTACTAGGCCTTAGTATAAACACAGGTTTGGCAAAAATTGTAACATTGCCATTACCGTACGTAGTGACAAGACATTAGACATACCATTAACAAATTAAAAATTATTGGAGAATTCATTAAATGATTATAATAGATATTTTATTCATTAAAATTCAAAGATATATCACATAATCATTGTGATAAATCACATTCTTCTGAATGTCAACATACACTTACTTTGGAAATGTCAGATGGCTGTGTGTTGACATTACCTACATGAAATTTTCACATTTGCTCTTTAAATTGGATATTTATTTATAAGCAACTATTATACCGAGACTGGGCTGAAAGTGTGTGTGTGTGTGTGTGTGTGTAAGAAAGAGAGAAAGAGAGAGAGAGAGAGCAAAGTTTATCAGCGTTGGAAGCAACTGTAAATTAAATGAGTCAATATAATATGAAATTATCAACGTTCAATTTTATTTGAAATTGTCGTAAAACTTAACTTGTTCAATATATTTATTAGGTGAACCTTAGGTATTAAAGTTAGTCTGAAGTTATAGATTACAAAATTAACTATGAGCAATCGTATATTAGAGCTCGCAACTTGAAAGTTCAAACTTGTTAGTTCAACTACTACAATTGATGTACTATATCAGGATGGGCCAAATCTTGAACAACATTTTCACAAGCGTTAACTAAGATTTTTCACTTTTACGCGTGGTCTTAGCATAGCTGCACTCGCTTTGTGTCAGTACGGTTGCAAACATTAAGTAGATGCTGATCTGAAGAAATAATATTTTAAATAATTTTTGCTCGATGAAAAGTTGAGTGAATGAAGTATGGTTAATATACTTATTATAATGATTTTGTAATAAACGTGATAAATTCTTTTTGTGAATAAGAAAAATTAAATTTGTAAATATGAAAAAAGATGCTTTGCTTTGTTGTCGTTCTGAATTGCAACTGAGGTTAAAAGCTCAAAAAGAAATTCTAATTTTTTTCTTCAGTATAATGTTTACTCACCCGGAATAATTTTATTTTAAGCTCGAAGTTCGTAAAATAATTTCAAAGTCTTCAGGTCAAAATGGCATTGTTTTCAACCTAATTAATCTGTGATTTGTGAGTCAGGCTATTTTGTACCACGCTTACAGTCCTAACAGCTAAAACGACTAAAAAAATGTTTTTTTAGATTCCCTCAAAGATCTAGTTGTCCATGACGAACTATAATTTATGAATTTTGGCCTCAGTGGGAAATAAATTTAATAAACTACAAAAAAGAGACTGTATTTTATACTATACACTACAGAAGTAAAGCTGGTTCAATTGTTAAAAAACAAAAAAAAAAATATTTCACCGATACAAGGGGAAACTGTTTCATCTAAGAACACGAAACTTGTAAAATATACAGTTTTCACGATTACAACTAACGACATATAATTTTTATAAAATAGATCCATTGCTTTGGAAACAAATGTCTCAGAAACTTGTGAGATTCCTAATAATTCTATAAATAAGTAACCACTAACGTCACACAACAATAAATTTCAGAGAAGTCCCATCCAATTTTTAATGAACAAAGGGAACTATCCAGGGTTTAATATATATTTTATATTCAAAGTCATTGTATTATAATATTTATAAGTTGAAAATCTAATACTTTCCCTAGTTTATCAAAATTAATTTTTAATAAGCGAGTTATGAAAACATTAATATTATCAATGAGATCCTTGCGATTTCACATATTCTAAAACTCCAAGTCAAAGGTTTCAGTAATTATAGTGGATTGCAGGTTTAACCAGCCCTGTATTATGTAGTTTAACTGTACGTATAGTATAATGTTTGTATGCAGTAGGTACCAGAATGCTATAATTTACTTCGTGAATGCATTTCTAAACTTGAAATGATTTCCAGGCTATTGGATAAGTCTAAAAACTTATTGTTCTCGAGTCTCTAGTTAAAGAAACTTTCTTTTGTTGGAGCTTTTTGAATTCAGTTTGCCGGTATAATGAATTAATTTATGGTCACTTAAATATCTTATATCGATCTATCATTTATATCACTTCGTAACTGACAAATAATATACAAACTATATCATAAATTTACGTTTAGAAAAAATATGAGTCTAAGTAGTTGATAAAATACAAGAAACTTTTTTTTTGTAATGCTTCTCAATGTAATCTAAACAAGAAAATAATTATGAGTCACCGTAGGGGGCTTTGATTAAACTAAAATAAAATCGTGACGTGGCCTTTATAGTTACATTATGGTCGAAGAAGACAGTCGAAAGCTAAATATGATTTCTAATCACAAACAAATGAAAGTTTTCTGATAAATGCCTCTCACCATTTTATTTTAGTTTAATCAAAGCCCCCTATGGTGACTCAAAATTATTTTCCAGTTTTAGTACATCACCGATTGTACAATAAAACCGTTGAAAAGCTTTTTTGCTTATTTTATTTATACTCTATCACATAATGTGCTTCACAGTTCTAGAATGTTATACCTACTAGGTAAAAGTAACAAAATCCGTTATTAGTTCTAAATTTATAATTTCTTACTTGATCTAAATTCTAAAGTGATAAAAGGACGTAATGTTTATAAAATAGATTCTGCAAACTTATAAAAGGTATTAAAGGAAAATCCGAAAAGATTGCAAATGTTTTTTTTAAAGTTCAAAGCATTTAACGGGTCTCATATATTATATTAAAAAAAAATCTTTAGACTAAAAATTCTTCTGCGGAATATAAAGCTTGTGTTTGAAAAAAAATTAAAATTAAATATTATTTGACAAAATTAAATACAAAATCATTTTCCATATTGCCCATAAACGTTTCAAATTTCAACTTCCCCAAGGGAAAAAAAAGTGGTGTGTTTTGCAATAAAATATTGTTTTATTAATTATATTAGTCAACGTCTTTTGAAAGCTATATATAATGAAAAGTCGTAGTAAATTTTCTAACAAAGAATGTTATTGTAACCACGTCACTAGACTTCACAATAGAAGCTCTTTAAAACTTCCGTTCATAACGGATTTAACTATATTAGTTCAATTATAATCTGAAAACGCCTTAAACTAATGAATATAGATTGAGATAATAACAGGAAAAACTTTTTAAGCGTCGTTTTATTCGCAAAGAGTTTTATTCATAATGATTTTGACAATCTAGCTTTGTTTTTTAATCTTATGTTACAGTACAAACACTTGATTACTGAACATTTTGTTAAAAATTGATATAATCTAAAAAAAATAATTTAGACTCGAAATTACTATATTTATATTATTTATTATATTTATATTATTTATATTTTTATTTTTATTATATTTTTAGATTTAGTTTATATATTATATCTCCTGTACAATTTTTCTATTAAAAAAGGTTACAGTTCCCCCTACGTCATTTTTAATGATGGACCGAGACTATAGATCTTTAAGAAAAAAAAAAGGTTTGCACTCCGGTAGTGCCAGCGAAAGTGAAAACTTGAATATTAAGATCAAAATTGTTTGTATCATAGATAGCATTTTTTTATGTACGATATTTCAACGCTAGATGTCTAACGTTGTATAAATAAAAGTTTCCATCTTACGCACACGTGACCGATCAGGACACGTGACCTGACGGCGAGTTTAAGATTTTTTACCCATTACAAAAAAAGTGTTCAGCGCCGCTAAAGAAGTTTTCACTTCAAAAAATTTCTTGCAAAAACTTTAAAGAAAAAATATAACATATGTAATTTTTCACTTTTTTCACAAAAAAAAAATATCTATAAAATCTGTAATGTGATTTTTGTACGTTCAGTTGGCGTTTACCCGAACCATTTAATTTTAAAAATAGCGTTGGGAGAGAAAGAGATTATTGATATACTCTTTACAAACAAAAGTGAAATTTGAGATATAAAAGATATAAGATTGTTTTATAGTCTTCGTATAGGACGTCATTGTCATATTATGCTGGTTTACATAATGCATTGTCAGAAACTCTGAGTTGACAATGACATTAGATTGTAAAAACATAATTTTTTATAATTTATGCGGGAACACCCTAATACAGGCCTGGGCAAATGGCGGCCCGCGGGGCGAATCCGGCCCGCAGTAGAATTATGTCCGGCCCGCGAAGCATTTTATAAAATTTTGATTATTAAGAGCGAAAATAGTTAGCCAATATAATTTGGCGCATAAAAAATTTTTTTGAAAAAAGTAAATAGCAAGGGCCACAACAGACGAAAAAAGACGTTTTTGTTGCGGAAATGAAAGGACCCTTTTTTTTTGCTCTTCAAATTTTTGGCCCACGGTCAAATCAGCAATGTGGCCCGACGATCAAAAGATTTGCCCGCACCCTGGTCTAATATTATTGTCAAACTATTTCTATATCTAGAATGTTATATTGCACTCACAGTAATGACTGATTAACAGAGAAAAATAATGACTTATATTTTGATGAATATGACAATATGTCAAAAAATAGCTCCACGGGATATATTACCTGTAAATTTTGAACTCATCCCTAATATTACTCTCTTGAGGGATGATTTTGCAAAAACGCTGAAACACGTAATCCTTTATTTCTTACTAAAAGCCTAAATATTAATTCTCATATCCCTAACTTGAAAAACGATCGGTTCTCCATACAAACTTTCAACCTTTATTTTACCCCTTCAGAGTTGTTTTTTGAGACAAACAGTAGCCTATATCCTTCTTCAGGATGCAATCTATCTCCTTGCCAAATTTTATCGAAATCATTTCAGCGGTTTACGCATGAAAGCTTAACAAACAAACAAACTGACATTCGGATTTATAATATTAGTTAGGATTGTAAAAAACACAAACGTGAAATTTTTAAATACTTAGTGCGTCAAGAATTTTATAATGTTTCTGAGTTTTTCTCCTTCAATTTTTGGTAATGTGTAATATGTATATTTTATTATTGTATTGAATTGCGGCAAACAGATATCGTCACTGCTGCGAAATAAATATCTATCTCTCTACCTTTGGCATTTGCACTATTTGGCAGCTAAATGGTTCTCAGTCAAGGGGGGGTAAAGGGGGTAATTATTAATAAAAAAAATAAAACTGAAAATAATACGAATACGTGGCTAAAAAATAAAATTTAGACTTGAAAAAAAAATTCTAAAATTGGTTTGGAAATTAATATTTTGCTTGACACCTTCCTTCGTGGGTATTCTTGTGTGATATTAATAAAACTTCAAAAAAATATTGATTTCTTTATATCTACGCCCTTGTTCTCAGTTCGGATCTGGTAAAGGATATGGTAGAATCTAATTGTGTGATCATAAGAAATCTTGAAGGCATGGCTATGTATGAATCTGTAAGAGTTTAAATATATAACTAGGAAATTAACGAAGTGCAAAAAGCTTTCTTTCTGCAATATCATAGTAAAAGATACGACAGCGAACTCTTGGGAATACCTATTAATTTTTTTCATACCAATTATAAATTCAGTTCATCGTATTGTAGACATCATTATATCTGTTCTTACCTTTCAATTAGATCTCTATTTACTACTTCTCTGTGCAAGCTGTATCGTTGGATAAATCTGAAATGCTTAAATGCTCTCATATTTTTAAACTTTTTTTTGAACTTGAATTAAAACCGTGAAAAGTCAATAAATTATAATCTTTAAATAATACTCTTCGGAGAGTTAAATATGAATGCATAAATAAGAACGTAGCTGTAAAATGTTATCGTAATATACATTCGACGAGTTTTCTATTTACCGCAGGATTGTTGGCCTTCCGGTGAACATTAAAAGGTGAACAGGTGTTGTTTTTTTCTATTTATTTGCGTATTTCTGTGAGAAATGCTCATTAGTTAATCGACAGAACAAAAAAGATCTTTTAGATTTACATTAAATTCGTTGCCTTACGCGCTAAGGTACATACGAAATATTCCCGTATGGTATATTTTATGTAATTTTCTAAAACATTTATTTTGAGACAAAAATTTAACAGACTTGTAAATTTTAACACGAACCATACTGAATAGCACCGTAAAACCGTGATCTGTCCTACTATAGTATAAATTGGAATATATATTATAAGTGACCGGTAATTGCTCGTATTCCTCTCGGGAGAAGAAACTACGACTAATTTGGAATGATCTAACCTTATAATTTGGGGGTCGGAAATGCGTCATCTACGTATGATAAGACACTTCTGTGAAGAATTTTTATTTTATTTTTTTATTTAAGTTTTAACACAACATAAAATCTAACAGTTTGGAAAAATTCAGGCCAAAAAGTGAGAATATTTTTTTTTATTTATAACTCCTTAAATTCGAATTTTTGTAAAAATAAAATCGAAGTAGATTTTCTCGAAATAGACGCATTTACGACCCCCAGGTGATAGAGGTTATATCATTCCAAATTAGTCATAGTTTCTTTTCTCGAGAGGAATACGAGCAATTACCGGTCACCTGTATAGTAGAAGTTAATATAGAATAGAAAATTATGCAATTTCAACGATTTTTGCATTATATCACTGACAGAGATGGACGTAGGTATTAAATGGATAATTAAAAAAATATAATGCAGACATATAAAATTTTTAAAACAATAATAAATTTATTTGTTACAGTCGGAAGATGATATAAACCAAAAATCAATTAGTACACAATTTTGATCTGTTTTAGTATTTTCATATACCTTAATATATGGATGAAATATAATGTTTAATACAAGTTGGCATTGTTTCATAATATTTTGTCTAAAAAAACATAAAATTGATTGTCTTAAAAATAAACTGGAATCATCAAAAGCGTACAAACAATTATTTCTATATCAATATAGGTAAAGGAGCCGGCTTCAGACCATTTCTCTATGGCCAACCAGTTTTATAAGTTCTATAGCTGTTGAATAGATAATGATAAAAACTGTTATAATATCAAAACTTTAGTTTCGAACTTTATATGTAATATACTCCATCGCGAGTGTTGCAAATAAAAATCGGAAAATATTAATTATTGAGTTATTTACACATCCTTTACTTGTTCGATATGTAATGCCACTTACTGGCCATTTGTCACTCTAATATTACCACTAAAATGCGAAACTGCAAGACATTCAAAATAATAACATTTTATTTAATGCACAATCTATCTTAAATAATAATAATAATAATTTGTTCAGTTAAATTTAAATATAACAATGATTGACCACACGTAACTGATCGGAAATCGGTGACTTCACCCTAGTAAGCTTTATTTCCAAGCATCTAATTGTTATTTAATATCTACAGTAACATATTTGTAACAGCAATTTGTGGAAATTTGTAAACCAATATATATTTTTTATATATAATAGCGAGGTACATTATCTTTTATATTAAGTATTCTGACAAGATTTTGGCCGAAAAAGCCATTGTGAATATTTACGTATTTTGATTATTATTTTTCACTTAGCATAAAATATAATAGAGCACATCCACTGAAGCGGAGTGTGCAATATTTTTACAAAATACATCCATACAAAACTGAGTTTAGTGTTCAGAGGCTTTGCGATATTACGGTATAATATTATGTTTTCTGATAAAATACGTACCTCAAAAAATTAAAATAAATCATGTTCTTCAAGAGGTAACCTTCAATATACATAATATGTACAAAATTTTATGGAAATCGAATATATTTATAATGAATATTTGTTGGTGTACAACTGGTACACTAATTGATAAACGTTGTTACTGGATGGTATCAGTAAATTTCTCATCAAATAAGTAGTAGAAATGTATGTAGAAATGATTACAATACGAAATCCCATGTTTATTCAATAATTTGTTTATAAAAGTGTGAACGTTTTGGCCCATATAAACATATTCAGTAAAGATGTCCATTGGGGCGAAACGTTTATATGATTATAATTAAATTTTTGAATAAACATGTGATTTCGTAATGGAATCATTTCTCCATACATTTCTATTGCTTATTTGACTAATAATTAACTGATATCCAGTAATACCGTTTATATAATAATAATAATAACTGAAAGCTAATTTTTGTATGGGCATTACAAATAAAACAATAATTGTAATTTTGTACCAACATAAAACTGGAGTTGTTCTTTTTAATAGTCTTTAGACTCTAGAGACATATTACTTATAATTCGGATTGTCTTCTTGAGAAAACAAAAGTTTTTTTTTTTTGCAAACAATTATTTCTTGATGAAAAATCATAAACAGATTTTTTTATTAAAAATTGTTTTTCAGGTTATTTTCTGTGGTAGAGGAATATTTTAAGCAAAGTATAGTGTTTGTTATAAATTATATTATGTTTATTTTAAAATTATTTCTTATTTGCGGTTGCATATTCGTGTCTTCGTATCATAAATATTTTTTTTTTATTTTTATGGACTGCTTTCTTCTTAGATTCGACAAAAAAACATTGAGGTTTTAAAGTGTCAACAATAAATAGTTTGATTTAATAAAAAAAGATAATTCTTTCATACTTATAGTAATATAGGTCTATATTACTATAAGTTTGAAAGAATGATTAATGCGCAGTTAATGACATACTTTTTGAAATATGTATATTAATTACTGTTAAAACATTAATAAAAGTACAATAATCATTACAAACTAAAAAAAGCTTTTAAGAAATAATTTTGTTAGTATGTTTTACTAATGTGAATTGATTTTATTATCTATTAGCCGCTACCCGCGGCTTTGCATGCGTTTGAGATGAAACACGGCAGAGATCATAGTATCGGAGTCATCGGCTACACCGTATTAAGTTTTACCTCGACAGCGGCAACAGTAGTGGAGTCTTTGGCTCCACCGTATCACACTTTTGCCTTACGAGGCTGCACCCCGCTCGTCAGCAAAAACAGTAGTGGAACTTCACCGTAATAATTGCAGTCTTGCCGCGCGGGGTTGAGCCCCGCTTGGCAGCGAAAACAGTAGTGGAGCCTTTGGCCCACCGTATTAAAGTCTTGCCTCGCAAGGCTGTCCCGTTCTACAGCGGAAAGAACAGTGAAGTCTTGGTTCTACCGTATTACACTCTTGCCTCACGGGGCTGCATTCCGCTCGTCACCGACAGCGGTAGTGGACCCTCCGACTCCACTATGTAGCATTACCACTTTAAAACACAATGTTTTTACACTTTTTTTTTGCAAGGAAATTTGCAGACACGAGTACAACTCACCAAAGTTTCATCGTAATCGGATAAATGGTGTAAGAACGCATAGGACCCGAACAGACAGACGATAGATGAACATTCATTTTTATATATTAGACTTAATGACCGCAGAAGTGAAATACAGTGTAACCTCTTTATAACGTCCTTCGTTATAACAAAGCAATTCCTATAACGTAGACATTTTTACAATTTGGTTGGTTTACCTTAAAACCCAAACATTAATACCCTCTTTATAGCGCAATACCCATTCTCTATTACGAAGAAACATGTTCATATTTAGGAGTCAGCAAATATTTACAGACGTAAAGAGGTCGATTCTGAACCATCACCAGCTATTCAACAAGCACTTGATGCCGCCAAACTTGTCGAAAAATTTCTATTGTTTAATGAAGATGATTCCACCACATCCCAAGCCTTGCATAAGATACTTAATAAAATACAAAACAATTAATATTGGCATAACAAAAAACGTCAGGCAAAGTTAACAGACTATATTATGTGATTGGAATAAATTAATTAGGTAAATTTGGTTATTTTTCTTTCTTCCCTCTATATAACGAAAACTATTTATAACGCAAAAAAATGCACGGTCCCTTGAGATTTGTTATAAAGAGGGTATACTGTATTAGTAATTTATATATCTAGGGTGTAATGAAATATATTTTCGACGAGCTGTGACATAAATGTTAAAACGAGTGTTAGCTAGTTTTAACAGACATATGATTCAAAATATCATTACGTCCGACATTTATACAGGCTGTATCACAGGAAACCGTAGATATGGAAAAGTACACAGTAGAAATTAGTTAAGATCAGAGATTGCTTGCCCTCTATTCAGAGGTTGTTACATAATGAAATCTATTCGAGATGGTAGCACAATCTGTATGAACTTAAAGACAAAATCGCCGAAGTATGTTTCAATGTAACTCCTGTAATGGTAGACAAAGTTTTTTAGCCGATAAGTCACTGCTTAATTAAAAATTGAGGTTTTTTTGAACATTTGCTTGAAATTTTTATTTTTACTGTTTGTTTCGTTTAATTATTAATTAAAAAAATATTTTCTAAATAAAAAATTGTTTCAATTATAAAAATAAATTCATTTAATACTGAAGAATGTATTTTAACTGAATTTTCTAATTATTGAATATTAACTATAATTGTAATGGTTAGTCAGCGTTACCATGGTATTTATTCTCATATGTGTGATCCTAACTAATTTGCACAATGGAGTATTCTCTATGTTCTGTTTTTTGTGATACACTCTGTATATAATATATATATATATATATATACTATATTTTTTGCACTATTCTCTATAAAATAGCTGGTTTTCGTTTCATTTTTAGTACCTATTTTCAAAGTTTTTGGCATTAGCAAACTTGATTTCTAATAGTAGGCTAAGGGTACGTATGCAGCATATTTTACTTTACGCACTAGCGCGAAATGGATCATTTTACGGCGGTTAAGCACACTCGAGAAGCAGCTATTTAATAGGGTGTAGTGTCAAAATGCCTCTGAAGTGAAGAATGATAAAATGCCTTACTTATTTTATATAAATATGACATTATAAAGAACTGAAATTCTTTTTAAAAAATACTATATTTCTTTCTAGAAACATATTATCGGCTTTTTTTGTAACACATTAATTTTATTTTACAAAATAATACTTTGTAATACGTGATTTTAGTTTTAAAATAATCATTTTGTCTTCAGATAACTTAGTTTTTAAGTCTATACATTTCATTGCCTTAATGATTAAACACATTATTAATTAATATTGGTTTTTGTATAAAAATAGTCATAAAGCACGTTTTTTTAAAAATATTTTTAATCGTTTACAAATTTTCACAAATTTTTTATTTCATTTAGCTTTGATATTCACATATAATTCATATTATTGATCTTGATATGTTTCATTGTTAAATTAAAACTTTCGTTTTCAATTGTTTATTTGTCTCTTCTTTTTTTGTAACATTTTGTTAATTAGATATGTTTTGTTATAAACATTTTCTCACATTTGCACTTCATTTACACATTTAGGTTTATATTTTCAATTTAATAAATTTAGCACTAGAATGTTTTCTGAGTCTTCAGTGTTGCTTCCAACTATTGGCTTTGTAGTAGACATCTTTGTACATGCTTGGACAGTATTTTCCACCCTGAAAGATCACAGGATATTAGTATCGTTCTTAAGATAAACAATATGTTAGACACTGAGAAGAGATAAAAATAATGTGATGTCTCGTACATTGCTTTTTTCTGTTAGTCAGTCAGAAATATTTATTTGTTGACCAATTTTGAGTTAGCTGTTCTTTACCTCCTTAAAATATTATCATGGTTCAAAGAAGATTAATGCTGGGTTGCAGAAAGCATTGTCAGAAATTGTAATTTGACAGTGATCTTAGAATGTGGCTATACTTTCTCCACGAAACAAGCATAATAGAATAATTTTAAATCGACCTCAGTCGAAAAATAATCTATCGAAATTATATTAAACTGTATAGTATACATACACATGTATTTGACATATATAGTTTTTTGTGCAATTTTTATTTCCAAATAACATTTTTCGACGTATTTTGATCAAAATTTATGTTGAAAAGTGATATATTTCTATGTAATAAATAATTTGCTTTTGTTTTACAATCTCATGTTCTACATCACAAGGAGTTTCTGAATGCAATTATATAATATATGATCGCAATCTAATAGGCCCCACTCACGATCACACTTCATGCAACAGTTCAGTGTTCAAACTTATAGTTCAGTGAAGCATGATAGTGTGTGGGACAAATAAACACTGAAACCAACACTGAAGTCAAGCATGAACTCATCAAATGCATCTTGATTTTTGAACGACTTCAGTGTTCAGTGTTCAAGTAAACTGTTGTGTGTGTGGATGTTTTTCAGTTCAGTTTTTGGAGTTCTGTGTTTTGTACAACCAGAAGCCAAAAATCTCAATATTGCTGCCTTTCTTGTGCAGAAATAGATTTTCACATATTTGTGTCCTGGTTCTTAATAAATAGGGTAACTAATTCCAGTAAATAATTGTAAGTTAATTCATTCATTCGTAAATAATTATTGCAATCAAGCGGCTCAAGATGTAATTCATTAATAAAATAAACATGACTTCTTGAATCACGCATTTCTAACCAATTTTTCACCCATATTCTTCTTTTTTTTCTTATTTCTCTGTTTTAAATACAATCCCATAGCTCTGAACAGCCAATCCTCACCATTTAAATTACTCATTTAGTTCTTATTAATGAACTATACTCTATAGTATAATATTATAGTGTGTATATAATATAATATATCTTATATCTCTATACTCGACGAGTGTATGCCAACAACTGAACCAAACTGAACACAAAAAATTTAAAAAACTGAGCAGTTTGCATGAACTGTGTGTGGTGCCAGTCAGTCTTTCGATTAATCGGTCCAACTTCACTGAACACTGAACTGTGGCATGAAGTTTGATCGTGAGTGGGGCCTATTAGGCTATTGTCAATTTTTTTGACGTGATAACGTCTTATAAATTAATGAAACACCGGCTGCACGCACGAAAAAGTGTCACGTTCCGCCTGAGCCTGAGCGTGCAAGCGAGAGCGCGGTATAAGCGATAGAGAGGCACGATCGGCCCAAGCGTCGGCTTGTACGCATTTCACTCTCTTCTCGCGTGACGTCAGAGAATTCATCAATGTTTCTTTATGACGTTATCACGTAAAACTATCGTCTGTAAACCGTAAATGTTTGATGACGATGAAAGTCAAAAAAGCTGAACCGTAATCGGAGTACTGTACGGTGTGTATTGTAGATGCAATTAGAGTTGTGGGTTTTCGGAAAATTTTCAAGCCCCTATAAATTAATAAGGTATCGTCAAATATAAACTCTCAGTCACCAGCGGCTGCAAGTAAACCCTTTTGAGTTTTCCCCTTCCAACAAAAAAAAAAAAACAATAATCTAGTGCTGAATTTCCTTTATAACTGCAGCAGCCAGTACAGTGGCGTCGTCTTCTGACCTCTACCACTACCTCAAAACATCAAATAGCCTCGTGATTCATTTTCTGTGAATGCTCTTTTATTATGACATCATATGAACTGACTTGTTATGAGTTGCAAATTAAACAATACGATAAATCTGAAGTAAAATAAATAGAATAAAACTTAATTTTATTCATGTGGATTACACAATCAGAATTATAAACTGTAGTTTTTGTGTAAATGGTACAGAAATTGACTAATAACAAAAAATATGGAAAGTTCAAATGTGTCCTATACAAAAAATATTAAAAAAACTGCCTAATTGACATTTAAAATTTTCCGGAAAAACGTAATGGATAATTTTACTTCCCATTTTACTAGCTGGAATTGCTCGATTTTAAACGGTAATATCGATGTCTTTTCTTTACGGTCACGTGTATCAATTTGACGCTACTTAATATAAAACTAATTGATATTTGCGTCTGTATATATATATTATATTCTGTCTGTATACATATATATTATAAGGTATAACGCAAAACACCACTGAAATCATTAGAAAGGTTTGCACTAATTCCAGATTATGGTTCTAAGCTCCCAATGTGTAGTGCTAGCCGCATTGCTGGAGAAATTAAGGTAGCCTACACATTTAATAATGGAGAAGAAAATACTTAATATCCGTGTATAGGTTTCGGTCGGCGTTGTGTAGAACCAATGATAGGTACCCACTTATTATTAACAACTGCTACGCAGGCACTTTTCGTTATGACGATATTACAAGGTTGAAAGAATAGCGTAGTGGTATAAGTAAATTATTTTAAGAAGAGAGTACCATAAACCCGCGCACAAACCATTTATCTATGTTTTCTAATAGTGATGTGCCGGATCGTTAAAAATGTATATCCGCGGATACGGATCTGAATACGGATATTTGGTTTGAAGATCCGCGGATACGGATACGGATCTTAACTCTCTTAGAGTACGCTGCGGTAAATATTGCACATCGACCTTTGGAAAGAGACTGTCTGTTATGGGAAAAAGTTATTGACTTCTTTAAGAGTTAACTCTCATAACAGATTGTCTCTTTCCAAAGATCGATCTGCAATATCTCATTATAAAGATAGTTTTTTAATGGTACCTTTGAGTTATGTACTATTGGTATGGTACTCACTACGATAAATTTTTACAATATAAAGGTGCCAAATACGATTTTAAGGAATAAAAAATAATCTGGATGGAATTTAACAGTTTCTCATTATTACCTAATCACCTATAAATATAAAATTTCATCTATGAATTGAAAATTATTAAGGTAAAAGATCCGTAAAAGATCCGCCATAAAACTAACGGATACGGATATGGATCTTTCTTCTCCTTCGGATATCCGCGGATACGGATACAAATATCCGGCACATCACTATTTTCTAATAAGGGGTGGTTTTCTATAGTTATTCGTTTGTCCGTTGTGTCGCCAGTCGAGACGCATTAAAAGCTTGTGTCGTGTCATTGTGTGTGTTCAGTTTGACAGTACTCGTTTGAAGTTTGATGAATAGTTTGTGGTTTGATTTTGACAATACGTGTTAATTGTTAAAATGGCGTCTTATAGAAAAAAAGATCTAACAATGTTACTATTATTTTTAATATATATAGTTCGAATGTTAAAAAATGTGGATATTTATTGACTTTGGACAGGACACACGCTATGACGCCGTGTTTTTTTATGGGTGTTTGCTCGTGTCGCCCACGTGGCAAGATACTGTTTCTTGCTCAAAACAATCAAACTAGTACGAAAAATGGCCTCGGGTCTAATTTTGAAATCCATCTTATGACCCCGCAGCCAGCCAGCCAGCACAAATCCAAGCAGTGATTCTAGCGGCAATACTAGCCTCGTGTGCAGTGGCCTTTGTATTATCACATTACACAAATGAGAAATTATTGAATTACACAAAAACAATGTAAAAATTAAATAAACACAATTTTAAAAATAAATAATACCTCGTGATTAACTATCATAGGTGGATTACTTATTGATTTGATACTTCATAATATTTTATTGACAAAAGATCAATTTGTATTATTCCTCACAGCCGTCGATCGGTACTGTCGTCCGGCGTTTTCTATACACTGTAGATTAGTCGCGTTCTCATTGACTTTGATCTGAACAGGACAGTTTCAACGTTTGTAGGAAAAATAAAATATTAAAATGACTATAAAATATCACATTCAGAATACAATAAATTCTAACAAATAAACTGATAAACAGTCATATTTATATAATTTATAGAATAGAATAGAATTTTAATATCATCTTAAAAACATAACAAAATGTATAGATACGTCATTATAACTTTATTAAGAAACATGAAAAAAATATTCATTCAGGCTATAAAATGCGTTGATTAATAAAATGTCTTTTACTTTCTTGATAAAAACTGGCATACGTAAAAGTGTCAGTTTGCGAGGTAATTTATTATGAATTTTTAGTAAAATATAAATAGTTTGTTTTTGTGTGCGATTATTCACTTTAGTAGTTCGAATTTGATATGAATTTCTTGTTTCATATTCATGATCTGCACAGCTTAACGTGTGTTTGTTGGAATGTACCCATCTCACCGCATTTAAAATGTATACAGAAGGAACCGTCAAAATTTTTTGTTCAATAAAAATTTGTTTAGCTGATTGTCTGATATGACAGTCGACCAATGTTCTTATAATATTTTTTTGCCAGATGAAAACGTCCTCATCTCCTGGACTTGCTCCCCACAATAATATACCATAGTTTATGTGGCATGTAGACAATTCCGTAGTAGGCAGTTATGCACACTGTTAATGATAATTAATTTTTCAACCGAGAAATGATGTAAAACGATTTGGCCAAAGAACGGCATACATGTGAAGTGTGGTCCCTCCAAATAAGCTTGCTGTCAATATGAAAACCGAGAAGTCTTGTTTTTATTTACGCACAGTTTATTACTATGGAACCATTTTTCCGCTCTTGCCAGAGATTAATTGGAGAGATTTTTTAGTTCACTATATTCAATAGCATAATTCAGCAATGTTGTATCATCGGCATATAGGTAAACATCGGTGTCTGCTATAAAAGCCGGTAGGTCTTTGACGAAAATTATAAAAAATAACGGACCCAATATTGAACCCTGTGGGACCCCGTGAACGATATTAACTACACTTGATTTATTATTGTCTACTTCAACGTATTGTGTTCTGTTATTTAAATATGATGAAATTAGTTTTAATGCAATCCCTTTGACACCGTATTTTTCTAGTTTTGAAATTAATATTTTATGCGAAATACAGTCAAAAGCTTTGGATAAATCAATTAATGCTCAATTCACTCCATCGTCTTTAACGAAGTTTTACTTGTAGAGAATAATTGTTAACAAAAATATATGTTATAATTAAAGCAGAGTTGAAAATGGATAACTGAATTAGTCATAAAAGTGACAATTTTATTTTATTTTGCGGTAAAATTATAAAATAGTTTAAAAATTCTCTAAATGTTATATCCGATTTACAAAAAACCACATTATATTTGGGATAAACTTGGTTTACAATTTGCGAATCAAATTTTCTGTTGATCTTATTCATTGATAAATACGAAATATTATTGACTGTCATTTTCACCCGGTATATATATAATAAAAACAAAATTTAAAAAAAGGGTACTTACATTAGTTTGAGACTTGTTCGAGATCTGAATAAAAAATAAATAATTAATTAATTATTAGAATTGAACGTTTTGAATAAAGCAAAACAATTTATAAAAACAAATATACAGTGTTTCAAAAATCTCGGAACGGCTTAATATTTCTTATCGGGTAAGCCGGACTAAACATGTTAAAATAGTGTTTTAAATAGCTCTTTCCTATCTATCGAATGGCAAAATTTGATTTTGGGCCCGAGGACCCTAAGAGGGCCCCGTAGTGTCCAGCTTTGAAATTTTAAACGCAAACAATACTTTTTTATTTCATAATCGGATTCTGCGAAAAATTTTATATACGAATACGTCTTAGTATTTTTTAATCATCGGGTTCCATGTAGAGCCCAAAATTACTAATCGATACTTCATAGGTTTGTAAAGCTCGATTTTTAACTTTAGGGCCCCTAAAAAGGTATAAAAGAGTTTAGAGTTAAATAAATCCTAATTTGATATCGATTACTTAATATTAACTTAAATTTTTTTTTGGGATGAAATTTTACAAAGCTCTAAATTGGGCCCTAGGGCCCTATGATGTACTAATTTGTATAAGAAGTATTTTGCAACCATGTAAAATGTTAACAAGTGTTTCTTACATTTTCGAAACATGATACTATTACGATTGTTTTTGACGTGATAACGTCTTATAAATTGATGAATCACCAATCTTATAAATTGATGAAACACCGGCTGCATGCACGAAAAAGTGTAACGTTCCTAACGTTCCGCCTGACCCTGTGCGTGCTTTTCTCGAAAACGGCCCTAACGATTTGGATGAAATTTACTGAAAAGGGATTTTGATGGGCAAAAAATCGTTTTAGCTAGGTCTCATCTCTCGAAAAAATCGTTTTCATACAAATTTTATCATTATAAAAATCAATTTTTTGACGTATGAAAATACTTAAATATTGTAAGTAGGTTTTGGAATTTTATATAAACAATGAAACAATTGTTTTCAAAATATTATGACAGTTAATCTTTGAGACTTAAAATAAATACGAAAGAAAGAAAGTTAAAAAAAAACAATTTTTATTATAGGTGGTGAGTAATTTTAATAAATAAAATTAACCTAAATTTGAAGCGAAAGATGCAATATCATAGATTCGAATTATTATAATTATTATATGTAGAAGATAGGAGAAATAGAACATAAATTACGTATTACGGAATACGTTATCACGTAAAACTATCGTCCGTAAATCGACTTTACAGACAACCAATTTTTCTATTACAATTGGGTTAAAATATGCTTCCCTAAGATTATTCACGCACTGAGAATTCACTTCAAAAGTTTCGAACCGTGCGTTGGTTATTATTATTATTTTTTTTTATAGGTGGCTCACTGTGCGTAGTATGCAGTGCAGCGACTGGCTTCTGAAGATTCAAGCATGTGATACGGATTTAATATTACAACTGGCGGGAGTCCGGTCGGTCGGCCGTGTGTGAGACAACGTACACAGGTCGTCGCATGATACATATAATACAAGCGGATGCCCTGCAATCCGGTGATATTGGATCGTAGCAATCCAGGAGCAGGTTACGGGAACACAAGAATATGATCTGTATGAATGCATAACTACCAACCTACCGTAGTGTGTATTCTAGGTGCACAGGTATACTGTATGTACTAAACTCAACCACCCTTTTTTTCACAAAAGAAAACGTATTGCAGGTTCATCAATCATGAGGCAGCCCCGGATTTACGATTTTTTCGAACCGGGGCAGAAACTTGACGACGGCGCCCTATCTCTTTAAGACAAGATTTGGAAATAGTCTCTGTGACCTTTTCAGTGTTCCGTACAAACGAAACGCTTATGGAAATCACTTCGGTGTCCGTCCGTTCGTTTAGACAGGCGATTGAGTATGATAGCCCAATCACACACGTGAACTACGAAAAGTTCAATTTTGATTCGGGAGGTTAATTTCAACGGGAATGAATTGAAAAAAAAACTTGTTTCAACGGCATTATGTAGGGTATCAAATACAAAGCTAATGGAAGCACAAATTCAGAAATATATTTGTTGTATTTTTATTTTTTAACTATTCTTGAAGAAAATGCTTAAAGATCGTAAACCCCTACCGATATCACCCAAACGATCTGAAAAAATCATAAACTTAGAGAACTGGGTGTAGATTGAATGAAAATGATTAGCATTGAAAAATTCTAGAATCAATTGTCATAAATAATTTAACTAACACTATATAATTCATATTAATGAGAGATAATCAAACTGGTATATTAAACTATCGAGCTTAACGGTCGGTTTGAGCTGTACTCAACCGAGAACACGAGTTGCACGTAGCCACACAGAGTCTGGGGTTGGAGCCTCATTTTGGCCAGTATTTTTTTTTTTTGTAACCAAGTGATATTTTTTAAAGTTTTTGTACATTTATTCATTACTTTGTT
Organism: Xanthostigma xanthostigma; assembly: GCA_963575645.1. Lineage (NCBI taxonomy): Eukaryota > Metazoa > Arthropoda > Insecta > Raphidioptera > Raphidiidae > Xanthostigma > Xanthostigma xanthostigma. The sequence continues at coordinate 29,805,957 of OY754469.1, read as the reverse complement.
ATTAATAATCTATGATTTTAAATTTGTTTCATTTTGGGTATTTAATACAATTTATGATAAATTAAATTGAAAAAGTAAAAAAAAAAAAATAGAAATTTTTTACCCGACTGCGGCGCAGCTAAAAGGAAGGGTTATGAGTTTAGATGTGTTTGTATTTGCGGATGTTCCACCGTAAACTATTCATCCGATTCTGATAAATAAGGTGTCAATCGATTTGTTATTATCGTCTGGGTAATATAGGCTATATTTATTTTTGAATTTTGGTCCCAGGAGTGATTAAATTGAAAACAAATAAAAAATAAGTTCAAAAAAAAATAATTTAAATAAAAATTAAGTTCAAAAACTAAAACCCGACTACTGAAAAGTATGAAACAAGAAAATATTCTCATCTGAGGATAGCCGTGGTCGTATCACACCTACCTTAAGAAAACAATATATTTTAACAATAGTAAGCGATGGTAAAGTGTATCACGCTATGCATCTAGAGAGCGCCATATGACCATATATTATATGAAGTGGCATACGACTACGACTATCCTCTGATGAAAATATTTTCTTTTTTCATGCTTTTTAGTAGTCGGGTTTTAGTTCTTGAACTTATTTTTTTTATTTAAATTGAAAACCCCAATTCAAAAGTATTTGGAGATTACAAATATGTAACTGGTAGAAGCAACACCCAGTATAAATATTTATATATGCACATACATGGCAGATATTATGTTCAGAATGCCATCACGGTCTCCAGAATAATATTATATAATATCTCCAAGCAAGCCAGAAGCGTTTCGCATATGTTGCATATTTAGTCTGTTAAGGTAATACGAATATGTCAACCTGTGCATGTCATAAATGTACACATACAAAGTGCAACAAACGTGTAAGACATATTTAAGTGTTAAGAGTAAAATTAATATCCGCAGCTTATTGTTGTCTCGAAACGTACTAATTGATAAAAAAAATGTGAAAATTGTTTTTTTGTTGTTCAATCACGTCCTAATTACTGAGCGTACTCAACATGGATATACCAGAGACACTAGAATAAAATTGTGTCTTATTTCTAAGATAAGATAAAAATACTTTATTGTCTTATTACATATAAAAGCTTTGTACAAAACTTAAAAAATACTGGTTTTTTAATAGCGTACCCGGTAATAATTACCACAACCAGCTGAGTTATTTTTTATTTCTGTGTACAATGTACATAGAGGAAAGTAGTTTGGCTATTTTGTATTTTTCCAGAAAAAATTGGGAAAAAAAACTGGTTCTTTTGGGTTTTATTATTTCTTAGTTTTTAAGAAGAATATGCTTAACTCTCTTATGGGAATATTTTTTATATTGTAATTTATTGATGTTATAGTTACCTATATAATTTATAAATGGATTATTATTATTTTTACATTTATTGAAAAAATTGGTTGCAATGTTGAAAATGAACTGATCCAGATATTCAAGACTTATGATATCATGCATTGTTTTGATCTTAGTATAGTAGGGAAAATTACCTATGATTCTAATGCATTTATTTTGAATAACTTGTAGCTTTTTCAAGTTAGTTTTAGAGGTATTACTCCATACAGGTGCAGCGTATGTTAAAATTGATCTGATGCAAGCTTTATATATAATGGTTTTATTTTTGGTATTTAGTTCGGACTTTTTATTAAAAATAGAATAAAAACAATGCATGATAGCATAAGCCTTGTCTCTTAGATAGTTAATGTGGTCAGTAAAATATAGTCCTCGATCTAATAACATTCCTAGATATTTAATCTTTTTTGACCATTGAATCATATTGTTATTGATGGTAATGTTTTTTATTACTATGGGCCTCCTCCTAGTAAATAAGATGGCTTCCGTTTTGGGGGCATTAATTTTTATTTTCCATCTGTGGAAGTACAGACAAATCTTATTTATTGAGTTTTGTAGGTTTTTAATGATCGTATCTGCTCGATAGGAAGTACAAAATAATGCTGTGTCATCCGCATATAAAGCCATATTGACATTTTTTGTTTTCGGGATGTCATTGATGAATATAGTGAAGAGTATAGGGCCCAACAATGAACCCTGTGGGACCCCTGCCGTTACAGGCCTACAGCTTGAGTTTGTGTTATTTAAATTGACGTACATTTTCCTGTCATGCAGGTACGATTTTACAAAATATATTATAAATTTTGGGAAATTTAGCTTAATCAATTTAAAGATTAAACCCTTATGCCAGACAGTGTCGAAAGCTTTTGCAATATCCAGAAGAACCAGACCAGTATGCTTATGTAGATTAAATCCGTCGCTAATATGATCAACTAGTCGCGCCAGTTGAGCTGTGGTTGAATGATTTGCTCTGAATCCAAATTGCTCGTGTATTAGTAGGTTATTCGATTTGATGAAAGAATTAATTCTTGTGCAGTAGATTTTTTCTACGACTTTACTAATGGTATTTAGCAGACTTATAGGCCTATAATTTTCAGCACAAGAGTGGTTTTTTCCAGGTTTGGGTATTGCAACAACCTTCGACACCTTCCATTGCTGTGGAAAGTAAGCAAACTTAAGAATTGCATTTATTATTACTGTGATACATATAAAACCTTTTACTGGTAAATTTTTTAACATAATGTTATTGATTTCATCTGGTCCTGGTGCTTTGTTATTTTTCAAATTTTTTATTATACATTTAACTTCTTTGGGGGTAGTTAGTTTGTAGTTATTATGAACTTTACATTTATCGCTAAAATATTCTCTGCAGGTTTTGTTTACAATTTTGTGGTAATGTATAGTTCCTAATTCATCGTTTTGTTTGTGCACAGACTCGAATTGGTTTGCAAGAATATTGGCTTTATCAATAACATTGTATACATAATTATCGACAGTTGTATTTGAACGTAAAGGTGGTAGCACACTAGCACCATTGAATTTTAGTTTTTTGCTTATTTTCCACAGGGAGTTGTCTTGAGGCTGGAGGGTACTTAAGAATGCGTTCCACGATTCATTTCTCCATTTATTAATTTCTAATTTAACTTGGTTCTCATGTGAAGTTAGTAGTTGTTTGTAGAATTGATTACGGTATCTTTGAAAATATCGTCTAATAGTATTTTTAGTTTTTATTAGATTTTTTATATTTTCAGGTAACTTTAGGACCTTAGAGGTAAATTTAGTTTTGGGTACGCTATTTTTACAAGCTAGATTAATTGTTGTAATAAGATGATTAGTAGCATTTTCCAGGTCAGTAGTGTTTTTGATATTTGGATTGTGGGTCAAATGCAGATTTATATATTCTTTATATCTTTTCCAGTCAGCAGTTTTAAAGTTATATTTTATGTTTGTAACATTACGAGTTATGCTAGCATTTAGTTTGAAAGCTACTGGATTATGATCAGAACTAAGTTTGGTCATAGCGACTGGGTTTGTTATATTTCTTATATTTTTAATTAACATAATGTCAATTACGCTTGGATGATTTAAGTTATTTCTTGGGTAAAAAGTTGGCTCATTGGGGGCTTTAATTTCAACATTTTTTAATTGTGAGTATTCTAATAAATATTTGCCATTACGATTATTCGCAAAACAGTTCCACGCAATGTGCTTACTGTTGAGGTCGCCCATGACAATGACTTTAGAGTCAAGAGTAAAGATTTTGTCTAGATCTTGTCTTTTTATTAAATTATTGGGTCGATTATACATGCAGACTATGGTTAGAGAGGAATTTCGTTCTAAAATAATCTTTACGGCAACTGCTTCAATGTTAATGTGGTTTATAAAGATTTGTGAGTGCTGAATTGAGTTACTTACCATGATTGCTACGCCAGCGCTATTGGCGGTATAGTCGTGGCGATATATAGTAAATCCAGTAGCTTTCAGTTTATGCTTCTCACTAAGTTTGGTTTCACATAATCCAATAATATCGAATTTGTACATATTTATCATATCATTAAGTTCAACGATTTTATTTTTTATGGAGTTAGCATTCCAAAATAATACATTGATTGGATTCATGTTTATTACCCTAAGAATTGACACACTGATTCGAAAATTATTATAAGTTTTGATAAATTGTCTTCGGTTGAAGCTAATTTAACTAGGGTACTTTTAATTGTGTTATAAACCTTAGTGATGTTTATATCTTTTAACAATGATTTTATTAGAGACACTATGTCATCACCAGGATTTGTCTTGTTGTTAGTTGACGAGACGGATTCTCTTTGATTTGTGGGCGCTAGTTGAGGGAATTCACTTTTACGAAATTGAAAGTGAGAGTGTTTACTTTGATTTTTAATTTCCATTTGTTTTTTATAAATCGGACACTCTTTGGAGTTAGCTAAGTGAGTCCCTGAGCAGTTGGCACATTCGGGTGATGATATGGTTTCATGGGGGCAGTCCGATGTTATGTGGTTTTCTGTGCACTTTAAGCACTTGGAGAGTCTATGACAGTTTTGGGCAACGTGCCCAAAGCGTTGGCAATTAAAGCACTGTGTAACTGCTGATCTATTTTTATATTTCTCCCATGTTATTTTATAATAGAACAAAGATGTTATTTTTTTAATTTCATTTAGGTTTGTGTTGCTTGCAAAATAAATTATAAACATGGGGAATTTTATTATTTTATCTTGAGATTTTTTGGTCATTTGGGTAACTTTTTTAATTTGTAGCTTTTTATTTTCTAATTCCTGTTTTATTTCTTCGATCGGAAAATTAGGTGGAATATTTTTCAGTACCATTTTAATTTCTTTGTCAGAATCGGGAGTATACGTATGATATTCAAGTTTTGAGTCATCAATGATTTTTTTAAGTTTGTTATAATCATTTATATTTTTGGTGTAAAAAATAATACGATCATGCCTGTATTTTAATTGGAAATCTTCATCTAGGTTTTCCTTAAGGTCTTCAAGCGCTTTAACTTGGTTTTTTAGCATTCCGTACAACACTATCGGTGGAGGTTTGGGCGATTTAGGTATTTTAGACTCACCCCTTGGAGATCTATCTTGTCTATCAACACCACTTGGTCCAGCTTCATCTTCATCCATGCTTTCATCATCTTCTTCTTCTTCTTCAGAATTCGGAAGAGCAGCATACTTATTATTAGTTGGAACGTTATATGTTAAGCTTAAGTTAGTACTAGGCGTAACTTTACGCTTTTTGGATGTGGGAACAGTAGCGGCCTGAAAGCCGTCACTCTCAAATTGCATTTTATTAAATGTCTTTGCACGGATGCATTGACATTTAACAAAGAGAATATCACGAATATATTGTAAAATATAGTTAGTCACTAATTATTCACAGAACAAATTTAAACACGACTGCACAGTACAGCAGTCAAATCGCGACTCCTTATTTCTAATGTTGATACAATAACGGCTACAAATCTTAATGAAAATGATATATAATGGGAATTAGCCATAATAAAAATATAGATTAAAAAACTAAAATAACACGTTTTTATGAACTAAAAAATGCAAAATAATTTGACAACCAGATCAACATTAATATAAAAAATGTGGTGGCATGATATCAGGAGTCATACATTTTTTATTACTATTTGCGAAAATAGAGCCATTATGAAAATTTAAGTAGACAGTACCCCACGTTTTTTATATTACCTAATTTCGTTATAAAATAATTTTGTATTTTTGAGTTCATAAAAACGTGTTGCCTTAGTTTTTTAAACTATATTTTTTTTAAGTCTTTTAATTTATAGAAATTATTTGAATTAATTATAAAACTAAAATTTAAACAATATTGTTAAAATTTGGCAATTATATATGAAAATGTACAGTTAAAATCATTCATAAAAAGGGAATTCAATGTTACATTAACAAATGTAATACACCGTCTGAAAGTAGACATTTTAACGAAGAAAACCCCATACTACGATTTTTGAAAAAATGAAATTTTTACATTATTTTTTAGGTTGAAGTTTGGGGTAATTTTTTGTTTTGTTAATTTGGCAAACTAATTTTTTTAATCGAAAAAAATACAGCTTATTTAGTACATAGCAAAGTAAGTCTCCTCAAAATTTTATGAAAAAAAAATCATTTTTGCAGGAGAAAAAAATTAAAAACAAAAAATACGGTTTTTTCGATATTTCTCTGAATCTTTGAGGTTATGTGAAAAAATTATATTCATAAAAGTTGTAGATCCTTTTAGTACCTACAACATTGCCACACAATATTTTTCGATTAGAGGTCAACTTTTGCCGGAAATAACGGAAAACAGCGTTTGACCCCTAAAACGCGCCCCCTGCAGCCCACCGTCCCTTTACGTATTTGAATTTTTGGTTTTTGTATTTCTGATGGAAGTTTCTTTCCTTCCTCATCATTAGTTTTCTGTTATTAATTTTTTCCTTGTCAAAAGTTAATTTCACTGGTCTAATAGTGCTCTTCATATTTGCATATCAATCATCCTCCCTAAATTTGGTTTCAATCCGTTCATCTGTTTGACATGTATCGTGTTCACAAACAGACGCACAGAGTTTTCCAAAAATATGTTTTTTGGATTTCGAGGACCTCAAATTATTATTGTAACATTTTGAAATGTGAATTCTTTCCTAAATTATTAACGTTCCAAAATTGTGGTGTTGAAATGGTAAAAAAACACCTAAATAGTCATTATTTTTCAATAGATCAAGAGATGAACCCCGCGATTTAACTTATCAAATAGAAATAGAACGAGGTATTTAACTAGTACGAAAGAGTGTATTGAAAAATTAAAATTGTGGAAATTATTTTGGAAAGTATAGGTATGTGATAAAACTTTTTTACATCTTGTAGGTACTATTTATTCAAGGCAGTGGCACGTCAAGCCGATATTGGACAGGCAACCGGATGGCGAGTGATAATCTGGGCCTTTGAGTGGTACAGTGCTTCCCCACCAACCCTTAGTCAACTCTCATTGCCCTAAGGGTTGTTGGGGCGGAAGGGGTGATTTTAATAGATAATGAGCATGCACAGACCTTTTAAAAGTCCAAGCAGTCGTTAAATATTCATTGAAAAGGATTTTCAACAATTTTTTACAGCGGATGGCGTTATTGTTATTTTCATGAGGTTTGGGGGGTGGATAAATAGGAGTTAATTTAATCGAAATCTGATGGAATTGATACACACCATTATTTGTACTTAGGACAATATAAATTTCGAATGCCATCCGATTTGAACAATTTTTAGTGTGTTTTTTTTACTTATTGTTGAAACAATCGAAAAAAAGGGTTTTCCGGCGACTTTGAAGGGTTATTTCTCCGAAACTGCATATCAGGATCGGATGGCAATTTTTTCCCAACGTTTGGTGGTGTCAATAAGTATGCTCACTAATTTTGAAGCGGTTGTCTTTTCACTTTTTTTTAATTCGCTAGTGCAAAAACGGCCCGCGTGTTTCGTCTGGCAGAAAAATTTTATTATATAATTAGGGTATTTCCTTCAATGCTACCGCATTTTTATCCGGTTGCCTTTTCAAAAATTTTTCGATTTTGCCCCACCTCCATATCGCCGCCTCTGTCCATTTGGGGTCACTTTGGTCACTCAAAGGCCCAGATTACCACTCGCCATCCGGTTGCCTGTCCAATATCGGCTTGGCGTGCCACTGCCTTGAATATATGTATTTTAAACGAACTGAAATGTTCACTAACAAATAATGGATACTCTTTCAAATTTTCCACTTCCTATTAAAATTCTACTATGAATTGCAATTTAAATTGTATGTCAGGAGAATCTTGAGGTATTTTGTAAGCTTCGTGCAAATTAATTTAGTGCTTTTTTTGGCGTGATATCCAAAAGGAAAGACACAGAGTTTCAGTTTTGTTGTTAACTGTTCTGTACTCCTGGCTTCGCTCGTATTATAATATACTTGTTACGAAAGCTACTATATAAATTATATTTACAAGCTTTTGTCCGCGACTCCGCATGAAAAATGTAGGTTTTAACGGGCAGCCTTTTAACAATACGCTATATTTAAGGGGAGTACCTACTGTAACAGCTCAAAAAATTGATTTTTTTTGCTTGAAAATTTTATTAGAATATGTCTACAAAATTTCAAAAGATTATTTGTTTTCGTTTTTGAAGTAAGTAGACGACAACATGTAACCCATTTAAAACGCGTACGTTGCTCCGTCTTATTTTTTTAAACGCGTTTTTCTTAAAACATCATTTTCGAAGTTTGTGGGCATAATATCTTAAAAACTATTAAAGATTCTGGACTGAAATTTTTACCAGATATAAAAAACAACTTTTGTTTATAGTTGAACCTACTTTTTTGGTAAATTATTGTTATAAATTTTATTTATGAACGTTTATAGTTAAATACTTTTTTTAACTTTTTAGGCGCGAATAGCGTAAGCTAAAGCGGCTATACGTAGGTACTCGCTTTGTCTGTGAATCTGTCTGTCTAGCTTTTTTGAGTCACGCGTACCTACTGTCTTAACCGATTTTAAAAAAAATTTAAAAATAACTTAGATCGTAACGTCGGCCGATTTTTGAATTTTGACCCCAGAGGGGAGCAACAAAGAAAAAAACAAGTTTTTCGCTTATAACTCTTACTGCGGTTTATATATATGTTATAGACTTAACTACGAATTATGAACGTTATTAACAAGAAATTTTTTGAATGGATGTTCCAAGTTCCAACGGCAAAAAAAAAAATGTTTACCACGCCGTCATTTTGTACCGAATAGTTTTTTAAGAACTTTCTATAAGGCCTAATTCATTAAAATATCATAAAAATATAGTTAGTCTAAAAATAAAATGTTTGAAAGAAGCGTTTTTTTTAGATGTTACACTAGGTGTCCCACTTAATTCACTGGGGACGTTTATGGATTAGAAAAAAGTGCGTATATAGTTCAACCCTATGAGTGTGAAAATCATGAAATCAGTTCAAATGTTTATCGATTTACTTAGTATAAAAACTGGCTTTTAACCGAGACTTCGTCTGCGTGAGATCATTGTGTACACTTGATATAATTGCTAAAAATCATAAACTCAAACAAGACGGCCCTATAAACAAAAGGATTTTATGGATTCGATACACGTGAGCCAGTCAAATACAGCTGGCTATGCGAAACACATGTTTTTTCTAAATAAATGCCCAGCTACCTTAATAATCCAGTCAACGAAGGAAAAATAAAAACAATAAATTGTGTAGTCTGGGTTATTATTTCAAATGATAGGGGTGATACCCAGGTATAACATATTAAAAGTCCCCAGCGGGGGGGCACTTGCTTTGGGCGGGAGGGAAGCAAAAAGGTCCCATTTTTTGGTTCTTCGTGATTCTCTAAAAAACCATGCGTTTTAGAAAAGAGAACCTTTTATAAAAAAGAAAGCTGATTAAATTTTCTACAAAATGCCGTATAATTTTTTTTTTTAGATTTATTAATAAGGGAGATACGGGACCCGTTAAGAAATAGATTGGACGGAGACAAAGTTGCAAAGCTATTGTTTATTAAATATAATTTGCTACTTCTGGAGTCAATTAATTTGATTTAATTTGCTAACTGTTATAAAAATGTGATTATTTTTATTTGTGACACCTATATTTATTATTTTTTAATTGAAATTAAAGAGGCTGACTGCTTAATGTTTGTAGTGTTTGTACTATATTATTTTATTGCCTGCCCTTAACACATCTTTCTTCTGCCACCATCTCCGATTCCGGTTCCGACTCCGAAAAACCAAATTTAAAAACTCCGACTCCGACTTCAGTTCCGATAAAACCACCTCCGTAACATCCCTAATTTCAACATGAACCAAAAGATAACTAATGGTATATTGGATTGAATGTAAAGAAGAATCTTCATCTATATTATTATAGCTCAACGGAATAATAGACATTAATTTTCTAAGGCAATAATACTTTGTTTTCAGTTTGTATCACATTTATATCCCTTGCATTTCCGTTTGTATTTGTCATAAATATACAATTATTATATCATTTTGTAAGAAATTTAATAAGCTTCATTACGTTTTAAGGTTTTTTTTCCTACGACGCTTAGTTTTTGAAATATTTAGGAAAAACTAAAATATGGGACATATCCCCCCCTACCCCGCCTAAAGCAAGTGGCCCCTGGCTGGGGACTTTTGGTATGTTATACCTGGGGGTCAACCCTATTATAAAAAATATTAATCCAGACTACACAATTTTTTGCATTTATTTGCCAATTTCGGGTCTTCGTTAACTGAACTATAAGTGTTTGCCCTTGGGCTTTGTTTAGAGTTATTCCGAAAGCAGTTTTTAATGAAAATTGAAATCTTTTAAATTGAAAAAACAAATTGTTGGTATAATTGGTATTCGTAGTATTAAAACACTGTCTCCTGTAGATTTGCCTTTAAGTATAATAGCCAAAAACAATATTTCGACCCAGGCGAGAAACTTGTAAACGTGTACCATTACACAATTTAGGGACATCAAGATGTCGCATTAAATACACGGGAACATTCACTTTTAACCTTAATTTATGATAAGGCATCTAACTCACTTAGAGGTTAATTAAAAAAAAAAGTCTGTGCGTTCAAACTATCTCCATATTAAATTTCATTTCGTCGCAATCGACTCAGCGGTTTCTTATTTATAATAATAGTATGGATTAATTTTATTTGTATGGGACCTAGCTTAACGCAAGCTAGGTCGGATAAGCCCAGCTTTGAATTTAAGAGCACTACATATGTGTACCAAATATTATTGAAATTGGGTTAAGGGTACAAAGTTATAGTGGGACAGACAGATAGAAAAACAATTTCCTTTTAAAGTTTTTATTATTAGCATTGATGACGGTGAGTTAATTGTAGCATTATTAAATGTTAAAGTAGTACATTTGGTAGCTTTATTGAAGTTCTAAAATAAACGTAATTATATTGAATTTAGCCGTTAATGGAATAATCCAACAGCTGTGTAATGATCATGCGCGTGTATTGGTGAATACATTACGCGGGTGTATTGCCCAAACTAATTGTACGGCAATTATGTGACAATTGGTCAATCTGTGTTGGGTATTAACTCTAATTTACATATAATATTGTTGCGAGACAGTGAGACAAGATCGATGTGTCGTTGATAATGTTTCATGTCAAATAATGAACTTAAGCATCTTGTATATCTCAGTAATGAACAAACTTTTAGCTTCTTTTACGGCTATTTTAATATTTTAGACCTCTTAGAATTATTTTAATACAATACAATCTTTATTTATAACCATATTTAGTGGAAAAAAAATTGGATTTTCACTTCAGGCAAATTCTCCCCTACATCATTCCTTGTGAAACGTGTTTAGGAAGGTATGTAGAACAAAATAGATAAAATGCCACCGTTAGATTTTTCCTGCAAAATTTTTTATTAAACAATCTAGGCGCAAATGTGGTTTTTACTTAATAACTTTTGAAGTAATTTTTTTAGAAAAAAATGAATACCGCCATTGGAAAGAACGGAAAATTTTACGAAGGAAACATGTGTAACATATGAAATTCGAGCGAGCGGAAATATGTTAACTAAGGTCACAATGTGACATATGCGTCGACCGCCTGCTTACATTGGAATAGGCTTGGAAGAGCGCGCACGCTGTACGGAAATAGCTGTAACTTTTGACTGGGACAAGCAAATGATATGAAACCAATTGTAGATGAAAAAAGTATAATTTTTTTGAAGTATTACGTGTGTTCCAAAATTTTTTTAAGTACTTTAACACTTATATATGTAGCTCTACATTGAAGCACTGCGTAGGTTTTTGATTATTTGACAAAATTCTATGAAAAATAAACAATTTGAAGAAAAAAAATTCTTGGATAACATACTTAAAGGGTTTATCTGAAATACGTCTTCAGCCAAAAAAATTAGAAAAAAATTATCTTTGGAAATCCAGGCTTTTGAAGTTGGCCAAATTCGAAAATAGCCGTTTTCCACTGCAGAAACCTATGTTTGATTGTCAATATTGCAACTTTAAAATGTGATATTGACACTTTATAAGTAGTCATTGTCAAGCTTAATATTTGTATTATAAGTTAACAATAATTATTTATTTTGCGCTATATATAAAACGTTTTGATACATTTTTTTTTTTAATTTAACTAAGACGAACTAAGAAGAACCAAACAGCGGCTCAGGATCGCATCAAATTGAAAAATGTTTGGATTAAAATTTATTTTCTTTGACTTAAAGAACAATAAAAACGAGACAAAAAAATGTGGGTTTCTATTTAAAAAAGTGAGGGTGACCTTGATGTAGCTTCAGCGCCCCCACCGAAAAAAAATAGGATGGTCTAGTATGACGGCATTAGAGAACAATATATAACAATATATCATAGTTTAAGGGCTATTTCTCTGTAACACTTTGAATGCCCCACCCTGTATATGTTTATGATCATATAAACCTGACAAATCAGTTGCGAAATGAAATATCTCGGGTATTAATCAATAAAAAATCAGGTATTAATCGGGGGAAAATTTCGAAAATAAATACACTACAGTTTTTAAGCATACTGGTGATAAATCTGATAGGTATTTGATTTTGAAAAAAATGACTGATATAAAATGACCGGATAAAAGATGAAAAAATCGCAAAAACTGCCAAATCATTTTTTTTATTAGTTATCGAACTGTTTAATACGATTATTTCACTCCGCCGTTTCACTGCGTTTGAGATGTCGTTTAAAAAAGGCGCGCGTAATATGAGGATCGATACTCAAAAACATCGACGAAATAATCGATATTTTCAAAATTATCGATAGCGTCTTCAGTGTCTTGATGGTATCGTCTCTTAATCGACACGTGGAAGCATTACATTGTTGTTAATTATACGCTATGTGAGCAACTACTGTAGAGATGCCGAATAATTGTTATAGCGAATAGACGATTTTTACAATTCTTTGCATTTTTTTCGGCCATTTAGTATCAGCCATTCATAATTTCGAAAATGATTTCAGATTCGTGTTCAGCATACTCAAAAACGTTAGTATACAGATTTTCAAAAATTTTTGTCGATTTAAACGCCGCCCACTGTTCCTTAGGAATGCACTTGTTACGTTACAAATAGGTGCAACGTAAGCGAATCATGCACGCATTCCATCTCGTCTCCGTCACGCGTCTGTGGAAAGCAAAGATTTTCGTTGACTTCCTATACCGAACTATGAAAGCAAGAACAATCGGAATAATATTGGTCGCGGTCGCGACTGGCGACACGCGGAATTGTGAAATTACTCAAATGCGTCCCATGCACAATTAGATCTGTCTCATCGTAAAACGGCCACCCTCACTATTACACAAGTCACACATACTTCAGACTGACTGGTCTAGTACTCCATAGATGGTCAATATATTAATCAATATGCATTGATATTGACGGTCAATGTAGCTTCAATATACAAGCAGCTGTTGGGCATGCTTTATTATCTCTTTTTTCCAATATCAAGCAATAGTGCTTCATAGAGACTTAGCTTTTCTTACCTTGACTTTGGCTGTGTGTGAACGAAAGAAGAAAAGAGAAAGGCGCTAGTCAAAAGAATAGTACAAGCTGAGAGATCGTTTTACATACGAACGGTTGCCTAACTATCTTCGAGTCACAGAACCAGAGGATTATAAGAATTCCCTCCTTTGATAATTTATTGGAGCTAATAAGGCCTAAAATTTAAAAACAAAATACGGTGATGCGTAAAGCGATTCCGGTAAGTCAAAGTCTTTCCATTACATTGAGATACCTAGCTTCTGGCATGGATTTAGAAGATTTAAAGTTTACATGTGCTAATTGCTCCTCAAACGTTGAGACAAGTCATTACATAGAAATGTGCGAATCTATAATTGAAGCTTTGAAGGAAAATATTTTTTCATAGCTATCTGCTTTTTAGCTTGATTAAAATAACTTTTTGACTTAACTTCTTGACACAGTTACGATGAATCACGATAAAGTGTAATTAAAAGAAAAATAAAATCACGTTCGGACTCTGATTTTTCACTTGCATCGGCCATCACGTAGGTGGTTACACTTCGATATTTGAATTAAGAGTGATGCAAATCTTGATCAATGGTGATTTCAATGATACCATCTAGCGATATTGCAATATTCACAACAAATTATTTATTTCTGAGATCTATGTATCGCATGAGGCGAGGTTGATTTCATCGTGTATGAAGCCTTAAGGGCGTTGTGAGCAGTGAATTCTGATTTTTACACGCTTTATATTAACTTCACTTGTAAGTTTGTATGTATGTATGTATGTATGTTTGTAATCTTCGTTTGGACTACAGCAAGTGGTTTATTACTCTAGTATAATATGCCAGCACTGTATCTACAGTCGTTAGCCGTGCGGTCTAAGACACGGGTCTTCGCTGACGTCAACTCTCGGAATCACGGGTCGTGGGTTCTAATCCCGTCCACGCCGAAAAAAAAATTGTTTTTTTTTTCGGCAAATTTTTGACAATAAATCGAACTAAAAAGTGGAAAATAAATATTGTTTAAAAAAAAAACCAAAAAACACGCTTTATATCGAATTAAAAAGTAAAAAATATTTTTTTAAAATAAGCTTAAACAATAATGAATGAAAAAATACAAGTATTATTGTGGAAAAAGCGCGGGGCGCACGATGTACGAAAATGTGGAACAAAGCGCCCCACGCTTTTTTCACAATAATACTTGTTTTTTTATTCATTATTGTTTTAAGCTTATTTAAAAAAATATTTTTTACTTTTTATTTCGATATTTTTTTCAAACTATATTTATTATGTTAAAGACTGGATTTTTGAATCGAATCGTGAAGACTGTTTTTAACATTTTTTAGTAGCAAACTTCACTTCTAAATTTCTTTCAAATTAAAATAAAATAATATATTTACTTATGGTAAATTACTGTGAAATTACTAGTGCGTAAAGGGCCACTTTACATACACGCACGCACATTTTTCTATTTTATAGAAGGTATGACAAAACAGTAGTTTATCTCGTTTATAATGAAAGTTATCATGAGCAGTGACATAGTGTTAATACTAGTGATTTAGCGAATGTTAATAGTCACTCGAGTTATATCATTACAAATAAGATATATAAAATATTTTTTGCACGTATTTCCTGTAAAGTTGCAGATTTTTACATTATAATAACTAATAAGTATATTTGTGATATTTCTGATACTTCAGTTGGGCTACATCGAACACATAATATATGTGGACTGTTTATGATATAGTAACGCCTAGTATGCTTGTCTCTACTCTCTGCAGCTCATATAGATTTAAATGGCAACATACGGATCTATTACTATTGGAAAGGTAAAATCGAATTAATTTTATTTTATTTTACGCTTTTGTGCGAAAAATGATTATTTTACAACCGTTATACAGGCATCAAAAGTGGCTGTTTCATAGGGGGTCGTGCAAAAAATATATTTCATGATAATTATTAATGGTCACGTATATATTGTCCGGCCCTGAAAAGCGATACAAAATTATTGTGTAAACTAGTCAATGTTAGCATAGGGTTTGTACGATGAGCATGCATTGAACAGGGCCGTGGAGCATCAATTAGTCAATGAAATTACGTATGCGCATATATTATAAAGCTAATGAATTATTGTATAATCAAATAAACGACCTTTGCCGCATTATTCTGTCATCACTGGAAGATTATTCGTTTTATTATTAAACAACCGATATTATATTATCGATTAATTAATTATATTCTACTATAATGTAAAAATTATTTCTGACTGCAGGATTGCTCACGCTTGCTGGGGTTGCCCAACAGTGTGAATTCAGAGTGTTCTTCTTTTAGGTATTTTTTAACTGAAGTTTTAATTAATTCACTAATGGCCATATTCACCAAACATAAGTAGTTATTTGATCGGTTTATTTGTTATTTAGGAAGCTATTACTCCAAATAAATAGCGATAATTCAATTCACCAAATATAATTATGTTTATTGCAGGTATAAATCTATTCTGTTTTACTTTGAGGGTATAAACATTTATTCCCCTAATAAAATAATAATGGCCGCCACATAGATCATAATACCTAACATATAAACGTGGAGTTTTATATCTACAGTTTGTACTTGTGAATTTATTTGTGTTGTTTATTAACCTTTTGTGAAGTATATAGTTGTAAAACATTAAAGTTAGTGGAAGTTTCGTGTACAATTAAGTTTAAATTTTTTTTGGCGTTTCCACTAACGCCATTGGTCGGACTTTTGGGTGAACGTAAACATATTAAACAAAAAGAGCGAGGAGTATAGTGCAGTGTATATTTATTCTTTAACAAACTTTTCTACCTGATATTGTGGTTGGTGAATTGAAAGAAAATATTATTCTAACGAATTTTGTTCCACAATTAGTAACTTCTATCATTAATAGTGTTCGGTGAATATGGACATAAGATTATCTGTATCTGGTCCGGTTATAACAAAATATAGTTTCAATTTATTATTTGCTTTTAAAAATCATTTTCAAATCCAATTCATATTTTCACCAGGTCTCAGCTAGAGATTGTGGAAACTGAGCTGAATCATTTAGCTATCAGAGTTCATGAAATACCAGTACAGCACTGATTAATATAACGTAAGAAGAGTATCTTCAACAAACAGTTGAATAATAATTAATCAATAAACAGTTACTGCTACTATTCATAAGACTATAGTAACAGGGTAGGTAGTGTGATGAAGTTACTTGTTCTTTCAGAAATGTACCTATTACTGCTTTCTAATTAGCCTTATGCACATTTACTGACGATGCCGCGATTATATCTGCTGGTAAATACTTAATTACTTTAAATATCACAAACTTTAATTTTTGCTATGAACATTATACTATGTTTTGAGGAAATGGCAAATTAACTTTAGTTACATATACAGGGTGTACCACAGAAAACCGTACATAGGGAAAAGTACACAGTACAAATTAGTAAAGATCAGAGATTGCTTTGCCCTCTATTCCGAGGTCGTTACCATGGCTTGCATAATAAAATCAATTTGATATGGTGGCACAATCTAGATGAACTTAAAGACAAAATCGCCAAAGTATGTTTCAATGTGACTCCTGTAATGGTAGACAAATTTTTTTTTATCCGATAAGTTACTGCTTAATTCAATATGAAGGTTTTTTTGAACATTTGCTTTAAATTTTTATTTTAACTGTTTGTTTCGTTTAATTATGAATTAAAAAATATATTCTTAATCAAAAATTGTTTCGTTAATAAAAATAAATTCACTTAATATTGGAGAATTTATTTTAACTGATTTTTCTAATTATTCATTATTAGCAATTATTATTAAATAATGGTTAGTCAGCGTTACCATGGTACCCATTCTCATATGTGGCCAAAGTAATCGTTGATCCTGTGATACACTCTGTATATTATAATATAAATTATTAATAGAGTAGCTACAATTATTTACAATAACCCCCAGTTAAGACTAATATTTTAAAATAAAAAAAAAAACAAAACATGTTAGAAACAGCACAAACCAAAATATTTTTCATGTTTGCTAATGCAAAATTTTAATTTTGAAAAATCGAACAATCAATCATTCAAACGTTTGAAGTAGTAATAATTCAATTAGGGTTTTTAACGTCATTTAATTCTTTTCGAAACAGGACATTTAAAAAGTAAATGTATGTTAATATACGGAAATGAGTTTTATAGCAATTAAGTAGATTAACGATAATTATGATAAAAGCAGGATCAAATTTCAAAACAAACATTACCTGTCCTTGTTTGACATTAAAGTCAATGTTGGTTCTGACTGGGCGGTGGTGAAGTGGTTGCGGTGGTCGGAAGTTGTTTCCGAGAGGCGCCTTGGGGTGCTTGGCGTCGCCTTGCATCAGTCGTCGCAATCCGTGTAGCTGTAATACAATATACTTATTAAGTAGGTATATCGATGACAATATATTATGTATATTTTTCATTGACTATTTAAATTAATTTTGTTTTGTGTTCATTTGAATGAATTACCAAAAACGTTCGTGTTGGCAATATAATGTAGAAATAACTTAAATGCTTGGCAATTTCCCAATAATGCCGCATTATCGAAAAAATTTAACGGTTTTAGCACTACGTTAGTGTTTATAAGCATTTTGTGGCGGTTTGCTAGGTGCTTAGTGTTTGACGCTAGTTTATTCAACTACAGTTATGGATTTTTAAAGCCTAGATTACTGTTGGAGAGTCTTCCCACCACTTCTATGATTTGTTTAATATTACAAAATATTTACACCCACCCTCGTTTAAATTATCTCATTTTTTACGTGAAAAAAGATTAGATTGTTTTCTCAGGACGATGATGATAAATCATTCTTTTCCATGGTCGCTTCTATTTTTGTTTTAAGAGTATTCGTCCCTGCAAATGCCACCTGCACCCTTCATCTCAAATCTTTTCCCCTCGCCTAAAAACGGTTCGCGCTCTCCCGACGCTATTTTTAAAGCTAGAGGGTTCTGGTAAACGCCAAATGAAAGACAAAGAATCAGACTACAGATCCTTCAGGCGAATTTTTTGAAAAACAGTTTCGCCTACGTGTGAAATATTACGTAACTTATTATTTTTTCCAAAAGGTTGTAAGTTTTTTCAGGAATTTTTTTTCAAAAAATTCGCCTGAAGGATCTGTAGTCTGATTCCTTGTCTTTCATTTGGCGTTTACCAGAACCCTCTAGCTTTAAAAATAGCGTCGGGAGAGCGCGAACCGTTTTTAGGCGAGGGGAAAAGATTTGAGAAGAAGGGTGCAGGGGGTGTTTGCTGGGACGAATCCTCTTAAAATTTAATTTTTGCTAGAACGGAACCTAAAAATCACATCAAAAGGAATATAACCTTGCTTCGGTTTTTTAGGCTAGTTTCTGCAATAATGTTATCAAAATAGTAGTTTTTATGTATCAAATATGTAATGATAGTTATTATGTTACGAGTTCGAACTTCAAATCTATTGGGTTGCTTATGAAAATTTCGCTCACGATCTATCTTTATATAATATGTATTTCTAATAGTATTTGACTGGATTATGGAAATTAATGTTGAAGTGGTTATTTTTTTTTGTTTTACTTCACATAGTGTGTGATAAATAGGTCATTTTATAATAGCTACTTTCTGAACATGAATCTGTGATTTTTCACTAATTACAAGTGCATATTCACTACTTGCCAATGCTAGAATTGTATCACGCAGAATTAGTAAATACTCACAATATGAATTAGTGAATATAAAAATTCACTAATTATATAAGTGATCATTAAATGTCATCTGACAACGATTTTTTTAATACTTATTTTTTTAAATCTTTATTCATTCGTAATTTTTTCCACTAGTATAAATAGCTTATATATTTTTACAAGTTGACTAAAAATTGAATAAAAAATAAAGAATTAGAGAATTCGCGTCAAAAAAACATAAGCCTAACTCATTGTTAGTTATGACCCTATGCCATTGACTATAATTGAAAATCGGTAAAAACTACAATAGCATACACATAATGCTTTACTCTGATACTCTGAACTTATGAAAATCTAATTAATTTACCTGATAAATCATATTACTTGTTTGTTTACATATCGGTTTACAATGAACTTGATGATGATAATAATAATAATAATAATAATAATAATAATAATAATAATAATAATAATAATAATAATAATAATAATAATAATAATAATAATAATAATAATAATAATAATAATAATAATAATAATAATAATAATAATAATAATAATAATAATAATAATAATAATAATAATAATAATAATAATAATAATAATAATAATAATAATAATAATAATAATAATAATAATAATAATAATAATAATAATAATAATAATAATAATAATAATAATAATAATAATAATAATAATAATAATAAAGCTTGAGTCCCCTCCTTTTCTGCATCTCACTATTGCCTATCTCCATCTCGTTGAGGCGTGGCCGTGGGTATATGTGCGGTGTCCCATCCAATCGTAGGCATAAAGTCACCCATTTATTTTATATGGATGACTTAAAACTTTACGCCTCGAGCGCCACAGATCTAACGCTCGCGCTCAACATCGTACAAGTATACAGTGAGGATATCGGCATGACATTCGGATTAGATAAGTGTGCGGTTCTGCATATTAAAAAAGGACGAAATGGGGACTACGGGGAAGACGTGCAACTTGTTGATGGAAGCGTCGTTCACCATCTTGACGCCGGAGAGTCCTACACGTATCTGGGTGTGAGTGAGAGTCACGTTCAGGACGTAAAAGTCGTCAAAGAGGCTCTCCGCAGCAAGTATCGACGGATCCTGCGGCAAATCTGGAGTTCAGAGTTGTCGGGGAAGAACAAAGTCGCTGCTACGAACATGCTTGCTGTTCCAGTCCTGCTCTACACTTTTGGGGCATTCAAATGGACGGTTAACGAGTTGCAACAGCTTGATAGGGGCACCAGAAAAATGATGACCATCTATAGGAGTCTTCACCCCAAATCGTCCGTTCCTCGTTTGTACCTCCCGCGTCATCTCGGAGGGAGAGGATTACTCAGCTTGGAGTGTCTTCATAATAGAATTGTACTGGGTACTGCTATTGCGGTTTGTAACAGTTCAGACCCGCTTTTACAGCTCGTGCGTGATCACGAATATGCGGGTGTTGGGGCGTTTCTGTTTCAGGCAGCAAACAGAGCAGCAAATGAACTCAGCCTTGATTTTGACTTCAGTTCCGCTAGAAAACGTCAAGATGCATCGTTTGCATCTCTAACGCCAGATCAGGCAAGGCATACAATAAAGAAGGCAGAGCAAAAATTCCTGCTCAAACAACATACCGATAAACCGATGCATGGAATTTATTATAAGAACATCGATACATGTGGTTTATCAAAGGATCTGACGTTTGCCTTCTTGCGGTCAGCTGGGCTGAAGTCTGAAACTGAGGGATTTGTTTTGGCGTGTCAAGACGGCGTTATAAACACTCTTGTGTACCGCCGTTTAATTATGGATGCGGAAGTAATAGATACTTCTTGCAGAGCATGTCGATCGCATCCAGAGACGCTCATGCATCTCTTATCGGCATGCAGTTATTATGCAAGCTGTGCCTACATCCATCGCCACAATGCTGCTCTAAGAGTCTTATACTATCACCTAAGGCATCATTACGGTATTGATAAAACTCCCGTTCTGCCTTATGTTCCTGGAGACATTGAGTCCGTTGTAGAGAATGAATCATGTAAAATTTTCTGGAACTATTCATTCAGTACTACCAGGCAACTTTCAGCTACAAAGCCTGATATAGTTCTCCTTGATAAATCTGCGCGATCTATGTATGTCATCGAGTTCTCAGCTCCTGCTGAAACGAACATAGCCGCGAAGGAGACTGACAAACGGACAAAATATCAAGACCTACTTTTTGAGCTCAGGAAGCAGTACCCAGAGTATTCTGTCAAATTAATTGTCCTTATAATTGGTGTCCTTGGAGGAGCCAAACCGTCACTGTTGGCAAGTATGAAAGCTATTCCGGCATGTCAGCGCAATGCTGAATCACTAGTCTGCCGCATGCAGAAGGCTGTGCTTATTGGGTCGCTCCGTGTACTCCGTGCGCACGACCCAAACTCACTGTAATCGCCCATTTCATGGTTTGAGACGCGGTTATGGTTTCAACTTGCTCCGCAGGTATCCCTTGTGTGACGGTGACGAACCCGAAGTTTAGGGGGCTTGTGGATGCAAAATTCTTTAAGGAATTTATCCTTCACATAATAATAATAATAATAATAATAATAATAATAATAATAATAATAATAATAATAATAATAATAATAATAATAATAATAATAATAATAATAATAATAATAATAATAATAATAATAATAATAATAATAATAATAATAATAATAATAATAATAATAATAATAATAATAATAATAATAATAATAATAATAATAATAAATAAATGTACTGTATTTCGGTAAAAAACCATTACAGGGGGATTGGCAATACAACAATAATTAAAATAACTTAAATCTATATAGAAAAAAGTAAATACTTATAGAACAACCCTAGCAGAAAATAATCCTTTTTTCAAGAACATCGCAATTCCACCATTTGCACGTCCTAAACTCTTTTCTTTTACTACTTCACTATAAAATACTTCACAATTATTATATTAAACATTTCATTTCTCGTTATTTATAAAGGATTCCATGTTTCTACCAGACAGCAAACATCATTGCTTTAATGTCTCGAATTAGCACACTATCCAAGTTTTCTATATTATAACACTGATTTCTATATTATAAAACGATCTATACATTCTGCATGAATAATAATAATAAGTATCTCATAGTAACTGCATGGAGGCGCTACAAGCGACACATATAAAATCAGGGTATCACTATTCTGACAGTGAATTTTACTTGAATTCACTATTTAGGAAGTGAATTAGAAGTCACTATTTCAAATAGTGACATTTTCAATATTTCAGTTTTAGAGAGTAAATTTATTAGTGAAAATTCACTAATTTGTTGTGAAAATTACTGATATCACGTGAATACAGCTTCACTTACACAATTAGCGAAAATTTTACTAATTCATGTTTAGAGAGTGTACAGGCATGAAAAGCAGATATTTTATAAGGGGGAGTGCCGAAAATTACTATTGTGTATTATTGTCTAACTATATACAGAAACTGAAGATGTAAGACTGATATATGCGAATGTCACACATAAATCTCCAAAATCTTATTTTGGGTAGAGCACTGTCATCGTACTGTGGCGCTCCGGTCTACAGACGTTTGCCCGTAGAAGCCCGTCGTCACAGGAAGCGGAAATGGCAAACGGTCGCCAGGGAAAACACCGGTACATTTAGCTGTAAATCGTATGTCCACGCAGTTTAACTGTTATCAATTTCTACAGGCCTGAGAAATATTTAAATTGAAAATTTAGGACCGTTCCGTTAGAACTTGATCAAAATTTTAGTCCATAAAGAGCATAGACTGAAAATGTTTGCATGAAGACAGATTGGAGATGTTAATAATAATAATAATAATAATAATAATATTTTTATTCCGTAAAAACTTACAAAAAAGTGTGGAACAAGTCAAAGGGTGTGTAGCATGTCAATTCGAATGCATAAAATATTCGTCTAACGAATAGAACGAATAACGGATTAAAAATTTTAAAAGTGTAGTCTTATATTTGTTTAAAGGCCGCAATATAGCAATATCATCTGGGAGATGATTATAAACTTTTATAGCAGCCATGGTTATATTCTTCTCAAACAACGCAGTGTTATGAAAAGGGATTGAGAGGCAGCTCGCGGCACGTGTGTCATACTTGGAGTAGTCACTATTTTTTGAAAAAAGGTGCAGATGTTTTTTCACAAACACAGAGAGCTCAAATATAACTAGGCAAGGTAGAGTTAGAATGTTATTATTTCTGAAAATATCACGACAATGAGCTCGTCTGTTAAGTTTAAACATACATCTAATTACTTTTTTTTGCGCTACAAATAGCTTATTTAGGAAGGGGGAAAATCCCCAGATGATAATGCCATACCGCAGCCTTGAAACAACATATGCATTATAAAATAAAATTAAAGAATTTAAACTAACATAGTCTCTTAAAACAAAAATTGCGTAATGCGATGAAAGCACTTTTGAGACTAGGAAATCAATGTGATTTTCCCAACGAAGATATTGGTCTATATGTATTCCAAGGAATTTGACACAGCTCGATAAAGGTACTGTGCGGTTATTTTGTCTTACAATGACAGAGTAGTTTAGTCTAGATTTAGAGTACAATACTAGAGTTGTTTTATCAGAATTTAGATTTAAGGAATTTTTAACACACCACTTATCCATTATCCACAGGATTACCTTAAATAGCATTGTATTGCTTCTCGGTGTAATGTAACAAATATTTTTTGTTTATTGTATTTTATGAAACAAATATATTATTTCTATTTTTATTCTGTACTCAACCTCTTTCATGAAGGGAGTGAAGGGAGGAGGGTGTCATGCAGTTATGCATAATAATAAAACGAAGAACGTTGTCTTTTTGAACAATAGTTTACCAGGGATAGTTGCAAATTTTCTAACTATAGCTTCCACTAATGGCTCCGTGTTTGCGAAAACTCATTGACGGTGAATGCTTAGCATAGCTAACCCATTTAAATTCGATGAAGGGAACTAAATAAACGTTTTATAGTACTAGGTAGTTGTGTAGGGTTTGCAAAGCATTATCACTAACGCCTTCCCAATAGTCGGCAAAATAATTCACAAAAGTGTCCATTATTTTACCATTCCTTCACCACAAATGGTACTAATTTATGGTACTAAATGATACTAATTTAAGTCAAAATTTACTTTTCAAAATATTACAATATTTTTTCGTTTTGAGGTCCCTAGAATCCA
Source organism: Xanthostigma xanthostigma (assembly GCA_963575645.1). Lineage (NCBI taxonomy): Eukaryota > Metazoa > Arthropoda > Insecta > Raphidioptera > Raphidiidae > Xanthostigma > Xanthostigma xanthostigma. The sequence continues at coordinate 29,781,671 of OY754469.1, read as the reverse complement.
AAAAATATGTATTTGGAAAAAGTCAGTGCGTTTGTTGAGCACCATACATGTCAAACGGATGAGCGGATTGAAGCCAAATTTTAGGAGGATGTTAGATATTGTTTTTGAGTAAAGTTTTGTATATAACTAGCGGCCCTGTACGTGCTTCGCTACGTATAAAGTGAAATAATAAAACAATTTAATTGGAACATCTATCTATCTATCTATCTATTTTATTAATTGCTAGCTATTTAAAAATATACATGGGCGTATATGTGTGTATGTCAAGCACTCCGGCTGCGCCGTCGTGCTCGAAAAAAAAATAGCGTAAAGTATTCGTGGATAACTGGTCTTTAAAACACTTGCTCTATTTCGAGCACTCCGGCTGCGCCGTCGTGCCGAGCAGTTTTAAACGATATTCAGTTTTTTTACATCCTCGATCTAGATATATGGTTGTTAAGTTCGTTGCGCCATCTATCGAATATTCACTCAATCCAGTCAACAGGTATTGCCATCTTATATGGTTGTTAAGTTCGTTGCGCCATCTATTGAATATTCATTCAATCCAGTCAACAGGTTCGCCATCTTATATGGTTGTATTATGACTGTCAAGGAATAGACAAATAATTTGCAATAAAATAATATTGCGACTATAAATTGAAATGTAAGCTATCCTATTTTTCAAGTTGGGTCGAATTGCACACGGTGTGCAAATCAAATTTAAAATCGGTTCAGTAGTTTAGGAGTTCATCGCGGACAAACATGTGACACGTAATTTTTATATATTAAGATTATAGTATATTTTTTATAACGGTTTATTATTCTATTTATTTTTCCATGAAAGTTTTGTAGTATTTTTTTACAAATTTTATAGTTTCGGAAATATTTAAGACTAAAAAAAATCACCGGTTAATTTGTTCTGTAGATTTGTCAAAATGAAATTTGTTATGTAGGCGACAAGCATTCTTCGGCTAATTTTTACATGACGTGACAACATATTATTACGTGAGTAACCATGCATATCACAATATTTAATACTAGCCGTTACCCGTGTCACACCACGTGTTAATAGAAATTTTATTTTCTTTATCAAATTTCAATATTTAGAAGTTGAAATAGTCCCGTCGTCCAATTGGCAGAAATTATTTTTGCCTTAAAAAAATAATCCAGCTCTTGTATCCTACCTACATTCACGTAAATAAATCATTATGACTACGTTATAGAGAAATATTTGTGCCGATTTCTAATAATTTATTGAATGAGAGGAGATTATTGTAAAACGAAGGGAAACATTATTTTATCCTTTCAGATTCCTTTTAAAATTGTTTAAAAAAAATCATTGCCAAGATAGGTCCAGTTAAGTTACTTTGAATTAATTAGCCTCACTTCTTTATTGAACAATTATATTTAAACTGGAGAATAACTGAGGTAAAAACTTTTAAGGAGATCCAACTAGGTTGTAAATATTTACAATATTTTGTGCAGTGAATGTAATATATCTACTTTAAAAAAATGAATGAATAAACTATAAATCGCTCACATTTTCTGGTTTAATAGCATATAATTACAAACGCTTTTCGAGTATTTAACCACAATTGGTCTTCAAATGTCAGAATATTACGATGACTTACAGCACAAGGATACCTGCCAGCGCCATAATAATGTCTGACCTATAATAAACTCGAGAATATGCCGTGAATTTCTTTGTCATACAGTGGCGGGTATTATAAGATTTCATTAAAATTTGTAGATCAGTTTTTGTACAATGAACTTATCAAGTCGCTTTTGATCTCTGTTGTTGGGTGTCTATAATCTCCAATATCTGTTATCTATAATAAACTATGCGCAACAATTTAGACATGGCGCAGAGAATGAAAGAGTTAGGACTCACAATTGATTGTGAACTGAAATGGACCCAGTATATACAAGATTTCAATAAAAAAAACTACGAAAACTATTCTACAGGGTAATGCTGGGTTGCAGAAAGTATTGTCAGAAAATTTGAATGGACAAAGATCTTAGTTTGTGATCATATAATTACACTTTTTATAGATGCAAAAGCACAGTTTAATGTCGTTGTTAAGCTCTTCGTCATATTAAATTGCACTTATACAAACACAAATGATCTACATAGAAGACGATCTTTTCTCAAACAACATTTTGGTCAATATGCGTAGAAAAATGTTACTTCAAAATGGAAATGTTAAATACATGTATACACAGTAAAAAATTCCAGCCAATTGGGCGACGGAATCATTCAATTTCAAAAAGTTGACATTTGATATATTATGCAGTAATATAATAAAGAAAAAAAATTCTTATATCGCGTGAGGTGACGCGGGTAATGATTAGTATTCAATATAATATTTGCTTTCGTTGCCATGGTTACCTACATAATATGTTCTACGCCATAAAAAAATTAATCAAAGCATGCTTAACTAGTATATTTCTGACAAATCTACAAAACAAAAGAACAGCTGACTTTTTTTGTTTTCAAAATATTTCCAAAACTATAAAGTTTAGAAAAAAATTTTTTTAACGAAACTTTCTTGAAAAAATAAATGGAATAATAAGCCGTTATGAAAAGTATGCCATTATTATATAAAACACAACGTTATAGCATGCGCCGATTTTTTCCAGAGCAATAGAGCTTTTTATATTTGCATACCAAACACCAAATCCGGACCTTCATAGAAATACCTGAAGAAGGCAATGCAAGTGTAGGAAGGTTCTCGGCCCAGCGAGATGCTTCTGGAACATTCACCAGGCGGGGGTCGAAGCTAAAAATACGACGCGCGCCAGGAAGTCGGACAGTCAGATTTCGTGTGTGAGTGAGCTCATAGTAAAACACTTTTCGAAATAAATATCTAGGAAATAAATAACTAGTGCAGAGTACGGTATAATAGACCACTGATTTCGATTATATAAATCTGGTTTAACATAAATAATCGCTTCAATATAGTTAATAAATAAGTGTGCTAATTAAATCTTTGTGTGTTACTGTGTTGTTAATATTTTGTGTACATAGATAGTGACTAAGTATTCTTTATAACTTATTCTCTTATTTTAATAGTTAGAGTTTGTTGATTTGTTTCTGTTACGTTAAAGAAGTACTTTCGTTTGTGTGTTTAACTGTTTTGTTAAACGTTTGTTATTGTAAATAAGTAGTTTCCACCACGAACTAGAACAGTTTTGTTACAGTACTTTTACATTCTTCAGCATGGTCAAAAAAATGATAGTGGTGGAGGTGCAGATTGATGTCCGTTTCTTCCACCACAACCACCCTTGTAATTCATAGAAAATAAAGCCATATGAGTAAGATTCCTCCAAATCCAATTCTAAATACTACGAAAAAATGTTTTTCAAATCAGTCCCGTATAATCGTCATCATACACACATTCATACAAACAAACATTCGTTATATTCATATATTTATAGTTGCAATATCATATCTCCTGACAAATCATGTTCAATGTGTTGGGAATACTATGAGAGTCCTTGAACCCCAAGAAACAAATAAATCAATAAATAATGCTTGTTGATTTAGTCATTAATTTCAAAACAAAGTATCTATTTTAACAAAAAATTTTTAAGGAAATAAAGGTTTACACCCGACATTAAAAATACATTCAGTTTTCTGTTAATACAATCTAATATTTTACAATTTACATAATAAAAAGTGAAAAAATTTAATTGTCAAATCAGATTTTTTACCAGTGCGTTCTGAAATCGAGCACAAATCGTTAGGGATATTCACTTAATACCGATATATCGAATTTATTCGATGTTTTCTATACGATATATCGGATTGATTCAATGTTTTGACAAATATTCATTGTATTCGATATATCGATATATTTATTTATAGACACACGAATATTTGCTTTTTTTACTTTTTTGTCGAATCTATTAAAATAGGTAAAGCGAAAGTAAGTTTTTGCAGGTAAGTATAACTCATCTCAATCATCTCACCACTATCTTAGTAGTTAGTAGTACAATTCTATTCAAGTAACACTCATAGAAAATCATTATTATTACACTACTAGTTTAGCTATGTTACTCTGGTCTCTGATTCTACATTCACACATACAAAATCAGGAACCACAAACTTTGCGCGTTTCACTGGAAAAAGGTAATATTAAACTTTTGTGGAAAGTATTCGATAGTGAAAAAATATCAATGTTTTCTAGCAATATATAAACATCGATGTTGGGATCCGATGTTTCACATCAAATATAAATATCGATATATTTTTTAAGTGGACACCCCTACAAATCGTCTTCTGTAAACCTGTGAACGGCACTGGCAGCGAGTCAGCAAAATGCACCCATCCCGACTATTACATAAGATATGCACAAATGAAAGGAATTCCGTACGCGCCCCTCCGCTCTATGTGTTATGTAATAAAACGTGTATCGTGCCGGCGACCAATAACAATATTTCAATCTCTCATCGCAGTCGGGGTGTGAGTTGAGCTTTCCTGTACGTCAGATAAGGAAGGCCGCCCGCAGACGTCCTCGCTTCGTTACACTGTTTCTTGCTACCGCACGTCCGTTTCTTAACGCAGTCAGGGTCAATCACGTGTGCATTTTTAAGCTCTGTACTCTTACAATTCTTTTAAGTGTTGATTAAGTTTTGTACTGACATATTTTCATTTTATTATTATTTTAAGGGATCCTTTTTTTAAGGGATGATAACAAAATGTCTAAGGGCTTTTATGCTCAAAATTTTTGGAACGAAGTTCCTTATCGGACGTTATAGATATAAATGGAGGGGGCTAGAAAAAACAAAACGTACAGAAAGAAGCATAAAGAAAATCTCTAACGAAAATCTACATATGTAATTACCTATTGTATGTCTGTTCGTAGACATAGAAAGTTGAAGTTTGGCACACTTATAATATAGGGCATGGGACAGATCCTAGCGGAGTCAGATTTTTGAATCTTGGTCCCAGAGGGGAGCTAATTGAAAACAAAAAAGTTTTTGGCTTATAATTCGCTCAATTTAAATCAGATCGGCTCGAAACCTATCTTAAACAAAAAAGGAGAAAAATTTACATAGATTTCATATAGGTAACAGAATTCGCGCAAATAGTTTTTTTCTACATAAAAAACAGAAATAGACACTGCATAAATTCTATTTTGCCTAATACATCGCGCACCCGGATCGGTTATCCTTTTCTGTTACACAGTGTGTTATGGACATTTAAAGATTGCGTATGTTCTGTCTTAAAATAAAAAGGAACGCCATTTCATATATTAGCCAGTTCTTTGACATTAATATTTTGTGAAATGCAACGCCTTCTAACTTCACGATTTGTTATTAAACCTATATAAATAGCTTTATCTAGGCATGGTCAATGGTTCAGTGGTAGAATACTCATATGCCATGCGGGTGTCCCGGGTTCGATTCCCGACAGATACGCAACAAATGTTATTTTTATGTTTTTAGAGTTGCAAATCACACGATTAATTTTTGTTTAATAATCATATTATATTATAAATAAAATTTTCGAATATTTTATCAGACAAATTAGTAAAAAAAACTATATTATGATACATAATAAATAGCGAAAAGAACTTCGTACCAACCGGGTGTTCCACGACACCTCTCGTCCTTTTTTCTCTATTTCACTGTACTATTCGGAAGCCGTCGATCGGATACTGACAAAAAAAAATTGACTGTTATGAAGGAAAAGTCTTCAGTGGCAAAGGATAAAAAAAACGCAATTATTAATATGAGATTTGCACTTATTTGCTAACATTTCGAGGGATATACCCTCATCTTCAGAGCATATCAGAGTATATCCCTCGAGATGTTAGCAAATAATGCAAATATCATATTAGTAATTGCGTTTTTTTTTTTGTTGGATCCTTTGCCTTCATAACAGTCAATAACTAATTTTGGACCGCTTGTTTAATTATTAAAAAAAAAAACAAAAATTCAATTTTTTTTTTATTATAAGCAAAGAGAAAAAAAAAGGTGCTTCGACTCGAAGTCATTAACACAAAGATACATATTATGACATTATAACAGGTAAGATATACAGGTAAGTATGTTACATTAATTTCAGATATTCACGTAAGTGTATTATAATATTTTTTATTTATTTTATAAAAATTCAATTTGATTTTGACACCAGACTTCTAGGTTTTGTTGTAAACGTAATATAGGCACAATTATTGTTTTGATTAATTACGAATATACTGTAGCTAAACTAACAAAAATAAAACTTGATCATAACTACTATTTTAGTGGAATTTATAAACATGCTCAAATAATTGTGTTATATTTGTACTCTTTTTAATGGAAAGTAAGTATGAAGTTATTTATAATTTAGTAGCAGATAATATACGTAGTTATCCAAAAGTCGGCACCGTATCAGAAATGTGTTTATTATTTGATTTGGAGAAAAAAAACATAGTGTTGTAGTCATTTTGGTCTGCCACAATATTTAAAATGCCTGTAGGTATCTAGGTAGACTAGTGGCCCGGTTCGGCTTCGCCCGAACTAGTAGATTGCTACCGTTTATTCGTCAACTTACGTTACAAAATTGGTCTCCACGAAAAGTGCTTCAATTTTAACGGGATAATATATAGCTTATGTTCATCCTGAAGGTCCATTAAAACTATTGGTGAAAAAAAAATTGAAATCGGGTGAGTAGTTTCGAAAATTACCCTCTGCATACACACAAACTCACAAAATTCGCACTATAATATTGGTAAACAAATGTCTCAGATCATTCCTCAAAGTGAAATGGTATGAACACGTCTCGAACAACGAACTTTGGAAACGTGCATGCCTTGAACAAATATGTGTAACTATAAAACGTAGGAAATGGAATTGGATAGGACACACGCTACGAAAGACAGATGACGACATAGCAAAGAGAGCCTTGGATTGGAACCCACAGGGATACCGAAAAAGAGGCAGACCAAAAATATCCTGGAGAAGAACTGTTCGTGAAGAAGTTATGGAACAAGGAACTACCTGGCTTCAAGTCAAACATATGGAAAAAATTTCGTAGAGGCCCTATGCTCCACTTAGGAGTTAAATGAATTTATTATTATTAATATTGGTATAGATTAGTATAGATATAGCTGTAGTTATAGATAGTATAGAGTTTTCGTCGACTACGTTGCAAAATTGGTCTCCACGAAAGGCGATTTAATTTTAACGCGATAATATATTATAACCGATGTCAATCTTGAAGGTCTTTGTAAAATATTGGTGAATGAAAATTTGAAATCGGATGAGTAGTTTCGGAGATTACTCTCCGCATACACACAAACTCACAAAATTCGCACTCTCTATTTATAATATCTGTATAAGGGGTCACTTCAGGTCACCCAAAAAAACGGTTATCCTATGCATCTCCGAATAGAATGTTGTTTACTTTATTTTGAAGTTTACGTTCTTAACGTGTTTAAACTCGGTAGGTTGGCGGGTTCCGGTGGGCCGAAACCCTCGCCAACCGCAATTGAATTTTTGACAAAATTTTTTTATTACATAAATGGAAAGATCACATACAAGTTTTATAGAAAAAACTACGTTTATTATATTTTTTACCTCATAATTAAAAAGCTTTTATTCTTTGTACCTGTATACTTATTATACGTACTATCAAACTAACCATGGATACAAAGCTATAAAAACATTACGACGTCATCGGAACTTTTTTTTCAATAAAGGGTCCGCCAACCTACCACTAAACGATTTTAAAAGTTAAAATTTTTCATTTGAATGTCATTTCAACCTAGTCGGTTATGAGGTAAGAATACCTATTTTGCGAATCAACTTTGGACGCGATTGGTGGGGGTTTCGGCCCCTTGGAACCCGCCAACGTACCGAGTTTAAACCATAGAGATATAAGTACTAGAGTACGCTAGCGGGTATGATTGCCATAAGTGAAAGTGTCTGCACTTCAGAGAGAGATCGCTGCAATCGTTCCGTATCATTCTCTCTCTCTCTCTCATGAGCGCTCGTTGACAGATCGTTAAATGAAGAGGGGGGAGCGGTGAACACGATACCCTTATGTAACTAGCTATGTGCTGTTTATATGTTTAGTTACCATAGTGATACGGAATTGTAAGCAGCCTTCTTTCTCTCAATCGCAGACACTTTCAAGGCTCACTCGCGGACTCTAGTTACTTATATCTCTATGGTTTAAACACGTTAAGAACGTAAACTTCAAAATAAATTACACAACATTGTATTTAGAGATGCATAGGATAACCGTTTTTTTTTTTTGGGAGACCGGAAGTGACCCCTTTTTCACAGTCCGGCCCACTCCAGCCTGCCAATCATTGTATTTTTTTGTTAAGCAGGCTTTAAATTTCCCAAATATTCTGGAATTGGCTTATTCGGAGATCCATATGATTTTAGTGTTACTGGCTCTCGTGCTATATCACTTAATATTACTGACTCACTGAAAATATATTATCCTTTCTTTTCTTTTCAAATCAAGACAGAGTATGACAGTGTGAATGGTAATTATTTTGACGTATCTAATATACATTGTTTTTCCAGGGTCTGCTTGTAATACATCAATTTTATTTTGTTAGGTTCTCCTTTCGCATACCTGAGACCCTCCCACGTCGACATCCCCGCCTCCACCGACCGTCACCAGAATTATTTTGTCAAATATATGTTCTAAATTAAATACTTAAAATAATAAACACATTTATTTGAATATAGATTACTATTATATCGGTTGAAACAGCTTCGTATATAGTCTATTATTTTTTATCAAATTTGAAAGAAAAAAATAGTTTTTGTGAGTTATCCTTAAAAGATAGATATTTTGTAAGCCGCGGAGGTATGTCTTCTTATCTTTATATTCCATGTTTGTGACGATGAGCATACAATGGTTTTGTTGTAATCTGTATAAATTAGCGTGTCTATAGCAGCGGCAATACGTTGTTCTGAACTTAGACTTTAACAACAACAGCTCTGTGATGCTATTGTGTTATATGGAAGCTTCGGATCAACTGTTGTGTAATTATAAATAATTGTGTTATGCAGCCCCAAGCGCTTTTTAATGCAAGAAGATTGTAGTTAAATTGCATCATGTTATTTTACTATTATCGTGTAACAATCGAATTTCCGATGAAATTTATCAGTTATGTCTATATTTTTGATCAAAAGAAAAATTACGAAAAAATGTACGTTGATGAAACTATGTACGTGAATATCATATACCGTTACTGTCGGTTTTGACGAAAACTCTTCTAAAAGTATTAAGTTTGTGTATCAATTGGTATAGTGTACCGATTTTCAATAAATAAAATTATCAACCAAGTTTTCAGACAAAATATAAAATTATAATTCAATAAATTAACGTTTCGGTGCGGATTTGGGTCTTCTTCAGAATTGAGTTAAAAATATAATAAAATATAAAAATGAATCAATAATGTGTTAGAAACTGATAAAGAATTAATTTTTATGTTTTTTTTTTTATATTTTTAGCTCAATTCTGAAGAAAGCCCAAAACGTTAATTTATTGAAATATAAATTTATATTTTGTCAGTATATTTGTCTGAAAAATTGGTCGATAATTTTGTCTATTGAAGAGTAATCAGACATTAAACAAAGATTTGGTTGCGGATTTTCATCAAAATTGGCCTTGCCGTTCTCAAGTCATGCCGATAAAACTAAATATAGAGACAAACATTTTCGAAAAATCTACCTGTCATACGATTTAAAAAATATTTGTAAATTTTGAAAACTCGCAAGAATACGGAAATAATACAATATTATAGGCACATAATGGATGCGGTGGATTGGGGTTAGATCTATCTCGTATAGGAATGGCGTGATTGGTGTTCGTTCAGAGAGTCAATAAGACGTCAAATTGCAAATATTTATGATCGTGTTAGCACAGTGACTGGTGTTTGTTTAACATGCATACCAACACTGAAGATTCAACGCAGAGCGCGGGGGATCCCTCTTTTGCTGGCTCTACATAACATGTTAATCAAGCGGGGATCCACCCGATCTGACACCGAATAACATAGTTGACTTGTGTGTTTCGCACTGAACGAACTGCGAAGAACTGAATCGAACTCAATTCAATACTAAACCGAATTTAACGATATTAAAAATGACTGGATTGGCCGCTATGTTAATTTTTTTTTCTAATATATTTAAAACCATCAGTTTCCGGGGTTATGTGGACTTAGTATGAATTCATATCTTTATTATTATTTTTGATAATAAATTGAAAATTTACTTAATATTTCCACCAGTACTACTCAGATTGGAGCCGACCGTTTTTTTAATAGTTCCCAGGGAATTCGCAAGTCTCAAGAAATGAGCTTTTGTACCACTACATAAATAAAGCCTTTCTTAGTCGCGTCAATGAATACATAAAACAGGCAATACTTCGAAGTCCGCAAGAACAGCTTCGATTTTGATGATTTAAAAATTTTTTTTTTTATATTATTAAAAATCAGAAACCTTTTGGGGTGGAGAACGAATTATTTATAATTATATATATTATTTATATTTTATTTTTATTAATAAGTTTTTTTCGACAAAATTTGATTTATTTTCAAAAAAAAAAAAAAAAAAATTTGGACGAAGTTATAGCCACCTGTTGGACCCCTCTCACAAGTAGGTAATGCTTTGCGGTGACCATCATAACTTTGTGCTGGTTCATCCAAAATCAATGAAAAAAAGAAAAGTCTTTACTTTAATAATAATAATAAATCTAGGATTTAATGAAAGATTTTTTCAAAATAATAAAATGGCGGCTTCTATAAGTTTACGCCCGAATTTGAAAGGACAGATTGTTAAAAAAGTCGAAGTTTTCGACAAAAACAAAAATCCTTCGATCAAGTCCTTGTTTTTTATGCCTACAATAAGCTGTAAAAATTTCATTTAAATCCATCGAGTGGTTCTTGAATTTTAGTGGTCACCGACTTCGAAAACATAGTTTCGAGAAAAACGCGTTTAAAGTTTTAGTCTTACTTACACCGACCCATCTAATTCTGGGCCATATAATAATTATCTCGGAAACTATTTATTCAATTCATCTGAAATTTTCAGGGAATATTTTAGAAACATTATACTACAAGAAAATGCGCAAAAAAAGAATTCGAATTTTCAAAACCCTGACCATCCCTAATCCCTTAGACAATATTCTGTGCTATTTATGTAAAAAAATGTTTTCATACGATATCATTCACAACTTATAAATACATATTGTTTTACAAGTTTTTGATGAATATCGGAAGTAAACATTTTTTTTTTACATAAATAGTATAGGTATTGATCTGATCAGCCGTTTGACATGTATCGTACTTGCAGACAAACAGACTACCAAACAGAAAAACAGACGAACAAGTTTCTTCCAAAAATATATTTTTTTGATTTGGGATACCTCAAAACTAAAAATATTATAAAATTTTTAAAAATAAATTGTAACCTAAATTAGTACCATTCTCCACTTGTAGAGTTGGAATGATAAAATTGGAAAAAACATGGAAATAAATATAGGTTGAATATAGAATAATTGTAAAAAAGACAAAAAAAATAATGGCGCCGATCACCGTCTCGAACCTATGACCTTCTGTTTTCGGGGCAGCCGCTATACCTTTTACCCACCGTGGCCTAATGCTGTACAGCCGGTTTTTATCTAGGTATACTAATAAATAAAACTGAAGAGTGTGTTTGTTTGTTTGGTTGAATCTCAGGAGCTATTGGTTCGAATGGAAATTTTTTTTAGTTGGATAGCCCATTTTCAAGGAAGGCTATAGGCTATAATATAATACCACGCTACGACCAATAGGAGCGGAGCATCCATGAAAAATGTTGCAAAATATAACTCAAAGTTTGCCCGTCCGACAAAAACTTTTAAACGGTAACTCCGATAATCAGGAAATTTGGACACAACATTCATCTCGATAAACTAAGATAAATGTGCGTACTCATGCCTGCCACCCCCCCATTTGTTTTTTTGCACCCGGGTGAAACCGGGCGGGATCGCTAGTATTATATATGCATCGGCTCGGTTCCTCATGGTTTGATCCCTAGACTGTTTTTCTTTGCTGCGTTTCGTCAGTTGCATGAATGAAACTTGCTCTACGGTGCTAAAGGAAGTTTTACTTCAAAAACAAAACAGTGTAATCAAAAAGCTTTAACAATTAAGTCGCCACAAAGTATTTATTATATTAACGTATTGATACGAATCGCGCGTGTTTTGTTGTTTCTAAAGGAATCAAATTCGCCAGCGGAAGGGGTAAGTATGGGCCATGCACTCGGCGCGGCAAGCATACCCTGCAGCTTCCGCTATCCGACGGTGAATTATGGCTCGCGTAAAATAAATTATCTCCTCGGCAACATGGCCTGCAATGTTGATGAACACGCACGAATACCGAACATGAAATGTCAAATTAGCCGGCATGAGTCATTTGTTTATAGGTGGAGCCCTGCACGCGACCAGTGGCGTGCGACTGATCTAAAACCAAAAATACAGCTGAAATAGAAACAGCGTAAAGCAACTGCACCGCACAAAATCACGTGATGTAACTACAGAGTGAATGGGTCGGTAAGATGTCATGGCAAGTGCACGGAAATTATTTATTATTTCAGAATGCTATTAATGAAAACCGTTTTTTCACTTATATATATTATATATAAAAATGCATGCGATTTTTTATTAAGTACCATGTTTTTAGAGGGCCTGAAGATCGAAATTTGTGGTTACGCCACTGGAGCATTCTTTGAAAAAAAAAATAAAAAAACTTTTAAGCTAAACAATTTTATTGTACAATCGATAATTTACTAAAACTAGAAAACTAGAGTCACCATGGAGGGCTTTGATTAAAGTAAAATAAAATCTTGGGGCGCATTTAGTAGAAAACTTTCATTTGTTTGAGATCGGAAATCATATTAAGCTTGCGACTATTTTCTTCGACCATAATGTAACTATAAATGCCCCTCACGATTTTATTTTCTTTAATTAAAGCCCCCTATAGTGACCCATATAATATTTATTTTCTAGTTTTTAGTACATTATCGATTGTATAATAAATAATAAAAGCGTTTCACTGAAAATTGTTTTACCTATTTTTATTTTTAAGTTTTTAGTGTGCTTTGCATCCAGACGAAATCCAGAACGGTAAGTTAGTTATTATAATATTGTATTGTCATCGGAACTACATACGTGTGCAAAATTTCAACTCAATCGGACAACGAGAAGTAGTTGAAAAAGCTGTCGCATGCCTTAAAAATGCGATTTGCAACCGGAGGAAACCGGAGTGGTCACTTAATTATTACAATATTATATTGTCATCGGAACTACATACCTATGCAAAATTTCAACTCAATTGGATAACGGGAAGTACTTGAAAAAGCTGTACCAAAATTTGAAACACAGAAATAGGTATACGGAGTCAAGTTAAATAAAAGCCTTTAAAAAAAAAACGAGAGTCATTCCAAATGCTCTTTAAGAATTTTATGTTTAGCAATTCCATTTTCAACGTCGGAACGGTTATTAGTGAAAAATGTATAAACATTTTAATTAATACAGTTTGCTTTTTTGGTTCGTTGCAATTACAACTGAATATATTAAACTCCATATTCTAGTTCTTATTCTTAAAAAATCCTGTGGACTATCACTCCTATTAAAACTGTAATCCAATTTTGCTAATACATACCTATATGGAATGTGAAGCAAAAATTGCCGTCTCAATTTTTAACTTCCGCGTACATTGGGTTGTTATTGTAATGTGTCCGAAAAAAGAAATAAAAAACTTTAAAATATTTTTATGGTTCAAGATCACTACAATATTTTTACATTATTTTTGAGACGATTATGTTACCAAATGATGCGCATCAACGTAAATATGATCCCAAAAAAAGGTTCAACTGTTCTTTTTTTTAGTCAGAAAGACTGCAAAAAAGTTGATTTGATACGAAATCTCGTGAATAAAAAATGATATCGACTCCGCTTTGTTGCTAATCGAAGTATATTAATGTAAATATGAGAGTTTTTTTATCAAAATCGGTCCAACCGTTTTTTTTTTGTTAAATAAAAAATACTACAGAAAAGATGGATTTTACACGAAATATTCTCGGGTGGAAATATAAGACTCAAAAGAGACTGAAAAATGAATTTTAGAAGGAATTCAGTCTGAAATAGAGCGGAAATTATTATTTTCACTGAAAAATGACTGAAAGTAGACTGAAAATGTTTTACACGGAGAAGATGAAGACGAATTTCAGACTAAAATGAAGCGGAAATATTTATTCACCTTGACGTGAAACTGAAACAAGACTAAAAGTTTTATATTAGAATAGCTGTGTCGGAAAAAAGGCTGAATCGAAACTGAAATTGAGAAGAGAGACGGGAACAAGTTGGAAATTTTATCATTTTCCGTCTCTTGTTCACTATCCAAGTCTATTTCCCGTTCGTTTTCCAACTGCTCTTAAATATAGAAAAAATTAGTACATTTTTCAATCTGTTTTTAATCTTATATTTTCTCCCGGGTTGCGAATTAAAAATAACAACGATTTTGTTAGGATGCCAGGTGAAGCTTATTAACGTCAGTATGATATTTTATCAAAATCGGTCCGATTTTTTTTTATTCAAACGGAAAGCCTAAAAAAAGAGTGTATTTTACGATTTTTTGAAAAATATTTCTCCGTTCTAATTCAATATCTATATATTTAACATTCAATATTGATCAATCTTGGTCGTGTGAACTCCAAGCGTCACACTTGTAGATTTCCCTGGTTTGTTACAACTATTTATTTGCGAAGAAACATATTAAAATGGATCTTGAATAAATAGTTTTTTAACCCCAATATCAACATTGATATATTGTATCCACATTGGGATCTAGCAGTCTGGGAGTCTGAAAAATATCATTAAAGTAATGGCTGTTTAAATAAGTTTGTACATTTGGTGTAAAATATTAGTACGTGTTCAACACGCCGCTGCATCGAGTCCCGACGGATTCGCAACGCCGGACACCGCCTCACATCCTAATGCCCCACCTCTGTCCCTAGCGCCCTATTGCCCACAGACATTACTGCCAGCGGTTGCTTATATAACATGTTTGCACTTCTTATGTTCATCGAATCGCCAGCCATTATATTTTCTTTTCCAAAGAAATAAAAATGTTTTTATATTGTGTCCATGTTTATCTAAATGATTGTTAACCTTTTAGTTTGATTTTATTTATGGCGTAAAAGATTTTTATTTTGATTTACTGATCGATGCGTGTATTTCAAAGTTTCCTCTTTTATTAACACAATGCAGTGTAATGTTTTATGTAGTAATATCAGCTGTCTTCATTAGGAAAACGGTTTGCCAATTAAAACAAATTAATTAAATTAATTATTCATCCAGTTCATTTAATGACCATCGCCTTAAGAGCGTAGATATGGGGGGAGGAAAGTGGGTAATTACCTCCAACCCAGAACCATAATAATAACAAATAAAACTAAAAATATTACGAATACCTAACGAAAAAATAAAATTTAGAGACTTCTTGAAAAAGAATTTGTATAATTAGTTTGGAAACTAATAGTTTGCTTGACACCTTCATTAGTGAGTATTCTCGTATAATATTAATAAAACTTAAAAAATATTGATTTTTTTTAATTACCCCTCCAGAAAAAAATATCTACGCCCTTGCACCGCCTTGAGGCACGTTCTTATTACACGAGCCTCACAAATTTTGGAACTATGCTATGTTAGTTTATTTTAAATGGTCATAGAGATTCTTTTGAGATAACTTACATAATCGCATTTGGCATCAGCTTAAATAACTTTATAAGAACATTCAATTAAAATCTGAAAAATAAAAAAGGAGTACTTTTTGACAATGGCAACGGTGCAAGTAAAATTTGCAATTTAAAATTTATAAACAGTTATAAAGACGGTAAAGATTAAAATGAACCCCTAAAATTTTATCAAAATCAGTCAGGGTATACAATATTATATTGTGCAACTAGTGCCACAATGCCGCACGAGTTGCACATACTATTTTTTATTACGAATTAAATTAAATTGAAATTAAAATTTTATTACGAATTAAAAAAAGAAATTAGAAGTAATAAAAATTAAAATTAAATCATTAAAAAGTTGAAAAACCACTTAAAATTGTTATTGTATTGGTAACTATGGTAACTCTGAATTTGCGTGCGGCAAACAATAATTTCAGTGCGACCAATAAAGTTTCCGCACGCAAATGAAAATAGCTACTTTTCAACCGTAACAGCGTGCGTAAACATACCACTTTTCCCGCATGAGTAATAAAAAATAAATAAAGACACTTGCCGGTAGTGAATTGCTATTTAAGTACCTACTATTATAATTTTGTGCATATTCTAGATTAAAAGAGTGCGGGTCGAATATTAAAAGGAAAAAATAACTATATTTTAAGGAATTTATTAAGTAAATATATCTAACTAGCGCGGCCCGTCCCGGTTTCACCGGGGTGCGATAGATATAATTCTGCAGAATGTATATCGTTTGCGGCCCAGCGCTAATGCAAGAATCCGATTTCGTGCCCTCAAAATTTTGTTGGGCAATATAATATTTACACCCCGTTTTGACCCCATTAGGGGTTGAATTAAAAACAAAAACGCTGAAACACTGGTTTATTTTTAATGAAGAGTGCGTATGTTGAATTCAATGTCTCTCATTTTAACGATATTTATATTACGGCCATTTTATCAGTAATCTTTACACCCTCTTTTGACCCCATTAGGGGTTGAATTTAAAAGAACGCTGAAATAAGGGTTTGTTTATTTTTAATGAAGAGTACGTATGTTGAATTCGATTTTTGAAATATGGTAATTTTATTAGAAAACTTTACACCCCCTTTTCACCTCATTAGGATGCGAGTTTCAAAAAATTTCTTCTTAGCGGGTACTTACGTCATAAAAGGAACCTACTGTCCAAATTTCAAATTTATAATAATAATAATAATAAATTTGTTGTTCGTATTGCAAATAGCAGAACATGTCATGTAAACACATAAGTACATTAGCTTTAAAAATTTAAAAATTCTTCTGTGCTGTAGAAACAATTATTGATTAAATAGTTACGCACTGTCTTTTTAAAGAGTTTAAAAGACGCGATATTTTTTATTTCGTTTGGTAATCACATGCACGTAATATGGCGAATCTTCAAATTTAGTTGTATTATGTGTTGGGTTGGAATGGTAAAAAATATAGTTTAAAAAAAACTAAAAAACACGCTTTATATCGAACTAAAAAGTAAAAAATAATTTTTTTAAAATAAGCTTAAAAAGCGTTGGGCGCTCGATGTACGAAAATGTGGAACAAAGCGCCCAACGCTTTTTAAGCTTATTTTAAAAAAATTATTTTTTACTTTTTAGTTCGATATAAAGCGTGTTTTTTAGTTTTTTTTAAACTATATTTTATTTTTCACTTTTTAGTTTGAGGATCTATAAAAGAATTTATTAATCCTGGGGGTCCTAATAAGGATAATGGGAAACTGTTATCAAATTATTGCATTGTCATCGGTCCTTGATACGTATGCAAAGTTTCAAATTAATCAGACTTCGGGAAATTGGTGAAAATAAAGCGTTTACTACAGAGGATCTATAAAAGAATTTATTAATCCTGGGGGTCCTAATAAGGATAATGGGAAACTGTTATCAAATTATTGCATTGTCATCGGTCCTTGATACGTATGCAAAGTTTCAAATTAATCAGACTTCGGGAAATTGGTGAAAATTATGCTCAAAGATTCCGTTACATGCATACATACATACATAATACATACATACATACATACATAGTTAGTTACAACCCAAACTAATATAAAGCGTTTAAAAAAAAAGACGTCCAACAATAAATAAATCTATCTAATCTATATTCGTTCACATACCTACCTGCGATTTTTTCATACTATTACTAGATAGTTGATAACTAGTTTATCATTACAAAACAGTCTCTTTACATGATTGTCACTTTCAACACATTTTTATGATAATAAAATATCGTGCGTGTGCCAGGATATTTTTGTTACTCTATGAATGTCATGCCAATTCTATAGAGAAGTAACATTTTTTTATTATTACGTTCATTTCTTGTTTATGTTTAAACCTCACACTCGTTTCACCGAATATTTGAATATAAATGAAGTCAATGAATTATAAAAAAACACGGCTGACAGGAATTTAAATTAGAGCGATCAATCAAGTGACCTCATTGATGCAATTATCCGCAATTAAGATTGGCAAACTTCTCGCTTTATTTAAATTTAATTTGTTGTCTGACTCTTGTCCTTTTTCAAGACGAAAAGTTTCTAAAATAACTTAAAAAAAATTGAATACATTTTTTGAATTAATTAATTGCACATATGGTGGAAGAAACGTGTTGAAATGGTGGAGGCATTGGCTTTCTTACCATATTTTTGTTTTTATTTTTGATTTATTATATTGTTTCAGATTAAAATAATTAAATTGAAGCACGATTTTATTATGTTTTTAATGATTATTTACATTACTTTTACTTGTTTTTAAATTTTATTTTGATTTTAGTATGGTTGAGATTTGTTGGTGTGTATATAGTCGCGTCAATGAATACATAAAACAGGTAATACTTTGAAGTCAGCAAGAACAGTTTCGATTTTGATGATTTTTTTTAAACTTAGTTTTTTATATTATTAAAAATCAGAAACCTTTTGGGGCGGGGGACTTTTCTTTGTTTTATTTATTTTGGATGAACCAGCACAAAGTTATGATGGTCACCGCAAAGCATTACCTACTTGTGAGAGGGGTCCAACAGATGGCTATAACTTAATCCAATTTTTTTTTTTTTTTTGAAAATCTAGTGAAGTCAAGTTGAAATATTATCTCTATATTATTAAACGAGCTAATCTTGTATCTACCTACCTACTTATAATATACCTATGTACCTACCTATGTCCCTAAATATTTTCTCGAAAACGGCCCTAACGATTTGGATGAAATTTACTGAAAAGGGATTTTGGGGGGCAAAAAATCATTTTAGCTAGGTCTCATCTGTCGAAAAAATCGTTTTCTTACAAATTTTATCATTATAAAAATCAATTTTTTGACGTATGAAAATACTTAAATATTGTAAATAGGTTTTGGAATTTTATACGAACAATGAAACAGTTTTCAAAATATTATGACAGTTAATCTTTATAAATTACTATCCAAGTGAGACTTAAAATATCTACGTATTTGAATATCAGTATTTTATTTAACTTTCCGAGCAAAGCTCGGTCACCCAGGTACTAAGCTTTATAAAATAAATAAAATTTTGTCAAAAAAAAATTATTAAAAATTTGTTTATGTCTCTGACTACCCGGAGCCTCTTAAACAATAAAATAATTCGTCCCCGAAAAGGTTTCTGATTTTCAATAATATAAAAAACCAGTGGGAGTATATGCCCAAGTAATTCAAGAATTACAAGGCGCGAAATTTTACGTCATATACCCCGGTGTTTTGTTTGAAAATCGGTGTATATATAATTATATTTAACGACACTTGGAGAATAATATAGTATAACTTAATTTACTTATTCTAAGAAAAAAATAACAGTTGAAAATAATGAAACACAGAAAGGAAAATATAATTTTAATAATTTCATGGTTCTCTATGTAATATGTTATTGTGTCATGCAAAAATTAAACCTAACTAACATCTTCAGAACAAAAGAACAACAGATTTTTTTTCAAAATATTTCTGAAATTATGAGTTTAGAAAAAAAATTTCATAACTTTCTTGTAAAAACAGATAGAAAAATAAACCGTTATGAAAAGTACCCAATTATTATATAAAAACAACTTTATAACATATATGTGCCGACTTTAGCTCAAAGAATTTTTTACAAAACTTTCTTTACAATAAAATAATAAAACATTATAAAAAGTACACAATTATTATATAAAAAACAACGATGACATGTATCTCTTTTGCGCATGCGCCGATTTTTCCCAAAAATTATACAAAACTCTTGTAAAAATAGATCGAATAATAAACAGTTATGAAAAGTATACCATTGTTATAAACAAACAACTTTATAACTTATACCTCTTCTGCGCATGCGCCGACTTTCCCTCAAAAAACATTTTACAAAACTTTCTTGTAAAGTAGAATAATAAAACATTATAAAAAGTACACCATTATTATATAAAAAAATTGGATGTCTGTAAAGTCGGTTTACGGACGATAGTTTTACGTGATAACGTATTCCGCTCGAATATCATATTTAATAATACATTACTGCGCTCTCGCTTGCGCGCACAGGGTCAGGCGGAACGTTACACTTTTTCGTGCGTGCAGCTGGTGTTTCATCAATTTATAAGACGTTATCACGTCAAAAACTTAGTCCACCATCTTTAGAAGTCCGCCATATTGGATTTAGAGTGACGTCACTTTATTTTTCGAGTTATTCTCAGCAAGCCCTTTCATTTGATACCCATATTGTAGGAAAGCATAATAAAATTAGTCCGCCATCTTTAGAAGTCCGCCATATTGGATTTAGAGTGACGTCACTTTATTTTTCGAGTTATTCTCAGCAAGCCCTTTCATTTGATACCCATATTGTAGGAAAGCATAATAACATTAGTCCGCCATCTTTAGAAGTTCGCCATATTGGATTTAGAGTGACGTAACTTTATTTTTCGAGTTATTCTCAGCAAGCCCTTTCATTTGATACCCATATTGTTGGAAAGCATAATAAAATTAGTCCGCCATCTTTAGAAGTTCGCCATATTGGATTTAGAGTGACGTCACTTTATTTTTCGAGTTATTCTCAGCAAGCCCTTTCATTTGATACCCATATTGTAGGAAAGCATAAAAAACTTAGTCCGCCATCTTTAAAACTCCGCTATATTGGTTTTAGACTGACGTCACTTTATTTTTCGAGTTATTCTCAGCAAGCCCTTTCATTTGATACCCATATTGTAGGAAAGCATAATAAAATTAGTCCGCCATCTTTAGAAGTCCGCCATATTGGATTTAGAGTGACGTCACTTTATGTTTCGAGTTATTCTCAGTAAGCCCTTTCATTTGATACCCATATTGTAGGAAAGCATAATAAAATTAGTCCGCCATCTTTAGAAGTCCGCCATATTGGATTTATAGTGACGTAACTTTATTTTTCGAGTTATTCTCAGCAAGCCCTTTCATTTGATACCCATATTGTAGGAAAGCATAATAAAATTAGTCCGCCATCTTTAGAAGTCCGCCATATTTGATTTAGAGTGACGTCACTTTATTTTTCAAGTTATTTTCAGCAAGCCCTTTCATTTGATACCCATATTGTAGGAAAGCATAAAAAACTTAGTCCGCCATCTTTAAAAGTCCGCCATATTGGTTTTAGACTGACGTCACTTTATTTTTCGAGTTAATCTCAGCAAGCTCTTTCATTTGATACCCATATTGTAGGAAAGCATAATAAAATTAGTCCGCCATCTTTAGAAGTCCGCCATATTGGATTTAGAGTGACGTCACTTCATTTTTCGAGTTATTCTCAGCAAGCCCTTTCATTTGATACCCATATTGTTGGAAAGCATAATAAAATTAGTCCGCCATCTTTAGAAGTCCGCCATATTGGATTTAGAGTGACGTCACTTTATTTTTCGAGTTATTCTCAGCAAGCCGTTTCATTTGATACCCATATTGTAGGAAAGCATAATAAAATTAGTCCGTCATCTTTAGAAGTCCGCCATATTGGATTTAGAGTGACGTCACCGATTTTCCCCAAAAAAATAACAAAAATTTCTAGTAAAAATAGATAGAGTAAAAACCGTCTTAAAAACTATATTATTATTATATAAAACAACATTATAAGAGATATATTCTTTTACGCATGCGCCGATGTTCCCCAAAAACAATAGGCCACTTCATATTTGCATATCAAACATCCTCCCAAAATTTGGTTTCAATCCGCTCATCCTTGGTGTCGGAATGATAAGAAATGTCAAAAGTGACGTTTGCTTCTGTCAAAGTATTAAGTTCTAATAATTAGTTATTCAAATTGTTAACTCAGAAGGCGTTGCATTTCAGAAATATTCGAAACGGCATCCGTTTTTGAACAAATGCTATCTTTTAATTTCATTATTGTCATAAATAAAATTATCGACCAATTTTATTTTAAGACTGAACATACGCAATAATTATATTACCATGTTATACCGTGCAACAGAGAGAGATAACCGAAAGATGTTTGCTATCGGTTATATCAGATTGAATTTATTTCTATATAAATGTGTATAAAAAAACTGATTGGGCGAATTCTGTTGTACGAAATTTATGTAAAATTTTCTCCTCTTTCGTTTAAGACAGGTTTCGAACCGATCTGATTTAAATTGAGCGAGTTATAAGCGAAAAACTTCGTTTTTTCTAAATTGCTCCCCTCTGGAGCAAAAATTCAAAAATCGGGCGACGTTAGGATCTAAGTTACCCGGAGACAAATCGAACAAAAAAAAGTTTTTTAAAATCGGTTAAGTAGTTTGGGCTGTACGCTGGATACAAAATTCGGGATCACAGATTCACAGACAAAGCGAGTACATATAGGCGCTTTAGCTTACGCTATTCGCGCCTAAAAACTAAGTTTAAAAGAAAATCTTCAAAATCGAAGCTGTTCTTGCGGACCTTGAAGTAAAAGGTTTCATTGACGCGACTAATAATCCAAAGATTCTAAAATTACTTTTTACCTTCAAAGCGTTTATTGTTATTACAATTTAAACTTAAGTTACTGTTTTTCGTCAAAAGTTTGGTTTTTAATTGTTTATAAAAAATTCTTAAACAAAATTAAAAATTCTCACGTTTTAAAACTAACCTTACATTACAATAATTTTTTAGAATTTTTTTGATCCATCAATATCCATTAATCAAATCTTTGATTAACGTCTGAATAGAACTCTTCAAGTAAATAAAATTTTATTTACTTGAAATATCCATTAATATTTCGGGCAGCTATTATGTCGACCAGAGAGGCACCATTTTTGCAACAGGACCTTCTAAAATCTTGTTATATAAATTCTAATTTATATATATATATATATATTTTTTTATAAAATAACTTCAACTACTAAATTCCACTGAACCTGTTCTGATGAAAAAAAAATGTTTATTTTTATATGAAAACTAGCCGTTACCCGCGCCTTTACATTCGAATGACACGAAACACGGCTGCGATCTCTCGCTCTGTCTGGAAATATTATATTGATTTTCTCATCTATAAAATCATCAATACCCATCCAATGTATGTGTTGGTAGGTGAAAAATCCGTTTTGGATAGGATTTGCACAAACTCCGTTGTTAGTGGGTGTCCACGTCGAGAATGGAGTAACTATGCCAAATTTCAAGTCAATCGGGAGTATAGTTTTGGAGATCTCGCGATGAGTCAGTCAGCGAGTGACCGGTCACCAAGTCACCGGATGTTCAAAAAGTCCCGCAACGCCTGAATATTTCAGAAATATTAAGTTTTTTTGAAAAATGTTGCGAATGAAAGTCGTAATGTATTTTTCGGTTACAAAAATTCCTCCCAAGGGGATGCCCCTGGGAGAGCAGGGGGTATCTCCGAAATTTTACATGGCAACCGTCATTTTTCGAATTATCCTTACCCCTCAAATAAAATTTGTTCATTTTGCAAATTCCACTTTAAAAACGACAAACTAATCTTTAGGATTGTTACCAAGGTCAAGTAAAAGAGTACCATTTCTTGATCTGTTGCAAAATGAACATATTTTATTTGAGGGGCTGAGAATAATTCGGAAAATTTTACCCCGCGTACTCGGTGATCTGTAGCTTGAACAAAAAAAGTTTGGGACAAAAGATATCTTTTTTTGCTCGAAAAACTCGACCCAATGAAAAAAAATTGCGGTTGCCATTTAAAATTTTTGAGTTACCCTTTGCCCCCCTCACGAGGGTACCCCATTTGGAGGAATTTTTGTGACCGAAAAATATATTACAACGAATTGAGCAATTTTTCAATAAAACTTAATCTCTCTAAGATATTCAGGCGTTGCGTGACTTTGTATATAGATTACTGTTCTACAAAATAATACTTGCTAAATGTGCATCGAAATAAATTCCAGACTATAGATCTTAGTCAACTAAAGAATTACCTAAGCACTTACCTCGTTTAGATTTTATTCAAATATCGAAATTGACAGACTATTCCTGAAGTCATTGTCAATTCAGTATAAGCTGCGCATTTCCGAAGCAGGACTTTTTATGTACGGCCGTTTTGATCCCGGCCGTTTTGGTCCCTGTTATTAGATTATGACAAATAAAATTACCGACCAATTTTTGAGAAAATATATTGACAAAAAAAATTAAATAATATAATTCAAACAATTAATTCGATCCGGATTTGGAACTTCTTCGGAATTGACCTAAAAAATAAAAATATAATAAATTAAAAATAAAAAACTTTTTTAAAAACAAGCTTTTATTTATTTTTTTTTTTTATTAACAAGATGGCGAGTAAAAGCTTTTATTTAAATTCGCTACAAAGAATAAAATAAACTTCTCCTTTAAAGCATTTACTATCAACTTATAACGACATTACACAATTTATATAGGTAATATAAAAGCCTGTCGCGCGATTTAAGTACTCGTATTTACTCAGTTGGTAAAATTTTAAAAATTAATATTAGATCAATTTAGTAGTGCTAATAACCCCAGGGTTGAAGCACATAATATTATTGTTCGTTTTGTTTTGTTAAAATAAAAAAAAAAAAATAGGTCAAGTTATTTAATTTACTTGTTTATCTACACAGGTAAATCTCGCTACAAGCTTTTATATCATATAAATTGTGTATTGTCCTTATAAGTTGATAGTAAAGTTTATTTTATTCTGTTTAGTGCATTTAAATAAGCTTGCTTTAGAAAAGTTTTTTACTTTTAATTTATTTTTTACTTTTTAGTTTGACTCGCATTCGTATTCTCAGCAAGCCTTTTCATTTGATACCCATATTGTAGGAAAGCATAATCGCCATCTTTAGAAGTTTGCCATATTGGATTTAGAGTGAAGTCACTTACCAAAAATCGTTCAATTAAAAAATTAATTAGTAAATAGTTATTCTTTTTTCATTAATATTTTCATATTGAAAAAATACACAGCATACATTTATTATATGAAGTAATTACTAATTTATATTTTTTATTTTTTAGCTCAATTCCGAAGAAGATCCAAATCCGGATCGAAACGTTAATTTTTGTCAATATATTGTGTGAAAAATTGGTCGGTAATTTTATTTGTCATAATCTAATAACAGGGACCAAAACGGCCGATACCAAAACGGCCGGGACCAGAACGGCGTGACCAAAACGGCCGTACCAAAACGTCATGTACCAGCGCATTTCTGCATACGACAAAGCTACGATTGACTCTTTCAGTATATTTCAGCCGTTGTGTAATTTTACATTGAATCTTATTTTCAAACTGTGTTTTATTTCGATTTAAAGATGTTATCAGTTATATCTCTGTTAGCAAGTTAATGTCGAAGTTCTGCATGCATTGTGAGTAAAGAATGAGGTTTAGCTCGGTAGGAGAGAGACAAATTCACAAACAAAATGAACTGTTTGAGAGTGAGAGAGGAAGCATGCGTTGGTTTGATTAATAGGCTCACATTCGTCCTGTAAACGGATAAGGCTTATACTGCGGCTACTGCATCACCCCTGTGCAGGACCGTGTTTGATAAAAATAAAGATATTTGTACAAGGAAATCTCGTTAACAGGGCTTTATACTTTGACTCTTTATTTTTAATCTATCAGAGGATAGGGGGACGGTCGATGGAGGCTCGGCGATACGAATTTTGCTTTGACCTTTTGCTCAACATATTATTCTAATTGGAATAAACAGTGTATTTAATGTAATTTGCTTTTTTTATCGTATTTGTCTGTTTTTTCACGAACCATCCTATTATAGTCTTTTGATCGCAAAGCCGATTATATGCCACGTTCGGGGTATGTCTCTGCCACATTTTGTTGATCAAGCATTGGAATGGCAGCCATGTCACAAAAGAACTGCCAAACAAAATGTAGTAATCTAAAATCGTTTCTACAAAATATATGAACCACAACTATTGTTTAAATAATCGTTTCTACAAAATACCTGAACCACATCTATTGTTTAAATGTTCGTCACTGTCATTTTAGCTCGGAATTCGCTCGCCAATTAATTGACTTGGAAAAAAATTGCTAAAATGTAATGTCTTTTTCAACAACTGACTTTATTATCTTCTATATCAAATTTTAAATTGAAAAAATGGTGAACACTTAAAAATAGAATTCATCAAAAACATTACGTCATTTCTTAAATAGTACCTACATTTCCTTTGACAGCTAAATTCTGAAATGGCTACCATTCAATGCATAGTTCTATTATTTTATCATTCCAACACCATAAGTGGGGAATGGTACCAATTTAGTTTAAAATTCATTTTTAAAAACTTTACAATATTTTTCGTTTTAAGGTGGCTCGAATCCAAAAAACATATTTTTGGTAAAAGTCCGTGCGTATGTGTACACGATAGTCAAACGAATGAGCGGACCGTTACTAAATTTTGGGAGAATGTTTGATATGAAAATATGAAGAGCCCTATGTGCTATGTGCAAGAAGGCGAGCGTTTGTGGTGAGCACCAGGGTAAACTTCAACCTCAAATTTTCCGTATGTCAGTGAGCAATGTTTATTAAAAGTAAAAATAGTTATAATTTCATAAAACTTTTTAATTACTTATAAAAAAAACATGGGCTAAACTAGGCGATCTGGAAATGCTTTTTGTGTTCCGGGCTGTTGCGCTGATGGCGATTTAAGTAAAATAAAGTTCATTGGCGCCATAATTTGACATTACGCTGTCCCTGTAAACAAATTAATTTTCTGTATATTGTACGTCATAATTGGTAAATCAATAATTCTCACGTACCTTTTATGTTATGCTATTTATATAATGGTTTACAATCTGAATTTTATTGTATATCAAATTAATAGCAGTTTTTCTTTTTGACACATCATGGCAAACTTAAGTTTGTTACTTATCAACATACAAATATGCCGCGATTTCAAATAACAAGTGAGTTAAATAATTCTCTATTACCCACTAGCGGCGCTAGTAGGCTTCGTGCACACAGCCTATACACTACAAAAGTATCTTTGACATGCGATCTTTGCGCCATCTCGTGTTTGATTTTTTAAAATCTGATTCACTCAAAACTTACAAAAACATGGAAACCAGCTTTATTCTTAACCATAAAAATTATTTACGCACAATGTTAGTAAAAAACTACATACATGATACCTATACATTTTGTATTGAAATTTTTTTTAACAAAATAACAATTATGATATTTTTCATGTATTTAATAATGATTACAGACGTAAAATAAAATTTAATTACCCTTGACGGTTTACTGTTTCAGTCCATTTTTTTACTCTCTAATTCATAAGAAAATCCAGGAAAACGGCGGAATTGTAATTCTGGATTTTTAGTTGTGTATCTTTACAATCAACAGCACAGCACTTCCGATTTGATAGCTTTTTACTTATTTTATTCAACAATTAATCCTTATTAAAATGCACGTATAACATATGACACTGAAGCTTTGGCTAAACCAGAATTAAAAAAAAACACGAGAGGGCGCAAATATCGTGTGTCAAAAGATACTTTCCTAACGTATTGTTTTTGGGGAAAATCAGCGTATGTGCAGACGATATATATATGCTACAATGTTGTTTTTATATAATAATGCTATATACTTTTCATAACGGTTTATTATTCTATTTACTTTTGCAAGAAAACCATGCAAACGAATACCAAATATAAAAGTGTCAATATTTTTGAAGTTGGAATGGTCTCGTCGCACAATTGGCTGAATTTTTTTTTACTATATTTGTCCCACTACATTTTCATGTATTTCACGGTTAAACTGTGATCCTGATACAGTCAGTAGAGATACCAACTCTGAACATCTTTCAGCAGGAGAATGAGGATGCAGTGCTGATGCAGTGCACCAGGGTCACTAATCCTCTAACACTGTGAGGTGATATATGTCACCAGACTCGCCACGTAACTAACTCAATGTGCGGTTTAGAGTAAATTCTTAGTTAACGCGCTCAGTATCAAATGCAACTCGGCATTGTATTAGTCCCAAAACTTTCAATTAGCTATGCAGGCTGTAAAGCTGGAACACAAATTATACAGGGATTCGGACGAGTATCCTTACAAGTTTTAGAATAAAATATCGTACTGTTTCTTTTTTTTACAAGTGGGGAATAGTAGATCAAAATTTATTATTCAAAATTTTACACAATCTTTTTTGGTTTGAGATCTCTCAAATCCAAAAAATATATTTTTGTAAAATTCTGTGCGTCTATTTGTCTGTTTATCTGTAACAACGATACAGGTCAAATGAAAAAGGGGATTATAACCCAATTGTGGGAGGATCTTTGATTTGCGAATATGAAGAACCCTATTGTTTTTGGGGAAAATAGAATAGATATATAATATGCTATAACGATGTTTTTTATATTATAATGGTATACTTTTCGTAACGGTTTATTATTCTATTGATTTTTGCATTTTTTTTTAATTTTATAGTTTCGTAAATACTTTGAAAATTAAAAAAAAAAAACAGTTGGTCATTTGTTCCGCATATGTCACAAAGAAATTACGTAGCTGACAAGTATGCTTTGGTAAAATTTTACGTGTATGATAACATAATATTATGTAACCATACAAAATATAATAATTAATACTAGTGGTGATCCACGTCACTGCATGTCTTAACAGAAATTAGAATATGTCAAATGTCAATATATTTCTGTCACCCAATTGACTGGATTTTTTTTAAAGTAACAAAGCCACAGATTTGGATAAACATAGCTTACTTAAAAAATTGCGGAAAAAAGAATTGTTCAAATTTTGTTACATTTTTTTTATTTTAATAATGGAAACAGAAAGAAAGTTTGTAATTAAGATCACACGGTAAAAGTTAAAATCTCTCACTCACACATCTGTATACTATTCCGTTCTTTCTTGTATATATGTTACGGTCTATACCCGAATTCGGTCAATGACCGAAATAAATGCGAAAAAACTAGTTTTGACCAACGAATATTGCCCGAACCCGAAATCTTACATTTGAATTTGGTATTGAGTGTTATAAATTAATAAGCATTACTAGTTTAGCTCATTTTCAGTTAGATAAAACTAGTTCTGTCAATTTCTGAACGGACAACACTAGTTCTGCTTGGTTCATTCAATCAACGTCCGAATCCGAATAAAAGGAGGGTTATGTTCTTGTTTACTTTTTGAATTGTTCTCCTGAATGTTATAATTAATATAATGGTGGAATATTCAGTGTAATAATTAAGCAAAAATGCAAGGTGAATTCGAGTCTCAACTTGTTCGACTATTGGAGGCTTCTGAAACATAATTTTATAACGAAACATAATTTACCTTACTACACTAAGTGAGGTTAAGGAAGCAAATTTGTTGAAAGCTGAATTAAAACCTCTGTCTGCTAAACAATACAGAAGAATAAATCACTTTGATATAATAAGTATCGCTGATGTGGAAAAGTTAATTAAAAAACGCAAAGAAGATTTTGATGCCATACTAGTATTGTCCGTTCAAAAATGGACAGAACTAGTTTTGTCCAACTGAAAATGCGCAAAACTAGTTTTGTCCATTTTATAACACTCAATACCCGTTTAAATGTAAGGTTTCGGGTTTGGGCAATATTCGTTGGTCAAAACTAGTTTTGCGCATTTATTTCAGTCATTGATCGAATTCGGTTATAGACCGTAACATATATTAAAACAATACGAACATGTAGGTAAGCACTATCTAGAATAATTAATTGAAACAATGCAAATGTTTTTTTTTCATTTTTAAACGGTTTAATTTTACTTTATATTCCGTATGTTTGTTTATTTATTTGTTTGCTTGATTCAAGTCTTGCGATCGACTTTTTATTTACTTTCCGTTACTCGATCGATTTGAAATTTTACACGCATAATATATAGTTTCGATTACAATACAATATTATGGTAAATAGCTGACTGACCCGGTTTCGTCCGAATGCAAATCTCACTTTGAATTTTCACTCACATTGAATATGGTGGGGGTTCATTGGAAAACATAACTTATAGTTGAACAAAAGTTGTACTCTACAATAAATCTCAAAGAATTAGTTGTAATTAAGTATAAAAAACACGTTTGACTGGTCGAGCAAGTAAAGTGAGTGAACTTTTGTAACTGAACCTTCGGAATTGCACTTCATTTGTTTACTTGTTCCGCAGTTTGTTACGTTATTATGGTCATACCTTGTGTATTAGTCAAAAAGCAACATAAAACAGTAAGAAACTATACTAGCACTTATCGAAAGAAGAAATAATTTACATTTAAACAAAATGTTACTTTCCTTTTAGCACAGTAAACTTTATTCAAACCTTGACATATTATAAGCTCAAATTTCGTTTGATATTTAAATATGTTTGTTGATTGGATGACATAATATAATAGTATAACAATTTGTTAGGATACTTGTAGTAATTGCCAATTGGGTACTTTCAGCGGCAGCAAGTAATCCTCTTAACATGTTCGTAAAATGGTATGAGACGTTGGGTAGCTGTTTTATAGTGTTGTATCTGCATTTATGAAATCCCTTTGTATAATATATAAACATCCATTTCCAACATTGCGCCAAAACGTTCAGGAGTCTATAAAACGTCGAGAAATTTTAGTCCGACCTCTAGGTCCCGCCATCCGACCGACGCCAATAGTGTATGTGCCACATGACAAATACAGTAATTATCCGTATAATTGTGTTTTGTACAAAAATATCACATCGGCTGGTTTTCAATAGCGGACAAACAATTGATAATTAATAAAAAGAGAGATATTTACGTATGGCAAAGCCCCTATGTGTACTGTATACACAGCCTGCTATTGAACAAGGACGACGGCATATACGTGTCACGTGCTTGTGAGAGAGAAGGAACAGTTGTTGAGAGTGATAGAGGAGAGGGAGGAACGTGCAATAGGTACCTACATATACGTGTGTATGTTTAATTAATCGCCCTTAGCAATGATTCCCTATCTCTTGTTTGTAGTGCACGACACAGCGCCACCATGTTGCTTGTTAACCTCATCCCATGATGTGAATGTAGCGCCGTGACGCCCGTCTGTGTCAGCAGTCGGGAAAAGATCGATTCACACAGCTGTGTCAGTGTTTTGAACCAACGTGGCTGATTTTTGAGTCTGTATCCAAATGATTATTGGCGACTTCGGAAAATATTACGAGTGGAAGCGATCAAGTATTACAAGTACTCAATCTTCGAGTTCAGTCGTAGTACAGGTATTTTGTAAAAAATATTTACAAATTATATACAGAAACTTTCCTCGTTTATCGCTCTTTCTAATATCGAAAACCATTTCGAAATCCGATGCGTGATTTAGAAGAAGTGAGCGGAGAAAAATACAAAGACAGACAGAGACTCTGTTTTTAACTATGCAATCTTTGCTAAAACACCGTCGTAGTTTAGGAATTTTGTCAAAAATATTTACAAATTATACACAGAAGCCTTCCCCGTTTATCGTTCTTTCTATTACCGAAAACCATTTTAAGATTCGGTGCATGGTTTGGAAGTAGTGAGTGGAGAAAAAGACAAAGACGGACAGAGACTCTGTTTTTAAATATGCAGTCTTTGCTAATATACTGTCGTAGCTCAGGAATTGTAAAAAATATTTTCAAATTATATACAGAAACCTTCCTCGTATATCGCTCTTTCTATTATTGAAAACCACAACGGCAGAAAGTTTGATATTTTTGCACTCCGCGCCATTTTTTCCTTTTATTTGTAATGTAGGAGAAATCAAAATTTCACATGCAGAAGCCAGACCCAAAAATCGTGTTAACCGGTGTTATTAACTAAATAAAAACACAGATATATTCTAATCAACTAGCTTTGAGGTTATACGTAAAACTAAAATGTAATAAGGTTGCTATGGAAAGGACATCTAAACAACATTTGATAGGATATTTATATAATGTCAGCTCCGCTGGAATGTTGTTTTATTTTTTGTGACAATACACTCGAGAAATATATATTCAAAGCAATGGCACGTCAATCCGGTGTCGGAGAGGCAACCGGATGGCGAGTGGTAATCTGGGCCTATGAGTGGTGCAGAACCCCCTGGTAGCGGCCAAAGTGACCCCAAATGGACGGGGGCGGCGATATGGGGGTGGGGCAAAATAGAAAAATGTTTGAAAAGGCAACCGGATAAAAATGCGGTTGCATTGAAGGAAATACTCTAATTATATAATAAATTTTTTTTGCCATCCGAACCACGCGGGCCGTTTTTGCACTAAAAAAAATAAAAAAAGAACTGAAAAGGCAACCGCTTCAAAATAAGTGAGCATACTTATTTACTTATTGACACCACCAAACGTTGGAAAAAAATTGCCATCCGATCCTGATGGGCAGTTTTGGAGAAACAACCCTTCAAAGTCGCTGAAAAACCCTTTTTTTCGATTTTTTCAACAATAAGTAAAAAAAACACTAAAAATTGTTCAAATCGGATGGCATTCGAAATTTATACTGTCCTAAGTATAAATAATAGTGTGTATCAATGCCATCCGATTTTGATTAAATTTACCCCTATTTAGCCACCCCCCAAAAGTCATGAAAATAACAATTTTATGCAGCGTATGGCATTATTTTTATTGTTATTGAGTTTTGGGGGTTGGCTAAATAGGGGTAAATTTAATCAAAATCGGATGGCATTGATACACACTATTATTTATACTTAGGACAGTATAAATTTCGAAAGCCATCCGATTTGAACAATTTTCAGTGTGTTTTTTTTACTTATTGTTGAAAAAATCGAAAAAAAGGGTTTTTCAGCGACTTTGAAGGGTTGTTTCTCCAAAACTGCCCATCAGGATCGGATGGCAATTTTTTTCCAACGTTTGGTGGTGTCAATAAGTATGCTCACTTATTTTGAAGCGGTTGCCTTTTCAGTTTTTTTTTTATTCGCTAGTGCAAAAACGGCCCGCTTGGTTCGGATGGCAAAAAAAATTTATTATATAATTAGAGTATTTCCTTCAATGCAACCGCATTTTTATCCGGTTGCCTTTTCAAACATTTTTCGATTTTGCCCCACCCCCATATCGCCGCCCCCGTCCATTTGGGGTCACTTTGGCCGCTACCAGGGGGTTCTGCACCACTCATAGGCCCAGATTACCACTCGCCATCCGGTTGCCTCTCCGACACCGGATTGACGTGCCATTGCTTTGAATAATAAAGTTGTAGTTGTGAAAAAAACGCGGAATTCTTTCTTTAATTCGAGTGAGTATACCTAGAAACGTGGCCTACTGCAGAATAAACAATTTTCCATTTTTTGGATTTTTAAGATTTGTGAGTAAACTATATGGCCTCGGTCCGATATGGCCTACATACGTCGTTTTGTGCTTAAATTAAAGCTAATTAAATTTGCTACAATATCTTTTTCTATGATTTTACACTTAAAATGAGTATTTTCCCTGATATCGGGGTCGAAAATTGACCATAACTTAAAATTTCATTTTCATTTTGGAATAAATTGCCAATTTTTGGAAAGCTCGGTAAGTATTGAACCTACAGGGCTGGTTCTGGAAGCAATTTTAGTCTACTTAAAAACGTATAGAAAATATTTTATAAAAAACGCATAGTTTAGGACCTATATTGAGAATACCAAAAAAAGTACAAAAATTTTGCGGTTTTTCGAGTGTTGCAAAGTTAGCAAGAGTCTTTCGAAGATGCAAACTTGGATTTCCTAGCAACATATTAAAAAATCAAAACTAGCCGTTAGTTTGCAATTTTCAGTGTAAGATATGACTGGCCTATATCTTGCCAGTTTTAAATAACTTTTAATTTATAATATTAAGTATTTCGTAGTTGAACACTGAATGAATCCTTTTTACATTTTTTGATAGGCGTTGAGACAGTACCGGGCGACCATTGCATAATTATCAATGAATTATAAAATAGGTACACAATACTACAAAATAATTATGAACAGGGCCGGCATTGTCACACTGTGATAAACCGTCTAAAACCTATTGACAATAGAACAATCTTTGAATAATATATATACTACGTCAAAGAAATTTGTTAATTTGAAAAGTTAAAGTAGTTACCTACTGTATATTTTCTCCATATAGGATACCAAATATCGTCTTGTATTGTTGTCGAATCGGGCTTTGTTTAATAGGACGCCGTCACCAACCTGCCTGGGTAACTATATACTATATCATCGAGGCAATATTCCCATTTCTGCTAAACCTATCGTTCGGTATGTGTTGTTCTACATGCCAGCGGATTCAAAGTAGCGGTTCCTTCCAAATATAATATCTAAGGGAACTTTAAATACTTAAGTATAGTATGGTAGAATTCTTTTGCGTGATAACGCTAATGGCTTTTAATAATCATGATCACTCAATTGTATATTATAGAAAAGAAACGAAACGGTTGATTTATGAGTCAAATTTGTTTATTGTAGGAAGACTACGTTTCGACACCTGTTTTGGTGTCTTCCTCAGGTCTTTAATTAATTGACATTAATTGGCCATCTAATTCATACTTTACTGAAATTTAACCACGATCGTGGTTAAATTTCAGTAAAGTATGAATTAGATTTTTTGAGGTTATGGCCAATTAATGTCAATTAATTAAAGACCTGAGGAAGACACCAAAACAGGTGTCGAAACGTAGTCTTCCTACAATAAACAAATTTGACTCATAAATCAACCGTTTCGTTTCTTTGCTAATGGCTTTTATTATCGGACGTCTATAATATATTAACTGCTACTTGTGGCTTCACACTCGATTGAGATGAAACAATGGGTATGTTTGGTACATTAGAGCAGTGTAAATAATTTAGTGAAATTTACACTTTTGTATGACAAACTCAACAGTGTTAGCATTTTTTAAACCAAATACTTAATCTTATATATAACTATTTCTGGTGGAAATATATTTTCGCTAATATTATAGTTCAGTTTCAACTTTAACAACTTTCTTGAAAAAATAAGTAGAATAATAAACCGTTATGAAAAGTATACCATTATTATATAAAAAATAACGTTTTAGCATATATCTTTTTGTGCATACGCCGATTTTCCAAAAAAAAATAAGATTCCTTATATTTGCATATAAAACAACTTCTCAAAATTTGGTTTCAATCCGCTCATCCGTTTGACCTGTATCGTGTATACAGACAAACAGACGCACAGACTTTTTCCAAAAAAACGTTTAATGGAATCGGAGGGCCTCAAAACGAAAAAATATTTTATGATTTTGAAATGTGAATTTTAACCTAAATTAATATAATTCAATTCAATTCAATTTACACACACAATAAAAGTTTGTTAAAAAAATGGCCATATACCTATATGTTACTAATTTCGCATTTTTTTAAATCCCGCTTCGAATAAGATACCTACTTGCGAAATATTATTTTGTTCGCCAATCTATGTTTGAGAACCAGGCGTATATTATATAGTTTTACATGTCATTATCTGCCGTCTCTATACGGGAGGTACTTAATCATTTACAATTAGCAGCATCCGTGACCCCATATCAAATTTGTACCGTAATGAGTACTAAAATTTACTTAGTTTGCGTGATTTCTGCTAAGCCCCTACATTATCACTTACTAACAAATTATATAACCTACCAAATCGTTTATTGCAAACACAAGCCCTATTTCTCTAGCCAATCTGCCTGCAACCCCCACTCAACCGATTGACACATTTTTTTTTTAACTGAAGCCTTCAGTCCTCAGATGTGTTATCACTATTTATTTTTTTGTGAAATGTCTTTGAAAGGGGTGATTTCAAGCGAAAATAGTAAAAAATACGAGGTGGTAATGCGATGAAGAGAAACGTGAACACAGAAAATATATCGGCATTCACGACACATAAGTGTGACAGAGATGCGAATATGTAAGTATGTCGAATATTATGCGAACAATTAGACGAGTCGACTTTGACAATAGACATGATGACAGATTTTGAAATCCAGTTCTATAATGTAGGTGCACGTCTACTATTTCCGAAAAAAAATCATTATCTCAGCAACAAATTAAATTTTAACGCAAAATATTGCATTTCTTTCTATTTTGAAGTAATCGCGAAAACGCTTGTGACGCCACGCCTTAGTAACAGCTGACATTAGATGTTGTATTTATGGGTGAAGGGCTGTCGTGCAGAGGTATTTCATAGAAAGGCATGTAAATTTACTTAATGAATAATGATATGATTTATATGAAATATTTTCTTAAAGGTAGGTACCTAGTAGCAAAAATAGTATGGTTTTCTTTAGTTGCAAGTTAACTAACCTCAAAAATAACCTATGACATAAGTGCTATAAAATATCATATAAAAACGAATAAATAACAAATCAAGTAATTAAATGATGCAGAAGTGAATGAGCGCAACAAAAATTTAAACGACATGGTGATTATTTACTTCAAGTGTTTATATTCTCTTTGATTTAAGAAGGCGTGACGTCATTCGGTGTTTCAGTCAACATGGCCGATTGCAGTGTTTTGTACTTTTATTTTATGAAACGTCTTATTAATTTAAAAAAATCAGATTATTCTTCTAGAGTTGTAAATAGTTATAACTTTATGTTAAATTTTGTTTACTAATATTAAATTTTTGAGTTTTGAAAAAACCAGCAGTACTGACGAAACGTAGCAATAAAAAGTAAAACATTAAATGTGTCCTGTTTTACATTATTTACAATTGTTATTTTGTTGCAAATCATCGATTAATTTTTGATTAATAATAATTAATCATATTATATTATAAATAAAATTTTTGAATAATTTATCAGACAAATTAGTAAAAAAAATATTTGATATATTTATAATAAATAGCGAAAAGAACTTCGTTCCAACCGGGTGTTCCACGACACATCTCGTTTTTTTTTCTACAAAACTGGGTCATCGATGCAATAAAAACATCGGTTGTACAGAGAGTATCGATGTCAGTGGTGTTCCTATGAGCACTGCAGAGCTGTAGAACATCCAAAATCTTAGATACTTTATAATTTTTGAATGAATTATATTTTCCATATTTAATGTTTTACTGTTCTGCGCCTATAAGCAGCACATGAAACATCATCATTATAATATACCTCCGGTGTACACCGTGTAACTCCTGACCTACAGGCTACAAGTTACCTATAGTTATTTAGGTCGGCATTGAGCTGCATTTACCGTCAATACATTAGTACGAATAAGCACCTATCACTGTCATATGTTAGAAGATGTAACTAGTGTATATATTGTAGTCGACAGTGTTTGAAAAAAAAAGTTGTGTGGTTTTAAGAAACCACGACGCGAGTGAAACTTTTATTGGATTGTAGGCGTTGGATTGTAGACACTTATCCATCACGATTAATTATAAACAACAATATTCACATGAATACACGAATAAAAACATGTAAACACTGTACAGCACTTGCCCGCATGACAGACTGACTGTGTTATACATACTACAGGGTCAGCTGATGCTAACCATGGGCGCCGCCATATTGGCCTTGGCTGCTCTACCCCTACTTTACCCCTACTCCGCGGCCGCCTGTAATGCGACATGCAACAGACGGCCAGAAAAATTCGGGGCGATAGAATAAAAGTTTCACTTTAAAAAGATAATAAATACTTAAAACATCATAAACATAGATGTGATCGATAATTTAATTACCCCTCCCATTCTTAGCCAGTGTTAGGAGGTACCTTCGATGGTTCCAGCAGAACACCCATTTAGGAGTTCACGCGCATCGGTTGTAAAACATCGATGGAAAAACATCAACATCAGAATTAAAACTTTTATATGCTTTAGAAACATTGATTTCCGATGCTCAACCCTAGTCTCAACTCTCATTTAGATGCGACGAGAAAAATTTCGCCTCTGAGCTGTAGCAAGACTACCACTTAGTCCAAACCAGATGAAAATCAGATCACATTGGTTTAATAACAGGACTGTTTAATTTGTATAATAACGAATGTAGTTTTGCAGAAGCAGACGTAGTTAAGGAATGTAGTTTTGTGTATGAACGCTGTGCTTTTTCGTTTATTTGTATTTAATGTGTGCAGTTAGATGTAGCATGAAGGTGAACATCAGCGTGAAGTTTATACGGGTGAGTGAAGTGGCAGAAGCGATGGCACACGTTTGAGTTGATGCGGTTAGAAGCTAGGAATTCCCAGAAAGCTACCGTCTCTTCAATCTCATCTCTTTTCTTACACGACTTCACATACATTATACCTACGCAACTGGGGGATGTGTAAACGTGATGACTTACATTGGTACGACTGTGTGTTGGTGGCACACTGTTGGTATCTTGAGAGAGCAAGAGACAGAGAGAACGTACACAGTGATTGATTTATTCTAAAGGTTGCAGCACACGAGACTGGTTTTGCCGCTAATTTCCTTGCTAGATATGACTGCTATATTTCAAACACTCTGCTCTTTAAACATGAATCAGTGATTTTTCACTAATTACAAGTGTATTCACTATTTGTCAGTGCTAGAATCGTACCACGCAGAATTAGTGAATACTCACAATATGAATTAGTGAATATAAAAATTCACTAAATATATAAGTGAATACAAAAAATCACTAATTATATAAGTGAATATAAAAAATCACTAATTATATAATAATTTGAACATTAAATGTCATCTGACATCAACAATTTTTTTCGTTACAGATTTTTTTATATCTTAATTCATTCGTTACTTTCAGTAGTACCTACTTATAATTAACTTTTATGTCGATTAAAAATTGAATACAAAATAAAGAATTGAGAATTCGCGTCAAAGAAATATAACCTTAATTCAGTGTTAGTACATGAATAATAATAAGTATCTATAGTAAATGTATGGAGGCGCCGCAAACGACACGTATAAAATCACTATTCTGGAAGCGGTTCAGTAGTCACTATTTTAAATAGTGACATTTTCACTATTTCAGTTTTAGAGAGTAAATTGATTAGTGAAAATTCACTAATTTGTTGTTGTGATTATCAAGTGAATACAGCTTTACTTACGCAATAAATTAGTGAAAATTTTACTTAATCATGTTTATAGAGTGTGGCGCTGGTTTTGGTGATGGCTTTTATGTGTTAGCTTCACACGATGCATGTATTGAAGCATGCCTTGTAGATGGGCTCAATGCGCGCGCAGTGATAGTTGGAATGTTAACAAAAATGGACGTTTATTGTCTCTGAACATAACACACGTTATGTGTTTGTTTATGGGCGTTTGTCCATGACGCCCACGTGGCAAGATATTGTTTCCTGATTGATTCTTCCCATAACAAGGAAGCAAGAAAAATAGCTCAAGTTCTAATTTTGAAATCCATCTTGTACCCTCGCACACGAGTCCGCGGTGATTTCTTTTCCATCCTCATCGCCCACACGCCAGGCAGCACAAGTTCCAGCAGTGATTTTAGTGGCAAAATCAGCCTCGTGTGCAGCGGCCTTAGTTTATTCAATAAACTCACAACTCTATTCTGATATCCTCATCATAAAAAATCTTAAGATAAAAAGAGAGAATAACGTATCCATTACTTTGTACCATAATGTATGTATTTTATTTATTTTTATTTTATTTATCTGTAGTTACAAAGTAAAACCGTTTATGTTTAATTTTTGAATTTTTTTATATCTTTAGATAATAAAGTTTTACCTCATCAAATTATTTTACAGAACTTATTTATTCATATGCTGAGGTATAACAATTATGCTGGGCTGGAAAACGTATTGTTAGAAAATCTGATTTGATAATGACCTTAGATTGTGACTACACATATTTCTTCATAAGAAAAATATTGCGGAATTTCAAATCAATCCTTCTAAAAAAATAAGTGATCGATTGAAACGATATTTCTATTATATTGTGTATTTATTGTACTTTTTTTGTAGAATATCTCTTTCTAAACAATATTTTTTCTAGCCATTTTGATCAAAATTTAAATATCATTTTCTATGTAGATCAGGTAATCCAATGTTCTAATTTAAGTTCGTCAAGACGTTATAGAGGAGACCGGGGCTGGTTGACGCGACTAATTCGAAAGTATTGCGTCATCCAACTAGGCGCGAGAAACCGTTTTACCTACCCGCTCAATCATCGAAAACGCGGCATCGCGTACGCCCGTTGTTTGGGAAAAAGAACATTTTATTGAAAAACAATGCATGTAAGTACATATTTTCCTTTTAATATTTTTTGTAGTAACAAAATCCACTTACGCAAGTAGTTTAAAGTTTTGCCAACATCGCTGTAGTCAAAACGCACAATATTGCTTTCCTGATACAAACAGCTTAAAAACAAATATAACATTCCTAGAAGAGCGATCGAAGATTTTACTGTTCGTGGGCAAATAGACTTAATAGATTTCCAACCTGCCCCCGATGGGAAATATAAATGGCTTCTAATTAAGATCATTCCACAAAATGTTTGCATCTACGCCCTTTACAAAGCAAACGTGCTGCGGAGGTGGCTTTAGAATTGTTTATTTAGATTTATGTAAAAAAGACATTTATTGTTTCTTGTGTCATTTTATGAAATAGTTACCTAGTACCTATCTACCTAATTTTATTATTTTGTTCTCCCGCTCACGTTTCGATAAGATACACGTTTTTCTGCTTACATTTTGCTGGAATTTTATCAATTTGTCTGAATTGGTATAGTCATAACTGAAACTGCATTAAACTCTCGCGTTTTGCCGGCTATTTATAAAATCCCTCTATATTTTGTAAAAAGCCAAATTTTACATTATGAAACGACATATACATAAAAACTGTAATTGTATAATCATGGACTGCTGATTTTTTAAACCGTTATAACTGAACAACATTATTCTCAGAACTATTATTTTTAGAACGTGTTCCAACCACAGTTCTAAAACAACCGTTACTGTTATTCCGTCCTATCGCTGGTAGACATTCTCCCCGTACAAACGATATGATTTGAGCGGTGGAGTTGCGTCGGTTAGGTTTATGTACGTGTGTGAGTGTGTAATAG
This sequence comes from Xanthostigma xanthostigma, assembly GCA_963575645.1. Classification (NCBI taxonomy): domain Eukaryota; kingdom Metazoa; phylum Arthropoda; class Insecta; order Raphidioptera; family Raphidiidae; genus Xanthostigma; species Xanthostigma xanthostigma. The sequence goes on along the minus strand of OY754469.1, from coordinate 29,740,639 downwards.
CTGAGGTTGAGGGGGTGGTGTAGCAGTCAGCCAGTGGCAATACAGCTGCACAGTACACAGTGTCAAACACACACAAACACACGCATATATGCACGCGCGCGCGCCTGGTGTTTCGAGTAGACTGGGCCAGAAACAGAAGCGGGAATGGTGCGTACCTGTTGCTTGGTGATGTAGATGGGCTTGTTGAGGATGAGCCACGTGACGGTCTCGTGGCATGCCGGCATCGTCGTCGAGCCGTCATACGTCATATAATAGTCGGTATCTGGCAGCAGGTCTCGCACCGACAGTCCTTTTACTTCCATTTCTTCGCCTGTGGTTGCAACAAAAATAAATATTATTAATAACTGTTTTGTTCTCTGTAAGTTACTGATACAAATTCTTTGAGAGACTGAAACGAGAGCTGTAGCCTTCTCGGTCCTGTTTCGAGAAGATGAGGGTTCTACGTCATTTCATCTCGCGACAATACGTCGCATGATAACTTATAGCAGCAACAATTCATCGCTGCTACAATTTATTGCAACAACAATTTCTTGCAACAGGAATTTATCCATAACTATTTTATTCAACTCATGCGCGTTATTCATGTTTTATCATGCCTAAAAACCGAACCCTAAATAGCCATTTACCGACTGGTGACAATTACTTGTCATAACTCAATGAAGATTCCTACTAGCTCGGTCATTGTGGAGTAATGAAAATAAACGTAACTATTTTCTGAGTCGTAACGAAATAGTAGGTAACAACAACTCCGTTGTTACCCATTGAGGCTAAAATTGAGAGGCCGAATGTTTTCGACATGGAGTTTATTCATAACCGGCTAACCTCAAACCAAAACATTGAATCGTGCTGTTTGGTGCTGTTAGTATTGACAGTTTTTTTATAAAGAAATAAATAGATATTTACAACATCTCATTATAATTAAAACATGAATAACGCGCAATTGTTGAATAAAATTATGGGCGCAACTTGTAGGCTAAGTCATGATCTGTCAGCGCGATGTTTTCAGCACTCGTCACCGGTGCACAGTATGCACTCGCTTCGCTCGTGCCTGCGCACCTACGACTCGTGCTGAAAACATCGCGCTGACACGCCATGAATGACTTAGACTACTAGTTACGCCAATAACTATTAATAACAAATCTTTGATTAACGTTTGAATAGAACTCTTCAAATAAATAATATTGTCGACCAATTTTTTCAGACCATATATTTACAAAAATTATATAAAAATATAAATCAAAGTAACAAATGAGTAAATATATATGGTCTGAAAAAAATTTGTCGACAATTTTATTTATTTGAAGTATTTTAATAACATATTTAAGGCTATGACAATTGACATTACATAGTTGATTTTTAATAATATGCATGACTAAAAACTATAAAAAATTGTACAAACATAAATGTATAATAGTTGAGAACGGTGACAGAAATGGTCAAGGAGCACTTGGTGGCAGAAACGCTCTCTTTCTGCCAATTTACTCCCTGCAGAGACTGTCAGTATTATAAATAAATAAATTTTAAAAAAAGCTCGGCGAGTGAAACCGAGCCTAAACAGTGCGTTTTAAGAATCCCTAGGTACAGTTTTCTGCCAAAACCGACCTTGCGAAAACGCGTCATGTTCGCGAAAAGTTAACATGGTATTCAGGTAAATGCATTAATGACAACTAGGTATATTAAATTGGTAGATTGTGACAAAATTGGCAGATAATATTTTTAACAAACTTTTTAGGTACTAATAGAAAGCTTGGCAAGAATTTCTGCCACTTTTCGAATTTTTGCCTGTGCAAATTTTGAAGAATCATGAAAAGAAACTGAGGTCACTTGAAGCCACGAATCAACCATTCCGTTTCAACTTCAAATTCAATATTTTCTTTTTATTTTTTGACGTTTTTTTGAAAGGATTTTTAAAGTATCTGCAGGGAGTAAATTGGCAGAAAATATTTTTTTGCAAAATAGGAGGTCCCCCAGATGCCTTTCAGTCATTTTCTGCCATTTAGTAAAGGAATTTTGAATTTTGCCGTTGTTTTTTTAAGTGCCCCAGCGTCGTATCGCAACGCGCTTAGACTCCTACTCTTCTGAGCGGATTTGTAGAGGGGGGCTCAGACTACATGAAAGAGGGCGTTTCTGCCACCATGTGCTCCTTGACCATTTCTGCCACCGTCCTCTAACAATAAGTATCTATTATTATCGTAAAAGTAAAATAAATTAATTCACTACGTCATGTTAAACAGGTAGCATAAAATTGTATGCAATTAAAAAGAAATAAAAATTGTTTCTTAGTAGCCGTCAGTAAGGGCCAAAAAAAATTAGAAAATTATGAAAACAGAATATTTTACGATGAATTGTCTCGCAAGAAATTGCTGTAGAGATGAAGTGTCGTGTGACGAATTGACGGCTATGGGTTGTCGTGCGATGAATTGTCGTGTGATGAATTGACGAGATACCCAAAATGAAATGAGAGCGAAACGATTTTAAAAATACTAGCCTACACTCTTGTCGTTACGAGAATTCTGCTTTTACAAAAGTATGAGCAAAAAAATCAAAAGAAATTAATATGAAGTTACAAAATGAAAATAGTAGATAGTTATCTGATGTCGTTATGGATTACTGCGAGATGTGATATTATGATTGAAACGAATAAAGTAGGTACTCTATAGCAGAGCTTTCGATAAAATCATCAAACATCAAACCCTCGCAGATGCACCTATCTCTTTGTAATCTGGGGAAGCTTGTTTATGCAATTCAAAGCTAATGTACATTGCATGTCCTTTGAGCTTTTACACTTAATTTTGTGAGCGTTTTACAGTAAATAATCATTAAATAATCTCATATGGATCACAAAATGAAAGGTAAGGACATTCATTTAAACTAAACAGTTTTTATCAGTAACGTTAATAACATTTCCTTCAACTAGTTATTTAAAACTGAACACAACCTTGAAAAATATTTGATTAATAAACGGCAAGTATATTATGCTATTGCTACAAAATTTTGTTAATAATAAAAGTTATAATATTAAAAAACATATTTTTTGCAGAAATTATATTACTAAAATCTACAATGTCTAAACTAGCAAAAATACACATTAATAAACGCGAAAATGATCACAGCTGTAATGAATACTGAAAACAATTTTTTTAAATAATTTAGATGGATTATTACCTATGTTGTGGATTTGATAATAAATTTGTTTGCCGCTCTAAATGTATACAGGCTTTAGGAAATAGATGCTGGTACAAACAAAGTTTGGTCTTCCTTCTGCCGCTTTACAAACAAAATTTTAAAACAAAAATGAAATAAAACATTCATAAAATCATATTCTTAATCTCAGTTAGTTAACACAGACAAGCGCAAAAATTTCGCTTTAATATAATTTTATTTCTCGTCTCTAAATAGATTTTCTTGCGTTTTAGATTTGGTTTACGTTTTCGTTTACACTATTTATGCCAACACTGGGAGGGGAATGCCGTTTCTTTTGTTTAACCACGCCCATTTATGTGTAAGTATAATTCTAATTTCCATATTCTTTAGTCATAAATATTGTGTAGATTATATATAAATAAACGATTTTTTTTACATGGTTTTATTAGTTACTAAAACTGAACTAAAAAGTTAAAAATAATTTTATTCAGATTAGATTTAAGCAGTGTCGGAATAACCTATAAGCAAAGTAAGCAACTGCTTAGGGCATCACGTTTCAGAAGGCACCAAAAGTCACAGACTAGAAAAGACAAGTACCTCACTAGATTGTGCCAAAAAAATGTTTTTTCTTTTTGTCATGTTCTCAAAAATTTGATCTACTGATATAAAAATCTCTTTAGAAATATAGAAGCTAAAAATAAATAATAATTTATTTTTGAAAATGCAAACGAAAAAAAATTATTTCTTAAGGGTTCAATTTTTTTAACTTTAAAGTTTTGTAACTTTTTTTCTATTGACTGGATAAAAATGCCTAAGGACCGACTTTATAGACAGTAAAATTTCCAATGAGCGCATTGATTGTAAAATTCAATTTTTTTCCTTTTTAACTTCTTTTCTATCTAGCTGAAGCTTGACATTCACAATTTGGAAAAATATCTTTTTTTTATACTTAAACTAAACATGACAGAGACAGATACAAGATTTTTTTTAGACTTCTATTAGAGATGGGGGCCCATAGGCAAGAAATGCATAGGACATCAACGAGTCTTAATCCGGCACTGAAAATAAGTCGTTTTATACGTACTTTTCAAAGTCTCAAGTTTTCAAATAAAAGCGTGTTACATTTAAAAAAAGATGGTGTAACAGGCTTTTATTTGAAAACTTGAGACTTTGAAAAGTACGTATAAAACGACTTATTTCTAATCGGAATAAAAATATTTTTAATTTTTTAGTTCATTTTTATTAACTAATAGAAAAAATACTTTTGGTTTATTTATTTTTAAGTTTTTAGTGTGCTTTATTAAAAGTGCGATTTGCATCCGGACGAAAGCCGGACCGGTAAGATAGTTAATATAATATTGTATTGCCATTGTAACTAAAAACTGTTTAGCTTAAAAAGCTTTTTACCTATTCCATTTTAAATTTTTTAATGTGCTTTATTAAAAGTGCAATTTGTAACCAAGCTAAATCCGAACCGGTCAGGTATAGTTATTATAATATTGTATTATTATCGGAACTACATACGTATGCAAAATTTCAGCTCAATCGGGTGACGGGAAGTGGGTTAAATTTAAGTTGCAGACAGACAAATACCGGGACAGGTGAAACTAAATAAAAGCTTGTGAAATCATCCGTATCTTCACAATATGTAGAGAGAATAACGTGCGTGCGGTCTATATCTATTCTTGTGTAGCAAGTTGGCCCCCCTATCTGCAGTTATGCGCCGATGGAGATATAGACCGCACGTTCGTGCTCTCTCTTTTTTGAAGCGAATATACGTTCTGATTTATACGGCAGTCCATGGGTAAGATCTCTGGTGTAGATCGAGAATTTTTATTCAAAGTCCGAGTTTAAATAAAGCGAACAGTTTTAGATCTGTCTGTGTTTAAAACGGTAATATAAAATTTATTTCAAGAATATTTTTTTCAAAATTTTGGAGTTGAATATAACTTAATACGCTTCTGCAGTTGCACATAAATATTGGATTAAACTTCATATTTCTTTATTTTGAAGGAAATATGAAGTAACAGAGTTTAAAGACTACGTTCTGATATATTGAGTCCAATGAAATTTATGATGTCAGAAAAACTCTGCCATCAATGAAACGATACCGTCTCGACTTAATGACAATGAAATATCCATTGCGGAAACATCCATAATACAGTTACCGCGCACAAAGATGACATACGATTCGATTCGGTTCATGAATCAAGAAGATATTATATTATTTTGCTTCATGGAGAAGGTAAATTTGTCTTCTCTTAAGTCTAACGACTACTTTGTTTTAGTTTCGCTTGTCTGTAAGTATATGTGAAATTTTGTTTTTAACCATTTCCATTTGTCCAAATGACTTGAAATGTGCTGTCGCATGTAGTAACAATGTAATAACAATGTTTAAATATTTTGTATTTTATAAAATAATGTTTAAATGACATGTAAAAATGGTAAAAATAACAAGTGGTGGAAGAGTCGGTGTTTGTGGTGGGAGAACGTGTTTTCAAAACTGTTTGTTCGAAAACTCTCGATAGACATTCGATTTAAATGAAATTTGCTCCACATCGGATAAAGCTTATTTAAAATAGGCCCAATCGAGCCATTTTAAGAGTGGTATTTAGGGGCTGAAAAAAAGTTTTTGGGTTCAAAAATACCAAACGAAACCGAAAGTGTATTTAATTTAGTGCAGATGTTGGATTGACATTGTTATTACAATTAAGAAAAATAAAAGTGTTATTTACATTTTTTATGTTGACCAAAAACAAATTCAAGTTTACATAAGAAAGCCACACTTTCTGTAATAGCAAATGCACTATATTGTCGGCAGGGTTTGGCAATATGACTAGAGTTGTTGGTTTTCTGGTAAATTTTGAAACAGAAAATTATCTGGAAAATTTTTCGGAAAATTTTCCAAGCCACTAAATTAAAAAAGTACTGTAAAATTACACTCTCGTTCACTAGAGGCTGCAAGTAATCAAAACTATCTTCACCAACTCTAGATGTGATGCCCTTTTTGAGTTTTCCTCTTCCAACAACAAAACATCTAGCGCTGTTTACATGAGGAGAATTCCCTTTATAACTGCAGCAGCCAGTACAATGGTGCCATCTGCTGGCCTCTACTTCATTACTTTGGTTTATAAAATAATATTCATTTTCTGAGGGCTCTTCTATTATGAAATAGAATGAATTGATTTGTTATCAGTTCCAAATAAATTAATATGACATTTAGAAACGCTCTCTTTCGTGGAAAATTTTCCTCCCCACATCACTAACTACGACTAGAGTTTTTTTTATTGTATTCCTAATGTGTGCAGGTTAGAAATTACACTTACTATACTAATGATAAAAAAAATAAAAATAAAATAGAAAAAATACATCTTTATAAAACAAGCTATTTGATACAGAGGTTAGATGAAACTCTCGTAATTTCATAATTATGTAATTATTTGTTAAGAAATATACAGTAAATTGTTTTAACACTTTTAGCTTTCTATGGTTAATTACTACGTTTTGAAAAAACGTGCCAAGAAACATTTATAAGGAGGGTAAAGCTAAGACGCGTATATAAATCAAAACAGAACATAAAAGAAATCATAATGAAAGTCGTGAGTTTACAAAATACTATGTATGTATCGTATATAATATAATATATTTGTGTGTGTGTAAAGGTTTATGACGCAATATATAACTCGGGCGAAGAAAACAATCAAAAGCGTTATTTTATAGTCATATAATTAATTTCCATATTCCGCTTACGACTTATTTACATTTTATTTCAAATGATTGCAATTTACCCGTCTGCATGGTGGTAGAAAACTCATGTAAAAAGAATGACAAGAAAAGCATACATTTCAATAAATAAAAATGGAAAATGCATATTAATTTAGTTTATTAATGTTTATATTATATGCCTATAGCTACGTAATATGACTTTGAAACAGTTTTGCTTCTCTATTCAGCGGAGTTGTACTAAACTAGTGGTAGACGTGACAAAGGACCTCGCACAAACTTCATGGAATTTGGTTCTCCGTTAAACTGATCGAAAATGGTTTTATTTTATAGTTTAAAGGTCACTAAAAATGTCCATGGGCGCATATCCTAAAAGCCAATAGATTTTTAGCTACAGATATGTTTAACAAGATTTTAAACATAGGATATCCGTTGAAGTCACAATTTTAAAAAATCCTAAGCTCTAGAAATATGTTTTCTAGTGCGCTAAATGCGAATATGACATTATTATTTTATACAGGGTGACACCTTCCAACATTACCTAGTTTTTGACTATTTTTTTATTTCTAAAAAAAAGTCACAAAAGTTGAACATGAAACATGTTTGTGAATTCAATGAATATTATCCCTGTATCTAAAATCGCGCTAAACATATATGTAACTAAAAATCTATTGACTTTTAGGATATGCGGCCATGAACACTTTTTCTTAGTGACCTTTAAACTCTAAAATAAAACCATTTTCGATCAATTTAACCGAGAACCAAATCCCGTAAGGTTTGTGCGGGATCTTTTGATACCAATGGTTTAGAATACAATATCAATTTGAATTCAAAATAAAGTTGATTTTACTTACAAATTAGTTTACCTATAGGTATACAAAGTTTCTCAATGTTGTGTTAAAATTCAGCTTTAATAAAAACAATATGAACTGAAAACTGACTTAAGGTCGCTGCACACGGGGCTGGTTTTGTCGCTAGATTCCTTGCTAGATTTGGCTGCTATATTTCAAGCGTTCTGTGGCGCTGGTGTTGGTGATGGCTTTTTTGTGTTCGCTTCGCACGATGTATGTTTGAAACTTTGTAGATGGGTTTGGTACGCGCGCAGTAATAGTTCGAATGCTAAGTGGATGTTTATTGTCTCTGAACAGAACAGAACACATGCTACGACGCCATGTTTGTTTGTGGGTGTTTGCCCACGTCGTTTCGCGACAAGCCGGCGAACAAGCAGGAAAAAATAGTGCTGGTTGTAATTTTTAAATCCATCTTGTGACCTCGCACGCGAGCAGGCAGTGACGTCATTTCCATCCTCGTAGACCGCGCGCCATCCAGCACAAGTCCCAGCAGTGATTCTAGCGGAAAACCAGCCTTGTGTGTAGCGGCCTTTAGAGTTTCCATCAATATTGTCCTATTCTTGATCTTCGGAAAGTGACAAAGAGAAAGTTTAGCACTTAAATACGCGAATGTGATATAACATATATTTTTACTTTACTTGTACTGAGATGCCCCATTCCATTCCGTAGTAAGTATGATAATGAAATATTTGCAGAGAACTGCTTTATCTATGCTGGAGTTTCCTTTTATAATGATTGCTTTTGTTGTAATATTACAGAAATTAATATAAAAAATAATGAATTTCAGAAAGAAACATTTGCAAACGTTTTTCAATTTTTTATTGCATTAGCGTTTCGACTACTTTGTAGTCATTTTCAGCTACATTTTAGTTCCAAAGTTAATAACTTATTCAAGGGCGTAGATATTTTTTTTGTGAGGGAGAGCAAAAAAAAGAAAAAAAATCAGTACCTACCTATTTTTTTCAAGTTTTATTAATATCACACAAGAATACTCACGAAGAAAGGTGTCAATCAAAATAATAATTCCCAAACTAATTTTACAATTTTAATTTTTTCAAGAAGTATTTCTAATTTTTATTTTTTAGTTAGATATTCGTAATATTTTCAGTTTAAATTTTTATAATTATAGTCCTGAGGGGGGTTAGTACCCTTTTTACCTCCCATCTCTACACCCTTGAGCCTATTTCCCAATTGTATTAGAATGAAATGAGTCTGAATAAAATAATTACAAATAAACAATTTGCTATTGTTTTTCTTTTAAAATTTATTTTTATATTGCAATGTGTTCCAATTACTGTAATATGTACAATACCATTTAAAAGAAATTAGAAAGAATGAAAAGAAATTTAAAATTTTGATTAACATACCTAATAGAGGTATACAATATTTTAAACAAATAAAAATATATGTGACGTGACTGACAAGGACGAAAACTTTTTTTAGGGTGCAAAGTAAATAAGTGACCCGCATGGTCATATATGCAAATAGCAGTAAGCTCTTGTTAGTTTTTACAGACTGCGCGAGAAAAAATACTCTTTTATTTTTTACGCAGTAGGTATTGTGTAAAGTGAACTTCTTGAAAATTAACAAAAATAAACTCTCCTTTTTCAGAATTTTCTTTAAAATTCCCAATTTGGACAAACAATCTATTAATAAAAGTGTTGGCTTTATTCCTGACGAGAGACAAGTCTGATAAATCCTTAAATTTTATTTTTTATCTAAAATCAAAATAGCATGAAAAAAAAACGCAAACCCACGACGTGCTTTAGGCCATAATTGAGGTGGGTGCGTTTCTTGCAGCGCACGCATCATTCATATCTTGTTTATGTAGGTCTTAAGACATAGAGTTGGTATCTATGTGAACTCTTCAGTGCCTACTTTGCTTCTCTGTCGTTGATATGGAGTTAAATAGCAACTGTTGGATTGGTAAATTCGCATTGCTTTTGCTTTACTTTACGCACTAGTGCGAAAAGAGGTTATAATTAGTGATGTGCCGGATATCCGTATCCGTATCCGCGGATATCCGAAGGAGAAGAAAGATCCGTATCCGTATCCGTTAGTTTTTGGCGGATCTTTTACGGATCTTTTACCTTATTAATTTTTAATTCATAGATGAAATTTTATATATATATAGGTGATTAGGTAATAATGAAAAACTGTTAAATTCCTTTCAGATTATTTTTTTTTTTAAATCGTATTTGGCACCTTTATATTGCAAACATTTATTGTAGTGAGTACCATACTAATAGTATATAACTCAAAGGTACTAAATCAATTATCTTTATAATGAGATATTGCACATCGATCTTTGGAAAGAGACAATCTGTTATGAGAGTTAACTCTTAAAGAGGTCAATAACTTTTTCCCTTAATAGATAGTCTCTTTCGAAAGGTCGATGTGCATTATTTACCGCCGCGTACTCTAAGAAAGTTAAGATCCGTATCCGTATCCGCGGATCTTGAAACCAAATATCCGTATTCAGATCCGTATCCGCGGATATACATTTTTAACGATCCGGCACATCACTAGTTATAATGCAACCGCTAAACAGGCATGAAAAGCATCTATTTTTTATAGAGGGTCGTGTAAAAACGTCTATTAAGAAATTAAAAATATTTGCCTGGGTCAATTAAAAAAATATAAATTACTGTGTAAGGATATGTATGTTACAAAATGGAAACAATGAAATCTAAACGAAATATTATTACAGTTCGTCTTTTGCTTATTTACCTCCATATTTAATTTTATCGAGCTGTTCCGTTAATGTTCTGAGTTCTGCATTCGAGAGATCTCCTAGCTGAAACAAAATAAAACAATATTTAGTGGAATTTATGTGCTGATAGACATATTATAGCGTTAGATGTATTTAAATTTCAAATATAAATATAGGTATAGGAGAATCTTTCAAACATTAAAGAACATGTGCAGTATTTTAGTTTGAATTATTTCGCATTGTTATGTATCTTTATAGACTACATTAAGAGAGCAGATATTGAAAAGGGGCGAGTCATTTTTTTATTACCAAGAGAACCCTTAATTTTTAACCTACCCTCTGACAGTTATATTTCACATCAATAAAACAACAGTTCGAAATATTTATTAATACATTCTTATGGATAATGGGATTATTTCACTTTCGTATCTATCTTAATATACTATTCAAAGCAATGGCACGTCAATCCGGTGTCGGACAGGCAACCGGATGACGAGTGGTAATCTGGGTCTTTTGAGTGGTACAGAGCCCCCTGGTAGCGGCCAAAGTGACCCAAAATGGACAGGGGTCCATTTGGGGTCATTTTGGCCGCTACCAGGGGGCTCTGTACCACTCAAAAGGCCCAGATTACTGCTCGCCATCCGGTTGCTTGTCCGACACCGGATTGACGTGCCATTGCTTTGAATAATAAAGAGATAAAGTTTGTAAGTTTGGATGTAGGAGGTAATCTCCGAGACTATTCATCCAATTTGAAATTTTTTTCACCAATATTTAGAATTGACCTTCAGGATGAACATAGACTATATATTATTGTATTAAAATAAAAGCGCTTTTCGTGAAGACCAATCTTGTAACATAAGTCGAAAAAACGGTGGCAACCTACAAATTCGGGCGAAGCCGGATCTGCTTGCAACTTATTAATATTTACATCATATTACGCTGAGAAGTCTGTCATATTTTGGGTTTGTAAACAAGGCTTTAAGTACATTTAAATTTGCAAATAAAAAAGAATATTTAAATAAATAGTTGTACATATTTATGCTTACAGTCAAAGTTATTACCAACATCACTTTAAATTTATTCTCAACTTTAGAAAATATAAAACATGCTACAGTGAAGTGTTTACGCACGTCTGCAACTTAAAAAAAATAAAAACTAAAACAATTTCTTCACACAATGTAAATTTTGCAAGGTTTGTAGACATACTGCTTTTAAAATTATGTAAATCATCATTATACTAGTTAGTTTCACAAATTACTCACGTAAATGCATAAAGTAATCATGCAAATGTCTGCAAGGGTGGAATGGGGGGATTCAAGAAGCGGGAGAAAGCTCCGGGACATGGATGGCTCCGTCACATGGTACGGCGACGGTGACCTTCTACTGGAGCTTCGAGCACACGGAGATTACTGTCCCTTACCAAATATATTAAGAATATTTTTCCACATATTCGAAAATAAAGATCAGAGATTCTGCATGTGACTCATGGCACAATGTCGACTATATTATTAGTATATACTTATAGGTGACCGGTAATTGCTCGTATTCCTCTCGAGAGAAGAAACTATGACTAATTTGGAATAATTTAACCTTATCACTTGGGGGTCGGAAATGCGTCATTTTTTATTAACCGACTTCAACAAAAAGGAGGAGGTTCTATGTTCGTCTGTATATATTTTTTTTTTATGTATGTTCACCGATTTCTCCGTCAATTATGGACCGATTTTCAAATTTTTTTTTTTTATTCGAAAGAGTGCACTTCCGAGGTGGTCCCATCGGAACCAAGTCAGGATCTGATGGTGGATCCCGGAGAAATCGAGGGAAACTCTCAAATTTCAAAGGCATGCATAATGTGTTTTTATGTATGTTCACCGATTTTTAGTGTTAGATTAACACTACAAAAAGAAAAATAAAATATTTTTAACAAAAAAATTGAACCGACTTCAAAAAAGGCACTAAAAAGTAAAAAATAATTGCGTATTGAAATGTTTTGGAGTCGGTGTCAGCCAAAATGAAATCTTTTCCGAGAACTACACCGACTCCAAAACATTTCAATACGCAATTATTTTTTACTTTTTAGTGCCTTTTTTGAAGTCGGTTCAATTTTTTTGTTAAAAATAATTTTGATAATAACACTTCTGTGAAGATTTTTCATTTTATTCTATTTATTTATTGTAAGTTTTGACACATAACATAATATCTAACAGTAAATTTCGTGGTTTTTAGCTTTATGAAGGTTGGCCAATTAGTAAGCTATTAGATCAGGGAAAAATTCAGGCAAAAAAGTGAGAATATTTTTTTGTAATTTTTAATTCTCAAAATACGGTTTTTTGTAAAAAAAACCGAAGTAGATTTTTTCGAAAATAACGCATTTTCGACCCCCAATTGATAGAAGTTAAATCATTCGAAACTTCTTTTCTCGAGAGGAATACGAATAAATACCGGTCATCTATATGTAAATCCCACATTAACTCTAATCCTTTGATATTTTTATCGATTTTATCGGTACAATTTTGTCTTTCAACACGCAATGAATGCTGTTTAGAGATGAGAGATTTTGTCTAAATAGTCAAACGTCGACTTGCATCGATAGTTGATTTTTTCCACTTACATTTTTTAGGCGCGAATAGCGTAAGCTAAAGCGCCTATATGTACTCGCTTTGTCTGTGAATCTGTGAATCTGTGAATCTGTGAATCTGTGAATCTGTGATCCCGAATTTTGTATCCAGCGTACAGCCCAAACGACTTAACCGATTTTAAAAAACTTTTTTTTGTTCGATTTGTCTCCGGGTAACTTAGATCCTAACGTCGCCCGATTTTTGAATTTTTGCTCCAGAGGGGAGCAATTTAGAAAAAACGAAGTTTTTCGCTTATAACTCGCTCAATTTAAATCAGATCGGATCGAAACCTGTCTTAAACGAAAGAGGAGAAAATTTTACATAAATTTCGTACAACAGAATTCGCCCAATCAGTTTTTTTATACACATTTATATAGAAATAAATTCAATCTGATATAACCGATAGCAAACATTTTTCGGTTATCTCTCTCTGTTGCACGGTATAACATGGTAATATAATTATTGCGTATGTTCAGTCTTAAAATAAAATTGGTCGATAATTTTATTTATGACAATAATGAAATTAAAAGACAGCATTTGTTCAAAAACGGATGCCGTTTCGAATATTTCTGAAATGCAACGCCTTCTAAGTTAACAATTTGAATAACTAATTATTAGAACTTAATACTTTGACAGAAGCAAACGTCACTTTTGACATTTCTTATCATTCCGACACCAAGGATGAGCGGATTGAAACCAAATTTTGGGAGGATGCTTGATATGCAAATATGAAGTGGCCTATTGTTTTTGGGGAACATCGGCGCATGCGTAAAAGAATATATCTCTTATAATGTTGTTTTATATAATAATAATATAGTTTTTAAGACGGTTTTTACTCTATCTATTTTTACTAGAAATTTTTGTAATTTTTTTGGGGAAAATCAGTGACGTCACTCTAAATCCAATATGGCGGACTTCTAAAGATGGCGGACTAATTTTATTATGCTTTCCTACAATATGGGTATCAAATGAAAGGGCTTGCTGAGAATAACTCGAAAAATAAAGTGACGTCACTCTAAATCCAATATGGCGGACTTCTAAAGATGGCGGACTAATTTTATTATGCTTTCCAACAATATGGATATCAAATGAAAGGGCTTGCTGAGAATAACTCGAAAAATGAAGTGACGTCACTCTAAATCCAATATGGCGGACTTTTAAAGATGGCGGACTAATGTTATTATGCTTTCCTACAATATGGGTATCAAATGAAAGGGCTTGCTGAGAATAACTCGAATCATAAAGTGACGTCACTCTAAATCCAATATGGCGAAAATCTAAAGATGGCGGACTAATTTTATTATGCTTTCCAACAATATGGGTATCAAATGAAAGGGCTTGCTGAGAATAACTCGAAAAATAAAGTTACGTCACTCTAAATCCAATATGGCGGACTTCTAAAGATGGCGGACTAATGTTATTATGCTTTCCTACAATATGGGTATCAAATGAAAAGGCTTGCTGAGATTAACTCGAAAAATAAAGTGACGTCAGTCTAAAACCAATATGGCGGACTTTTAAAGATGGCGGACTTTTAAAGATGGCGGACAAAGTTTTTTATGCTTTCCTACAATATGGGTATCAAATGAAAGGGCCTGCTGAAAATAACTTGAAAAATAAAGTGACGTCACTCTAAATCAAATATGGCGGACTTCTAAAGATGGCGGACTAATTTTATTATGCTTTCCTACAATATGGGTATCAAATGAAAGGGCTTGCTGAGAATAACTCGAAAAATAAAGTTACGTCACTATAAATCCAATATGGCGGACTTCTAAAGATGGCGGACTAATTTTATTATGCTTTCCTACAATATGGGTATCAAATGAAAGGGCTTACTGAGAATAACTCGAAACATAAAGTGACGTCACTCTAAATCCAATATGGCGGACTTCTAAAGATGGCGGACTAATTTTATTATGCTTTCCTACAATATGGGTATCAAATGAAAGGGCTTGCTGAGAATAACTCGAAAAATAAAGTAACGTCACTTTAAATCCAATATGGCGGACTTCTAAAGATGGCGGACTTATTTTATTATGCTTTCCTACAATATGGGTATCAAATGAAAGGGCTTGCTGAGAATAACTCGAAAAATAAAGTGACGTCACTCTAAATCTAATATGGCGGACTTCTAAAGATGGCGGACTAATTTTATTATGCTTTCCAACAATATGGGTATCAAATAAAAGGGCTTGCTGAGAATAACTCGAAAAATGAAGTGACGTCACTCTAAATCCAACATGGCGGACTTCTAAAGATGGCGGACTAATTTTATTATGCTTTCCTACAATATGGGTATCAAATGAAAGAGCTTGCTGAGAATAACTCGAAAAATAAAGTGACGTCACTCTAAATCCAATATGGCGGACTTCTAAAGATGGCGGACTAATTTTATTATGCTTTCCTACAATATGGGTATCAAATGAAAGGGCTTGCTGAGAATAACTCGAATCATAAAGTGACGTCACTCTAAATCCAATATGGCGAACTTCTAAAGATGGCGGACTAAGTTTATTATGCTTTCCAACAATATGGGTATCAAATGAAAGGGCTTGCTGAGAATAACTCGAAAAATAAAGTTACGTCACTCTAAATCCAATATGGCGGACTTCTAAAGATGGCGGACTAATGTTATTATGCTTTCCTACAATATGGGTATCAAATGAAAGGGCTTGCTAAGATTAACTCGAAAAATAAAGTGACGTCAGTCTAAAACCAATATGGCGGACTTTTAAAGATGGCGGACTAAGTTTTTTATGCTTTCCTACAATATGAGTATCAAATGAAAGGGCTTGCTGAAAATAACTTGAAAAATAAAGTGACGTCACTCTAAATCAAATATGGCGGACTTCTAAAGATGGCGGACTAATTTTATTATGCTTTCCTACAATATGGGTATCAAATGAAAGGGATTGCTGAGAATAACTCGAAAAATAAAGTTACGTCACTATAAATCCAATATGGCGGACTTCTAAAGATGGCGGACTAATTTTATTATGCTTTCCTACAATATGGGTATCAATTGAAAGGGCTTACTGAGAATAACTCGAAACATAAAGTGACGTCACTCTAAATCCAATATGGCGGACTTCTAAAGATGGCGGACTAATTTTATTATGCTTTATATGGGTATCAAATGAAAGGGCTTGCTGAGAATAACTCGAAAAATAAAGTAACGTCACTTTAAATCCAATATGGCGGACTTCTAAAGATGGCGGACTTATTTTATTATGCTTTCCTACAATATGGGTATCAAATGAAAGGGCTTGCTGAGAATAACTCGAAAAATAAAGTGACGTCACTCTAAATCCAATATGGCGGACTAATTTTATTATGCTTTCCTACAATATGGGTATCAAATGAAAGGGCTTGCTGAGAATAACTCGAAAAATAAAGTGACGTCACTCTAAATCCAATATGGCGGACTTCTAAAGATGGTGGACTAAGTTTTTGACGTGATAACGTCTTATAAATTGATGAAACACCAGCTGCACGCACGAAAAAGTGTAACGTTCCGCCTGACCCTGTGCGCGCAAGCGAGAGCGCAGTAATGTATTATTAAATATGATATTCGAGCGGAATACGTTATCACGTAAAACTATCGTCCGTAAACCGACTTTATAGACATCCAATTTTTTTATATAATAATGGTGTACTTTTTATAATGTTTTATTATTCTACTTTACAAGAAAGTTTTGTAAAATGTTTTTTGAGGGAAAGTCGGCGCATGCGCAGAAGAGGTATAAGTTATAAAGTTGTTTGTATATAACAATGGTATACTTTTCATAACTGTTTATTATTCGATCTATTTTTACAAGAGTTTTGTATAATTTTTGGGAAAAATCGGCGCATGCGCAAAAGAGATACATGCCATCGTTGTTTTTTATATAATAATGGTGTACTTTTTATAATGTTTTATTATTTTATTTTAAAGAAAGTTTTGTAAAAAATTCTTTGAGCTAAAGTCGGCACATATATGTTATAAAGTTGTTTTTATATAATAATTGGGTACTTTTCATAACGGTTTATTTTTCTATCTGTTTTTACAAGAAAGTTATGAAATTTTTTTTCTAAACTCATAATTTCAGAAATATTTTGAAAAAAAATCTGTTGTTCTTTTGTTCTGAAGATGTTAGTTAGGTTTAATTTTTGCATGACACAATAACATATTACATAGAGAACCATGAAATTATTAAAATTATATTTTCCTTTCTGTGTTTCATTATTTTCAACTGTTGTTTTTTTCTTAGAATAAGTAAATTAAGTTATACTATATTATTCTCCAAGTGTCGTTAAATATAATTATATATACACCGATTTTCAAACAAAACACCGGGGTATATGACGTAAAATTTCGCGCCTTGTAATTCTTGAATTACTTGGGCATATACTCCCACTGGTTAATTGATTTTTTCGATCTGAACTTTGGTCAAATTAACTGTGTCCAAGTCCATAATTTTGTTTTTTATGGGTTTTTGTGTTTTCAAAGCATGGCTACTTGTTCTCGCATGAATTAGTTAGTGGAGTTAACATTTGCATTTTTTAAATAGTTAACAATATTTAATTATGCAGACTAGCCATAATATGTAAAGTGTTCTAACCACTTTAATTGTCATCATCTATACCTACTAATATTACAAAGAGGTAAAATTAGTAAGTTTGGATGTAGAAGGTAATCTCTGAAACTACTCATTCGTTTTCAAAAATTTTTTCATCAATATTTAGAATTGACTTTCAAGATGGACATAGGCTATATATTGTCGGGTTAAAATAAAAGCGCTTTTCGTGGAGACCAATTTTGCAACGTAGATCGACGAAAAATGGTCGAGCGAATGCGTTTCTTACGAACGGTACGAGCTACATGAACGCTTTTTTTGTAAAAAGTGTAGAACTTAACAAGGCCTGTAAAACAGTCCGCGAAGTCATACAGTATGTAAACACATATGGTGCACATAGGGAATTTAACATTAGGAAAAAATGACTGGATCAGAGTGAGCCTTGAAGTCTTGTTTTTCAATTTGACAGATAATATTCTTTGGCAAAATGAATGTGTATACTACCGAAGAAAATATTCAAATGAATACAACATAATCGGACTTTTTTTATTAATGGGACATTAAATTCCCAAAAATACTTAAATATGATGCGAGATCAAATATCTCCGCCTATTCGTGTTGAATCTAAAGAAATTGGATCACTGATTTACCGACGCGCATACGTCATACCAGTCCGATAAATTTTGAATGAAATGTCTCCAAACAGATGGAGTTGTTTTTTTGTTTTATTTTTGTACAAAAAAATTAAAAGAATGATTTATAAGAGCTTTTTATTATTAAAAAAGCCAAGTAAAATAAAAATAAATCAAAATAAAATAGAAATCCTCAAGATTACCACGATAATTCAATAGAAATAACAATTAATGCAGTCATGGCTAACTCTGGTCCAAGTATTTTTTCCCAATGCTAATTTCCCTATGTGCACCTTACATGTTTACATACTTTATATGTCGTCGCGGACTGTTTAAAGTAACCTTAGCATATACGTACATATTATGAAACAATAGCGACGTCTGTACCCCAACACTAAACCTCAATCGTCATCTAACAGAAACAAGACAAACTAAAATTTCCGGCCACACTGTTCCATTAGAAATAAATTTCTACACAGTGTCTCTTCTCTGACAATGTAAACCACGAAGTCATAATAAGGAGAACCAGCTCGAGCGTAGCGGTGGACCGATATCTGTCGCATGAAACAATACGGCGTCAGCTACTGGGTAATGCACACAGGTGGAAAGAACTGAAGTTTTCGCAAGTAGTGATAGCAACGCCATCTCGCGTGCACCAGAAAACGGTCCATTTCGAAACACAGCAGGCATAGGAAGCTAGGTCTCCTTATTAAAGAGTTCCTGATTTAGTACCAAATAGCGATATATGTTAGAAATTTGCTCAAAGCTATTAGTTCAAAAACAAACAAAGAAACGTGTGTTTCATAGACAAACAATACGACGTAAAAATAACGCATTAGTTTAGTTTTTTGTGTATCATTGTTATACCGAGTCCGCTATAATTCTATAAAAAAGTCCGATACATCATAATAATGTCAATGTTTAACAGGTAATCCACAAATCCGGGCGAAGCCGGTCTGGTCCGCTATCTTTTTAATAAATTTACAGAAATAAAGAGCACCTGTAGTTAGCGATACGGTATTACAGTTTTAATAATAGCATTGTAAATGTTCCGGTAATTTCGGACTGGTATTATAATAGGTAGAAAACAAACATTGTGTGAAGGTACTTTTATAATAATCGTATTAAATCCCAGTGGGACAAAGTGAACCTGCAAACTGCTGGCCATACGTGAGACTGCTAATATCATACTGTCATTGTCTACTACTTTGTATTGTCACAGTTGTAACCCTGCTCATTGTGCTTTAAAAATGACGACCTAAAAAAACAAAAAGAAAAACTCCAAGTCTACTTTATTGTATGTATTTTTATATTCAATAGCAGATTAGTTGAATCGGCAGCCTGCATTTAAAAAAAAAAACAAAAATATTATCGAAGCATTTTTGTAAGTATTTTATTTTACTTTAGCTTTTAACAAAATTGTTTTTAATGTTTTCGATTCAGGTCATCGGCTATTAAAAACCATGTTAGATTAGAATCAGAAGCTAATAAGCTTAATCACGGCAATTCCCTTAAACGATAATTCCGTTTATGTCGTTTCTTCTGACTAACTGGAAATCCGATGTTTTACCTGACTCGACTGGGATCTTATAGAATATAGGTGATTCTTTTCGGTATTAATTGTAGAGGCTGTGTCAAAAATGATACCTCACAGGCAATAATTAGAACAAATGAAACCTGTTATTATATTTTTCAAAACGCGTAGTTTTTAAACATTTTTAACTATATTAACATTTAAAGTTTTGATTAACGTCTGATTAGAACTCTTCAGTAAATAAAATTATCGACCAAATTTATTTATTATATTAACATTTTCTATGACATTAGGAAATTTTAATGAGAAGATCTCCTTCAGAGTATTTGTCCCTGCAAATACCCCCTGCACCCTTCATCTCAAATCTTTTCCCCTCGCCTAAAAACGGTTTGCGCTCTCCCGACGCTATTTTTAAAGCTAGAGGGTTCTTGTGAACGCCAAATGAAAGACAAAGAATTAGACTATAGATCCTTCCGGCGAATTTTTTGAAAAACAGTTTCGCCTACGTGTGAAATATTACGTAACTTACTATTTTTTTCAAAAGGTTGTAAGTTTTTTCAGGAATTTTTGACGTGATAACGTCTTATTTATTGATGAATCACCAATCTTATAAATTGATAAAACACCGGCTGCATGCACGAAAAAGTGTAACGTTCCTAACGGTCGTAACGTTCCTAACGCGTAACGTTCCTAACGCGTAACGTTCCGCCTGACCCTGTGCGTGCTTTTTGCTAATTTCTCGCTCAATTTAAATCAGATCGGTTTGAAACCAGTCTTAAACGAAAGAGGAGAACATTTTACATAGATTTCGTATAACAGAATTTGCCTTAACAGTTTTTTATACAAATTTATATAGAAAAATAGTTGTATAAATGCAATGTTGTCTAATGCATGGCGCGACGCGGTCGGTCGTCTTTGTTTGCCGTACATGGAAATTAGAAAATAACGTATGTCTTGTCTTAACATGAAAACGGCTGCATTTCTAATGTTTAATTCAATTTTTTGACATTAGTATTTTGTGAAATGCAACGCCTTCTAAGTTAAGTATTGGAATAACTAATTATTATTAGAACATAATACTTTGACAGTTGCAAACGTCACTTTTGACATTTCTTATCATTCCGACACAAAGGATAAGCGGATTGAAACCAAATTTTGGGAGGATGTTTGATATGCAAATATGAAGTGGCCTATTGTTTTTGGGGAACATCGGCGCATGCGTAAAAGAATATATCTCTTATAATGATGTTATATATAATAATAATACGTATAGTTTTTAAAACGGTTTTTACTCTATCTATTTTTACTAGAAATTTTTGTAAATTTTTTGGGGAAAATCGGCGCATGCGCAAAAGAGATACATGCCATAGTTGTTTTTTATATAATAATAGTGTTTTTTTTATAGTGTTTTATTATTCTACTTAATAAAATTTACCTAAATTTGAAGCGAAAGATGCAATATCATAGATTCGAATTATTATAATTATTATATAAATTTAGGTTATGTATTACGGAATACGTTATCACGTAAAACTATCGTCCGTAAACCGACTTTACAGACAACCAATTTTTTTTTTCAAAAAATTCGCCTGAAGGATCTGCAGTCTGATTCTTTGTCTTTCATTTGGCGTTTACCAGAACCCTCTAGCTTTAAAAATAGCGTCGGGAGAGCGCGAACCGTTTTTAGGCGAGGGGAAAAGATTTGAGATGAAGGGTGCAGGGGGTATTTGCAGGGACGAATACTCTTCAGATATAATAAGCGGCCATGACTTCAGTCACGCCATTTTCAACTTTTGCCCGATGCTTAACTCGGGTGAACGTCGATTTTTCTCGCAGATTCAAGTAGCCAGGTGAAAAATATACCCTATATTTTAACATTAATTATCATTTTTTTAGACGCATATGCTATGTCGCTATAACATGTAAATCTGATATTATATTTTGTTTTTGTAGAATTACGTTCGTCCAAAGGTTTTTTTGGTATTACATTAATTTCCCAATTCTATTGTAGGTTAATCAAGAGTTCAGTCATTTCTAAAAAGTTCATTAGACGAGCCCTATAGTTTGGATTATCTTAGATTATCTGTATAGAGTGGTAAATATATCTATATTGACAATGTCAAACGAAAAAACATCTACGTTCTATTTTAACTTATTTATTTTTGTTGGTGATGACAGTTTACAAAATTCTTTTGAAAAAAATTTATTTCAATATAATTTACGAAATTTTAACGATAAAATGCATTGTTAAGCATGCATAATTTTATCGATTTGTTATAATTTACGAATTAATAATTAAACCACATAAATGAACTACGACATATTATATAAATATATGGTAGAATAACTATTTTTACATGGCTAGATTAACGATTAATTTTAACTGATTCACGTCAATTGCAGTAGGATCAATGAAATCGAGTTTACCAGAGCGTCAGCTTGGATTATAGCAACTGTTTAAAAATGAAAACCTTTATTTTTATATTTATTTATTTAAATCAATGTGTATTTTAATTATTACGTTTATATTCAATACTTAACCTGCATTCACTGGTTAAAGTGTCTAATACAGAAATTTTTATGTTTATATCTAATTTTGACGTGATAACCGTCTTATAAATTGATGAAACACCAGCTGCACGCACGAAAAAGTGTAACGTCGTAACGTTCCGCCTGACCCTGTGCGTGCAAGCGAGAGCGCAGTATAAGCGATAGAGAAGCACGATCGGCCCAAGTTTGACAGCTACTAAAATTTAGGTTATGTATTATTAAATATGATATTCGAGCGGAATACGTTATCACGTAAAACTATCGTCTGTAAACCGACTTTACAGACAACCAATTTTTTTGATAGTTTTAAATAATACATCATATAGCCATTTTGCTTACTGTATTCTAGCTACTAGTATACTAGTATATCTTTATGTACTACGATATGTCTCAAAATTAAATATACAGTCCATATATTTGGGATTTTTTTAAATTATTTTTGAATCATTGCTTGATATTCTACCCGGGTAATAACTTCAATTTGGTTGTAATTAAACTCAAAGAAAACATTAGAATATATCAATTCGTTCTAATTGAGAGTTATTCAATTTCTCTATTTTTAATCTTGACTTCAAAAACCCGCTTTTAATTAAAGATCACTACTGGTCACTTTACACTAATTCATGTTTTTGAATGCCATTGCGTATAAATAAAATAAATAAGTAGCTTGTTTATGTTTAGATCTTTGAACCAAAACGTAGATTACGTATAGAATTCCTGAAAAGAATCTCTACTGAACATTTTAGATGTTCCTAGGTGTCTGGCGAAATACATTTTTAGACATTTAATAATAATAATTACTTAAAAGACACACTTGTAGTCGATTTTAAGTGCGACCAATTTTAATACCAAAAGTAATATAGCGTATTATCTGTATTTTACAAACTTTTATTTAACTTCACATGCTTATCAGTCAGTCAGTGTGTCGTTTTTTTGCATTCAAAATTTTAGACTAGATCTAATTGAGCCAGTTTTGAAATTTTGCACAAGTGTGTAAGTTCGGTGACAATTCATAAATACAATATGGAGGACGTCCTAAGATCGCGGATTACTTTTTTATCCATAACCCTCTTGACGTGGGTATTGAATAAAAGAGTTTAACGAGTGAAATGCGATATCTATAAAGCTATGTGGCGTCACTGTAAAACCAATATGGAGGACGCCACATATCCGATCGATATGAACTTTTGTACACAAATGAATTCCCGATGACAATGCACGACTCAATAGTTTTCAGAATTACATAATCAATTATTTTTAATAAATTAATATTTTGATAGTAAAAAATTGAAAGACTGAAAAGACCAAAATAAAATATTGGTAAAAAAGTTTTTAAAATAAGCTTTTCATTGTATTAAAAAGGACAAAGTATTTTTTAATTTCATAATGATAACAGCGTGGGTTGTGACTATAGAGATAAAAGTAACTGGAGTACGCTAGTGTGTATGCTTGCCATAAGTGAAAGTGTCTGAAGTTCAGAGAGGGAACTCTGCAGAAATTCAGTATCATTTTCTCTCTCTCTCATGAGCGCTCGTTAGCTTATGGTTGACACGTATGCTGTTTTGAAATTAATTTTAGTTGTCAATTTAAGGACATCGAGCCATTTTGTCTGAACTACTGGTCTGTAGGAAACCTATTTACATGTAAATATTACTAATCATAAAATCTTCTTTCATATAGCGGCATTCATAAAAATTACTTAAGATACATTAAAACAAACTGTGAAAACTTTTTATCATTTTGCCTTTAAAGTGTCATTGAAGAATTAATACTTAACACACACAACTTTATAACCTCACAGTTATACCTAAGCCAGACCATCGAAAGCACGAATATCAAGAAGACAGTATTCTAGTTCAATATTCGAAAACCATAAATTTGTTTACTCAAATCAGCATTGTTTTGTACTATTAGTTACCATAGAGATAAGGAACTTTTCTCTCTCTGAATTGCAGACACTTTCACTGCTCACTCGCGTACTCTAGTGTAATATCTCTATGGCATGACTGATAAAAGATCATAGAGTTAACAGTCCGCGCTTCTATAATTATTACCTAATTTTATTAAAGTTATTTTTTATTTTTAGTATATTTCTTTAAAAGCTTATTTTAATATTTTTATACTTTAGACATTTCGCTTGGCTCGTGCTCTCCATTAAACCTTTTACTATTCTCCATGGTCCATCCCTCTATTGTGTCCCTGTCTCATTAATTAAGTATAAGAAAGAAACGGTTAAATAATAAATAAACATTTGTCGTGGCTAAATGTTACAAAACAAAAGCCAATAAAACCCATATTAAAAAAAAAACTTTAGACATTTAAATGTAGACCGAGTGAAGAAAAATAATTTCAAATGCGTTGCATATTTTGTTATTCGGAGTCCAGAAATGAACTATTCTGCGGTAATATATTTCGGGACATACTGTGTACAGTAGCTGATAATATAATATGTACGATGACATCTTCAGGGGCTCCAGGCTTAGTTTGTATTCATTACCTAACTATGTATAACTCAAGTCTCACTACTAGCATTGAGCCTTGCGGAACACCACTGTACGTAAGGCGCGTAGACTGGAGTGTATTGGGGAACGGTACCACCACCGCCGTCATAGCCGTAGGCACTTAGGCGCTAGCACTACTAGGTAGCTGATATCGTTGATTCGTTGGGCGGTGGACGCGCGAATGTCATCAGAGAGTGAGAAAGACAGAGCGAGTCTAATGACCGCCCGTCAGACTGGGACGTGAGTCGCACGCAATTATGGAGAGTGGGTTATAAAAAACGTGTCTACTTCCCTATGAGTCCCGGCGCATTGTACGTGCTTTGTTCAGTGGCTCCTCAAACCACTGACCGAAAAAAGGTTTATTGTCTTTCAAATGATTATTAAATTGTCTATTTGAAAAAAAGACTGAAAGTTGTTCGCTTTCTGAGATCCGTATGCTTAGGTCGCAATTTCCAATATGATCATTTCTTAAGATGTTGATACTATCTTTTTTTTAACGATGCAGATGTTCGATCGTACATTGTAAGTTACGCTGATTTCGTTACATGGAAAGCATTGCTTATGAATTTAACTTGACACTGGTTTGACTTAATTTTTTTAAACTAATTCTTGACTTATTAACTTTACTGCTCTCTGATTGTGCACCATGCGTGCAAATGAAACCTCAATATTTAAACAATTTATCTTTTTATATTCCTTTCAACTAATTTTTGTCTGTATTTTTCTCAGATGGTTTTTAATTTTATATTAAATTTTAAGTTGCTAAAAAATAAATATTACGGAAAATATGGTTGTTCGTTTTTAAAGACAAAGCAATATAGCTGCACTTTTTTTTTTAATTTACATACCTACATGAAAATACCAGGATTTTCTGCCCAACTTGGCTGGGAAACTACAGGATATATGAAATATAGTGTCTGGACATGTGTCTCTTTGCACTTGATTTTCGGCACAAATAATAGCAAAATGCAGTTCAGACAAAAAAAATATTGTAGGAAACTCTTCTAAAATAAATCAATAACACAATAGCAATAACAATTTCCTTGTGGAAAATTCAGTTTTTCGCTATAGGAACTCTACTATTACATTGATCTTATTGGAACAGTTTACGCACTCAAAAATCTGGGAAGCTGAGCCTGGAACTGACGCGCACAATGTTTGTTGAAAAAAAATAGGCTTTCACGCGAGTGAATCCATGGGAAAAATTAAGAAAATTAAAGACGAGAAAAAATTTAACATTCGAATATACTAGTGATGTGTCGCTTCTGAGCGAGTCGTTCATAATGAATGACTCCTTTCTCGGAGCGGAGCGAGTCGCTTTTTTTTGTGAATGACTCACTCTGAGCGCAATTGCTCTGTGCTAAGCTGTTCTGCACTGTTACATTCGCACATTTACAGAGCGCACACAGCGCAGGCCACAGAGGCACTAGTGAATTTTGCACGTACGGAGTTTTCTTTGCTGAGTCATTTAATGTTGAATGACACACTGTAACTTAGCGTAATAGTACTAAGCTTACAGTGAGTTAAATCATTCACATTGACGTCGTTGACAAAGATATAATATTGTAACAATAAACATTATTATTATTAAGCGTTTATTTTTCTTTATAGTTTACCCAAAATGCGAATAATACAAGATCAGAATCATATTAAAATGAGCTCAGAGCTGAGTGTGTATCGTGCTGTGCAATGCTTCGTGACTCCTGAGCATGCATGATGACAGTTCACACCTCTGCAGTCTGCACTCTTGTGTAGTGCGTACTGTCTAGTGCCGCTCCTTTGAACGAACGACTCCCTCTGAGCGACTCTTTTTAGTGAGTGGAGCCAGCTCCCAATACTTTGATAGAACAATTAGTGTCAATTGTGTTCGACAAACTATACGTTTTTTTTTAAGAATAAGTTTTAGAAACACTGTTCATGTCTGGCTATGTGGAACGGTCTCTTGAAGTAGCTACTAAGCATAGCGTAGAGCGATAAATTTTAACAAGCAAATGCAGTCAGCTCTCTTATCTGGATGTGCGTGAACTAATTTTTTTCTTGTTTACGCGGTATAAAGTAGATGGAATTAAGATCTGAATTTAGTTGGAAGAAAGTAGAATGTATACTCCTTATATTTTTAAATAATATACCTTCCACAAGCTGCACTATATTATTGTAATTTGAGAGAGACATTTTTTTAAACAACACTTTTTTGAGCTCAGGGCTCAATTTATAAAAAAACTTAAAAATAAATTACATGATCACAAGGCTTCTCTTAATTATATACTCTCCGTATATACAGTATGGTTTTTTAAAAACCGAACACCCTTTTATTTCTTAGAGGAAGGGTTTTCGAAAAAAAAGTTTCGGACAAAAGTTACAGGGAATCAAGGGGGAAGAACAGTGATGTAGTTTTTTTTTTCGTTTGGGGGAGGTGTCTCCAAAATATCAAGGTCACCTACACTTTCTTAAATATGACCCTGTATTTTTTATCTAGGATTATTGTTCTTTGGGTCAAAGAGATCAACTCTTGTACCAAACATTTTTGGATTTGATGCCATCGTGAACCGCTGTTTTTTTTTTTATTTGATGCCATCGTGAACCGCTGTTTGATTCTCAATTCATCCCGTTTCCTATTTTAGTGGATTGTGTGAGTCGGAAAACTTTTTCAGGGGTTTTTCCGACTCACACAATCCACTAAAATAGGAAACGGGATGAATTGAGAATCAAACAGCGGTTCACGATGGCATCAAATCCAAAAATGTTTTGGTACAAGAGTTGATCTCTTTGACCCAAAGAACAATAATCCGAGATAAAAAATACAGGGTCGTATTTAAGAAAGTGTAGGTGACCTTGATATTTTGGAGACACCTCCCCCAAACGAAAAAAAAACTACATCACTGTTCTGATTTATTATCTCTTCCAAAAATTCAAGTTGATATATTTAGAAATTCACAAGAGTTTTATACAACAATTATTATTATAATTAAAGTCATATCTTTGAAAATGTCTAATGCATATTACATATTTATTTAGCTGAACTTTTTTTTACTAAAATCCAAGGAAGTTAAGCCAGCCGTCGCAAATATATACCTACACAATAGAATTTCAGTTCACATATTTGTTATCAGGTTGGCTATTTTTTTCTACTACTACTTCTTATCAATAACATGAAAATAAAAAAAAATATACAAATCAAATATCATTTATTTTTGTTATACTTCGTAAAAAGAGTTACGTGCTGAATTTAAGTTTTTCTTTTATTGTAAATCCTCTGAACGTTGAAATGAACGAACTCTAATTATAAATCAGCAATAAAAGAAAAGAATGACAAAAGAAACAATTATACTTTTAGGTTTCGCATGAGAATCGAGAACACAGAATCGATCTTATTTAAAATTCAGATTTTATTTCAGTTCTGGACGACTGCTACGTTTTGTTGCCATTGTGTGTAATATGATGATCTTGTATAAAACTGGAACAGTCTGATCGGACCGACAACAATCAGCCCGATTTGAAATTTGAGATAAACATCGTACACACGTGCTAGAATGGGAAAGTGTCTATTGACATGATGTAAGTCGTACCTGATTAAAGTCGCAACAGATCTGTTGGGCAAAACGATTTTTATCGTTGGTTCACCACAACTCATTTCGCATTTGTACAAGACTGGAGACAAAAATACTCCGTTCGATCTAGGGTTTCTGCTCGAGAATTCTCGAGAAAGTCTTTAGTCGAGACGGGAAAAAAACTCAACAAAAAAAAAAAAACGCCTCGAGAACTAAAAGAAAACACGCACAATTAAAATTTGATTTCTTTTTTTATTATTTTACGGGTTACTGGTTTAGTTTTACTTGGCAAACTATGCTCAAATTAAAAAAAAACTAGTACTTATTGAAAGTTAATTATGATTTGTTTAATTGAAAAGACTGTATAATGTTATTAACATAATAGTTTATATTTGATTAACGTCTGATTAGAACTCTTCAATAAATAAAATTATCCACCAATTTTTCAAACATTATTATTATTTTTTTTAAATATTTGATAATTAAAAACTTAAAGCGAATTTTTTTCAAAAACCAATTAGAAACTAATTATTAATTAATTTTTATGTTTTTTAGATCAGTCCTGAAGAAAATCCAAATATGGACAGAAACGTTAATGTATTAATTTTTATATTTTTTGTTAATATATTTGTCTGAAAAATTGGTCGATAATTTTATTTATTGAAAATATAGTTTATAGCTCTCAGCTATCAGCTCTCAGCTCACCAGTCTTGCCTCACTGGGCTGGGCCCAGCTCGGCAGCAATACTCCGATGAAGCTGGTAGCGCCAAAATGTCGCATGACAAAATTATTGGCATAAGAATTTAGGGTTACCTTTTAGGCAAAACCTGTGGCGCTGCTAGCTTTAGAAAAAGTTAGCATCGCCATAGAGTGGAATGATTTAAAAAAATGGTATAAGATTTAAGGGCCATTTAAGGGCTAATTTAGTGCCACATTTTTAAATTTAGGGCTTTTGTTTTTTTATGCAAATCTTTTAATAACATCTATACGGTGGAAGTATGGGTCACACATGGCGGAGGAGCGGGTCGATCTGCAGCGCTACAATGAAGAATCATGTTAACGATTGCATGTGAGTTAAGGGCTATTTAAGGGCTAATTTAGTGCCTCATTTTTAAATTTAAGGCTCTCGTTTTTTTACGCAAAATCTTTGAATATCTTCAATACGGTTGTAGCACGAGTTCCATATGGTGGAGATGCGGGTTACAATGGTCGCACGCGTCCAAATCCAAAATCATGAAATGCATATGACCATAAAGGAAAAGCATAGACATTGCGAAACCGATGCTTTGTAAATGCTGGAAGAAAATAAGCCTCATCTTCATCTCCATTTTCCTTTGAACGTATACGAACATCCTCATTGATTGTGCCCATTTCGTCCAATAATTGGATGGTTAGCCTTTCTTTTTACGCATGCCGACTTTCATAAAATACTTATCTTGTTGAGAATTCTCCTTTATGGTGTTTTTTTACGTCATAATATTGTACTAACATTTACACATGAGTGATCCGCATCTCCACCATATGAAACTCGTACTTCCACCGTATAAAAGATATTCAAAGATTGTGCCTAAAAAACAAGAGCCCCAAATTTAAAAATGACGCACTAAATTAGTCCTTAAATCTCATGCAATCGTTAACATGATTCTGCCAGGTCGACCTGATCTTCCACCATACGTGGGCCGTACTTTCACCGTATAGAAGTTATTCAAAGATTTTGCCTAAAAAAACAAAGCTCTAAATTTAAAAATATCAGTCTTTTCATCATTTGGCTCTGTAGCGAAGCTAACTTTTTATAAAGCTGGCAGCGCCACAGGTTTTGCCTAAAAGGATAAGAGCCCTAAAATAAAAAAAAGGGGCACTAAATTAGCCCTTAACTCTCATGCCAATAATTTTATCATACGACATTTTAGCGCTGCCAGCTTTATCGGGGTGGCAGCAATGACAGTAGTAGTCTTTGACTCCATCATCAAAGTTTCGTCGTAATCGGATAATTGGTATGGGAACGCATATGTTCCGAACAGATGAACAGGCAGGAATTTTTTAACTTGTTAAGCTTCTATGTTCGTTCTTTCATTAACGCTGGTAGATTTTATTTAATGTAACACATCTTTAGGAAAAGTCTTTTTAGTAGATTTGTTTCCCTATGTAATATTTCTTGTTCAATTAAATTGAAACTGTGATCTTTTGTGAATCAAGCCTGAATGAGTACTAAATATTAATGGCGCAGTGTTTTCTCGAGGTATTTTTTACGTCGTTTTTATGTTAGCAAACGCGATTTTTCAGGTACTGAGTAATGTTTCCAATTGTATATAAATATGCGAGTTAAGCGGCAACACTGTGTACTAGCCGCGCCGAACAGAAGTATTGTGTTGAGCGCGATGTCAGAGGCAGACGTTGAGACGCGTACAAACACATAATGATATTAAACTGACACCTTCTCAAACACACAATTTAAATCGATTCATGTAAATAGAGAAGTGTCGGATGGTATAATGAAGTGGCAGGCACTTGGCCTCTTCTATCGCCTACTTCCCTTTCTCCAGTGTCCTCCTTTAAACAACCACTTGACTTCATTCCAATGCATTCACAAGTTTCTTGTCTTGAGACTTGGAGGCAAGACTGTTATACAGAGATCTTATTTGATAAAAGCGTTTATCCTACTTAATGTCAATTTTTTTAGAACGAATTATAAATCAAAGTCAATTTGTATTGAGAAAAAATTGAAAAATATGTAACTACAACGCATTACAGAAGTGAAACTTCTAGTTGCTAATCATACTATTTCATTTGGACAAGTGGATAAAAATTTGTTACGAGATAGTTTCACGTTCAGATATTTCGTCTGTACAACCTGAAACTATATCGTATTTCAATCGTATCATTTGCAATTTCTGTAATGGGTTCTCGTAACACGTTTTTAATTTTTTCGCAAGCTTACTGCAAATCTTGTTTTTTATTTTGGCCGAAAATTTTATATATAATAGGTATAGGTACTTAAAAATAATAAAAAAAAATAAAAAACAAATTGTTGCGCGCACCTGACGGTAATCGACCCGGGCCGGCCGCGTAGTACCTATGCCAACATTCTACCACTGAGCTACCAATGGTTACAAGAAATCATTGTTTATATAAGCTTACTAATAATACAATTTTGTGACAAAATCCTTTACATAGGGAAACGAGTTTATCCCCGTTTTAAAAAAAAGTATGCACTTCAAAAAAATTCTTTATCAGTCTAAATAAAAAAGAGACTGTGTATTTTACACTACACATTACAGAAGTAAAACTGGTATAATTATAAAAAAAAGTATTAATAATGGCTTCAACCGCCGGGATTGAATTTACGACCTTTAGGTTATGAGGCAGCAACCTCGCCACCTCTTAGCTTAATGTTTTACGGTCAGTTTTTGCAGTATTACTAACGTTACGTCCCGGTTTCACCCGGGCGCGATAGATATATTTATCGGAAAATTCTGTAAAATGTAATCAAAACGACTACAGCGCAAAAATGTCTGAACTTATAGCTTTGAGCAAATTCTACCAGATTTGCTTCTGAGCTAATAGCTTTAAGAAAATTCTGTCAGATGTCACTACATAGTACTAAAACTGTTTTTTTTGTTTGCTTCTGAACTAATAGCTTTTAGCAAATTATATCAGGTGTCGCTACATGTTACTAATACAGGTTTTTTTTTACAAAACACCGTAATTGTTTGCAAAATATTTAATAAAAACTATTCTACAGTGTAAGTTGCACCAAGCAAAAAGCATTTACAAAATTTCATTAAAATCGGTTCAGTGGATTCGAAGCTCAGCGCGGACGAACATCGGACACGAGATTTTTATATTATATAGATATTGAAACGTTTCTTTACATTTTCAATCTCACGAATCGATTTTGCCATTCCATGCAAAAAAAGTTTTACTTAAAAAATTATATATGCGGCCATTTGAAAAAAATGAGTATCGCTTCACGTTAAAGTTAATATGGAAAAAATTAAAATTAGTATCTTTTCCAGTATTTTAAGAATTGTTTTATTTAGATGTTTATTTATTGAAATTGGATCATAAATAACGGAATTATGGCTTGCGGTGTGTTTTTAGAAAACATCCTGTATATTAGTATTATGAGTGTCGCCTCTTTACAATGATAACTCTTCGCAGTGTCTTCTCTGCGGTCGGTGCGGGCGCAGTACGTACGACTCGGGAACACAATAGCGACTCAAAGACCTTTAAATATTTGGCTAAGTTTAATGGAAGGAGCACGTCTTGAATACACACAACGCCTACCATGATACAAAAACTACATTATATCAATTACAACTTGTCAGCGTTTCATTGTTGTTTGTGTTCGACATTTTAGCGACTTAATTAAACGTTATAATGTCAAACAGAAGGTTTTATCATCTATTGATGGTAATTAATCAATACAACACAAAACATCTGTGATCGTCAAGTTTAGCTTAATTTACTTTCTCAAATTATTATATACTATTTAAATCTTTGATTAACGTCTGAATAGAACTCTTCAAATGAATAAAATTGTCGACCAATTTTTCTCAGACCATATATTGACAAAAAATAATAAAAATACAAATCAATATAACACAGGATGACGTTTCGATCCCGATTTGGATCTTCTTCAGAAATATCTAAAAAATATAAAAACTAATTAGTATTAAGTTATTTATTAACTAATCGATCGTACGCAAGATTGAAAGTTATATTGATTTGTATTTTTATTATTTTTTGTCAATATATGGTCTGAGAAAAATTGGTCGACAATTTTATTTATTATATAGGTACTATGTTCATTGAATATGTCTTTTTTTTGGTAATGTAATGTCGGGCATACAGTGAGAGATTTCAGATTCTAGACGTTCGACAACTAAGGTTATTAGAGAACGGGCGGTAGAGTGACGGAAAATTCGAATAAAGTAAGTTCTATGATAATGGTATGTTCTTATAATATACTAGCGGCCCGGTTTCACCCGGGTGCGATATATAAATTTTGTGTTATTGAAAAATTCTACAAAATTTATTTCATTAAGAAACGACTACAGCGCCAAAATGTGTGAAATAATAGCCTTGATCTGGTCTCTGGTGGCAATGCCCGCTAGCTCATGTCGCTAGTTCCCGCCTGTTGCGCTGTAGTGATGCGCCATTTGACGCGACCTGATACAGTTTCTATTTACAAAACACCCTCATTTTGTACAAAAACCTTCCTCGTTTATCGCTCTTTCTATTAGTGAAAATCTGTTCGGTAGTTTTTGAGTTTATCGCATTCAGACAGACAGACAGACGCGGCAGGAGGACTATGTTCTATAAAATATTTTTTTATTCTATCATCAATAGTTTTTGCAGCGCATGCGATCTAAGGTGTTTTATGTGTAGATTTTTTACACCTTGGGTTACATTATTGCAGTTTTCGTAGGGATCCCTAATTTAACCCGGTTAACAATTTAGCCTCTGTTACTCAATGATAATGTAGCATTCTATTAGTGAAAGAATCTTTAAATTCGGTCCAGTAGTTTTTGGGTTTATTCATTACAAATAAAAATACAAAAAGTCAAATCTTTTGTCTTTATAATATTAGTATAGCTGAAGAACCATTTCGACATCAATCATTAAAATTAATCAAGATGACTATGAAAAGCTTTAGGATGGCAGTTGGCTTTTGAATTTAGTTTCTCAATGGCAAGTAGCAGGAAAACATTTTGTGTCATATCAACCATTAACCATTGTTTCAGTGCTTCTTGATTGCAAAGCTAACGTTGTGACACAGTGGTGTAAGTTAGTCACACATTACTAATGGAAGATTCGTTTTAGATTTAGTAATTCTTTTTCCAGATAACTCAGTGTCTTAAAGTTGGTTTTACTAGAACTTTATCTTAAATCGAGCATAGCTTAACTTTAAATTTAGGTGCCAGTTGATAGTATACTAAGTTTAAAATCGACCCTGTTCTCAAGATTGTCGGTACAGACAGATGGAAAACAGTTGTGGAAACGTCATAAAAATCATAAAAATGCTCTGCAAAAACCCGCAAGAAAACGAAACGTTAAGTTCCAATTACTATTTAAAGGATTGAATGAAAATTGAACGCCAATTTTTGTGACCTTTTAATAAATGTCTACTAAATTTAATTAAGTATTTTAAAATATTTTTACTTAAAAACCTGAAATGAGCTGGATTGGCCTTTCAGCGAATTAATAGCGTATTTATAATGTTGTTTAATTAGCGAGTATCTGGAAATTGCCTCCTATGTAGGTTGCGAGTTTAGATATACAGTTGAATAGCTTTGCACTCTGGATTTCGTCTTTGCTGTGTCAACGCTCACCTGTGTGGTTTTTGTGAATGCAGTTTACTTGTATGCATGTAAATGAACTCATGCTTCAATTGAAGTAGGAGCTCTTGAGCTGTTTCCAGTCAATTCAGGAAATATATCATTATGTTACACTAACGCTAATAGATATGGCTTACAGAAAGGATTGTCAAAAATCTGATTTGACAATAATCTTAGATTGTGAATATTTAATCATATGAAAAGCATAGTATAGTTTTAAATAGGTTATATGCATGCATTTTTTTATATTTTTAATAGATTATTAAGTCAACCATAATACTTACGGAAAAAATTGATAATCATTTAAAAATGTAATACAGGTGACATATGGGAAACGGACGTTTTTAGAATGGCTAATACACAGCTGTCAGTGGTGGAAAATTGTTGCGATATAGAACGTTCGCTTCGAAGTGACCTACCGTTTTAGATAAAATGGAGCAGTGAACGATACAGCAGCGAGTGTTCGCGTACGTTACGTTCGTTCGAAATGGTGAGTCTGTTATTGGAACACAGCAGATCTTTCGTCGCCATTTTAATATCGGTCGGAATGGCGCAATTCCAAGTCGTAATACGATCTTGCGATGGACTAAAGGTTTCAGATTAACAGGAAACATTAATGGAGTTAAAAGATACCATTACAGAAGAGGTGCATTTGGTTGAACGAGAGCTGTTAGCGAAAGTTATGGATAAATTTCGGCACAGACTTAAAGTGTGCATTCAAGAGAATGGCCGCCACCTGAATGATATAATTTTTCATACCTAACTACCTATATTAAATCAAATGGTAGGTATTGGTCTGTCGTTTTTTAAAACAAATTATTTTTTTCATCAAAAACTACTGATTATACATTCAATTGAAAAACGTCCGTTTCCCATATGTCACGCTGTATTATCATAAGAAAAAAAAATATTAAATTTCACATTCAAAAATAGACAGTTTACGGCCATGTTGGCGGGCTTATGTGACGTCATGTCAACCTTGATGTTAAATTGTCAATGTTAATGAAGTTAATTTGTTGTTTTCTCTAAATACTGACATAATCTTACTGTGAGACGACACAGTCGTCATGGAAATTGTTTTTGAATAATAGTCTGACGTCACGATGCGTTTTGAAAATTCAAAACAAGCGCGTATTTTCTACATTTCTTTTTTATTACATATTTGTATTTTTTCCGCAGTGATTAGATAAATAAAAATATAACTATTACGATATGATTACGAACTAAAATATATTTCGTAATAAAAATATAAACCAATTTGGAGTCTCATGCATATGGCTTATTGATCCTGCTCCAAAAATAATTGACAGATCAAACGATATGTTACTTAAACTGTGCATTTAGCATCGTTTTTTGTAGTTTTCACTCCGAAACAACGTTTTTCTACGCATTTTGATCAAAATTTTGCTTGAAAAGCAAACTTTTTCTACAAGTAAATAAAATTGTCGACCAATTTTTCTCAGACCGAACGATATATTGACAAAAAATGATAAAATTACAAATCAATATAACACAAGATGACGTTTCGATCCGGATTTGGATCTTCTTCAGAAATATCTAAAAAATATAAAAATAATTAATATTAAGTTATTTATTAGCTAATAGATTGTACGTAAAATTGAAAGTTTGAAAGATAATGAAAAATTATTAATTATTAATTTTTTATTATCTTTCAAACTTTCAATTTTACGTACAATCTATTAGTTAATAAATAACTTAATATTAATTATTTTTATATTTTTTAGATATTTCTGAAGAAGATCCAAATCCGGATCGAAACGTCATCTTGTGTTATATTGATTTGTAATTTTATCATTTTTTGTCAATATATCGTTCGGTCTGAGAAAAATTGGTCGACAATTTTATTTACTTGAAGAGTTCTATTCAGACGTTAATCAAAAATTCAAACTTTTTCTATATACGTAGATCAATCATTTGTTTTTGTGTACCTACAATCGAATGTTCTAGAAGACAGTAAGTTTAAATATGACATTAGACTGCTCCTGATGTATGGAAACTTTAATTATATGATCAGATTGTAAGAGCACTGTCAAATCAAATTTTTTGACAATCCTTTCTGCAATCCAGCAACAGATAGATATTGTAGATTACAGACGCTCACCATTTAACGTTGACAGATAAATACGTCAGTGCTATTAAAATAATTAAAAAGATTTGAAATAATGTCGAAACAGTAACCACCTTTACTGGAATGACTGTCTTTCCAATTTCTGTTAATATGAGACGGTGAAAATGGCGACGCAAAAACTTCACTGTCAGCTATATTCTACCCGCCCTGGTCAGCTGTTAAAATGTTTTGGGGTTATAAGTGGTGAAGATTGTATTAATTCTGAATTTTCACACATGTCTTGAGGCTACAGGAGACTCAATGTTTTTTTTGTGACAAATTTAGTTATTGTTAACGTTAATTTTAAAAATGTCATATATCGCTCTTTTGATTAGATAATTACGGCTAGCCTATTAATATTAGATGAATTATCAAAAACACTTCTTTATATATTTATGTTTTGGATGGCTTTCACGTATCGTAGATTAGTCTAACCATATACACATTGAATATTTATGAGGAAACAAAATTCATACACCGCTGACAGGTAGGTAGTATATACAAAAATTAAAATTATTGATTTAAACTCGTATTTGATTTTTCAATTGCATTTCAACACACTATACAATCATTCTTTACTTTTGCAAGATATTTTTGCATTTTTGTATTGGCTAATCGTCTATGGCTTTCGTGAATAGGGTGAATTGTTTTTTAAAGAAATGAAAGTGATATTGTATACTGAGTTTATAATTTGAGAAGAAAGAACATATTATTTGATTAAGTTTTCAGCTAACAATAAGCGTTTTTCCGTTACGTTGAGTTGTTTTGTCAGGTCGACATAGGTTTTGGAGAGTGTTAATTACCTCACGATGAACTTGTCATTTATATTTATAATGAAGTTTGTGATGAACAATATTCTCATCAAGGCCTTCAAGGTATGTATCAAACTTAATATCATATTAATTAAAAAACTCTCTCCACTGATTTGTTAATTAATTTTAAATGACGTTAGATTTATAATGCAATATTCAAAATAATAAACGCCAACTTTGATACTTAACATTGTTATGTTAATTAGTTTTATTTTAAAGTCATTAATTTTATCTGAAATCATTAATTTTTGTTTCAAGTTGCTTTGTCTACAAAAGCTGTGGCTTCTGATTCTTTATTTAACACTTTATTCAGGTTTATATTTATTTTTTATAAGACATGTAAAGCTTATTTTAGGCTACTTTTGGGTTTAGTGAATTAATGTTAGCATATTTTAATATCTTTGCAAATAAAGACATATTTTCGGATAACCAGATAGTTCGTTAAAGCTGCATTTTGAATTTTGACATAATTTTATTTTGGGTCTGGTGAGCTAACCGAATATGCACAAAATTTGACTTTTTTTAAGTTCTAGAAACCACTAAACTTTGACGTTTAAAATAAATTTGGAGAATTCTTCAGAAATTTTCTAAAAAAAATACTAAAAAAATTTTACTACCTACTTTTCATGACTCAGTTAATTTCACTGACATTTTATAAATATAACCAATCAGAAATCACATAGCACGTCGCAGCAGGTTATGTAGTAATACACGTTAATTCTCTTTCACTTACTGTAGCTCATAACACCATATATGATACAAAATGGCGAATGTATAGTAAAATGTATGTCCAAACTAATTTATTATATTTTATATAATTTTCTTAAATTACTCTATTAAAACCAGTATTCCACACTTAAAAGGACTTATAATGCTTGAATATGGAATATGTTATATAAAACAAGAATTGTGTATTTCCAATGGATATTTTTAGCGCACTTTAACCTTCTATTTTTTTATCAAAAAAAAAAAAACAAACATTACACTGTTAAGCTACAGACATTACGAAAATATTCAGTTATAAAAGTTACTCACCTGTAATAAAAGTGATATTGCAACTATTCCTTGTGCTCTGTGTAATGCTTCCGAAAAATTTGAATATAATTGTGAATTGAAGCCGAATATTTGAATCTGAAACAGAAACAATTGCCAACTATTACCATTTTTATCTAATGTAAAAAATAAAATTTTTAAATTCTATATAGAAACTAGCGGTCCGGTCCGGTTTCGCCCGAATTTGTAGGATTACCTATTAAACATACTCATATTATGCTGCATCGCACTTTTTTATAGAATAATAGGGACTCCGGTATAGGCAAACGGTCAGTTATGAATGAAACGCTAAATATTTAATAGCATTAATATGGAAAAATTATTGAATTAAAAATATTGATAGGTATTGGGAGGCTGAAAGTTCGGAATGATACGTTTACGTGAGAAATAAAAAAAATATTTAAAAAAAAATTGGTCGAAAATTAAAAAAAAACAAATTTTCGGATTTTGACAACAGCGCCACTTATCGTGTCCAACTGTACCTAAGAACCATCCAGGGGACCCTATAAATACAAAGAAATTACAAAATCGGTCAAGCCGCTTAGGACGAGAAGAAATATGATCAAATGGATACCAGAATTTTATATATAAATAAATTGAGGCTGAAAATTTGGGATCATGTATATGTTTTTACGTGAGAAATCCATAAAATATGTAAGAAAATCTGGATCTCGACAACAACGCCACCTACCGGATCCAATTATAGCTAAGAATCATCTAGGTCAGTGGTTCCCAAATAACAGGTAATCGTGGACCCCTAAGTGAACTAGCTAAGTAGTCGGGGACCCCCAAATACCGGGGGGTCCGGGGGTCCTCCCCCGGGAAAATTTGCAAAATTACACTTAAATTGGCACGTTTTTAGCGTATCTGAGCATGTTTTTTGATTTTTTTTTTATTATTTTATTTTTTACTGGCTAGCCGCGGACCCCTTGCAAACTGTCCGCGGACCCCTGGGGGGCCGCGGACCTCCTTTTGGGAACCACTGATCTAGGTAACCCTATAAGTACAAAAAATATTCCTAAAATCGGTCAAGCCGTTTAGGAGGAAAAAAATTACGAACACACGGACACCGAAATTTTATATATACCTAAGAATAAGCGAAATATCATTCATTCATTTACTCACTCACTCATTGATCACGAAATCATAAGGTCTATAAAGCCTATTAAGCGCATGGTGTAGCGGTGAAGGTACAAGACTCGTACAAAAAGGAACTAGGTTCAAATCCCAGTAAAACTTGATGTAACGTAGGACGTTACGAAACAGTAATTCCGGAATTAGTAATTTTGTTGAAATTCTAATAATTTCTTAGTAAGTTGCTTGATTTCGTGTAATTCTTTCATTTACAATTTGCGATTAACTGTTTAAAATTTTAGTTTAAACATAAGGAGACAGGAGTACGGTAAAATTAAATACAATAATGGTGCAAGTGGCGTTTGTTATGAGGTAATGTCAAGAAACTCATATTAAACACGTTATTATTATTAAATTTAATTTAACGTGTAACACCATGTCTTTAAAAAAGCCGCGCTGCCACTGGTGTACTCTGATGGTCATGCGGAAAAACAGAGGCAAGATGGCAGCGAAGCGTATGAACAAGGAAGTAGTGTTCATCTTAAAAAACTTAAAGTAATAAATGTGTTGAATTAAATAATATTCATGTTACAAATTTATGTTAATAAATATTTTGAATAAAATAATAATAATTGTTACAAAATGGCGTACAACTCGTGGCCCGATCACGCTCGAAAATAAGTTTAAATGTTAATTTAAATTATTGTGAAGCGCAATTTTTGTGTTCAAAAGTGTAAAATAGTGCAAACTGTAGTCCTTTTATGTGCGAAATTCTATAAAAGTAAATCAGTTCATGTTTTGTTCAATATTTTCGCGCGGAATCCAAATAATAATTAATTGTTACAAACGTCTATAAAATGTTTGTGCTTTTCAGAAAATACGCATCGTATTTCATAAATGTAAATGGATCGAATCACAGATTAAAAATTAAAGAAGAAAATAACTTTTGTAAGAAAGAAAAACTATAAAAAGATCACGTAGATATGAAATTTCTTTAATACAAAAATATAAGGTGTGGGAATATTCGTATCATCTCAGCTGTTTCATTAGTGGGCGAAGTTTAACAACTTCTAGAAATGGCTTTAGGGATTTTTCTTTTTATTCCGGAGACTTTTGAGCGAGTAAAAAGAAAAAAAACCGGTAGGTTTTGTTCGTATACAATATTTGTATGTATGTACTATGTGTGTATGGAATCACTATAACCCATCCTGAATCCCTATTGGCCAATCAACGGTTTATTGCCATTGCTTCCATCTGTTTCACGCTAAGGCATTTTACTTTCCGATGTCGATGAATCTGCCTTATACTATACCTATACTATGTCCTTTTCTATCATCACATTCCATACATTCTTCATCTTCTTTACGCTCATGTCTTTTTCGCTATTCTTTAGTATATACGTTCATACCTGATTTTATTTTCATCACCGTTCACAGATTTTTATTCGTCCAACTATTGAGATGTATTTTTTAAGCTTGAGTGGCAAATTTTTTGTGTATATATTTCTTTTTGAATTTGTAAAACAGTCACGCCGTGTCGCCACGCGAGAATTGGTCATAAAGCACCTAATTTTTGTTTTCAATTATTTTATATTTTACGTTCTTGCATTAATTGATCCGATCCGGCTTCGCCTGGATTTGTAGATTGACTATTAAAGATATACATATTATACTGTAGCGCATTGTTTCAAATTTAAAATTTAACCCTTTATTAGTAATTGAAACGTGCTGATAAGTTCTAATAACGTCTGGCCGACAGGATCGTACTTAAAAATTTTGTGAAAATTAGAGTTGGGGAATAAATAACTTCACGATGAAAAAAACACTCTGACCAGCTGTCTAAATTGGTCACTGTGATCTGACAAGAGGTAACATCGTTCCAAAATAACGTATGTTGTTCCATGTCACCGCAATCTCGACGGTCGCTCCAACCGAGTAGCCGACCAACGGCGATGTAACGTCCAACCGAGTGTTTGCTCGGTCGGGCGGCATTCGGCGTGATCAGCCGTCTAAAAGGATGACTGTGATCTGACAAGAGGTAACTACGTTCCAAAATAACGTATGTTGTTCTATGTCACCGCAATCACGACGTTCGCTCCAACCGAGTAGCCGACGCAACGTCCGACCGAGTGTTTACTCGATCGGGATCGACGTGAACTGTTCACGTCGATCCCGATCGAAAAATCACAGTGAAAAAGCATCGTGACTGTTACGATAATTTTTTACTGTGATTTTTGTGTAACTGGAATGACAGTCACTGTGATCACATAGGCACGACTTTTCCCATGTCAAATGAAAATGTTAGTGGATATGGATTTTACTGAAGGCTGTATTTAATTTGGTGTAAATTTTGGATTGACCATAATATTGCAATTAAAAAATGATTTTAAAGGGTGTATTAAAGGCGTACATTTTGTATTTTAACTAAAAACAAACTCAGGTTCATATAATAAAGCCACACGGTCTGTAATAGCAAACACATTATATTGGCAGAGTTTGGCACTCCGACTCGAGTTTTTTTATTAATATGAGTGTAATATGTAAAAGAAAGGAATGCTACA
Source organism: Xanthostigma xanthostigma (assembly GCA_963575645.1). Classification (NCBI taxonomy): domain Eukaryota; kingdom Metazoa; phylum Arthropoda; class Insecta; order Raphidioptera; family Raphidiidae; genus Xanthostigma; species Xanthostigma xanthostigma. The sequence continues at coordinate 29,698,298 of OY754469.1, read as the reverse complement.
ATTTTTGATTTGATAAAAGTTTTAGTTTAAGTCTCAGTATCTTATCAAAATGTTCGGAGCCTGAACCGGATGATGTTCGTGGGAAATTTATTTTTACAACTATTTTATTACTCGTATTAAAAATGTAATCGAACACTCTGCTTATTATTCAACACATGCATGATCGTTTTCATCAAAAGTCTCCTTTATCTCAGTTTTAACCATGATATAATTTAATTCCAGAGAAACACCGAGCAATGTAGCGTAGTGGTGAGAACACTAGACTCGCATGCGGGATGTACCGGGTTCGAACCCCGTCGGGGGCAGATGTGGCTGGGTCTTTTTCTTGCTGCCTCTCGTCAAGAAACGGTAATTCCTATACCGGACATCTTGTTGCGGTTTTCCATGGTTTCCCTCAATAATTCTAGATAAATATCGAGATGGTTCCTTATTCAAGGCCATGGCCGATTACTAGTCAAACTCCTATTTTCAAAATTTGCCTACCTTATCCTAATGTCCTAAAATTCCTTCATTTGCCCATTGCTATAAATTAGTTAAGTAGAAAAATGTAGAAAATAACGGGAAGTGTGGAAAATAGCAATGGTGCGAATGGCGTCTGTTATGACATAAAGTCGAGAAACGAACGTTAAACGCATTATTATTATTGTAATTCCAGAGAAACTTGTTTTCATTGTCGCAAAAAAATATTCGGATTTGTTGTTTATATGGCTTCGAATTTCAAATCTAACAAAAACTACAGTTTAGTTTAACAGAGGGTTTGAGCAGTTTATTAATTATAGAACTGTTTAAAATATAGTAATATAGTAAATTAGGCTTGAATTATAACACATACCCAGTAGCCCTTCCTGTATGTTTGGCTTGGGTTAATAAAGAATAAAAATAGGGAGTTCCCGATAGATCAACGTTTTCTTCTCCAATAGCTAGGCGTTGATTTAATGAAAATCTACAGTACAGGTAATCAGTACTTTTCGGATTTTTTTGTATTAGAAATTTTACGGGAAGGTAAATATAGATGGCTGCCTGGATTGTCTTATAATTTTAAAATCAATGTTCCACGGAGACAACTGACAAGGAGACGCACAAGGAGGGTAAATATTATGATTACTTTTTCCTCGTGCCCAATTCTAGTCGCTCCGTGCTATATTTGATTTCATACGGCACACAGCACAGCCAAAGGACGGGGGAAGAATACACGACAACTGAAATAGAAACTACATCATAATCTTATTTCTATAACACTGAGTGAGATGGATATAGACAGGTACGTATTAGGGTTAATTTTGACACTGCAATAATGTTGGTATCAGCACAATAGTGTGATTTTTAGTAAAATAAAAAAGATTGCAGTAGTTATTTTATTCTTTGAAGACTGTTCAGTATATTTTGTAAATGTGATATGGAAGTGTATCGCTAAGATACAAAAATTGTGTTCGAAATAAGATCAGATTCTGAGTGCGTCCACTTGCCCTTAAAATGTAAAGAAATGTAGTTGAATTAGCCTTTTTTTAAGTTAGATAAATTTATATTATCCCACAGGAGCATTGTACATTATGTATAATATAACAAGTCTTGAATGTAAGGTATATTAATTAGATTATGTCAAACTTACACATTGTCTATATTTTTTATATCTATTCAAATGTTAATTCTATGTTGCCTTCTTGACTTATATTATTAATTACAATAAATATGACACTTGTCCCACATGACGTCACCCGAGAAAGGCATAATACGGAGAATTGTAAAATTTAAACTTTGAAGTAGCATAACTTTGTTTTTTAAAGATATTACAAAAATTCCTTGGCCATTAATTTTGTAATTTTAGAGCTACGATTAAGAGTTTTAAAAAATTGGAAACTTCCCATTAGCGTGAAAACAAAAAAAATAATTAGGAGTGCTTTAGAATGTTTCGCATGTTTTAGATACGTCCAATAAGAATGTGTGATTTAAAAAAATAATTAGGATTGTACTGAAAGTAAATTTCATGTATTTTACATAAAAAAATGGGCAAAGTTTCAAATTGAAATTAAAATAAAATAGACTACCTCGGAATAATAATATTGTAATTACAATTTTTTATTAGTAGTTCTCTGAAATTCTGTGGATTCAATAAAAATATGAAAGCTTCTCTGTATAATGTTGTGCTATGACTGATTACTTATCTTTTCTGTGTATAGCAAACATCTTTACATCAAACTTAACTTGTCGAATATTATCTTTTATACGCTTTAAAAATAAAATATTCCACGATGAGTTCAGAGCAGGCATACCGGTTCTATAAATCGGAAAACGAAAAATGTGTAAAAAACTATAAATTTAGAACATTAAGACCTTCTATTAAAATTTTAACTACATTATCTCAAATTATTAAAATTTCTAAATTTCCTACAAAATCATATCACTATTTAAATTCTTATTTGTTTATTTGTTTATTTTTTTTTACGTTAACGTGCGCAGCAGCTTAGGCTATATGCACGAGTCAATAAAGTAAGGTAAGTATATATACAATGTAATACTAAATGTAAACTGCTTAGATTTAAGTAGGTGAATTAAACGTAGGTAGGTATGCTTCTTGTTAGTCTTAGGAATATTCTTATTTGTTATTTTATGTGATTTACATGCATATTCAATTTTAAACTTATTCATATAACGTGTAATAAAACAATACTTTTTGAAAATAATTGTACATTTTATCGAACTGTCAATAAAATTATAAAAAAAATTCCAATCAATTGGGCGGCGGGACCAAAATGTTAACATTTGATGTAGTATGTATAATACAGAAAAGAAAATTTCTGATATCACGTGAGGTGACGCGAGTAATGACTAGTATTCAATATGATATTTGCTGTTCGTTGCCATGGTTACCTACATAATATGCTCCACGTCATGCAAAATTAATCAAAGCTTAACTAGATTATTACTGACAGATCTACAAAACAAAATATTTCTGAAACTATAAAGCTTAGAAAGAAATTTTTTAACAAAACTTTCTTGAGAAACTTAATAGAATAATAAGCTGGCATGGAAAATATACCTTCATTGTCTAAAAAACACCGTTATAGCATATATCTCTTTTGCGTTTGCACCGATTTTCCCCCAAAACAATAGAGGTCTTCATATTTGCATACCAAACATCCTCCCAAAATTTGGTTTCAATCCGCTTATCCGTTTGACCTGTATCGTGTTCATAGACTAATAGGTGCACAGTTTTAACAAAAATATGCTTTTGGATTCGGGGGATCTTAAATCGAAAAGATATAATTTTGAAAAGTGAATTTTGACCTAAGCTGGTACCATTCCCCACTTGTGGATTGGAATGGTAAAAAAAGTTCAAAAACCTAAACCCGACTACTGAACAGCATGAAACAAGAAAATATTTTTATCTGAGGATAGACGTGGTCATATGCCACCTACCCGAACAAAACATTCGATTTTAACAGTAAGCGATCATAAGCTCTAGGGAAAAGTGCATCACGCTATACATCTAGATGGGTCTCATATAATATGAGATAGAATACGACCACGGCTATCCTCAGATGAGAATATTTTCTTGTTTCATACTTTTCAGTAGTTGGGTTTTAGTTTTTTAACGTATTTTCTATTTAAATTATTTTTTCAAACTTATTTTTTATTTGTCTCCAATTTGATCACCCCTGGGACCAAAATTCAAAAATAAATGTAGTCTATATTACCCGGACCATAGTCGGGTTTAGTTTTTAGTTTTAATTTGTTATTTAATTTTTTTTTTAATTATTTTTTATTTGTTTTTAATTTGATCCCCCCTGAGACCAAAATTTACAAATAAATGTAGCCTATGTTACCCGGGCCATAATAACGAATCGATTGACACCTTATTTATCAAAATTGGATGAATAGTTTAGACGCTACAGTGTAACATCCGTATATACAAACTTACATGGACTGCTAAACTCATAACACTTCCTTTTGGCTGCGCCGCAGTCGGGTAAAAAACAAATGCGCACAATGTAAAATTGTTTTAGTCCGGTCCTGGTAGTAGACTGAGCGATATACGGTGTGAAATGATGATTGCTTTTCGCCACTTTGACGTCTGACTGCGATGTGGGATAGGTATATTTTACTGCAGAAAAAAATATAACGCAGAGATGACTTTGTTTATGTCAAGGAGTAAACGAGGAAGGTAATTTACGTCGTCGATATCTGTTCACTGTTCAGACTATGAGATAACTTAAAGTCGTAAATATATTTTCTTTTTAAAAAACAAACAAGTTTTTGATGTAAACTGTTTGGCGGATCAGGATTGCAATCAAGTCATTTGCACAATATTACTTCACATTTCCTTACGATTATCCTTGTCATACAAATATAAATGCTGTTCCCTTTTTTTAATACTCTTTTATTGACTTTACTTGTGTGTATCTATCTAATGGAATCTTTTAATTTAATTTTCACCCACTTCCAGATGCCCGAATAATTTGCACTGTATTAAGATTAACCCCCGACAATACAATAATTTATATAAATACCAGCGGGCCGTCCCAGTTTCACCCGAGTTCGATAGATATAATAATGCAAAACGTATTTTGTTTGCGGCCCGACGTCTGAAATAATAGCAATTTCTGCCCGATTTGATTCTGAACTAATCGCTTCGAGCGAATTATAATAAATGTCGCTACTTGGTACTAAAACACTTTTTCTTGTTTGCTTCTGAACTAATAGTTTTTGGGTAAATTCTATTAGATGTCGTTACACAGTACTAAAACAGTTTTTTTTGAGAAAATACCGTAATTTTGTACACAATTTTTAATAAAAACTACTCTATGGCGTAAGTTGCACCAATCAAGATATATTTAATTAAAATCTGTTCAGCAGTTTCGGAGATTATCGCGGCCAAAATTGAGACACGAGAATTTATATAGATATATAAACATATAAATAATTTATATATATAATATCTTAACGGCCAAACCCGATTTCAGGACAAACTAGTTTTGCCTAGGCAAAACTAGTTCTGCCTATATGCGATAGAATAAACCGGTATAGCCTAGGCCAAACTAGTCTGGCTTAAGCTCGATAAGACAAACCAGTTTAGCCAAGGCTAAACTAGTTTGTCCTATTATGAATATGTTACACTCTAGGATAAACTAGTATGGCCTATCCGAACTAATGTTGCCGAATCGAATAGGTAGAGAAAGCCAAAGATAGAAATTGTTTTTACAACGGAATAAAGTTATAAGATTAATTTCTGATGCTGGATTTAGACAGAAATGCAGGCCATTATTTCAACAATTAAATATTTTGTAATTGCCATTTCAATATATAGCTTTTTAATGATTACTAAAAATAATATGGGCAATTTAATGATCATACTGTGATTCATAGTCATGATACTAGAAAAAAACTTAAATCTCTGCCTACCATTACACAATTAATATGCTGTTACTACATACGGACCAAATTTTTTACGGTATAAATTTTTTTAATAAATTGCCACTCAAAACAAGAGTTTTAGAATCAAGGAACTTTAAAAGAAATGTACAGAAATTTTTATTCAGAAAATTGTTTCTACAGCATAAAAGAATTCTTTTACTTTCAACATGTACATTAATTATTCTACGAATGACAATAAACTTTATTATTAATATTTTAAAAAATCATGATTATTTCACAGTATATTATTTATTTTTCTTTGAAATTATTTCAAACTAGCTAGGCTATATTAGTTTATCCTGGCGTGTACATATTTATACTAGGACAAACTAGTTCAGCCTAGGCTAAACTAGTTCATCCTGTCGAGCTTAGGCCAAATCACTTAGGCCTAGGCTATACCGGTTTATCCTATTGCATATACATGCAGAACCAGTTTGGCCTAGGCTAAACTAGTTTGTCATGAAATCGGGTTTGGGCGGTAACATATACATTGTCATTTGAGTGTTGGTTTTTAAGGTTATAAAGGTACAAGATCTCTCTCTATTTAATTAAAAAAAAAATAATAACAAAAATAAGACATTTGAAGATATCAGAACAAAATTCTGCAGTTCTTAACCCATAATTTATCTGGAACGTATGAAATCATAAGTTTCTTAAATTACACGACATTTTCAAATTAGATATGCAAATGTAGATGGTGGGAGTACGGGAGTATATGGTGGAAGTACGGGTATGGTGGAATAGACTGGAACAACATACTAACATGTATTTTGTTTATCTAATGTGTATTTGCACAACTATATAATATTGTAAAACACAACTAGAAGTTTGGTACACATTACAATGTCATATTATGTACCAACATAATGTTGTGTATTTGTTTCAAGCAAATAAATTCAACATTGGGGATTAGAGAAACATAATAAACGGATCATGTCATCATTCGAATATATCGTTTTTGTTATATAAATACAATACTCAATACGGAGTATCAGACAATGTTTATATTATTATCTATACAAACATAATTAAACCAGTTGAAAGGGGCTAAAAGTAATTGTCAAAGTAATACACTGGATTTTGTGCAATTTTGGGTACGAATACTCCAAAAATATGCAGTGACTCAAAATGTTCCAAGCTTCAGTAGTGACTAAATGGGAAATTATTAACTTTTTTTGAGAAATACAGTCAAAATAGTATGTCTAATTTTGAATTGTTAAAATTTTAGTTATAAATAATAATTAAGTAGCAGTAGTTTTCTAGTCTTCTTAGGAAGATATTAAAAAAAACTTTTACTTTATTTATTAGAAATTAAAACATTTCAATAATTGCTCACAATAACTATGCAAAATTACGTGTTTTTCATAACGTAACAAATCGATATTATTTAATAAGATTTATAATTGCTCAAATGATTAAGGAAAGATTTTGTAAAAATTATAATAAAAATGTAAAACAGTAGATACGTCCTTTAAATCATAAAAGAAATTTCTTTTAAAACTGGTATTATAATATAACGGAGTAATAAATATTGAGAAATAATCCGGAACACAGATGGTACCTTCAAATTAAAGTTGGATATCTGGTTTAGCTGGAGGGTTTTATTCCACAATAATCACTTCTGTTATAATTTGATATAAGAGATTTTGTCCTGAGAAAACGCAACTCACAGAGCATATGGATATCACAAAATGAATCCTATTTATAAGCGCCCCACTGACGACCAATTTGTCTTTGCTAAATTTATAAATCTCTCTCTATCTCTCTTGGCTTCAGTTGAAGCAGTGGCGAGGTAATAACCCGTTCACATTAATTTGTTTAAAGCTATGCAAATCGCGCTCTAACGATTTATTTCCTGATTCTCTCTGTCTTCTCTCGATTAACATAGTATCGAAAGTTTCATACTGTGTTGACAAGCGCGAGAACCGACAGTGACATTTAGTATTGTCACACACCTTTATATTACCTTAATTCATTTTTTACACTAACTAGAATTTGCAATTCCGCAGACTTTATTTTTCCGTGGAAATCTGACGTATAATAAAACTAAAAAAACACGCTTTAATAGCAAACTGAACTAAAAAGTAGAAAATAATTATTAACAAAATAATTCAATTACAGTAAAAAAGTATATCCTTTATTATTTTTTTTAATCTATTATATGCCTTTCTCTGCACGTGATAAATAAACAGCCACTCAAACACAAAAACCATTTTTAAACGGTTTTATGATAACTTGACTTCATATATTTGTTTGTTACTATCTTTGTTTCAAATCTTGCGTCGGATTTTTCAACTACTTTCCGTTATTCGATTGAGCTGAAATTTTTGCATACGTATGTACCTCCACTGGCAATACTATATAATAATAATTAATTGACCGGTCCGGCTTTCGTCCGGATTCAATTCGAACTTTTATTAAAGCTCACTAAAAATTAAAAATAATGTAGGTAAAATAGCTTTTTAATTGTACAATCAATGATGTACTGAAAACTAGAAAATATTTATATGTCACCATAACTGGCTTTGACTAAACTAAAGTAAAATTGTAGGGCCCAATTATTATGGTTGCATTATGGTCAAAGAAGACAGTCGAAAGCTAAATATGACTTCAATCTCAAACAAATGAAAGTGTTCCCACGATTTTATTTTAGTTTAACAAAATTTTTTAAAAATACATGTTTTGTATATATATAGCGTTTTTTCCATTTATTGGCAGTGCAAATAAATATATATTACCATATCAACACTATAATAAGCGGGGAATGGTATTAATTTAGGTCAAAATTCACATTTAAAAATATTAGAATATTTTTTCATTTTGAGGGCACTCGAATCCAAAAAAACATATTTTTACAAAAAATGTCTGTGGTTCTGTTAGTCTGTAAACACGATACAGGTCAAACGGATGAACGGATGGAAATCAAATTTTGGTAGGATGTTTGATATGCAAATATGAAGAGCCCTATTGTTTTTGGGAAAAATCGGTGCATGCGCAAAAAAGATATCTGCGCTATAACGCTGTTTTTTAATAATATAATAATGATATAGGTTTAAATAACGGTTTATTATTGTATCTATTTTTTCAAGAAAGTTTTGTAAAAAATGTTTTTTTTAAACTTTATAGTTTCTAAAATATTTTTAAAAAAATCATCTGTTTTGTTCTGTAAATTTATTAGAATTAAAGTAGTCATGTTTTGGTTAATTTTTACATGTAGATAACCGTACAAACGCATGGCAAATATCACAATATTTAATTCTAGCCGTAACCCACGTCACCGCATTCGATAACAGAAATTTTATTTTCTTTGTTATACGCTACATTTGCGCCCTTTCGTGTTTTTTTTTAAATTCCGGTTCAGTCAAAATCTTAGTGTCATATGTTATACGTGCATTTTAACAAAGATTAATTGTTGAATAAAATGGGTAAAAAACTATCAAATCGAATGTGCTGTGCTGTAATTGTAAAGGTCACTAAAGATACATCCAGAATTACAATTCCATCGTTTTCCTGGATTTTCTTATGAATTAGGGAGGAAAAAAATGAACTGCAGCAGTACGTTGTCAAGGGTAATTAAATTTTATTTTACGTCTGTAATCATTATATTAAGTACATGAAAAATATCATAATTGTTATTTTGTTAACAAATATAAGATTTAAAAAATTTATAATAAATAATAATATCATTTATGTAGTTTTTTTACTGACATTGTGCGTAAATATTTTTTTTATAATTAAGAATAACGCTGGTTTCCATGGGTTTGTAAGTTTTGAGTGAACCAGATTTTAAAAAATCAAACACGAGATGGCGCAAATATCGCATGTTAAAGATTCTTTCCTAGCGTATACTATATGAAATATCAATATTTTTGAAGTTGGATTGGTCCCGTCACCCGATTGGCTGGAAAATTATTATTATTAAACTTATTGCAGCAAATTTACTTAAGAGATCATTTGTAATTATTTTTTACTTAACATCTAAAACTATTAGTCTTCCTGGTCGAAGAATAGACGTTTTAGTACAAAGTCCGCAAGAATCCCGCACTGTTAGTGCAAGATATAGCAGCTCTCAGAAGTATATTCGATTGCAAATCCTAGGGCTGTCTCTTTCATAATTATTTATTTTGTGTTAACACAACATGAATTTAATATTCTATGAATAGCAATAAATTGTAAAGCATAAATTATTTTCAGTATAAAGTAGTGTTGATCCAATAGAATATTAAGATGAAGGAAGGTTTTGGTTGAGGCCCTGAAGATGAAAATAAATTTTTCGAAACGTTGGCCACTAGCGAAACACTGGTAAAGCTTATTTTATGATCCTCAACCAAAACCTTCCTTCATCTTAATAAATTATTTTCTTGAAATGGTTTATATTAAAACAAAAACTGAAGTACTAAAGCTCTTGTCTAATAAATAATAGTGTCTCCTGATATGTATTAGTGTCAAATTCAGGAAAAGTATTTTCAGTTTAAAGTAAAATTTATCATCCATCCGAATAATGGAGAAGAAGTCGGTTAACGCGGAGGGAGTCCTCGTTGTGGTAAATTAATAAGAGAATATTGTGTGTATGTCTCCGGGAGCCCGGATTGCCCCGGTTACGTCGTCACTGTTAATCGGTGCCACGATGGCGAAACGCCGCCCTAAGGCGTCAAGTAATAAGCGGCTTTAATTTAACCACCAGCCAAAAGTTTCTAATAACAAAATTAAACTGTTCTGAACCCGCACTTTAGGCGGATAACGGCTCTTCTTTGTCGCCGTCTTCTTCACTCTCACTATTGCATTTCTGAATCGTTTGCGATGGGAAAAATTACATTCTGCTTTTAATTTCACTTATTAATATTAATTTAGATAAAAAGTTTAAGCAGTACTTAAGGACGGAGAAAATGTCTGAACTGCAGAACGTTCCTCTGAAAATTTTTATCAAAAATAACATTCGCCCAAGGGCGTATATATTTTTTTTCTGAGAGAGGGAGTAAAGCAAAAAATCTATATTTTTTAAGTTTTATTGATACGAATAAATAATATAGCTTATGCCAAAAACAAATCATATTTTTCACGTAAAACTGACTCGGAAACAGTTGATCACCCTAAAAACAAGAACGGTTCGGCTGATTTGAAAAAAATGTTTTCATACCCGTCGATTGGCACCCTAACGTAGTCGATTCATTTTTTATTCTCGAGATTTCTCTTAGAAGGAAATGATCACGTACATACGTACATACACACACACACACGCAGAGAAATAATTTTTCAAAAATAGTGTAGTGACTTCGAAACAAATTATTTTTATTAATTTTGATTTCGACTTTTGACAATGGGAAGTTAAAAAATAAATCTATATGTTACGGTTAATACAAGAAATTAGTTAATTCGCGAATTAATCGGCTAATACCCGAATTAACCAATCCTTGACGTTGGTTAATTCGGGTATTAGCCGGTTAATTCGCAAATAAACTACTTTCTTGTATTAACCGTAACATATATAAATATTTATTTTGAAATAAAACGATAATATAATATATTATATAAACTTACAAGTTAATTTTGAAGTAACTCAAGTAACTTGTAATTTTGAGGTTGCCCGGTTGAAAGTCGCACTTTTAAATAGTTCCCGTTATCCAATGGAGTTGAAATTTGGCATACGTATGTAGTTCAGATAACAATACAATATTATAATAACTAACTGAGAAGTGCGGCTTTCGGGTTGCAAACTGCACCTTTAATAAAGCACACTAAAAACTTAAAAAAAAACAAAAAAAAATTTTTAAAACAACTTTTATTAGAAATAATCCGTTTTATACGTACTTATCACAGTTTTAATTTTCAGCTACAGGCACATTTTAATAGGAAGATACGAAAAAGAGGGAGCAATACGCTTTTATTTGAAAATTGGAACTGTGATAAGTTCATATAAAACGGCTTATTACTAATCTTAATAAAATTATTTTTAGCTTTTTAGTTCTTTTTTGTTAACATACTAATAAAAGTTCGTTTTTCAAAAAATATTTTTTTTGTTTATTTATGTTTAAATAGGTTTATGCCACTTTACAGACTGTTATTCTAACTTTTGATAAAGTTGATTCTTGATAGTCAACTGAATGATGAATAAACTATACTCAGTGCAACGTCAAAAAAAGTCACAAATGAAATTCAATACTATTTTTCCAGTGATGTATCATAAAAAAATGTATTATGATTTATAATAAATTACATTAATATTGTGTCTCATAAAGATACTGGTTGAAGTTTGAAGGCAAGCTCTAGGAATAATTATTCCCAAACTCTGTAAAGAATAAAAGTTGTTTAAAACAATTGTACAAAACTTATAAAATGATAAAAATAATCTTTTAAAAAGAAGGCAGAAAGAAAACATAACAAATAAATCAGATATATCTATCAAATTTATTATTCAAAGCAATGGCACGTCAATCCGGTGTCGGAGAGGCAACCGGATGGCGAGTGGTAATCTGGGCCTATGAGTGGTGCAGAACCCCCTGGTAGCGGCCAAAGTGACCCCAAATGGACGGGGGCGGCGATATGGGGGTGGGTCAAAATCGAAAAATGTTTGAAAAGGCAACCGGATAAAAATGCGGTTGCATTGAAGGAAATACCCTAATTATATAATAAATTTTTTTTGCCATCCGAAACACGCGGGCCGTTTTTGCACTAGCGAATAAAAAAAAAATTAAAAAAAAACTGAAAAGGCAACCGCTTCAAAATTAGTGAGCATACTTATTGATACCACCAAACGTTGGAAAAAAATTGCCATCCGATCCTGATGGGCAGTTTCGGAGAAACAACCCCTCAAAGTCGCCGAAAAACCCTTTTTTTCGATTTTTTCAACAATAAGTAAAGAAAACACACTAAAAATTGTTCAAATCGGATGGCATTCGAAATTTATACTGTCCTAAGTACAAATAATAGTGTGTATCAATGCCATCCGATTTCGATTAAATTTACCCCTATTTAGCCAACCCCCAAAACTCAAAAACAAGAAAAATAATGCCATACGCTGCATAAAATTGTTATTTTCATGAGTTTTGGGGGTGGCTAAATAGGGGTAAATTTAATCGAAATCGGATGGCATTGATACACACTATTATTTGTACTTAGGACAGTATACATTTCGAATGCCATCCGATTTGAACAATTTTTAGTGTGTTTTTTTTACTTATTGTTGAAAAAATCGAAAAAAAGGGTTTTTCGGCGACTTTGAGGGGTTGTTTCTCCGAAACTGCCCATCAGGATCGGATGGCAATGTTTTTCCAACGTTTGGTGGTGTCAATAAGTATGCTCACTAATTTTGAAGCGGTTGCCTTTTCAGTTTTTTTTAAATTTTTTTTTTATTCGCTAGTGCAAAAACGGCCCGCGTGTTTCGGATGGCAAAAAAAATTTATTATATAATTAGGGTATTTCCTTCAATGCAACCGCATTTTTATCCGGTTGCCTTTTCAAACATTTTTCGATTTTGACCCACCCCCATATCGCCGCCCCCGTCCATTTGGGGTCACTTTGGCCGCTACCAGGGGGTTCTGCACCACTCATATGCCCAGATTACCACTCGCCATCCGGTTGCCTCTCCGACACCGGATTGACGTGCCATTGCTTTGAATATATGTGTCTTGAGGTCTTTTTTACCTTAAAACAAAATGGAATTTTTATGTTAGCGTGAGAAACAATAATGTATAATGGCTCTTAATGTCTCGTTATACAGGTGGTTCTTTGAAAGAGTTCACCGTTTTCAATGTTTTATTAAACAAAAAAATTTAATAGTGTTAAAAATATACGTACGTTAGAAGTTTTTTGACAAATATAATAATATAAATTGGTGAACGTATCAATTAAATATACATCTTGTATATCCTAATACGGTCACCCGAACTCTGCTGTCTTTATATACGGGAATTGTAGTTTCCGAAGTTCAATGCAAAAGCAAAATTATCGCTACTTTGCTAGAGATTTCATATTAAATTGTTGTGACGAGACTTTACGAAAATTTTTCAAAAAGAAATCTTAGAGAAAGATGAGAACGATTATGATAATTTCTCGTCGAGACGACACCAGACGATAACATTATTCTCGTCTAATATTGTTGAGCCTTTTTGAGTCAACATTAATACTCTGCAATATCGACCACAACGCTGTATTCAATTTGAACTGCGTATTGATAAAACAAATTTTATTGTGTTTTATTTATTATCATTTTTTCATCTAAAGATCATTAGAGTATATGAAATAAATTATCTGAAAAACTCGAGAAAATGAATTACCTATAGACAATGTATAGAGTTTTGACATTAGACGCAATGACATCAAGTGACAAAATGACAGTGTAGTAAAATGTTGTTTCACGGCCAAACTGCTCGGCCAATTGTGATGAAATTTAATATGAAGATAGTTTGAAGCCTGGGGAAGGACATAGGCTACTTTTTTTTCAAAATTCAACTCCCTGGGTATAAAGTAGGGATTGAAATATTGTATGAAGTACGCTTTCACGGCAAGACCGCTAGGCCGACTGTGATGAAATTTAATATGGAAACACATAGTGATTGTTACCAGGGCTACATACTTATTGCCATACATTTTAGCCACTTTTAAATTCTCCTCTAATCAACATAAACCTAAGTATTAAATTGAAAAAAAAAAAAATTTTTTAGCACTAAGTACCTATAGGTTATCTAATAGTACCTACTTCACTCTCGGAATCAGTATCATAATCAGCATTAGTGAGAGAGTAATCTATTTTGTAACAAAAGTGGCATAGGAACAACGCTTTATCCAAATCATCTGGGATGTGGTCTAAATGGCTTTTTGGAATGCATCGTGAATGAAATGATTTGTGGCAACTGCTGTAATCAATTCTGCTCTTAATAATTATCTGTTTGCACATTGAACAAACATATCCAGTTTGTAAAATTACCTGCTTCAAGATATTAATTCTTTTCGACTCTGGTATGTGGTACTTTCAGTTTTATCACATGGACCTTCTTTGATATTTTTATCTTCAGAAGTTTGTGTTTTAATTTTTTTGTTTTGAACTTGTTTAGCGTTTTCCTTTTTTTAATCAATTATATCAGTTTTGTACACATTGATTCCACGCATTTGCGGGTAAACTAATATATCAACAAAAAATCCTCTTGGTACTGTTAAACAGATGTGGAAAAATTATACTCATTTTAAAACAAGTATACCGTGCACCTTATATATTGGTAGTAGGTACCTGCCGTATTTCATCGGTGCAGTTTTACACAAATAAATTTAGCAAAGCGTCGTGAATGAGTTGTTTATTTCTTTAAGTAAGTAATGTTGCCTTCATGCTATTCCATGTTACAAACTGGTTTGATGCATTACAAAATACTAAACACACCATTCATCTTTTCAACTCCATATTTTACATTACGTGCATAAATAAAACTACTGTAAGGTAGTTTCTTTCACCATAAAATTTTATTGATTATAATATTATTATTTAAAAAAACAATAATTACAGCACCTCAAAAGAACATTACACTGTAGTCGTGGGCCTTCTATAGTGACGACGCAGAGTGATTTTTTATGGGCCTTAGTTTTTTGAAGTTAAACTTCTTTTGGCAAGATGGTAAATTGATTCCGGAGATTGAAAATATAATGAACATGTCACAATGTACGTATATCGTATACTATACAAAACTGACTCCAGAAGAAAAACAAGAACGGCTGCCTCGTAACCTAAAGGTCGTAGGTTCGATCCCTTTATTGTTTACAACTATGCCAGTTTTACTTAAGTAGTTTTTAGTGTAAAATACACACTACAAAGTCTCTTTTTTAAATAAATACACCATTCTATTTGCATATCAATGAATTTTTATAGCTTTAATTCGAAATATACTTATATACATTATACATAACGCTTTCAATGAAAATTGTACAAACACGTAAAAAGTTTGCTTTGACACCCCACAAATTATGTTCTTGTTAAATAGGACGCTTGAATACACATTTTCGCTTTTCAAAACTATCCGATTTAAGGTCATAAATTCAGCTTTACTGACTGAGCTATATCTTACAGAAGAACATTAATTAAAGTTGAAGTAAGACCAGAGTGAATCTTTATTTTTAAGAATAATTCTCAAGGAACCATAGATTCTGCAGCGAGTTTTAAAATGTACGTTAGTGTTTTCTAGGCTCGTTGAAGAGAGAAAACTTCACGCAAAAGATAATGACACACATTGCTATTTTTTATTAACCGACTTCAACAAAAAGGAGGAGGTTCTGTGTTCGTCTGTATATTTTTTTTTTTATGTATGTTCACCGATTTCTCCGTCAATTATGGACCGATTTTCAAATTTTTTTTTTATTCGAAAGAGTTCACCTCAGAGGTGGTCCCATCGGAACCAAGTCAGGATCTGATGGTGGAATCCGGAAAAATCGAGGGAAACTCTCAAATTTCAAAGAAACGCATGATGTTTTTTATGTATGTTTACCGATTTTTAGTGTTAGATTAACACTAAAAAGAGAAAAATAAAATATTTTTAACAAAAAAATTGAACCGACTTCACACTAAAAAGTAAAAAATAATTGCGTATTGAAATGTTTTGGAGTCGGTGTAGTTCTCGAAATAGATTTCATTTTGGCTGACACCGACTCCAAAACATTTCAATACGCAATTATTTTTTAATTTTTAGTGTGAAGTCGGTTCATTTTTTTTGTTAAAAATATTTTTACTATTACAAAAGTACACTCGATTGAAGACTAAGTTTAAATGTTCTTTTGTATAATACTACTCAAAATTGAGTTAAAAATTCCTCTTAAAGATATAAAAAATATATAACATATTCAAACAGCCCTTTGGTGATATATGCTCATATAAGAAATAGCATAATGTTTTGTACGACTTTAAATAGTAAGGCGATATGTTATTTTTGGAAAAAAAAAATTATACAAAAATAGAGTGGTCGGAACATGTATAATACCTGGAACTAAATTTAGACAAAAAACTAACATTTACACCTACCATATAACCAACATATGTGATAAAGCAGTAGGTGTTATGTCAAACCTCTTTCCAATGTTCAATAATAATTCCAAACTAACGAAACGTAATAAATTGATACTGTATACATCAATGATCCGAACTATATTGACATATGCTTGTCCGGTACGGAATTTTACTTGTAATACAAATATTAAAAAATTGCAAATTGTACAAAACAAATGCTTAAGAATCATAGGGAACTAGATATACCCCGTGTCATTTGATGCATGAGCAATTAAATATTGAGTATATATGTCGCCGGCATATTGTCAAATCCGTGATATTGTAATTTCACTAGTGAAATTACAATATCACGATTGACAAAGAGTCGTGATATTATAATTTAACTAAGTGAAATTATAATATCACGGGTTTGACAATATCCCGACGACATATACATAGTTTCAAACCACTACACTCTCTAGGAAAACTACTTGAAAGAATAATCAAAATCCAACTAGAAAATCATAACAGCGGAAAGAATATCGTACCACATTTATTTGGATTTCGCTCTCACCATTCAACAAATCACCAACTGCTCCGTCTCACTGAAACTATAAACAGTGGATTTGAGAAGAAAAGCTACATCTCTATTGCCTTTCTGGACATAGAAAAGGCATTTGATAAAATATGGCACGAAGGATTACTGTACAAGATAAAAATAACTGAACCTCCAGACTACATCTACATTATATACCTACTCATTTCTGGAACAAAGAACGTTCTCTGTTAAAATAAATTCAGAGCTATCACCTGCTAAAAAAATTGCCGCAGGAGTACCGCAGGGGTCTGTTCTGGGCTCAATTCATTTTAATATATTATATGCGTCAGATATTCTATATTGCCTCATGCATCAATTGTCTTATACGCTGATGACACTGACTTAATTACACAGAGCTCAAATCTAGACAGTGCAATCGACAAACTCCAAACATCGCTGGCTACTTTTACTGAGTGGACAAATACTTGGCAACTCAAGCTCAACGCTGAAAATGTCAAATCAAAATATTTACTCTAAGGCCCTACAATGCACCTAAAAAATAAAAATTAACAATAACGAGATATTCAAATTAATTAGTATTAAATTATTAATTATTATTATTTATATTGATTTGTATTTTTATCATTTTTGTCAATATATCGTATGGTCTGAGAAAAATTGGTCGACAATTTTATTTACTTGAAGAGTTCTATTCAGACGTTAATTAAAGATTTGTAATAACGAGATATCTTACGTTGCTAAAAATGAAACTGTCAAATATTTAGGTGTACATTTAGATCAACGTCTTACGTGGAGTGCTCACATCAAAACCAAACTTAAAGAGAGCAACGTAAGATTATTTTCGTTTTATCCGTCAATAAACAGAAAATCTACCTTGAACACAGAGTGCGGACTTCTGATGTACAAAAGCCTGATACGACCTCTATTCACGTACGGCGTGTCAAGTATGGCAAGCAGCATCAAAAAGCAACCTACAACGCTTCCAGAAATTTCAAAATAAAACATTACGAACAATTATTAAAGCCACCTGGTTCATCCGTAACTCACAAACACACCGCGAACTATCAGCTATACCTACAGTTGACAGCTATATAAAAACACTAACGAAAAAAATTCTCACAGGAATCCCCTCATGCTCTGGTGCGCAACATTACAAAATAGGTACAAGAACGGTTAACCCAAGACTTAAAAAATCAAGATTACCTCAGGACCCAAACGCTCTGGTCAACTATTATTGTATATTTTTTTTCCTCTCTCCTTGCCATCAAAAGTTCATGTTAAATTGTACCAACAGTAGGTGACCTTATTCACATAAATTGTTTTAGATATAAGTTACATAATTACTAGATATTTATTTCTATTATTATCTACACTGTGAATAGCTGATCACAGCTGAACCAGTGATATTAAAAGTTAAAAAAAAAATACATAGTTTCATTCGAAATATAACTACAAAATTTTTTTCTAAAATTAAAGATAACAAAAATCAAATAATATCTAACATTGATGACTACCACATAAAAACAAAATATAAACATAAAAGAACAAAATTCATAACAAAATAAAAAATTGTACGAACCAAAACGAATTAATTTGTGTTATTTTTGTAACCTAATAGAAATAATTAGTACAAAAACATTAGAAGATTTTAAAAAAATTTTCCCTCATTATAATTATAATTATTTTTCTACAATATTAATGTTTTCGTTTAAATATTGTCAGAGTTATAGACCCCTTGGTCTGGCATCTTGAACAAACAAGCTGTAATATAGTTGTTTTTATACTACATGACAATAAAAACTTTTTACTTTTTTACTTTCGAAAATTTTGAATCAAATCCAGATGGTGTGATATTGGGATCAACATGTAAGTACCTATACATAATATAACATAGATAATATGTTATTACCAACTATTTAGCAGAGTCATGTTCATAATATGAACCATAATGTATATTTGCAGAACTAGTTATTTTGATAATAATATATAACTTTTCTGACATTAATATTATTCTCTGTGGAACAAGTAACACTGTCTTTGTAATTCTTGCTAAAGATATACATTATACAACATGCACGTATATAATGGACAATATAAACTGCGATATTCTTTATTCAAATTATAATAATATAATAACTTCTAAAATAATAATTTATAACAAGTAGATATGGTTATTTTATATATCATTTTTGTACGATCCTCTAACCGACTTTAATATTGTTTATAAATTAGGTACATAAAACGTTTCGGATTTTTTTTGATCTTATACACTATCATTTAAATAATTATTTACGCACATCGTCAATTAGGCGACAGGTCCATTCCAACTTCAAAAATATCAACATTTGATATAAATAAAGAAAATAAAATTTCTGTTATCGCGAGCGGTGACGCGGGTAACGGCTAGTATTAAATATTTGCTATTCGTTTGCATGATTACTTACATAATATGTTTCACGTCATGTAAAAATTAACCAAAGCGTGCTTATAACTAATTTCTTTCTGACAGATTTACAGAACAAAAGTTCAGCTGTTTTTTTTTTAATTTTCAAAATATAAAGTTTAGAATATTTTTTTTAACAAAACTTTCTTGTAAAAATAAATATAATAATAAACCGTTAAGAAAAGTAGACCACTTTAATATAAATAACAACGTTGTGGCATATATTATATCTTTTGCGCATGCACCGATTTTTCCAAAAAAACTATAGGGTTCTTCATATTTCCATATCAAACATCTTCCCAAAATTTGGTTTCAATCCGCCAATCCGTTTGACCTCTATCGTATTCACAGACAAATAGATTAACAGACGCACAGACTTTTCTCAAAAAATATGTTTTTTTGGATTCGGGTGACCTTAAAACGAAAAGGTAGGTATTGTAAATTTCGATCTAAATTAGTACCTACTATTCTCCACTTATGGTGTTGAAAAGGTAAAATACTGTCTATGGTTGTTGAGGATGAAAACGCTTATTTAACGGAAGTTCATTTACATTTTGAAATCTAACATACCGCTATGAGGATGAGCATTGCCAAACTTGACCGCTAGGGGCGCTAGCTATATAACCACCTCTATTTGTGAACCATTTATAATAATTGTACAAAATAAGTTTATTTAAAATTATTAGAACTGTAAAAGTAACGAGAAATTGTGTAACCGTATGTATTCGTTACTTAAAGAACCAGTACCCGTTACTTTCGTATTGTTTAGTTACTCGTTACTTTTCATACGATATACAATCGTGTACTAACAGTATCAAGTATGTACCATCGCATCGAGGCGCGTCGCATACGTGATACGATATGACTTCGTACTTTATTTACTGCACTGAATAGTGAATATTATATACGTAAGAATAATCCCGAATATTACAATAATACCGCAATAAAATCAACTAATTTCAAAACTATTATATAATATATATTATTGTATTATTAGTTATTAGTTAAACATAACTAATAATACAATAATTTGTTGAAAGCGCTGCGCTAATAATAAAGAATTTTAAACAATATTTCTGGAATTGCTTAAAACATCTTAAATTAAAATTAAGATTTTTTAACTAATAATATTCTGTGTAAAATACAATAATTTGTTAATTATCTGATGATGACTTCTTTTGGTTGAAAACGCTAATAATAATAAACAATTTTAATCAATATTTTTGGAATTGTTTTTCTATACAAAAATTTCACATTTACTTTAAATTAAAAATTAAAACAACAATAAAAATAATAAATATTATTTTGAAAAACAAACTTTTTTTTATGTAGCGAACGAATTCAAAATTACCAGTTACGATGATGCTCGTTCACTCAGTCGCTAGCTGAACCGTTCCTGGTTCCAATTCACGCATCCGCATGAGGCATATTATATGGTGCATATTGCATTGTATTCGTTAGTATAATACTCGATAACGAATACATACGGTTTGTTACAGCTCTAAAAATTATTGGCAATGGCGATGTGCTGTGTTTATCAATGTTCAAATTATAAAGGTTTTGTAGTTCCACAGGATTTAAAACTGAAAAAGAAGTGTTTGCATGCTCTCAGAAGAGAAAAAGCTTTTGCACTGAGTGCTAAAACAATAGTTTGTCTCGCCTATAAAAACCAAACATAACTTAGGTAGCTATATAGCCGCGCAGAATTAGCAAATCCGTCACATGCAATTGCGAACGTCGATTTAAAATTTTTTTTTGTTAGATAATACGAATATAAGTAACATATTAAGTTTAAACGCCAATCGGAGCACCGCACGATGGTTAAAAAAAATGGCAAAAATCGTCCATATCACTTTTTGGCGATTTACGGGAAAACTATGCATTTGACAAATTAAGTGTAGGGAAATAAAAAATGCGCAATAAAAAGACGAATCGAATGAGTTTTTGTGAGCTCCGATCGGTCCAGTAGTTTTTTAGTAAATTGCAAAAAACCGCTTTTTTGGGCCATTTTTTCGAAATTCCATAACTTCCGTTCTATTAAATATGAAGACTTGAAACTATAATAGAATATGTGTTTTATAAGCTTCAATATGCATACAAAATTTCAGCAAGATCGATGTTATACTTTTTGAGAAAACCCGAAAAAAGGCCCTTCCGAAAAGGGTCCCTGAAAAAGTTTTGGGCCAGCGTAGACCAATTTTTCAAACGTGCTTTTGTTTATCGAGAGTTGCTCTACAACATCCTGCAATGCCGTACCATTACACCTAGCGAAAGTGCGAAAAAAATTGATTTTAAAAAAGGGAGCTTCCGCGAACTTATTTTTTTAATAAACAGATTTTCAAAAATAATGTCTAATTAATGCTGTTATTTGTATCCATGCGACACATATGCACAATTGTACGTAAATATATAATGATATCATTATTATTATTGCCATTTTCGCTTTAAAACGCAAAGAAAGCAAAAAAAAATGTTCAGTCAAAAATTTGCCATATAGCCGCATTTCCAGCTCCCTTTTTTAAAATCAATTTTTTTCGCACTTTCGCTAGGTGTAATGGTACGGCATTGCAGGATGTTGTAGAGCAACTCTCGATGAACAAAAGCACGTTTGAAAAATTGGTCTACGCTGGCCCAAAACTTTTTCAGGGACCCTTTTCGGAAGGGCCTTTTTTCGGGTTTTTCAAAGTTTCTCAAAAAGTATAACATCGATCGGGCTGAAATTTTGTATGCATATTGAAGCTTATAAAACACATATTCTATTATAGTTTCAAGTCTTCATATTTAATAGAACGGAAGTTATGGAATTTCGAAAAAATGGCCCAAAAAAGCGGTTTTTTGCAATTTACTAAAAAACCACTGGACCGATCGGAGCTCACAAAAACTCATTCGATTCGTCTTTTTATTGCGCATTTTTTATTTCCCTACACTTAATTTGTCAAATGCATAGTTTTCCCGTAAATCGCCAAAAAGTGATATGGACGATTTTTGCCATTTTTTTTAACCATCGTGCGGTGCTCCGATTGGCGTTTAAACTTATTATGTTACTTATATTCGTATTATCTAACAAAAAAAATTTTAAAATCGACGTTCGCAATTGCACGTTTTTTAGGACACGAATCACCTAATTCTACCCGACTAATATACCTGTTGCCAACTATATTACGTTTCTTATGTACCCATCTCCATTATTACAATAAGGCGCAACCTGCAGTGTCTTTTAACGGTTGAAAACAATAAGTTGCAGAAGGATGTTGCTAATAAATACGTGCAACTCTTGACAGTCCGGATACATTCACATGGCAGTTTAAACATTTTTACGTTTGTGACAAACGAACGGACACAGAAGTGATTCCATAAGTGTCTTGTTTTGCACGGAATACTAAAAACAGTAGCATCTATGTTGACGGTTTAGCAACAGTTGGTTACATTATATCTGTTTTTCTCTAACGTAATATTGTCTAAGCGCGAAAATTAAAAAAAATTGGGAGCCGTCGTGAAACATACATCTAACCGAAATTCTATAGTAACTAAATTTCACCGTGTAACTATATTTCACCCTGTAAGAAAATTTCGCCGCGTCAACTAACGAAACTATAGTGACTAAATGTAGCCCTGTAACTAAAGGCCGCTCACACGAGACTAGAAACGCTGCTAGTAACACTGCTTGGAGTTTTGCTGGCCGGTAGGCTGGGTATGAAGCTGGCAATGACGACACGCTCACTAGATAGGTTTTCAAAATTAAAACAGAGGTTACTTTCCTTGCTACCTCCTCTGCTAGTTATGAGCAAGAACCAATCAAGAAGCAGTATCTTGTCACGTGGGTGACTTAACAAACGGCCACAAACCAACATGGCATCATTCTGTTCAGAGTAAGATAACAGACACGTTTTGCTCAGTGTTTATATTTGAATTGTCACTGCGCGTGCACCAGATTTAATCATAAAACTAGCTTGAAAAGACGTTTCGTGTGAAGCGAGCACATAATAGCAATCAAGAAAACCAGCGCTAGAAAATTAGTACGCAAATCTAGCAAGGAATCTAGCAGTGTTTCTAGCCTCGTGTGTATATACAAGCGGTTAACGTGTCAAGCATACTATAATCGCACACGCAGTTCACAGCGTCTCTGTGTAAGTTTTGACAGCTTATACAGAGAAAAACGAATGTACAGTATATGCGCGCGCACACACGATGAAGTTAAGAGCGGTGGCGTAGAAGGAACATAAGAGAGCGTGATCCTGTTTCCGTCACAGAATGACTTTGCTTCCAATCGCGCCAATAGATGTTTCACATAAAATAATTGATAATATGGCAAAACTATTTTAGTATTCCAAACCGCTAGTTTTGCCTGTTTAATCTGAATTAGAGATTAAAAAAAATTAATGGGGATAGCAAAAATAGTAGGTTGGCAGCTGCTGAGGAGGATAGTGAAGTAAAAAGTAGCAGTTCAATAATTAGTTGTAAATTTTGTTTTAATTTACACTGGCATCGAGTTTTTGTATTGGTAACTGAATTTATTGTCAAGCGGAAAATTGACGGTGGATAAAAAATTGAAGATGGGCATTCCTAAATTATACAAAAATACAAATATACAAATTCTGATATATTTTTAAAGTTATAATCAAATAATAAACAAAAAAACAACATTCAGAATCGCAATATAAAAACGCCATCGCATCGACACGACCTCGTAATTGTTTTTTAAAGATCTCCCCCCAAACGCCTTCCCCTTTTCACAGTGCAAAAAAAACGCCATCGCATCGACACCACCCCGTAATTATTTTGAAAGAACTCCCCGCAAACCGCTTCCCCTTTTCACGGCGCAAAAAAACGCCATCACATTGACACGACCCCGTAATTGTTTTTTAAAGAGCTCCCCCCAAACGCCCTCCCCTTTTCACTAGTTGTTATACTGCAATATTTGTCACCCCACTGTTAATATTAGTCGCCATATCATTATTTATAGTACTGCGCCTAGGATTTCAATTGACTTGTTTAATTGTTCGCTACCTTAAAGTAGCAGGCATTATTTAGTTGCCATAATACCTTGCGTTTGAAGCTCATTTAAAATAGTTATTGCCAATATTTAATCGCAGTCAAGTTATTTTTTTAGTTGCAAATAGTTAGTCGCCCTTTAAGCTATTAGTCGCTTGAAAAATTATTTCCCCATTAAAATCTATAGTGTTTTGACATAATAGGACTTTTTCATAATTCCTTTCTCCTCTAAACGTAATTTATGGACGGTCTGTTTACTGCATGGTCCCCACTAGAAACTTAACAGCAATTCCATTTAATATTAGATAACCTGTTACGGCCATCATTTAAATATAACATAATTCGTAGTGCATGTGAGTCGTTATATTAAGATGCAAACTATGTAAAGTTTGCAACTGGTGTTATGGAGCACGGATCTTCTCATTTTCGCAGTTATGAATACAATCATTAGTTGCCAATATATACAGACAGATGGGGGCGCCGCAGTGTAGTGGTTGGGGTGAGCGGCATAGAGATGAGTGGAGCGGTGGACCACAACCCACTGTGATCCAAACAATGTGTATAATGTATAGATAAAACACTATTATCATCACTGCAATACCTTGTAGAGTTCAACATTTTCTAGAAACAAACCGATCATTTCGTCGTCAACCAACTGAAAATATTTCAACTAAATAAATGTGAGAATTTGTCTCTCAGTAGAAAAACTAGAAGTGGTCAGGTTTAAAATGTTTTTTAACGCATCAAAATTTGATCATTTTTAGCAAAGATAATTGCTGGCAAATGTATGTTAAGTATTGAATTTCGATCACTTCATGGCACGTGGCTTAATACTCTCCGATTGCCTCCAAATTTTGCACGTTTTTTCTGCCTTGTGGAAATTGTAATGTTTTTTTTTTGCTAGAATCACTGTTGGACTTGTGCTGGTTGGCGGACTGGCTACGAGGATGGAAATAACATTAGTGCGGGCTCGCATGCTAAGTCACAAGATGAAATTCAAAATTAGAACCGGTACTTCTTTTCGTGCATGTTTTGAGCAAGAACCAATCAGAAAACAGTATCTTGTCACGTGGGCAACAGAGACAAACGCCCATAAGCAAACACGAGGTCATAGTGTGTGTTCTGTTCAGAGACAATAAACGTCCACTTTTGCTAACATTCGAACTATCACTGCGCTCGCACTAAACAAAGCAGGCTTCAATGTATACCTGCATCGTGTGAAGCGAACACAGAATTATCTGGAAAATTTTCACTAAATTTTCACTAAATTAAAAAGGTAGGTACTGTAAAATTGAACTCTCGTTCACTAGAGACTACAAGTAAACAAAACTGAAGTATCTTCATCAATTTTGGATGTGATGCCCTTTTGAGTTTTCTCCTTCCAACAAAAAATAATAATTATTCCAGAATTAGAGAAGAATGACTTTTTTTATCCCAAGCTGCTGTTTACATGAGGGGAATTCCCTTTATAACTGCAGTAGCCACTATAGTGGTGCCATCTTCTGGCCTCTGCCACTACCTCATTACTTTGCTTATGAAATAACAAGAGAAATGAGTGGTTCTGAGTGCTCTTTTATTATGAAATAGGATGAATTGATTTGTTATGAGTTCTAAATAAAACAATATTTCAAATCTTAAGTAAAATAGAATCAAAATTAACTTTATTCATGTGGATTACAAAGTTAGAATTATAACTTATAGTTTTTGTTTAAATGGTACAGAAATTAACTAATAAAAGAAAATATGGAAAGTTCAAATATGTCCTATAAAAAATTACTAAAAAAATGCCTTTTTGACATTGAAAATTTTCTGGAAAAATATAGTGAAAAATTTTGCGTAAAATTTTTCTCCTCACATCACTAGCCACAGCACGCTTGAAATATGGCTGCCAAATTTAGCTAGGAATCTAGTGGCAAAACCAGCCTCGTGGGCAGCGACCTTTACGTGTTGATTTTAAATCACTTGGTGGTACCTTAATACTGTCCGACCGCCTTCAAATTTTGCACGTTTTTGTCTACCTAATGGAAATTCGAATGTTTCCTAATTAACGATTGTTCTACTACATATCAAATTAAAATGTTCAATATCCCGCACGCCAGACAAACATTAGCAAGCTGATAGATGTGCAAATAATAAAAATTAAAACGAAAAATCGATAAATAAAAATAAAACGTAAACACACAAATCCGACGTGAAAAAGTCTTGCAACTATGAAACATATTTTATCTATTGAAATTTTTCTATTAAACGATGTATTTATTTATTGCCATCAGCTGCAGATAGTATAATTATTTATAGTAGTATTAATACAACATTTTCACAAACAAATACAATCTTAGTACACAGTCAGCATTTATACACACACATAGTCAAATCTTAATTAATATTTGTGGTTAATTTGTGTACATAAGCTAATATGGCGTCGCAAGATTGGAGTCTGTGGTTAAGTTGGAATAATTATTGTAAGTTACTGTTCTGTCTATAACAAATGGTTCCATTTCGTAAACAACTAAGGTATTTAGTAACGGATTCTTAAGTCTTAACCATGTTATTATATATTATAACGCAAGATTCATTGTTTAACATTAAAACAGACTGTAATGAACTTAATTAGTTTACAATGTTAATTTTACGACTTGAAGATCTGACAACGAGTCGTACTGTGTGTTCTGAACCATCACAACTAAAAAAATCTAATTTTATGTATTGAGAACGAGAAACAGCATAATTCAAATATATCTGGCATAATGTTGCAATTAATGTTTCCTTTATCAGTAATAAACTAGCATAATATAATTAATACAAATTAAAAAAAAACGGTTCTTATAAGTGTCAAAACCTGCCGATAATATAGTGTGCAAGCAGTATGGTTTTATTATGTAAAGTTAACTTTGTTTTTGGACAAAATGTAAAAGTCAACCTCTTAACACATCCATTAAAATGATATTAATTTTCTAAATTTCAATATTATTATCAATATAGTCAGAGTTCCCGTCGGCAAAAATTTTATTGACACATACTCTCCCCAAACTTTATATATGGCTTCTTGTATATGGCTTTTCTTGATTTTGGGACGTTTTCCCTCTAAATTTTCCGAAAGATGTCGTTTTGACGACATCTAAAAATTTATAGATACCGTTTGTTTTTTTTTTATTGGATAGCTTAAAAACTTCAACCAGAACGCTAAAATAACATTCTCTGACAAATAACATGAACCATTTAAAATGTCTGATACCTCGAATATGTTCGACATATTCGAGGTGTCAGTCATTTTAAAGCAGCCCGGTCCAGCTTCTCCCGGATTTGCAGATTGCCTATTAAAGATAGACATATTATGCTGCATCGGACTTTTTTACAGAATAATAGCGAGCCCCGTGTTTTTTTTTGTAATAAATAAAAAAAAACTATAAAAAAGTTTGGTCGGCAAATTAAAATAAAAATTCTGGATCTCGACAACAGGGCCAATTACCGGGTTCAACTATTAGCCTAGACGGCGAGGAGGGAAAAACATTAAAAAGTGCATTATTCGGGCACAGGCGAGATTATTGTTGGAATCGCTTCGTTTTAGGGTGTAGTTCAACCCCTTAAGTTTGATTACAAATTGTTGGTGTGCTTGATTTTATAATTGACAATTAGTGACGAAAATAGTGCTTTTTTCTCTATTTCCTTTAATATCTCCATTCCTATTGACGTTTAGTATAGCATATGCATTGAGAAAGTTATTCCTTATGAAATTTACTAAAAAATGAGCACTGACAGAGGTCGCTAAGTGCAATTGTTAACTTGCAAATAGCCCCAAAAGTTAAAAAAACACGTTGTTTTCACTATTTTTTTACTAAAAAATGACCGCACATAGATGGCTGAAAATTCTCAAAAATGATGTCTATGTTGATCCAAACATGCATGAATAATTTTAGCGTCATCGGTCAATTACTTTTTGAGTAATTAACTATCACCTTTTTTTTGTTTCCTTAATTGCAAATTGCCCCATTTTTTTCACAAACGGGTTTCGCTGGTCGGACCAAGCCAAATTATGAACACACGGCCACCGGAATTTTATATTTAAAGATAAAAATTTCAAAAAATGGTGCCAAGTTGTTCAAGAGGCTATAAAACTTCGAGAAATTTTAATTCGACCTATAGGTCCCGTCATCCGACCGGCACTAATAGTGTATCTTCCATATGGCAAATACACCAATAAGTACAGGCTAGTTATCTATATTATGGCAACACTAGGTTTTATGTCAGCTATCTGTCAAAATCAACATTAGCGCGAACGAAAACGTGGGTAAAGGCTAATCTGATAATTTCAGTTGATGAGCATTTGTAAATTTAATAGTTTGTCTATCAAAGTAAGCGTTGGTAATATAGCGTGATTATTATATGTTATACAGATTTGAAAATGAACGAATCGATTGGAATTGTTCGACAGCAATCAGTATTCCGACGTATCGTTAGTCGAGATGTTGGTAACATCAGGCTATCATCGACACACAATACGTACACGGGTCTCATTCTTCTAATTCAAGTACAGTACGTACTTCAATTCTCAACAGCTTTTCGAGTAGAATAGACAGAGCGAGAGAGTGTTTGTGTGAGAAAAAGAGAGAGAAAGAAAACAAGAGGCAGTGACCAGAAGTGGGATAAAGCCACATTCACACTATGTATTCACATTATGTATAGCTTGAAAATTTAGTGATTTTTAACCACAGCAATTCAAATAACTTGTGGTTAAGAATTGAATGATACTTATATTCTGAAGCAAACACCCAGGCTAACAATTTTGGTGGGTCTCCCTACACTGAGAAAAAATTGTCATATCAACAAAATTTAGTTGAAACGAAGATAGTTTTAAAGTATTTTTTTAAAAGCTTTTACTTAACTTGCTTTGTCTGTCTACAAACTTGCATATCGATTTTGACGCACTTCCGATTATCCGATTGGGGAGAATTTCTTTTAATTTCAACTAATTATCAGTTCAATAAAAAAAATGACAGACTATATAAATAAATAATAATAATATTAATTATCCGGATCATTAAGTGTTATTTGGAAAATGACCTATTTAAGCAATGAAGTTATTAATCTATATTATTATAAAGAGAGAGAGCAAATTTTGTGAGTTTGTGTGTATATGGAGGGTAATCTCCGGAACCACTGCACCTATTTGATAAATTCTTTCATCGTTTGAAAGGTTCATTATTCCTGATCAACATAGGCTGTATATTATGTATATTATGTGCAAATTAGCTAAAGTTATGATGATATTCGTCAACTAAGTTGTGCCTATTGAAAGGTTCAACGGCGTCCGCTGCGGGAATAGTTAAAGTTACATGAAAATAATGTATAGCTGATTATTGTTCCCCTCCAAAAGTTCTAAAAAAAGACCTCAACAACATATGTCTATCTTGTAAGAATAACTCACAAAAACAATTTTTATCTTTCTAAGATAAAAAATAATGAACTATTTACGAAGCTGTTTTAACCGATACAGTGTTAATACATATTTAAATAAAGTTTATTATTTTAAGTATTTAATTTAGACAATGATTTTACAAAATAATTCTGGTAGCGGTCGGCGGTACCGGGGATGTCAGCGTAGGAGAGGCTCAGGTATGCGAAGGGGGAACCTAACAAAATAAATGATGTATTACGAGTAGACCCTGGAAAAACAATGTATATTATAAACGTCAAAATAATTACGATTCTCGCTGTAAATCGCCAACTTGAACTGTAAATTATTTGATTTGAAAAGAAAAGAGAGGATAATGTATTTTTAGTGAGTAGTTTTAAGTAATATAAGTTTTTTTTATAGTGTTTTTACATATTGAGTTTAATAATATTAGTTCAG
Source organism: Xanthostigma xanthostigma (assembly GCA_963575645.1). Lineage (NCBI taxonomy): Eukaryota > Metazoa > Arthropoda > Insecta > Raphidioptera > Raphidiidae > Xanthostigma > Xanthostigma xanthostigma. The sequence goes on along the minus strand of OY754469.1, from coordinate 29,668,081 downwards.
TCGACATAATATTAGAATTACTACATTATTTGCCTAAAGATGTAGCTTGATAATTGAGAACACGGGAGGGGGAGTACACAAATAGGGGGTCACAAATTGTCCAGAAAACGGTCTTGGAAATACCTGGAAAACGGTTTGTTTTAGGACAAAAAAGATCATTATCAATCTGAAAGTCGATTAAAAATCAAACAATGTTACGTTTCAATATGTTCTTGATATATTTTAAAATTGAAAGTATATAGAATAGAATATTTATTTTCTGCTTTGTACAATATGTACATAGAAAATTGTCATAACTATCACAAAAAATCATTAATATTATAGTGACACTTATCACACAGTTGGTCTTTTAGTTTCTTTTGAATTTATGCAGCGGTAGTTTTTTTTATTTCAGACAGAATTTTATTGTAGATTTTAATTATAGAATTTATTACTCATTTCTGACCTACAGTTAGACTGGACTGCTGTTGTTTCCACTTCTCTTTCTGTCTCGTGTTGTGCATATGCTCAACCGAATGTATATTAAACAAATCCGGATTTTGTTTAGCTAAGAGTGCACATTCAGATATATAAATATCCATAAGAGTCAATATTTTTAAAGATTTAAATAACTCCTTACAGCTGTCGCAGTAGCCTACTTTACAAATGATTCTTATGCATCGTTTATATATTTTAAATATATCATTTGCATTTACCTATGCCCCCAGAAAATAACACCGAATCTCAAATGTGATTCAACAAATGCCGACTATCTTAATATATAAAACAAAGTCGGGTTAGTTACACCATTTACGTATAACTCAAAAACGACTTAACCGATATTAAAAAAATTTTTTTTTTGTTCGATTCGTCTCCAGGCAGTTTAAACCCTACGGTAGTTCGATTTTTGAATTTTGGCCCCAGAGGGGAGCAATAAAGAAAAAACGCTTATTACTTGCTCAATTTAAATTTAAGTTTAGCTAAAAGTTAACACGACATTCATTGACTGTTAGACGGTACGAAGTTCGCCGGGTCAGCTAGTAGGTACATTTATATGTGAGATTGTGTATATGGGAAGGGTAATTTACAAAAAATCTCATCCGATAACAAAAATTTTCTCACCAATATTTAGAATGGACCCTCAGGATGGACATAGGCTATATATTAATTTAATCGACGAAAATTTAGAAATTCGTGCGAAGACGGACCGGGCCACTATATTTGTGTATAAAATACTTACATACCTATTCTAATGGGGCAACTAGATTCTCTACAGAAGTCTATTTATGTTTTAATATCTATTATTTATGAATGTTTATATAAATTATGGAAAACTAATCTAATGGTTTTAATTTTACAAAGTCGTAACAGTTTTCATTCTGACACATGAATTAAAGATGACAAAAATAATAGTGAGGCAAAAGTACTTTATCAGTTTATCAAAAGTGGGTTGGAAATAATATAATAATCTATCAGAAGTGAGATAGACATGCTCCAACATAAATTATTTAAATGAACTCTCCAAAGAATCTCAGATAATGTCTCAAAAGCGTCAAGTTATATATAAATTGCATTGTACTTTAGCTTTACATTTAGAAACAATATAATTATATTAGAGTTAAAATGAAATAGGTATTTACCTATATACAAAGAGCAACAAAATAATTTTTAGTTCATAAAGTTTAAGTATTGTTACAGTGAATTTAAAAATATGTCCTACGTTCTGTCGTTTAATTTATTTTGCTGCACACTTCTTAAAAAAATCTGTTTTCATATGCGTATGAGCCAATTAAAACTAGTGCTTGAGGTAAATCAAACTTAACTGAGCAGTGTTGTTCATAAACCATCTAAGCCTAGCATTAGACGCATGCAAAGAACGACTTTAAGCCCAAATAACAATTCTCATAAAGGATCTATAATGTTTTGTTTTGTTATAGGTACAGTAATTGAACTGTTACGAATGTTTAAAATATACTAAAAATAAGTAAAAACAATCTATTTTAAAAGGGGTACGTGCAAAAAGTATAGTATATATCTCAGACGTAACAATATTACGACTCGTGGACTGTTAAAACTTGCTGCCATAGTTTCAACATAATGTCACTTACTTGTCGAAAATCCTAGATATATAAACTACTATTTTGTTTTGTTGTGTTTACTTTTATACATTAAAATACCTATTTTATTGTAAATTAAAAATAGGTTATGAAAGTTTTAAATCATCACGTTCCCAAAGAGCAGGTGTATTCAACTTGTAAAAAACCCCCCTATGTAAACTATCATGACTACAATAAAAAATAGCTGAGATACAGCACACTCTTTCGCCTCTGTTCACATGCGCAGAACTACAAATCATCAAAATTTAGCTCACTTTTGCAAAAATTAGCTCGTTTTTAATACTTTTATAACAAAACGAATACTACTTGTCATAGTTATTTTTACAGAAATATATTAATTGTAATACCATATATTTAATAAATTAATGGTTGTGTTTTTCATAACAATCGTAAGAAAATTACTATTGTTATTTAATAAAACATTCTCTTCAACATCGATCGGGATATGATTCCCATGTTAAATATACAAATTTTAATAGTCAGTGTTTAGAAATTTTATTGCCCGCAAGACTATTGAAAAAAATCCAGCCAATTGGGCGACGGGACCATTCCTGCTTCAAAAATGTTGACAGTTGATTATAATAAAGAAAATAAAATTTCTGATATCGTGAGGGGTGACGCGAGTAATTGCTAGTATTCAAAATGATATTTGCTATTCGTTGCCATGGTTACCAACATAATATGTTCCAATCTTTTATTAACGTCATCTTATGTTTATATTGATTTGTTATTTTTTGTCAATATATTGGTCTGAGAAAAATTGGTCGACAATTTTATTTATTTGAAAAAATAATATGTTCCACGTCATGTAAACATTAATCAAAGCATGCCGAACTTGTTTATTTCTGACAGATCCATAAAACAAAAGAGCGACTGCTTTTTTTTTATTTTCACAATATTTCCAAAACTATAAAGTTTAGAAAAAATTAACGAAACTTTCTTGAAAAAATAAATAAAATAATAAGCTGTTTTGAAAAGTATATCACTATCATATAAAAAACACCGTTATAGTAAATATCTCTTCTGCGCATGCGCCGATTTTCCCCAAACACAATTGGGCTTTTCATATTTGCATACCAAACCACCTCCTAAAATTTGGTTTCGATCTGCTCATCCGTTTGACCTATATCGTGTTCACAGACAAATAAACTAACAGACAAACAGACTAGCAGACTAACAGACGCACAGAGTTTTTCCAAAAATATGTTTTTTGATTTCGGGGGACCTCAAAACGGAAAGATATTGTAAAATTTTTGAAAAGTGATTTTTGACCTAAACTAGTACCATTCACCACTTGTGGGTTGGAATGGTAATTAATCAAAGCCTACCGAACTAGTCTATTTCTGACAGATCCATAAAGCAAAAGAGCGGCTTTTTTTATTTTCAAAATATTTCCGAAACTATAAAGTTTAGAAAAAAAAATTAACGTAACCTTCTTGAACAATAAATAGAATAAATAGGCCGTTATGAAAAGTATACCATTATTACATAAAAAACACCGTTAAAGCCTATATCTCTTCTGCGCATGCGCCGATTTTCCCCAGAAACAATAGGGCTCTTCATATTTGGTTTCAATCCGCTCATCCGTTTGACCTGTATCGTGTTCACAAACTAACAGAAAACTATCTGAAAGCGGCAGTAAACAGCAGAATTGAAATTTTAATTCGTCTTTCCTAGTAGTTAGAGGATGGCGACAGAAATGGTCAAGGAACAGTGGATAGCAGAAAAGCGCTCTTTCGTGTAGTCTGAATCCCCCTCTACAAATCCGCTTGATGGAGTAGGGGTCTACCGCGTTGCGATACGTTGCTGAGGTGCTTAAAAACGGAAAAATTCAAAAGTCCTGTACCTACTAAATGGCAGAAAATGGCAGCATCTGGGGGACCTCCTAGCTGCAGAAAAAAATATTTTCTCTTAATTTACCCCTTGCAGACTATCGTTATAATAAATAAATACAAAATAAATAAATTAACAAAAAAAAAAAAACAAGCTTGCTCAGTAAAACCGAGCTCAAACGGTTCGTTTTCTTTTAGAGAATCCCTATAGGTACAGTTTTCATGTTCGCGAAAAGTTTAACATGGTCTTCAGGTAAAGCATTAATGACAAGTACATTAAATTGGCAAATTGTGATCTGGCAGTGACAAAATTGGCAGATATTATTTTTTACACACTCTTTGGGTACTTATAGAAAGTCTGGTAAGAGTTTCTGCCACCGTACGAGGACTTTGCGAATCTTTGCCTGTGCAAATTTTCAAGTATCATCGGAAGGAAGTGAGGTTACTTGGAGCTACGAACATTTTTTCTTATATTCCGGGCCACATAATCCACCATTCCGTCGTTTCAACTTCAAATTCAATTTTTTTTTCGATTTATTTAAGGATTTTGAAAGCCTCTGCAGGGAGTAAATTGGCAGAAAATATTTTTTCTGAAATTAGGAGGTCTCCCCAGATGCTGTTCTGTCATTTTCTGCCATTTAGTAAAGGACTTTTGAATTTTTCCAATTTGTTTTAAGAGCCTCAGCGACACGCAACGAGCTAGACTCCTACTCCATCAAGCGGATTTGTTCTTTGACCATTTCAGTCGCCATCTCACTAACTATAGTAAGAACGTGAAATTAGAAATGCTCGTAGATACTTCGCATTCTTACAAGTACGCGTAAAAATGGATTTCGCTTATTTAAGTTAACAGTTATAAACGGCCCTGTGTTTGGGAACACAGATCTACAGAAAATATTGCATTATTAAAATCTGCATATTACCACGATTAGTTAGTTTCTGTAGAAATTTTAAGCCGTTGCTTAAAATATCCACGGGAACTAATAATGTTATCTCCTGGAGTATAATGCAGACTGTTGGAGTTTCGCATCAGCTATTATAGGTGCATAATAAAATTGATGTTATCTCAAGAACACACAAACAAGGAAACAAGGAGTGGGTACACAGAGAGAAAGCAGTGATGTTGTGGAATCAGCAAAGCAAACCAATTTTCTACCCTTCGTTCACTCTTTTAAGAGCTCTCGTTGTTCTCCTTTCATGACGAATGCATCTCGACTGTGTAGTGGGTACTTTAACAGAGTAATTAATAGAGATAAGGTTGTTCACAATATTCATCACTATGCCAGTTTAAAGAAATAAATCCATGTTGCTATACAGGTGATACAAGTTCAGCGATACCTATGTTCGTAAACTGAAATTTAAAATATAAAGGTGTGTGGCAATTAAACACCCGTTAGACTTGGACTTGGGGAATGGGGGTGATTACTTTCGATTCAGGTGGACCCATATTATGTCTCTCTATCTTGTTCAGTAGTTTGTTACACCTTGTTTGAGTGGCGAGTTGTTCCGTCAACGTGTCCTGATCATGACGATAAACTTAAAAATTGAGCAGCACATTAATCTCAAATTCCTCGTGAGGTTTAAAAATTATCTACCTGAATGTTTTTACTTATCGAAGGAAGTGTTTGGAGTTAATAGCATGTCACGAACTCGAGTTTTTGAAAGCAACAAATAATTTTTGAAAGGTCGGGAGGAGATATTGAAGATGTTGAGTATTCTGGTGGACCTGTTGCATCAAGAAATGATGAAAACATTAAAAAAATTGATAAAATTATGCGGAAAGATCGACTGTTCAGTATCCGGATGATAGCAGACATTGCGGACATTGACAGAGAGACAATAGGAAAAATTGTGCATGAGGATTTGCAAATAAAGAAAGTTTGTGCAAAATGGCATCTAAGAACCTCATACGTGAGCAAAAGGAAAACAGGAAAAAATCTACTCTAACATTACTGTCCTCGGACATCTGCTATTTTCACCGCAAGTTTCACTCCATGCGACTTCTACCTGTTTCCAAAAATAAAAATTGCATTAAAGGCAACACATTTTTATTCTGTAGAAAAGCTCACGACGAAAACAGCAGATATGCTGAAGAGAATAACACTTGAAGATCTGCAGGACTGCTTTGGACAATGGAAAACTCGTATGCAATGGTGTATAGATAGGCAAGGGGAAAATGTTGAAGGGGATTAACAGTTATTTGTAATACGTTTTCAATAAACCGCATTTTTCAGACCAGTCCCGTTATTTAATTGTCACTTTTAAAATTTAGCTGCTTCGTTATAATTTAAATTATAAACACATGCAGTTTGGATGATTAATAAAAAAATATTTTTACTTGTAAAATAAAAAAAAAATTATATGTCATACTAATGGCCATATTCATCGAACACAATTAAAGATAGAAATAACTAATCTTGGAGCAAATTTATTCGTTAGATAAAAATGTACTTTCAATTCACCAAACACAATTATAAGAAGAAAATTTAGTTAATGATTAAATATACACTGCACTATACTCCTTTTTCATTTTGTTGATTATTTTGACGTTCACCCAAAAATCCAACTGATGGCGTTAGTGTAGACGTCAAAACAAAACATTTCGTAAAATAATGTCTTATCCTAACCCAATTGCACACAAACTTCTACCAACATTAGTGTTTTACAACTATACACTTTACAAAAGGTTAATACACATAATTCACAAGAACAAACTGTAGATATAATACTCCACGCTTATAGGTTGGGTATTATGATCTATGTGGCGGCCATTATTATTTTATCAGCGAATAAAAATGTATACCCTAGAAGCGCTGAATAGATTTATACATGCAGTAGGTAAACATAATTATGCTTGGTGAATTGAAATATCGCTATTTATTCGGAGGATAAGAACAAATGAATCGAATAAATAACTACTAATGTTGGTGATTTGTAGATACATGTAGATACATTTTTTGTTATCGTTTCGGAATAATTGAATATTTTGTCTTATGGCCATATTACCGAACCTAAGTAGTTTTAAAATAATTATAATTCTTTCAAAAATAATAGTGATCTTCCGATCTAAATAACTTTCGCAATTTGAAAAATCCCGAAAGTTGTGAAGTAAGCAAACTCGAGGCGTGCAACTTTTGAGCGAATCTGTATTATTCAAACGTGTATGCATATACCTATATTTGTTTGATTTATTTAATATAGCAGTAAAGGAGTTCTGCTATCATAAACTGCACGCTTTGTTCTATTTTCAATGTTGAATAGACAAATATGTTCTTGTACTGGAGATGTGGTCAGATTTTACCAGCGAACTGTTTTCCTATGTCATTTGATTATATTTCAGGCTATGATTGAAATTGTTGATACAAAACGTTTACAGTGTTGCTGAAATGTAACAATATGTTGTTATATTGAGAAAAGTATGTAACAAATAAAGCTACGCCATTTTTAGTGCTAAAATACCACACACATAAAATACTTATTAATTTTAATTCGCTTTTAAGAATTTTACAATAGTTTTTCGTCTTGAGGCCTTCCGAATCCAAAATATTTTTGGAAAAAAGTCTGAGCACTTGTTTGTCTTTGAGCACGATATAGGTCAAACAAATAAGCCGATTGAAACTAAATTTTAAGAGGATGTTTGATATGCAAATATAAAGAGCCTTATTGTTTTTGGGGAAAATCGACACATGCGTAGAGTAGACATAATATGCTATAACGTAGTTTTTTATATAAATATGGTATAACTTTCATAACGGTGTATTATTATAATTATATTATAAGAAAGTTTTGTAAAAAAATGTTTTTTTAGCTATATATTTTGAAAAAAAAAAAATCAGCTGTTCTTTTGTTCTGTAGATCTGTCTGAAAGACATTAGCTAATAATGCTTTGATTAATTTTTACATGACGTGATAACATATTATATAAATAACCATGCGAAAGAATAGCAAATATCATAATATTTAATACTAGCCGTTACCCGCGACACCGAACGCCTTAACAGAAATTTAATTTTAAACTTCAAATAGTAAATGCACAAGTAAAACATTACAATATACTACTTTAGACTCAGTGTGGAATGACTGTTGGGAAATTTAGAAAGTATTTTCTAAATTAACATATTATAAGGTACAAATCATTTGGTTGTGTTCTCACGAACTAGCAAAATTTCGTATGTATGAATCGATGGACGAGTGAAGCCGCGGGTACTGCTAGCAAAATAATATTTATGTCCAATGATTGAATTCTAATCATAAATAGAAATTCATGAAAATTTTAAACATGATAGGTAAAATTTTACGTACGATTTTTCATTTAAAAATTTTATCCATGAATTGAATGCATTGAAAGAATCTCATGAAGAAAGCGCAATGAAAAGGTTAGTTCAATTTGTCGGGGTCAGTTCACTCTTATTGACCTGTGTTATTGGCGCAGTTACAATGTCTGTCTCACTTTCACGCATTTTGATTGGATCTTGCCATTTTCGTTTGTCCATTTTATCTTCAGTCATAAGGGCTGCACAATATACGCATATACCTATGGATAAAATACGAACGTTTCCTCATTGACACATCAACGTACACCTGAAGCCTCTCAATCTAAGAACTTGACATGTAAGGAATGTTTTATAATAATAATAATAATAACTTTATTTCAGTAATATACTACATGTGTAGTGTGGAAAACGTCAATTACAAAAATATTACAATACAGTGGAGAAAAATTCGTTAATATTATAAAAATTATGACGTAACAACATAGTTTTGAACTCCCTTTTAAATTTCGGTAAGTTTAAGTTTTTAATATTTAGAGGCAAATGATTATAAATTTTAATGATAATATTCATAGAGCCTTTGTGGACTGCGAGAAAAGATGTTAACAAAGTGGCTTCTCGTTCTAGTGTCGTACTCATGTTGGCATACATTGTTCATAAAGAGGTGCGGATATTTTTTTTGCAGAAAATTGAACATTCGTAAATGAAAATGTCATAAATGGTGAGTAGTTTTATGCCATTGAATAGCGGTCTGCCCGATTCTCTGGGTCCAACATTACTTATAGTTCTTATGCAGCGTTTCTGAATAATGAACAAATCCTGAATGTATGGAGAATTGCCCCAAAAGATGATTCCGTATCGAATGTTTGATCCCACGTAGGCATGATAAGCGCTCAATAATACAGAACGTGGTGCGAAGTTGCTTAAAGCTCTCAAAAGATAACTATATTTACTAATTGTATTACTGAGCTGCTTATCTTAGTATGTTAACCACACCTGTTAAAGAAGTGGAAGAATTTTGTTATCTGGGCAGTATAATCAGCAATGATGGAGAAGTAGAAGTGGCATTCAAGCATGATTTTTGAAAAAACTAAGTTACGTATTTTTAACTCGAAGTAAAATCGGTCCTTCTATATGGATCAGAAAACTGAAAAGTGACGAAGCCATAACAACTAAACTGCAAATCTTCATAAACAAATGTCTCAGAGCAATCCTCAAGGTGAAATGGTACGAACACGTCTCGAACAACGAACTTTGGAAACGTGCATGTCTTGAACAAATTTGTATAACTATAAAACGTAGGAAATGGAATTGGATAGCGCACACGCTACGAAAGACCGATGACGAAATAGCGAAGAGAGCCTTGGATTGGAACCCACAGGGATACCGAAAAAGAGGAAGACCAAAAATATCCTGGAGAAGAACTGTTCGTGAAGAAGTTATGGAACAAGGAACTACCTGGCTTCAAGTCAAAAATATGGCAACAGATAGAACTAGATTCAAAATTTTCGTAGAGGCCCTATGCTCCACTTAAGAGTTAAAGGAATTTATATTATTATATGTTAGACACATTTATGGAACAAGGAACTACCTGGCTTCAAGTCAAAAATATGGCAACAGATAGAACTAGATTCAAAATTTTCGTAGAGGCCCTATGCTCCACTTAAGAGTTAAAGGAATTTATATTATTATATGCTAGACACATAGAACAGCATATTTTTAGAAATTTTTTTTTCGAAATTTCTAAAGATAAGTACAACATTTAGCATGGACACTCTTTTTAAAAATCAATGAAATACCTGTTCGACCAATTTTCGATATTTGCGTTCTAGGGATGAAAATAGAGGTGGGAACACGAATATCTTGGAAATGTGAAACTCGAGAAAAATACACTTCTTAAAAAAACATCCAAATAGGCAAACGAGAGAGTATCAGTTTTTCGAATCATGAATTTACAGCTGAAAATTTGCGTTGTTTTCCTTATGACGTAAGGGCTCATTACGTACGAATTTTTGTACATTTAACTCCTAAAGAGGTGAGAAGAGAGTTTAAACAAACACATATATTTTGAAACCGCTTGAGTTAGAAAGACGATATTTCACATAATGTTTCTTACTCGTTCGATGAATTTTCGATATTTATTGCCGAAGGGCTGAAAACGAGGACCTATTCTCAATATCGTACCAGAAAGCTGCAACATCCTTATTGTATGTTAAACGAGCGAGTGGCATGGCATGTTGAAATTATGTGAATCGAGTTTTATTTTGTATTTTTTGTTATCTAATTTATAAATTAAAATTGTGTAGAGGTTGAGCGCCAAGATGATATATTTAAAAAAATGCTAACAAATATTTTATTTGAGTTTTGTTCAATTTAATTTTGGTTTTAACGAGTAAAATAGGAAAGATATTTTGACGCTCACCGATACGCAATATATATTCTTTTTAGGAATCCGTACCTCAAAAGGAAAATGAAACACTTATATAGGATCACTTTGTTGTCCGTCTATCAAGACTTTTGGGAATCAAAACCTATAGGATATTAATTCTCATTGACCCAGAATCACGAAATTTGGCAAGAAGCAATGCCTTATAGCACAAGTAAAGGGAAAAATCCGAAAACCATAAATTTGTAATTACATCACAAAAAAAAGTTTTTAGACCGCAACAACATGCTACGAATGTACAGAGTAACATTTCTATTCTAATACAAAACAAGCGTTCGCTACCGGTGTGTTTATATACAGCACAATATGAGAACTCTCGCATACAACACGATACGACTTTTAGACTATCAGATATAGCCACGATGTACAATACAGTTCAATAGTCTATCTGAACTCATTGCAGTTACACGCTTAGTTGGAAAACTGATCGCGACCTTTGTCGATATAATATTTTGGGGACACCAGTTTTCCAACGGCTAAACGAAAAAATCTTTGAGACTTTCCCGTGAGGGACGAACTATTTACATACCTGCATGTTTGTTCGGAACCCTCGGTGCGCGAGTCTGACTCGCACTTGTCCGGTTTTTTCTATATTATTTTCGTTTTATAGAATGATGTGAAAGAAATAAATTGTTTGTAATATTCTAATTTTAACGGTAATTTGAGTTATGGGTGGGCCCAGCACGGAGACAAATTATCATAATATCCTAAATTATTCCAATACGTTACAAAGCAATCATTAGTGAGTCGGACAACCCTGCTACTTCAGATAGACGGTTTCTGGGGATTCAGTCCGCAACGGTAACGTGAGAATTGTGTCATCATTGCAGTGACCGTAACAGATTGTTCAAGCGTCAACAGATAAATCAAAGTTGTTATGTAAACATTACTGTTAGCACGATCTCTATGTTACGGCTTATTTACACAGTACCTAAGTTATCGGAAAATGTGTTGATTTTGTTGCGGTATATTTGTATACAAAAGAAAAATTGATAATAAAGAGAAATAATAAAAAAAAATAACCATCAGAAAAGCATAAATAAATAAATTTTGAACTTTGTAACGATGTTCAATTATGCTGTAAATCATAGAGTCACCAAATTATTCATATAAGAACTCAAATTCAAAACTAGAAGTAATACATGCTCATATATCAGTTCCGGTTCAGTTCAGTAAAATCTCTTCAGTGTCAGTGAAATAAAATATCCAAATCTTTGATTAACGTCTGAATAGAACTCTTCAAATAAATAAAATTATCGACCAATTTTTTTCAGACTATATTTTGACAAAAATAATAAAATTATAAATCAATATTTCACTAGATGACGTTTCGATACGGATTTGGACCTTCTTTAGAAATAATCTTTAAAATATAAAAATTAATTAGTATATCTACTTATTTTCTAATATAATGGAGTTTGAATAATCGAAATATTTCGATAATTCAAACTCCATTCTATTAGAAAATAAGTAGATACACTAAATATTTTTTAGATTATTTCTTCAATATTTATGACAATAATTGCCAATTCCATGTACGTAAATATCGTTATCTCAAACATTTCTGATGAAATACTGATCAAAAAAATGGATATGTGTGAATAGATAACTCAAATATTACTGATGTGACTGACACTGAACGGACCCTGAACTGAAACGGACCTGATATTTTATGTGAATGGATCTTTAAACCTTCAAAAACCACTTTTATTAAAAATGAAGGATAGTTTGTATGCTTTCATAGGTCCAACAAATTTATGTCCGTATAAAATTTTTTTTATGAAATTATAATTAGCACATCTTATAACGTAATATACCGACCCGTACTTCCACCATGACGCCCCAAACTTCCAGCTCTAATTTAGAAACCATGAAAATAAAAAAAATAATAAATAAGACAAGACAAGTCTTATTTATTTTTTTTTATTTTAACATAAATTGTTCACGAAAAAATATAGTATTTATTTTTTAGTAAATTGTGGAATAATCGTGTCCATAATTTGTGGAAATATATTTCGATTCGTATAGATTTGTACCAACAATTAAATGAAAGATATTTAATGTCAACGTTCTAAATTTTAATGATATGCTTAAACTAACGCGTAAAAAGCGAAATATAGGTATATATGTTCATGCTTATTGTTGTTCTAAATCCCTACGAACACAAACATACTTTTTTTTTAATTTTCATGGCTGTTTTCATGTTTGTGAATAAAATTTTGGGAATTTATTTCAAATAATGCATGTTCTATCTGTATGAATATCACACGGAAAAACGTAAATTTAGTGTTAAGCGTATGAAATATTTTGTTCAAAATATAGTCAAGTCTTAAGGTCAAATAAAGTAAATATTCCCATAGCTATCAAGATCACCATCCAATGCTTATGATGAACTATGTGGACATATTCTGTATCAATTTCAATTATTGAAACTATTGATTACATTGCATGTGGTCACTCTATTTTACTCTGCACAGACATGAAGCGTTCTTTCCAGGGAAGGCTTTAACTTAATAATGGTGACTTATGAACATTGAAAAAATATATGGCACGCTTGACAATTATGGCTGTCAAACGTCTAGTGACAATTATGGCTGCCAAACGTCTATTAACAATTATGGCTGTCAAACGTCTATTGACAATTATTGATGACGCGTTTTGACAATTATGGCTGTTAAATGTCTATTGACAATTATGGCGACGGCTGTCGTTTAGGTACTATAGAAAGTAAAATAATTTTACGCAAGCTTGTTGGTGCCTTTGAGAATCAACATGTTTGGAGTAAAATATAACAATTCTTGGCCTTGAAACATAATAGGCAGCCGAGTAAAAACCAAAAGAAAAAATATTTAGGCAAAAAAATGAGTGAGAAAGTCTTGTACAATAGCTATTAATTATACTGCCTACAAAAAGATCACATCACAATTATTGGGTTTTTGATGAGCTCAACATCGCTGGAAGTATTGAAATGAGATTGTTTGTGCAAACGAAATCAAGCAAAATTGCGCAAGCATTATAATAGACGATGAAATATTGAACAACATTTGATGTTTGTCAAGCATATATTATAATATATACGAAAACTTTCAATCAGATCCGTGTAGGTACTATCAAAATGATTGAGTAATCGCAATATCTGTCAAACATGTTTTTTGACGGTTCAGAAACGATGTTCCGCTTAATTTCCTATACGTATATGGACTACAATTTTCCTTGCATTTTGTATTTTAAACCATTGGATCGATTTTGACAATATTTATTTGTCGTTAGTTTTGATACAATACTGTACCAAAATTGTCCACTTTGTGGGCCCCTGCATTATTTTGTTAGCAATATTTGACACTATAATCAATGTTTAAGTGGATATGTACCTATACTGAATATACCTACATGTCATAATTTAAAGACATTAGCTCTATAGCCGTAGCAAAATTACGCATTTCACACTAGTACATAAAGTACAATAAATAAATTCAAATCTTTGATTAACGTCTGATTAGAACTCTTCAATAAATAAAATTAACGACAAATTTTTCAGACAAATATATTAAAAAAAATATATATAAATTCAATACATTGTATTTATTGAACACTATATAAATACTATTTCCAAAAACGACTTGTAAGTTGCTATTTAAAAATACACGAGCAACAGAGACAGCAAGGCAGACGCAGTTTTCGTAAACAATCCAAATAGATTCAAATATGGTTGAACACTCAATCCTCAGATATATGAAAATGTACGTATTATGAAGTGAAAATCAGGTATATGATAGGAGGTACGTGCAAAAAATGTAGTATGTATATGTATTTCGAACAAATTATGACTTCCGTGGTTAATAAAACTCACTGATCTCTCGTTTTAACATAATGCCACACCTCATACATAAAATTGCTTTACGTTCTGAATACATAAACTGCTATTATAGTATTATGTACATTTTGTTTATGTTTGTATTTTTGTTTTGTATAATATGACGTAGCGTCCTGTACATACGGTGATTCTGTGGTCGAGTAAAGTTATTTATTAAATTTTGATTGAATAATAATTGAGCATCACAGTTCCGGTCCTGCAAGGACATCATGTGAAAGAGGACACGCTGCAAGCCTGTACGTATCTTTTAATAATCCGTCCTCTACATAACCATACATGGCCGTGCAACATACACAGTGACGTCATGCGGTCATGTGACCTATTTCACATGATTGATTGTGAAGTGGGCCGCGGGTCAAAACTATCCACTTAACAATTTTATTCAAGTTGATATTTATTAACTTTGTATTGACGTAAATAGCAAAATGCAATAACAAACGAGCGTGATGTAAAATCTACTATATTCCTAGGTCATATTAGGCTTGGTTGAATGATGAACTGGACACTGTCAATGGTCATTATTCCACATGACTATTTATTGGGGGCTGGCTCCGTGCGCTCCGCTCACTAAAAAGAGTCGCTCAGAGGGAGTCGTTCAAAGGAGCGACACTAAACAGTACGCACTACACAAGAGTGCAGACTGCAGAGGTGTGAACTGTCATCATGCATGCTCAGGAGTCATGTAGCATTGCACAGCACAATACACACACTCAGCTCTGAGCTCATTTTAATATGATTCTGATCTTATATTATTCGCATTTCGGATAAACTATAAAGTATAACAAAAGCTTACCAATAATAATGTTTATTGTTACAATATAATATCTTTGTCAACGACGTCAATGTGAATGGTTTAAGTCACTGTAAGCTTAGTACTATTACACTTACAGTGTCATTCAACATTAAATGACTCAGCAAAGATAACTCCGTACGTGCAAAATTCACTAGTGCCTTTGTAGCCTGTGCTGTGTGCGCTCTGTAAATGTGCGAATGCAACAGTACAGAATAGCTCAGCACAGAGCAATGGCGTTCGGAGTGAGTCATTCACAAAAAAAGAGCACTCGCTCCGCTCCGAGGAAGGAGTCGTTTATTATGAACGACTCGCTCAGGAGCGACACATCACTAATGGTCATCGAGTCTGATTAATAGTTTATTTGGTTGAATAAATATGGTCGGCAAGTAACGTGAAATGCAATTTCTATGGAATCAACGATCAAACATTTCCGCTATAATCATTGATACTACATTTCTTAGATTAATATGTTAAATATCTGCCCTATTCTTGTTTTTATTCAAAATGTATCTAACTAATTTACCAGCTGTTTGTAGTAAGACACAGATACAAGTTTTAAGAAAAAGTGCAAAAAACCTTATTTCTTAGGCCTAGTTTATATGAGAGGCGTTCAACGCGCGTTGGCCCAACGCGCGTTTACAGTTTCTATACAATTGTATAGGACTGTTATCATATAAACAGTCCTATACAATTGTATAGAAACTGTAAACGCGCGTTGGGCCAACGCGCGTTGAACGCCTCTCATATAAACTAGGCCTTAATGTTATTAAAAACAATGTTATCAGACTCTGTACATTTTTTTTTCGATTATCGATACGTTTCTCTTATGGTCATACTCATCGAACGTAAGTAGTTATTTATTCAGTTTATTTGTTCTTCAGTTAACTATTCCTCCGAATAAATAGCGATAATAACATTCACCAACCATAATTATGTTTACTGCAGGTATAAATCTATTTTTTCCTAATCAGGGTATAAATATTGATTCGCCTAATAAAATAATAATAAACGACAGAAAGATACCTAACCTATAAACGTGGAGTATTATATCTACAGTTGCTCTTGTTTATTGTTACTTCTATCTTTAGTAGAGTTCGGTGAATATAGGCATTAGTTGTTCAAATTCGGAATGAATCAAAAGATAGAATATTATTATTTAAAGATTAAAAAGGAAGAATCCTGGTGGCATAGGATCGATGAACAAAGCAAATACTGAAGGTTTTTATTGCATTTTATTGTCTGACGTTTCGGCACTCTTTATGCCATCTTCGGAGAATCAATGCTGTCAGACAATAAAATGCAATAAAAAACTTCAGTATTTGCTTTGTTCATCGATCCTATGCCACCAGGATTCTTCCTTTTTAATCTTCCAACATTTGAACAGGATCATTATCTCTATAAATTATTAGAGTTATCTTTCACAATTATTATTTAAATTAAATATTTATAAAATGTTGTTTTGTGACTTAAATTATATAGTGCAAGTGACAGACAAAAAAAGACGCGAATTTTTATTCAACTTCTGATAGGTACTTGCTCGCATGAATTTAGAATTGAGATTCTTGTTGACTCAACTGGGTTTTTTACAGAAAAAAGATTTTAATCCTATAGACTCCGAGGACCGAGGTAATTTCTATTAATTTTTCTTAAACATCTACATGTACCTATTCTGTCTCTAAGACATCAAGTTCTTAACATAGATTTTGAATAAAAAGGTTCCCACACAAAAAAAAACAAAACCTTAATACAATAGTTATTATTATTATTATCATTATTATTAATATTTTTGTTATTGCTATTATTATTATTATATTATTTCTGCTCTTGTTTTATAAAAAGCTTGTAGCTAACAATTTGTTGTATTGTGCATTTTACAGATATAATCGAAGAATCTCGCTAGAGATTCTTTTCTGTGCTAAATGCCAACGAATCTCTAGCGTATTCTTATACATTGATTTTGCCTTTGTCCCATATAACGCCGTGTATATGAAGCAAGTTTCCAAGTTTTATAGTTCTGTGACCACGTGACTTTCATAGGACCGATTTTTCGTATCACCCATATATACTTCTGTACCATAATAACAGCTTATACTGTGCGAGTGCCCGTGGAGGAGCGGGTTACGACGTAGGCTAGTTTAACTAATAACAGGGTCTTGAGTTCGATTCCCGCCAGCATCATTGGAAAATTTTTTTTTCAATTTTTAATTTTTTTTTTATGTTTTTAATTGTGTTTTTAGTTTTAATTTATTTTCTCAATTTTTTTCTCATTATATTTTTATTTCTTTTTTAATTTTTAATTTTTATTATTTTCTTGTTTTTTGAAAAATTCACTTTCGTCAAATCTTTTATTAAAAAATAACAAAATATATGATTGAAGTTAGATTTAAATAAATTAATTTATTAAAAAACATATTTATCATAAAAAGTGCAACAAAAATTAAAAAGTGAAAAGATTACGAAGTGAAACTTCTTTTTTTAATGCAAAATAAGTATTTTACAAATGATATGAAAAAAAATTTGTATTTTTAATGGTGGGCCTTGTTCATTGATTTTTTTTTTCATGCCTTCAAAATGTGCCTTCATGGAATCTTCAAGAATATCCATATTTCAAATGAATATAAATAAAAAAAAAAAACTAAAAAAAAAAAATATACGCGTCGACTTGAGAACCTCCTCCGTTTTTGTTTTTAGTCGGTTAATAAAAAAGAATCATGTATCACAGAGCATAGACTTGTTATAGCTCATTTTTATTTTTAATAGACTTCACATGGATTGTTTACAAATTGAATGTCATGGTATTCGCATGGAGGTGTGATGAGCCGATTGCACCACTAGGTGTTGCACCGCGGCAGCACTGGACTACGCGGCAAAATATAAATGCACTTTTGTAGTACTGTTTGTTAAATGAGAAGTAAAAATCAAAAGTCGATTATTGCAATTTCTATAACCGACTTTTGATTGTTACTTCTTATTTAACAAAATACATGAGAGACGCGCTCGAAACCACAGTTGCATGGAGTAAGGATCGTGTTGTTTTTTACAATACATATTTATTATTTTAATTTCGGAGATTCATTGCATTTAAATACAACAATATAAAAAATGCACATATGTTTATTTTGGAGGAAAAATAAAAATAGTTGGCAAAACCAAAAGTGCACATCCCGCAAGTTTTCCACTGTATGATAAAAAAATAACAATTAAAAAATATTTTTAATAAATTTAAAAAGATTTAAAAATTTAAAGAAATAAATAATTAAAAATTGAAAAAATATTTTTTTTTAAGTTTGCAAAAATAAAAAAAATTAAGAACTATACATAATATAATATATAATTAATATCAAGTGGAATAAAATAAAACAAAATAAAAAGAAAAAAAAAAGAAAAAAGTCAATGATACCGTAAGGAATCGAACCCAGGACCTTGCCCTTGGGAATCCAACGGCATAACCATTACGCCACGGCTGCCTAATACGTCTAGTGGTGTTATCACGGTATACAAGTGTAGCACTTGTTTTATGGATTACACTATATTTTCACAGCGATTATTATATTGTTTTTAAACTATATTAGCTGTCAAAAATAATAAAAAATAAAACTGTTTATAAAAATTAAACTACTGAACACATTTTAGTGAATTTAAATAGGGTTCTGGTCTGATAGTAAACAAAGTGAATAAAATATAACCCAAGGCAATCCGACCAAAATTGCGATCTGTAGAGTCGTGACGTACGTACGTACATACGTACGTACGTACATACGTACAGACCAACCGACAACTGCTGTTTGTGATTTTCAATTACAATTTTAATAGTATTTATGAACTCAAATTGATTTAAAAATGGTTCTATTTTATAGATTAGAATCTCCTCTTTTCAAAAAGCTTCAATTTGAATGGATTTCGTGTGAAATTAACTTAAATATAACTTCTTATATGAACGAAAGTCAGCTCTGACGCACAAAGCGATAATAAAGCACATACCGCTAGTTTAGCGGTATGTGCAATAATGTCTCACACTTTGGAAAAAGACGTGAAATCTTAAAAAAAAAACTTCGGAGAAGTAAAAACTTCGTTCTGTGCTAAATTCAAAAACTTGAGGCGACTGAATCTCAGAATCATAACTTAAAAAAAAAGAATTTCGAGGCAGACAAGAAATTGAAATCAAGCTCGAAATTCTGTGCGTAAGACGTCGAAAAAAAATGAATTTCGAGGCAGACAAGGAATTGAAATCCAACCTTGAATTTCTGTGCTTATAAAAGCTACAAGAGCAACAGCAAAAAAAAGTGCACAGACGGCGTTTTTTTAGTGGTAACTAAAGGAGTTATGCGAACACCGTCTTTGCATTTTTTTTGCTGTTGCTCTTGTAGCTTTTATAAGCACAGAATTTCAAGGTTGGATTTCAATTCCTTGTCTGCCTCGAAATTCATTTTTTTTCGACGTCTTACGCACAGAATTTCGAGCTTGATTTCAATTTCTTGTCTGCCTCGAAATTCTTTTTTTTTTAAGTTATAATTCTGAGATTCAGTCGCCTCAAGTTTTTGAATTTAGCACAGAACGAAGTTTTTACTTCTCCGAAGTTTTTTTTTTAAGATAATATATACCTACATAAAAAAAAATATTTTTTGAAGTTACATATTTTGTTTTACAGCAAACATTTTTTATTTTATGCCTTAAATGTCAATGTCCCGCATAAGAAGTTTCTCTTTAAAAATATAACATTATAAAGTTCTAGTCTTTGTTTATAATCTCACTCTTTGAACAGTGCAAAGTCAATGCATGCGCACAAAACAGTTTCAGAACTGCCCATTTATGCGGATTGGAACATACCTTTTATCATTATTCATTGCCATAAAATGCTAAAATCTGAGAAATGAACAAAATGTATCTTTGATGTCCAAATAAAAAAAAAAATTGGTTGTCTGTAAAGTCGGTTTACGGACGATAGTTTTACGTGTAAACGTATTCCGTAATACATAACCTAAACCTCCCAAAATTTGGTTTCAATCCGCTTATCCTTGGTGTCGGAATGATAAGAAATGTCAAAAGTGACGTTTGCAACTGTCAAAGTATTATGTTTTAATAATAATTAGTTATTCCAATACTTAACTTAGAAGGCGTTGCATTTCACAAAATACTAATGTCAAAAAATTGAATTAAACATTAGAAATTCAGCCGTTTTCATGTTGCATTTATACAGCTATTTTTCTATATAAATTTGTATAAAAAAACTGTTTAGGCAAATTCTGTTATACGAAATCTATGTAAAATGTTCTCCTCTTTCGTTTAAGACTGGTTTCAAACCGATCTGATTTAAATTGAGCGAGAAATTAGCAAAAAGCACGCACAGGGTCAGGCGGAACGTTACGCGTTAGGAACGTTAGGAACGTTACGCGTTACGAACGTTACACTTTTTCGAACATGCAGCCAGTGTTTTATCAATTTATAAGATTGGTGATTCATCAATTTATAAGACGTTATCACGTCAAAAAATCTTTTTGTAACAGGCTGTATGTGGGTACATATGTAGTTAGCAGCGTTACACATTTGGATAAGAAAGTTTTCAACACTTTAGAACTTGGCAGCTGTAATAAACTACGTAACATCAGGCCTGTAATTGTTTTGTTTAATTTGGAACAAAATAGCAACGCGAGTATAATTTATTTTCTAAGAAAATTCCGCCAATATTTTTGTTCTTTATTATTTAGGCTAGACGGCGAGGAGGAAAAAACATTCCAAAGTGTATTATTCGGGCACAGGCGAGATTATTGTTGAAATCGCTTCTTTCTAGGGTGTAGTTCAACCCCCTAAGTTTGCTTACAAATTGTGGGTGTGCTTGATTTTATAATTAACAATTAGTGACGAAAATAGTGCTTTTTGGAATTTTTGGAAAAAATTAATTCTAACCGATTTTATAACGATTGAATATTAAAAAAGTTATATGGTTTTATATCTTTGTCTAAAATTGGTATCGCTAAAGAAATCGTTATAAAATCGGTTAGAATTAATTTTTCCCAAAAATTTCAACAGGATACTAAAGTTGAATGGATTTGTAATTTTTCAGGCTTGGTCCGACCAGCGAAACCTCTTTGTGAAAAAAATGGCGCAATTTGCAATTAAGGAAACAAAAAAAAGTGATCGTTATTAATTACTCGAGAAGTAATTGACCGATGACGCTAAAATTATTCATGCATGTTTGGGTCAACATATGTAGACATCATTTTTGAGAATTTTCAGCCATCTATGTGTAGTCATTTTTTAGTAAAAAAATAGTGAAAAAAACGTGTTTTTTAACTTTCGGGGCTATTTGCAAGTTAACAATTGCAGTTAGCGACCTCTGTCAGTGCTCATTTTTTAGAAAATTTCATAAGGAATAACTTTCTCAGTGCATTTGCTATACTAAAAGTCAAGAGGAACGGAAATATCAAAAGAAATAGAGAAAAAAGTACTATTTTCGTCCCTAATTGTTAATTATAAAACCAAGCACATCAACAATTTGTAAGCAAACTTAGGAGGTTGACCTACACCCTAAAACGAAGCGATTCCAACAATAATCTCGCCTGTGCCCGAAAAATACACCCAAAACTCCTCGCCGTCTCGCCTAATTTCATTTATGTGTAGGCCGCTGCACAAGAGGCTGGAACCATTGTTGGGACATCTGCTGGCCGGCAGACTGGCTACGAGGCTTGAAATGACGTCACAGCAGGCACGCACGCTATAACTCACAAGATGGATTTTAAAATTAGAGCAGGAGCCATTTTTTTTGCTAGGTTTTCTGCTAGGTATTAGCCAGAACCAATCAGGAATCAGTATCTTGTCACGTGGGCGACATGAACAAACACCCACAAACCAACATGGTGTCACGTTTTGCTCTGTGTTTATTTGAACTGTGACTGCGTGCGCACCAGATCCATCCCTAAAAAAGCATGAAAAGAAGTCTCGTGTGAAGCGAGAACATTTTTCTTCTTTGTGGCCATGACCTTATCGAAAGGTTAAGTGACCACTAGTGATGAGCAAAATCGGTCTTGGTCTTGCTTTTTCGCAAGACCAAGACCTTACTTAAGATTAAGACCAAGAGTCAAGACTGAATAAGCAAGACCAAGACCAAGACCGAATAAGCAAGACCACGACCGATACCAATATTATCTCAATCCTACCAATATTCATTGTAAATAATTTATAATTTATACCTATAAAAAACCTTGATGTTGAATGTTGATAGTATTTTGAAAAATTATTAAAAAGACATAAAGTACCAGGTTAAATGAGCAGGATCAAGACTGAATACGCAAGACGAAGTTTGAGACTTAATAAGCAAGACCAAGACTATCTCAGTCTAAGGCCTAGCACACATGAAGACGTTCAACGCGCGTTGAGCGCCTCTCATATAAACTAGGCCTTAGGCGTTGGTGGCGCGTTGAACGCGCGTTATCATATAAACAGTTCTATACAATTGTATAGAAATTGTAAACGCGCGTTGGGCCAACGTGCGTTGAACGCTCTTCATGTGTGCTAGGCCTTAGTCTTGCTTTGCTCATCACTAGTGACCACTTTTATATTCATTAATTGAAAAATCAAAAGTTCCTAGTATTTAGAGTCAAAAGTGGTATTACGCAATTAATTATCTTTGTCTTAGATTAATCGCATTATCTTAAAATAAAATGCGAGGATCTTAAAAGAAACTATAAAAAATGAGCTGACTAAAAAATAAATACAAAAAATTATTTTCACCTTACACCTTCACCATACAGTTAAAAGTCAACGTGGATAAATTAATCACAGTGACAATAATAGAGAAATAATTGCGTAGATTTCTAAAAGAGAAACGTAATTTTATTCCTTTTCGCTTCCTTTGTAAAAACGGTTCAATTAAAAATAAAAATTTTAGTCTGCTCTATATTTCCCACAGATTATTATATGCTGAATAGATTGTTTTGTTTTCTTCAAATGCTACCTAACTTTAATAATTTAATTGTTAACGACATCAAATGACCGTTTTCATTAAAATTAAGATTATATTGTATTATTAATTCGTTGAAAATATTACCTTCATAGCGTGTTAATAATTGCTATAATTTACAGTGAATATAGATATAATTTTATTTTTATTATTCATGATATTGTTAAATTATAGGGATTGATAAATAAAACATTAATGTTTATTTGTTTTTATCTTCAGATAAGTGATATTATCACGCAAAATTCAAAACAGGTCGAATGACTTAAAATAATTAATTAAAACATAAAAAAACAATAGTTTTGTAGAAATAAACGCATAGTATAGAGTAGGTACCTATATATTTTTGTAGTGTCAAATCAAGGCTATCGGTATATATCTACGAGTTCGTGACGTATACAATCTACTATATCAAGACGATCGGTTGATAGCTGAAATCGCAAGACAGACGATCTACTAAAAAGTAAAAGTCTTATTTAACTAAATTCAAAGTCAGTGTGGCTTTCCATTTTTATACCGAGAGATGGCGTCAATATATAGTGTTTTTAATATATATGTGTAATATTATTAAACGGGATGAAATTTACTGAAAATAAGTGTCAGGAAGTCAAAAATCGATATAGGCAGGTCTCATCCCTGAAAAAAAAACATTTTCTTAGCGACCTATATAATATCTTATGATAGTATACTCCCCAAAAACATTTAGGATGTAAAGGACCCCTAATGGGACTTGGTTCTCGATTAAATTGAACGAAAAATGGTTTTATTTTATAGTTTTAAGGTCACTAAGAAAAAGTATCCATGGGTGCATAGCCTAAAAACCAATAGATTTTTAGCTACAGATATGATTAGCGAGTTTAAATACAGGGATATCCATTGAGTTCACAATCTTAAAAAAATCCTAAGCTCTAGAAATATGTTTTCGAGTGCGCTGAATTCAAATATGACATTATTATTTTATACACGTGACACCTTCCAACATTACCTCGTTTTCGACTATTAAAAAAAGCACAAAAGTTGAACTTGGAACATGTTTGTGAATTCAATGGATATTCCTATATCTAATATCTCGCTAAACATATCTGTAGCTAAAAATCTATTGGTTCTTAGGACACTTTTTTTAGTGACCTTTAAGCTATAAAATAAAATCACTTGCGATCAATTTAATCGAGAACCAAATCCCATAAGGTTTGTGCGGTGGCCTTTGAAGTTCGTGAATGCAAATTGAATTACAAAATTACTGATATGAAGTTGCTAAAACAAACCGACAGTGTAATATGAATAAAATTAATAGAGCAAACTCATCGACACCAAAAAATAAAATTATTGTTTTATAAATAATTTATTATTTTGCGATGTCGAGCGATTTGCCGTACTAGTCTAGTTCAAACGTCCCCTTTTGATGAATTCCAGTCCTCCTTCACCAAAGATTATGATCATGGTGTCATTCGATTTGGAATGACATCTAGAATTTTGTTGAAAAAAAATGAAGTGAGGGACGAAAGAATTGCAAAATTTGTAAACATTTTAGCAAAAGAGGAGTTGAGTTTTTTGCGAATATCTCAAAAATTATTGCAAATATCTGAAATCACAAAAAATATTCTGAAAGAGCAGGAAATTTTCTACAAAAAAGTCTCATCTCCCGGAACTCTAACCACTATATTTATAATTTTAATTTAGAGGTGAAAATAGGACAAAAAAGTTTTTTTTCTATTTTATATTATTGTAGTTTTCAATATTTTCGTGTCTTAGCTTGTGTAAAAAATAGAAAAAAAAACTTTTTAGCCCTATTTTCACCTCTAAATTAAAATTAAAAATATTAGTGGTGGAGTTCCGGGAGATGGGACTTTTTTGTAGGAAATTTCCTGCTCTTTCAGAATCTTTTTTCTAATTTCAGATATCTGCAATAGTTTTTGAGATCTTCGCAAAACACCAAACCTATCTTTTTTGTTAGTAAAATGTTAATAAATTTTGCAATTTTTTCGTCACCATTTCAATTTTTTCAAAAAGTTTCTAGATGTCATTCCGAATCGAATGACACCATGATCATAATTTTCGGTGAAGGACGACTAGAATTCGTCAAAAAAGGACATGTGAACTAGACTGTGTGTTATAAAAAGGATAACAATATACGGAACTTCGAACTAAAATTTTTTAATACGGTTCTGTTTTTAAACGTTGAACTATACATCTGCAGTTCGTTCTTCGACCTATTTCTTGTACAGAACAAAAAATAATACAAAAAATATAAGTTATTGGAAAGTTTTAAAGTTAATATACAGCAAAACGGAAATGGAAACTTTTTTCATTTCATTTATCTTAGGCACTAAGTGGTTCGACATTCAGGTTGGTACGCCTTTCAAGATTGTCACTGAAGGTTATTTGAAAATTAAACGAGAACATGTACAATTCGTTAACGTAATTTCTGATAATGTGCAAACATCAATTGTGAATGAAATTAAATATTTCATTAAACTTGATTTCAACTCACAGTTCAAAACATCCCACCATGTCCCATTCGTGGCCATGTGTACAAACCAACAAGTATTCAGTGAGCATTTTTATAACTCCGGAATTTTATGAGAAAAAAATCATTTTAACATGAATCCAATTTTCATTTCTTACAGACTTACTGATAGACAATCACTTATAGCACGTTAAATGTTTAATGAATGCTGAAGTTACTTGTAATTCAGTATCCTAGTGCGGAAACTTTTTAAAGTGATACTTTTTAAGTCGTAGTAACGTAAAATTTACGTGCATTCCTCATCCATGATGTCACTCAGTTAGAGATTTTATGTGCTATGTACCAATCTCAATCAATACCATTTTAACTATGTACATCAAAGTGTAGAGTGATATAATAAATCACTGAGCATCGGTAATTGATCTCTTACCACGATTCGAAGCCACTTGCCAATAAATTTATTAATTTTTATTTTTCTTATAACGTAAATATTTTTGAACTTTAAGATTAAAAAATTTATTCAAAAAATGAATTAAAATTTTTAAATTATTGACTTCACTAGTAGTTCAATCGATAGGTAGGATAAATAGAATAAGTGCAGAAGTTTTGAAACTTTTACAATTTGTAGATTTCAATGTTCTGAATGAAATGAGAACCGCCGGGTTCGTAATAATAGATATAATTATAAAGCACAAAAAATATTTTCTTATAACATTTCGGGTGCCGCATACGGCAAATATTTATATTATATTGGCAAAATGATGCAAAAAAAAAACGGTTTCCTTGAAATATTTCGCTTCAAGTGCCTCGAAAATGTTTGTATAAGAACAAAAAAGAATTAAATTTTCTACAAAATATGTTTTATACATTTTTTCCGTAAAGTGAATAGTTTCGGTGGAGCAACTGAGCGAACCCAAGTATTTTTGACAAAATTATGATTATCTGCAATTTACCAATTAATATTCAATCTTTTTTAAGGTCTAACGATTCTAAAACTTTTAGCCTTCCAAGTTTAATATTTTCATTTCTAGAGGAGCTTTTCCTCGGAATTTTCGCGTGGCAGTGGTATGTTCGCTTTAAAGATCGCTGTCTGTGTTGAAAATATTTATTCAATACTGCTGAAATTTTCCATAATTGTTCGAAATAGATGTATTTGATATAAATGTTTTTATAATGTAGCATTTGACCGTATATTTATATTGTCTATATTTGTAATTCGTAACAAACTTGTCCTACACAATTTTTCGTTTTTGGAGCAATAAAGAATTATTATTTGCCAATACAGAAACTTTGAGAACTTTATTTACACTATTTTCCGATTTTCAAAGTTTTCTTTTGAAATTTTCTATACGCTTGCGTCGCGAATTAAAAATATTAAACTTAGAAAACTAACAATTTCAGAATCGTTAGGCAACATGTCTCAAATAAGCACACAAAAATTAGTTAAGATTAAATATTTGTTGGCAAATCATAATTTTCTCTTAAATACTTAACTTCGCACGGCTGCTGCACCTAAACTATCAACGTTCCCAGGAACTCGAGCTCGTACTAGTTAGTTTGTGTATGCTGACTGATAGATTCTTTAATACAAACATAGACGCTGGTGACCTCAGTTGTTGAACGTTTATAATCTACAGTCCATTTATCTATTACGATTAAACCCCTTATATCATCTATATATCTACTGAAATACTGTTTTTATTTTTTTTTAATAATATGCGATATTTATTCCAATTGTATTAAAAATTTTAATGTAAATGAACCTGAGAAGGTTTAACATTTCTAACATTTAATAAGCAAATGGCTAAATGAGCTGAGTTAACAACTCTTCATTACTGCCTTTAAAATTGGTACACGCAGTAAAGAACAGTTATAATTTTGTTTTTCAAGAATATAAATCATTACAAAATATTATATTTAAAGACAGGTCGACAAAAAACCAGAAATCTTTGACAGGGAACAAATATTAAGAAAATAACATAACCCTGTATTAAAATCCTATTTCTCAAATCGGGTTGGATATCGACATTCAGCTATCTCGTTATGTTACGAACTACAGGAATTTTGTCACAATGTCATTTTAATTAATTAATTAAGGTGTAAAAAAGAGATCAAATAAATACTCAGATAAATATCTGGTAACATTACAAATTAGATGGCTTTTGTCAAAAAATGTCTTTTAATTTATTAAGTTAAGCTGAGTTGTATGGAATGACATAAAAAAAGTTATTCGAAAAATTCATTTTGAAAAGGTGTGCGCTTATAAAATCCTAACAAATTAATGATATATAAATATATTACGTATATAATTTTTTTAATTAAAAACTTGGCATTTCTTATTCATTGTGAAGAGGTATTTAATGAATTCCTATTCAAGAAATGAAAAGAGTAAGTAAATGGGATGTAGAAATAAAATACTTAAAAAAATGTACAGTTTGTAAGTCAAATGACGACGAATAATATAAGCGTACAAATAAACAAATGAACAGTAATCCTTTATTTTTTGGAATGTTTAGATGACTGGCCTATTTTGAAAGAATCGATTTTTCTTTTTTTTACATTTTCTAAGATAAAATGTTAAGCATATATTTTATCCTCAAATTCTTAAAATTGACTAGTCTATAAGGCGGCTTGAAGAACGCAGGGTGAACTGAATTGTTCATAGAGAAGAAAAATAAATCAAGATTAAAGTCCGCGAAAGTTTGCAATTTCCAACAACAAACTTCGCATCATCAAGCCGTCAGTTTTGAAGTGGGCCAACCTTCCTATGAATCGAAAAGAGAAAATTGTGCTGACCCGACTAAGAATTGGCCACACTCTACTAATCAATAGCCAGCTATTTAGAAGAACTGATCCGGACAACTGGCAACTGCCTCACATGTTATACTACACTGACCGTTCAACACATCCTCACTGAATATCAAGACATCCTCGGTGATGTGTCCACATGACTTTATTGGGAGCTGGCTCCGCTCACTAAAACGAGTCGCTGAGAGCGAGTCGTTTAAAGGAGCGACACTAAACAGTACGCACTACATAAGAGTGCAAACTGCAGAGGTGTGAACTGTCATCATGCATGCTCAGGAGTCACTTAGCTTTGCACAGCACAATACACACACTCAGCTCTGAGCTCATTTTCATATGATTCTGATCTTATATTATACGCATTTCGAATAAACTATAAAATATAATAAAAGCTTAACAATAATAATGTTTAATGTTACAATATTATATCTTTGTCAACGACGTCAATGTGAATGGTTTAAGTCAGTGTAAGCTTAGTACTAGTGCACTTACAGTGTGTCATTCAACATTAAATGACTCAGCAAAGATACCTCCGTACGTGCAAAGTTCATTAGTGTCTCTGTGGCCTGTGTTGTGTGCGCTCTGTAAATGTGCGAATGCAACAGTACAGAACAGCTCAGCGCAGAGCAATGGCGCTCGGAGTGAGTCATACACAAAAAAAAGAGCGACTCGCTTCGCTCCGAGAAGGGAGTCGTTCAATATAAACGAAAATACTGAACTTTTTAACAAAATCTAAACATCGATTAAACAGTGTTTTTTAAGCCTCGTTATTTACAGTAACCTATTATATATCTTGAACTCATAACCTTGCTGCCGAAGACCCCATCTTCCTAAATAATAAAAAAAAAAACAGCAATAAATAGGTTTCTACACCTTTGAAAACACAATAGAAAATAGTAATTGTAAACGTACCTCGGCTGGGAAGGCGTAGCCGTTGATGGAATGTTCCGAGCCAAATTGGTCATGGAGGCCATAGTGAATGTGTATCTCGTGGAACTGGTACTTGTAGGATAATGGTCCTCCCGTTACATTGATGTGGTAGCGCGTTTCATTTTCCACTGTGAAGATCACGCTATGGCCAGTATTGCTTATCAATCCTTTCACCTGCGCAGAAGAAATATGTGCAATACTGTTGTTTTATGTCATAATAATAATAATAATAATAATAATAAATTTATTTTATCAAGTCGGGATACAAAATGTATCCATTTGACATGTCAAGTACATTAAAATACATATAGGTAGGTACATTATATAAAATATTACATTCTAAAATCATCTATATTATAGAGGCACGCTTCAGTCAAGATTACTTTTATTTTATTTTTAAACTTAAGTAGTGGCAAATTTTTTATTGGTTGAGGTAGAATATTGTAGAATTTTTGAGATGTATAGTGAAAATTATTCTGAGAACTGGATAGATTATACTTAGGTAGTCGCAGTGCTTCTTTATTTCTTGTGTCATAATTATGGTTATCTTTAATTCTGTTGAAGGATGATATATTTTCTTTGGCATACATTAACAAATGATATAGATATAGCGACGGCAGAGTCATTATTTTTAAATTTTGGAAAAACGGTTTGCAGTGCTCACGAGGAGCAGCTCGAGCCAAAATACGTACGGCTCTTTTTTGGATTTTAAATGCTCTATGGATAAGCGTTGAGCTACCCCATAATAGGATTCCATATTGAAGGACTGATTGAAAAAGACCGAAGTAACACGTTCTGACAGCGGAAGCGGATGCAACCTCTGCAACTCTCCTCAAGGCATAGATAATAGTATTTAGTTTATGACAGACGTGATCCACCTGAGAATGCCATTTTAAACAGGGGTCAAGATATATACCAAGAAATTTTATTTTCGCGTTATTGCTGTTCTGAAGACTGAAATTAATATGTTCAGTTTTATCGATATTTAAGCTTAATTTGTTTGCGTTAAACCAATCAGAGGCCTTCGACAGTGGATCACACGGTGTCCTCCTTTGCACAGAAGACCGGCACTCGACAAGGAATGTCGTATCGTCAGCGTATTGTAACGTATTGATAGGGTTCATAATATCAGATAAGTCGTTGACATAAATAGTAAAGAGTAACGGGCCTAAAATTGAACCCTGTGGAACTCCATATTTTAAGGACATTTTACTTGATTGTTTAGAGTTTACTTCTACGAATTGACATCTATTGCTTAGATACGAACACATCAGGTCGAGTGCCGTTCCTCTGATACCATATCTTTGCAGTTTTAAAAGGAGGGCATCGTGTGGTACACAATCAAAGGCAAATGATACACAAGCAGTTTATTGTTCTACTATTTTTTTCCAGAAAGTTTTCTAAAACCGTTTTTTTTTTTGTAAAGTTCAAAAGGTGTGTTTGGTATCGTGCTCCAGATTAAAAAATGTTTACACTTTTGACACTATTGTGTTTGCTGTCAAAATTGTAACCATGGATTCTAAACCTAACGTACACTTTACAGTGTTTTCACTGAGTTGTTTACACTATTAGCCTAGACGGCGAGGATGTAAAAACATTAAAAAGTGCATTATTCGGGCACAGGCAAGATTATTGTTGGAATCGCTTCGTTTTAGGGTGTAGTTCAACCCCCTAAGTTTGCTTACAAATTGTTGGTGTGCTTGATTTTATAATTGACAATTAGTGACGAAAATAGTGCATTTTTCTCTACTTCCTTTAATATATCCGTTCCTCTTGACTTTTAGTATAGCATATGCGTTGAGAAAGTTGTTCCTTATGAACTTTCCTAAAAAATGAGCACTGACAGAGGTCGCTAAGTGCAATTGTTAACCTGCAAATAGCCCCGAAAGTTAAAAAAACACGTTTTTTTCACTATTTTTTTACTAAAAAATGACCGCACATAGATGGCTGAAAATTTTCAAAAATGATGTCTATGTTTACCCAAACATGCATGAATAATTTTAGCGTCGGACCAAGCCAGAAAAATTACAAATCCATTCAACTTTATTATCCCGTTGGAATTTTTGGAAAAAATTAATTCTAACCGATTTTATAACGATTGAATATTGGAAAAGTTATTAGTTTTATACGTTTGTCTAAAATTGGTATCGCTAAAGAATTCGTTATAAAATCGGTTAGAATTAATTTTTCCCAAAAATTCCAACGGGATACTAAAGTTGAATGGATATGTGATTTTTCTGGCTTGGTCCAACCAGCGAAACCCGTTTGTGAAAAAAATGGCGCTATTTGCAATCAAGGAAACAAAAAAAAAGTGATCGTTAATTACTCGAAAAATAATTGACCGATGACGCTAAAATTATTCATGCATGTTTGGGTCAACATAGACATCATTCTTGAAAATTTTCAGCCATCTATGTGCGGTCATTTTTTAGTAAAAAAATAGTGAAAAAAACGTATTTTTTTAACTTTGGGGGTTGTTTGAAAGTTAACAATTGCACTTAGCGACCTCTGTCAGTGCTTATTTTTTAGGAAATTTCATAAGAAACAACTTTCTCAATGCATATGCTATACTAAAAGTCAAGAGGAACGGAGATATTAAAGGAAATAGAGAAAAAAGCACTATTTTCGTCACTAATTGTCAATTATAAAATCAAGCACACCAACAATTTGTAAGCAAACTTAGGGGGTTGAACTACACCCTAAAACGAAGCGATTCCAAAAATAATCTCGCCTGTGCCCGAAAAATACACTCAAAACTCCTCGCCGTCTTGCCTATATGTATAGTAATGTACCAAACACACCTCACGTTTTCAGTAACTGGCCTGAGGCCTTGAAGTTAAAAATATTTTTTTCAAAACGTTGACCGCGATCGAAACATCGGTACCTAAAGCTTCTTTTTAAGTTGTTCCTCAGCAAAAACTTTGTCAGTACGTTTACATCTTATACGATATTTTTCACGCAACGAAAAGCAAATACCATAATATTTTTTTAATAATTTTTTGTTGCTAGTATTTCGAATCCGGCTCAATATTACTTGATGAAATTTATACAGAATTTTTTGCAATTTCAATAAGATTTATGTGATAATTTTGTACTTACCCTATGTTTATCTATGTGTAGTAGTCTAAGGTTAGGATCAAAAAGCAATTTACTGGGCTCTAGATTTACAGGTGATTGTCTACGTCCCTTGTTGCAGAGGGACCACTCTGGATTGATAAGGCCCCAAAATGCAGGACCTGAAACAATATAAAAAATATATATAAATAATATTGTCGTTACTTTTTCTTCAACACAAATTTTTATGTTATCGTCACAGCATTGTTTTTTTTAGTTATATCTATGCATTGGGAAAAACAAGTTGAACTCAATATTCAATTCTTGGTTTGGCCCTCGATACAGTGGCGGGGCAAGACCTAAATTTTATGTAGGTAAGTTCCATTTTGCGAGGCTCTCTGTTGGCGCAAAGAGACGAATTTAATAAAATAAAAACAATTGCAACTGTTCAATTTTTAGGCGCGAATAGCGTAAGCTAAAGCGCCTATATGTACTCGCTTTGTCTGTGAATCTGTGAATCTGTGAATCTGTGAATCTGTGAATCTGTATGTCACGCTTTTTTGTGGATTGTGTACAGCTCAAACGCCTTAACCGATTTTAAAAAACTTTTTTTTGTTCGATTCGTCTCCGGGTAACTTAGATCCTAACGTCGCCCGATTTTTGAATTTTTGCTCCAGAGGGGAGCAATTTAGAAAAAACGAAGTTTTTCGCTTATAACTCGCTCAATTTAAATCAGATCGGTTCGAAACCTGTCTTAAACGAAAGAGGAGAAAATTTTACATAAATTTCGTACAACAGAATTTGCCTAATCAGTTTTTTTATACACATTTATATAGAAATAAATTCAATCTGATATAACCGATGGCAAACATCTTTCGGTTATCTCTCTCTGTTGCACGGTTTAACATGGCAATTTAAAAATTACGTATGTTCTGTCTTCAAATAAAATTGGTCGATAATATTATTTATTACAATAATGAAATTAAAAGATAGCATTTGTTCAAAAACGGATGCCGTTTCGAATATTTGTGAAATGCAAGGCCTTCTGGGTTAACAATTTGAATAACTAATTATTAGAACATAATACATACTTTGACATAATATGCAAACGTCACTTTTGACATTTCTTACCATTCCGACACCACGGATGAGCGGATTGAAACCAAATTTTGGGAGGATGTTTGATATGCAAATATGAAGTGGCCTATTGTTTTTTGGGAACATCGGCGCATGCGTAAAAGAATATATCTCTTATAATGTTGTTTTATATAATAATAATAAGAGAATTATAAAACGGTCGAATAAAAAAAAAACTTGGTGACTGATGATGAGATACTGTTTTAATAATTTATTAAAATAATAGTTGTGTGACTAAATTAATAAGTGAGCGACTAAATTACTAAGTGAGCGACAAGAATGCCTTCGGTAATTTTGAAGCAGATATCTTCAACCGATTGAGATGAAAATTTGTATACACGTTAAGTTTGGATGACAATGCATGGTTAGCTGTGTGACGTCACTCTAAATCCAATATGGCGAACTTCTAAAAATGGCGTACTAATTTTATTATGCTTTCCTACAATATGGGCATCAAATGAAAGGGCTTGCTGTAAATAACTCGAAAAATAAAGTGACGTCACTCTAAATCCAATATGGCGGACTTCTAAAAATGGCGTACTAATTTTATTATGCTTTCCTACAATATGGGTATCAAATGAAAGGGCTTTCTGAGAATAACTCGAAAAATAAAGTGACGTCACTCTAAATCCAATATGGCGGACTTCTAAAAATGGCATACTAATTTTATTATGCTTTCCTACAATATGGGCATCAAATGAAAGGGCTTGCTGTAAATACCTCGAAAAATAAAGTGACGTCACTCTAAATCCAATATGGCGGACTTATCTTATTATGCTTTCCTACAATATGGGTATCAAATGAAAGGGCTTGCTGAGAATAACTCGAAAAATAAAGTGACGTCACTCTAAATCCAATATGGCGGACTTCTAAAGATGGCGGACTAAGTTTTTTATGCTTTCCTACAATATGGGTATCAAATGAAAGGGCTTGCTGAGAATAACTCGAAAAATAAAGTG
Source organism: Xanthostigma xanthostigma (assembly GCA_963575645.1). NCBI lineage: Eukaryota > Metazoa > Arthropoda > Insecta > Raphidioptera > Raphidiidae > Xanthostigma > Xanthostigma xanthostigma. Next base: position 29,633,463 of record OY754469.1, on the reverse strand, counting down.
ACGTCACTCTAAATCCAATATGGCGGACTTCTAAAAATGGCGGACTAATATTATTATGCTTTCCTACAATATGGGTATCAAATGAAAGGGCTTGCTGTAAATAGCTCGAAAAATACAGTGACGACACTCTAAATCCAATATGGCGGGCTTCTAAAGATGGCAGACTAATTATGTTATGCTTTCCTACAATATGGGTATCAAATGAAAGGGCTTGCTGAGAATAACTCGAAAAATAAAGTGACGTTACTCTAAATCCAATATGGCGCACTTCTAAAAATGGCGGACTAATTTTATTATGCTTTCCTACAATATGGGTATCAAATGAAAGGGCTTGCTGTAAATAACTCGAAAAATAAAGTGACGTCACTCTAAATTTAATATGGCGGACTTCTAAAGATGGCGGACTAATATTATTATGCTTTCCTACAATATGGGTATCAAATGAAAGGGCTTGCTGAAAATAACTCGAAAAATAAAGTGACGTCAGTCTAAATCCAATATGGCGGACTTCTAATGATGGCGGACTAAGTTATTTATGCTTTCCTACATCATGGGTATCAAATGAAAGGGCTTGCTGAGAATAACTCGAAAAATAAAGTGACGTCACTCTAAAACCAATATGGCGGAATTCTAAAGATGGCGGACTAAGTTTTTTATGCTTTCCTACAATATGGGTATCAAATGAAAAGGCTTGCTGAGAATAACTCGAAAAATAAAGTGACGTCACTCTAAATCCAATATGGCGGACTTCTAAAAATGGCGGACTAATATTATTATGCTTTCCTACAATATGGGTATCAAATGAAAGGGCTTGCTGTAAATAACTCGAAAAATACAGTGACGACACTCTAAATCCAATATGGCGGACTTCTAAAGATGGCAGAATATTTTGTTATGCTTTCCTACAATATGGGTATCAAATGAAAGGGCTTGCTGAGAATAACTCGAAAAATAAAGTGACGTTACTCTAAATCCAATATGGCGCACTTCTAAAAATGGCGGACTAATTTTATTATGCTTTCCTACAATATGGGTATCATATGAAAGGGCTTGCTGTAAATAACTCGAAAAATAAAGTGACGTCACTCTAAATCCAATATGGCGGACTTCTAAAGATGGCGGACTAATATTGTTATGCTTTCCTACAATATGGGTATCAAATGAAAGGGCTTGCTGAAAATAACTCGAAAAATAAAGTGACGTCACTCTAAATCCAATATGGCGGACTTCTAATGATGGCGGACTAAGTTATTAATGCTTTCCTACATCATGGGTATCAAATGAAAGGGCTTGCTGAGAATAACTCGAAAAATAAAGTGACGCCACTCTAAAACCAATATGGCGGACTTCTAAAGATGGCGGACTTATTTTATTATGCTTTCCTACAATATGGGTATAAAATGAAAGGGCTTGCTGTAAATAACTCAAAAAATACAGTGACGACACTCTAAATCCAATATGGCGGACTTCTAAAGATGGCGGACTAAGTTTATTATGCTTTCCTACAATATGGGTATCAAATGAAAGGGCTTGATGAGAATAACTCGAAAAATAAAGTGACGTCAGTCTAAATCTAATATGGCGGACTTCTAATGATGGCGGACTAAATTTTTTATGCTTTCCTACAATATGGGTATCAAATGAAAGGGCTCGCTGAGAATAACTCGAAAAATAAAGTAACTTCACTCTAAATCCAATATGGTGGACTAATTTTATTATGCATTCCTACAATATGGGTATCAAATGAAAGGGTTTGCTGAAAATAACTCGAAAAATAAAGTGATGTCACTCTAAATCTAATATGGCGGACTTCTAAAGATGGCGGACTAATTTTATTATGCATTCCTACAATATGGGTATCAAATGAAAGGGTTTGCTGAAAATAACTCGAAAAATAAAGTTACGTCACTCTAAATCCAATATGGCGGACTTCTAAAGATGGCGGACTAAGTTTATTATGCTTTCCTACAATATGAGTATCAAATGAAAGGGTTTGTTGAGAATAACTCGAAAAATAAAGTGACGTCAGTCTAAATCTAATATGGCGGACTTCTAATGATGGCGGACTAAGTTTCTTATGCTTTCCTACAATATGGGTATCAAATGAAAGGGCTTGCTGAGAATAACTCGAAAAATAAAGTGACGTCACTCTAAATTCAATATGGCGAACTTCTAAAGAAGGCGGACTAAGCTTTTTTTGTTAAAGGGGTATCCGAATTGTCTCGCAGTGAAACGCGATGATGCAGAGGTGGAGTTTTTTAAAAATAAATTCCGGGGTGAACGATAAACGGGTATGCGAATTGTAATTCCGGGGTGAACGATAAAGGAGTATGCGAATTGTCTCGCAGTGAAACGGGAAGGGGCAAATGTGGAGTTTTTAAAAAAACAATTCCGGGGTGAACGATAAACGGGAATGCGAATTGTCTCGCAGTGAAACGGGAAGGGGCTAATGTGGAGTTTTTAAAAAAACAATTTTGTGCTGAACGTTAAATATACACCGATTTTCAAACAAAACACCGGGGTGTATGATGTAAAATTTCGCGCCTTGTAATTCTTGAATTACTTGGGCATATACTCCCACTGGTTATTCTTATAAATGCAAACTAAATTATTTGATAAAAAATAAAAAAAAGAATTAAAAAAACAGAAATTTCCTACTTTTAGCCTTACTGAATTCCTTAATAATAGTATCGTAATTCAGCATAGATGCTATATGTGCTTCAATAGATAAAACTGCCAATTAATTAATTAAATAATTAGTTTTAATTTTGAAAAGCTTCTTTCAGCGGACGCTGTACTTGCCGGTATTGTCAGCAAAATTTGAATGACTGTAAATATTTGGATTTTATTTCAAGCTATTTTCTTTTATCTATTGGAATAGATATTTTACATCTATAATGAAGTTGAGTAAATTTGGGAGCATTGTCATTAACTCTTCATACAATTTGTAAGGTTAGAAGTCGCTGCTCTCACCTACTCGCAGGATCATTTAATAATTTTTCGTCGCGGTCACGGCTTATACATTTGAGGCGCAAGGCCCCTTGATATAGGAATGCATAAGTCTCGAATAAACTGATGACTGACGAAAAAACAACAATTTTTACATATTAGAAATAATTATACTTAAGAATCACTTGAAAATATCAAATGAGTTATTTAGTGCACCGCGAGTTATAGGTTTCCCATGCCTTTATGATGAGTCAGAGAATGCCAAAAATATTAATTTTTAGACACTCGTATCTTGAAAACTATTCCACTTAGACGTTTGAAATTCGGAATACAGTTTTCTTATGGTAATTTGAGTCGCCCTAGAAAAAATTAGTTCTATTAAATAACTAGTCTCAAAGATAGATTGAGATCGAAAAGGACTCTAAATGGTTCATGTAAATATAGCAGAGTCCTTTCCGAGACTTTGGTCGGCACACTCTGAGCGGTATGATTTTGAATTCACAGTCGCAATTTTATAAAATAATCAAGTTGACCAGCTTTATAAGTTGATAGCCTACGTAAGTTGCCCACTTTTCGTTCATGACAATTATTAGTCTTATATGAATATTAAATTAACATTTCTTTTAAGTATTATTCTCTTCTAAAAACTGCATGGTGTGTCAAGGTAGATTCAATGTGAATGTACTTTATTATTATCATCATAATTTTCAATCAAGGTTAATTCATGAAATTACATTTTTACACTTTAGCTCAGCGTACTATAAGCATTGACTTGTAACGAATTTCAAGGGAATGCCATTCTCAGAGTAATAATTTTGTTTAATTCGTGATCTGATGACATAATTCTTATACACAATAAAATTTATATTATGCTAAGATTCCCGGTAGCATGTTTATTGCTTTATTACTTTCTTGAGTACATTTTGGAATCGTGTTTATTAGTTACACAAAACGGAAATGTAATTGTTTATATTATGATTTAAAATTATTTTATATTAATAATTGTGTTAATAATGGTCTTAAGCTACATATATTTTAATTTTTTTATATAAGTATTAAGAAGTAAATAAATCTAGAAAACATTTTCATTGTATGAATAAATTTCTGGGACAAACCGTTTTTAAGATAAAAATTCAGTGATACGTTTCATATTCTGGGTATGCTCAGTGGTATTTACCAGGGTAAAAAGCCTACTTTATAAATAAGGTCAATTGAACCATTTTAGGGGTTCGTATCTGGGCGTGACCGAGCTTTGCTAGGAAAGTTAAATAAAATACTGATATTCAAATACGTATTTATTTTAAGTCTCACTTGGATAGTGATTAAAGATTAACTGTCATAATATTTTGAAAACAATTGTTTCATTGTTTGTATAAAATTCCAAAACCTACTTACAATATTTAAGTATTTTCATACGTCAAAAAATTGATTTTTATAATGATAAAATTTGTAAGAAAACGATTTTTTCGAGAGATGAGACCTAGCTAAAACGATTTTTTGCCCCCCAAAATTCCTTTTCAGTAAATTTCATCCAAATCGTTAGGGCCGTTTTTGAGAAAATATTTAGGGACATAGGTAGGTATATAGGTACATACTACATAGGTAGATAGGTAGATACAAGATTAGCTCGTTTAATAATATAGGGATATTTGGGGGTTGAAATTGCTATTGAGTCCAAAAAAACTGGAAAAAATGTTTAAAAAACCTAATTGGACCCTACTGTCAAGATTACAATGTGTCCCTAAAATTTCATAAAAATTTGTAAAACTACTTTGATGAACGTATTGAAAAAAATCATGGAACACATTTTTATCAGAGTACTCTTGATATCAGTGGAACTATGTAAGTGACGTCACGGGTCTGAATAGCACAGGCCTGAATTATGAAGTAGCGGTTCAACTAATATTTTCAAGTTTACTAGCCGTCCTGTTGAATACAAATTGTGTTTCAAAAGCATTCTTATCTATTTTGTAATGTTAAAAATAGATTTCTGAAAATCGATAATACACTTATCGCAATTCTGACACCCTACTGCACATCTGAATCGACGTTCAGATGTGCAATAAGGTGTCAGAATTACGATAAGTCGAAATCGGTCCAGCGGTCTACGAGGAAATAGCCGCACAAAATATAGATAATATTGTATTGTTTTGTTCAATTTGATGTATATTTCCGTTCTGCATAGATGTACCTGCCCTATTTCTAGTAGAAATAGCAATTCTTGTCAGAAGTTTGAACAGTTCGAAAACTGGCGACTAGGTTCATCGATTCACCTCCAGGTACAAGCTTCATTTGTGCTTAAATGCAAATGTAATTAATAAACGTGTCCACATAATAATTACAGCTAATTCTTAATGTCGCCATTAACACCAGCGCGGCGTGTGTAATGTAGGTAAGCTACGTCGTGTTAACAAACGCTGACGTGTTGTCGTTGAACGGTGATCGTTCTGGCTGAGAAAGGGAGAGAGAAAGATACAAAACGGGTCGGTTACAGTTTATTACATCTAGTTTATATGCACACTGTGATCTACTAAAACATTAGCTGTTGTATGGTACGGTACTGGGCTTGGAGATGCTTTCTCAGCACTTACCGTAAAACGGTCGGTTTAAGATAGCCTTCGACTGAGTAAAGTCTTGTCGGACCATGGTACAGGGACATTGTCACTGTCGACCCTAGAAACTTTTCAAAATCATAGTCTGTATTGAGTTAGGAGATTATTTCGAAGTGCTTGTCTTAGAAAGGTTGATTAAAACATCGTCGACTGATTAAGTCAGACCATGCTACCTAAATATCGTCACCGCCGATCCTAGGAACTACTTTTACCATTCCAACCCACAAGTAGGGAACTGCATTAGTTTAGGTCAAAAATCACTTTTCAAAAATTTTACAATATCTTTATGTTTTGAGGTCCCCTGAAGCCAAAAAATATATTTTTGGAAAAACTCTGTGCATCTGTTTTTCTGGAGCAAGACAAAGGTCAAACGGATGGAGCGGATTGAAACCAAATTTTTGGAGGATGTTTGGCATGCAAATATGAAGAGCTCTATTGTTTTTGGGGAAAATCGGCGCATGCGCAGAAGAGATGTATGCTATAACGGTGTATTTTATGTAATGATGGTATACTTTTCATAACAGCTTATTTTTCTATTTATTTTGTCAAGAAAGTTTTGTTAAAATTTTTTTTTCTAAACTTTATAGTTTCGTAAATATTTTGAAAATAAAAAACAAATCAGCTGTTCTTTTGTTTTGTAGATCTGTCAGAAATAAACTACCTAAGCATGGTGTAATTAATTTTTACATATTATGTAGGTAACGAATAGCAAATATCATACTGAATACTAGCCATTACCTTCGTCACCTCACGTGATATCAGAAATTTTATTTTCTTTATTGTACTATATCAAATGTCAACATTTTGAAGTTGGAATGGTCCCGTTGCCCAATTGGTTGAAATTTTATGAGATCTTGTTGTGAGTTGCGAGATGATTTATTACCACTTGCCGTAAAACGGGCGGTTTGAGGTAACTTTTGGGTGACTAAAGTTTGGTCGTCTCATAATATAAGTATAGTCACCACCCAACTTTTAGAGATAGTATCTACCTAAAAGATCTTACATTGAGCTAGGAGATTTGTGATTTTGTGATTTTGTAACCGCTGCATTGTACAAAAACTATTTCATTTCTCAACAAGCAGGCAAGTCAGTTTCATATAAACAGTTATTTTTGAAGTAAAACCTCTTTAGGCACGCTTGATTTGGGGAGTAAGCTGGTAAATGCCTGACGAAAGCGTTTACGGAAATCGGACGAGGCGAACGGTGCGTGATCGTTCGAGGCGAACGGAAGTTGAGAGGGAGATATAAGTTAGTGAAGATGGAAAGAGAGAGAGTTACGTTTAGTAATGTAGCAAGCTTTGTTACATTAACTCTCTCTCTCTTTTTTGTAATAATAACAACATTCATTTTTCCAGCGTAGCTAAGGAAAACTAATTTTGACAATATTACAAAAAAGAGAAAGAGAGTTAATGCAAGCTTTGTTACATTAACTCTCTCTCTCTTTTTTGTAATATTGTCAAAATTAGTTTTCCTTAGCTACGCTGGAAAAATGAATGTTGTTATTAATTTGGAAAAAATCAATTCAATTATTTTCATCTGAGAAAACAGATTATCACGAATTTTTAATAATTCAACTCTAAGCGTTTTATTTATTTTAAAGTAAGAACTTTTTATAGTGCTTACAATATATTACCGTAAGGGCAAGAGAGAGAGAGGTGCGCACGCACATTTTCTTTCTCTCTTTCGTAACAAATACTTCACTGGCTAGTGGCGCCATCAGGTGGCCGAAAATATAAGCAGTGCTAACAATAGAATGACACATACTTGGCGCCATCAGGTGGCCGAAAATATAAGCAGTACTCTTTACTTGCCAGTCCGGGATCTTTATGTAATATTCTGCGTTTAAAGTGAATACAATTGTAAATGCATTTTAAAGTTCATATTTTGTGAATTTTCGGGTGAATAATAATAAATTATGGCAGGAAGAAGTTTTATTTCAGTCGTGTGGTCTAAAGCACACTCGCTTTTTTAATTTGGATTCATTATTTTTTACATAAGTCTTTAAAATTTTAATTTTACATATGTTATAAAATTTGGTGCCTCGTAATGTTGGCCACATCATTCAATTACTAGCCACGATTCTCATGTCCACTAACAGAAATGGAATAGCGGAACAATATAATTAGTTTTTAGAGAACAGTAAACTACTGCCGAAGCCCGAGATGCAAATTTTTGAAAAATGTTTTCATTTAAATTTAGTACCTACTATGTAAGTTTTTTCCACTCACAAAGTTGACATTATTCAGTGAAGTTTTATAATTACTGTTTGCTAACTATAATAATTTCTAATTGTGAACTGAGTCACTTGATATACCAAAGTGTATAACAAACTGCAGATGTGACCTCGCGCAAAAATCATTTTCAGGCTGAATTTTTTTAAAATCCTCTTTAATTTTAACAGTTTAGAAAATTTAGATGGCTGACGAAGTAGGAATAATATCGACGGAACGGTGCAAAATTATTAAATAAAGAGTAACATGAACGAATTGGTTTCTGGTTTTTATAACCTTACTTTATTGCTAACGTTAAAAAAATTATTGTCTGTTCAAATTTGAGGGTACAATAACGGCATTTTGTCAAATTATACAGAATTTTATTCAAATTTTTTATGGTTACAATTAAAAAAATTGGTTGTCTGTAAAGTCGGTTTACGGACGATAGTTTTACGTGATAACGTATTCCGTAATACATAACCTAAACCTCCCAAAATTTGGTTTCAATCCGCTTATCCTTGGTGTCGGAATGATAAGAAATGTCAAAAGTGACGTTTGCAACTTACAAAGTATTATGTTCTAATAATAATTAGTTATTCCAATAGTTAACTTAGAAGGCTTTGCAAATCACAAAATACTAATGTCAAAAAATAAACATTAGAAATGCAGCCGTTTTCATGTTAAGACAAGACATACGTTATTTTCTAATTTCCATGTACGGCAAACAAAGACGACCGACCGCGTCGCGCGCGCGCCATGCAATAGACAACAATGCATTTATACAGCTATTTTTCTATATAAATTTGTATAAAATATTTTTCTATATAAATTTGTATAAAAAAACTGTTTAGGCAAATTCTGTTATACGAAATCTATGTAAAATGTTCTCCTCTTTCGTTTAAGACTGGTTTCAAACCGATCTGATTTAAATTGAGCGAGAAATTAGCAAAAAGCACGCACAGGGTCAGGCGGAACGCTACGCGTTATGCGTTATGCGTTACGCGTTACGAACGTTAGGAACGTTACGTTACACTTTTTCGTACATGCAGCCGGTGTTTTATCAATTTATAATATTGGTGATTCATCATAATATTGGTGATTCATCAATTTATAAGACGTTATCACGTCAAAAAGATCAAATTGTTTTGTAAAATTCTTTTATATATCTGTAAAAGAAGTGAAATGAATTCACTAGATACCTACATAATTCATCCCCATTTGAAATCATCATCACGTTCTATAATTGTATAAGTAAAACATGTAACGCTTTCATAGAATATGATTTTAACAGAAATAAGACTTATGCTATGTTTCTGTGTACTGACATGCCATTTTAAATTAGAGTGAATATTTAAGTTACATAGCATGCATAATTCTCTTGATTCACGCGAAGAATTTTGCATTAATGGTTACATAATAGCTTTATTCAACATATCATGCGTGCCACTGATGCTTTATTTTTTTTTTAACACTAATGTATATTAAATAATTAGTAACGTAGAATTTCGTTTGAATTTGTCAAGAAATATTTTATATTTAAACAAAATAAATCGTGCTTATATATTATAAAAGGAATTTATTATTTTAAGATGTCATATGACTCGTAAATATGCTCGGAATTATGCAAAGTCAGAGGAATATTCGCATCGAAATGGATGCAACAAACCTAAAAATCCAGTGCCGAGAGAATGCAAGAGCTGCGGCAGCGTCAAAAAGGAAACGAAAGAACCCAAATGTGTACGGAATACGGATCATAATGCAGGCCTCGTTGGACGGCGATACGGAAAACTGTAATAGCACTTGTTATGATTTTATATCCTGTTGCATTTTATATTTTACTGTTAAATTTTAAATAATGATTCTGAGGTATATTTTTAAATAGTTTTATTAAAAATGAAAAAAACGTATAAAATACGATACATACAAAAAATAAATTATATTGTTATCAAAATACGCTCGGACAAAAATACAGATCTCGGGTCTTTATTGTTACAATTAATATAGTGCATTAAATTCAGGACTCTACGTTGTGTTTTTTTATTAAAGAAGGGCAAAAGGGCAAATCGTTATTGTTGGTCGGTTCAATGAGCAGTTCAGTTCAACAATTTGATTTGAGAGTCGCCTCGTTCCAAAATAAGGTCCGGGAATCCGGGAGTTGCGTCGGGTCAACACCCCTAAACAATCTCCGGGATAGGGAAGCTTCTGGAGCCGCGTCAGGTCAACTCCCTTAAACGATCTCCAGAAAAAAGGATATTTGAACGCTAGTTCCGGTCAACTCCCGTGTGTAACGTCAAATACAGGAACAGGATATCTGATCGCTATTTCCGGTCAACTCCCGTGTGTAACGTCAAATACAGGAACAGGATATCTGATCGCTATTTCCGGTCAACTCCCGTGTATAACGTCAGAGGAGGGAAGAGGTTGGTTGGTCAGAGCGGCAACTCTGACTCTGATGATTTCAGAGCGCGCAGCGCTTTATATAGGCCAAGGCCGGCGGCGTTAAGACGACGTCGGCCACTAGTCAATCACGTGAACCAATAAGGTCATAGATAACGCAGTACGAGCGCATCTAGCTATCAGCGCAGGGTGGGAGGTGTGCAATAGGACAACCGCACGGTGCCTTTACAGCTGTTATCAGTGCTATGTACAGTTATATAGCATTGATTGAGTTTTTATATAGCCGTAATATTATAATAATTACGATTGTTTATTAATACTTAATAATTTGATTTATAGGAAAATTATAACCGTAACAAACCTCCCTACCCTGGTAAATAACCAGATCGCAAAATTAGCGATCAAAAATTTAAAAAAAGAAAAACATAATATCACAGATCGATGTTCATAAATTAAATACTCATAATCAGGTAAAGTTCAGTATAAATATCACAGATCAATTAAATTACAGTTCATGGTCAAGATCACAACTCTAGTTCAAATTCATAGTTCAAATTTTCAAAAAAAAAAAATATCACAGGGCAATGGTCAAGTTCACACCACTAGTTCAAGTTCATAGTTCAAATTTCAGGAAAAAAAATATCACAGGGCAATGGTCAAGTTCACAACACTAGTTCAAGTTCATAGTTCGTATATCACACACAAAAAAAACAAAGGGCTTACACACAAAAAAAAAACTTCACTTGGTTTGACCCCAGGTGACGAATTCACCTTCTGGGATCATTCTCAGACGGAAAGCGGCTCCGGACGATGTGCGTAGGCGAAATTTTTCCGCTTGTTCCCGCTCCGCCAAGTGGTGTTCATCCTGCTGAGCAGAGGGAACGATTTGTCGTTGACGGCGGGCGCTGTAGGCGACGGACTGGACGGTGGTGGCGGCAGCTGATCACATGTCTCGTTCTCTGAAATGCTAAACATCATAAAATCGTGGTCGTGTAATAATCGGTCTGCTATCAAGTTGCTATCTGCTGAGCGCAACGGAATCAATAGTGGGATTTTGGCGAACGTATCCACAATTATCAGCAAAAATTTGCGATCCATTTCATCTGGGAAATGGACCCGTTGGGCGGCGCTAATAATTTTCCATGGCATAGCTCCCTTCCTACTTTTACCCATGTATCCTTCGGGGACTACATTAACGGGCTTATTTCGTTGGCACTGGTCGCAGTTATATACAAATTGAGCTATTTCGACTATCATTTTCGGCCAGTAGTAAAACGTTTGGATTTTGTTCAGTGTTTTGTACATCTCTAGATGTCCGGCGGTCGGTGGCTGATGATTTTCGCTGACGAGTTGTTGGCGATTTTCTTTAGGTATTACTAATTTCCATTCATAGAGTGGATCCGGAAGTTGATGGTTATTAATTATTTTCTTGTACAGTTTTCCGTCTAATAATTTCCAATTCACAAACTCTCCTGGATAGTTCTGTACGTTTTTTAACATTTTTAAATACCATTTATCGTCAGTCTGATCGGGCGTAATTTCAATAACATCTAAATTGTTGTGTTCAGTCATGCGCGATAGAGCGTCTGGTACAACATTGTCTTTTCCTTTGCGGTACTTAATATCATAATTAAATTGTTGCAGTCGAAGGGCCCAACGCGATAGTCGTCCAAATGGGTCCTTTACGTGATCCAAGTTGTGCATCCACTGCAGACATTTATGATCGGTTATTACGGTAAATTTTGAGCCTTCAAGATACGCACGAAAATGTTCAATCGCCCAAATTATCGCTAAGCTTTCTCGTTCAGTTCCAGAATATTTCCTTTCGGCCGGAGTTAGTGCTCGACTAGCATAGGCTACCACTTTTTCTCCATCATCGGTCTCTTGTGACAGCACCGCCCCCAAACCTGTTCCTGAGGCGTCGGTCTGCACATTGAATGGCTTAGAAAAATCGGGACAAGACAGAATCGGCGCTTCTATCAGAGCTTTTTTTATGTCATTAAAGGAGGCCTCAGTTTCGGCGCTCCATTTCCATTTTTGGTTTTTCCTGGTTAGTTTTGTCATCGCGGAGACTCGGGAAGCAAAATTGGGGACGAAACGTCGGTACCAACTCGCTATTCCTATGAATCTTCGCGTCTCGGTAATATTTCGGGGTGGAGGATAATTAAGTATGGCCGAGACTTTGTTAGGGTCCACCCTAAGCCCGATCCTGTCGACTACATACCCTAAGTAACGTAGTTCGGATCTACAAAATCGACTCTTTTCTTGATTGATAGTTATTTTTGCGTCATTTAAACGTTGAAAAATTTTTGATAGCACTCGTATATGTTCTTGAAAGGTCTGCGTTACTATTATTATATCATCCAAATAACAGAACACATACGGTTCTAAGTCATGTCCGAGTATTCTGTCAATAAATCGTTGCCAGGTGGCTGGTGCGTTGTGAAGTCCAAACGGCATGCGGGTGAACTGGAATAGTCCGCGTCCCGGAACCGTAAAGGCGGTCATTGGTTGTGAATCTTTGGCGACCGGTATTTGCCAATATGCTGATTTAATGTCTATTGATGACAAATATCGCGCATCTCGTAGACGGTCTAATATAGCTGACGTATATGGGAGTGGATAACTATCTCGTTCTGTAACTTTATTTAGTTTGCGATAATCCACACAAAAGCGCCGGGTACCATCAGGCTTCGGTATTAACAGAACGGGCGACGACCAGGGAGAATTACTTGGAATTACCACCCCTAGTTCTATCATACGGTCTAATTCTTCGTCCAACATTTTTTGTACAACCGGAGAAACCGGGTAATATCTCTGTTTTATAGGCGGTCCAGTAGTCTTAATTTCATGTACAACTTTGTCTGTACATCCTAGAATATTTTTCATTCGGTCAAAATTTTCTTTTATTAGTTCGTCTAAAATTTGGCGCTGAGTATCCGTGAGGTCGTCTTTTGAAGTTATCGCAGCTTTGAGGTCAATAGTAGATAGCTGTTCCGTTGCGAAATTCCAGACTCCTCGGGTCAGGTCCGGGACTAATTGCATCTCCTTCCAAAAGGTCACACCTAATATCAGGTCATTGTTCAGGTCGGGTACAATAAATATTTGGATACATCGCGTTCGATTTTGTAAAGTTATTAAAATGTTCATCTGTCCAGTAATTTTTGTGGTTCGTCCATCGGCTATGGTTATTTTCTTGTTTATTAGTCGTTCAAATTTAAATCCCATGTTTTCAAATAGCTGTTTAGTGTTTTCGTTCGCAAATACATATGATGCTCCAGAATCCAGTAAACCTAAAATTTTCGTTCCCATTACTTCAATCTCCAAATAAGGTCTTGAATCAGCCGGTCCTTGGTTTACTAGATCCGCGGTAGCTATCATAATTTGTTCATCTAAGGTCGCTTTTCTATTTTTACGGTAACGGTCCCGACCTAAGAGCGTTCCTGTCGGGCGTTTCCCTGTTTTTCTTGTTTACATCGGAAACAATTTTCGGTTGTTGTATTTTGTTTTCCACAATTTCCGCAAAATGGATTTTTGTTACCGTTCGGACAATTCCGGAAAAGGTGTCCCGTTTGTCGGCAAGCCCAACATTTATATGTTATTTGTTCCCGTGTTCCTACAGGCGATAATATAGGTCTGTTCACAGCTGGTTCTGCATAGTTTGATACTCTCGGTGCTAACTTTGCGAATTCCGGTTCCAGAAGGGGCGTTGAGGACGTCTCTGCTCGTTTAGCTCTTGATCTTCCTCGCTCTAGCCGAAACATTAAGAGCTCTAGCTCATCCAGGTCTTTTGGTTCGTACAGACTGATGGGTTCCTGGTATTCCGGTAGAAGGTTCATTTCGAGAATTTTTTGTTGTTCGTTAATTGTCGGTGGTTGTTCCAGTCTATTAAACAAACCTCGCATCTTCGCCAAATATACTGCGAATGGTTCATCTGGTCTTTGTAAGCGGTTTTCTATTTCTCTGCGCAATAATCGGTCATAATCTGGATCTCGAAAAGCGCGTCTAAATTCCCGTACGAGTTCTCGCCATGTTTTCACTCTGGAACGGTAATGTCGGTACACATGTAACGCTGAACCACTGAACAAACCAGCGGCAGATTTCAATAGATCGTTTTCAGCATATCCACAATCTAATCTTCGGTCTTCTACCTGCTCTAAAAACGTTTCCAGGCTTTGTTGGGGATCGTCTCCAGTAAATGTTATGTTCCAGGTATGAGTAGCAATGACTTTAGGAGGCGACTGTTCACTCCATAGCCTCCAGTCGCGTACGGTTTCCATATTTACCGGACGTTCTGCGTTCGACTCATGCTCGAGGGTTGGGCCAGATGCTCGAGGGTTGTTGTTAGGAGACCCTGTCGCTAAGTTCAAATTATGTATTGCCTCTGTGAAGGTCAGCATGCTTTGATCGATTCCTTTAGGAGTCGGTGGCGGTTCGTTCACGGCGTCTAAATTTTCTCTTATTTCTAAAATTTTGTCGAGAAGCGTAGATTTTCGTTCTTGAAATTCTTCACTGTTTATTAAATTTAGTCGATTGCATACGTGCCATAATTTAGTTTCAATTTTTGCGCGTTCGGACGGTCGTTCGTTTAAAAGTATATTTATTTCATTTACTTTGGTCGTACAAATATCTAATTCGTGTTCGGCTGTTGGTCCATGGAGTAAGGTTCTGTTTAACGCGGTCCCCATATTATCCATTTTAAGTATTTGACGCAGCTTTTTACGGAGCTCGTCAACTGTCAGTGTTTCCGGAGTAATACATCCCCTAGAGGTTACTTCCCAGTCTAGTTCATCTCTCGTTAAGCGATTTACTTCCATTATTAAAATTTTATTTTAACCCGTTCGCGATACCTCAAAATCTTTTAATAATTGATTATTATTAAGAAAACAAATTTATCCTGGTCACGGCACCAATTGTTGCGTTTTATATTTTACTGTTAAATTTTAAATAATGATTCTGAGGTATATTTTTAAATAGTTTTATTAAAAATGAAAAAAACGTATAAAATACGATACATACAAAAAATAAATTATATTGTTATCAAAATACGCTCGGACAAAAATACAGATCTCGGGTCTTTATTGTTACAATTAATATAGTGCATTAAATTCAGGACTCTACGTTGTGTTTTTTTATTAAAGAAGGGCAAAAGGGCAAATCGTTATTGTTGGTCGGTTCAATGAGCAGTTCAGTTCAACAATTTGATTTGAGAGTCGCCTCGTTCCAAAATAAGGTCCGGGAATCCGGGAGTTGCGTCGGGTCAACACCCCTAAACAATCTCCGGGATAGGGAAGCTTCTGGAGCCGCGTCAGGTCAACTCCCTTAAACGATCTCCAGAAAAAAGGATATTTGAACGCTAGTTCCGGTCAACTCCCGTGTGTAACGTCAAATACAGGAACAGGATATCTGATCGCTATTTCCGGTCAACTCCCGTGTGTAACGTCAAATACAGGAACAGGATATCTGATCGCTATTTCCGGTCAACTCCCGTGTATAACGTCAGAGGAGGGAAGAGGTTGGTTGGTCAGAGCGGCAACTCTGACTCTGATGATTTCAGAGCGCGCAGCGCTTTATATAGGCCAAGGCCGGCGGCGTTAAGACGACGTCGGCCACTAGTCAATCACGTGAACCAATAAGGTCATAGATAACGCAGTACGAGCGCATCTAGCTATCAGCGCAGGGTGGGAGGTGTGCAATAGGACAACCGCACGGTGCCTTTACAGCTGTTATCAGTGCTATGTACAGTTATATAGCATTGATTGAGTTTTTATATAGCCGTAATATTATAATAATTACGATTGTTTATTAATACTTAATAATTTGATTTATAGGAAAATTATAACCGTAACAATCCCGGCGTTTTCACGACAAATTTACGGCGCGGACAGGAACTGTGCCTTTAATTTTTTTCTGTAGTGCAGTGATTCTTGGTCCTTCATGTGTCACTTACCCGAACCCTTTAGTTTTAAAAACCTCGAGAGGGCTTTGACTGCTTTTAGATTAGTGATGTGGGGAGGAAAATTTTCTACTATATTTTTCCGAAAAAAATTCAATGTCAAAAAGGTACTATTTAGTAATTTTTTTATAGGACGTATGTAAACTTTCCATATTTTCTGATGAGTATTTGGAAAGAATTCCGTGGCATAAGGATCGAAAATGATGCAATACTGAGACTTTTTTAAACTTGCATTTAATACTAACGTTTCGATACGTTTTGTATCATCTTCAGAGTGTGATGATACAGAACGTATCGAAACGTTAGTATTAAATGCAAGTTTAAAAAAGTCTCAGTATTGCTTCATTTTCGATCCTTATGCCACGATATTCTTTCCAAATACTCATCATTAACTTCAATGGATCACAGTTACTCTATTTATTGAATAGAGTCAATCTTCATATATTTCCATATTTTCTTTTATTAATTTCTGTACCATTTAAACAAAAATTATAGGTTATAATTCTAATTTTGTAATCCACATGAATAAATTTAAGTTTGAATCTTTGTTTAACGTCTGATTACTCTTCAATAAATAAAATTGTCAACCAATTTTTCAGACAATATAATGTCTGAAAAATTTTAGTTATTAAAGTTAAGTTTGATTCTGTTTTACTTAGGATTTGTCATATTGTTTTATTTGGATCTCATAATAAATCAATTCATCCTATTTCATAATAAAAGAGCACTCAGAAAATGAATCACTCATTTCTCTTGTTATTTCATAAACAAAGCAATGAGGTAGTGGCTAAGGCCGGAGTATGGCACCACTGTACTGACTCCCCTCATGAAAACAGCGCTAGATTGAGATTAAAAAAATCATTCTGCTCTCTTTCAGGAATAATTATTGTTTTTTGTTGGAAGGGGAAATCTCAAAAGGGAATCACATCCAGAACTGATGAAGATACTCCAGTTTTGTTTATTTGTAGCCTCTAGGGAACGAGTGTTTAATTTTACAGTTCCTTTTTAATTTTGTGGCTTGGAAAATTTTCCGTAAAAGTTTCTGTTTCAAAATTTTTCGAAAAACCAACAACTCTGTTTTAGATAAGGGGAAAAATTGGGGCATTTATAGGTAGCGTATTGTATACTCTTAACTATACCATGGTTGTTATCAGCAAACACAAAGTCTTGCGACTTACATGGACGACTCGTCATCAAGCGGGCTGTTAAATAAACTGGTAAATTATTAATGAGATTACGGCGTTTCTGTGTGTATGTGTATTTTGGTCCCCCGACGACACAAAACCGCGCGCAGGTTTGTTAATATTTAAGCGCAAACACGGAATATACTTCCTCTCCGGTATTCAACGCGAAAATAGTTTATGACGTCACACGATTAACGCACTGTTTATTCAGACGATTCAGACCTCTTTTTAAGATCCTTACATCTTATTTATCTTTACTAGACGTTTGTAATATAATCTTATCTTTGTAATATTATGCATAATTTTTGTAACAAAATGCATTTTATACCAATCTTACTTAAATGAGTACCTACCTATATTATCAAAATATCACAGATTTTACAATAACATTCGTATTTGCTAGAAACGTCCTCTTATTCACTAGACCAGTGTTTCCGAAAATGAGCGGTATCACCACCCCTGAAGGAGCTGAAGCGAGTCAGAGGAGCGCTCAGAAGCAATTAAGGAGCGTTAAATTAAAATAAGCATGAATCATAAAATTAGTAGTAAAAAATTATTTCTAAAAACAGTCAATTTATTAATTAAATGCACTAAAAACAAGAAAATAAACTTTACATTAAATCAAAACCAATCATTAAGTTTATATGATATAAAAAGGCGAGAATTTTCTAATTTTATGATGTACATACATTTTTTCTTAGAATTACTTGTGTCTTAGAATTACTTGTGTCAAGATCAAGTTACATATTGTATTCTTGTTTATTTACGCAAGAAGATATCGCGACAAACTTTTATATCGTATAAATTGCATAATGTAATGAATGATTGGGTTTATTTTCTTCTTTTTCATGAGTGTACTAATATAGTAACATCTCTCCAATGAACACTTCTAGTTGCGTAAATAAAAAGTGGAATTTTTAACGATTTGTCTAAACAGATTATGTAAAGATAAAAATCATCCAGTAATGTTAGAGATGTCGGATCATCCTTGTAATATAATGTCATAAAGCGTTTATAGGAAACGAATATTTCACTGACTGCAGGGAATACGAATAAGGTTGCACCAATGCGGTAAGTACATCTGTATAAACGAGAAGTTTACTTGATATGCTATTCCTTTAGAAAAGTTTTCCGGCCGGGAAAGACCCATTTTGTAAACATATGTGCGAAGACATGGGAGAAAAAGTTGAACACTAAGTAATGCTGGAAGGTGTCACCCTGTATAAAAATAATTATGTCATATTCGGATTCAGCGCACTCGAAGACACATTTCAAGAGCTTAGGAATTTTTTAAGATTTAAGTTATGACCTATTTATATAGTTATTTACGCGAAAAACAGTCAAAAACTAGCTTATGTTGGTAGGTATCAGCCTGTATAAAACCTAATGTCATATTCGGATTCAATGCACTCAAAAACATACCCTGTTACGTTATTATTTTTCTTGTGGGGGTTGGTTGGGTTTTTAAATAAACAGGTTCGAGCGTTAAAGTTTTAACACGTATAATTTAATATATAAAACTCAAATGACAAATTATAACAATACACAAAATATATAATGGAAATAAACAATAGGTTCAAATGGCTAATTTACTTTCATCGGTCAACAGAGTACTTTTAATTAAATACTCCCATCAGTGCAAATAACGATATTATTTGTACGGTCACATTCAATTTTACATAATAATAAAGTTAATGAGTCTAGCGGTCTGAAGAATCCTAAACTCGGGCGGGACTCTAATTATATTTAACTCGAATCTCTAGGTCATTCCTACGTTGTGTTTTTTTATTAGGTCATTATTTATATCCTCGGCACGGTCATTGAATTTAATACGGTCGTTGCGGTCGTGGGTCGATTTACGCTAAGGTCTGGAACAGACGAAATCCCGATCATGATCCAGAACCCTCGCGATGGTCAAGCAGTGTGCTATTAGAAGACACCGGGAAACTTATCGGAGCAGACGACAACACGATCGTACTTCAATAGTTTCCAGATCTTCGGCAAGCGAGCTGAGAATGAATCCACAAAATGCTGGAATAGACGGAACACGATCGTAAACCAGCACTTAAAGGGCTATTCAAAGCTTTCCCCGTTGACTAGATAGGCCATACTAGAATAGACGGAACACGATCGTAAACTAGCAAGCCACTGAGTCAACAGAGCGGTCACTGAAAGACAAATTTTTATGCGCACTGTTGCTTGACACCAATAAATGTCGAACCGCAGTAGGTACGACCGCTAATCATTTTTAATAAAAATATTAATTAAAAAGGAAATTAATGAGTAGCCATCTATTGGCGGACAGCATAATATTAATTACAAAAATATAAGTTCGATTAGACGCGGCGCTAATACGTACTTAATACCGGTCTCTGCTTAATCATAAACGCGTCTGAACACAATTTCGTGTACCTATTACTGTACACGAATATAAAGCAAACTAGATTTTACCGTGATATTAATATTATTAAATTAATATCGTTACACTCCTCCGGCCCGTGTAAAAATACGCGATTATAAGGTCATAGTTATGTGCACCAATGGTCATAAACTTAAATGTAAAACAAAAATTGTACTTAGGGCAATCATTTGATCAATTTTCAATATTATTCACTATCGTTCATATGACTAAATATCAAAAATACAAAACAAAATATTTCACTTCAACGTTTCAAATAAACGTAAATAATCACAGTTCAATGTCCTTAATACTACTATCAACGTTCAAATATTTATCTTATCTCTAAATATGGTCCAAATTATTAATAGTTACAAAAGGTCTGCATTAATAATTTTCAAATACGGGCAAAATAATGAAAGTTCAAAACTTCTGTATTCATCAATACAGTCAAATTTCAAAAAGGTCAATATTGTATTCTAATATCATAAACACGGTCAAAAAATCATTAAACTGAATATTGTGTAATATGATATTATATTTAATACGGTCAAAAATCATTAACATGAATATTGTGTTATGATATATTTAATACGGTCAAAAATCATTAATATGAATATTGTATTAGAATATATCCAACACGGGCAAAGTTAAAAAAAATTAATACTATGTCGTGATTTATTTAATACGGTCAAAAATCATTAATATGAATATTGTATTAAAATATATCAAACATAGTTGAAATTCAACATTTCAATAATCTACAACAAAAAAAGGTATCGTGATATTTCAAAATGCGGTCAATGTTCTAAATGTTAATATTGCATTAGGAAATAATCGCTATTTATCAAAAAAAAAACAAAAGTTCACATACCAAACACTTTAGCTTACTCAGCACAAAACCTTAGTCCACTACTTTACACACACTGGGGACAACGCGTCCCATACGGATTTGTCCGTTGGCGGCCTTCGTGAAACGAATCACGCGTCCATCGGGCAGTACGGTCTTTCTCCTACATCGTCTTCTCAAGGCTGGAGTCCAGGTGGGCAGCGGCGGCACATACGGTCGCGACGTCGGTGGCGTTGACACTGGCGTTATAGCTGGTTTTAAAGGTGCTGGAGGTTTTATTGGTGGTGGTGGTGTTGATTTGGCGGCTGGCGTTATAGTCGCCGGTGGCCTCAGTAAAGCCTCTGGAACCGGCGGCGGGATCACACGTCGACGCCTCTTAGGGGGTGAGAGGGTCAATTGGATCAACCTCCACGGTAGCAGCTCCAGGGGTGAACGATCCTCTATTCCTCGCGTTGGCGGCGTTTCGGGGAAGCGTTCCTGCGGTGGTTTGTTGAAGGAGTTGATAGAAGGGCACGGCGATAGTGTCGGCGGCGTATTGGGTGTGCGCTGTTCATCTTCGAAGGTCGGTACGTCGTCGATATCTAGGAAGTCCATTTTCAACTGAATGAGACTGCTGTTATCGCCGGTCTTTTTATAGTCGATGTTACATAAATAATTTTGATCTTAGATTACGCAATTGCGTAATTCATTTTAGTTGTTCGTGTGATTAGTTAAACGTTTTCAAATCACTAATATGCCATATTCCAATGCTTTTACCGTCCATTTTTGCTAGCTCATAAATTATTGGCGAAATTTTCCTCTTGATGGAAAACGGGCCCTCGTACCGGGGAGCTAATTTGGCGGCATATCCCTGCGTAGCATTGGATAGTGCGTATTTCCTTTTCAGAACTCGGTCTCCTATATTGTACTCATTTGTCCGGCGGCGCAAATTATATCGGACGGCGCTGTCTTGATGAGCCTTTTGCAAGCGATCTTTTACTTCAGTGAAAAGATGTATCAGTTCCGAGACGTGGTCGTTTGTTGTATCGGGAGCGACATTTTGATATTCACTGGCGTGAATTTTTAGTTCGCGCCCATAATTCAGATAAGCAGGGGTGTAGTTGGTGACATCGCTTCGCGCAGTTCGCAACGCAAAGCCAAGCTCGGCTATGTTAGCGTCCCACTCGTTGTGTTTGTCGGCCACATATGCGCGTAGCATATTGTTTATGGTCAAGTTCGTGCGCTCGGTAGGATTCGCTTGCGAATGTCGACGGGCATTTAATAACGCCTTTACCCCAAATTTTGCTAATAATTCGCGTACATTTTTCCCGGTAAATTCGGCTCCATTATCAGAGATTAGAAACTCGGGAACACCATATATCATAAAAACTGAGTCGTTCAAGTGTTGAGCGACTAATTTTGACGTGGCGGCCCGAAGCGGGAATAACAAGACAAATTTTGTATGCGTGTCCTGAACAACCAGTAGGTATCTACGACCCCTTTTCGATCGAGGAAAAGGGCCCATCAGGTCAGCACTGATCGTTCTCCAGGGCACATCTGCGGTCCGGTCTTGTCCCATTAATCCTTGGGGCGCTTTATTATCAGGTTTTGTTTGTTGACATACACTGCAGTCATGCACGTATCGTGCTACGTCAACGATCATTTTCGGCCAATAATAACTTCGTTTTATTCGGTCGTATGTTTTGGCGACACCTAAGTGTCCGGCGGTCGGTTCATCGTGAAACTGTTTGAGTATTTCGGGTCGTAATTTATTGGGCACCACTAATTTCCATTCATACGCAGGATTTGGAAAGTGGTGTCGGTCGGTGATTTTTTTATAAATCTTGTTATCTTGAATTTTCCATCGTGGATAATCATCAGGGTTGGCTTCAATATTTTCGGTCATTTTATTATACCAGCGGTCATGTAATTGTTCCGGAAAAGTGATAACATCAATCGGTACAGTATCGTTTTGAGGTTCGTACAACGCTCTAGATAACGCATCATTTCTAGCGTTGTCTTTTCTTTTTCTGTACTTTTTGTTCCTCAACTTTTCTTTGGGCGTGATGGTCGTTATGGTCGTTGCATGGTCAGTGTTCGGAGAAAATGTCCAAGTTCCTCTACTCATATCGGGCACTATCTGCATAGCGGTCCAAAAATCAATGCCGAGAATTAAATCTTGCGGTAATTCGGGCACTAATAGGACAGTAATACGGCGTGTTCGGTCAGATACGGTCATTAACACACTCATTTCTTCTTCAACAGAGTACGTGGTTCCATCAGCGGTCTGAATTTTTCTGTTTACTGAAGGTCGAGGGCGGTATCCCCGTTCAGCGAGTAGCAATCTTCCTCTCGGTCCGGTCATCGTTCGGCTAGCTCCTGAATCTAATAATCCGGGTAACTCTCTTCCTCCAATGGTCACAAATAAATACGGTCGGGCATCTCCTGGCATTTTTGAAATCACGTTCTGTTCAGCGGTCGGTGCAGATTGTTTTAAGGTCGGTCTAGAGGAATTCAGGCGACGTTTACGACCTGTTAACGTGCCTGTCGGTCGTTTCCCTGTGTCTGTCGACAGCGAGGACAATTTGTCGTCGTAGTTCCGTTCATTCCACACGTATTGCAGAATTGGTGATTCGGCGGGTTAGGGCAGTTTCTGTAGGCATGTCCTTGTTTGCGACAGTTCCAACACTTGTAGCGGAATGCCGGTTTATTGTTCGTAGTGTTTACTTCATAAACAGGGCTAGTTCGTGACTTTTGGATCACCCGTATATTATCATTTTGTGTTCCGGTCATGTTGGATACTTTTGATAAATCGGGTTCCAACAGTTGGTTCGGGGGGCACGATTGACGGCGTGCTCTCAGTCGTCCTCGTTCAAGTCGAGAAACTAAGTTTTCAAGTTCGTCAATGGTTCGGGGTTCGTTCAAGCTTATTTGTTCCTGATAATCGGGGAGACAATTAAGTTCAATTGTCTGCATTTGTTCACTATATGCAGGCGGACGCTCCATACGTTTGTATAGACTAAACATTTTTGCGACATAAACAGAAAATGGTTCAGTAGGTCCCTGTTTTCGTTTATTAATTTCTATTTTTAATAAATGGTCATAGTCTGGATCTCTAAAAGATTTGCGTAACGTTTGCACTAGCTCATCCCATGTACGTAATTTATCTCGAGCATAGCGGTAGACTTGTAAGGCTGAGCCTCCAAACAGTCCGGAAGCTGAGTGCAACAAGTCGGTTGTTGTTATACTGTTGTCACGGCGTCGGTCTTCTACATCCTCCAAAAACGTTTCTAAACTATTTCGATCGTCCCCGGTAAACTTTATTCCCCATTTGTACACGGGAATAGCTTTATAGGAACGGACAGCGGGCGTTAGGTCTAAGTTCAATGCACGCAAGCGTGCTGAAAAATCATTAGGTCGGTCAGCAATGTCAATATTTTGTTCAACATTTGGGTCGGGTCGGATTGGCTCAGGCGGTGTTGACATTGCCTGTGTGGGTTCATCAATCTGCTCTTCTTCCATTTTGAACCCGTGTACGGTCGGTATTGTTACAACAATAGGTCAATCGGATCTTTGTTTTATAAGAATCCTGGTCACGGCACCAGTTGTTACGTTATTATTTTTCTTGTGGGGGTTGGTTGGGTTTTTAAATAAACAGGTTCGAGCGTTAAAGTTTTAACACGTATAATTTAATATATAAAACTCAAATGACAAATTATAACAATACACAAAATATATAATGGAAATAAACAATAGGTTCAAATGGCTAATTTACTTTCATCGGTCAACAGAGTACTTTTAATTAAATACTCCCATCAGTGCAAATAACGATATTATTTGTACGGTCACATTCAATTTTACATAATAATAAAGTTAATGAGTCTAGCGGTCTGAAGAATCCTAAACTCGGGCGGGACTCTAATTATATTTAACTCGAATCTCTAGGTCATTCCTACGTTGTGTTTTTTTATTAGGTCATTATTTATATCCTCGGCACGGTCATTGAATTTAATACGGTCGTTGCGGTCGTGGGTCGATTTACGCTAAGGTCTGGAACAGACGAAATCCCGATCATGATCCAGAACCCTCGCGATGGTCAATCAGTGCGCTATTAGAAGACACCGGGAAACTTATCGGAGCAGACGACAACACGATCGTACTTCAATAGTTTCCAGATCTTCGGCAAGCGAGCTGAGAATGAATCCACAAAATGCTGGAATAGACGGAACACGATCGTAAACCAGCACTTAAAGGGCTATTCAAAGCTTTCCCCGTTAGACTAGATAGGCCATACTAGAATAGACGGAACACGATCGTAAACTAGCAAGCCACTGAGCCAACAGGGTGGTCACTGAAAGACAAATTTTTATGCGCACTGTTGCTTGACACCAATAAATGTCGAACCGCAGTAGGTACGACCGCTAATCATTTTTAATAAAAATATTAATTAAAAAGGAAATTAATGAGTAGCCATCTATTGGCGGACAGCATAATATTAATTACAAAAATATAAGTTCGATTAGACGCGGCGCTAATACGTACTTAATACCGGTCTCTGCTTAATCATAAACGCGTCTGAACACAATTTCGTGTACCTATTACTGTACACGAATATAAAGCAAACTAGATTTTACCGTGATATTAATATTATTAAATTAATATCGTTACAACCCCTAGGCTTTAAAACGTTTATAGATTAAAGCTAAGAGAATTGTTAAATATACTAAAAACTGTTAGACTTTTTCTTTATTTTTCGTCTTGAGGAAGAAGTAACTATTCCAAATTTAAAGTCAAGTGTCTTGGAGATCTCGTGATTAGTCAATGTATGGTATTTCGCACATATTTATATACATAGATAGATAGTCATAACAGATAAAATTAATGTATGAATTAATCTAAACTAACGGTACAAAAATCATTATTTAAATTGCCAAATTTGTTTATACTCTTTCATAATTTCGGCCAGTGGTTGTAATGCATATTGGTGTATGTATATTGTGGAGAGGAGGCATCATTGGTTGTAATAGGTAATACGATAATTATGGACCCTTCTATTTAAACAAAAACAAAGGCACCCCCAAACACAAACCATTAAAGACCTGAAAATGATCTTACAGCAGACCAACAACAAGTAACGCGATAATAGCGACGTAACAACTTCTGTTATATTGCTGTACAACTATGCAATAACAGATAGGAGAACTAAGTGGATAAAGGCACTGTGCATCTATAAACTGCACCGCCTAACCAAAAAACTAGTTACATATTTTGAAAGGAAACTGCTTTTAAAATATGAAAATTACTCTTTCAGATAATACAAATACAGTGCACAACTTTGAAATTGATGACCGTTTTCCACACAAGTTTTATTATTTTGAAAACTATAGTTTTTCTTTACGTATACCTAGTCTGTTAAAACTATGATAGCTTTGTCAAATTTTTAAAGGTGTTTTTGGGAAAAAATATTTTATCGAACTCTTGGAATTTATGTTCGGGGCCTTTTGAATGCAGTTTCTGATCATGACTCAATTTTGCACAAATAATAATATATAGAACTAGCTGCTCTCCGCGGCCCTGCACGCGATTGTGATGAAACATGGTATATCTCCGAAACAACTCGACCGATTTTGACGGGACTTTCATTGGCAGATAACTGATGATGTTATAAGGAGTAACTTAGGGTACCTACTTTTATTCCATATATAATTTATAGCCGAAGGTTTCACTCAGTGGCGTAGCGACCGGTGTGCTAGGTGGTGTAGTGCACCGGGACCCCCAAATTTAGAGGGCGCTCGGACCCTAACCAGCAAACTTAAAATTGAACTATCTAAAAATTCTAACAAAAAAAAAACGGTCATTTGATGTAATAAAAAGGTCATTTGATGCCGCAGGTTGGTAAAAAGGAGTTATTCGTCTTTGCGCATGCTGCTGTTTCGCATAAGAACTAAAAAATAGTCTCTCCTCAGCAAACTGTTTCGAATTGTCACCCTAAGTTAAGGCCCCAGTTTATTTTTTGCACCAGGGCCTTTGGTTAGCTAACCACGCCTCTGGCTCCACTACTGTTATGACTACCGTGTTTCATAACAATCACGTGCAAAGCCGCGGGACCAGCTAGTATAAAATAAAAATAGTCTAATTTACCGTATATCTATACAAATATATTATAAAGCTGAAGAGTTTGTTTGTTTGTTTGTTTGAACGCGCTAATCTCAGGAACTACTGGTTCAAATTGAACAAAAATTTTTTGTTGGATAGCCCATTTATCGAGGAAGGCTATAGGCTATATAATATAACGCTACTACCATTAGGAGCGAAGCATTAATGAAAAATGTTGCAAAATGTATCTCAAAAATAAGCTTCTATTCAGGAGAAATGCACTAACTAAATATACTTATATTAGCGTTACACAACGTCGTATGGCTCAATCGGTAGAGCATGCGACTGTCCATATCAGGGTCGTGGGTTCGAGCCCCACGTTGGGCGAAAATATTTTTATTTTTTTTTTATTTTCTACATTGCTTTCTCCTAAGGCTTACATTTAAATTTATTAATTAAAAAAAAATTATTAGTTTATAAAAGTATAAATACTGCTATTTATCGACAAAAGCTTTTGAACGGTAATTCCGATCATCATGAAATTTGGACACAACATTTATCTCGGTAAACTAAGATGAATGTGTGTACTCATGTTCCTCCCTTCCCCATTCGTTCTTTTACACCCGGGTGAAACCGGACGGGACCGCTAGTACTTTCATATGCATTTAGTAAAAAGCCGTTATTTTGACATTAAAAACAGACACTTCAATTTTATTTATCTGTATAGATCACAAATTCTATCTTGTGGTAAATTTTGTATGAAATCAATTGATAAAATATTATGCTAAAACACATTAATATTATGCTTTGAAATTCTTAACAGACAGGAGTAATAAATATCCCAATCAGCAATTTTAAGTATGAATTAAATATATTTATTCCATTAAATAATCTGGTCGAGGAGTGTACATAATATACTGCATATTACAGGAATATGAGATTCCTGATGATATTATTACTCCTGCGGTGATGATGTAGATATATACAACACAGCGCAGCAGGAATTACTTCCAAATCGTTTTGTTGGTAACAATCTTATGTACCATATATCTAAAAGTGGGATGTAGACTACAAGTGTCAAGTTTTGTACATTCAAATGATCGCAAAAATTTGTTTAGTGTATTTGCCTACACACAATCTACATTTGCGGCTAAAATCATCGAACATGTCAATCTTCATTTTAAAGCTCATTTTTTTACAGTTTTCTTTTTTTAGGGTATTATTTAATGGGTTAGCCACGTATTCATGTTTTTGTGAGCAGGAAAATGTGATCGATCAGCTATAATAGCTAATTGATCAGCAACTCATGGTTAGCAAACATTTCTAAATTAATCAGCAATTTATGCTATTCTGGACAGCTGTAAAAATATTTGTAGAGCTGATTAAATATAATAATAATAATTATGCGTTTAACGTTCCTTTCTCGACTTTATGTCATAACAGACGCCATTCGTACCATTACTATTTTTTTTCTTCCACACTTCCCGTTATTTTCTACAATTTTTAAACTTCAGCTTAATTAATAGCAATGAGCGAATGAAGGATTTTTTAGGAAATTAGGATAAAGTAGCAAATTTTGAGCATAGGAGTTTGACAGCTAATCGGCCATGGCCTTGAATAAGGAACCATCTCGATATTTAACTGGAATTGTTGAGGGAAACCATGGAAAACCTCAACAAAATGGCCAGTACAGGAATTACCATTTCTCGGCGAGAGGCGGTGGAAAAAACTCCCAGCAACATCTGCCCCCGCCTGGATTCGAACCCGGTACCTCTTGAATGCGAGTCTAGTGCTCTCACCGCTACGTCATCTTGCTCGGTACAGCTGATTAAATATATAAACTCCAATTAGTGACCCATGTTAAATAAAATTTTGGTAAGCGCTCAGAGGGTCGTAAGCAACATAATATTCAATTTTGTGCAGCAAATAAAAGTCTGGCAAAAATACCTACTTATATTAAAATAAAAATGGGCGCATCCCTTACAAAGATTATTAATTTTTATGTTTATCCCTTTCCGGTATGACATTATCGCCATTTTAAATGCCGATTTGAATAGATTATTAAATTCTGATTTTAGCAATATGTCAGTATTTTACGTTTTTACTGAATTATCGATATATTAATATTTAAAGTGATATAACTTCGAAATTTTCAGCAACGCATTTGAAACAAATTAATAGTAGGTCCATGGACTGTCATATCTACGATTTTTGAATTCACTTTTGAGGATTATATCTCGGAAAGTTTGACTGCCGTCTAGAACATGTTCCCGAGATATTGATTGTTAAAAACGAATTAAAAAATTGGCTATCAAAAAGTAGGTGATATCCAATTTGAACAGTAAATTTTATTTTTTTGTTTCTATAAAAATAGGGTCTGCTTATTTTTGTTTCGTAAATTATGTTCAATAAATTAACACTGCGCCAAATTGCAGTCTTGAAAAAATACAAGTTTTTTTCACATCTAGAACGCTCCAACGTCAGGTAACCTCACCGCTAATTATTTGAATAGGTTACCTTATGTCTTAAATATTAGTTAATATAAAAATATTAGCCTTTATAAAATTCTTAAAAAAAATTGTCATAACCTCTTGAAAAAAAATCCCAGATCATCTGCGAGCAAAATCCTTGGACCCGTAGTGTTTTATATTAATTGTACAAGTGTGAAATTTGTATAACAGTTGAAACACCTTTTTTGAAGTTTATTTGCCTATGGACGAGCAATTTGCAAGATAAAAAATAACATAATTGTTTTGCAAAATTCTAACGACCGTATTGAAAAACATATTTATTCTAATATTGACATAACTAATGTGAATTTCTGGTATAATATTGATATAATTATTTAAAGAGTATATTATAAGTAACAACAATGGTCAACAAACTGATCGGATGACATGGTGGCGGTGGCCTTGAATTTGGAAGGTTCATGTCTTAATTCCAGTGTTGTCAGACTGGGGAATTTCACCCTAAATTTATTGGAATTTAACCGCTTTCAGGGAAGGAAATCTTAGCGGAAAATGTTGTTTGCCAAACTACTTAGGATATTTTTATACTTTAGCATCATGAAGTCGTCACAACTGTTGACATTTTGAAAGGATTTTCACTAATCACTCAATCTCAAGCAATCAAACGATTCAATGAACTAATGTTACTTCTTTGAAAGGTTCAAACTCAACTGGTTTAATATTACAGATTCGTTTCGAAAACTGTCTTTGAGTTATAAAAGCTGTTAGGCTCGAATACCGAAAACGCTTAGGTACTGAGTGAAATTTTTTTTGGAGCATACAAGTAGTTCGGCACGACATTCATAAAATATACAATTTGAAAAAAATTGGGTAAAAACGAAATGTTGACGGGCCTAAGACCCCATTTATCTTTTTTAAATAGTAGCTACTTCTGTTGTACATTTTCACAGAATGTGTCACTGTACCCCGCAATGAAAATCTTTTCACAAGATAATTTACATATTTTATCTACTTTATACAATTTTTAAGCTTAAATAACATCTAGTATTAATTTTATCGAAGTTTCCCTACCTCAATTTAACGATGTCTTGTAAATTTCATATAGATATAGTTTGGCCGCCATTTTGAAATCTGCTGCCATTATTTTTATCGCATGTCTACTAAAGAATTTACAAAAAAGTTTTAATTGTCACATAAGTAATAAAAGCATTACGGATAAAATATGTGATTTTCACTTCATAATATTAATAAATAAATATTTTTATATATCTGACAATTCTGGTCCATATTATTGGAATTTATTTGGACTGTTTACAAAGACAATGTCTACTTTGCTGTCTCTGTTGCTCATATGGATGTATATGACGCCTAACAGAGAAATAACTACTGAACTGGTAAATTCGCATTTCTTTTGTTTTACTTTACACACTAGTGCAAAATGTGTTATTTTACTACCGCTGTACAGGCATGGAAAGCAACTATATTATAGGGGTTCGAGCAAAAATGGATCTAATTTAAAAATTGTCTTTTTATAAAAGAATTTCGTAAGCTAAAGTCAACAATAGTTAACTTCCCAGTACATTGAGAAGTTATGTAATGTGTTCGAAAATAGAAATAAAAATTTTTAACATAATCTATTTTAGTTTCAAGTTCACTCAAATATGTATGTTTACATTATTTTTGCAAATATGCCCGTGCGTGTGTGTGTATGCACGTACGTACGTAGTCATTTCTTTCTAGAACAAAAAACTCGAGAATAAAAAATGAGATCAATTATATTAATAGAATATCAATCGCCGCGTAATATCAAAAATATGATTTGAAAGGGTTTTTTTTTAAATAGGTTTATTCTTTTGTTTAAAAAAAAATAAAAATGTGTTACCTAACGCATTACAGAAGTGACACTTCTATGTATACAAGTAGAAAAAAAGAGAAGCAAAAGTGAACAAGCTGGTTTAGTATGCGCCATCGTGTTGGTTGCAGGTTTGTATTGTGTAGGTTGTACAGGTTTATACTTGACACGTGTGCGTGGTCCCTAAGGCCGCTTATTTGGTATCGCATGCATAAGCTTTCACAGCTTGTTTACCTAAAAGCCGCTGCACACGAGGCTAGAAACGCTGCTAGAAATACTGCTTGAAGTTCTGCTGGCCGGTAGACTGGATACGAAGCTGGAAATGACGTCACTGCGGGCTGGACTGGTAGAACAGGGACTATTTACCCTGCTAGGTCCGGTGCTAGGTATGAGCAAGAACCAATCAGGAAGCAGTATCTTGTCACGTAGGCGACTTGAGCAAACGCCCGCAAACCAACATGACATCATTCTGCTCAGAGTCAGACAACAGACATGTTTAGCTCTGTGTTTATATTCGAACGGCCATTGCGCGCGCACCTGATCTAACCACAAAACAAGCTTGAAAAGAAGTCTCGTGTGAAGCGAGCACAGAATATCAATCAGGAAAACCAGCGCTAGAAAACTAGTAGGCAAATCTAGCAGCGTTTCTAGCCTCGTATGCAGCGGACTTTAATTCAACTGTTACGCAAGTATTTTGTCAACGTATGGTTAGCAGAATTATTTAATCGGATGTAAAACTAAAACCAAACAAGGTTTTATCCTATTAAATTGTCGCTATTTGTTCTTCCGTACCAATGCCAATCGGTGAACAAAAGCACAGTCCACTGCTATACAAAGTACAAAATATTTAGAAATTCAGTATGTACAATTAAAG
The DNA here is from genome assembly GCA_963575645.1 of Xanthostigma xanthostigma. Classification (NCBI taxonomy): domain Eukaryota; kingdom Metazoa; phylum Arthropoda; class Insecta; order Raphidioptera; family Raphidiidae; genus Xanthostigma; species Xanthostigma xanthostigma. Next base: position 29,601,635 of record OY754469.1, on the reverse strand, counting down.
CATTAAAATAATAGTACAAAACTGAGAGAACTCGACTATAAAAATCGAATTGTAACACCAAAGGTATCGTTTATCTGTGGTCGATCACTTTTAAAATTATAATTGATAGAATAGATTATTACATACATATATACATGCAATCAAAAGAATTACAATGTTACAAACTTTTACCAGCTGTACTACGCTCGTGTTTATGTTAGTTTTTTGGCAGAAGCACGAGTATTTTATTTTAGCCTATTCTATGTTCGTGATGGATAACACTATAAATTGGATTACAATCGACTCAGTACATTTTGAGGTAATACGGAACACAAAAGCAGACCGATAAAAATTCTGAAAATGAATATTTCGATCTAGGGCACTCGATAAACTTATCCATCGAAGTCAAAATGTTAAAAACTTTACAAGATCACAATTTTATTTATATATTGTATTGATACATTGATATTGATATACTATACAATCTTTGGTTCCATGTTTTATCGATACAGTCTCGGTCGACGAGAAAAGGAATTTTAAACAATTTGTGAGGTGGGTCGTTTATTAGTACTCTACAAATGCGATCCTAGAGGTCCACACGACCGACTTCCCAGTATGATCAATAATAAATATTATGTAGGTACTGAGCAAATTAGATCCGAGAAATATTTTTCAAGAATACACTTTTGGCAGTATTTTTGTTTAAACAGAAAAACAGCGGAACCAATTTAAAAACAATCGAATCATACTGACATTAGTAGGCTTTGATTAGCACTCTATCAAAGTCTATATCAAATTTCATTCGCGAGATTTCGGGTAAAAACCAGCTTTTTTGTAATATTTATATACACTGAAACGGCTGGACAAATTTTTAAAAAATTTCTTCCGTATCATATCGAAGCAGGTCGTTTCGACGCCAACGGTTCGACGCCAACGTTTCGACGCCAACGTTTCGACGCGTGGTCAGTTCGACGCCGTACGTTTCGACGCGGGGTCAGTTCGACGCCATACTCTCTTTTCGTGCTTTTTTTAATTTTTAGAATAACTTTGCATCATCATTCAAATAAATGCGATATGCTTGATATAATATAACATAATATATTTTATATCTATATAAAACAAAGTCTTCTGTGGATACCTAGATACTTATATTGACGAAAATGCAACTTTTCCACCGCACATTTGGGCAGACTTTACTGCCAGTATGGACATGACAACAAATTGTTGTGAATCGTTCCACGTAAAGTTCAACGGGAAATTTTAATAGTAAAGTACAACGACAGGTTTTTTCTTATCAACGAAGTAATTCCTGTTGAATTATTTGTTATAGCTTTTTGGGTTTCACATTAACATTTATTATAATATATAATATCTATTATATCAGTCATATTACTTATTTATTTGAATCACGCTTCATATATATAACATATAAAATATATATTATATTATATCAGGCATATCGCATTTATTTGAATGATGATGCAAAGTTATTCTAAAAATAAAAAAATACGAAAAAAAGTATGGCATCGAACTGACCCCGCGTCAAAACGACCTCGCGTCGAAACGTTGGCGTCGAAACGTTGGCGTCGAACTGACCTGTACCGGTATCATATTGCTGTTAATACGACTTGATTGGTATTATAACAAAGTCGATATCGTTTTTTATTCGCAGGATTTTGTGTAAAATCCAAATTTTTGCTGTTTTTTGTGTAAACAAAAATGGCTGAGCCGATTTAGGAAAAAAAAAGATCTAGATAAAAATGATGTTAACACGCTTCGATTTTTTATTCTCGAAATATTAAGTTTTGTGGAGTCTGTTTGGTAAAAAAAACGACTGGACTAATTTTGTTAAAAATCTCACATACAGATTGTATCAAATCAAAACGGTCCATAGAACATTCTGTGTGTAAGGCAGAGACGATATTATATAAAGCACTAAAGCAGTAAGTAAGAGTGAGATAAATGATCGCTAATAGTTACTGTGGTTATACAATCTGATAGTATCGTCTTTGCTTTCTACAGTAAAAATCACAATTTTATCAAATGTCAGTATTCACTAGTGAAATTATTGATAAAATGGCTATTTATTATAATTGATTAAGATATTGTTTGGCAGAACGTAGAGGTCTTTTTGAACATTTAATAAATTAATTATTAAAAGTATTGTTAAAACTTTTGTACCAGATATAAATAAAAACTCGGGTCGCAGTGCAAAACTCTGCCGACAAGATAGTGTATTTGCTTTTATAAGCAGTGTGGCTCTATTGTATGAACTTAACTTTGTTTTTGGACAAAATAAAAAAATTACACCTTAATACACACCTTAAAACAAAATTTTTTTACCTAACTTCAATACTACATATCAATCCAATATCTGCACCAAATTAAATACACCATTCAATATGTAAATCCATACCCACAAACTAGCGTTTTCATAAAATTTGTAAGTCCGGTCCTGTCGGGCCGATTTTAATAAAATTTTGGCAGCACACTTTAATCATTACTAAAGGGTTAAATTTCAATTTTGAAACGATTCGGAGAAATTTTTCGGTATTTTTGGGCCCAAAAATATTTTTCAACCCCTAAAACCCACCCTTAAAGTGGCCCGATTGGGCCCATTTTAAATAGGCTTCGTGCGGTGATGGATTTCAAGATGTGGTCCAAATTTCGTTAAAATCAATTAACTCCTTCGAAAGTTATAGCCCGCACACATATATATATATATATAAATATATAAATATATAAATATATATATATATATATACATATATAAACATACTTTTCCAAAAATGGTGCCAAACTTCTTAGAAAGTTATGAAACGTCGAGAAATTTTGGTCCGACCCTTAGGTCCTGCCATCCGACCGACGCCAATAGTGTAAGTGCCTTATGGCAAATACACTAATAATACGAATTAATATTACAGTTTAGTTGTTTTAATTGATAAATTGGTAAAAAGATTTACAGTGTACGTAATTATTTATTTACGTAACCACAGTAACTATTAACGATCATTTATCTCATTCTTACTTACTGCTTTATATATAGTCTCTGTCTTACACACAGAATGTTCTATGGACCGTTTTGATTTGATACAATCTGTATAATAATTCAACGTACATATGTAAATCATAATTATGAAAAAAATTAACACGTAAAGCCAATATGTCGGTGTAAATCAAACACTATTTGATATTTCGGTAATATTTGCTCACTGTTAAAGATTTTTTCTGAAACAATTCTTTTCAAAAATTCGCAAAAATTTCATTTTTGAAAAACTTAATAATACTTGCGATATCTATGGACCTAGTTTTCACTCAGAGAAACAGAGATTGTTGAATAACAAAAACATATTTTAAAGAATAAACGGAGGGTAAATATTAACAAAATGTCGTAGCCCCAGGTTATAATCCCAAATTGGGTGGGATACACGATAGACTATTTAACGCACCCTCTTATTCAGTTGGAAAAAATATCAAAGCTTGCTTTGGTTTAATTATCGACGAAAGCACTAAACTGAACTGGGAATTGTTGCATTATCCGCACTATCATTTTAATTAATTAAATTAAATTGATCGAATAAACGCTGGCAGATGAATAAAGTAAATGAACAGCTTTCGGTTGATCAGCAATTTCAAACAATAATGTTGATGTTGCACAAACAAGAAATTTAACAAAAATTTGAATGAAAGATAATGATTTGTAAATAGTGTGGAGTTTAAGCTTTTCAGTTTATTGCTGATTTGAATGTATGAAGAAAAGATAAAACAAGAATTGATTTGAAAATCTTAGCACAGACTTTTTCCAAAAATACCTATGTATAAATATTATAGTTTAAGAGGATAATGGATCAATTAATAAAAATGCTGTTAAGCAATATTTTCAATTGCAACGGTTCGTTTTAATTTTTAAAACTTTCTCAGTATTTTTGGATTTGGGTGAAACATATTGCAAAATATTGAAAAGTAAATTTTGACCTAAATTAGTTGGTACTATTAATTTTGTCACAAAAGCTTTTTAGGATTTCAAAACGGCAAGATCTGATGAAAACTCGATTTTTTGAATTTTTCTATAGCGGGATAAAATACAAATCAATTGTTTTTAGTGCAAACCAACGTCGTATATTTTTTGTAAGCTAAATAATAATAAAAACAATTTTCTAGGTCGGAAAATCTCGCATCTTAATTTTATAAATGCGCGTAATTTCAGGTCAACTCAAGTAGTTAGTAAAAAAAATAGGTTGTCTGTAAAGTCGGTTTACGGACGATAGTTTTACGTGATAACGTATTCCGCTCGAATATCATATTTAATAATCACGCACAGGGTCAGGCGGAACGTTAGGAACGTTACACTTTTTCGTGCATGCAGCCGGTGTTTCATCTTTTTATATTGACGTGAATCATCAATTTATAAGACGTTATCACGTCAAAACTTAAATTACCTGAGTTGATGAATCCCTAGACGCCTTGCCCAACGTGATTGTTGCGGGGGCCAAGTGGAACGCACCCTAGAGAGCTTAAGAGGACATGTTTAATTTCAATTTTGAATTTTTGAGCGAAAATCCTAGCCGCAAATAGACCACAAATAAACGAAAAAAACCACTTACATTGTTTAAATTACGGCCAACTGGGGGCATTCTCCTCCTAAAAGAAAATCGCTGCCCACCCAAAATGTACAGTTATATGATGAATTGACTATTAAGGAAAACATCAAAGTGAAACTTACAAGAAAAAGACATGTATCGATGAAAATATTCATATTTTATTACCAAATACCTTTTTACATAGGCACAATGAAATGATATTTATAACAATAAAGTCTATTTCTTCTCAATACATTTTTCGTAAAAAAACGTTTTTCCTTAAATGCAGGATGCTTATTTCTAATGATGTCACCAAAATAGTTGTTATTTGATATAACAAGTTGATTTACAAAGTTCCGTTACACTAAAATTATTAGTTTTATACTATAGCGCTGGGCGGCAGGTACTAAAAATTAAACACCGTTTCTATTGGTTGTATTTATAAAATTGGTCTTCTTATCACTAGTGTAATGTTGATTCATATAGGTATTAAAAAATAATTCTAACATTTCTAACATATCCAAGTGTCTAGAATTTCACGGCCGGTGTTAATCCAAATCTTCTTGGTTTCCGGGCTTGTATGCCGTGATCCATTGGTATTTTTACTTGACGTTTCGTCTACAACTGCGGTAGACATTATCAAAGGCGATGTGGTAGCGGGCGAAGTGTCCTTCTAGGCTGCTCACAAGTAAGTGTGTCTAGCTATGCGTTACCATTCCAACCCACAAGTGGGGAATGGTACTAGTTTAGGTCAAAAATCACTTTTCAAAAATTTCACAATATCTTTCCGTTTTGAGGTTACCCGAATCCAAAAAACATATTTTTGAAAAAACTCTGTGCGTCTGTTAGTCTGTGAACACGATACAGGTCAAACGAATGAGCGAATTGAAACCAAATTTTGGGGGATGTTTGGTATGCAAATATGAAGAGCCCTATATTGTTTTTGGGGAAAATCGGCGCATGCGCAGAAGAGATATGCTATAACTGTGTTTTTTATATAATAATGGTATACTTTTCATAACGGCTTATTATTCTATTTATTTTTTCCAGAAAGTTTCGAAAAAATTTTTTTTCTAAACTTTATAGTTTCGGAAATATTTTGAAAATAAAAAAAAAATCAGCCGCTCTTTTGTTTTCTGAATCTGTCAGAAATAAACTAGTTCAGCATGGCTCGATTAATTTTTACATGACGTGGAACATATTATGTAGGTAACCATGGCAATGAATAGCAAATATCATATTGAATACTAGCCATTACCCGCGTCACCTCACGCGAGATCAAAAATTTTATTTTCTTTATTATAATCAAATGTCATCATTTTTAAAGTTGGAATGGTCCCGTCGCGCAATTGGCTGGAATTTTGACAACTGTTAAAGTGAACAAAAATTACTTTTAAAATTCGTGTCTGCAGAACACTTGTTAATGCAATACAAGTAAACATTTTCGTATTTTAGGGTAAAGAAAAAAGTAAATAACAATGGATGATTAAAAAGGTTGTTTTGATATAAGTGCCATAGATAGAGGCGTTGAATAAATAATATATCTTTAACACTGTTTGATACACGTAGAAATACCGGTTTGATACACTTGTGTAAATTGTTTTTATGCAAACACGCTTTAAATTGATATTGTTTTGACACAAAATAATACCCACCTAATTAATTTAGTAATTATCCTTTTTTATAATACATTTGCATGTACATAGTACATTATGGCACAAACCTGTTGGCGGGTTTTGTTATTACATTATTGTATTTAACTCATAAATACGTCTGTCTGTCTATTTGGGTCAAAATTTAAAATCAATTTTTAAAATCAATATTTAAAATGGTTCTTCAAGACGGACATAGGCTATATACTTTCGCGTTAAAATAAAAGCGCTTTTCGTGGAGACCAATTTGTAACGTAAATCAACGAACAAATGGTAACAATCCGCAAATTCGGGCGAAGCCAAACTGGGCCGCTAGTATTTTTATATAACTCATTCTTTGATTAATCCTTTTTAGGGATAGTTGATACGCTTTTTATTTATGTCTATTATATATTTAAAGAAATTAAAACAAATTACTTGTTTTATATTTTATTTATTGTATATTTACATCGTACTTTGTAATTTGTACTTAAAACTTAACACACAAATTATATATGGAAATTATTTAAAAATTCTATCATTTTCTCAAAAAAACATTTTTTCAATTCCATAATACCTATATAAAAAAATATTTTTTTTATTGATGCCCCATTTTACCTATTTAAAGCACGCCTCAGCGTGTTTAAATCGAACTTTAACACGCGCGTTTTTTAAAGTAAGTTACCATGGCAACATCAATAACTCGAGAAACGTGAAGTCTAAAAAACTCGGGTCGCAGTGCAAAACCCTGCCGACAAGATAGTGTATTTGCTTTTATAAGCAGTGTGGCTCTATTGTATGAACTTAACTTTGTTTTTGGACAAAATAAAAAAATTACACCTTAATACACCCCTTAAAACAAAATTTTTTACCTAACTTCAATACTACATATCAATCCAATATCTGCACCAACTTAAATACACCATTCAATATGTAAATCCATACCCACAAACTAGCGTTTTCATAAAATTTGTAAGTCCGGTCCTGTCGGGCCGATTTTAATAAAATTTTGGTAGCACACTTTAATCATTACTGAAGGGTTAAATTTCAATTTTGAAACGATTCGGAGAAATTTTTCGGTATTTTTGGGCCCAAAAATATTTTTCAACCCCTAAAACCCACCCTTAAAGTGGCCCGATTGGGCCCATTTTAAATAGGCTTCGTGCGGTGATGGATTTCAACATGTGGTCCAAATTTCGTTAAAATCAATTAACTCCTTCGAAAGTTATAGCCCGCACACTTCTTAGAAACTTATGAAACGTCGAGAAATTTTGGTCCGACCCCTAGGTCCCGCCATCCGACCGACGCCAATAGTGTAAGTGCCTTGTGGCAAATACACTAATTACAGTTTTTTAACCGACTTCAACAAAAAGGAGGACGTTCTGTGTTCGTCTGTATATATTTTTTTTTTTTATGTATGTTCACCGATTTCTCCGTCAATTATGGACCGATTTTCAAATTTTTTTTTTATTCGAAAGAGTGCACCTCAGAGGTGGTCCCATCGGAACCAAGTCAGGATCTGATGGTGGAATCCGGAGAAATCGAGGGAAACTCTCAAATTTCAAAGAAACGCATAATGTTTTTTATGTATGTTCACCGATTTTTAGTGTTAGATTAACACTAAAAGAGAAAAATAAAATATTTAAAAAAAAAAATGAACCGACTTCACACTAAAAAGTAAAAAATAATTGCGTATTGAAATGTTTTGGAGTCGAAGTAGTTCTCGGAATAGATTTCATTTTGGCTGACACCGACTCCAAAACATTTCAATACGCAATTATTTTTTACTTTTTAGTGTGAAGTCGGTTCAATTTTTTTTTTTTAATATTTTATTGATTATTGAATTGACAGGAGTAGCTTGTTTATTTCATTTCCATGACATACTATACTGATGTCACATCACGAATTCAACCATTTTACACTATTGGCGTCGGTCTTATTTCCATTTTTTTTGTAGTAATAATACCAGTATTTATGATTTAAAAGTGCACCAATAAAAAAAAATAGCGTAAAGTATTCGTGGATAACTGGTCTTTAAAACACTTGCTCTATTTCGAAAACTCCGGCTGCGCCGTCGTGCTCGAAAAATCGCGCGTGTTTTAAAGACCTTTTTATCCATTTATACTTTAATATACTATATTATATGCATAAAAATTATTATTCATATTAGGGTATTTAACCGAAAATATTTTTTTTATTATAATGAAGGTTTATGTTCCAAAATATTTTTAAAATTTTTATTGAAAAACATAAATAAACTAATAAAATCGTTATTATAGATTGCTTCTGGATTTTTAGATAGTATAAGTAGATAATATAAACAAATACCAAACATCAGTAGGGCAAAAACGTTTTTTAGCGTGTGCTTCTAACAAAAATATTTCAGAAATTATTTTTACGCTTGCCATTTTGTTAATTTAATGTTTTATAAATACCTATAACAAAAAAATCAGTCATGTATACCCTATTGAAAATTTATTTTTAAAACAATTTTTCAAATGCTAGATACTCAAATATTCTGTAATAATTTTGGCAGCATTTCTATAAAATAGCAGCTTTTCAAGCCTGTATAGCGTTCGTGAAATGACACATTTAACACTAGTGGTGTAAAGTTGTTGTAAATTAAAATAAACGTTGACGTACTACTATTTCTATAGTAAATCAAAGCCTAACCGTATGACAATATAATGCTGCCTACAATTAGAAGTGAACTTGTTCAATATTGAACTGTCTAACTAAAATAAAAAAAACAAAGTGAAAATCAGCTGTTTTGTAGGGTGTATGTGCAAAAAAATAATGTATACATTTACTGCATGATGATATTATGACTCATGTCAGTGTTGCTAACGCCCGTTTTTAACATATTTTTACATTCAAAAAAATATTAGTGATTACGTACTAAATACATAACATTTTGTATTACATAGAATCTACATAGTAAATGATTTTCATTTTGAATATATTTGTCAACAAAAGCATATATAGCCTCAATTTCACAAAATAATTATTGATGGCTATCAACTAAAATACAGAGCTTGCCTTAGCGAGCATGGAATATTTAGAGTGCTTCGTATATAATTAAAAATTAAAAAACTTTTTAACAAAAAAATTAAACCGCCGAAAAACTGAAAAGCAAAAAATAATAAATCTTTTTATTTAACTAAGTTCTATCTAAGTAGTTGAACGTATGTGACAGACTAGTATATCTAAGTAATTTTGAGTCGGCGTCAAACAATCAATGAACAAAGATCACTAAAAGAAATAACCAAATCAAATTAACAAAAATCTCCAGCGATAAACATTAGCAAAGACGTGTGGCCTCAGTGTGTGCCCGTTCGGGCTGCTCTGTCGCTGACATTAACTTCGTGAATGCTCAGAGATTTCCGGCAAAGGATTGTTGACGCCGACTCAAAATTACTTAGATATACTAGTCTGTCACATACGTTCAACTACTTAGATAGAACTTAGTTAAATAAAAAGATTTATTATTTTTTGCTTTTCAGTTTTTCGGCGGTTTAATTTTTTCGTTAAAAAGTTTTTATTTTATAATTTTTTGTGGCTATATAATTTATAATTGTAATACACAAAGCATGAAAATCTGTGAGTGAACTATAAATCACCCCTATTTTCCCACCCTTAGGGTAGGAGTTTTTTTCCAAATTTATATGAGACGAGCCTCGAGGTATACCCTATCCAATAAAAAAATAATTATCAAAATTGGACCACTCTGTAAAAAGTTATGTGTGGTCATACATTACAATCAGTGAGTGAACAATCAATCATCCCCTGTTTTCCTACCCTTAGGGTTGGAATTTTTTTACCAAATTTATATGGGACCAACTTCGGGGTATACCCTTTCAAACAAAAAAATAATTATCAAAATCGTGGTCATACATAAATAAAAAAAAAAAAAATAAATAAAAAAAAAAATATACGCGTCGAATTGAGAACCTCCTCCGTTTTTGTTTTTCGTCGGTTAAAAAACATTTATTAATTCGAATGTTTTCCAGGGAATTGTTAATTTTGTGCACATTATTTAATGTAAATAACTGAACATAAAACTTCAATGTTTCATAACTAAAACTCGACGCTCTAGTTTTTGGTAAATATATTCGAAACTTAAGAACAAAGTCCGGCATACACATAATCACACGTTTTTTTATTATTACATTGAGCGCAAGGTCTTCCCTTTTTGTATATCGTTTCTCCAATTACATTGCCAGCTGGTCCATAGTTACACACGACGTTTATGGTCCAAAGTGTGCCATCTTTGAATACTACTTTGGCACAGCCGATTAAAGTAGTCTCAGCCCAGACTAGCTGAGTGTAATGCGCCGTTTCAGAAATAAAACTGTATTTCTCAAGTGTTTTTGCATTAAAATAATCCACTTCGTTGAACCAATTTTCAATATTTTTAATTAAGGTGTCCTTAGAAAATACTTGACTCTGCACTGAACCAGCACTCGAAGCTACGTTTTGACCAACTTTCATGCTAAAAGGATAATATAGTAACCATTTAGAATATATACAAAAAGTTACTTAGTTTATCATCTTTATTCTAACGATATGAAAATAGTTTAGTAAATGTCGTCTATATGCCATTTAAATCTGAGAACCGATGAAAATATCAATTGAATAGTAAATTAAAAATAGTAGTTAAGCCAAAATATCAATTAATATCTCTGTAAATTGGCAGGTAAATATAATAGTTTATAGAAGCTCGATATCACAAGTAAATTGCAAATGGTTTAAAAACAGTGTTTAATTTCATTAATTTGTGGCTGCCGACTTCCACAGTTAATTGAGCCTACTGAAAAGCCAATTTATTATGTATTATTTTTAATAATAAACTAAAAACCTAATATTGAAATCTTTTATTAACGTCTGATTAGAACTCTTCAATAAATAAAATTATCGACCAATTTTTCAGACAAATCTATTAAAAAAAATAAATAAATTCAATATATTAACGTTTTGGTCCGGATTTGGATCTTCTTCAGAACTGATCTAAAAAATACAAAAACTGATTAATAACTAGTCTCTAATTAGTTTTTAATAAAATTCGCTATAAGTTTTTTAAAAAACTTTAAGCGAATAATAAAAATGATAATGAGATTTTGGACAATTATTAGTTAACAAAATGTTTATTTACTAATTCAGCTGGATTAGTAAATGAACATTTGTTAACTAATAATTGTCCAAAATCTCATTATCATTTTTATTACTACACGATATGGACATTTAAAATCTACGTACTTTAAGCGAATTTTATTAAGAATTATTATTATTATTATTTTTTATATTTTATACATTAAGGTAGTACGAGCGACCAAGGCAATTTTAAATAAAAGGCTTGATTTTTTTCATATGAAGTTGGACTAAGTCTAAACCAATTCTGAAAATTTTAGGGGGGCCTGCCCGATTATTTAAATAAATAAATGACTTCAAAAGTAGGCATATTTAACATTGGCTTTATGGTAAAACGGTAGATGGATCATATTATGTTATCATTGATTTCTCCAAAACTAGTCGGTGGAAATTAAAAAAAAACTATTTAAATTAAAGTTATTACCTTAATAAATTATTGAAAACAAAAAAAACCGTTGTGCCCGACTAACTAAAAAGCTATTTAATTAAAAAGGTTAAATATTTGAAGTTTTTTTTTTATTTCCACCGACTAATTTTGGAGAAATCAATGAAAACATATCATCCATCTACCGAAATATAAAAAAATCAAGCTTTTTATTTAAAATTGCCTTGGTGCTCGTACTACCTTAAACGTTAATGTATTGAATTTATATATTTTTTGTCTGAAAATTTGGTCGATAGTTTTATTTGTTAAAAACCCAATAATTCCGCCAGTTTTTGGTTTACAACCTGGATTTGAAATAGAGAAGTCATGAATACACCAATATAGACAACGAAATTTTTACGATGTCAGCTAATATCAAACCCAGAGTTATTCTTCATCAACTAGTTTATAAACTTACTTGTAAGTATTTCTGCATGTATCGTGACCAAATATACACGTGTTGGCCCAGCATTGAGCGATTTTTTCCAATTCATCACTCCATTCCAGCTTGTTCATATTTTCAGCTTTAGGTTGACGAGGTTGAACTCCAAGAGCAACTTTGTTTCTCAATTCGTTGTGTTTGTTGACAATAATTTGTTTCTCATTAAGCGTAAACGGTTTTTGTTCAAAATCAGCGCAAGTACCCTGAACTGGACAATCGATATTAACACACATTGTATGATGCCCTCCACAAAGATCACAGTAGTTTTTGTCCATTGCCAATGCACATGCGACAAGCAACAATTGTAAAATTAAACTACGCACGCAGCCTCTCATAGTTAATACTGTTTTATGGTTACGAGAACAATGGAAATTTAGTGAAATACCGATGAATATATAGGTACCCCCAGTTGGACATGAAAATATTATTATGTGAATTATTTAATTACTATGAACGTTTTAATCTTACTAAATCTTAATGACGTATTATCTATTGCCTTGCACACATAGGTACACCTCTATTTTGATAACATTAAATTGTGAAAAATCACTCAACTGTTTTCTAAAAGTGTCAATTTTACCATAAATGAGCTGACTGAATTAACTCAACGCAATTTGAAAAAAAATCGCACTTTTAGAAAACAACTGCAGACATATAAGAATAAGAATAATTTATTTATATGGAAAGTTGTATACTGGATCTGGTAGTGAATTCGATCAGTTTGACAGATTTTCGTTAATTTTATTTTCTAAAAGTGCTTAGCAATCAGCAACTAATAAAAACAATCAAAATTTCAAACAAGAAAATTTCTAAGTTAAATTAAGTCCCATGTGTTATCAAAATATATGAGTAGATCAGTGAGTTATAGGCCATTCAGGTTTACAATTATTATAGTCGACAAAATAAAAGTGTTTGCAGTAATTAAAGAATGTACATAAATAACATGTTTGCTATCAGTCGGATACCTATATATTGATTCGCATTTCGCATTATTCTGCACAGTTCTTGTAACCAGAACGCAATTTCAATATGAAGAGCTACGCACAGTATTTTATTTTGCAAGTGTTGTTTGTGACGTGGACATTGGCAGCTTCCAACACAAATTATTGTGATCTCTGTAAAGTAAAAGGAAGTCAAACAGTTTGTGCTCGTCCTGGTTGTCCTGTTGTAGGCCTTTGTGCCGTCTATAAACAAACACCGTTAACGGATGATGAAAAACAATTGATTGTTCATAAGCACAATGAGTTGAGAAATCAAGTGGCTACCGGACAGCAATCTGGTCAGCCCGCAGCGGCGAATATGAATAAGTTGAAATGGAATGATGAATTGGCATCTATAGCTCAATGTTGGGCTAATGCTTGCGTTTTTCAACATGACAGATGCCGGGATACGCACAGGTGGGTTCTAAAATATTTATTGATAATAATTAATCGAATAATTAAGCTATGTTTGAGGTGTCGTAGTAAGCAAAAGAAGTTCCGTTCAATTATTATTTAATCGTTTTATGTACCATTGTTTGTTTATTTTCAATACAATTAAACGAAATTTGTTACATTTTTCTGCACTACTTCTTATAAAAATTCATTTAATTTTCCTTCAAATTATCTGCAATATCAGGCACTAATTGAACAATACATTTTAAAAACTATTAACCTATCATAAATAACCACCTTATAAGGAATCGATCTGCTACATGATTTCTTCCCCCGGATTAAAAAAAAAATGGGTATTATTGTAATTTAATTTATTTCTAGCATGAAAGTTGGTCAAAATATAGCCTCAAGTGGCTCAACATCGGAAAATGACATCCATTCTCAAGCCGCTTTAGCCCAAATCGTTCAGGGTTGGTACAATGAGGTCGACTCATTCGATGGTCCAATCGATAAATACACTTTCGATTCTGAAACAGGACATTATACTCAACTCGTTTGGGCTGATACAACTGATATCGGCTGTGGCAAAGTAACGTTCAAAGACGGTAAATTTTGGACACTACAGGTCGTCTGTAACTATGGAACAGCTGGTAATGTCATTGGACAAAGCATATACAAAGAAGGAGGGGCTTGCAGCCAGTGTCAAAATAACGAAAAATGTGACCAAGATTTTACTGGACTTTGTTCTTAGTTCCAGTTTCAAATCATTATATTAAACGATCGGCCCAGTCATTTAACTTCAGTATACATAAATTTTAAAATGAGAACCTTAAAAAGATTGCAATTGCTAGGGCTGGATGTCTGTTTAATTTGAGGGTAACGGTATATTTTTAACCTAATGTGTACGTATTTGTATTTTATATAATGTTGTCAAGTACAAAAAAAAAAAACAAATATGTAAATATCTATAATAAATATTATGCATCTATATAGTTATAATATTATTTCTATTTTAATCCTTGCATGTCGGTCTCAGATAGAATTTTACAGTGCTATTGTTTTTAATTAACCCTGGTTTCTATAATAATTCCATGCTAAAAGTACTTTTCGCGTTGAAATTTGTAGCAAAAACCGAGCATTAATTTACTTTTAAAAGTACTTTTAGCACTGAAGTACATACGTAAAACCATGGTAAAATTCAGTGCTATAAGTATTTCACCATTTAAAAGCGTACCAGAATGTTTCTTTTATGATTAAAATAGAGCGCCTAAAATATATAATTTTCTATTGTGTGTTCGGATTTCTCTTTCCAGACTCTCCAGAAGGTCTCAGTACATTTATGAAGTTAAAAATTGGCGCACTTATAGTATAGGATACCGGACAGAACCTAACGGAGCTGAATTTTCAATTTTCTCCCCAGAATTGAAATAGGGGGTTTTATCAATAAAAACTCTGAATAACAGGCCATAAGTGGACGGTTTTCTTATGTTGGGTTGTCAAAAATATGATTTGACAATTACATTAGACTTTAATAATGTGTTTACAGTTTCGTACATGTTGAATCTTTAATAATGTCGTGTAACTTCCTGACATATAGATTGTATTCATACAAAAACAAATGATTAATCTACATAAAAAAGTCCATCTTTCAAGTTAAATTTTGATCAAAATGCTTAGAAACAAGTTGTTTCGAAGTGAAATTTGAACAAAAAATGATGTTTAATTCATGTATAGACAGTAAGAAAATATCAATTATTTTTCGAGCAGTATCGATCTAAATCTACAATGCTTTCTTATGAGGAAATATGTCTGGTCACATTCTAAAGGCATTATATAATCAAATTCTAACATTTTTTTCTGCAACTCAGCATTAGTTTCGAATACAAACACACGACCGACTTCCCAGTATGATCAATATTAAAAATGAAGGTATTTAGCAAATTAGATCCCACAAATATTTTTCAAGAAACTCTAAAATACACTTTTTGTAATATTTTTGTTAAAACAGAACAACGACGGAACCGATTTTAAAAAAATCGAATCATACTGACGTTAGTAAGTTTTGCTTAACACTCTATCAAAGTCTATATCAAATTTTATTCGCGAGATTTCTGATAAAAAACAGCTTTTTAGTGTATTTGCCATAAGCCACATGTGTGTGACCACGATAACTCTCGACAGACTTAATCGATTTAAACTAAATTTGGTCCGCATATTGGAATCCATCACCGCACGAAGCTTTTAAAATGGGCCCAATCGGGCTATGTTAAAGGTGGTATTTAGGGGTTGAAAAAAGTTTACGGGCCCAAAAATACCGAAAAAATTCTCGAAATCGTTTCAAATTTGAGATTTAACCCTTTAGTAATTATTAAAATTTGCTGCTAAAATTTTAATAAAATCGGCACGACAGGACCGGACAAATTTTATGAAAACACACGTTTTCTGATATGGATTTATATACTGAAGGGTGTATATAATTTGGTACAGATGTTGAATTGATTTGTAGTATTGAAATTAAGTAAAAAAATATTGTGTGTAAGGGGTAAATTTTTTTATTTTGTTCAAAAACAAAGTTAAGTTCATGTAATAGAGCCACACTGTCAATAAAAGCAAATACACTATATTGGCGGCAGGGTTGGCACTGCGACCCGGAGTTTTTTTTTTTGTAGTATTTATATTTAAACACTGAAACGGCTGGACAATTTTTTAAGAAAATTTCTTCTGGATCATATTGCTGTTAATACAACTTGATTGTTATCATAACGAAGTCGATATCGTTTTTTATTTGTGGGATTTCGTGTAAAATCAAAATTTTTGCAGTTTTTTGTTTAAATAAAAAGGCTGAGCCAATTTTGATAAAAAATATTGGATAAAAATTATGTTAACACGCTTTGATTTTTTATTCTCGAAATATTGTTTAAAATATAAGTTTTGTGGAGTCTATTTGGTTGGAAAAAACGACTGGAATAATTTTGAAAAAAATTCACAAATAATAATTCAACGTACATAATATGTAAATCATATGAAAAAAATTAATACGTAAAGTCAATATGTCGGTGTAAATCAAGCACTATTTGAAATTTCGGTAATATTTGCTCACTGTTTAAAATTTTTTCTTCAAAATCTCTTTTCAAAAACTCTCAAAAATTTCATTTTTGAAAAACATACTATTACTTGCGCTACATATCTACTTTTCACTCAGAGAAACGGAGATTGTGGCCTGTAAACAAACGGCAAAGAATGACAAAAATATTTAATGGATAAAACGGAGGGTAAATATTAACAAAATCTTGAAAAGGGAATTTTGACCTAAATTAGTATATTTACCATTAATTTTATCAGAGAAGCTTTCTAGGATTTCAAAACGGCAAGATCTGATGAAAATAGCGGGATGTTATAAAATACAAATAAATTGTTTTTAGTGCAAACCAACGTTGTATATTTTTTGAAAGCTAAATAATTATAAAAACAATTTTCTAGGTCGGAAAATCCCGCATCTTAATTTTATAAATGCGCGACAAGCATTAACGATAGAAAATCAAGTTCAGTAGTGAATTTTTAAAAAGTTTGATTTTCAAGTCAACTCAAGTAGTTAGTAAAAACCTTAAATTACCTGACTTGATGAATCCCTAGACGCCTTGCTCAACGTGATTGTTGCGGGGGCCAAGTGGAACGCACCTTAGAGAGCTTAAGAGGACATGTTTATTGTTTAATTTCAAATTTGAATTTTCAAGCGAAAACCCTAGCCGCAATTAGACCACAAATAAACAAACAAAACTACTTACATTGTTTATTTAAATTACGGCCAACTGGGGGCAGCCTCCTCCTAAAAGAAAATCACTGCCTACACAAAATGTACAGTTACATGATGAATTGACTATTAGAGAAAACATCAAAGTGAAACTTGCAAGAAAAAGACATGTATCGATGAAAATATTCATATTTTATTACCAAATACCTTTTTACATAGGCACAATGAAATTGATAGGTATTTATAACAATAAAGTTTATTACTTCTCAATACATTTTTTGTATTGATGTCACCGAAATAGTTGTCATTTGATATAACAAGTTAATTTACAAAGTTCCGTTACCCTAAAACTCGTAGTTTTATGCTTTAGCGCTGGGCGGTAGGTACTAAAAATTAAACAACGTTTCTTGATTCTAATGCGATTTTGGTTGTATTTATAAAATTGGTCTTCTTATCACTAGTGTAATGTTGATCCATATAGGTATTAATAAATAGTTCTAACATATGTTTTTGACAACTGTTAAAGTGAACAAAAATTATTTTTAAAATTCGTGTCTGCAGAACACTTGTTTGCAATAAAAGTAAACATTTTCGTATTTTAGGGTAAAGAAAAAAAGTAAATAACAATGGATGATTAAAAAGATTGTTTTGATATAAGTGCCATAGATAGATAATATATCTTTAACACTGTTTGATACACGTAAAATACCGATTTGATACACTTGTGTGATTTGTTTTTAAGCAAGCGCGCTTTAAATAGATATTGTTTTGACACAAAATAATACCCACCTAATTAATTTAGTAATTATCCTTTTTTAATACATTTGCATGTACATAGTAGGTACATTATGGCACATACCCTGTTGGCGGGTTTTGTTATTACATTATTGTATTTAATTCATAATTAGGTCTGTCCATCTATTTGGGTCAAAATTTAAAATTAATATTTAAAATAGTTCTTCAAGACGAACATAGGCTATATACAGGGTGTTTCATAAACATTGCGCCAAATTTATAGAGGTTATAGAAGGCATCAAAATAAGCAATTTTGGTCAATAAACCCCTGTCCGAAAATGTACCATTTTGGCTCTAAAGGAAATCAAAGATTTTTGGTTTCTTTTACACATCAACGGAGTTTGTATTTTGTTAAGTAGCGTATTTCAATCAAGAGCGCCTTGAAACAATTGACAAGATGTCAGTTGCATTAACAATTAAGTATAGTGAATTAATTTGTTATCGACATGGCCCAATTTTCTTATGCCGAACTCGCCGACATGCATTTTATTTACGGAAAAGCTGAGGGGAATGGAAGACGAGCCGAACGGTTGTATGCCGCGAGATTTCCAGCACGTCGCCATCCTGATCGTGGCATCTTTAGCAGGATTCATCTTCGTCTTTGCGAAAGTGGCAGCTTAAAACGTCAAGGGGGTTCTGGTCAACCATTTTCAGTGCGCAGCGTAGAGTTTGAGGAAGAGGTGCTGCAACGTGTGGAGGAAAACCCGTATACCAGTGTTCGTGCTATTGCTTACGCCATGGGGGCTGCAGCGCCCACTGTTTGGCGTGTTCTTCATGACCAACAACTTTACCCGTACCACCTGCAGAAGGTACAAGCTATGGGCCCGGAAGATTACCCTCATCGACTACGATTCTCCCGTTGGTGGTTGCAACAGAATTTGAGGCAACCTGACTTCGGCCGATACGTGTTATGTACGGATGAGGCTTGTTTTACGCGGGATGGTTTTTTCAATAGCCGTAATTGTCACATTTGGGATGATGAAAATCCCCATGCAATCGCGCTCAGACGAGATCAACACCAGTTCTCTGTAAATGTTTGGGCCGGCATTGTGGGAGAGAACATTATTGGGCCGTACCTGCTTCCACCACGCTTGAATGGACACATTTAGTAAGTAAGTAAGTAAGTAAGTAAGTAAAGTTCTGTATTTCGAAAAATAATTTTCATTACAGGAGGTTACATAGTGCGAAATTTGTATAATATTAAATTAAACTATACATAAAAAAAAAATTATAAATTGTTTTAACAACTATTTTCTCTTTACACCTATATCAAATAATTAACTGCATTAAAAAACAGACAAAAACTGTTTTTAAACAAATTTCCTGCTGCAGGGTGAAATACTTTATTTTGCAAAGAATTCGTACAAAAAATCATTAATAATAATCAACACCGTTCATTTCAGAAGCACAAAAACTTATTAGAATCTTTTAATTACCGAATACAAAATCATGCAACTCTATATCGCACCCGTCTTGTAACTAAACGCGTCCGAATTTAATCACTAGTAAGTAAGTAAGTAAGTTAAGTTATGCATTTCGAAAAATAATTTTCATTACAGGTTACATAGCGCGAAATTTATATAATATTAAATTATTCCCACAGATGGAATGCTCTTAATCTTAAACTGTATATTATATAGTGGTAAATGTCATTTATCTTTCCTTGCGTACTTATCAGTAAAAGTCTTTGTACGTCACCCATTGCCAACTTCGATACACAGTATTTATTTAAGTAAACTTCCCTGTATGCACGGTATAAAGGGCACTCGAACAGGAAATGATGACAGTTTTCATTTACACTGAGGTTGCAACATAAACAGATTTGGGTACCATCAATCTTATATTTAATTTTATCGACGTAGAATATTAGTAAATCTATCTTAGCTAGTCTTAATTGGGCAATAATTCGAATTTTTCTAGTGTCTTTAGATATGGTTAAGTACTTTTCTACTTCCTCTTCAATTTTGATATTTGGGTATATATTACTATACGTTGTATTATCAGCTCTCTCATAATCTATTTCTTTTAATATGTTTTTCAAAGACTCCACCATATTTTCTTTATTTTGATTTATTATTTCTGCACTTTGAAAGTCCCAGATATCATAACTTTGGCTTTTTATTAACAACTTTTTTAGCTGGGAGACCCAATTTCTTCTGGTATCGCAGTTCGTATTTTCATCTAACAATTCAAGTCGATCGTAGCAAATTTTCACATACCTTTGTTGTGCCATATTTAGTACTTTTGCCCACCAGTTCAGCATTTTTTCAAATATTTTTACTTCTATTTTTGGTCTGCCTGACTCTAATCTTATAAAGTAGTTTGGAGTGTTTATGGGGAGGTATAGGAGTTGTTTAAAAAAAGAACTTTGCACAACTTCCAGGTTATCCGCGTACATAGGACCCCAAATTTCTGCGTTATAAAGTAGTACTGATATTATAATAGCGTCAAATAACTTAATTCTCGCTTCCCATATGCCCATTTTCGAAGTTGCCATAATTCTAAGTGTACTTCCAATAGCTGTTTTTGCTTTTGTAATAAATCTCTCCGCTGCACTATGAAATAATCCTGAACTTTTGAATTCCACTCCTAAATAATTATAATTATTGCACTGTTGTATTTCTGTTTCATTATAATAGAATTTTTTCTGTTTCTTTAGTTTGCCCTTATGGAAAATGAGTATTTGTGTCTTGTTTAAATTTACCTGTAGGTCATTTGTAGCACAGTAATTTTCTAACGCATTTACCTTTCTCTGTAGGTCTATTGGAGTATCGGCAAATAATACTATATCGTCTGCGTATAATAACATCAGTATGTCATTTATCCCATCAATATTTATTCCTTTCAAGTTTCTGTTTCTAAAATATGCTTCTATATCATTGATAAATAGCGTAAATAACAGCGGGCTAAGCGAATCGCCCTGCAAGACCCCTTCTGTAATTTTAAAATATTTAGTAAAATTATTATTAACTTTAACTCTCATTTCTGCATTTTCGTATAATCTGCAAAGGATTCTTAATATTTTGCCACTGATTCCCACATTGAATAGTTTTTCCCACATTTTCCCATGTTTGACTGTATCAAAGGCCCGTTTAAAGTCTATGAATAGCCCATATAGCTTACCTTTTCTTAAGCGAAGTTGTAGGTTTGTAACAGCATTTAGTACAAATATATTGTCGGTACACCCTCTCTTTTTCCTAAAGCCGGACTGCGCCTCTATAAATATATTGTTTTCTTCACACCATTTTGATATTCTTTTTGTCAAGATTTGAGTAAATATTTTGGTAATAGTGTTTATGAGTGCTATATTTCTGTAGTTGCCTGGGTTCCTTCTATCCTCTTTTTTAAATATCAATCAACACCAGTTCTCTGTAAATGTTTGGGCCGGCATTGTGGGAGAGAACATTATTGGGCCGTACCTGCTTCCACCACGCTTGAATGGACACATTTATGTTCAATTCTTAGAACAAATTCTTCCCGAGTTTTTGGAGGATGTTCCACTTAACATTCGGAGAGGTATGTGGTTTCAGCACGACGGGGCTCCGGCACATTTTTCTCTGGAAGCGAGGCAGTATTTGAACGAAGTCTTTCGCGACCGCTGGATTGGGCGCGGAGGCCCTGTACATTGGCCCGCAAGATCTCCGGACCTCACCGCACTTGACTTTTTCCTCTGGGGCCATGTTAAAAGTTTGGTGTATGAGACACCCATTCCCAACGCTGAAGAACTGCTGGGCAGGGTGATGGCCGCTTGCGCACATGTTCAAGATATGCCTGGGATATTTCACAGGGTTCGGACATCAATGAACAACCGTGCCCAGCTGTGCATGTAGCAAAATGGACGCCATATTGAACCGCTGATGTTGTAGTTTGCATTAATAAATTAATAGAACCTTAAATTTATCATTTAACCTACCGCCAAAACGGCACATTTCCGGACAGGGGTTTATTGACCAAAATTGCTTATTTTTCTGCCCTCTGAAACCTCTATAAGTTTGGCGCAATGTTTATGAAACATCGCGTGAAAATAAAAGCGCATTTTGGGACACCAATTTGTAATTCTTTTTAGGGAGAGTTGATACGCTTTTTATTTTTGTCTATTATATATTTAAAGAAATTAAAACAAATAACTTGTTTTATATTTTATTTATTGTATATTTACATCGTACTTTGTAATTTGTACTTAAAACTTAATACACAAATTACAAATGGAAATTATTTAAAAATTCTATCATTTTCTCAAAAAAACTGTTTTTTAATTCCTTAATATATTAAAAAAAAAAATTATATGCACAAAAATAATTATTCATATAAGGGTATTTGACCGAAAATATTTTTTTTATTATAATGAAGGTTTATGTTCTAAAATATTTTTAAAATTTTTATTAAAAAATATAAATAAACAAATAAAATCGTTATTATAGATTGCTTCTGGGTTTTTAGATAGTATAAGTAGATAATATAAACAAACATCAAACATCAGTAGGGCAAAAACGTTTTCTAGCGGGTGCTACAAACAAAAATATTTCTAAAATTATTTTTACGCTTGTCATTTTGTTCACTTAATGTTCTAGAGATATAACAAAAAAATCAGTCATGTATACCCTATTGAAAATTTATTTTTAAAAAAAAATTTCAAATGTCAAATACTCAAATGTTCTGTATAGCGTTAGTGAAATGACACATTTAACACTAGCAGTGTAAAGTTGTAAATTAAAATAAACGTTGTCGTATTACTATTTCCATAGTAAATCAAAGCCTAACTGTATTACAATACAATGCTGCCTACAATTAGAAATGAACTTGTTCAATATCGATCTGTCTAAAATAAAAAAGTGAAAATCAGCTATTTTGTAGAGTATACGTGCAAAAAATACTATATACATTTACTGCGTGATATTCTGACTCATGTCAATGTTGCTAGCGCTTGTTGTTAACATATTGTCACATTATAAAAAAATATTAGTGATCACGTACTAAATACATAACATATAAGTACTATTTTGTATTACATAAAATCTACTGTAACGGTTAATAATTGGTGGCCCCCGAAAAAAAAATAGATCGAGCCTATATTATAAAAAAAAAATCAAAATCTTGCTTTAATACCGTTACAGTGTATGATGGACGAGCGCCAGACGACAGAGCGGATCAGGTTTGAAAAGGTAATACGCGGAATGAAATGAGTGCGACTGAGAAGGCCAGTCGACTGTGATGCGTGCAAGTGAGCTCGTCGTTGTTAGATTCTGTCGCGATCTGGTCTGGAGGGCGGACAGAATCGGTTGGTGATATAGCTGGGAGAGGACGGCGAGCCGTGACAGCGGCCACATGTTTGCGAGATACGCGATTTTTTTGAGATGAGAAAATGATGTTTTGTGGATGATTGTGTTGGAATGGAACGTTTTTGGTTGGATTTTTAATATTTTGGCGCTTGTTTTGGAGTGTTGAATTTTGGATAGGTCGTTTTTGGATTGACGATTTGTCTATTTTGGATTTGAGATTGGATTTTTTTGGTTGTCGGATTTTGCTGGAGTTTGGATTCGCTGTTTGTTGTTTTTTTTGACTTCTTGGCTCTTTTTAAAGAAAAAAAAAAAAAATTCGTAATAATTATTAAAAAGACCTCACGGTGCTGCCAGTGGCGGGCCTGTCTTTTGGCGTGGTTGACACCGCTGATTTTAATGTGTTACCTGTGTGTTCTAGAAATTGAATTGTCAGTCTTGTAGTTGGATTAAGTTATGGGGTATTTTCTTAGATGATTCAATTTTGTGTTTTGTCTGAAATTTGGTTTTATGGTTAATTGGTTGGAAAGGATTTCTAGAATCTTTTTCTCGCACACAATCTTGGACCGTTTGTGTTGCCTCGTATGGTCTTTTTGTCCTGGCGCCCTTTTCTGACATCAGTCGGTACGACACATACGATATTAAATATTCTTGAGATTGAAAATAGATTCCTTGTTTTTTTATATAAAATATTTTGAAAATACTAAAAAACGGTTTTGATTGTGTTTGTCTTTATTTGTCGAGTGGTAGGTGGTAGGATTTTATTTCAGGCATTTGCCTGTGTCAATTTTAAGTGTTTTATTTATTAGTTAAAATTTTTTAAGCCCTTTTAAGCACGTTTGCCCAAAAAAAAAAAAAAAAAAAAAAAAAAAAACGGAACCCACGACCTTTGCGCCGCTGAGCTTAGCTAGCCTGGACTTTTCGTCATACAATTTGGCGTCCAACGTGGGGCCCTCATTTTGAAGTTTTTGGAGAGTGCAATAAACCATTCTTGCAATTTTTTGAAAATATTGCGAAACCTTTTGTTGAATTTTTGTTATTGTTGATTATTCTTGTTATTTGTTGGGTATTGTTGTTATTGTTGAATATTTATTTATTTATTTATTTATTGTTGTTTTTTTGGAATATTTTCATGGTGTTGAGTTTTAGGGTTTTGTTGATTTTGGGAAACTCTAAGTTGGTTGTTGTTTTAGTTGAAAAAAAAATTTTTTTCTTCACTTTCCAAACGGAGCTTGATTATTGGCCCTCCTTGGTTTGGTTGTATTTTATCCTTGGTTTTTGGTGTGTTTTGTGCTTTGATTACTTTTGTATTTGATTAGCTAATAAGCGAGTGGTATAATATTACTATGGATTTGTCGTACGATATAGACGTGGATTGTCTTACTATTAATGAAATCAATTATGAATTATTGATTCGAGGATTTTCTGGTGGCAGTGATGACCTGAAGAGACGGAAGTGCCTGCGGAGATTGTTGGCTGCCGATCTAAATCGTCCAGGAGTATCTTATACTTGTAACACATTTGACCGAGATGTTGACGGTGCGGAAATAGATGTTTGTATCACATCGATTAGTACACTAATAGATTCCTTGTCGGAAGCTGCAGATGCCACATTCTTAGAAATAAGAAGTCGGCTAAACCATATTAAAGGTCGTCTACTACGAATAAATAATGCTGATCCGGATGTTGTGGCCTTTAAAAACGATAGACTGATCTCAGCTATCACCTTGGAAGACGATCTGGTGGCAAAAATGGCGGATGCTTCATCAGCTGAGGGCAGTCGGTTTGCGGTCGAGCCTGAGCGACCTGTTGCTACTTTAACCGGTAACAACCGTTCCATGATGGATCCTGTGGCTGACATGACCGAGGCTGGAACTCCAGCAATGCACTATAGTACGCCGTACCGACAACAAAAAATAATTCCGATTTTTAAATGGGAAGTGTCGTTTGACGGTCAACAGCCCTTATTCGATTTTTTAGAACGAGTAGAGGAATTGAGAGCTGGTCGTCATGCTTCGAAGGACGACTTGTTTCATGCTGCAGTTGAACTGTTCACTGGTGATGCTCTTCTGTGGTATCGGTCCGTGAAGGATAATTTTTGCGATTGGGACTCATTGGTTGACGCTTTGAAGTTGGATTTTTTGCCACCGGATTATGAGCATGATCTTCTACTTGAAATCTATGCTCGGAAACAGAAGCCTCAAGAGAAGGTTGTAAATTTTATCTCTAGTATTTCGAATTTAATATCGCGGCTTCGGGTTCCTCCTTGTGAAGAAGAGAAGGTAAAGATAGTTATTAGAAACATCTTGCCTGCTTACCGTGTGCATTTAGTTCGTAATCAGCTTAAAACTGTATCTGAAGTAAGAGATTTCTTAAGAGACTTGGAACCAAATATAATTATTGAAGATGAGTCAGGTCATTGCACAAAAAAGGTGGCGTCATTAAATCCGGCTATTACAAAGCAGCTACCGGACGTGTCTGCGCTGAGATGTTGGAATTGTCAAGAGGTTGGACACTTACGCTCTGAATGTAAAAAACCTCGATCTCGATTTTGTTTTGGTTGTGGAAAGCCAGGTTGTGTTCGGCAATCTTGTCCAATATGTCAGGGAAACGACGAAGGAGGAAGCGCATAGGCCATCGCTTTCCTTCTTTAAAACAGGCCTACACACTGGATCGTGACTCACCATCGTGGAAATCGTGGTTGAAAACGGTTTCTAATTTTTGCGCTAAGCCCGTATTTCCTGCTAATCTTAACCCTTTGTTGGTTTCTAAGCCTTTTGACAATCGCCCTTATATTTCGGTCAGTATCTTCGACCGCGACTACGTTGCTCTTTTGGATTCGGGCGCGAGTGATTCGGTGCTAGGTCATGGTGGCCTAAACATTATCAAGTCACTCTATCTTAAGGTGCACAGTTCGTCTGATCAATCTATCCAAACGGCTGATGGAACTCCGCAGCGCATTTCGGGTTATGTTTTGTTGCCTATTGTTATTGGTAAATTGCTTCGGTTAATTAAGGTGCTAGTGGTACCTTCTTTGGGTCATTGTCTTATCTTGGGTAGTGATTTTTGTCGGGAATTTGGTTTGGTGATTGATTTTCGGGTAAATCGATATTTGGTCGGTAATAAAAATATTTGTGTGATAGACAGAACAGCTGGAATGCTGAGGGGGTCTGATGGGGCTTTTGAGGGTATTAAAAGTGGAACAGAACTAGACGATGCTCAGCGTAGGCACTTGGACGGTGTCCTCAAACAGTTTGGAAAACTTTCGTGGGTAAATGGCACTAAATTGGGACGTACTGACAAGATCGTACATCACATCGATACGGGAGATGCCTTGCCAATCAAGCAACGACAATACCCTTTGTCCCCTTACCTACTGAAACATCTTTATAGCGAGGTGGATGAGATGTTGAAACTTGGTGTTATTCAGAGATCGTCGAGTCCGTGGTCATCCCCCGTCCTCTTAGTGAAAAAGTCGCAGGGCGACTATCGGTTTTGTTTTGATGGGCGCAAGCTGAATGCCGTCACGAAAAAAGATGCTTACCCTCTTCCTCGCGTGGACCACATTTTAAACAAACTAGCCGGTGCTAAATATTTGTCAAGCATCGATTTGAAAAGCGCCTTTTGGCAAATTCCTCTCGAAACCACGTCACGCGAGAAAACCGCTTTTAGTGTTCCGGGTAAGGGTCTCTTTGAATTTTTAGTTATGCCGTTTGGCCTTAACAACGCTCCTCAGACTCAGCAGAGACTTATGGATCAGGTTCTGGGACCTGAGTTGGATCCTTATGCATTCGTCTATTTAGACGATATTATCGTTGTTGCCCCGACATTTGAGAAACACATCGAGGTTCTGTTGGAAGTATACCGTCGATTATCAGAAGCTAAGTTGACTATCAATCCGGAGAAGTGTCGTTTTTGCTTTCCGTCTCTCAAATACTTGGGTTTCGTGGTTGATCGATGTGGGTTGCGCACCAATCCAGACAAGATTGCTGCGATGGTTGAATATCCCCGTCCTCGGAACTGTACAGAGGTTAAACGCTTTATTGGTATGTGCTCTTGGTACAGGCGTTTTATTTTGGATTTTTCAACCTTAACAGCACCCATCACTGCTCTGATAAAGGGACGTCGGAAAGGTCAAGGTATTGTTTGGACCCCAGAAGCGGAAGACATGTTCCTAAAAATTAAACAGGCTCTTGTATCAGCACCTATTCTTGCGAGCCCAAATTTTCAGCGGCCCTTTACCATCCAGTGTGATGCCTCTAATGTTGGATTGGGTTGTGTCTTGACCCAAGAGAATGAGGATGGTGTAGAGACACCGATTTCGTATGCCAGCCGAACCTTGTCGGCAGCCGAAAGAAACTATACGGTTACTGAAAAGGAGTGCCTAGCAGTACTATTTGCAGTGGAGCAGTTTCGTCCTTACATAGAAGGCGTTCGATTTCGTGTTATAACGGATCACCACTCGCTGTTATGGCTCCATAGCCTTAAAGATCCTGTCGGACGTCTTGCTCGTTGGTCTGTTAGGCTGCAACAATTTGAATTCGACATTGTGCATCGAAAGGGTGCGTTGAATGTGGTACCGGACGCTTTGTCGAGGTCGCCGCTTGAAGTATGTTTAGTGAATTTGGATCCCGAAATTTGTGATCGAGACCGATGGTACTCGAATTTGAGACGCATTGTGACAGCTAGCCCAGATGATTTCCCGGGATATAATGTGATTGACGGTCGGTTGTATAAGTTTGTATCGTCGGATTTTGGTGTTAAAAATAATGTGAACTGGAAGTTGATCGTGCCTTCTCGTCAACGGAGGGACGTGTTGCGAGCATGTCATGATGAGCCCACGGCGGCCCACTTGGGATTTTTTAAGACTGTCAATCGGGTTCGAGAATTGTACTATTGGCCTCGCATGCGTCGGGATATTAAACGGTACGTGCAGAAGTGCAAAGTTTGCGCCGCTCAGAAGATGACTACCACGGCTCGGCCGGGTTTTATGGGCAGACCAAAACAGGTCTCTCGACCGTGGCAACTCATTGCCACCGACATTATAGGCCCCCTTCCAAAATCTAAGAGTGGTGCGTCCTACTTATTGGTGGTAACGGATTGGTTTACGAAGTTCACCCTGCTAAAGCCCCTCCGGCATGCCAACGGTTCGGCGATTGCCAAATTTCTCGAGGAGGAAGTCTTTTTACTCTTCGGCGTTCCACAAATCTTAATGTGTGACAATGGGACTGAGTTCATTAATCAGCGAATAAAAGATCTTGTCCGCCAGTATAGTGTTAAGCTGTGGCCGAATGCTCGATATCACGCCCAGGTGAACTTTGTTGAGCGATACAATCGAACCATTGGCGCTGCCATCCGGTCATATCTTCAGGAGGCTGACCATCGGACGTGGGATCAGGAGATCCAAAAGATAGGTTTTGCTCTCCGAACAGCAGTCAGCGAATCAACCGGATTCTCGCCAGCATTTCTCAATTTTGGTCGGTTTGTTCCAGCCAGCGGGAGCTATTTCGGTCGCTTAGATGAGTGCGATGAAGTAGACATGGATGCAGTACGGAACTTGCATGTTCAGGAGCTGGAAGAACTTCCGGAAATCTACCGAACGGTTCAACGCCATCTCACGGAGGCGTACCATAAGAACGTCCGCTCCTATAATAAGGGAAAGCGTCCCGCTGATGTTTATAATGTTGGTGATCGTGTGTGGAAACGACATCATATCATGTCGAGTAATGCTAAGCACGTGGCGGCCAAACTTGCTCCAAGATATACCGAAGCTGTTGTTCGGGAGGTAGTGTCAGATTTGATTGTGGAGCTCGCCGATGATTCTGGTGTTAGTTTGGGACGGTGGCACACCAAGGATTTGAAACCTTTTCGTACTATTGAATCACATGATGACGAGTCAGACTGAACTGTTGTTCTTTAGTTTGGACACGTGTTGAAAAAATGTTCGCTTGCTCACATTTTTTATCCAGGGAGAGGGGGAGTGTAACGGTTAATAATTGGTGGCCCCCGAAAAAAAAATAGATCGAGCCTATATTATAAAAAAAAAATCAAAATCTTGCTTTAATACCGTTACAGTGTATGATGGACGAGCGCCAGACGACAGAGCGGATCAGGTTTGAAAAGGTAATACGCGGAATGAAATGAGTGCGACTGAGAAGGCCAGTCGACTGTGATGCGTGCAAGTGAGCTCGTCGTTGTTAGATTCTGTCGCGATCTGGTCTGGAGGGCGGACAGAATCGGTTGGTGATATAGCTGGGAGAGGACGGCGAGCCGTGACAGCGGCCACATGTTTGCGAGATACGCGATTTTTTTGAGATGAGAAAATGATGTTTTGTGGATGATTGTGTTGGAATGGAACGTTTTTGGTTGGATTTTTAATATTTTGGCGCTTGTTTTGGAGTGTTGAATTTTGGATAGGTCGTTTTTGGATTGACGATTTGTCTATTTTGGATTTGAGATTGGATTTTTTTGGTTGTCGGATTTTGCTGGAGTTTGGATTCGCTGTTTGTTGTTTTTTTTGACTTCTTGGCTCTTTTTAAAGAAAAAAAAAAAAAAATTCGTAATAATTATTAAAAAGACCTCACGGTGCTGCCAGTGGCGGGCCTGTCTTTTGGCGTGGTTGACACCGCTGATTTTAATGTGTTACCTGTGTGTTCTAGAAATTGAATTGTCAGTCTTGTAGTTGGATTAAGTTATGGGGTATTTTCTTAGATGATTCAATTTTGTGTTTTGTCTGAAATTTGGTTTTATGGTTAATTGGTTGGAAAGGATTTCTAGAATCTTTTTCTCGCACACAATCTTGGACCGTTTGTGTTGCCTCGTATGGTCTTTTTGTCCTGGCGCCCTTTTCTGACATCAGTCGGTACGACACATACGATATTAAATATTCTTGAGATTGAAAATAGATTCCTTGTTTTTTTATATAAAATATTTTGAAAATACTAAAAAACGGTTTTGATTGTGTTTGTCTTTATTTGTCGAGTGGTAGGTGGTAGGATTTTATTTCAGGCATTTGCCTGTGTCAATTTTAAGTGTTTTATTTATTAGTTAAAATTTTTTAAGCCCTTTTAAGCACGTTTGCCCAAAAAAAAAAAAAAAAAAAAAAAAAAAACGGAACCCACGACCTTTGCGCCGCTGAGCTTAGCTAGCCTGGACTTTTCGTCATACTACATAATAAATGATTTTAATTTTGAATATATTTGTCAACAACAGCACATGCAGACCACCCGTACTGGTCGAATTTTATTCGAAAACGGTTAGTTTGCTCCAGAATGTTCAGAACGCACTTTTTAAAAACAACTGCAGACATATAAGAATAATTTATTTATATTATGAAAAGTTGTATACTGCATCAGGTAGTGAATTCGATCAGTTTGACAGATTTTTGTTAATTTTATTTTCTAAAAGTGCTTAGCAATCAGCAAGCAATAAAAACAATCAAAATTTGAAACAAAAAAGAATCTTAGTTAAATTAAGTTCCATGTGTTATCAAAATATATGAATAGATCAGTGAGTTATCAGCCATTTAGGTTTACAATTATTATTTTCGACAAAATAAAAGTGTTTGCAGTAATTAAAAAATGTACATAAATAATATGTTTGCTGTCAGTCGGATACATAATATATATTGGTTTGCATTTCGCATTATTCTACAGTTATTGTAACCAAAACGCAATTTAAATATGAAGAGCTACGTACAGTTTTTTCTTCTGCAAGTATTGTTTGTGACGTGGACATTAGCAGCTTCGAACACAACTTATTGTGATGCCTGTAAAGGAACCGTAATTCATACAGTTTGCGCTCGTCCCGGTTGTCCTGCTATAGGCCTTTGCCGCATTTATAAACAAACACCGTTAACGTCTGCTGAAAAACAATTGATTGTTCAGAAGCATAATGAGTTGAGAAATAAAGTGGCTACCGGACAATCTGGTCTGCCCGCAGCGGCGAATATGAATAAGTTGAAATGGAATGAAGAATTGGCTTATATAGCTCAATGTTGGGCTAATGCTTGTTTTTTTGAACATGACAGATGCCGGGATACGCACAGGTGGGTTCTAAAATATTTATTGATAATAATCGCACAAAACGTTTGAATTTAGGTGTATATCCATTACGCACCCATTACGCCTTATTTAATGTCTTTTAGGAAACTGGTGAAATTACTCCGACTTTGTAAAAAAAAAGGAAAAAAGAGGTGTCATAGTAAGCAAAAGAAGTTCCGTTCGATTATTATTTAATCGTTTTATGTGCCGTTGTTTGTTTATTTTGAATACAATTAAACAAAATATGTTACATTTTCTTGCACTTATTCTTATAAAAATTCATTTAATTTTCTTTTAAATTGACTTGATTATCAGGCACTTTTTGAACAATAAACTTTAAAATATGTTTACCTATAATAAATCACCACCTTATAAGGAATCGATCTGCTACATAATTTATTCCCCCGGATTTAAAAAAATGGGTATTATTGTAATTTAAATCATTTCTAGCACGCAAGTTGGTCAAAATATAGGCAGTAGAGAGTCGACAATCGAAAATAACATCCGGTCGTTAGACGCTTATAGCAAAATCATTCAGAATTGGTATAAAGAGATCAAGTCATTTAATGATCCAATCGATAAATACCGTCCAAACTTTGATACAGGACATTTTACTCAAGTCGTTTGGGCTGATACAACTGATATCGGCTGTGGAAAAGTATTGTTCAAAGACAGTATATTTTGGACACTACGGCTCTTCTTTAACTACGGAACAGGTGGTAATATTTTTGGACAAAGCATATACAAAGAAGGAGGGGCATGCAGCCAGTGTCAAAATAACGAAAAATGTGACCAAGATTTTACTGGACTTTGTTCTTAGTTCCAGTTTCAAATCATTATATTAAACGATCGGCCCAGTCACTTAACTTCAGTATACAAAAATTTTAAAATGAGAACCTCAAAAAGATTGCAATTGTTATGGGTGGATGTCTGTTTAATATGAGGGTAAGGG
This sequence comes from Xanthostigma xanthostigma, assembly GCA_963575645.1. Lineage (NCBI taxonomy): Eukaryota > Metazoa > Arthropoda > Insecta > Raphidioptera > Raphidiidae > Xanthostigma > Xanthostigma xanthostigma. The sequence continues at coordinate 29,569,242 of OY754469.1, read as the reverse complement.
TATATTTTTAACCTAATGTGCACGTATTTGTATTTTATGTAATGTTGCCAAGTACAAAAAAAAAAAAACAAATATTATGTAAATATCTATAATAAATATTATGCATCATAATTATAAAATTATTTCTATTTTAATCCTTGCATTTCGGTTTCAGATAGAATTTTACAGTGCTATTGTTTTTAATTAACCCTGGTTTCTATAATAATTCCATGCTAAAAGTACTTTTCGCGTTGAAATTTGTAGCAAAAACCGAGCAATAAACTACTTTCATAGGTACTTTTAGCTCTGAAGTACTACGTAAAACCATGGTAAAATTCAGTGCTAAAAATATTCCACCATTTAAAAACGTACCAGAATGTTTTTTTCATGATTAAAATAGAGAGCCTACATTATATAATTTCCTATTGTGAGCTCGGATGTCTCTTTTCAGACCCTCCAGAAGGCCTCAGTACATTTATGAAGTTTAAAATTGGCGCACTTATAGTGTAGGACACTGGACAGAACCTAACGGAGCTGAATTTTCAATTTTCTCCCCGGAACTGAAATAGGGAGTTTTTATCAATAAAAACTCCAATAACAGGCCATACGTGGACGGTTTTCTTCTGTTGGGTTGCAGGAAGCGTTGTCAAAAAATTTGATTTGACAATTACATTAGACTGTAATAATGTGTTTATAGTTTCGTATATGTTGAATCATTAATAATGTCGTTGTCCTTATACGTAGAACATAAAGTTATACTCGCATGCAAAAACAATTAATGATTGATATACATAGGAAAAGTTCATCTTTTAAGCTAAATTTTGGTCACAATGCATAGAACCAAGTTGTTTTGAAGTAAAAATTGAACAAAAAATGATGTTAAATTTATGTATAGACAGTGTAAGAAAATATCATTCAATCGGTCAATTATTTTTCGAGCAGTATTGATCTAGATCTACAATGCTTTCTAACATTTTTTTCTGCAACTCAGCGTTAGTAACGAATACAAATAATTTTTTTGATATCTGTCAGTTTCCAATTAGTTCTTGATAATTTGATTGATGTTTTTGCTCAATTTATACTTCTTTGTGGATACTGGACTGAAATTGTTCATTACATCTAGAGTATAAATTATTAATATCGTTGTTATGTTTAACACCAAATAAATGATTTTAAAAAACCGTGAAGTGGGTCGTTTATCGGGACTCTACAAGTGCGATCCTTCAGGTCTACACGATCAACTTCCCAGAATGATGATTATTATTCACATTAAATATACATTTAATAAATTATATTTGTGAAATCCTTCTCAAAAAATCCTAAAAACAACTTTTTTGCAGTATTTTTGTTTAATTAAAAAACAGCTAGACTTATTTTAATAAAATGTCATTCAGATCACATAACGTTAAATACACTTCGTTTGATACCCTGACGTAGTCGATATCATTTTTTATTCTTGAGATTTAGTTCTAGAAAAAACGATCACATACTTCCTTTAAAAAATAGAGTAAAAAATACTGTAGTGACCTTGAAAAATAAAAATATGTTACAAATTTACATTTTATTTTCGGACCCATTACACTAACTTCCCAATGTTCTGAGAACCATTAAAAGTCAGTATTGGAATAGAAAAATTAATCTGCATAATAGGTATATAATTTCCTAATGCATGCATTTCTGTCCCTCCGTCGCTCGATTTTTCGGGGCCGTTCAGAAGGCCCCCGTTAGACCTCTTGTTAACGACAAAGGATAACGGCCCGATTTTTATGACGGGCGTCGGGCCTACGCGCAGTGGTCAATAGGTTAGTGTGGGTGTTTGTTAACGCGACGGGCATGTAACCGTTGCAACAAAATTTAACGGATACCCCGCACGTCGCCGCTCTGCGCGACGGCGATCGGTCCGATGCAGTAGCTGAGTAGACCACGTAATTTCATAGAAGTCTGTTGACGACGACAGATGTGAGCGCACGTTTTTACCTATACTTACCTACCTACCTTGTGCTGCTCATTGTGAATATGGAGTTTAAAATTGGTATTGATATGGATTTATTAATTAGCCTTGTTCATAATAAGCCAGTGTTGGGACAAGACTTTAGAAAACTACAAAAATAAACAAGCAAGAAATAACGTACTTGCACTTCTTCGCCCTTTGAGTATAGAACTGATATCGATAACAACGGACGCGCTCACGTATATTAGCGGATCGTGTACAAAGGTAACTGTTTCGCGTGGGCCCATTACCCGTTGACTAAAACGGTCGTTAACGAGAGCCCTTAACCTAGGAAGTTGAAATACTTAGTAAGAACATTAGACAGAACATTAAACAGAAGCCGAATTTTAGATTACCTATCTCCGCAATGACATAAATAGGGGAGTGATCTTCTAAATTATATGTTAATTTCTATACTATATACATGAATACCTATGAGAAACAAAGGTGCTATTTTGAAAATTTGCACTTCGTTGCATCTGGCGGAGACAGGTTTAGAATGAGTATGAAATATAAATTGTATTTTGAAAATAATAAAAATTATCTCACTTAAAAGTCTATACATTTTTAAAGTTTATTTGGTAGATAATTAGAAACGTAAAAAGAGTTGACTTATATTCGTCTGTTTAAGAAATTGTCTATGCTGGAGTATTTCATATAGTCGGCCGGATAAAATAACCAGTGGGAGTATATGCGCAAGTAATTCAAAAATTACAAGCCGCGAAATTTTACGTAATATACCCCGACGTTATGTTTGAAAATCGGTGTATATATTTTTAACGACACTTGGAGCTTAATAATATAGTTTAATTAACTTAATCCGAGAAAAACTTAGCAGTTGAAAATATTGACACACAGAAAGAAAAAAATCATTTTAATAATTTCATGGTTCTTTATAATAATATGTTATCACGTCATGTAAAAATCAAACAAAGAATGCTTGTCAACTACCTAAAATCTTCAGAACAAAACAACAACAGATTTTTTTAGTTTCAAAATATTTCCGAAATCAGAAGTATAGAAAAAAGTGCATAACATTCTTGTAAAAACACATAGAATAATAAACCGTTATGAAAAGTATACCATTATTATATAAAAACGCGCCGACTTTCCCCCAAAAAACTTTCTTGTAAAATAGAATAATAAATTATTATAAAAATTAAACCATTATTATATAAAAAAACAACGATGGCATAAATCTCTTATGGGCATGCGCAGACTTTCTTTAAAAAATTTGCAAAACTCTTGTAAGAGTAGATAGAATAATAAACCGTTATGAAAAGTATACCATTATTATATACAAACAACTTTATGAAATATGTCTCTTCTGCGCATGAGTCGAATTTCCCCCAAGAAAACTTTTTAGAAAACTTTCTTGTCAAATAGAATAATAAGCCGTTATAAAAAATACACCATTATTATATAAAACAACAACGATGGCATATATTACTTTTGCGCATGCGCCGATTTTCCCCAAAATTTTACAAAATTCTTGTGAAAATAGATAGAATAATAAACCGTTATTAAAAGTATACAATTATTATATAAAAACAACTTTATAATAATAAATATGGCGGCATCTGCAAAGGATCGTGTCTTACGTATTGATTAAAAAAACTGACGTTACAGATTCTCGTAAAGTATCTGAAATTTTGAAAAATATGTTGACGAATAGTGAATTTTGTAAGCTTTTAAATAAAGTTATTAAAGAAACGGTGAGTGATGCTATAAAATCGCTAATTGATGAAATTAAGAGAAATCAATGTGAAGTTAGAAAATAGTGTAGCCATGTTACGAATAAACAAGAAAATAATAAAAAGAAGACGGAAAAAATTACAAACAAGAAACAACCCAGAAATAAAGCGGGAGAATACAGCAACGTAGAAAAAAATGAAGAAGCAACAAGATGGAAAATTATACAGAGGAAAACGAAACTGAAAAGGATAATGTCATAAATAATAAAAACGAAGAAAAAACTGACGAAAGTAACTTTAAAACAGTTACTTATAAAAAAAGAAAAATAATTACTGGTAAAGGTTCTAGTACTGGGACTTTAAAAGCTGGTAAAAAAAAAAGCTTTGGCTTTATCTAGGTAGAGTCCATCAACAAACAACGGAAAGTGATGTGCTACAATTTATATTAATAAATCACTCAAACACATGTTTTTGGTAACCATAAAAATAAAAAATCGGCTTTAACTTATTATGTGTCTTAGAAACACATAAATGAACAATTTAGTTTTTTTAAAAACGTTGGTTAAATAAAAATGCAATAAACAGATGCATTGAATAAACAATATTGAATAAACAATATGCATTACAATATTTGAATACACTTAGAAACACTTGTTTGACACACTTGTGCCCATTGTTTTTACGCAAACGCGCTTAAACTAGATATTTGGGTACACATCTTCCAAGGCGAGCGTGCACTGCCTGACATTTGTCGAAGCGTATTTTTGAGACTCGTAACTCCGGTCTGGATAACTTTCAGGTCTCAAATTTTCAGGATAGGATGCATGCTTGTAACGTACCAAATTAGAATTTTATGGTCGTGCCACTTTCAATTTTATTAATATGCAATTCACTGATTACGTCACCCGATCACTCACTCGGTGATATTGAGTTCGTTGTCGAAAACGAATCATGGAACTATTCATTCAGTACTACCAGACAATTTTCAGCTACAAAGCCTGATATATATATAGGTCTTCTTGATAAAACCACTCGAGTTATTTGTGTCATTCAGTTTTCAGCTCCTGCAGGAACGAACATAATACTGAAGGAGACCATTTTTTTTTTGTTCGGGAACAAAGATCCAAAGTATTTCATTTAAATTATTTTTTCTTTTACTTAATTGGTGTTTTTAAAGAAGTCAAGTCGTCATGTCGGCGCAATGCTGAGTCACTAGTCTGCTGCATTCAAAAAACCGTGCTCATTGGGTCGCTCCGTGTACTTCGTGCGCAGGACACAAACTCACTATAATCGCGCATTTCAAATTTTGAGACTTATTTTGCAAGTATCCCTTGTAGTACGGTAATGAACCTGATATGTTTTGGATGCATTCTTTACTTAATTCTTCCTTCTCATAATAATTATATATATTTAGGTGCACTGCCATTAAATGGATAAAAAACGTCATGAAATTTAAATTCCATCAATTTACAAAAACCATAAAGCACAGAAACAGTTTTTTAATACTTTTTGGAAATTTATAGAATTTATTTATTCCCACCTCAAGAAATGAAAAAAATGACTTAAAAAAAAAATTAAATATATAATTATATTATTTGATATTAAAAGCACTTTGTTACAAAATAATCAATGTTTAGAAGACATTCTGTAATATTTATACGGATCAACTATTAAAAAAAGGTATGATAGCCTACCAAAATATTTATTACATATAAACATTGAATACAAATACAGAACTTAACTTGTAAATGCGTTAAATGTAAGTAAAAATATGTGTAAACATTTACGACTTCGTTTGTTTTCCATTGAATTATTAATTTTGTGCACATTTTTTTAAAGTCATTAACCGAACACACGATTTCATGGTTCCGTATATAGTTTTTAGGAAAGGTTTCTGAAACTTAAGTTTTTTTATTCTTACATTGAGCGCGCGGTTTTCTTTTTTTGTATATCGTTTCTCCAATTACATTTCCAGCTGGTCCTAGATTCATCGACACCCATGACAAATTTCTGATTTTGCGCCCCAAAATTTTGTTGGTTAGTGTATTCAAATAAATCAATCATAATCGCCTTGCTGATTGCCCCCTTTCAGGCTTGCGCTCCTAGTGCGGGCCACGATTGTCAGGTCTTGGTTAAGGCGCTGATCCTTGATAACTTCTTTGGCACAGCCGATTAAAGTTGGCCCAGCTCAAACTAACAGAGTGTAATGCGCCATATCAGAAATAAAACTGTATTTCTCGAGTGTTTTTGCATTGAAATAATCTACTTCGTTAAATGAATTTTCAATATTTCTAAATAATGTGTCCTTAGAATATACTTTACTCTGAACTGAACCAACACTCGAAGCAACATTTTCATGCTAAAAGAAAATAATAAGCACTTAGAATATAGTATTTAATTTTTCACTTTTATCCTAAGAATTTGAAAATTTAGCTTGGAAATTCGTATGACGTTAAAAACAGATGAAAATATCAATTTAATATATAACTTAATGTAGTACTGTCCACAAGTATCAAATGTGTGCTCAAACATATTTGACTTAAGTAGTATTTAGATTTTGACAACACCACGTAAAAGTAAAGGAGATAGAGGTATACTGACAGTAATTTTGTTTATACGTGTTTTTAAAATGTCAGAGTTGCCACATATAATAAATAACGAGATGAAAACTACATTTTTACTAATTACTCTTATCAAATGCTCTGAACCTCAATTTTTATAATAGAAAAATGTTTGAAATTTTTTTTCTTTCTGTTGATGTAAAATTCCTTAAAATCTGAATGATACTTTTTGTGAAATTTAACGAAATCTGTGATTTCTCATAAGGTTCAATGTTAAAGGCAGGAAACATTACTTTTTTTTGGTTCTCTGTAGCTTTTTGAAATTTAAGGTGGTTCATTATTATCTTATTAAAATTTACCAATATGCCAAGTTTCATTTAATTCTGAACAGTAGGTAACTCACTAACCGACAGTAATACTTTAAGAGGGTATTTTGGTCTAGAAATTTTAAAAAATCGATTTATTTTCATATTTTCAAAGTTTAGATCTTTAAGAATTTTATAATATATATGTTTTCAAGAGGATTTTTAAAATCTGAATTATTTTGTAGTTGCAGTGACTTTTGTGACGTGGCAACTAAACCGGTTCGACGGTCGGAGCGAATCGAACAATAGACGGTAGACGTTGCGCCACTACCTGAGAACTCAAACATTAAACGCTTTTTTCTCGAAATATATTTTTTTTCGACCTGCTCGAACGATTTACTTGAAATTTGGTGGAAATCTTTTTTATATATTCCTCTGTGTCCGGAAGCATGGATTTTGGAATTTTTTTTTAAATTTTTAAAAAAATTCGGAAAGATCAAAAAACGGGCTAAAATTTGTTTTTTCAAATCGTCGCCATTTTGCGATTTTTTTTAAAATTTTTTTCCAAGGTCCGGGTCATAACGACGCCTTTACTAATCAAGACTTTTTTGTTTTGTTTCAGAACACTACAAGAGTTGGAAACATGTCGAGCAGAACGCACCTTATTTTAGCACTCATTTCACTAGCTTGTAACTCTTTGAATTTCTGTTTTCTTTGGTGAATTTTTTTTGTGTTCTTGGAACGACAATAAACAACTTGTAAAAAATGGACACCAAAATGTTTTTATTTTTTTTTTGTCCTACTCCGAAAAACGCTTAAATTTTAGCCTTCTAGGCCAAAATACCCCTTTAAAATAGTAGTACCTACGTACAAAATATTAATTGATACTTAGTTCTGATATCTCTGGAAATTGTTAGATAGATATTGTATAGTATATAGAAGCTCGACAACAGAAGTCAATGGTAATTGGTTTTATTAAGAGTGTTCAATTAAATTGTTTTGAGGCTACCAAAGCATACTGCCAATCCATATGCTCAATTTATTATTATTATTTGTAATAATAATAATTTGTAATAATAAACTTAAAATTCAATAGTACCGCCAGGTTTTGATTCACAACCTGCATTTTTTAATGGAGAAATTATTACGACGTCCTACCGATGTCAGCTGTTCACAAACCAAAAGTTAGTTTTCGTCATAAACTAACTTCAAAGCTTACTTGCAAGTATTTCTGCGTGTATAGTGACCAAAGATACACGTGTTGGCCCAAAGACGTAATAGTATACAAATGGACCTAGCATTCCCTATATTTATTAATACAATGTAGTGATGTCAACATCCAATATGAGAGAGAAGCGCTGTTTTTTTTCTAAATACCGATAAAAAATAGGTGTGCAGTTTTGAAACATATAAAAACGACAATTAATGGGGTTTATAAATCGTAAATTGTTAATAAAAATATATTTTAGATTTGCTTAATCAAATTTAACTGATAAAAACTTTACCAAAAACATATTCTACACCTAATTTACAATATCGGTGAAATGACAAGCTGGAATAATTATTTCGTGATGTCTTACGTACATAGCACCGCTTAACCGTCTTAAAATATTCCTAAAAATCCTGGACGATTCTAAATTCACCAAAAACACTTATTCATTCACAGAATATTCGCAGAGAAAATGTCACTAACAATGTTTACGGACGATAGGTTTACGTGATAACGTATTCCGCTCGAATATCACATTTAATAATACATAACCTAAATTTTAGTAGCTGTCAAACTTGGGCCGATCGTGCTTCTCTATCGCTTATACTGCGCTCTCGCTTGCACGCACAGGGTCAGGCGGAACGTGACACTTTTCGGAACGTTACACTTTTTCATGCCTGCAGCTGGTGTTTCATCAATTTATAAGACGTTATCACGTCAAAAATATTAAAATAAAATAATCATGGTAATTTGACTGCTATAGATAGACAAATTTACAGCAAAGTTTGTTTTCATCGGTGTCGTTTAGAATGCGATTTGCTGCGGGCTGCAAAAAATGTGAGCAAACCTAAGTCCCTTACATTTATTCATCGCTCCATATTCCAGCTTGTTCATATTCTCTGCTTTAGGTTGATGAGGTTGAAGTCCAAGACCAAACTTTGTTTCTCAATTTGTTGTGCTCATTGACAATAATCTGTTTTCCTTGAAACTTAGGCGGTGTTTGTTCAAAATCAGCGCTGGACACAATATTACATTATAACACTTGTAAAATAAAACACTGCATGTATCCTATTATAGTTAATATTTGTCTTGCAGTCAAACATTTTTTAAGAGTGCCAACTTTTCCATGCTGTACAAGATTGGGCTGACTCGATTCACTCAGCTTTATCGAAAAAATGTTACTCTGAGATAACATGTGCAGGCTCTTGGAAAGTCAAACACTGCATTGGGATGAAAATTCGATTCAGTTCGTAGATAGTCCTTTATTTTTATTTTCTAAAAGTGCCGAACAATCAGTAAGTGATAAAAAATTAAAAAATTGAAGAATTTTTTACACAAAATTTATTTTACTTATGTTACCAAGATATGTGAGTAGATCAGTGAGTTACACGCCAGTTAGATATATAATTATTGCCGACAAAATAAAAATGTTTAGAACAATTAAACAATGTACATAAACAATTTTTGCAATCAGTCGGATAACTATATATTCAGTAGCAATTCGCATTATTCTTCACTGTTCTTGTAACCAGAACGCAATTTCAATATGAAGAGCTACGCACAGTATTTTATTTTGCAAGTGTTGTTTGTGACGTGGACATTGGCAGCTTCGAGCACAAATTATTGTGATGTCTGTAAAGTAAAAGGAAGTCAAACAGTTTGCGCTCGTCCTGGTTGTCCTGTTGTAGGCCTGTGCGCCGACTATAAGCAAAAACCGTTCACATCTGCTGAAAAACGACTGATTGTCCAGAAGCACAACGAGTTGAGAAATCAAGTTGCTACCGGAGAACAATCTGGTCAACCCGCAGCGGCGAATATGAATAAATTGAAATGGAGTGATGAATTGGCATCTATAGCTCAATGTTGGGCTAATGCTTGCGTTTTTCAACATGATACATGCCGGGATACGCACAGGTACATTTTGAAATATTTATTGATAAGAATCATATTTGTGGTTACCTATAATAAACGAAGCGTTTTGACGTGAACTACGTCTATATACTTTAACTCCTGCAATGCCTTTTATGAAGCAGACAAAATCGCTATAACTTTGTGAAAAAAGAAGTAATAATCATTGAGGTGTTATTTGAAAGCAAAAGAAGTTCCGTTTAAATATGACTTAGTAGTAGATTGTATACCTAGTGTCGTAATCGGTTATATTATGGAGAAGTATAACATTTTTTTTAATACAAGCGCTATATGTATAGCACGATGAGTAGTGTACAGTGCTAGAAGTATAATGGCCTGCATACATGCATGTATGCATGGTACGCAGAACTATTTTACAGGCGATAGTGCGAAAAAATTTCTATGTGCCGTTTTAGGTATTTTACTATCTATACAATTATTTAAATTATTCGAAGATTTGTCTATACAATTATATTATATTCTATAATACATAATTTGTTACAAAATTTATTCCTTCGGGGGTTTTTTGAAAAAAATTGGTTGTCTGTAAAGTCGGTTTACGGACGATAGTTTTACGTGAAAACGTCATAAAGAAACATTGATGAACTCTCTGACGTCACGCGAGAAGAGAGAGAAATGCGTACAAGCCGACGGTTGGGCCGATCGTGCCTCTCTATCGCTTATACCGCGCTCTCGCTTGCACGCTCAGGCTCAGGCGGAACGTGACACTTTTTCGTGCGTGCAGCCGGTGTTTCATCAATTTATAAGACGTTATCACGTCAAAAAAAGTACGTTTTATTATCATTATTATCTAAATCATTTTTAGGATGAAAGTTGGTCAAAACATAGCCTACAGTGGCTCGACATCGGAAAATGACATCCGTTCTCAAACCGCTTTAACCCAAGTCGTTCAGGAGTGGTTCGATGAGGTCAACGCCTTCAATGGCCCAATCGATGAATACAGTTTCGATTCTGAAACAGGACATTATACTCAAGTCGTTTGGGCGGATACAATGTATGTCGGCTGTGGCAAAGTAACGTTCAAAGACGGTAAATTTTGGACACTACAGGTCGTCTGTAACTATGGAACAGCTGGTAACGTCATTGGACAAAGCATATACGAAGAGGGAGAGCCATGCAGCCGGTGCCAGAATAGTAAAGTTTGTGACCAAGCTTTCACTGGACTTTGTTCTTAATTTTCAGTTTGGAATCAATATGAATATATTAAACGGCCGGCTCAATCATTTAACGTACAAAATGCTTAGATATATATACCTATATTATTTTATTCAGACTGCATTTATAAATTTTCGATATACTTAATGCCTTGTTGAGGTACTTTATCTATTCGTTTATAAAGATTAAATTCATAGACAGAACGTGAATATTGCAAGACAGTTTTCCGTCCATTTTGACTTACTTTTAAACAAAACCTAATGTGAAAGTGAAAGAGTGAAGATGTGCTTCACTGATAACGTCATTCAGATTATTATATTCCAATGTGAGTAAATTGCCAAATAGATTGTTGAGTGGAGGAATATGAATTTTAGGCTAAACATTGAAATACTTATTAAATTAAAAATGTAATATATTTTACTTCTGTAAATACGAATTTTAAAATGAGAACCTCAAAAAAGGCAACTGAATTCCACGCATTATTGCAAACATTAGAAAAGGATACATGTTTATTGTTTAATATGGGGGATGGGAACATTTTTAACATAATGTACGCATCTATTTGTATTTTATGTAATGTTATCATGTACAAAAATGCAAATATGTAAATATCTATAATAAATAATATGCATAATAATTATAAAATCATTTGTATTTTAATCCTTGCATTCCAGTTTCTAATACAACTATCAATGGTAAATAATTGGTTTCTAGTACAACGTTAAATTAGCAGCCTATTTTTATTTTGAAGTCTACTTCAAGATAAAAATAGGCTGATGTTTTTATGTTATCATGTTATTTGAAAATTTAATATCCATTGTCATTACAATTCGTAGACATAAAAAAATGAAGCTGTCAAAATAATGTCAATGAAAATATGTTTTTGTAAGCACACAGTAATATCATAAAAAAAACAATACAGAAAAAGAAGAATGTTGTGTTGAAATCAGAGTTGAAATAGTGTTCTGAAAAACGAATTTTCCAATTATTCGAGAAGAATTAAGGAAAATGACGCTGATAAAAATGTTGCTTCAGGTTATTTTGTTTGGTTGAATCACGCTAGATTTTCTAATGGTACCTACTATTTTTAATATATAAAAATTTTCATTTACAATACCCATTTTTCAGCCATTCTTAGATTTTATTTTACACATTTAGGTGGAAAGATAATTGTGTTTTAAAATTTAAAATGTCAAGCAATTGTTATTTTTGACACTTGCACTTTAGTGCAGGCTAATTTAAATTTAGAATGTTTACTAATTGAGGCGTATCACTGCAAAAGGGTCTATATCCATTTTCGGAGAAAAAAGAGTTAAACACTATTAATTCAACAGCTGTGCAGCTCGATGCATATCCTAGTAAATTATTGGTGTGTCAAAGAGGGCTTTATCTCATAGAAAAATACAATCAAACATTGGATGTCGCGGCAGAAGGTTCTATATTTTTCGCATGAACACATCAAACGGGCCTATATCCAACGAACCAATCAGATCTCTCAAAATCACGCAGAAAAGCAAACTTTGTCTGTGTTGACTTGTTCGGTTTAGTTTTATTGTGTATAATACTGATTGTGTACGGCTGTCTTTTGATGTTCATTTTAGTCTTACAAAGTGTTGGATTGTGGTAACATTTTTTTGGTTTAGTGACTATGAACGATAGTATTACCCCATCGGAACCGGGAAAAGCTAGACGGACACCTGGAGATCGTAGTAAATGGAAAAGGAACATCGCAAAATCTAAAAGGTACGACATCACATTACGTTAGTGACTTTACATTGTTTCAGTTTTATCATTATATTGTCGTACTTGATGATTTATTGTTCCATACTGTTCTTCTTCTTTCATCCAATTTTGTAGTCTTAGCTGTTGGGTTTATGTAGCCAAATGTTAGCTTGATGTTTTGCTGTTGCAGATATGATCCCCCAGGTCCACCAGCATACCCCAGTTGCAACCACTTCAATAAGTCTTACAAATGCAGAAAGTTAACAATGAGGGACATTAGGGAATTCCACCAGAACTTTTATTCGACTCGCGAAAAAAACCTCCAGGATGCGTTTATCATCAAACACATGAAGGCAACAGCTGTGAAAAGACCACGTCCAACAAAAAGACCTACCTCTACAAAAAAAGTTAGTATGAACTTCTATATTCGAGTATCCGCTACCGACAAGTTTTATCTACGTGTGTGTCAGCAAACCTTCGTCAGTGTCCTCCAAATATCACGCAAGAGAGCTCAGTCTTTGGCTAGAAAATTTCTGACTACTGGTAGAATGCCTGTTGACAGAAGAGGTGGTGCGAGGCCAAATCCAGTCTATGAAAAGAGAAGAGCTGCTATCAAAGCATTCATAGAGAAATTGAAATGTTGTGAAAGCCACTACTCTCGAGGAAAGTCCATTCATCGGCGTTATTTACCCGGAAATTTAAGTATTAACAAATTGTATCGCATGTATAACAGCGAACAGACTGACGAATCACTGAAATCGAAGAAAACGTTTTTTCAAAAAATTTTTACCACGCAGTATAACATTGGATTTGGCACACCCACTACGGATGCCTGCTCTAAATGTATAGAGCTTAAAGCTAAGATCAAAAAAGAGACCAACCCTCCTGATAAAAATAAGTTAATGACTGACCTTACATTACACAGAATGCGATACAAAGCGTTTTTCAAAAAACTTCAAGAAAAAAGGGAGGATCTCCTAACATTGAGTTTTGATTGTCAAAAGAACTTGGTTCTGCCAAAGGTCCAAGATCAGACTGCCTACTATAGTAGGCAAATTTACATATACAATTTCTCTATTGTAAAGGGGAGCTCAAAGGACTGCTTGACTCCGGAGAATGTATATTGCTATTCTTGGATGGAGCATGAGCACAAGAAGGGTGCGAATGAAATTGCGTCAGCGGTGTTTCATCTATTGTCACTACTTGATTTGACATCTTACTCAACGATTAGGTTGTGCGCTGACGGTTGCGGTGGTCAAAACCGTAATTCAATTATGATTGGAATGCTGAGTTACTTTTTGACACGAGTAGCGCCTTCTAACATTCAGGAAATACAACTGATCTTTCCTATCACTGGTCATTCGTTTTTGCCAGCAGACCGGGTGTTTGCTTGCATAGAGAAAAAACTGCGTAAGCTACCAGTAATAATACAACCTACAGAATATGCAGCTGTTTTTTCGGAGCACTCCACTATTTTTAAATTAGGCACTGACTTGAAGGTTTACGACTGGAAAACTTTGGTGGGGACTTACTACAAAAAAACTACATCTTGGCACTTCAAGTTTAATGAAGCAAAACGTTTCATTCTCACAAAATCTAAACAACAAAATATCTTGGTTAAAGGTGAAACATCTTACAACAGTATATTGACCAACGGTAAAATGATTGTTAAAAAGGGTGTTAAAATAAAGTCGATCGCATTGCCAGATGAAATACCGTTGGGAGTCACGTTGAAAGCAGCCAAGATTGATGATGTTAAAAATCTTTTAAAGAAGCACTTTGGTGAAACCTGGGACACAATGGCAGAATGTTCTTTCTATAAAAATGTGGTCTTGGGAAACACGACCGAGATGTCAGCCGACAACACGGCAACAAACGATACAGAAGATCTTGGGGCAGAAGAAGAGTTTTGTGAAGGGCATGCAGATGAGCAACTTTCTGCTGAACGAGTGTAGTGTTTGCTGAACTTGTTTTCTAAAATGTACGTTTTTGATTTTTGAGAAATAGTTTTAGTTCTATTTTTGTAGGCAAGTCATGATTTCAAAATATAAGGAAAATAAAGTTTAGTTAATTCGTTGTATCTGAGTATGTTATTGTGTCAAAACAGCCTAAATCCTCATGTTGTTAGCGCAAAAGTTCCTTTCTCCATTTGATTATATCAAAAAGTTCCATATCCAAATTTTGAAGCTACATTACATATTTTTTATACATTTTACGTTTACTTTCTTTGTTCATTTTGATATTATGAGTTGGTAAGAATAACTCAAATCAGTTTTGTATGGATTTCCATTTCTAATTTTACTTCAAACAGTTTTTGGCAAATACTGAAAAATTACTGGCAGTGGATATGGGCCCTTTTGTGGTGACACGCCTCAATTATTGTAGACAGAACTTTTATCATTGGAAACGGTAAAAGGACTTATAATGAACATAAACATAAAACAATGCCAGCCCGAGGGTGATATAGAATTAATTTGCGATAGGGGGTGAAAGGTGGAGCAAAATTTATTATTGCTTTTTCAAGTAAAAAATGACGTTCTATAAAAAAAAGTCCTAAAGAACAATTATAGAACATAAAAAAATCTACAACTTTCATAAGGGTCACTGACCTCAAAATTCTTGTGAAATTCTTGTGAAAAATGCGAAAAAAACAATTTTTTTGATTCTTATTTTTCATTTTCGCAAAAATAGTTCAATTTTGATGAAATTTTGTAAAAGAATGCCTTTTTTATGTTTAAATGAGCCTTTTTTTATGTAAAAAATCTAGAAGTTTTTTAGATATTCAATTTTTTCAGTCAAAAAAAATTTTACAATTAAAAATCGTCGTACATAGTTTTTCTGGTGCTCATTTTTTTTTGTTATTACATATTTTACTTTTTGATACAATAATAAAAAGTAATAGTCCCTATTTAACAACACGCTCAAAAGTTAAAAAAAACTCAAAAATAATTTTTGCAATAATGAATTTTTCAGTAAATGTTCATAATTTGTTTAAATTCCTAAGAAAATTAAAAAACTGATTACAACATTCCGTTTTACAGAAAAAAAATTGGTTGTCTGTAAAGTCGGTTTACGGACGATAGTTTTACGTGATAACGTATTCCGTAATACATAACCTAAATTTATATAATAATTCGAATCTATGATATTGCATCTTTTGCTTCAAATTTAGGTTAATTTTATTTATTAAAATTACTTACCACCTATAATAAATTGTTTTTTTTAACTTTCTTTCTTTCGTATTTATTTTAAGTCTCAAAGATTAACTGTCATAATATTTTGAAAACAATTATTTCATTGTTTATATAAAATTCCAAAACCTACTTACAATATTTAAGTATTTTCATACGTCAAAAAATTGATTTTTATTATGATAAAATTTGTATGAAAACGATTTTTTCGAGAGATGAGACCTAGCTAAAACGATTTTTTGCCCCCCAAAATCCCTTTTCAGTAAATTTCATCCAAATCGTTAGGGCCGTTTTCGAGAAAAGCACGCACAGGGTCAGGCGGAACGTTAGGAACGCTAGGAACGTTACACTTTTTCGTGCATGCAGCCGGTGTTTTATCAATTTATAAGATTGGTGATTCATCAATTTATAAGACGTTATCACGTCAAAAAATATAAAAGAAACTGTCTTTCATTATTTGACCCGAAACTTATTGTTTACAGTAATTGATTGAAGTTGTACTTTATCCTTATAATTTCAAGATTCATGGAAATTATGAATTCAGTTAAACGACTCTTAATTCATATCTTTGAATTAATACAATGAATATTCACCTTTTCAGACGCGATATTATTTGAAAAGGAATGCATCGTCTTTACATCTGTGCTAGATGAAGCTTCAATAATAGAAATTTCTTAGAATAATGCTCGAACCAATAAAGGAAATACTGATTGGTAATTAACGCCAACCGATCCCGTAAGCTCCACCGGTTAGCAGGGGTATCTTCCAGCTATAGTTACGATCAGTGAAGCAAACTTTCTGCCGGAATAATACACATAGCTAAGGAGGTGGTGGCACTGCGCCTCATGATGCCCGATATATTAATATCTATATGAACAAATTAATATAACTAAATGGCAGACACGAGCAAATCATTTAAAAGAGGCTTTATTTATTGCAATTTTGTTAATTATTTTTTCGAAAAAACAGCGACTTTGACCTTGTCAACCTACTTACTTTATTCACAAGCTTCTAACCGATATTACCTATCATTTCTAACGACGAGCAAATCATATACCGAAATTTTCACCATCTCCTAATTAAATAATATTCTCAAAGTTCAAATACTGCTAAGAAGAAACTGTAACATTGTCTTTTGTTTTTAATGGTTTTTAATTTGATTGAATATTTAAGAAGCAGAACAAGTCTTTAAAATTTAAAAACCCATTATTTATGTACACAGTTATTTTAAAGAAATTATATAATTCTTCTATACTACGAAAGCAATTTGGAGAATGTGAATTTGTGTGGAATTGTTTTAAAACACTATTGTTAGCGATAGTGCACCAACATTACGCTAGGACTAGGTAACAAATTTGTATACAGACTGTCTAAGAAGACAAGTAAAGTATTTGAAATAAGGGCATGGAAAAGTTATTTTCTGTTTTTCTCTGCAAAAAGTATTTTATTTATTCGGTACCGAATCATTAGTTGGGGTAGCTGAAAAAAATTACATTCAGTTTTTGTATTCTGAACAATTTTTTTAAATGATTTTTTCATCAAAAATACATACCTACTTATTAGCAAGGTTAGCGTATAAAAGAGGCTCCTTCATTCCGTTGAACGTCAATTGATTTCGTGGCAACGACTGTTTATATACTTTAATGGCAGTATTTAACAAATGTCAAAGAAATCAAAAAACACAATATTGATATTATTTGGCATAAATTGAATTTTTATGGTAAGAAGCTTATTTGATAGGTTCCATGTCTTTTTCCCCGACGACATTATCCCCGCGACATTATCCCCGCGTCATTATCTTCGAACGACAATATCCCCGACGACAATATCCCCCACGACAATATCCCCGACTTGAAAGAAATAACCCTATTTCAGTTCTATTCAAACAATTAACTATCTAATTCGCATACCCTGTTATCGTTCACCCCGGAATTGTTTTTTTTTAAACTCAACATTTGCCCCTTCCCGTTTCACTGCGGGACAATTCGCATACCCCTTTATCGTTCACCGCGGAATTACAATTCGCATACCCGTTTATCGTTCACCCCGGAATAACAATTCGCATACCCGTTTATCGTTCACCCCGGAATTGTTTTTTTTTAAACTCAACATTTGCCCCTTCCCGTTTCACTGCGGGACAATTTGCATACCCCTTTATCGTTCACCCCGGAATTACAATTCGCATACCCGTTTATCGTTCACCCCGGAATTGTTTTTTTTAAAACTCCACATTTGCCCCTTCCCGTTTCACTGCGAGACAATTCGCATACCCCTTTATCAAAAAAAGCGGTGTTTTCATACAGTAGTCGTACGAATAATTATAAAATCGGGAATATTGTCATCGGGGATAATGTCGTTCGGGGATTAAAATCGGGGATATTGTCGTCGGGGATAATGTCGTTCGGGGATTAAAATCGGGGATATTGTCGTCGGGGATAATGGTTCGGGGAAAGTGTCATGTCACCTATTTGATATAGTCAGTATAGGTTGATAAAAATATTAACTGCCCGTCAACTGACGTCATTTCCGTTTCTTCGCTGTTTGGTCAAATGAAACGAAGAAACTTTTGTACTCTCTTAACCTTGATTATACTTATGTATTTACACCCCCGAGATAACAAGAAAAAAGAGCTAGCCTATTCAGATTTTCATCAGGAGTATGCTCTCAAAATACTCGTCGTTACTTTTGGGAGACCACTTGTACCTAGTAGCTACCTATCTAACTGGTGTGGTTTTGTTGCACTTCGTCTTTGTGTTAACACACCGACATTCCTAATAGGTACCGACGACGATGCTACCTTCCTCCAGATATTATATAAACCTATTCTCTAATGGTGCTATCATTTTCCTATGTAAAAGATCCGGATTCAGTTAAAATTATTTAATGGTGTCTTTTTCCTTCTTGCGTTTTTTACCAACTTAAAATAGCGATTATTATAACTTTTTAATACGCGCTTTGAATGTGCAACATTAAATACTTGTTTTCGTAGTCTAAAGCTGGCTTTTACATGTCAGATACAAAAAGTAGACGTCACGCATGCGTAGATCGAATATAAAATATTTTTGTCCCTTGAGAAAATGTTTTGAGAACTCGCTCACTTATGAATTTTAGCACCTTTGACGCCTTTCAAATTTTAGTCACTTTTAAAATTTTAGGTGCTTTCTAAATTTTGCCGTCTCTCAAATTGTGCCGCCTTAAATCCGGGCCTTGCAGGCCTAAGCATAAATCCTAAATGAAAATATAATATTCTATTTTTACTTTAACAACGTAAGTTGGTGCTTAGGTTTGTTCCAAGCAGCCAGAGAACGGTAACAGAAAGGTCACTGTCTAGCTACTGCTCAGGACGATCATGCGCAGTAACTCAAAAATTGATATAAACAGTTTTTGTAGCTACTGCGCAAGACGGTGACGGTTCTGTTACCGTTCTCTGTAGCAGCTTGGAATAAACCTAAAAACTAGAGATCCTTAACTTTAATGGTTTTAAAACAACAGATTATACCTCAATTTCCAAGCTCTAAACATGAATAATATCTTAACTGTCTATGAAGTGGACGAAAAAAGCCGGCCCTGTTACGTATTGTCTGCCGAAGCACAGAGTAAAGATACCGTGATTAATACGGCACTGCAACGAAGACGTCTCCTCATGTTAAGCGCCGCCAATGTTAATGAACATTTGTGAAAGTTTCTTCTGCGTAATTATTTAACGGCAGATGTTTTAAGCGTATTAACATTAATTTCACTCTCATCGCATTCTTATAAAAGCCGCCATATTCAAAATTGTTATTGCAATGAAATTTTTATCTCTTGATTATTATTATTTCAGTGGTTATATAAAATAAATGCAAAGCTTTTAATTTTCATGAGATTTAGAGATATTTTAATAAAAACAATGTTCTTTGCTTGATTTTTTTCTTTTATTGTACGTACCTTGAAAATTGAGATGTCAATAGAGTTATGGGAAGGAAGCTCATGTCAAATATCTATTCATATAAAATTTGTGTGTATTGCTAAATTAGCGGTATGTGCTCTATTATCGCTTTATGCGTCAGAGCTGACTTTCGTTCATACAAGAAGTTAATTTCACACGAAATCCATTCAAATTGTAGCTTTTTGAAAAGAGGAGATTCTGTTCTATAAAACATCGATTCGAGTTCATAATTACTACTAAAATTGTAATATAAAATCTCGAACAGCAGTTGTCGGTTGGTCTGTACGTATGTACGTACGTACGTCCGAGCTCTACAAATCGCAATTTTGGTTGGATCGTCTTGGTTTATATACAGGGTGAGGCACATAAAGTGTTACAGAGCAAAAGCATTCAAACTATTGATCGTATCCAAAAATGTTTCAGACAAAAGTTTTAGTGTTCGAGAAGGCCGTCATACTGGACCACCCTATTTTTTTATCGGTGGAGGCGCTGAAGCTACGTCAAGGTCAACTTCACTTTTTTAAACGAAACCATGTATTTTTTTTCGATGACATTATTAACGATTTCAAGACGAATTCAGCAACCTACAACACAAGGTCATTCTAATCACGCAAAATCGTAGTCGAAAAATCTAAACATATCGGAATTTTCACTTTCAAAGGGTCCACTAACCTTGGCTTGGGTCTACCTACGGAAGATGCTCGACTTGTAAGCACTTGTTAATTAGCTGATGAAAAGACCGTCTAACTTCAGCCAACATTTGTGGTGTAATTTCGGTACATACGTGACTATTTTGAATATTCTGAATAATGAACAGAATATTCTAAAAATGAATATTTTGATTTTTTTTTTAAATAAATAAAAATAAAATAATTTGAATGACCTTGTGATGTAGGTTGCTGAGTTCGTCTTAAAATTGCTAATAATGTCATCGAAAAAAAATATATGGTTTCGTTTAAAAAAGTGAAGTTGACCTTGACGTAGCTTCAGCGCCTCCACCGATAAAAAAATAGGGTGGTCCACTGTGACGACCTTCTTGAACACTAAAACTTTTGTCTGAAATATTTTTGGATATGATCAATAGTTTGAGTGCAATTAGTCTGTAACACTTTATGTGCCTCACCCTGTATAATTACAATTTTTATATACCTATGCAGGAGTAGTCTTATGTTGTTATCAAACTCCCTGTCGTGTAGAGTATTAAAATTTTACTGGCACACAATGATTGATCTACATTGAAAAAATCACGCTCTAAGCGAAATTTTGATAAAAACGATTTTATAAAATGTTGTTTCGAATTGGAATTGGTACAAAAAATTATGGTAAATACATGTTGCATATATATGCATTTTATAAGGAACAAAATCTAATTATTTACGTAAAATTAGTCAAGTTAAGGTTGAATAAAGTCCAAGTCTCCATGCGAACAACAGCAATATTCTAAATAAAATGAGCGTATTGACGAAGCGCATATGTTGGCTGACCCATTACTGACGCGCAGTCGTTATTGGTTTCAGTCTGATTTTAGAAAATCGAGATTTCATCTATATCATCGCCTACAGATCAAGCGGTTTCCACAGTTTTTTTTAACTAAAACCAAAAGCTTGGCGAATGTATGAATGAATATAATTAGTTAGGTGGGTACGCGATTGATTTTATTGAGCACAAATGGTACACGAAAAAAGATTGAGAATCGCTGGAGATAAATATTTATGAAACATTTAACAAAATAAAATAATACACCTTGATATTATGGTATGATAAAATTATACGGGACACAAAGCTAAATATAAAAACAATTTTTATTCACTAGAACATAATTTAATCGTCAACGTTTCGGCAGAAATTCAATGGTTTCTTCAGGACCTTATTTTATGTTTTTAATTTTATGACTTTTTACTAGACATTTTTAAGGTCCTGAAGAAGACATTGAATTTCTGCCGAAACGTTGACGATTAAATGATGTTCTAGTGAATAAAAATTGTTTTTATATTTAGCCTTGTATCCCGTATAACTTTATGAAACATTTAACTGATAATTCCACTGTTTTTTATTACTTTTCTTTAAATATATTAGTCATACATTTGAAAATGTGCAACACAATGATATTAATTAAACAAATACAAACATCGACATGTAGAGTATTTAAACAAAAAAGAAACTGAAGATATACACACATGCATGTATAGAGTGAGAGGAATGAAGCAGGAGGACAATCATAAGTAAGAAAGCCTTCATTAATTACATTCATAGTACTTGGAAATTCGCTTCAATAATTCCTAATAAGTAATTGAGGATAATTAAGTTAGGAAGAGGTTACTCTTGAAAACGAATCTGCAGTTTCCTCATTTATACGTTCACTCTCTATTACCTCCCTCCCGTCCATTCGCCGCACCCCTCCAGTAATCCATAGCTAATTCACTCTCTTTCTTAAGTGTGCCACACAGGTCGAATAAAGGACCATTGAAATTAATTGTATGTTATGTTTGGAATGAAAAGAGATTTTAAGGGCTTCTCTAGATTTTATAAATTATACTTATTATAGTACAGCAATAATTGTATTGACCTAGAATTTTGGCTATCCTGTCTCTTCGTACCAGATTTACTTTTTATCTGGCTGCGATTGGGTTAAAATCATAAAGATATAAGTAACTAGAGTACGCTAGTGCGTATGCTTGCCATAAGTGAAAGTGTATGCAGTTAAGACATGAGCGCTCGTTGGCTGATGGTTGACACATGTTATGATGTTTTGAAATTAATTTCAGTTGTCAATTTAAGGACATAGCCATTTTTGTCTGAGCTGCTAGTCTGTAGGAAACCTATTTAGGTACATGTAAGTATATATTACCAATCATATCTTCTTTCATATGGCCATTCATAATGATAAATTAAATAAATCCTGTGAAAACTTTTTACCATTTTGCATTTAAAGTGTCATTGAAGAATTAAGCGAAATAAACATTAATACTTCAAAAATCATCTAAAACAAACAAAAACATGAATATTATTAAATTAGATACTATAATCTAGTAGGTACTTGTCATAGCCGATTTAGAAAATATTGATTTAAGACAAAATGGCGGATGTTTGAACATAAATATCGATTTTTGGACCAAAAATTAATTATTATTTTGCCTATAAAACAAAAACTAAGTAACCAAAAAAAATATCCTATGACAAGTAGGTACTAGATTATAGTATCTAATTTAATAATATTTTTGCATTTTTTGTTTTAGATGATTTTTGAATAAACGCCAATGGGTACCGATCTTTTTACGGCGCTCCAAAGATCATACAATAATCTTGTCAATTTTTGATATTTTTAATAAAAAAAATAAACATAATATTTCTGAATGTGTATACTTTTAGATAGTAAAACTCCAAATCCAAAAATTCACATAGTTTTCCTTGAAGAAATTCACAAAAATGACCTTCTTTTCCGGCTCCTAGGTGGATATCTCCCCTTAAGGTGGGCACCTAGTGTAGCAGATCAAAAAATTATTTTCTTTTTGTTTTTTGCTTAAAAATCTTGTGTACAATAAGCCCACAAAATTTCAAAACGATATTCGTTACGATAATAGTTAGGATATTAATTTGATCATTACAAATTAGTTCACTATCAAACCTGATTTTTTTAAGCGCGTTTTTCTCAAAACATCATTTTCGAAGTCTGTGGGCGTAATATTTTAAAAACTATTAAAGATTTTGGGCTGAAATTTTTACCAGATATAAAATAACAACTTTTATTCGTTGTTGAACCTACTAATTGTTTGACAAATTATTGTAATACATTTTATTTATAAATGACTATTATAGGTCAACATTTTAAGCGAAAATGAAGAAATTTTTCAAACTTCAAGTTAAATACTTCTTTTCAATTTTTTATATATTTTGTAGGTTTAACTACGAATTACGATGTTATCAAAAAGACATTTTTCGAATGGATGTTCCAGGTTCACTCTATAGGAGCTGTAATTACGCCCACAAATTGTACATCGCAACTGCAACGCGTCTAATAGAAATGCTTACCACGCCGCCATTTTGAAATAAGAGTTTTTTTTTTAGCTGTTACACTAGGTGCCCCTCTTAAAGGAAATACTAAGCATAAATATCAAGAAGATTATTCTAATTCTATAATATCTTATATAAACGAAAATCATAAAGTTTACTCAAATCAGAATTGTTTTGTATCATTAGTTACCATAGAGATAAGAAACTGTTCTCTCTCTTAATTGCAGACTTTCACTGCTCACTCGTGTACTCTATTGTAATATCTCTATAGTTAAAATAAAGTTTCTATCAACATCGACCTTCATATGCGAAGCCGCGACCGAAATGTTTTGTTCTTAATAAATATTGAAAAAGAATTAAATATCGGCAAAGGAGATCTACGAGTTGAGTAAATTCGGGGTGTTTTTATTGATGGTTCTACATAAAGTAATACAATCAGGCTCCTGTCTGTGTAGGTAATAGAGTCATCTATGTGTGGGAGAGAAACACAGACCCACGCGAACTGGCACCATAGAGAAACGATCGAGGGGCCGGAAAGAAAGATGAAGCAATTGTAAAGAAATATCGTCTGCAACACCTCTACACGTTGTGAATATCTATGCACCCTTATTCTGCCCTCTTTATATCGCGCCGCTTCAAGTAATCATAGCCTACTTGATTTTTGTACAGATATTTGATTGTCACAACCCTCTGATTGATATGATTGTTTTTTAACATTGTGTACTGCTATACTTTTAACTTGTCTATAGTTTCTTTTACTTTTGACATTTTTCAGAAATATCGATACCTATGCAATTCGTGGTGAAAAAGGACAGGGTAATTAAACAAATTCTTACATTTCATAATATATTTACATTATGAGAGCCTGACGGAACCCGAAATAATAGAACAACCGTCACATATTTAGTGAAACTAACTGACATTTCATTTAGGAATCATAATTTATCACCAGTAATCTTTGAGCATAACTTGATTGACATTTATCATAGAGGTTTGTAGCATTTTTGCAGCTTTTAGTAAAAATAAGAAAATCTAATGAGCCCCAGTATCTACTTGGAAAACTATCTGCTAGTCAAAATTCTTAGAGTTCCCGTTCTTATTTATTTACATTACCTTTATCTCACTCCTCTCAATTTCAAAAACCCTTTTCATATGTAGCCCCAAAACTTTTGAATGGCCAGACTTTGCAGATATTACAAACAAAATATTGAATCTGGAAGCACCGAAAATAAAAATATTGATACAAAAATTTGTTGACAAATGGCAATTTAACACCAACAATTTTCGTGCCTGGCTGTGTTAACCAACTAAATTTTAAAAATACGATTTTATAAAATATGTAAATTGTCTCATGTTTTAAAATGTTGTTTATACAGGGGAAGGGGGGAGATCAAACTCTAGTTTGATCCTGCACCTATTGCCTGTGCATGTGAACAATAAACATTTATTATTTGTTTTTTATTCTTCTTCTCGTCAACTGCACCTTGAATTAATATATAATTAATAACATTAATAACGAGCTTAACGTCCGTTTCTCGACATTCGTATACCAACAGTATCTTTTATGTGCCATTTTCTATATTTTTTAACTTCATTCTGTTAACAGCAATGTGAAGAATAGAGGAATTAGAGAAAATTAGGAAAAGATGCGTAAATTTTGTGAGCATAGACGTTTGGGAGTAATCCCCTACGACTTAGTATAGGGAACCATTTTAATATTTATTTGGAATTATTGAGGTACATCATGAAAAACTTTATAAAGATGGCTGGTACAGTGAATGAGTGAATTAGACGCAATAGAAAAAAAAAAGTATGGTAAAACAGGTTGTATAGATGTGTACTTTTGTCTGTATATATTAGCTTTGTACATCTTTTTCGAAATTAAATTACTGGTATTGTACTTTAATACAAAGAAAGCGGAACAGGGATGAGCATGATCAATCGATGATTTCGAACACTTAGTGAATCAAACATATTACCTTCTAAGGTCAGGAATCAGGTGGTTGAATGTTAAATGGCCAGAGGCACTATACTATGTAGCAAAGTCTCGTCCTCATCGAGGAGCGTAGACTTGGGAAGAACGACGCCTATACCTAGCATCTGAGACGATTGATCAAGTGGGTTCGTCTTGTTTACCGCTGGCGGGCTTTGAAAGTTGAACGGTTCTACAGACTGAACGAAAATACAATACATTTTCACATGCTTCGATTATTGTTTATCGAAAATAAAATAAAGTTGCCATATTTACGGGTTTATTGTGTTGCTATCAATCTGATAGTATAATATATACCAGGGCCGAAAGTGTGATAGCTTTCCCTGTGCGCCATGATGCCTGAGGCAAAGTCGGGGGCACTATTTTTCTTTATACCTCGTTTGTAAGCACGCTTATTAAATCCATTATTTAATTAATGACATAAAAACACAGATAATTCCAAGCAACGGCCTTAATAAATCTAAAATGTCCAGTGACGAGCGAATGCCAGAGGTATTACAGCGTCGAAAAGGAAACGAAAAAGCCCAAATGTCTACGTATTATGTGCAAGCGTCATTGGATTGGAAGGCGATAACTGAACACTTGTTATGATTTTATTCCAACACTTTCATGAAAAATATACAACGCGGACCTGAATTGCGTCTTTTTTATGCGTGGAACGGGATTCCAAAGCATATCCGGCCCATTCATAAAAACTGTGCCTGCACTTATATTAAAATCGAAACATATTTGTTATAGAATGCATCTTCACAGAAGTTTAATCAAACCTGGATTCTCTGACCAGAAGCAAACATAGATCTACAATAGTGGCAACATGGTCGGTTTTATTGTCTATTGCTTCCACGTCTCCGACATTCCAGCTGGGAATTGTCTGCAGTCGACCAGTGGCTATTAGTTGGCTATACAATCGAATCTATTGTGTGTACAACTATTCAATACAGAGTGCTTAGAAACATCTAAAATTATAGAGAGATGTAATTATTTTAGTATTAAATGTGACATCATTTTTACTACTGGAAGTCACGATTTCGGTTACGGGCCCAGTGGTCAGTGTATGCACCAATGCTACTTTTTGTACCGAAAATGCACGATTTGGCAACACCATATAGACTTAATTGTACTTTCGCTTTATCTAGCTAGAAATGGGAAAAGTCGTTAATATGTGATCACAGTGACTGTTATTCTAATTATACAAAAATCACAGTGAAAAATCATCGTAACTTTGTCGCGTCGATCCCGACCGAGCAAACACTCGGTCAGACGTTACGTAGACTACTCGGTTGGAGCGACCGTCATGATTGCGATGGCATAGAACAAAATAAGTTATTTTGGAATATATACTTCCCTCTCGTCAGATCATAGTGATCACTCCGAATGCCGTCCGACCGAGCAAACACTCGGTCGGACGTTACGTCGGATACTCAGTTGGAGCGACCGTCATGATTGAGATGACATAGAACAACATAAGCTACTTTGGAATATATACTTCCCTCTCGTCAGAGCATAGTGATCAAGCTGAATGCCACCCGACCGAGCAAACACTCGGTAGGACGTTACGTCGGATACTCGGTTGGAGCGACCGTCGTGATTGCGATGGCATAGAAAAACACAAGTTACTTTGGAATAAATACCTTCCTCTCGTCAGATCATAGTGATCACGCCGAATGCTGCCCGACAGAGCAAACACTCGGTCGAACGTTACATCGGCGTTGGTCGGCTACTCGGTTGGAGCGATCGTCGTGATTGCGGTGACATGGAACAACATACGTTACCTACTTGGGAATGTATAGGGTTGTCCGATAAGTTCTTACCGTTTTTTTAAATTAATACACACAACATTGTCTTCCGTGGATGAAGATCTTGCTTCGCTCGCGGGGTCGCTTGTTTTTCTTTCAGCTATGGCAACCTCTCCGTATACGGCACAAATCTCTCTAGCAGCTTCCGTGGCTTTGGCACCTCGGTTAAACGCAAAAAGAAGGTGGTGTCGAAAATGCTCGTTTTTGTCGACTTAACACTCCATTTAAATGCTCTAAAAATTAACAAAAATGAATCCAAATAAAAAAACTAAATAGACTTTCTTGTAGAGCGAAAAATTCTCTTTCGAATAACACAAAACATTATACCAAAAAATTTCATTTCGATCGCTAATTTTTTAATTTAAAAAAACGGAAAGAACTTATCGGACAACCCATTAGTTACCTCTTGTCAGATCACAGTGATCATTTTAGACGGCTGGTCACAGTGATTTTTCGTCGAGAAGTTATTTATTCCTCAACTCTAGATCTAGCGATCAAAGTGATTGTTTCGAAATTGCGTGCCTGCTCGTAATAGTCAGAGTGCCCGTCGGCAAAAATTTTATTGACACATACTCTCCCCAAACTTTGTATATGGCTTCATTAGGCCTAGTTTGACACCTATTTTCTCTATGACTTTTCTTGATTTTGGGGCGTTTTCCCTCTAAACTTTCCGAAAGATGTCGTTTTGACGACATGTAAAAATTTATAGATACTGTTTGTTTTTTTAATTGGATAGCTTAAAAACTTCAACCGAAACGCTAACATAATGTTCTCTGAAAAATAACATGAACCATTTAAAATGTCTGATACCTCGAATATGTTCGACAAATTCGAGGTGTCAGATATTTTAAATGGTTCATGTTATTTGTCAGAGAACATTATGTTAGCGTTTGGGTTGAAGTTTTTAAGCTATCCAATTAAAAAAACAAACAATATCTATAAATGTTTACATGTCGTCAAAACGACGTCTTTCGGAAAATTTAGAGGGAAAACGCCCCAAAATCAAGAAAAGTCATAGAGGAAATAGGTATCAGACTAGGCCTAATGAAGCCATATACAAAGTTTAGGGAGAGTATGTGTCAATAAAATTTTTGCCGACGGGCACTCTGACTATAAGGAGTACAGCCCCATCAGATTCTACAGCTTGGTATCGTGCGAACTTGCGGCAAAATGTATTGTATTTTCTACCATCATATGCATAGATAAGATATAGGTATATAATGAATTTTAAGACGCAATATTATTCATGAGTTTTTTTGATATAGTAGCTATGGAAATCAGTAATGCAATACGGAAAATCGTTCCATATAAAATGCATACGCATCTTCTTTGAATACAGTGGCGCAGCGTGGACTAATCTAGACGTACTGTTGGATTTTTAAAAAAAGACCGGTCAATGGAATGTAGTCCTATGACCTTATTGCAGAAGAGCGCACATGTATTTTATATTAGTAAAAGGTAATGATCCTGGAACCGCTTCTATGCAATAAGGGAATCTAGTCGACCAAACGTGTCGCAATTGTCGTGTCGCGATAATTGTACTATTGCCATAGCTGTACGACTATACAGCGACACTTGCTAACAGTACAAAAAAATCATACACCAGACATAGGCGTGCGTCCACGGACTAAGTTGAGATGTGTTGTCTGAATATCATCAAAATGGAAAGTAAAAAGGGAAAAACAGTTAGAAGTGGCGCTAGGGAGGTCATAGCGAATGTAATTAAAATGTGCGAGTTAGAGGCTCAAAATAAAACCTTAAAATTTAAAGCTATACATTGTTTGCATGCCATGCTATGCGCCGCCTATGAATTCCGATAATTTGGGAACACATCAGCGACTTCTTGCCCTTTCCCCACCGGTCTTCTTTCGCCGATCGCACAGTAGGCGAAGTCGTATTAGCGAGGTTCTTTTCTTTCAGTAGGTACTTATTCCCAATATCAATGCAGTGATCCTGCCGTATTTGTATGTAGGTTTTATTTAGTAAAGTCTTTTAGGGTACTAATCATCCTATTTATTTAGCGTAGATAATACAGATCATGGCGCTTGGCCTCAAGTCAGCACACAAGGCAATCTTGGGCGAGGCCCTCAAAGGCGCGGGGCCCTGCTTCGCCCACGCCTAGCTACGTCAATGCTTGGACGTCCGGTCTATGTTGTATTTTATGTGGAACGATTTTCTGTAATATATTAATGATTTCCGTAGCTACCATATCAACAAAACTCATGTATATATTGCGTCTTTAAATGAAATTCACTGTATACAATGCACATGTTACATCACGCGTTCGCAATACATCAGCTGTGTATTTCAACGACTAATGTGCGGGTTAACGCTGATTAGCTGCATCTGCCGATCGCACAATCGTGATACAAAAAGCAGCGTGTATGCGGTGACCTAAAATGAATCAATTTTTGTGTTTTCTTGTGATTGCGGTTGTGAAAACTTTCAAACGATTGCATTTCGAGTTTTCAGGCGATATACCGAAACTTTCGTATAAAGCTATTGAATTTATCAAGTACTGCAGCCCATGTGCTAGAGACAGAGATAACAATGAAATCGACCCAAAGTGGCTGACTGAGAGACATTGATTCTAAGTATTACATGCTCCCAGTAACATTTACTTCAGGATGCAATTAAAAAAATCACAATGACATTTACACCTTTTTAAATTTGTATAATGTGGGTAATTTATATATTTTTGAGGTAACACGACCGCTGATCCATGGACATTTGATCCGCGGAAAATTGATATGCCAGACAATTGAACTGCCCGGAGATTGATCCGCGCAGTTAGTATAGTGCACCTTATCGTACCTTAATGTTATATGTTAAACATGTTACTGAATGTGAACATTTACGGGTCGTAAATTCAAAATTTAATTGCTTATTTCCTTATAACTACAGAACTAAAATTTGGCTATAGAACACATCTGATGGCTCGGAACACTAATTATGCAAGTATAGTTTTTCTAGTTAGAAAAGTGCTGTTATGCCTTGTGATTGGATTAATTTGCAACATTAATTTAGCACTGATGTCTGTACTCTGTAGTGATGCCTAAACACAATAAAAACTGTCGGAGCAAATCACATTAAAAAGTAACAAGAAAGTGATTGACTTGCAAGCATCAGTGCAGTCATGTTCGTATATGCAGGGGTGAATTTACGACGTTGATCTCTCTATACTTGAAGTAATTTTTCATGATGCCACCAAAGCGGGGAAGTATTTTTTATCGAAACGTTTCATAATTTGTAAAATAACACATTCACTAGTTTCAGCACACAAATTTGATAAGAATAGATAATAATAAGCCATAAGCTAGTAACTTTCAGTGAAAAGCAAAGAAATAACCTAGCGGGATTTGAACTGGAGTTATTAATCGAACGTTTAGACTATAGAGCATTATGCAAAAAACACAAACACATACTATGTATAGAGATACTCTATATCCAATATAAACCAAGCCGTTTGAGTACACCATAGCTGTACACAGATTTCATATTGATAGAATAAGATAGATAATGCATTAAGGGTCGTGATATTTGACACCTAGGACTTGTAATGAAAAATAATTATTTCACAGTCTTAAAGGCGTGTTAAGTGCTAGACAAAAAGATCTACAGTAGGTATTATTTAAGTTTCATTCATTTCAACGATTGAATAAATAAACAAATTTGTAAAAGTATCAATTTGATTTTGTTCCCTTCTCAAATAATTCGCTTAAAATAAATAATCCAAGAAGGCTATAAGCTATATAATATAACGCTACGACCAATAGGACCGGATCAATGAAAAATGTAACACAAAATTTGTCCGTCCGACAAAAACTTTTGAACGGTAACTCCGATCATCATGAAATTTGGACACAGCATTCATCTCGGTAAACTAAGATGAACGTGCGTACTCATGTCCCTAGCCCCATTCGTTCGTTTGCACCCGGGTGAAACCGGGCGGGACCGTTAGTGTACTTATATAATAAAACGTTAGTAAAGTTTATTGAAGGGTCTATTTTGTTTATCATTATTTTTTGTAATAAATTCAATTTATTTTTCACCACTTCTTAGCATATGGGTACTTGAAGTTTGAAAAAAATGGGTCACAGAAACACCATAAAAACAACGACATTCCGACGATTTCAACTAAAGCGTGAGCGATATATCAATAAGTTACATAATGCATTTGTTTGTGATTTATAATTAGTTTCAAATATATTATTTAATCTGCATGTTCCCCGAAGCCTAGAAGAAACAAAAGAAATCGGACCTTTTTAGTGTATTTGCCATAAGGCACTTACACTATTGGCGTCGGTCGGATGGCGGGACCTAGGGGTCGGACCAAAATTTCTCGACGTTTCATAACCTCCTAAGACGTTTGGCACTATTTTTGAAAATGTTTATATATATATGTATGTATATATATATATATATGTGTGCGGGCTATAACTTTCGAAGGAGTTAATCGATTTTAACGAAATTTGGACCACATGTTGGAATCCACCACCGCACGAAGCCTATTTAAAATGGGCCCAATCGGGCCACTTAAAGGGTAGTTTTTAGGGGTTGAAAAATTTTTTTGGGCCCAAAAATACCGAAAAATATTTCAGAATCGTTTCAAAATTGAAATTTAACCTACTATTAAAGATAAAAATGTGCTGCCAAAATTTCATTAAAATCGGCCCGACAGGACCGGACTTACAAATTTTATGAAAACATCAGTTTGTAGATATGGATTTACTTAGTGAAGGGTGTATTTAATTTGGTAAATTGATAGTAATATTTATATTATAAAAAAAATATTATTTTAAGGGATGTATTAAGGGGTTAAATTTTTTATGTTGACCAAAAATAAAAGAGTTAAGTTCACGTTATAAAGCCACACTGCCTGTATTAGCAAATACACTATATTGTCGGCAGGGTTTCGCACTGCGACCCGAGTTTTTTTTGCCTTTGGGCTCTACTAGCCGCTACAGGTTTGCTCCACTTCCTGAGTAAATCCGACCCTGAATATATGTGATATGGATGTTGGTGTAGACTATGTAGAGAGTATTTTCACATATTGCACATTGAATTTGCACTTTTGAATATTTAAAGTTTCAGTAGAAGTGACGCAAATTGCAGGTTAAGTGCAGGTTGCATACTGACAAATGATACGGGAGCAATATTTGTTTAATCAAAAAACAACTGAGTCTGAGTGATATACAGTGCGTTCACCGAAAGTAGTAATAGTGAATAGAATTTATTAGATACAAAAAAAAAGTTTAATTAATAGTTTTTTGTTCTACCCAAGATTTGCTGTCGGAAACTGCTGAGGTATATTTTTTTGTACTTCAAACTCAACCGGCAGTGTACGTATGCACTTTTTTCAAATGTCAACATGCGTTTTTTACATTTTCGAAATCTCCACTTTTTCTCTATAAAGTCATAATAAATCATAATGTTACATAAGAAATTATTCAAAAAAACGGTTTTAATTTATTAATTAATTAAATACACAAGATAAATATTTATTATTAATAATTTACACATGTGAGAAGCGCTATGAAAAATAATTTTAAGTGTGTATATGTTACGCTCAAAGATCGAAAACGCTCAGTGAGCGGAAAAATAGCTCACAACGCGTTGTGGTCACAGAGTAAAACATCCACATGGCGAAATTCGTGTTATGGCTCTAATGAAAACGCGCACGATGCATTGTGACAATCACAGAAAGACCAAATAGCGAAATAATTCGTGTCGTGGCTGACATGCTATTCGATCTCAACGCGTTGTGGCAATGAAGAAAAGCCATGACGCGTTCCTGTAAAAATAAATAGTAATCAAATACTTATTGTTCACAATTATAGTAATTTCTAATATAAATAATTAATTTAAGTACATTGTTGTTGTTTATTGGTGATTAATAAACATTTATGTTTGTGTTAAATATTTTTATTACTTGAAAGAATTTTAAATTGTCATAAAAAAATTAAAATCCCTAATTATTTTAAGTGAATTATAAGTAATTTACAAATGATTAATAATTTGTGTTCAGTAATTTATTACTTAATACGTTGATTTTTTTTAAATATAAAGTAATCTCAATAAATAACAAATTTCGTTTTATTTTAATTTATATAATTATATAACATATTTAATAATGACAAACACGTTATGCAGTGATTTTATAAAATAAAAAATATTTCCTAAGAACATCTACCAAAACGTTTCCAGCCTAGGCCTAGTAGGATCCATATCGGAAAGTAGTGTGCGTCGTAATCAAATAATATTCCATACGCGTCATGGCTTTTCTTCATTGCCACAACGCGTTGAGATCGAATAGCATGTCAGCCACGACACGAATTTCGCTATTTAGTCTTTCTGTGATTGCCACAACGCGTCGTGCGCGTTTTCATTAGAGCCATAACACGAATTTCGCCACGTGGATGTTTTATTGTGACCACAACGCGTTGTGAGCTATTTTTCCGCTCACTGAGCGTTTTCGATCTTTGAGCGTAACATATATATTTAATAAATGGATAATGTTTTTCTCGAATATTTTCTTGTGTAACCATGAAAATTTTATATGTATTTAGAGAGAAAAAATGGAGATTTCAAAAATGTAAAAAATATCTGTTGCTATTTGAAAAAAAAGCATGTAGGTATACTTCCAGTTAAGTTTGAAGTACAAAAAAAAAAAAATTTGAAAAGAAGTTTGACCCTGCAGGCCATCCCTGTAACTTCCCGCTATTTTCGAGTTCAAAACGCTCAAAAATATATAAAATATAGCAAGAAGTTTATTTTTTAGCTCTTCGAGCTCAAAAAAAAACCACTTTGTTACGAAATTTTCGTTCACTATATCTCATGAACAAATGAGCCGATTTTGATGCGGTTTGCGTCGATCAACGCAGTTTTTTTAACCTAAGAAAGTAAATTATTACAAAAAAATCGATTTGATAAGAATTTTACGAGTAATTATAAAAAATTACTTTTTTCCTAATTTTTCGTTCACGTTATCTCATGAACAAATGAACCAATTTTGATCTGGTTTGCGGCGATCGACGCAGTTTTTTTAACCTAAGAAAGTAAATTATTACAAAAAAATCGATTTGATAAGAATTTTACGAGTAATTATAAAAAATTACTTTTCTCCTAATTTTTCGTTCACGTTATCTCATGAACAAATGAACCAATTTTGATCTGGTTTGCGGCGATCGACGCAGTTTTTTTAGCCTAAGAAAGTAATTTATTACAAAAAAATTGATCTGATAACAATTTTAAGAATCATTTTAAAAAAACACTTTTTTACGATTTTTTCGTTCACGGTATCTCGTGAACAAATGAACCGATTTTGATGCGGTTTGCGGAAATCGACGCAGTTTGTTAAGGAGAAGAGCTGATTATATTTTGGAATTATTCGGTTTAGTAGTTTAGAAAATATTTTACAAAAACAAATTTTAAAAAATTTTTGAAACTTGTTTTTTTAAGATTTCACAAAATTTTTTGGGCCGAATCGTTTCAAATTTTCAGGAAGTCTAAGTTCACCAAGATCACGTCAGATGCCGCAAACCGCGTTTCAGTCGGACACTCCGTTCAAAAGATATAAAAGGTTTACATACATACATACACACACACACACACACATACATACATACAGCCCTACGGACATCATCGCCAAAATAGTTTTAATAGCTTCCTAGGACCTCAAAACGTCGAGATCTGGCGAAAACTCGATTTTCGAAAATCGGGGTGAAACCAATAACTTCCCGATTTTTGAAAAAAAAAAAAATTTTTTTTTTTTTTTTAAAGCGGGAAGTTAAAAAAATTGGTTGTCTGTAAAGTCGGTTTACGGACGATAGTTTTACGTGATAACGTATTCCGTAATACATAACCTAAATTTATATAATAATTATAATAATTCGAATCTATGATATTGCATCTTTCGCTTCAAATTTAGGTAAATTTTATTAAGTAGAATAATAAAACACTATAAAAAGTATACTATTATTATATAAAAAACAACTATGGCATGTATCTCTTTTGCGCATGCGCCGATTTTCCCCAAAAAATTTACAAAAATTTCTAGTAAAAATAGATAGAGTAAAAACCGTTTTAAAAACTATATTATTATTATATAAAACATCATTATAAGAGATATATTCTTTTACGCATGCGCCGATGTTCCCCAAAAACAATAGGCCACTTCATATTTGCATATCAAACATCCTCCCAAAATTTGGTTTCAATCCGCTTATCCTTGGTGTCGGAATGATAAGAAATGTCAAAAGTGACGTTTGCAACTGTCAAAGTATTATGTTCTAATAATAATTAGTTATTCCAATACTTAACTTAGAAGGCGTTGCATTTCACAAAATACTAATGTCAAAAAATTGAATTAGAAATGCAGCCGTTTTCATGTTAAGACAAGACATACGTTCTCTTCTAATTTCCATGTACGGCAAACAAAGACGACCGACCGCGTCGCGCCATGCATTAGACAACATTGCATTTATACAGCTATTTTTCTATATAAATTTGTATAAAAAAACTGTTTAGGCAAATTCTGTTATACGAAATCTATGTAAAATGTTCTCCTCTTTCGTTTAAGACTGGTTTCAAACCGATCTGATTTAAATTGAGCGAGAAATTAGCAAAAAGCACGCACAGGGTCAGGCGGAACGTTACGCGTTAGGAACGTTAGGAACGTTACGCGTTAGGAACGTTACACTTTTTCGTGCATGCAGCCGGTGTTTTATCAATTTATAAGATTGGTGATTCATCAATTTATAAGACGTTATCACGTCAAAAATTTAATTCGAACCAGTAGTTCCTGAGTTTAGCGCGTTCAACCAAACAAACAAACAAACAAACTCTTCAGCTTTATATATTAGTATAGATTAATTATCATTGTCTCACATTTGTAAAATTTTAATACACGATCCGCTCCACGGCTTATTATACATATATTGTGGTAATAAAATTAGGTTGAATAATCTACGGGAATGATAATAATGTTAGTAAATGATCAAAAGCATAATAGATAAAATAGCAATTTATTTACAAACCACATTTGAACGCAAATTGAGTAAAATATTCTACATGTATTTCAAATACTCATAAGATAGTTAGAGTTCATGTTTTCGAAATTTACCGGACAGTAATACACAATTTGGGTATGGAGACGACGATTTTTCGAGCGCACGCGGCTAGAATTTATTGACCGTTGGCATCATTTAGATCAGGTCAATAATGATAAAATGAGTTTATTTATTTGACTGTTTATTTTCTTCTTTTTGGTATATTTTAATAAAAACAAGTTTTTAAATGGTTTTTAGTGTATTATTTCTGGTTTACTCTATTAGTACATAGCATGGATGTGTTATCATCAGAACCGTTTGCAGATCAAAACGAGCCCAGACACGGTAAGTCGACCATAGGTAGTTTAAGAAGTTGCACAGTGAGTTGACTATTCTGACTATAGCATCAGGTCATGGTTATAAGATTATTGTATTGTTATCGATACACAAGTATGAAAAACAATGTAATAGATCAAGTTGAAGTAGTTCAAAATCGACTTGCAAGATTTGAACCAAACTGACCGATTGACTGACTGACTGGTAATAAAGTACCTACTGTGAATCTGGACAGTCTACCCAATTCGTTTTTGTTTTTTTTTTCTTTTTTTTTTTTTGATATGCTACATGTAGCAGCTCTACGGATATTTGAATTCAGAAATTGGCCTGTCTTCGGGCAAATACCCCGTTAAAAGTTTTGTTTATTTATACAGGAATATATTTATAGAGTAATAGAAATCAGAATATTTTTCTTCAAATATGATTAAATGAATAAATTGACGAAAATTTAAGCGAATGTAATAGGCTGTTCTCAAACATACATATTACGATGTATTGTGGCGTCAAAATTCACATCATTGTTTCATTTGATTTCTAAGTGGCACGGTCTTGAAATGAATAAATAAAATTTTTATTTATTTTAATCTTTGTAATATTATTACATAGCAAAACCCGATTTTCTAAAACTTTATCAAAATTATTTCAGTAATTTCATGAACGAAAAGTAACTTCTATGTTTTTATAATTTATACTCAGGAAATTTTGAATCAATTTGTTAATTTTAACAACGCTAATGCCGGCGGTAACAAACAATTATTATCGTGATAAAAAGGGTCCGTTCGAAAAATGATTTAAATGATTTCCATCGCATTTTTTCTCCTCTGGCTAATGGGCTAATACACATTATAGGCTCATTTAAAAAAAAAAAAAAACAAAGTTGATGTTATTTTATCGAAAGTGGCGCCACCTAAGAAAATGTTCATGTATTCACATTATGTAACCCTCTCCTAAGCTGAGTAACTTTCAATCAGAACATTTTTTCGTATCTTGTGAAATAACTAGGGTCTAAGGGTGGTTACAGTAAACTGGGACACTGTGATGACAGCAAGTATGATAATAATCATACAATAAATACATACAATAAATACATAATATACTTTCGTATACGTGTAACATGTTAATTATATTATACAGTTACAAACATCTGACTATTTAAATATTCTAACATATATTTGTATCAGGAATTCGATTCGACGAATCACTGATGATTGATTACAAAATAGTTGACGGCAAAAAACCGCTTTCTGTATTTTTTTCTTATTTTAAATCTACCGATATACTTTTGACTTGACAACTTCGTCATCTCATAATCATAGAACGGCTTTTCTCTGGAAGGTGCACTAAAAATATCACATGAATAAAGAAGGCGTAATATGGAAAAGTTTGAGAATTTGTTTCGACATTAATTATCATTAAGACCCACAAGTATATATACACATTAGTAATGTATATTAAATAAAAAATAAATTTAAGTAAAATAAAATATCGGCCAAGTGCGCACCGAAGGTTCCGTATAAACTTGTAGGTCCATCACGGGAATGAAGTTTCGAAGATTTTTCCCGATTAGCCGTTGGAAAACTATTGTCCCCATACATCGACAAACGTCGCGGTCAACTTGACAACTAAGCGTGTAATTGCAATGAGTTCAGATGGACTATATAGAACTGTATTAAAACTCGTGGCTATACCTGATAGTCTAGTTTTCGTACCGTGTTGTATGCGAGAGTTTTAATATTGTGCTGTATAAACGCACCGGTAGCGGATGCTTGTTTTGTATTAAATCTGAGTACGTGCGTAGCATGTTGTTAGGGTATAAAAACATTTTTTTTGTGATGTAACTACAAATTTACGGTTTTCGGATTTTTCCCTTTACTACTTTTTGACAAATTTCATGATTCTAGGTTAACGAGAAGTTCCCTATAGGTTTTGATTCCCAAGAGTCTTGGCAGACAGACAACAAAGTGATCCTGTAAGGGTTCCTTTTCTCCTTTTGAGGTACGAAATTCTAAAAATGAAACGTTCCTGTAATAAAACTTTGAGATAAGTGGTCAGCAGTCGTCTCCATACTCTTTTAACCCACCAATGGTTAGTTTAACAGAGCTAGTGTGTTATATGCAATTCTCCTTAAGTTGAAACTTCAAAAGCTTAAAACGTGCGATGTCCGGGTATCGTTGTTGTGTCTCCCTTGTCTGGTCTCCGTGCACGTCCGTCCGTCCGTCTATGTGTCGGTGTGCACGAACGCCACGCTCAGCAGATAGCAACGGAACCTCGGGCTATACTTATTGTAAACAGCATCACAACGAACATTGGCCATCCGGTCTCCGCTTCACTGAACAACCGTGTCGGCTGATACCACGACTGCAGTCCGCGCTGTGACTGACTGGACTGTTATTTGCTGTATGGACTGATTTCGGTGCATCTTTTTTTTAACTTTTATATAACTTGCTTTGTCTGCTGTCTGCTCCAAATCTGGCAAGTTGATTTTGACGCGTTTCATGTTATACGACCGGGATGCAATTTTGCGTACACTTGTAGTTTCGATGACACACTTGTGGAATTCAAAATTTGCGATCAATATTTAGAAATTCAAAATACAGCGGATGAAGTGTGTTATTTATGTTCTGATCCAACTTAAAGCATATATCTAAGGATTTTCGGTGTTGTGGATTTCAAATTTTTGATCACATTTAGAAACTCAAGATGGCGGCTTCAATGAGGCGGACGAATTCTGTTTCGAACTAATTCAAAGTTGATATCTAATAATAGGTTCCAATGGTTGCAGATTATTGATCAATATTTAGAAGTTCAAGATGGCGGCTCCAATATTCCGGACGAATTGTTCCGATTCTAAGGATTTACGGGGTTTTAAACTGGTTGTTTTATATAAAGAAAAACAACAGTATGCGATTTAATCAATTCAATAGTAATTTTCATAAGCTATAAGAAGAATATGTAAAAGAACAGCCGAGCCGAATAGTACCTAATTTTCATAAACAACTTAACAGAAGTGGAGGTTGATTCACAATCGATTTGTGAAAAATGTTACAAATATTATACTGAATATAAAGTGAAAACCATCTATTTAATATGTAGTACATGCAAAAAATACCACTCATATCTTTTGCGTAATGTTAATACGACTTCTGTGACGCTCGTTTCAGGTTCCAACATAATGTCACTTACTCACCGAAAAAAAAACGCTATTATATTTTTGATAGGTAGGTACATAAACGATTATTGGGAACCTTGTAGTTTCGTAGATATTATAAAGTAAGTAAAAGATATCATGTCGTCTTTAAACGTGAAGTCGTTTTTTGACGTAGTGCCAAGACTGATGGTGACGTTGGTGAATACTCTTCAACTTAACAACTTCTGTAGACTTTTTCCGGAACAGTTTCATGGCATTAAGTAAATCAATAAGATCATGATATTTGCTACGAACATTATTGATACTATTGTTAAAACGTGTTTTTTTTTAATTTTTTAAGTGAATACTTCTTTAAAAGCGGGGGTAAACTCGTAACTCGGTTCTCTATGTAACAGATTTTGTCACAGATATTGTTACACGTTACCGCCCAGCTGAGACAATAATGTGTTCTATTGAATGTTCTCAACCACAACAATGACTACAGGTAGATTTCTCTGGAATATCCAAGAATTCGCTCGAAGCATAACCAGCACATATAAATACGGCGCGTAAGCTCAGTGACACGGTCAGTCATATACAGTGTATATGATCTAGTTAACAGTCATACAAATAGTTGTGACATAAATTATTCAGTCAGTACCGTAAACAGTACTGAGGTAACTGCTGAGGTAAAAAGATTAATGAACTGTGTAAATAACTAGTACGGAGTGCGGTATAATAGACAATTGATTTCAATTATATAAAGCTGGTTTAACACTAATAATTTCTTGCATATATAGTTAATAAATAAGTGTGCTAAATAAATTTTGATGTGTTCCTGTGTAGTAAATATTTTGTGTACATAGATAGTGACTTGTATTCTTTATGACTTATTCTTTTATATTATTAATTTGGTGTTTTGTTTCTGTTGCGTTAGCACTTCACTGTTTTGTTAAAGTTTTACTACTGTAAATAAACATTTTCCACCACGAACAAGAATAGTTTTGTTACACTGTGTAATGACCTATCTCACACACTCATTCTGTGTCTCATAAAATAAAGACAATTATTATTATATGCTATTATAAATATTTTAAGTCGTTTTAAATATCCTGTCAAGTTTTTTACTGTATTATTTGCAGTATTTAAGGTATCTGACCAGAAATTCATCTTGCATGCCAAATATAGAGGTGCTGTTATAATATAGGTATGCTGAATGTTGAATCATGGTATATAAAGGTCGATTAGGCACAACAGGCACAGTAATTAGAATATAAAATATTAAAAAGATAAACCGAATATGATGATTACAATGTGAAGAAATTTATACTCAAGATCGAGACTGCTGTACAGTATATTATCACATGTTTCAAATATCAGAATACAAAGAAAAACTATTCGGTATTCACATACTCAATGTGTGAAAAGCCAAAAAAGGCAGCTGATTTATTTTTAGGATCCATAAAGATACGGGAAAGATTCTGATCAGAATCATAATCTATAAGCTATACATTGTATAAAAGTTCGTCTCGATACGTTAGTAAAGTATTTTTGACACGCGACTTTTGCGCCATCTGGTGTTTGACTTTTTAAAATCTGGTTCAGTGAAATTATTTTTTAAATCTTATTTTTGTTAACAAAATAACAACTATCATATTTTTCATGTATTTATTAATGTTTACAGACGTAAAATTAAATTTAATTAGGTACCCTTGACGACGTACTGCTGCCATCCATTTTTTTCTTCTCTAATTCATAATAAAATCCAGGAAAACAGTGGAAATGTAATTTTGAATTTTTAGTTGGTGTATATTTATAATCAATAACACAGCACTTCCGATTTGATAGTTTTTTCCCATTTTATTCAACAATTTATTAATCCCGATTAAAATGTACGTATGACATATTATGACTGAACCAGAATTAAAAAAAAAACACGAGAGGGCGCAAAGGTCAAAGATACTTTCCTAGCGTATATGTCTGTTTGCGTCTACCGGATAATCCCCAGAACTATTGAACGGATTAGAATGCGATCTATAATAACTGTCCAGCTCAGTTTCGCCCGGGTGAAATGATTGAGGTTTAAACTGCCATATCAGAGGTAGGGGTAGGGTTGAAAGCGTCAACTCATTTGGCAAGGCTGAGATTTTCACAGTATTTCAAATCCATTTTTTCTAAAAAAAAAAGACAGAACAAAATTCCAATCGGAGCACCCCGGCAGACTGCGTTGAAGGGGTGAGATAAGGGATGTTCAAAGCAGTCTTCCTAAATCAGCTTCCAAAAAGTTCAGTAGCTAATGCTAATGCTTACAATTTTTCAGTTTTTTGGAACTGTAAAAATCGACAAAAATAAAATTCCGTTTACACAAAAATCAACGATGCCATAATTTCATTGAATTTTTGTAAAAATTAATTTCGCCGAATTTTACGGTTTAGAAAACGGAAACCAATAGTATGTGCAGATGTGGATTTTTTTTTTCATAGAAGAAATCTACTTACATGTTAACTCTGACAGTTATACAAAAGCAAATAATTGCACATTAAGAATTTACCATCAAAAGCCTGTTGATTCATTATCCAAATGACCATCCCTTGCATAAATGCAAATACGTTTTATGTACCTACATACCATGTACCATGATAACAATGTTGTCCACATTGCTCAAGTATTGGTAAATAATTCCTGAATATTTGGAATATTGAAAAATAAAATATTGTCACAAGAATGTCGATGATATTTCAAATATTATTTGTGTAAACAATTTTAGACAGATGTTTATTTTAAATTTAACAACGTATCAAACCGCAACATAAACCGCCCGAAAGTAAACGAAAATTAAAAAATATTTCATTCGATGGACGTGTTGAAATTATTAAAATATGAGCGGAATTTTGCTGAGAAATATTTTTTCTGTCGCGTGATAGATGTGCTTTCAGATAGTCCGGCGAAATCACGCAAGAGGCAAGAAATTGAATAAAAATATTTGAACGTCCTCTAAATAAGCGCGCTTTAAAATAATGTTTCCATTAGTATGTCTTAAGGCCATATTCACCGAACGTAAGTGGTTATTTATTCGGTTAATTTCTTCTTCAGGTAACTATTCCTCCGAATAAATAGCGATAATTCAATTCACCAACTATATAATTATGTTTAGTGCAGGTATTAATCTATTCTGTCTTACTTCTAGGGTATAAATATTTATTCGCCTGATAAAATAATAATGACCGCCACATAGATCATAATACCTAACCTTTAAACATGGAGTATTATATCTACAGTTGCTTTTGTGAATTTATTTATGTGTCGTTTATTAACCTTTTGTAAAGTGTATAGCTGTAAAACATTAAAATTAGTGAAAGTTTTGTGTGCAGTTGGGTTAGGGTAAAACATTACTATTTTGTGAAACTTATTTTTTTGACGTTTACACTAACGCCATCAGATTTTTATGTGAACGCCAAAATATTCAACAAAAAGACCAAGGATTATAGTGCAGTGTATATTTATTCTTTAGCTAACTTTTCTATCTGATATGTTATTTGGTGAATTGAAAGTAAATTTTAATCCAACGAATAAATTATTCCAAGATTAATAACTTCTATCTTTAATAGTGTTGGGTGAATATGGGCTTTAAACTAAAGAAATTATGGATTGAAAATTTCGTCTGGATGGCATGCTGTCTTACTGATTTTTAAGGAAACGAATGTAACTTTTTTAATTTCATATACGTATAGTCAACTCTTTATAAGGTCAGAAAATAACCTATTATTTTTGATACTCCACTTCTTTGTGAATCTAGAAACATCGTAAAGCCTTTCGGGGTTTATGAGTCGTATGACGGTGAACACACAATCGTGGTTGAAATTCTCTTTTTACATTGAAGTTGTTTTAATTGTTTCACAGATTTGAAACATAGGCAATAATTTAATGAATGAATAACATACAAAAAAGTTAAATAATACCTACTGTTAATTTCTTTCTAATGGTAAGCAAAAACATAGTTATTTTTAATAATAATTATAATACATTAGTATCATTGTGTTTCTCCTTAAAGTTAAAACTAATAAAATTTTCCAATTTTAGGGATTTTAGCTATACAGTGTATATTCTATTAAATGTTAACGTTTATTAGTAAAGTACGATAAAAGGTTCGACAAAGAAGAAATTTCATAT
Organism: Xanthostigma xanthostigma; assembly: GCA_963575645.1. Taxonomy (NCBI): domain Eukaryota; kingdom Metazoa; phylum Arthropoda; class Insecta; order Raphidioptera; family Raphidiidae; genus Xanthostigma; species Xanthostigma xanthostigma. The sequence continues at coordinate 29,525,095 of OY754469.1, read as the reverse complement.
TGCTTTTGTTAAAAAAAGATAGACAGAAGTAGGCTTACAATGTGTGCATATAGTAGGAGGTACAAAAAACGCATCACTTTCATTTTCAGACTTTTTTATATTCAGAATCACAGTTCCGTGTGCTTGCACGAATATAAAAAATATCATCTTTTGGACGTCCTAATTACAGTTTTAAGTTTTTTAACATATAAAGTATATTATAACATTATATAGGTATCATAAATTTATTAGACGGCATCGTAAATATCAAAACATTTGACTCTTAGAATATAACATTGAGGGAAACTATCTGATCTTTACAGAGTTTCTGATTTTCAGATTATACTACCATCCTAACCTAAGTTAGTTTCGAGGAAACGCGCATTTGATTATTTATGTCGGCTTATACTAGTACTCTCACTGCTTTCTTGCATTGCAGAAAGTAACAAATGAACAAATAATAGAGTTACTGTTTTTTTAGGTTATGGCGTCAGAATGAACCATAATAATTTTGGGACTGTTTAACTCATAAAAAATATATGACAAAATACTTTATTTTTAACGCTAATTTAAACTGTTCATAGAAAACATGATGTCAAAGAGCAGATGAAATACGAGGCGAAGCAAGATATGATGCCCCATAATGTATTGCCAATACAGTTTACCGGTGCATGACACACGGATTATAACACAATGTATCTACAGTCTGGTGTTAGTGATATAATCAGTCAACACCCTCTTTTTTCCTCTTAAAATAAAAAAAAAAAAAAAAAAAACAATATGCCGTACGCAAAATACAAAATAAAATAATTGATGAATAAATGAAAAACTTTCGTTGTTCATTTAAATTTAAGTTTTATTCAATATATATATTAGATATCGTGTCCATCGTGATAATAAGACCGCGTTGTCATCTCATCATTTCGACACTATACATAAATTTCTATTTAACGAAGTTCAAATATTAGATAAAGAGTCAAATTGGAAAAAACGTAATATCAGTGAAATGTGTTTTATTAGAAAAAACAATTCTATTAATTATAGAACAGACACTCAAAATTTAAGTAGTCAGTACAACTATATTATGAAATTGAACTAACTTTCGAATTTTTAATTTTTAATTTTTATTTTTATTGTTTAAAAAAATTTTACATAAACTTGTTGCCATGTTTTTATCTTATGTACCTTAACTTTTGTTAATTGCTATGGTTAGTAATTAATGTTTATTTTCATAATTGAGGAGCTCGTTTGCAAAGCTTGACAAATCCAAAGAACCAATATCCTCAGAAAAGGTAAAAAACCCGCCACATCGAAGGACTGATAAACTTTTGTTTTGTTTTGGGCTCGTTTGGTAGCGCTGAGTCTTTGTATTAAAATAAGCCAAAGATGGAATTTTAAATTTAAATGGTTATTTTTTTTTTATAAAAAACTTTTGGTTTTGTCAAGTTTTGAAAACAAGCAATGGATTTGTTAAGTTAAGAAAACAAATATGTTGGATATGTCAAGTTTTGGAAGAAAGAAGCAATATTAAAATAGAAATTTGTGATATTATTATGGAACCTCTGACGTTTTATGAGTATTTAAATACACATAATACATCAGAGATTCCATAATAATATTACGAATTAAATGACGAAAATAGCGTTCGTGATCAAAAGTTGACAAATCCGGGATTTGTCAACTTTTGATCACAAACGCCATTTTCGTCGTTTAATTCGTATATGATATGTTGAGTTTAGATTAAAAATAGCCAGAAATTCCGATTTGTTTAGGGCTGAATACTGACGTACGATATATAACTCGATTTTTATTTAAAATGGATTTGTCAAGTTTTGCAAACAAGCTCCTCAATTATTGTTTTAAATAATTTTCAATTTTGTACTTGAAAAAGTCTAGACGAAACGTCGTACAATTATAAATATAACTATTGTCCACAAACCTGCGATTTTTTTTCTTATTTTATTCAATATACTTTGTAAATTAAGACTTTTCTTTTTATTCTTACATTTATTCAGAATTGTTTTACAAACAAACTCGCTTCATAGTACGCACGCAAGTCGGTCAACTTGCCTTCAACAGACTAAATTGAGACACTTGCAGGTCGAAACGTTAATCTTTCAGGAGGAGTTAAAGTCCGCGCACACTATAGGCTAGCACAAACCTGCAAATGTTGGTGCAGGTTTCGTAATCTGCAGTTTTTAATTAGTTTTATCAATCCAAATTAATTAGTGGAAATCACTCATACACTAGATCGGTCCAGCGCGACGAGACAGAAATTGCAGGCGGCTCATTAACGGCAGATGCTGGTCTAATATGCAGTACTCCGTTAAATAACCTATGGGTACCTTGACGAACAGGCTTTTTTGCTCCAAGCTGTGCTGGTCATACAAGGTCATGCTTGACAAGTATGCACGGTCTTTAATTGCAGCCGTCAATACTGTGTAATTCATTTTAATTAGTGGTGCCAAAGTCACTTAGAAATTTTCCATAAATACCGGTATCAATTTTAAGATAGTTCATTCACTTGCGGGGTTCCTGTCGCAATGTGTGAAGAGCAACAATGCAAAACCCGATAAATCCATTTTTTTGTTTTTGAGTTATATATCAATTCTAGTTAATTTTGGTGAGCTTTATCGATCTGTGTATTCAGAATGAAGCTAAACCTGATAAATCCCATAAAAAACGGGTGTTAAAGTGACTTTCAAGCAAAACCCGATAAATCCAAGAACCATGCAAGTTAAAAGAAAAAAATTTAAGAGTTTTTTATATAAGTACTGTTTTCATTTTGAAAAACGTACTTTTTCTTCTTTTTATTGGGTGTTGTCATATTAATAAACTTTTTATGAAATACTTATATATTTCATTTGTGAAAAAAACCCTGATAAAATTCTGTTTTCATGCAAAACCCGATAATCCAGACATAAATGTGTGTGTTTTTTTAATATAATCAATATATTTTTTATTAATTTGGTAAACTCATCTATGACCTATATATGTCACTGATTCGTAAAATAAAATTTGTTAATTATCTAAAGGATTCTGTTTGACCTAGATTTTTGCGATTTTTGCTCCTCAAACAATATCTCACCCAAATCGTATATACCTTCTCCGTTCCGTCGTGGATAAAAATATAAACAAAATGCTACAGCATTCGGGTAACTTATAAATACTGTATATAAATTTCGCTTTCGTGAGAAACAAACATATTTTTCAGTTACAGCTTCAATGATAACGGAATATATCTTGGAGTCACACGGGATGTTTGCAATGTCTCAAGGTGACGCTTTTCTAACAGACCGTAGTGTATTCGGCGAGGTCTTGATATCCACTAAATACAGTTTTCGTGCGAAACTCACATCTAACACAAAACTCTCCACCTGCACCTCTAATGCTGGCGTAGAATTTTCTCTACTCACAAGGGAAAACATTTTCCTTCTTTTCCCTATTCTCTTTAATATGTTTTCAACGTGTAAAGACCGTTCCAAACTTGGATCTAATTAGTTAGAAGTCTTTTGTTGCTTAAAATAATATTAAATTTGCTATACAATTTTTAGAATGTAAAATCTTTTATTAAAATAAACACAATTGCGTACGTGTTTTTTTTTCGACAAACCAATATTCGTAAAACTTTAATTTCATTGTACTGTGAAAATACCAAATTGTTTCGTTTTTTTTCAAACCTGTTCATTTGTAAGATGCGCTGAATCTGCAAGAACCCGCTCAATAACACACCGAGCCAATTGGGCGACGGGACCACTCCAAATTGTTAACATCTGATATAGTATTATAAAGAAAATAACACTTCTGATATCGCGTGAGGTGACGCGGGTAATGGCTAGTATTAAATATATATTCGTTGCCATAGTTACCTACATAATATGTTCCACGTCATGTAAAAATTAATCAAAGCATGCTTAACTAGTTTATTTCTGACAGAGCTACAAAACAAAAGAACAGCTGATTTTTTTATTTTCAAAATATTTCCGGAACTATAAAGTTTAGAACAAAAATTTAAGAAACTTTTTTAAACAATAATTAGAATAATAAATCGTTATGAAAATAATATACCTCATCTTGCTTGCGCCGATTTTCCCCAAAAACAATAGGGCTCCTCGTATTTGTACACCAAAATTCCCAAAATTTGGTTTCAATCCACTTATCCGTTTGACCTGTATCGTGTTCACAGACTAACCGATTAACAGACTAACCGACTAACAGACTAAGCGACTAATCGACTAACTGACTAACAGACAAAGAGATTTTCCAAAAACATGTTTTTTGGATTTGGAACACCTCAAAAGGAAAAACTATTGTAAAATTTTTGAAAAGTTGTTTCAGTGTCAAATTAATACGGAACAATGAACGAATCTTCGTTTATTTTCGTGTTTTTGAAAAGTGTTGATCAATTCTCAATAGGTTTTTTATCTAACTCGTTTTCAATTTCTAATGAACTGACAATTATATCACTCAGTTTCTAGTTCTTGGGAACTGGTGAAAAAATCCAGTGGATTTTTATTTTCAATAACAAATTTAAAAATATTTACGAATTTATACGTCATGAAAATGCATTCCTAAACTAAAATATACGTTTTCCATTATCTACGCCAATGACTTGAAGTATGACGCGTCAAATCGCAACAAACCACATCGCCAAGCTACACGTGTTACCCCACAGTTCTCGTTGTTTGAGTTGCTACATTATATCATAGACGTTTTAAAAAGTAAATAAAACTTCGAAGATTGCTATTCGAAGTCGCTGGGAGAGCTGGGATGCGCGTTTCTAAGTCCCTTAGGTCCGGAAGCGCAAATAAGTACTTACTACAAAGTTTATTCTGAAAAATAAGTTCTCTTTAGATTGTTTAAGATTTAAAATCAAATGACCTTTTTTTTGTTGGGATATTTCAAACAAAAGTGCGAAACAAACTAAAATTTGAACTTAATTAGAGAAGTATTTGTTTAGATGCCGTTACTAGGATTCGTCTGTAGGAGATACTCCCAGTTCTGAGAACTGGTGAAAATATCAATTATATTTTTAATATATTTATAATTGAAAAGAATGTTAAGTTAGTCTAATTGTAATAACAATTAATATTTTCAATGTAATATTCTCTATAAAATGAATATTCATTGTGTTTAGGTCCAGATATCCCAGGAAGTCAGTGGTCTTTAAGAAAACCTGTAATAATTTTATGAACATTTTATCAAAAGTTTACATAATATTGCAGAATATCTTATTTGCGAGTCATTTTCTTATTGAAGTCTGTATATTCAAGGTTGTACAGTAAAATAGCTGTGATACTAAATATTCTTACTATTATTTTTTGTATAAAATTATTGATCTCGATGAAATACTAAGTATAAGGTTTTCGATTTTTGACACATTGACCTCAAAACAGTAGTCAGTTTTTTTCTTACGGTCTGACTAAATAAAATTAACTATGCATATCGCTGAGGTATGAATTTTGGAAAAAATATTGGCTTTTAATAAAACTTCTTAAACTTCCATTCCTTGAATTTTAGTCAGTACTTAAATGTTTCGATAGTACTCTATAAAAATCTAGTTGAAAATCTATTGAAACTGAAAAAGTATTTTTCCTATACAAATATGTATTCTGGTCAGTAATACAAAATGTGGTATTAAACTAAATACTCAGATTACACGAATCTATCAAAGCAAATTGGAGACAAAAATTATGGTGGAAATAACGGGTAGAATGGCGGAGGTGATTCAACCAACACAACGGCGTAGTTTTTGAAAATAAATAAAGTATATGTAACAATAATTGTGAAACTAAGTTCAGAATAAAATTTTGACGACAGAGCAATCTTTTACGATATTTTTATTATCATAGTCATTCAAATTTGAAGGTGTAAATAGAAATTTTTAACGTAAATATTTCGAAAAACATTGAATATTGAACCAGAGCTTTTAGATTTTTTTGTTTTAGTCTCCATTACCTGCCGAAGCGTATTTTGTTTATAAATGCTCTGTTTATGTCATTTAACACATAGAACTTTTATGTTTTATTTAAAAATTATTTAGTTCTCTTTATACGATATCGATTTTTTGACAGCAGCGATTTGTTTTTATTAGTAGGTATGCTTATAATTTGTAATTTAGTTGGGGTAAAATTTGTTTAAAGTAATTCATTATATTAAACAAAAATTCTCATGCAGATAGAAATAAAACACAACCAATTTTAATGCACTTTCGGTATTAATAAATAAAAATAATAATTTTTGGTCAAATTCATAAATGTTAACGTAGCTAACATTGGCAGCAGAATTTTAAATATTTGCTTACAATCGGTATGAGCATTCAGAAATGCGCGCCGCGCCGCGAGGGAGTGAAACAGTGAGGGAACAGTTAATATACCGGCAGCTCCGATCGCAAATAAATTTAGCGGTTTAATTTAGATTATGATCGAAGAGTAACAGAACAATAATTTGTTTTAGGACGCCATAGGCAACGTTGTCAAACGGTTTTGTTTCTTTGGAAATTATTTTTACTGTTTAATATTGCGTTCCCAATTTTTAATTTGAACTTCAGATTTTACTAGAATATTTTCATAACTGATGCTGTACCGGATTTGTCAAATAGGTATATAAAAATTTAAAAGGAACGTTGTATCAATATGTCGTATTTTTTTAAAAACTTTTTTCATACTACGACGTACATACAAGACAGACGAACAAACAAGCAATACGAATTTTTCCCTTTCAGGTACGGAGCTCTAAAAATTGTGTTCATTAAAACTAGTTGGGGTCTAGTCGGATAGATTTGGCGAGTTGGCCCCCAAATGGCAATCTATATCGAAACTTATGTTTTAACATCGACTTGATATACGAACTCTTTTTATATATGTGCCCACGCACTCCCCTTTGACCTTGAGATATAGAGCAAAAACGAGCCTACGTACGACTATCGTTTAAAGAGCCATATTCGAAAACTAATTGAGATAAAGACGTAAAACCACCGGGTGACCAGTAATTGCTCGTATTCTACTCGGGAGAAGAAACTATAACTATTACTTAGGGGTTTTATTGGCAATGGAAATACATACTCGTATCTGTACAAAATTTCAATTCGATAGGATATGTGGAAGTGAGTCAAAATAGTTTCGCAAATGAATAATTATTTTTGATTAAATTTTGAATAATAAAAATGATTTCTGTGAGTCATCCTTATAAGATAGACATATGCTATTGCGGACCTTTATAAAATCTACAAATTATTCTATAGTACAATAATATAATATACCTCTTATGATATAGGTAATTATACTAATTATTATATTATTATTTTGGAAGGTAGATAAAATAAAGTTTCTGTTAACGCGTGTAATAACGCAGATAACTTAGCGTCAGATGGAAAAATTAGAGAAAGCATGTTTAATAGAAACTTATTTCTTTTTGATGGAACAAATTATTACTTTGAAACAAATGACCAACTGATTTTTTATTTTTAAAATATTTAAGATATTACAAGGCTCAAAAACCGACAGATATAAAATGAAACGTTATGAAAAGTATGTCGTCACGATAGAAAAAACGTTATAGCATATATTTCTTTTGTTCATCTGCCGATTTTTCTCGAAAACGTCTCAAATAATTTGTCAACATTTGATTTTGATCCACTCAGCCGTTTGACAGATATCGTGGCGCCAGATAAACAGTAGTCCAGATTTTTGCCAAAAACATTTCGGGGATTCCAAGTAGGGAAAATAATGTAAAATTATGAAAAGTGATTTTTGTTACAAATTAGTGCCGTTTCCCCACTTGTGAGTTTGAATGGTAAAATCGAAAAATCTGTTGAATAGACCATAGTTTTATTTGTTTGGGTGGCAAGTTATGTTCTTGAGAATCAATTAAATGCAGTTATAAGTAAACACTGTTGCATGTGCTAGTTCAATTTGCAACGTACGAATTCATTTACTTCTGGTAGATTAAAATCCCACCAAATACTTAAACGTGAAGAAGGAGCCAAGTTCGAGATACAAAGAATAATTAACTTTACCGAAAAAAAGAAATGAGATCTAAGGAGGTGCAGCCAAGTTTTTACTTACTTGGCAAGTTTACATACACGAGTCATTTATAAAAACTTGCCAAGTGAAAACCTGACACCTTCTTATATCTCATTTCTTTTTATCGGCAAAGTTAATTATTCTTTAAATCTCAAACTTGGCCCTTTTATCACATGAATGTTTTTGATGAGATTTCAATACTTTTTGTAAAATTATATTCTTATTTATTCTACTTAAATGTTATCTACAACATAATAATATTATGTATGTAGATAACATAGATATAACGAATTCTGGTATAAATATAATATAATTATGTTTGGTACATTACTATAATCATATTACAGTAATATACCAAACTATTATTATAATATTATACCAAACTTCATTATATTATATACCAGAATTCGTTATATCTTACGCCATATCCCAGCAGCGATTAGCCTGGAGTATCTCTGAACTACTGGTTGTTGCATTCGGGATCGATCCCAAACCCGGTTCTTCTTTTGACCGTTTCTGCAAACTTTAGCTCCAAGTAAAATTTCAAGACTGAAACTCCATGTTTTATCCTCCACTACAGACGACATACGTGATCTTGCTAGTAAATGACCGCGAACCACCTAAGTCCGTCCAGCATTTAACCTTCTGCATCCTAGCTCTTCACCCCTAGCTTCAAGTCCCTACTAGCTCAAACTTCTTGAAAATTTTTCTTGGTGACGGAGAAGGTTGCAGAACCATCCAAACTAAACCACTTTTTGATGATCTATAAGTCAGTCAGTGAATGCCCAAAATCGTGATTTGTGAACAAGATTATATCTTGAAAACTATTCCACCTAGGCATATGAAGTTTGGAAAACTGCTTAATTATGGTAACCTTAATCCCCCTGAGATACAATCAGTGCTGTAACGTAACTAGCCTCGGAGATAGAGAGAGTCGAAAATGGGTCGAAATGGTTCGTGTAAATACATAGTGCCACAGTACTTTGCGAGAACTTGGCTGGAGCACTTCGTGTGCTATGATTAAATTATTATACTGCACACGGATGTAATAATATGAACCTAAAGAAAATGTCATACCATGTTAACATTATGTAGTTTAATTAATATTTTATTGAAAAATATTTCAACATATTTCTTCTAACCTGTTTATTTTGTAGTTCGCTGCTATTCACTTATAATTTATTTGTGTAATTTTTATGCATGTCTCTACATAGCATTCCGCGTCTTTATTGGAAAACTTCCACCAATATCTCAAAAACTGAATAAAAAAATGTTTCGAACAAAAGTTTCAAGAAAAAAAGATTTAGAAAATAAAATATTTTAATTAGTAAAGGTTTTTAAGGCAAATTTTGTTTTTTAAATAGCAAGTCATATTTTTTCAACAGATTCAGATTTTGCACGAAAAAGGAAACAATTTTTGTTCGTAACATTTCTTTATCTGATACAGAATTTTTGAGTAAGCTTTGAGTTAACAAAAATTATATAAAAAATATAAATAAAAATAACAAAGGATGACGTTTCGATCCAGATTTGGATCTTCTTCAGAAAAATCTAAAAAATATAAAAATTATTGGTATTAGTTATTTAATATTATCTAATATAATGCACGATGATTGAACGTTTGAATCATCGTGCATTCTATTAGATAATATTAAATAACTAATACTAATAATTTTCAAATTTGTTAGATTTTTCTGAAGAAGATCCAAATCCGGATCGAAACGTCATCCTTTGTTATTTTGATTTATATTTTTATATAATTTTTTTCAATATATGGTCTGAAAAAAATTGGTCGACAATTTTATTTATTTAAAAACAGTTATTTTAAATTTTTTTCAATTCAAATATATTTTCGACAAAATATATGAGTTTCTAAAATTTCAATTCATTACATCCGATGCTGAAAATATTTCAAGATTACATGAGGAAGGTTTTTGGAATCTTAAAAAATATTTCATTTATGTAACTTTAATAAGTATTAGTTACAATAAATTGAATTTTACAATGTTTCCGTTTTTTTTTAACTGTTGGTCTTGATAGTCATAAAATTTTCGTATGTAAAGTTGAAACCTTAGAGTAATTAATTCCATCAAAAATAATGACAGCAATAATTATAATGGTTACAGTTAAAATTAATGTCTATAGTAAAATAATATCGCTAGGTACAATAATACAAAGTTGGTATACTATTTTTGTGCTTGCATTCTACAATTAAAATGAATTTAAATAAGTAATATAGTTTAGCCTCATCGCTTTTCTGATATAAATTGTATGCGAAGTGAATAAATAATATCAATGTTAAATAAATAATTAATTGTTACTTATCACACAGAAAATTAACAAATATCACTGTTATTTTTCTAGGTCTCTTATAACTAAATATAATAAATAGTTTTGATCTTAAAGAGTGTTATTAAATATGTGGTATTTTTTAAAAACATAAAATATGTCCACATAACAATTTAATATATAGTCGATCACCGAACGTTTTTGACGTGATAACGTCTTATAAATTGATGAATCACCAATCTTATAAATTGATGAAACACCGGCTGCATGCACGAAAAAGTGTAACGTTCCTAACGTTCGGCCTGACCCTGTGCGTGCTTTTCTCGAAAACGGCCCTAACGATTTGGATGAAATTTACTGAAAAGGGATTTTGGGGGGCAAAAAATCCTTTTAGCTAGGTCTCATCTCTCGAAAAAATCGTTTTATTCGTTTTCTTACAAATATTATCATTATAAAAATCAATTTTTTGACGTATGAAAATACTTAAATATTGTAAGTAGGTTTTAGAATTTTATATAAACAATGAAACAATTGTTTCCAAATATTATGACAGTTAATCTTTGAGACTTAAAATAAATACGAAAGAAAGAAAGTTAAAAAAAACAATTATTATTATAGGTGATGAGTAATTTTAATAAATAAAATTAACCTAAATTTGAAGCGAAAGATGCAATATCATAGATTCGAATTATTATAATTATTATATGTAGAAGATTGGAGAAATAGAACATAAATTATTGACGTGATAACGTCTTATAAATTGATGAATCACGTCAATATAAAAAGATGAAACACCGGCTGCATGCACGAAAAAGTGTAACGTTCCTAACGTTCCGCCTGACCCTGTGCGTGATTATTAAATATGATATTCGAGCGGAATACGTTATCACGTAAAACTATCGTCCGTAAACCGACTTTACAGACAACAAATTTTTTATTTAATAATCCTCATAGAACTGTTCCGATTTTAATGATTTTTTTCAATATTAATTGTTATATGACATTATTTTACTTTCTAAATAAGTTAATTATTTTTTACGCGACGCAAGTATATACAATTTAGAGGAAAACTTGCTGCAAAGCGGGATATAATGTAAATAACGTGCTTAATTTTTTTATTACATTTATTTCCAGCCACTATGCAAAATTTCATCAAAATTAAATAACTATTTTTATCACAGCTTATACTACTTATATTTGGAGGAAAACTAATCTTGAAATAAAAAAATTAAACTTGAAATGCTGAAAATTTCAGAATCGTTAAGTCAATACGCTTCAAATAAACATACGAAATCGAGTTGAATAATAATATGAGGTAATTGTTATAATACGTCTCCGACAAAAATTAAATTTCTAAAAAATCTAAATTTTCAAACATAAAAGACTTGTTGCGCACGTATTGCGAGAATAAAAATTCTCATCTTTCAGGGTTATCCCGACCTAATTAGTTTAGTCAATGAGTGCTCATAAGGGGCATCTAGATGGAAAAGTCGAAAGCAGAACATTTGACTTAGGAACTTTGTTTGGACTAGTTAGGAGATAAACATACTAAAAGTCCTTGCCCCTCTGAGGAACGCCCGAAGGGGGGGAGCACGAAGAAGGTCCCGTTTTTTGGTTTTTTGCTTTCATCTCGAAAACGGTACGTCGTACGAAATTTTGTTGTAATACATAATGAAAGCTGATAAAATTCTCTACAACTTTAGCTTTCACACTTTTTATCTATCTCCAATCTTTGCCTAGCTATGAGCTCCGAAAAATGGTCGAAAAATGATCGATTTTCAAAAATGTGTTAAATTCTCTGTAGCACATTGTAACAATACGAATTTGTCAAAATCATTTCGTATCGCTCATCCAAACTATTAAAAACACCCACACACTATTAAAAAATAACATAAGCTTTAACCTATTGAAGGCCCTGGGCACATTAGGATTATGGGGCCCCTATGACCTTAACAGAGCACTATTTTGTTAGAATAGACAAAGAAAATAGATAAACAAGGTTCTAGATTCTAAGTCGAGGAATGTGATATAAAATGCATATATTTAAAAGGATCACGTTCCCAATTTTAACATGAAGGACACAAAAAAAATAAGTATATGAAAAATAGTTCACTGATGATTTTTGTTTAAAACAGTTTAGGTACTTAGTATACCATTAAACTAGGGGGTCCCTATCGATCGCGGGGCCCTGGGCACGTGCCAGAGTGCCCAGTGGGAAAGAGGGCCCTGTGTGGAGGTACTCCCAGCTTATGTTATTTTTTAATAGTGTGTGGGTGTTTTTAATAGTGTGGATGAGCGATACGAAATGATTTTGACAAATTCGTATTGTTACAATGTGCTACAGAGAATTTAACACATTTTTGAAAATCGACCATTTTTCGGAGCTCATAGCTAGGCAAAGATTTGAGATAGATAAAAAGTGTGAAAACTAAAGTTGTAGAGAATTTTATCAGCTTTCATTATGTATTCCAACAAAATTTCGTACGACGTACCGTTTTCGAGATGAAAGCAAAATACCAAAAAACGGGACCTTCTTTGTGCTCCCCCCCTTCGGGCGTACCTCGGAGGGGTAAGGACTTTTAGTATGTTTATCTCCTAACTAGTCCAAACAAAGTTCCTAAGTCAAATGTTCTGCTTTCGACTTTTCCATCTAGAATTATTCGTTGCTTAAGCTAAATACCAACTCATGTATTTTACTATTTCAACCCCCAAGTAGAGAAAAGTCACTTTTCAAATTTTTACAATATCTTTCGTTTTGAGGTCTCCTGATCCCAAAAAACATATTAAAAAAAAAAAACTCTGTGCGTCTGTTTGACTGTGAACACGATACAGGTCAAACGGATGAGCGGATTGAAAACAAATTGTGGGAGGATGCTTGGTATGCAAATTTGAAGAGCCCTATTTTTTTGGGGAGAAGAGATATATGCTATAACGGTGTTTTTTATATAATAATGATATACTTTTGTTAACGCCCAATTATTCTATGTATTTTTTCAAGAAAGTTGCGTTGAAACATTTTTTTCTAAACTTTATAGTTTCGGAAATATTTTGAAAATAAAAAAAACAGCTGTTCTTTTTTTTGTAGATCTGTCAGAAATAAACTAGTTAAGCATGCCTTGATTAATTTTTACATGACGTGAACATATTATATAGGTAACCATGGCAACTAACAGCAAATATCATATTGAATACTAGCCATTACCCGCGTAACCTCATGCGATATCAGAAATTCTATTTTTTTTATTAAACTATATCAAATGTCAACATTTTGAAGTTGGTATGGTTCCGTCGCCCAATTGGCAGAATTTTTTTTGTCTATTATAATGATTTAGAACGAATCAGTTGACGATAGCGGATGTTCTGCCTTAATACTTTAATACATAGGATAGATATTATGTATGTTGAAACTATAATGGCGTCGTCACAGATAGCAAGACTGTGCAGTAATATTGACACAAGTGAGTGCTGTAATTAGTTAAGTTTAGAATTGTTCTGGGAACACTATTATTAACACAAGAATGCGTGATATCAGGCAGTTAATACGAAAAGACTGTTCTCTCTATCGCGTTGTATAGACTTGCCACAATTATAATAAACTCTATAATATATTATGTCGATATTCATTGCTTTTACGTCAAAACAGTCTCTGCAATATTATGTGATATCGAATGAATTACCTTTAAAGAATTGATGCCCATATTCACCGAACACTATTAAAGTAAAAAGTTCTTGGAACAAATTTATGCGTTAGAATAAAATTAACTTTCAATTATTCACCAAACAAAATATCAGGTAGAAAAGTTAGATTTAAAGATTTAATATACACAGTACTATAATACTTCTTGGTCTTTTTGTCGAATATTTTGACGTTCACCCAAAAATCCGATCGATGGCGTTAGTGTAAACGTCAAATAAAGTTTCACAAAATATTAATGCTTTATCCTAACCCAATTGCATACAAAACTTCCACTAATTCTGATGTTCACAAAAGGTTAATAAACAACACATAAATAAATTTACAAGAGCAACTGTAGATTATAATACTCTCGTTTATAGGTTAGGTATTATGATCTATGTGGTGGCCATTATTATTTTATCAGGTGACTAAATATTTATACCCTCGAAATAAGACATAATAGATTTATACCCGCAGTAAGCATAATTATGTTTGGTGTATTGAATTATTATCGCTATTTATTCGGAGGAATAGCTACCTGAAGAACAAATGAACCGAATAAGTAACTACATACGTTTGGTGAATATGGCCATAAGTCGGAATAATTGAAACGAATGAACATTTCCTATTTTTCACATTTTCAATATTTAATATTACAGTATGTTATCAGCTAACTTGAAAAAAATATGGCTTTAAAATCTAATGGTTTTCATTTATTCTGACGCTATTATTACATTTTAAATACTCAAAATAAACAAATGAATCTGTTTATATAGATAGATTTTGATCGAACATTCTCAATGCAAACTCTTGTTTCTTAGTTGAATGACTAGAAAGCTTTATCATAAAATTCCTACTAATTATAAATGAACGAGATTATTTATTACAAACGTTCGACAATTAATTTCATTAGCCTATACATAATATAAGATGTGGCAAACGTTCCGCTTACGATAGACTAGATATAATATTTTGAATTGTCCTATAGAGTTAATATAATAAGCAGAAAAAATTAAATACTAGACAGTATAGCTTATCATAATTTTAAAATAATCATTAAGATACTCTACTTATCCTACACAAAAAAAAAATATATTTTGTTCCAACTTTCAAACTTCTAAGCAGAAGCTTTAACAACTAACTTTAGTAGTCCAATAAACGTTTTGTTCGAAGCAAAGGGGATATGATATTTTATAAAATGAAAATTTAAATTAATCGTAACGAATGTGTACTGACAGAATTTTACTCATGCACATAGTGGTTTTAATTGGTAAAAATAAATCCATTTTTCAGAATATAGACATATTATTATATATTTCTTTTTCAAGAGTATTAAAGTTTGTTTTATCCGCTTCTGTTATTTGCGGTTTCAAAATTAAATGGAAACCACAGCTTTAATAAAATAAACGTACCTTCTTCAAGCTTCATGTAAAAATTTAAATTTATTTCAGACCGTCAATTTAATTATTAATACGTGTATGTACACATTGTTTTCTTAATTACCATATTTAATAAAGCACTGGTGTAATCCTGAAGGCTTCATTATCTACGCGAATATTGATTGGATAAAAAAAGTTAATAATTATGTATTTAGCAAACGGTGCTCTTCCATTTCCCCAGCTGGCGAATTTTTTAATAAAACGAAATAAAAACAGATACGTCCTCCATTTTGTTAGCTTACTTTAAAATGAGCCAAATGTTAAAAAACATAATTGGAAAAATCAGTGCATTTGAAAGATTTATCAGGCATAGAATTTTATCCAATAATGGAATTAAAGACGACATGTAGTTTTAGGGCACCCCAAGCGGACGCCGGACATACGAAGATACATTATTGTTATAAAAGTAAAAATTTTCTAAGAAAATATAAGTACATATATCAAATATGCGTTCCATTTGATAAAGATAGAGCTTAGCTCGATTATCTTTATACCTATATAAAATTCTGGAGTGCATGTGTTCGTTACTCCTCTCCTCCTAAATTTGATGATGAATTTTTTGTTGTACTTATGAAGTCACCTGAATGGTCCCGGTAGGTGGCGGTGTTGTCGAGATCCAGATTTGTTTTTAATTTTCCGACCACATTTTTTTATATATATATTTTTTTATTTCTCACATAAAAGTAATGTATAGTTTCAAATTTTTAGCCTCATCAGCACCTATCAATATTTTTTAATTATATTCATAAACAAAAGATTTTATTTCAAGAAATATATTTTGCTAGCCAGTTATGTAGAAGGACATCCGCCTACCAGATTCGTAAGTTTACTGTATTTAATGATTCGTTGTATCATTTTCCAAAAAAAAATTTTATTATGGAAACGGCCACAAAATTAATGCCAATCTGAATAAAAATTTTAAAAACTGTTTTGTGAATTAGATAAAATTACATAATATGTTGATGTCATATAGAATATTATTTTTTTTTTATTTTGAAATATGTTGGAAATATTTTCTTCAACAAATAATTGAAAATATAACATAATAATAATTTAATTCAATTAATTTATATATGGATTATTTAGGTACCTATCTCTAATATATTCTTTTTCGTTTGTTAAAAATAATATAGGTAATCATTTCTATAAACATTTACATA
Source organism: Xanthostigma xanthostigma (assembly GCA_963575645.1). Classification (NCBI taxonomy): domain Eukaryota; kingdom Metazoa; phylum Arthropoda; class Insecta; order Raphidioptera; family Raphidiidae; genus Xanthostigma; species Xanthostigma xanthostigma. The sequence continues at coordinate 29,508,528 of OY754469.1, read as the reverse complement.
TATAAATTTTATTGCATTTATATTAATTAGATACGCGTAATCTGTGAATAATTTACTCTTTTCAAATAATGTTTTGCATATCAAAATATATTTATTCAGTTATAGAAACATATTGTTTAAATGCGTGCAAATTTGGACAACACTACTGATTAAAAACATGTTTTTTAAGTGATTGGTGTATAGCCTCGTATTCTCTCATTATACCCCCCAGTATTTTCTAATTACTTCACCTGTGAGGTATCGACTTTTTAAACTGTAGTCAAAATTGTACAATTTTTGAAACGAAAAAAAGGATATGATTTTTGGTACAAAGTGAATTTAGAATATGATATAAAATCCAAAAAATCAACAAAAAATAAATGTATACTGACGCCTCGCTATACATACTACTTATAGGCAAATACAAAAGAAAATTGTATTAACTATCCTTCTTTTATTTTATTAAGGCCACCAAAAGTCACATTTTTACCATTCCAACCCACAAGTGGGGAATGGTACTAGTTTAGGTCAAAAATCACCTTTCAAAAATTTTGCAATGAGATCCCCCGAACCCAAAAAACATATTTTTGCAAAAACTCTGTGCGTCTGTCTGTTTGTCTGCTACTCTATTAGAACGTTTGGTATGCGAATATGAAAAGCCCTATTGTTTTGGGGGAAAATTGGCGCATACACAGACGAAATATATGCTATAACGGTATTTTTTGTATAATAATGGTATACTTTTCATAACGGCTTATTATTCTATTTCTTTTTCATGAAAGTTTTGTTAATTTTTTTTATAAACTATATATTTTGAAAATAAAAAAAATCAGCTGTTCTTTTAGTTTGTAGACCTGTCAGAAATAAACTAGTTAAGCATGCTTTGAATAGTTTTTACATGACCCGGAACATATTATGTAGGTAACGGTAGCAACGAATAGCATTTTGAAGTTGGAATGGTCCCGTCGCCCAATTGGCTGGAATTTTTTAATCTAGTACCGATTCATATATTTTCAGTTTTATTATTTTTTTATTTTTAATATAAAATTGTTAATCCAATTTTCCCGGTTTAGAAACTGGGAACTGAGAATTTGTAATACAACGGAATCGTTATCAAGCTCGGAAATTCTCAAACCCACATCATCCCTTTTGCAAGACATACCAATAACAGAATCGAAAATGTCAGCGAGTGCAAATGCAATTTACTTTCTAGAAATATTAGAAACCTGCAGCAAGTTTGGATCATATTTATCTTAATTAAATATTACCTGATAATATAATAGGTGGATAGTAATTAAAACGTAACCTGTACGTACATACAACAAGGAGGAAGGAGCAGCAGCGGTAGTTAAGTGGCGAAAAGGATTAAGTCTATGCGAAGACGCGGGCGTTGCGGTTCACGTAACTTTAATCTGCTACAGGTAATGAGAAATTACGTAGCACGTACACTAGGCTGCCAAGAATGTATGCTTAGTTATGTATAATATCTATCCATGTTGACATTTATATAACACAAAGTGATTTCTAAGATACATACTAGATGGCGCATTGCTGCAGTTCTGCATACGATTTAGTTTGAAGTCAACATCTAAACACTGCTTGGAGTTCTGCTGGCCGATAGGCTGGGTGCGAAGCTGGAAATGACGTCACTGCGGGATCGCCTGCTTGCTCACAAGATAGGTTTTAAAATTAGAACTGGGGATATTTTCCTTGCTAGGTCCAATGCTAATTAGGAAGTAGTATCTTGTCACGTGGGCGACTTGAACAAACGCCCACAAACCAACATGGATTCTGTTGTCTGTTGCCTTGAACAGAAGCTCAGAGTCAGGCAACAGACACTTTTTGCTCTGTGTTTATATTCGAAAAGTAGTCTCGTGTGAAGCGAGCACCTAACAGCAATCAAGTAAACCAGCGCTCGAAAACTAGTAGGCAAATCTAGCAATGAATCTAGCAGCGTTTCTAGCCTCGTGTGCAGCGGCTTTAAAGCAATTGTTTTCAAGTTTTATTTGTGTTTTTAACCCACTTAAATATTTCTAATAAGGCGTGCGGTGACACGGGTAATGGTAATGGTAATGGTTTTAAATATTATGATATGCATGCCTACCACATAATTTGTATAAATTAACCGAAGCTTGCTCGTCAGCTATCTAACTATTTTTTTTCTGGCAGACCTATTGAAGAAATGAACTGCTGATTTTTTATTTTCAAATTAATTTCGAAACCATAAAATTTGGCAAAAAAAATTTTCACAAATAGGTATTTCTTGTAAAAATAAATATAATAATAAACCGTTATTATACCGTCATTATATATATAAAAAAAAACAACGTAATAGCATATATCTTTTCTACGCACGCGCCGATTTTCTCCAAAAACAATAGGGCTCTTTATATTTGCATATCAAACACCCAACCAAAATTCACAGGCCGTTTTTAACCGACTTCAACAAAAAGGAAGAGGTTCTATGTTCGTCTGTATATTTTTTTTTATGTATGTTCACCGATTTCTCTGTCAATTATGGACCGATTTTCAAATTTTTTTTTATTCGAAAGAGTGCACCTCAGAGGTGGTCCCATCGGAACCAAGTCAGGATCTGATGGTGGAATCCGGAGAAATCGAGGGAAACTCTCAAATTTCAAAGGCACGTATAATGTTTTTTATGTATGTTTACCGATTTTTAGTGTTAGATTAACACTAAAAAGAGAAAAATAAAATATTTTTAACAAAAAAATTGAACCGACTTCACACTAAAAAGTAAAAAATAATTGCGTATTGAAATGTTTTGGAGTCGGTGTAGTTCTCGGAATAGATTTCATTTTGGCTGACACCGACTCCAAAACATTTCAATACGCAATTATTTTTTACTTTTTAGTGTGAAGTCGGTTCAATTTTTTTGTTAAAAATATTTTCATTTTAAAACTGGATATAGGCAATCTTCTAACTGCCATATTATTGTTTGCGGCAGACAAAAACGACCGACCGTATCTCGCGATATATTAGACAAAATTGAACTTATACAGCTATTTTCTATATAAATCTGTATAAAAAAACTGTTTGGGAAAATTCTGTTGTACGGATCCTATGTAAAGAGTTCCCCTCTTTTGTTTAAGACTAGTTTTAAAGCAATCTGATTTAAATTGGGCGAGAAAAAATCAAAAAACTTTTTTTTTTAATTAACTCCCTTCTGGGACCAAAATTCAAAAATCGGGCGACGTTAGAACTTAAGTTACCCGGGGACGAATCGAACAAAAAAAAGTTTTTGTTTAAATCAGTTAAGGCGTTTGGGCTGTACGCTGGATACAAAAAGCGAGACTCACAGATTTCCAGACAAAGCGAGTATATATAGGCGCTTCCAGCAATTGCTTGTGTCGCGCCTAAAAGTATAATTCTCTACAAAATTCTATTGGTAATAATCATATTCCATCAGATTCATTTCGTCGCGCCGAATCTTTTCTTATCTGCTTTAAAGTTTTCAGAGGAAATAAATCACTATAAAAACATATTAAATTATTATAGTACTTTTTGAACATCATAGCTTTTTAGAAAAAACAGTAATTAGAAAACATACCCTTTGAAGTAAACAAATCTTCTAGCTACCGCTATTGGTGACATGACACTTTCCCCGAACCATTATCCCCGACGACAATATCCCCGATTTTAATCCCCGAACGACATTATCCCCGACGAAAATATCCCCGATTTTAATCCCCGAACGACATTATCCTCGATGACAATATCCCCGATTTTATAATTATTCGTACGACTACTGTATGAAAACACCGCTTTTTTTGATAAAGGGGTATGCGAATTGTCTCGCAGTGAAACGGGAAGGGGCAAATGTTGAGTTAAAAAAAAAAACAATTCCGGGGTGAACGATAACGGGGTATGCGAATTAGATAGTTAATTGTTTGAATAGAACTGAAATAGGGTTATTTCTTTCAAGTCGGGGATATTGTCGTGGGGGATATTGTCGTTCGAGGATAATGACGCGGGGATAATGTCGTCGGGGAAAAAGACATGAAACCACCGCTATTAAGTGAAAATATGGTCAGGCAGCCCGTGGAGAATTAGTAATTTCTATATTGTTAAAAATGATCACCGTTCTGGACTTCACACAACCCAATACGTTTTATCATGCAACTGAAAACCAGGGTAAGGCATTTATTCGAATAGCTGAGTATTCGACTAGTTGAATACTTTCAAAACATATTTATTCAAATATTCAATATCTGAATATTCGAATCAGAACCGTTTAATAAAAAAGAATAGATGAAAACATTCATCCTATAAGAAAAATAAAACAATGGAATAGTAGTGAACCAGATTCAGTTGAAATTGATATTTTATCCAATAAAGAAAGAACTATGTAGACTGTAGATATACGGTTGAATTCTTGAGTAACTATAATTTTTTTAATTTATAGTTTTCAGAAAAATTTCCTATCTATATTTTTAAATAAAAACTAGAATCTCTTATGGAACAATCGAATTATCATTTAACCTTCCAATATTTCAATAGCAGTTTGAATATTTGACCATTCGAATAATCAAAAATAGTGGTATGAATATTTATAGAGTCGATTAATCAAATATTCGAATGTTAAGTAATTCGAATAAAAGTTTGAAAGATATATGGTAACAACTTACGTGCATACATTGACTTATTTCGACGCATATAGCCTAGCAGCTGTGCGTCTTTATTAATAAAAAAAAGTTTAAAAGACAATTCCAATACTTAAATTTGAAAAATTTCAAACCCTACTGGAAATCTGCATAATTAGAAGTACTTAAGCGAGTTGGTGTATGTAACGATTGCAAGAAAATCAACAAAAATAAGCCAGGGGGCCCACATTGGACGAACTGGGGAGGCACATGTAAACTATTAAAACTATAGAGCAGTGATGTCAAACACGCGGCCCGCCGAGACGTTAAAAAACATTGAGTCTAATAATATAATCATTCAAACAATCGTGTTTTATTAATATTTTTTAACATTAAAAACATGCGGCCCCCAACTTAGTACAAAATAGATAATGTAGCCCGCAATATCATATGAGTTTGACATGCCTCCTATATAGAGGTATGGACCGTCACATTATGAGATGTTACAAAATGAAGATGCGGTCCTTCAGCGTCAGTCGTTAACACATGTATACGTTATAATATATTATGTGTCTACTCCAAATACAGGAAACAAGTTTTATCAGTTATTTTAGGATGTTTGAGGTACACAATTGCAGACAAAAGTATGCTCATAACCGCAAATTATAAGATGGTAGCAAGAACGTCAAATTGTACCAAAACTTCTATTTCGGTACAATTTGTTAGACAGCAATACATACCTACGTGTCCGTATAAGAGAGTAACTAGCATGGAAGATATCGTGACAGCGTCGCACGTGAACAGTCACTAAATCTTTCAATCTTATTTGTTATATTTGTCAAAAGAAAGCAGTCGTTATGGTAAAAATATATATAAACTTTATACTACCTAAGTGCGTTGTTGTCAAGTGTGAACATCATTTTATAAAACACTCGGTTTGCTTGATACTTTTCAAGCAATAATTATGTTTCTCTCGTGATTTTCAACGATGACAATAGACAAAAATTTGAACGGAGCTTCTCAAATTTGTGACTAGCATTTTATAAAAAATTACGAATTTTTCTCGGTGATATTACTATGTGTTTTATCGATATTAATCTATGAATGCTCGATTTTTCTATAAGAACTAATGTCAATTTCATAATAAATTGTAATTTTTTTAAGCGAGTCAGTACGTCGCTGTGAAATATTGGGTAGCTACATATTGCAGATATGTTCAGAAATAACTTGACAAAACATTAATTTCTCGATGATTTGATATACTCCTCATATATCCTTAAGTTGGTAAATTTTTCCAAAACCCCATACCTACTTATAGTTTCAAAAAGCTTTCGTCAAGCTTCTCTAAACTTGTATAATTAATTAGAAGTTTGCAATTCTTATTATGAATATGAAAATTTTAAAATATATGAAAGCGAACTTTATGCACAAATGTATTCTGATGACTAAAAAAAACTTATAGTGAACCTTCAATTATCCAGGCCGAATGAGATCGACTATAATCCGGATAATCTGCTTGAATCTATAAAATGCATATATGAATATGTTCGAATGAACGAACGTGGAATATCCAGACATAACATGAATAATGTGAAACTAAATCTCTATCCATATATAAAAAAATGAGACGCGTCATCACTGACTGACTGACTCATCGACGCACAGCCGAATTTTCAGAACGTAATACTTAGAAATTTCAGGAATTTTTGTAAGTTTAACTCACAAACTATTTTTTTTTCAATACTATACGAATAAATTTTTATAATTGGTCTCAAAATATATACTTTCACTTTTATATTCAAAAAATGACAACTATGCCAATACTTTTTTCGTACACTGTTGGCATTGTCATGTCTGCATGTTCGAATTGTTATGTGCTATTAAATATGACTTGAGGAACATTTTTTTTTTGGAAAAAAATGCAGCCAAATTTTATATTTATTTATATACAAAACTTTTTGAAAGGTATTGGGTTCTTTCAAATGGGTGCAGCTTGAAAAACATGGCGACGATGGGGTATCATTTCCATTGTTGCTATGGTTACTACATATATATAGTATACAGTGCAAGTGTGATTTTTTTAAGTACAATAAAATGATAAGTATCAGCACAATATGTAGTTGGACTGATACAAATCACCGAAAAATATATTTCCTTGAAGGGAAACACGTACATTTAATGCCGGCCATATCATAAAAATAGGCAAAAAATCAACTGAAACAAAACCTACAAGTAAGATGAATTTTAATACTTTCTGTTCACAAACTTCCGATTTAGAGAGTATCTGATCCACATGAAATAAAAGTGGTAAATAGAGCTATATTATATCAATGCCGTGTTGATGAACGTTGCAAACATATTATTGAAACATTACTTTATTGAAACAGGTAAGTTCCCAACCTAAAAATAGTCATCTGTCAATGTATTTTCAACTTTATTTTTTTTGACGTGATAACGTCTTATAAATTGATGAATCACCAATATTATAAATTGATAAAACACCGGCTGCATGTTCGAAAAAGTGTAACGTAACGTTCCTAACGTTCCTAACGTTCCGCCTGACCCTGTGCGTGCTTTTTGCTAATTTCTCGCTCAATTTAAATCAGATCGGTTTGAAACCAGTCTTAAACGAAAGAGGAGAACATTTTACATAGATTTCGTGTAACAGAATTTGCCTAAACAGTTTTTTTATACAAATTTATATAGAAAAATATTTTATACAAATTTATATAGAAAAATATTTTATACAAATTTATATAGAAAAATAGCTGTATAAATGCAATGTTGTGTAATGCATGGCGCGACGCGGTCGGTTGTCTTTGTTTGCCGTACATGGAAATTAGAAGCAAACGTATGTCTTGTCTTAACATGAAAACAGCTGCATTTCTAATGTTTAATTCAATTTTTTGACATTAGTATATTGTGAAATGCAAAGCCTGCTAAGTTAAGTATTGGAATAACTAATTATTATTAGAACATAATACTTTGTAAGTTGCAAACGTCACTTTTGACATTTCTTATCATTCCGACACCAAGGATAAGCGGATTGAAACCAAATTTTGGGAGGTTTAGGTTATGTATTACGGAATACGTTATCACGTAAAACTATCGTCCGTAAACCGACTTTACAGACAACCATTTTTCTATCAAAATTCTTAATGTTATTTAATAATAATAACTATTCAATTCATAAATTAAGTTTTCAATATTAGACTAAGTATAATATCGACTTACTTGGTAAAATAACTAATCATATGCATTGAAATGACGTGGACTATTACAACCTTTTAACTTTTTATTTGTGTGTGCACGAGATGAAAACTTCGCAGGTTCCTTAATAAATCATTTATTTGTTGTTTTTGATGTAAAAGTAAAGAAATAAATTTTGCTCAGGAAGATGTGCGTTTCCGTCGTCATACACACGGCGTGAAGACAACGGGGGAACGTAACAAGAAGTGCAGCTAAAACAAGTACATGCCAAATTCTATTGAAAAATAGAACACCCTGTGTGTCAATGTGTATGTATAAGGAATGAGACACGTACGAAAGCTCTTTAGTGAAAGAAAACTATATAACGAATTTAAGTGGCGTTAAGTCGAGCTGAACACATTTCCCCAGCCGTATACCAGCTCTGTAGAGTTACCTAGTGTAGACTCTAGTGTCAGTGGTAGGGTAGACGTTTTCTCTACGTAGTGCCTTCATGTCTTTTCTTTCGAACAAGAAAATGTCATTGCTATTGATTTCTGATGATTCGTACTTATACAGGGTATCCACTGTCCAGTTTTTATTTTACATAACAAGAACGTTAAAGCTTTGTACGATGTTTAAAAGAACACATATATTTTTACCACTTTTTTTCAGAAACGTTTCATTTTTTATTTAATGTACATTATTAATGTGTATTAGTTATTTGTATACTATGTGTTTACTTGTGGGTGCTAATGACAAATTATTTAATGTCGAAACACCATTAAATATATTTTAAATAAATAAAAAAAGACGCTGCCTTTATACTGATGTTTGGAATTTATTTATTGACAGTCGGAGTAAAAAACAATTATTATTACAAATTAAAACACAGGATTTGAGGCAAAAGATAGCGATTTTTGCTTGCTTACTTTATTGATCAACGTTTCGGCATCAATTTTGTGCCTTTCTGAGAATTTTAAAACAGCTGTTTTGAGATCTTGAGGAAGACACAAAATTGATGACGATGATCAATAAAGTAAGAAAATGAAAATTGTTATCTTTTGCCTTAAATTCTGTGTTTGAATTCATTTGAAGATAGGAAGCGAATTTATTTAAAATTATTATTATGTTTAATAATCATGATCACTCAATTGTATATTATAGAAAAGAAACGAAACGGTTGATTTATGAGTCAAATTTGTTTATTGAAGGAAGACCACGTTTCGACACCTGTTTTGGTGTCTTCTTCAGGTCTATAAGAAAATAAATAATACATATATAGTTAAAACTTAATTATACATTAATAATAAAACAATCAAATATACCTTCAATTAATTGACATTAATTGGCCATAACCTCAAAAAATCTAATTCATACTTTACTGAAATTTAACCACGATCGCAATAAACTTGATCTAAGTATTACATTCTTTTAAAAACATTATTATTATGACATAATATAGAAATAGACTGCAGATAATACCAACATTAAATAGTTATTTAATTTACACCATTACTTAGTTCATGAGTTTTTTTTAAATTTGTGATAAGAGGGAAGTAGGTTTTTGCCAATTTATTAGCATCATCTTTTACGTTAATAGGATTTTTTTGCAAATTAATGTGGAGCATTTCTGAAAAGATGCGTCGATGCCAATTAGGTTCATTATCTAATATGTCAATATTATCAAAATCAAACTTATGTTTATAATTCAAAATGTGATTCGAAATAACAGAAGAACTGGTATTTCCGAATCTTCTACAAAGTCTTTGGTGTTCAGAAATACGTACACTAACTTGGCGTTTGGTTTCAAACCAAACGCCAAGTTAGTGTACGTACACCAAAACAGGTGTCGAAACGTAGTCTTCCTACAATAAACTTTGACTCATAAATCAACCGTTTCATTTCTTTTCTAATATTATGTTTACTTTGACTATTAAGTAAAATAAATATATCGACACATAATTGCTATTTGTAAAATTGAATCAAAATACATATAAAAATTATAAGATAGCTATACGTAATATATTGAAAACAATTCTCATTAATTATTTGTCTGGGATCTTGTTGAAATATGAATTTACTAGTGAGGATAGTGGATGATTGCTAGAGACTATCTTTGTCATTTTTATCAACTTATTATTTCAACCGTTGACTCAAAACTTGTTTTCTCATTATTTATGAACTTTTCAATTATTTTCAATCTACGATAGGTGTTTTCATCAGAAAAAAGTTCTTCAGCCCAAATTAAGAAAATCCACTTGCCATATTTTGTTACAACCAGTTTCGCTTAAATTATGGAACAAAAAAATAGATAAATAGAACCAATTTCCAAACGATCGAGATATATTTAGTATATCATTAATAAGTATAAGTCTACACGTATGATATTTAAGATTTATAATCTACTAGCGGTTCGTCTCGGTTTCACCCGGGTGCAATAGATATAATTCTGCGAAATGCATTATTTATTCAAGTAATTTATAAATTACTCAAGCAGCGTTTACACTCTTCATAATTTGAAAATCTGCATTTTTATTTTTTCCATTTTATAATCCTGAAGATTAGTTCTGATAGAACTGAAGAGTAAGTTCATATCATTTACTGCATTTTTATGGTTTAAAAATAAGTTATATTTTTGATATTTGCACAAATAAAAACTTTCTTTATTTTATTTTTGAGCATTTAGATTTTTTCACGATACATTTATAATTTACTATCGGTCCGTCCTGGTTTCATCCGGGTGCGATAGATATAATTCTACAAAATGTATTTCGTTTGCGGCTCGGCGTCTGAACTATATTATAATATCATTGAGCAAATTCTACCAGATTTGCTTCTGAACTAATAGCTTTGAGCGAATTTTATCAGATGTCGCTACTTGGTACTAAAATATTTTTTTTGTTTGCTTCTAAACTTACAAGTTAAAGTAAATTCTATAAGATGTCGCTACATGTTACTAAAACAGTTTATTTTCACAAAACACCGTAATTTTGTATAAAATATTTAATAAAAACTCTTATATAGCGTAAGTTGGACTAAGCAACACACATCTACAAATGATCATTAAAATCGGTTCAGTGGTTTCGGAGATTAGCGCGGACGAACATCGTGACACGAGATTTTTATATCGGGTATATAAAGATATATTCTCTACAGTTCACTAACAGATCAATAAATTACTCATAACATAATATACTTGTTTAAGCTCAAAAATGTCTACTTGTTTAATTTAATACTAGCTGCAAGTCCAACATTGCCTATTACTCCCATGATTTAGTACTCCCCGGATAATGCTCTACAGTCTATACAACCGTGAAAGCCAGGCTGACATCGATTTAGCGGTTTTCAAGTTAATCGCGAACATACACAGACAAGAATTTTTTACATTATTATACCTAATAATTTGTTTTGTCTTCTCATAAGATGGATTTGTTAGCATTTTCGAACGGACATACTGTATATTCGTTCACTCGTCTCTCACTATACTAGATGTGGCGATGTGTGTATGTGAACATTTGTGTGCGGTGTGTGTGTGAGTGTGGATCAGCGATGAGAACATGTTCCAAATGCAATTCAAACATTTGTGCGCCTACTTAGCAATAGTTCCTAGACTCGACCTGCGACGTCATATTATATCTAATATTCGAATTGTACAGAACGGCTCAAAATTGATTGAATTACCGAGCGGTGTAGCGTAGTGGTGAGAGCGCTAGACTCGCATTCGGGAGGTGCCGGGTTCGAATATCGGCGAGGGCAGATGTGACTAGGACTTTTTCCTGCTGTCTCTCACAGAAAAACGGTATAATAATAATACATTTCAAAAAAACTCGATGAGAAACGCTTATATTAACGTAATTCGGGTCACTAATTTTTCTTAAAAATTAGTGACCCGAATATTTGTTAAAAATTAGTGACTCGAATTACGTTAATATAAGCGTGGCTCGTACAATTTTTTTGAAATTATATTACTCAGTCTTGAATTATAGCGAAATTAAGTAGCTTACCATATAGGTACGACGATTGGTAAAATCAATGAAAAATTGTAACTAACCTGAAACAAAAAGAAAAGTACATTATTAGTTAGGTATATGAATTAAATAAAATCTTGAGGTAAATATTTATCGGCCATCTTGTTGAGATTTTCGATGGTTCATCTCAATAATTCCAGATAATTAATATCGAGATGGTTCCTTATTCAAGGACATTGAAAATTACCTGTCAAACTCCTATGCTCAAAATTTGCCTATCTTTTCCCAATGTCCTAAAATTCCTTCATTCGCCCATTGCAATAAATTAAATGGAAGTTTAAAAAAAGTAGGAAATAACTGAAAGTGTGATAGATTGAAAATAGTAATGGTGCGAATCGCGTTTGTTATGGACATAAAGTCGAGAAATGGACGTTAAACGCATTATTTTAAATTATTAAAACTGATTGAATTACTCTGAAAAAATGCAGTCAATGAAAGTTCAATGAAAGAAATTTAATATTTAAACACCGCGCACACTTGTCAAGCATACACCTGCACGACCTACACAGTACAGACCCGCAACCTGCACGTAGACTAGCATGAACCGGCACGAACCTGCAGAATCGAACAAATTTTAGTGCAGTTTTCGTAATGCGCGGTAGACATTTTGTAGTTTTCAAGTAGTTTGATAAGTGCAAATGAATTAATGAAAACGATACATCACTAGAACTCTAGATCGATTACGCACGTCTAGGCTGGACAGAAATTGCAGGCGGCCAACTGACGGTCATTGCTGGCTGCCGGTTGCAGGTGCTAGTTTGATATGCGCTACTCCTTTAAATACTGTTGCGCACGCCACTGCTTTCTGTTGAATGCTCTAGAAGACAACAACAATGAACACAAGTATAAGGGTTTTTGTGGCGGCCGGAAGCCAAATCCCAAACTTTTAACAAAAATAAATGAATGTATAGAAGGGACCAGAATATTCTAGAAAACGCTGGAAAACTACCCAGCACACATATAAATACAAGTAAGCTCGGGCGGTCAGTCAGATTTCGTGTGTGAGTGAGTTCATACGGCAAACGTACAGTGGGTTACAAATAGCTCTGACATAAATTGTTCAGTCGGTACAGTAAAACCGAGGTAACTGTAGATATAGAAGATAAATGAAGTGTGTAAATACTAGTGCGGAGTGCGGTTTAATAGACCATTGATTTCGATTAAATAAAATCAGGTTTAACATAAATAATCTCTTGTACATAGTTAATAGTTAAGTGTGCCGAATAAACTTGGTGTGTTTATGTGTTGTAAATATTTCATGTACAGAATTTGTGACTTTTTATTCTTCATTACTTGTTCTTTTGTTTTATTAGTCAGAATTTATTAGTCTTGTTTCTGTTACGTTAGAGAAGTACTTTTCATTTGTGTGTTTAACTGTTTTGTTAAACGTTTGTTATTGTAAATAAATAATTCCCACCACGAACTCGAACAGTTTTGTTACAATACTATGAGCATCTTCACGTGCAGGCTTTTGCTTCGTGTTGTGCAGGTCGTGCAGGTTTGTGATTCACAGCGGTCTTTTGATGAAAATATCATTGGAATAGAAATCAGTCTTATTGGCTAAAAGTGTACATTTTCATTAATACAACGCATTCTTTTGTTTCAGTGTGATTTGAGCTAGTTTTTTTTTTTTTAATAAATTTTGAATAGTTTATAATTCTAAAAAAGTGAGAGGCTGGTTTTCACGTATTAAGTTGTCAAGTAGTTACTAAATTTTAACTTAATTTTAGCGACTTAATTTTTAAGAAAGTGTTTACCCGTCAAATTCACTTAATACTAGATAAGCTCTTTAGTTAACCCAAGATGGACGACCAACAGCGAGTTCAAGTCTGTAAAGGATGAAATAGTCGGGGAAGCGAGAATATTGAAGAGACTCTGGGTGAAAAACTGGATGACCAGGAGAAACGAATGCGGCGCAAGTGCAACTTTGTTTCTTTCGTCCACTTCGACATTTTTCAAAAATATATTTAAAAACAAGAAACACTGTCTACGTCCTAAAAACGCAACCGGTCTGCCAAACTTGTGCATTTAACTAATAATTAACTAAATCGTGCCTGCCCAAATGTGACAAGGGACTAGCCACGCCTACCGACTTAATCGAAAAATAGAAACAGTTCTAGTCTACATTCCTGTTTACTAAATACGCAAAATTTTAACTCGCAACTTGATACTAAATTCGCTGTTTACATGCATTAAGTAGCTTAAAATTTAGTTAGCTACTTGACAATTTAATACGTGTAACCAGCCTTGAGAAGAATTTTGTAGAGAATTTAGTATTGAATAATTTTTTTGTCGTGGCAATAAACGATTGACCAGATATTTGCGTTTAAAGTTTGCGCAGCGGCTAACACAAACATCTTTCTAAATCCTCAACTGTGCAAAATACCCAGACGGCATCCCCCAACACATTAAAAGAAAAGGAAATTTCGATTTTTGCAAAGAAAGAATCATTGAATTCATAAATAACATTGAAAAACGTAATAACAGTAGATTGTATTGCATATTTTATCTACGAGTTATGACATATCATTAAAACAAGCGAGTTTTAACAGTAACACAAGTCATAAAAGTATTATAATCGAGATATATACTACACTTTTTCACTTGTCTCTTAAAAAATAGCTGTTTTTTTTCACATCATAAAAAGTACATTTGTAATATTTTTTGACAGTTCAATTTGGCCATATTAGAATCTCGTGTAGACTGTTTACGATGGTAACGCCTATACTATGCTGTCTCTTTTTCTCATATGGATTTAAATGAAAAATATAGCAGTCAAGAAATTGCACTTATACCTTGTGGTTTTTTGTTTTATAATTGTGATAACTTTAGTCGTATTTATGTTCACCAAAGAATAATAAAAAAGGCGTCAAAAACGTGCAACTTGTTCGTTAATTTTAATGTAATATTCCTCATAGTTACACTAATAAATCCCTATAATTATTACATTAAGTCAGAGAAATATAGTCAACATAATATTTTCTTGAGCAGATGACTTTCTAAGTGCACACGATGTAATTAGATTTTAAACCGATGTTGACGCAATTTTGTTGAACACACAGTATGCAATAAAAAGTAACAAAGTTTTCACACATGTGTCGTTATGCTGTAGTCAGTGAGTCGATGTGGAGTTCAACATTTTCCAATAATATTTGTGTCTGTTTGGCTTTGACATCTTCAAAATGATTTTCTTCAGCTTTTCGTCACACATTCTTTCTCGAATAAATATTTATTTTACACATATTCACTCATGTTATATCGCATCCATATATTATTATACGAGTATATCACGTCCCCGTCTATGTGTGAGGGCAAATGTTATTGTTATTTAGATTGTTCCTCGGAGGCTATCAATTTTTCTTAGGATTATAATTACCCAAAAATAAATACCTTTCTGCATTTGTCACATTCAAAATCATTTGTAATAAAATGCTTATTATTTACAATTTTAGCCGCGGTAATTTCCAAACCATTGAACTGGTTTTAACGACATTTTAATGTGTGCAACTTACGCTATAGAATAGTTTTTATTAAATATTTTGTACAAAATTACGGTGTTTTCTCAAAAAACTGTTTTAGTAACATATAACGATATCTGATAGAATTTACCCAAAGCTATTAGTTCAGAAGTAAACAAAAAACTGTTTTAGACCCAAGTAGTGACATCTGTTAGAATTCGCTCAGTTCAGAAGCAGATATGGTAGAATTTGCTCAAAGCTATTAGTTCAGGCCGCAAGCGAAATACATTTTGCAGAATTATATCTATCGCACCCGGATGAAACCGGGACGGACCGCTAGTAAATTATAAATGTATCGTGAAAAATTCTAAATGCTCAAAAATAAAATAAAGAAAGAATGTATTCGTGCAAATGTCGAAAATATAACTTATTTTTAAAACATAAAAATGATATGAACTTGCTCTTCAAGTCTATCAGAATTAATCTTCAGGATTATAAAATGGAAAAAAATACAAATGCAGATTTTCAAATTATAAAGATTAACAATGTTTTCTCGCATATACCTCGACTCTGTATTATTTATTTATAACGTATTTATGTACAAAGGTAAAATGTATTTATTTGATTCTAGAAAAATCTTATCTATCAATAGATTTATTTACAAACCCGTTTTCAACAATTACTCTTTTTTACTTTTTTGTCAAGAAAAAGATTTCCAATCAATCTTGATGTTAACAGTATCCAGAAAAAAAAGTGTAAAAGCTGCTTGAGTAATTTATAAATTACTTGAATAAAATCAGAAGTCCCACTTCAACTAAAGCCGCTCGCACACCGGAGTGACGTGTATTTAAAGTAATTGCACTGAAAAAATCATAAAAAAACTTGAAAAATAAATTCTAGGTTATTTATGAAATTATCATTTTGTTGGTAAATTAGGAAATAATGAAACACTCCGAATGTGAGATTGTTTTTAAACTAATAAACTAAGAGAACGATTTTTTATTTACTGTAGGTATTATTTACAATGGCTACTAATAATCATTACGATTGTTTTTGTTTAAAATTGCATTTTTATTAATATGCATAATATAGGAAGGCCACAATTTAACATGTCTTTAATGTAAGAGCGTAATATAATGATAAAACATATATTAGAATCGATTTTTTAAGTCAAATATCGTCACATAAAAGCATTATTATTGCAATAAAACATTGCTGGTTTCCGAACTACACTGAACTGAAAACACTAAACGACTTTTTTAAAATCTTTCCTAAAACTCGTTGCAAATAAAGGGTAAAAACTTAAAGTCGGGAGAATCTAAATACTATTTTCATTTTAAGTCATAAATCTATGAATTTTTGTGAAATTTTTAGATAAATATAACGATGTGAGAGGCTCTAAATTTGTCAATTATTATTGGTCGTTTTCTTGAGGCTCTATAGCCACAATGACAAAAACCTAGGAATATATGAATTTTATGTATGACACTAGATATTGTACACTAGCTAAATCGTGCGGCATTTTTTGCTTACCAATTAATTGTTAATTTTTATGTATAATATAAATATTTTTAAATTTTTAAATCAAGAAATTTGTTTTTGTATTTCATGGGTTGTTTATAATAATCGTCTTTTCAGTACAACTGTCAATCAGTAATATTTTGTTTTCATAATATCAACAGAAAATTATTAAAACCGTTCGCTTTTATTTCTAAACAATTTGCATAATTAATTGTAATTTTATTTTATTAATTCATCAAAAAACTGCTATTATTAATATTACAACTTTTTAAGGTTTTCCATAGTACCTGCGGAACCTTCAGTACGCGAGGCCAACTTGCACTTGACCAGTTTTTTTTCGTGCACAATTCACATTTTGATGAGCTATGAACGCTTGTGAAACAATTCAGGGAACATAGACAGAAATTAGTCAAACTTCTGAAAAAATAGGGAAACGATATATTTTCGTATGAACTTTCCTTATGTGGTTCTAAACAATATCCCAAAAATCCTCACAAATACATGTGCCGCCAAAATTGTTACTCGGGTCAAAGTTCACAAAGAACGTTTTTCGCAAAAATCTCATTAACGGTGACTAATAGAAAAATAGTGGTTATCAAATTTGTAGCTTAGAAAATTTTTACAAAAGCACAGTATTAGTTTTTTCCCTAAGACTAAAATTACCAATTATGTACGACGTACGACGCATGAAGCTGGATCTCTCACCTCGCATTTATTCAATCGTTTAGTGAACCGTTCCAGTTGACGCATGATGCATTGTATTCGTTCGTATAACCGCAGCGAATCGAACTTGACATACGAAACATAAACGTTACAACTTTTTAAATCAAATTTTATCAAAAACCGTTAGCCTTACGAAAAAAAAGTAATACAATATTTTTTGTAGTCAATTTTCTAAATTATAAATTTGATGCCCACTATTTTTTTCATAAAAGTCACCGTCACCTTTCATCTCGCGTAACATTTTTTGCGGCACATGTATCGGTGGGGACGTATACTATATTGGTTAGAACCACGAAAGGAAGGTTCATGCAAAAATCCAACTTTGCCTTAATTTTTCTACTCTGAAATTCCCTCTATTAAGATCTGTTTTAAAATAATGCTTTAAAGAGTCAGTTATCAAACAAATCGCCTTATGGGCACTTAGTTTAAATAAAAATTCTTAATTCATCATTGTCTGCAAATTTCTCATAATGGCTGTTGGTTCGAAACTGTTAACAAGTTTTTTTTCTACTGAAAGGTTAACGCGACAATAAGTCATTCTGAGTCCCAATGTAAGACTGTACGTTGTTTGCAATTTTGATAGGTATTCAGTTCTAGTCTATACCAGTCCCATGGTATGAAGAATAATCCCGTTAGGAGCCCTTTTTAATCCTGTAACGGTTGCGCCGAGTCACGAAGGATAACCAGTAAAATTATATCAGGTGGAAATCGATACAACAGTAGAGATACAGGTGGGAGGTGAGGAAGGAGGGTTTAGAGACGATAGGACGAGAGGAAGGTACGATGTGTCGAGGCCACCGACATAGTATCTGCAGCTGACATTGCACATCAAGGGGAATCTGATGAAACAAAGATTCTGCTATACTGCAACAACATGAGCCGGACCTCCACGTCTAAGGTCTTACCTTAAAACAGTGCTGCTCAAACTTACTATACTCGATGCTACATCTGTTTTGTCATGTAACAATACTCTACAATAAAGCATGTCAGATACTTCTTACGACATATGAACGCACGTAGCTATCAAATAAGTCACAAAAAATACAATAATATATGCCAACACACAATAAAATATTTTTAACAAAAAAATTGAACCGACTTCAAAAAAGGCACTAAAAAGTAAAAAATAATTGCGTATTGAAACGTTTTGGAGTCGGTGTAGTTCTCGGAATAGATTTCATTTTGGCTGACACCGACTCCAAAACATTTCAATACGCAATTATTTTTTACTTTTTAGTGCCTTATTTGAAGTCGGTTCAATTTTTTTGTTAAAAATATTTTATTTTTCTCTTTTTAGTGTTAATCTAACACTAAAAATCGGTGAACATACATAAAAAAACATTATGCATGCCTTTGAAATTTGAGAGTTTCCCTCGATTTCTCCGGGATCCACCATCAGATCCTGACTTGGTTCCGATGGAAGTGCACTCTTTCGAATAAAAAAAAAATTTGAAAATCGGTCCATAATTGACGGAGAAATCGGTGAACATACATAAAAAAAAAAATATACAGACGAACACAGAACCTCCTCCTTTTTGTTGAAGTCGGTTAAAAAAGCATTTTATTCAGTGATTGTAAAGTCTTTTCTGATCAAAATTCTATTCTACATAGTAATGTTTCTATAACCATATTTCCTTTAATACATGTGTCGATATCTTCATTTAAAAAACTCTTCATATAAAATATAAAAAGTAAATTAAAAGAATAAAAAACCCGACTGATTAAATAGTGAACAGAAAAAATGGAAGCAATATCAAATGACAACATGCAGTCAGATTCTGTTCAACTTATTACAGTTAGTATACATAATATGTATGCCTACGACTGGATATTTTCATTTGATCTTGTGTTTCTCTCTTTTCAGTTCGCTTTTTACGCAGTCGGGTTTTTTTCATTTTAAACGGTTTCATTTAGCTTTACTTCGTATATTTGTTTATTTATAACTTTCTTTCAAATCTTGCTTCAGCTTTTTCAACTACTTCTCGTTATCCGATTGAGTTAAAATTTTGCATGCATATGTAGTTCACATGAAAATACAATATTATAATAACTAACTGACGGGTACAGATTTTATCCGGATGCAAATTGCACTTTTTATAAAGCACACTGAAATCTTAAAAATAAAATAGGTAGAAAATCTTTTAAATTTAACGCTTGTACAATCGATAATGTACCTACTAAAAACTAGAAAATAAATCTGAGTCACCATGGGGGGCTTTAATTAAACTAAAATAAAATCTTGGGGGCCATTTTCTAGAAAACTTTAATTTGTTTGAGATCGGAAATAATATTTAGCTTTCGAATGTCTTCTTCGACTATAATGTAACTATAAATGCGCCCCACGATTTTATTTTAGTTTAGGCAAAGTCCCCTATGGTAACTCATATTTATTTTCTAGTTTTTAGTACATTATCTGTTGTACAATAAAAGCGTGGTTAAAAACGGCTGTTTACCGAAGACGAGGTGCAAATAAATGCAAATGAAATGTGGGCTATTCATAACATGTTTTAAGAAAGTATTTTATATATTTTTTTTAAATTTTCCTACTTACTCACAGGTAACTTGTTGAAAAACCAAAAGTTGATTACCGTTTCTGTAACATTTTGCGTAACTTCCTTGAGAAAAAGATCTTCTGTGATTATAAGATACTGTGATAAATACAATAGATTTAGTCGGGGTTCGGATGAAACTGTGATCACAACGACATTTTGATATTGAATCTTACATGTTTATTTTCAGAGATAGTAGCTCTTAGAAACCAAAACAAAACTATATAATGTCGACAGTGTGGAATATTAATGATGACGCAAAAAGGTTCAAGAATTGAATGGTACGTTCGAATGCAGTGAGATTTTAAAACGAATAAAAATTGTTTATATAGTACACTCGGCACGAAATATTCTAATAGGCCGAGAGCCGGGGGTATAAATATCCTATGTATAAGATGCATTAACTGCTTTGCGTGGGTACCTATAAGTAGTACTACAACAGACATAAAGGAAGCCTCCTTTATAATTGTCAAATTTTGCCCGCATGATACTCTCGGTTATGATTTTGATTGTTTTGTAATGTCATCAAATACATCGGTGATATTTGTACCAAAATGAAGCTTTCGAGATGCACAATAAAAATATCGAGGGCTGCCACGCCTTAGTCATTCGCAATCCTGTGGCTGCTTCCATTATTTTTTTTAATTTGTCTTCTTATGAATGATTAAGGCGTTGCCACCCTCGATATTTTTATTTTGCACCTTGAATAAATTGGTATAAATATCACCGATGTATTCGATGAAATTATGAAACAATCAAAATTATAACCGGAATTGCCATATTTTATCATGCGGACAAAATTTGACAACTCTAAAGGAGGTTAGGTCTGTGGCAGTACTACTTATTCAAGCAAAGTTGTTCATGTGTCTTATCCATAGGATATTTATACCCCCGGCTCTCGGTCTATAAGTATATGTTTGCGCACTGTTTCGTAGTAACTGACTGGCTGCTCAGACCTTACCATCTATATGTTTCGATATATAGTATATAAGGCCTTTTACAATTTTGAAACGTTATACGGAATGAAAAATATATTTTGAGATTCCAAAAAAGTGATGCAAGATCAACAAATTACGATATTATTATTTAACCAGTGGGAGTATATGCCCAAGTAATTCAAGAATTACAAGGCGCGAAATTTTACGTCATATACCCCGGTGTTTTGCTTGAAAATCGGTGTATATATTTAACGACACTTGGAGAATAATATAGTATAACTTAATTTACTTATTCTAAGTAAAAATAACAGTTGAAAATAATTAAACACAGAAAGGAAAATATAATTTTAATAAATTCATGGTTCTCTATGTAATATGTTATTGTGTCATGCAAAAATTAAACATAACTAACATCTTCAGAACAAAAGAATAACAGATTTGTTTTCAAAATATTTCTGAAATTATGAGTTTAGAAAAAAAAATTCATAACTTTCTTGTAATAACAGATAGAAAAATAAACCGTTATGAAAAGTACCCAATTATTATATAAAAACAACTTTATAACATATACAGATTGTATCAAATCAAAACAGTCCATAGAACATTCTGTGTGTAAGACAGAGACGATATTATATAAAGCACTAAAGCAGTAAGTAAGAATGAGATAAATGATCGCTAATAGTTACTGTGGTTATACAATCTGATAGTATCGTCTTTGTTTTCTACAGTAAAAATCACAATTTTATCAAATGTCAGTATTCACTAGTGAAATTATTGATAAAATGGCTATTTATACTTTTCGGGAAAAAATCCAAATAATTAAATGGTTTTATGGTGGTAATTCAACCGCCAACATAATAAATTTATTTGTAGTTGTTTTAATTGATAAATTGGTAAAAAGATTTACAGTGTAGTACTTAATTATTTTCGTAACCACAGTAACTATATTAGCGATCATTTATCTCATTCTTACTTACTGCTTTAGATCTTTATATATCGTCTCTGTCTTACACATAGAATGTCCTATGGACCGTTTTGATTTGATACAATCTGTATGTGCCGACTTTAGCTCAAAGAATTTTTTACAAAACTTTCTTTAAAATAGAATAATAAAACATTATAAAAAGTACACCATTATTATATAAAAAACAACGATGGCATGTATCTCTTTTGCGCATGCGCCGATTTTTCCCAAAAATTATACAAAACTCTTGTAAAAATAGATCGAATAATAAACTGTTATGAGAAGTATAACATTGTTATATACAAACAACTTTATAACTTATACCTCTTCTGCGCATGCGCCGACTTTCCCTCAAAAAACATTTTACAAAACTTTCTTGTAAAGTAGAATAATAAAACATTATAAAAAGTACATCATTATTATATAAAAAACAACTATGGCTTGTATCTCTTTTGCGCATGCGCCGATTTTTCCCAAAAATTATACAAAACTCTTGTAAAAATAAATCGAATAATAAACTGTTATGAAAAGTATACCGTTGTTATATACAAACAACTTT
The DNA here is from genome assembly GCA_963575645.1 of Xanthostigma xanthostigma. Taxonomy (NCBI): domain Eukaryota; kingdom Metazoa; phylum Arthropoda; class Insecta; order Raphidioptera; family Raphidiidae; genus Xanthostigma; species Xanthostigma xanthostigma. The sequence goes on along the minus strand of OY754469.1, from coordinate 29,486,019 downwards.
ATAACTTATACCTCTTCTGCGCATGCGCCGACTTTCCCTCAAAAAACATTTTAGAAAACTTTCTTGTAAAGTAAAATAATAAAACATTATGAAAAGTACACCATTATTATATAAAAAAATTGGTTGTCTGTAAAGTCGGTTTACGGACGATAGTTTTACGTGATAACGTATTCCGCTCGAATATCATATTTAATAATACATTACTGCGCTCTCGCTTACACGCACAGGGTCAGGCGGAACGTTATGGAACGTTACACTTTTTCGTGCGTGCAGCTGATGTTTCATCAATTTATAAGACGTTATCACGTCAAAAACTTAGTCACCATCTTTAGAAGTCCGCCATATTGGATTTAGAGTGACGTCACTTTATTTTTCGAGTTATTCTCAGTAAGCCCTTTCATTTGATACCCATATTGTTGGAAAGCATAATAAAATTAGTCCGCCATCTTTAGAAGTCCGCCATATTGGATTTAGAGTGACGTCACTTTATGTTTCGAGTTATTCTCAGCAAGCCCTTTCATTTGATACCCATATTGTAGGAAAACATAATAAAATTAGTCCGCCATCTTTAGAAGTCCGCCATATTGGATGTAGAGTGACGTCACTTTATTTTTCGAGTTATTCTCAGCAAGCCCTTTCATTTGATACCCATATTGTAGGAAAGCATAATAAAATTAGTCCGCCATCTTTAGAAGTCCGCCATATTGGATTTAGAGTGACGTCACTTTATTTTTCGAGTTATTCTCAGCAAGCCCTTTCATTTGATACCCATATTGTTGGAAAGCATAATAAAATTAGTCCGCCATCTTTAGAAGTCCGCCATATTGGATTTAGAGTAATGTCACTTTATTTTTCGAGTTATTCTCAGCAAGCCCTTTCATTTGATACCCATATTGTAGGAAAACATAATAAAATTAGTCCGCCATCTTTAAAAGTCCGCCATATTGGATTTAGAGTAATGTCACTTTATTTTTCGAGTTATTCTCAGCAAGCCCTTTCATTTGATACCCATATTGTAGGAAAACAATAAAATTAGTCCGCCATCTTTAGAAGTCCGCCATATTGGATGTAGAGTGACGTCACTTTATTTTTCGAGTTATTCTCAGCAAGCCCTTTCATTTGATACCCATATTGTAGGAAAGCATAATAAAATTAGTCCGCCATCTTTAGAAGTCCGCCATATTGGATTTAGAGTGACGTCACTTTATTTTTCGCGTTATTCTCAGCAAGCCCTTTCATTTGATACCCATATTGTAAGAAAACATAATAAAATTAGTCCGCCATCTTTAGAAGTCCGCCATATTGGATGTAGAGTGACGTCACTTTATTTTTCGAGTTATTCTCAGCAAGCCCTTTCATTTGATACCCATATTGTAGGAAAGCTTAAAAAATTAGTCCGCCATCTTTAGAAGTCCGCCATATTGGATGTAGAGTGACGTCACTTTATTTTTCGAGTTATTCTCAGCAAGCCCTTTCATTTGATACCCATATTGTAGGAAAGCATAATAAAATTAGTCCGCCATCTTTAGAAGTCCGCCATATTGGATTTAGAGTGACGTCACTTTATTTTTCGAGTTATTCTCAGCAAGCCCTTTCATTTGATACCCATATTGTTGGAAAGCATAATAAAATTAGTCCGCCATCTTTAGAAGTCCGCCATATTGGATTTAGAGTGACGTCACTTTATGTTTCGAGTTATTCTCAGCAAGCCCTTTCATTTGATACCCATATTGTAGGAAAACATAATAAAATTAGTCCGCCATCTTTAGAAGTCCGCCATATTGGATGTAGAGTGACGTCACTTTATTTTTCGAGTTATTCTCAGCAAGCCCTTTCATTTGATACCCATATTGTAGGAAAGCATAATAAAATTAGTCCGCCATCTTTAGAAGTCCGCCATATTGGATTTAGAGTGACGTCACTTTATTTTTCGAGTTATTCTCAGCAAGCCCTTTCATTTGATACCCATATTGTTGGAAAGCATAATAAAATTAGTCCGCCATCTTTAGAAGTCCGCCATATTGGATTTAGAGTAATGTCACTTTATTTTTCGAGTTATTCTCAGCAAGCCCTTTCATTTGATACCCATATTGTAGGAAAACATAATAAAATTAGTCCGCCATCTTTAAAAGTCCGCCATATTGGATTTAGAGTAATGTCACTTTATTTTTCGAGTTATTCTCAGCAAGCCCTTTCATTTGATACCCATATTGTAGGAAAACAATAAAATTAGTCCGCCATCTTTAGAAGTCCGCCATATTGGATGTAGAGTGACGTCACTTTATTTTTCGAGTTATTCTCAGCAAGCCCTTTCATTTGATACCCATATTGTAGGAAAGCATAATAAAATTAGTCCGCCATCTTTAGAAGTCCGCCATATTGGATTTAGAGTGACGTCACTTTATTTTTCGCGTTATTCTCAGCAAGCCCTTTCATTTGATACCCATATTGTAAGAAAACATAATAAAATTAGTCCGCCATCTTTAGAAGTCCGCCATATTAGATGTAGAGTGACGTCACTTTATTTTTCGAGTTATTCTCAGCAAGCCCTTTCATTTGATACCCATATTGTAGGAAAGCTTAAAAAATTAGTCCGCCATCTTTAGAAGTCCGCCATATTGGATGTAGAGTGACGTCACTTTATTTTTCGAGTTATTCTCAGCAAGCCCTTTCATTTGATACCCATATTGTAGGAAAGCATAATAAAATTAGTCCGCCATCTTTAGAAGTCCGCCATATTGGATTTAGCGTAATGTCACTTTATTTTTCGAGTTATTCTCAGCAAGCCCTTTCATTTGATACCCATATTGTAGGAAAACATAATAAAATTAGTCCGCCATCTTTAGAAGTCCGCCATATTGGATTTAGAGTGACGTCACTTTATTTTTCGAGTTATTCTCAGCAAGCCCTTTCATTTGATACCCATATTATTGGAAAGTATAATAAAATTAGTCCGCCATATTTAGAAGTCCGCCATATTGGATTTAGAGTGACGTCACTTTATTTTTCGAGTTATTCTCAGCAAGCCCTTTCATTTGATACCCATATTGTTGGAAAGCATAATAAAATTAGTCCGCCATCTTTAGAAGTCCGCCATATTGGATGTAGAGTGACGTCACTTTATGTTTCGAGTTACTCTCAGCAAGCCCTTTCATTTGATACCCATATTGTAGGAAAGCATAACAAAATTAGTCCGCCATCTTTAGAAGTCCGCCATATTGGATTTAGAGTAACGTCACTTTATTTTTCGAGTTATTCTCAGCAAGCCCTTTCATTTGATACCCATATTGTAGGAAAGCATAATAAAATTAGTCCGCCATCTTTAGAAGTCCGCCATATTGGATGTAGAGTGACGTCACTTTATTTTTCGAGTTATTCTCAGCAAGCCCTTTCATTTGATACCCATATTGTAGGAAAGCATAATAAAATTAGTCCGCCATCTTTAGAAGTCCGCCATATTGGATTTAGAGTGACGTCACTTTATGTTTCGAGTTACTCTCAGCAAGCCCTTTCATTTGATACCCATATTGTAGGAAAGCATAATAAAATTAGGCCGCCATTTTTAGAAGTCCGCCATATTGGATTTAGATTAATGTCACTTTATTTTTCGAGTTATTCTCAGCAAGCCCTTTCATTTGATACCCATATTGTAGGAAAACATAATAAAATTAGTCCGCCATGTTTAGAAGTCCGCCATATTGGATGTAGAGTGACGTCACTTTATTTTTCGAGTTATTCTCAACAACCCCTTTCATTTGATACCCATATTGTAGGAAAGCATAATAAAATTAGTCCGCCATCTTTAGAAGTCCGCCATATTGGATTTAGAGTGACGTCACTTTATTTTTCGAGTTATTCTCAGCAAGCCCTTTCATTTGATACCCATATTGTTGGAAAGCATAATAAAATTAGTCCGCCATCTTTAGAAGTCCGCCATATTGGATTTAGAGTAATGCCACTTTATTTTTCGAGTTATTCTCAGCAAGCCCTTTCATTTGATACCCATATTGTAGGAAAACATAATAAAATTAGTCCGCCATCTTTAGAAGTCCGCCATATTGGATTTAGAGTAATGTCACTTTATTTTTCGAGTTATTCTCAGCAAGCCCTTTCATTTGATACCCATATTGTAGGAAAACATAATAAAATTAGTCCGCCATCTTTAGAAGTCCGCCATATTGGATTTAGAGTGACGTCACTTTATTTTTCGAGTTATTCTCAGCAAGCCCTTTCATTTGATACCCTTATTGTAGGAAAGCATAATAAAATTATTCCGCCATCTTTAGAAGTCCGCCATATTGGATTTAGAGTGACGTCACTTTATTTTTCGAGTTATTCTCAGCAAGCCCTTTCATTTGATACCCATATTGTAGGAAAACATAATAAAATTAGTCCGCCATCTTTAGAAGTCCGCCATATTGGATTTAGAGTGACGTCACTTTATTTTTCGAGTTATTCTCAGCAAGCCCTTTCATTTAATACCCATATTGTTAGAAAGCATAATAAAATTAGTCCGCCATCTTTAGAAGTCCGCCATATTGGATTTAGAGTAATGTCACTTTATTTTTCGAGTTATTCTTAGCAAGCCCTTTCATTTGATACCCATATTGTAGGAAAACTTAATAAAATTAGTCCGCCATCTTTAGAAGTCCGCCATATTGGATGTAGAGTGACGTCACTTTATTTTTCGAGTTATTCTCAGCAAGCCCTTTCATTTGATACCCATATTGTAGGAAAGCATAATAAAATTAGCCCGCCATCTTTAGAAGTCCGCCATATTGGATTTAGAGTGACGTCACTTTATTTTTCGAGTTATTCTCAGCAAGCCCTTTCAATTGATACCCATATTGTATGAAAGCATAATAAAATTAGTCCGCCATCTTTAGAAGTCCGCCATATTGGATTTAGAGTGACGTCACTTTATTTTTCGAGTTATTCTCAGCAAGCCCTTTCATTTGATACCCATATTGTTGGAAAGCATAATAAAATTAGTCCGCCATCTTTAGAAGTCCGCCATATTGGATTTAGAGTAATGTCACTTTATTTTTCGAGTTATTCTCAGCAAGCCCTTTCATTTGATACCCATATTGTAGGAAAACATAAAAAAATTAGTCCGCCATCTTTAGAAGTCCGCCATATTGGATGTAGAGTGACGTCACTTTATTTTTCGAGTTATTCTCAGCAAGCCCTTTCATTTGATACCCATATTGTAGGAAAGCATAATAAAATAAGTCCGCCATCTTTAGAAGTCCGCCATATTGGATTTAGAGTGACGTCACTTTATTTTTCGAGTTATTCTCAGCAAGCCCTTTCATTTGATACCCATATTGTATGAAAGCATAATAAAATTAGTCCGCCATCTTTAGAAGTCCGCCATATTGGATTTAGAGTGACGTCACTTTATTTTTCGAGTTATTCTCAGCAAGCCCTTTCATTTGATACCCATATTGTTGGAAAGCATAATAAAATTAGTCCGCCATCTTTAGAAGTCCGCCATATTGGATTTAGAGTGACGTCACTTTATTTTTCGAGTTATTCTCAGCAAGCCCTTTCATTTGATACCCATATTGTTGGAAAGCATAATAAAATTAGTCCGCCATCTTTAGAAGTCCGCCATATTGGATTTAGAGTAATGTCACTTTATTTTTCGAGTTATTCTCAGCAAGCCCTTTCATTTGATACCCATATTGTAGGAAAACATAATAAAATTAGTCCGCCATCTTTAAAAGTCCGCCATATTGGATTTAGAGTAATGTCACTTTATTTTTCGAGTTATTCTCAGCAAGCCCTTTCATTTGATACCCATATTGTAGGAAAACAATAAAATTAGTCCGCCATCTTTAGAAGTCCGCCATATTGGATGTAGAGTGACGTCACTTTATTTTTCGAGTTATTCTCAGCAAGCCCTTTCATTTGATACCCATATTGTAGGAAAGCATAATAAAATTAGTCCGCCATCTTTAGAAGTCCGCCATATTGGATTTAGAGTGACGTCACTTTATTTTTCGCGTTATTCTCAGCAAGCCCTTTCATTTGATACCCATATTGTAAGAAAACATAATAAAATTAGTCCGCCATCTTTAGAAGTCCGCCATATTGGATGTAGAGTGACGTCACTTTATTTTTCGAGTTATTCTCAGCAAGCCCTTTCATTTGATACCCATATTGTAGGAAAGCTTAAAAAATTAGTCCGCCATCTTTAGAAGTCCGCCATATTGGATGTAGAGTGACGTCACTTTATTTTTCGAGTTATTCTCAGCAAGCCCTTTCATTTGATACCCATATTGTAGGAAAGCATAATAAAATTAGTCCGCCATCTTTAGAAGTCCGCCATATTGGATTTAGAGTGACGTCACTTTATTTTTCGAGTTATTCTCAGCAAGCCCTTTCATTTGATACCCATATTGTTGGAAAGCATAATAAAATTAGTCCGCCATCTTTAGAAGTCCGCCATATTGGATTTAGAGTGACGTCACTTTATGTTTCGAGTTATTCTCAGCAAGCCCTTTCATTTGATACCCATATTGTAGGAAAACATAATAAAATTAGTCCGCCATCTTTAGAAGTCCGCCATATTGGATGTAGAGTGACGTCACTTTATTTTTCGAGTTATTCTCAGCAAGCCCTTTCATTTGATACCCATATTGTAGGAAAGCATAATAAAATTAGTCCGCCATCTTTAGAAGTCCGCCATATTGGATTTAGAGTGACGTCACTTTATTTTTCGAGTTATTCTCAGCAAGCCCTTTCATTTGATACCCATATTGTTGGAAAGCATAATAAAATTAGTCCGCCATCTTTAGAAGTCCGCCATATTGGATTTAGAGTAATGTCACTTTATTTTTCGAGTTATTCTCAGCAAGCCCTTTCATTTGATACCCATATTGTAGGAAAACATAATAAAATTAGTCCGCCATCTTTAAAAGTCCGCCATATTGGATTTAGAGTAATGTCACTTTATTTTTCGAGTTATTCTCAGCAAGCCCTTTCATTTGATACCCATATTGTAGGAAAACAATAAAATTAGTCCGCCATCTTTAGAAGTCCGCCATATTGGATGTAGAGTGACGTCACTTTATTTTTCGAGTTATTCTCAGCAAGCCCTTTCATTTGATACCCATATTGTAGGAAAGCATAATAAAATTAGTCCGCCATCTTTAGAAGTCCGCCATATTGGATTTAGAGTGACGTCACTTTATTTTTCGCGTTATTCTCAGCAAGCCCTTTCATTTGATACCCATATTGTAAGAAAACATAATAAAATTAGTCCGCCATCTTTAGAAGTCCGCCATATTAGATGTAGAGTGACGTCACTTTATTTTTCGAGTTATTCTCAGCAAGCCCTTTCATTTGATACCCATATTGTAGGAAAGCTTAAAAAATTAGTCCGCCATCTTTAGAAGTCCGCCATATTGGATGTAGAGTGACGTCACTTTATTTTTCGAGTTATTCTCAGCAAGCCCTTTCATTTGATACCCATATTGTAGGAAAGCATAATAAAATTAGTCCGCCATCTTTAGAAGTCCGCCATATTGGATTTAGCGTAATGTCACTTTATTTTTCGAGTTATTCTCAGCAAGCCCTTTCATTTGATACCCATATTGTAGGAAAACATAATAAAATTAGTCCGCCATCTTTAGAAGTCCGCCATATTGGATTTAGAGTGACGTCACTTTATTTTTCGAGTTATTCTCAGCAAGCCCTTTCATTTGATACCCATATTATTGGAAAGTATAATAAAATTAGTCCGCCATATTTAGAAGTCCGCCATATTGGATTTAGAGTGACGTCACTTTATTTTTCGAGTTATTCTCAGCAAGCCCTTTCATTTGATACCCATATTGTTGGAAAGCATAATAAAATTAGTCCGCCATCTTTAGAAGTCCGCCATATTGGATGTAGAGTGACGTCACTTTATGTTTCGAGTTACTCTCAGCAAGCCCTTTCATTTGATACCCATATTGTAGGAAAGCATAACAAAATTAGTCCGCCATCTTTAGAAGTCCGCCATATTGGATTTAGAGTAACGTCACTTTATTTTTCGAGTTATTCTCAGCAAGCCCTTTCATTTGATACCCATATTGTAGGAAAGCATAATAAAATTAGTCCGCCATCTTTAGAAGTCCGCCATATTGGATGTAGAGTGACGTCACTTTATTTTTCGAGTTATTCTCAGCAAGCCCTTTCATTTGATACCCATATTGTAGGAAAGCATAATAAAATTAGTCCGCCATCTTTAGAAGTCCGCCATATTGGATTTAGAGTGACGTCACTTTATGTTTCGAGTTACTCTCAGCAAGCCCTTTCATTTGATACCCATATTGTAGGAAAGCATAATAAAATTAGGCCGCCATTTTTAGAAGTCCGCCATATTGGATTTAGATTAATGTCACTTTATTTTTCGAGTTATTCTCAGCAAGCCCTTTCATTTGATACCCATATTGTAGGAAAACATAATAAAATTAGTCCGCCATGTTTAGAAGTCCGCCATATTGGATGTAGAGTGACGTCACTTTATTTTTCGAGTTATTCTCAACAACCCCTTTCATTTGATACCCATATTGTAGGAAAGCATAATAAAATTAGTCCGCCATCTTTAGAAGTCCGCCATATTGGATTTAGAGTGACGTCACTTTATTTTTCGAGTTATTCTCAGCAAGCCCTTTCATTTGATACCCATATTGTTGGAAAGCATAATAAAATTAGTCCGCCATCTTTAGAAGTCCGCCATATTGGATTTAGAGTAATGCCACTTTATTTTTCGAGTTATTCTCAGCAAGCCCTTTCATTTGATACCCATATTGTAGGAAAACATAATAAAATTAGTCCGCCATCTTTAGAAGTCCGCCATATTGGATTTAGAGTAATGTCACTTTATTTTTCGAGTTATTCTCAGCAAGCCCTTTCATTTGATACCCATATTGTAGGAAAACATAATAAAATTAGTCCGCCATCTTTAGAAGTCCGCCATATTGGATTTAGAGTGACGTCACTTTATTTTTCGAGTTATTCTCAGCAAGCCCTTTCATTTGATACCCTTATTGTAGGAAAGCATAATAAAATTATTCCGCCATCTTTAGAAGTCCGCCATATTGGATTTAGAGTGACGTCACTTTATTTTTCGAGTTATTCTCAGCAAGCCCTTTCATTTGATACCCATATTGTAGGAAAACATAATAAAATTAGTCCGCCATCTTTAGAAGTCCGCCATATTGGATTTAGAGTGACGTCACTTTATTTTTCGAGTTATTCTCAGCAAGCCCTTTCATTTAATACCCATATTGTTAGAAAGCATAATAAAATTAGTCCGCCATCTTTAGAAGTCCGCCATATTGGATTTAGAGTAATGTCACTTTATTTTTCGAGTTATTCTTAGCAAGCCCTTTCATTTGATACCCATATTGTAGGAAAACTTAATAAAATTAGTCCGCCATCTTTAGAAGTCCGCCATATTGGATGTAGAGTGACGTCACTTTATTTTTCGAGTTATTCTCAGCAAGCCCTTTCATTTGATACCCATATTGTAGGAAAGCATAATAAAATTAGCCCGCCATCTTTAGAAGTCCGCCATATTGGATTTAGAGTGACGTCACTTTATTTTTCGAGTTATTCTCAGCAAGCCCTTTCAATTGATACCCATATTGTATGAAAGCATAATAAAATTAGTCCGCCATCTTTAGAAGTCCGCCATATTGGATTTAGAGTGACGTCACTTTATTTTTCGAGTTATTCTCAGCAAGCCCTTTCATTTGATACCCATATTGTTGGAAAGCATAATAAAATTAGTCCGCCATCTTTAGAAGTCCGCCATATTGGATTTAGAGTAATGTCACTTTATTTTTCGAGTTATTCTCAGCAAGCCCTTTCATTTGATACCCATATTGTAGGAAAACATAAAAAAATTAGTCCGCCATCTTTAGAAGTCCGCCATATTGGATGTAGAGTGACGTCACTTTATTTTTCGAGTTATTCTCAGCAAGCCCTTTCATTTGATACCCATATTGTAGGAAAGCATAATAAAATAAGTCCGCCATCTTTAGAAGTCCGCCATATTGGATTTAGAGTGACGTCACTTTATTTTTCGAGTTATTCTCAGCAAGCCCTTTCATTTGATACCCATATTGTATGAAAGCATAATAAAATTAGTCCGCCATCTTTAGAAGTCCGCCATATTGGATTTAGAGTGACGTCACTTTATTTTTCGAGTTATTCTCAGCAAGCCCTTTCATTTGATACCCATATTGTTGGAAAGCATAATAAAATTAGTCCGCCATCTTTAGAAGTCCGCCATATTGGATTTAGAGTAATGTCACTTTATTTTTCGAGTTATTCTCAGCAAGCCCTTTCATATGATACCCATATTGTATGAAAGCATAATAAAATTAGTCCGCCATCTTTAGAAGTCCGCCATATTGGATTTAGAGTGACGTCACTTTATTTTTCGAGTTATTCTCAGCAAGCCCTTTCATTTGATACCCATATTGTTGGAAAGCATAATAAAATTAGTCCGCCATCTTTAGAAGTCCGCCATATTGGATTTAGAGTAATGTCACTTTATTTTTCGAGTTATTCTCAGCAAGCCCTTTCATTTGATACCCATATTGTAGGAAAACATAATAAAATTAGTCCGCCATCTTTAGAAGTCCGCCATATTGGATGTAGAGTAATGTCACTTTATTTTTCGAGTTATTCTCAGCAAGCCCTTTCATTTGATACCCATATTGTAGGAAAGCATAATAAAATAAGTCCGCCATCTTTAGAAGTCCGCCATATTGGATTTATAGTGACGTCACCGATTTTCCCCAAAAAATTTACAAATTTTTCTAGTAAAAATAGATAGAGTAAAAACCGTTTTAAAAACTATATTATTATTATATAAAACAACATTATAAGAGATATATTCTTTTGCGCATGCGCCGATGTTCCCCAAAAACAATAGGCCACTTCATATTTGCATATCAAACATCCTCCCAAAATTTGGTATTAATCCGCTCTTCCTTGATGTCGGAATGATAAGAAATGTCAAAAGTGACGTTTGCATATTCTGTCAAAGTATTAAGTTCTAATAATTAGTTATTCAAATTGTTAACTTAGAAGGCGTTGCATTTGATAAATATTTCAAATGGCATCCGTTTTTGAACAAATGCTATCTCCTTTGTTTTATTATTGTCATAAATAAAATTATCGACCAATTTTATTTTAAGACAGAACATACGCAATAATTAAATTACCATGTTATACCGTGCAACAGAGAGAGATAACCGAAAGATGTTTGCTATCGGTTATATCAGATTGAATTTATTTCTATATAAATGTGTATAAGAAAAGTGATTGGGCGAATTCTGTTGTACGAAATTTATGTAAAATTTCCTCCTCTTTCGTTTAAGACAGGTTTCGAACCGATCTGATTTAAATTGAGCGAGTTATAAGCGAAAAACTTCGTTTTTTCTAAATTGCTCCCCTCTGGAGCAAAAATTCAAAAATCGGGCGACGTTAGGATTTAAGTTACCCGGAGACAAATCGAACAAAAAAAAGTTTTTTAAAATCGGTTAAGTCGTTTGGGCTGTACGCTGGATACAAAAAGCGTGACTCACAGATTCACAGATTCACAGATTCACAGATTCACAGATTCACAGATTCACAGACAAAGCGAGTACATATAGGCGCTTTAGCTTACGCTATTCGCGCCTAAAAATGTAAATCGTTTTTATAACCCTTTCCATCAATACACATTTACGAATCGTGCGAATTTATTAAACAGAATATATCTGAATTCATCCATAACAGGGACGTGCATGGGCATAACACACATCAGCCAAATGACTTTCACATGTCAAAAAATCGGTTATCAATATATAACAAGGGTCCACTAAGTTCGAGTACCAAACTTTTTAATAAACTGCTTTCATCGATTAAAAATGTTGACAATTTTAAAAACTTTAATTAATGCAATCTTTTATTTAAAACTTTTCTTTAATTATGTATTTACTTATATATTTCTGATAGATACATTCACTACTTGTCATTTAATTTAAGATTACTTAAGTTTTCAGCTTTGTTAAAAGCAAGGTCAACAATGCTAAAGTCGTGGCCAAGTGTTCCATTCATTACAATTCGATACTCTGTGTTCCGTATTATTATTGTTGTACGAAATTTTGTTAATATCGAATGATCAATCAAACTCGTTTGCAACAAGCATTGAATGTTGACAAGCGGTTATAATAATTGTCTAGCCTGTTCACACAAAACATCATTTATCAAACAGAGCTCACTCTAAAATAAAGCTCTCGATCCAATTACAGCAGCATTTAAATATTCAAACGTATCCCACTCCATTGACGTGTGTTCATTTCTATATCTATGGTCAAAGTGCAAAACCGCTTATGGCAAACTCGTCGTAAAATGTTTTTTAAACAGTTCTTTGATCCAATTTTTCACAGCAATGAAAAGTGACAGTATCGTCGTCGATCATATTTCACAAAATATTTTTTTTATTACATGAGTGTCGTCAATGCCGAACCAAGTGAAATTCATTCTTCGCAGTATTCAAAAGTTTAAATAAATTTGAAATAAAGACCTCCATGGTTCTTGCTCGTTTTAACAATGTCGTACATAAAATAACGCATTTCAATATTGAGACATAACTTACTATTAAATTTAGGTAGGTACTGTAAGAATTTAAAATAATTAAAAAAAAAACGTTTTCTTTTCATGACAATAGTTTGCTATGAAAAAATGTGTGCGTGTAACCTTTACGCGTGGTTGAAGTAAAACATGTAAACAATACACATATATGATTTACAGTTTTTTTTTTATATACGTAGTATAGGTATAGATGCAAACAAATAAACATGAAAAAATAACGAAAAATGAAAATTATTGTGAAGGATATTATGACCATGTATCTACAGCAGGGATGGACAAATCTTTTGATCGTCGGGTCACATTGCGAATGAAAATTGGCCGTGGGCCAAACAATTTCTTTTTATAATTTTAAGTAGGTATAGTTTTTTTGAAACAACAATTTCAAGTTTTTAAACACTATTTACTATTTTTCTAAAATTCCTTTTATGCGCTAATTTATATTAGCAAACAGTAATATTTTTGCTTTTAATAATCATTTATAAATTGCTTCGCGGGCCAGAGAAAATTCTACTGCGGGCCGCCATTTGCCCAGGCCTGATCTACAGTAGGTATATTTGCACTTTCATACGAATTTAAGTGTAAGACGCGCTTAAAGTAAGCAATATTAGAGAACAATACACGGGACGGTTTTTAAATAGATTTCTACATGAATCAGACCATTTTAGTTCATACGTGATGTGATCAATTATTATATAAGTCTAATAATAATAATAATGATAATATTTCTTTATTCAATATTGCCAGTACAGCGTAGATTGCGTCATAAAAAAATATCAATTGATATACAATAAAATTTAAAATTCGTTAAAATTTATATTATAGTATTCTTCCAAACTGTATATTACTTTATTGAGAAAGATGTTTTTCAGTACTGATTTAAATTTTTTATTATTTAGGTTTAAAATATTAGATGGTAATTTGTTACATATTTTGACAATTGTATTGTACGGAGAGTTCAAAGTGATATGTAGATTACTAGTTTTAAAGTTAATATTTTCTCTATTTCTGGTGTTATGGTAATGAACAGTATTCCTCTTACAGAAGTAGTTTCCATTATTCTTATAAAATAATATGCAGTTTAGAATGAAGATACTATATGCAGTTAAAATATTAAAATCTTTAAATAAAAGTCGACATGAGTGTCTTGTACACCAGCGATAACACGGACAATTTTCTTTTGTCTCTTAAAAACATTAATAAAATCTGTGTAATTTCCCCAAAATATGATACCGTATGTCAAATGGCTTTCTACATAGGAATGGTAAGTGATTAAGAGTGTTTCTCGGCATAAGATATGTTTTAGGTTACATAGTATGTAGTGGGATTTTGCTAGTTTATTTTTATATGTCGTTTTGTTATCCATCAAAATGCCTAGAAATTTTACAGTTTCTTGAAAGGTAAGAACGCTGTTATTATTATTATTATTATTTAAGATGATATTTTGATAACTGTTATCGTAATTTCCTACACGAAACACTTGAGTTTTAGCAGCGTTCATTACAAATTCATTTTTTTCGAACCAATTTGACACTAATAATAAGATGTTATTTATTTTATGAGTAAGTTCACAGAAAGTATTCATTTGAGCAATGATACAGATAAGAGCCCAAGAGCCCGCGGCAGCCAGACCTTCGTTTTTTTTTATAAAAGCTGAAAGTTTTTCTATGGATGTCTCCAATACTGGTAAGAATGATCCCCACCCATGAAACCTGAGTAGTGGTGGCTTTGGCAGGTAACCGGTAGCAAAGGTGTATAAAATTCCATCTCAAATTCGTCATAGTATAAAACTCAATTTTTTAATATTTCATTCGTAACAATATTAAAACTCGCGTCGCTCATTGCCAGACACTTAGTATGGTTCCAACCCCCTGCCAGACACCCTTAAACTATTATAATTTGTAATTATACTTACGTTATATTATAAAACCTGAATTTTATATATATTGTTTGGAGAGCTATTAAATAATGTTTCGTTAGTAGCCAGACAGTTTTGAGGGTTCTATCATCCTGCCAGACGCATTAAAGTGTACAATTTTCAAATCGTTTTTGCTTTATAACTTTGAAACGGCTCATGAGATTTTACTCAAATTTGGTACGTTGGCATAGCTTTATTGGGCAATAAAACCCATATCATAATAATGATGAATATCGTTCCATGGGCGTAGAACTTGATTTTTTCGATAATTAAACATCTAAAACTTCTACGCCAATGGAAAAAAATCAGTTTGAGTATGAAATCTGAATCACGAGACTCATTTACTACAAAAAAGGTACTCTTGATAAAATTCGATTACTCTCATAGTTTCGACAAAATTTTAATTCTAGTAATTTAGAGCATATATGCTATAAATTAAAATTTTGTCGAAACTATGAGAGTAATCGAATTTTATCAAGAGTACCTTTTTTTTTGTAAATGAGTCTCGTGATCCAGATTTCATACTCAAACTGATTTTTTTCCATTGGCGTAGAAGTTTGAGATGTTTAATTATCGAAAAAATCAAGTTCTACGCCCATGGAATGATATTCATCATTATTATGATATGGGTTTTATTGCCCAATAAAGCTATGCCAACGTACCAAATTTGAGTAAAATCTCATGAGCCGTTTCAATGTTAGAAAGCAAAAACGATTTGAAAATTGTACACTTTAATGCGTCTGGCAGGATGATAGAACCCTCAAAACTGTCTGGCTACTAACGAAACATTATTTAATAGCTCTCCAAACAATATATATAAAATTCAGGTTTTATAATATAACGTAAGTATAATTACAAATTATAATAGTTTAAGGGTGTCTGGCAGGGGGTTGGAACCGTACTAAGTGTCTGGCAATGAGCGACGCGAGTTTTAATATTGTTACGAATGAAATATTAAAAAATTGAGTTTTATACTATGACGAATTTGAGATGGAATTTTATACACCTTTGCTACCGGTTACCTGCCAAAGCCACCACTACTCAGGTTTCATGGGTGGGGATCATTCTTACCAGTATTGGAGACATCCATAGAAAAACTTTCAGCTTTTATAAAAAGACGAAGGTCTGGCTGCCGCGGGCTCTTGTCCTATAAAGATGTCTGAACAATGTGCGATATTGCCGCAAGCCAGTATTCCATACTTTCAACGTGGAAGAATAAAGCCTTAATATATTGTTATTAACAAAGTTACGTCATGTATATAAACACTTTTTATGTTATGTATAGATGTGCTATACTGCATAAACGAGCTTAGTAAGCCACGCAAAAACATCACAAGATTTTCGAAACCCAAATACACAAATAAATAGTAAAACTTAGACTTAGACTGTTTTGCCGTTTGGTTATTGATATACCTACCTATGTTTGTATATACATGTATACCTACCATATACTGTGTACGTCATCCAACACAAAGGGTTCAGATTATCTTCGTTAAATATTGTTAAAAAAATAATGTATACAAGAACCGGCGACTATTGTAGTAGCTTGGTATATATAACAATCGGTTGGTTGAAAAAACACTGCTGCCACTTTTTTGCTTAAAGTAGAATAGCTCCGTATCTACGATAGAATGATGAAATGATATTGAGGAACAGTTATTTACGAACTGTTACAGGAAAATAGCCGGAAAAAACAACAGTGCTCTGAGTTTTGCTGTTCAAATAACAACAGTAATTCTTAAAGACGGTGAACCGGTTTTCAAAAATGTTCTTACTTTTTTAAGTACCTATGTAAAGATCGTTAAACGTCTAATTCGTCGATATCTCGAATTAGATTATTTCTCGCTATTATTTACTTTTCTCCGATGATTCAGTCACTCAGTGAGCTCATGTATGGCTTTCGTTTTTTCTTTTTCTCTAGAAACTGCCATTTAGTTTATCCGATCGAGTCGCTTTAAATTACAAAAACATTTTATAATCGAGAAAGTAAATATTTACCGGAGTATACATTTTTAAGCATAAGTATTGTTGTTTAATTATACAGTGTGGTCACTTAAGTGTGCAACATATGGGAAAATTTTTAATTAAATGCACAACCAAAATACAAATATTGCCAAAAGCTGGTGCATGTCCGATAATCATTTTAGGTGCTCTTAGGATTGTTGAAACTCAAACAGCATACAGGCTGTTTAATATCGTTGCAACAAACATAAAGTTTGTGATTCCATAAAAAATTTAAAAAAATTAAAAATCTTTTACAAATATGCCTGAATTTGAACAAAGTTATGCGAAATCGATTTGATTTTGAATAATTTATTAGTGTGTTTAAGGTAAGTATAAAAAAAATTTTTCAAAAAAATTATAATTTTGGTTTTTCAAATAAAATTTTTTTTTTTCTTAGAAAGCCATGTTTGGTATTTGAGCATAACTTTTAATTCTAAACAACTTTTTCTTATAACATTTCGCTGAATTTTTTTAAATAAGGGCACTTTACTCTTGTACCATTTTTAAATTTTTTGACCCACCTGTATGCTGTTTGAGTTTCAACAATTATAAGAGCACCTAAAATGATTATCGGACATGCACCAACTTTTGGCAATATTTGTATTTTGGTTGTGCATTTAATTAAAAATTTTCCCATATGTTGCACACTTAAGTGACCACACTGTATAATATATAAAAATATATAAAAATAAATTCTAAAACATAAACACGAAACAAACATTTTGAAAAACTACGAATAATCAGACTATAAACACTTTGTTTTCTATGTTTTGAGTTTATTATTATTCACTATATTCGACTGTTTTAAAATAAAAATACCTATGACCCAAACCGTCTTTTGAAAAGTCATATATTGATTGTTTTTCACCTGCAGCCAAAAAAATTTGTGGACGTGTAATAATTAAGTTAGATGAACACTTTCCCTACAAATTATTATTGTTTGGATTAAAATAATCAATATAAAAAATAGGCAGTCATTGAGGATTGCCGACCGAAGTAAAAACTTTAAATTATGAAATAACAGTGGTTAACGTAGTTAATTTAACTGTACTTACATATACCATATTTACAGTATACACATTACACAGCATTAATGTTACAATCTTATAATAATGAAAATTAGAGTCAAGACAGGCAATAAACTTTACGTAGATACGATATTATACAATGTATAAATGTGTACTGATTGCTCGTGCGCCAGTAAGTATATATATCTCTTACACACAAGTATAATCTATAATTTCACTGCTGGCCAAACGCAACACGTCATAGTTATAGCTACAGATATACTGTTAAAATTAGCATGTCAGTGACGCGAACTCATAAGATTTTAAGTAAATAAAATTGTCGACCAATTTTTCTCAGACCATACGATATATTGACAAAAAATAATAAAAAATACAAATCAATTTTATTTACTTGAAGAGTTCTATTCAGACGTTAATCAAAGATTTGGATTTTCATAAGATTTTACCCTAATGTGCCTATAAAAGTTTTTACTTTAGAAAAGAAAAAGTGTTTTTTGTTTTTAATTTGAAAATACATCCATTTTACTAATATTTTAATATTAGGTGTGTTTTGTATCGTGGTCAGTTTAAAAAGTGTTGACACTTATGATATTATCTATTGTGTTTGCTATAGAAAAGTGTGACCGTGGATTATATACCTAACTTACATTTTTTGTGTAAATTTCCCTGAGTAATCTACACTACACTTGATACGAGTATACCAAACACACCCATTATAGTGTCTGAATTGTTTTTTCATTTCAAATATTAATGCCAGAAATAATGCATTCATTACGCTAATATAGTAAAAGTTATTAATAAAAACATTGTCAATATTTCTAGTGCTACGGTTAAAACACATCGCTTATAGCTAAAAGCATTATAGTTAACAAAACAGGTATTATGGTGTGTACTAATGGTTGCAATTATACATGTATTTTTTTTTCGAATAAAAAATTCACACACGTCATCAAAATAACATTTTCTATCCCGAGTTTATGAAATTAATAAAACAGCTTTCTGTTAAACTGTAATGTTTTCAATTGGCGTAGTCAAGTTTACAATATGAGGCAGTAGATACTTTTACCATTCCAACCCACGAGTGGAGAATGGTTCCTACTAATAGTTGAGGTCAAAAATCACTTTCGTTTTTAGGTCCCCCGAATTTGAAAAACATATTTTTGGAAAACTCTGTGCGTCTATTAGTCTGTTAGTCTGTGAATACGATACAGGTCAAATGGATGAGCGGATTGAAACTAAATTTTAGCGATGTTTGGTATGCAAATATGAAGAGCCCTATTGTTTTTGGGGAAAATCTGCGATGCGCAGAAGGGATATATGCTATAATGGTGTTTTTTATGTAATAATGGTATACTTTTCATAACGGCTTATTATTATATTTTTTATTTCTAGAAAGTTTTGTTAAAAAAAATTTTGTTCTAAACTTTATTGTTCCGGCAATATTTTAAAAATTAAAAAAAATCAGTTGCTCTTTTGTTTTGTAGATCTGTCAGAAATAAACTAGTTAAGGATGCTTTGATTCATGTTTACATGGCGTGGAACATATTATGTTGGTAACCATGGTAACGAATAGCAAATATAATATTGAATACTAGCCATTACCCGCGTCATCTCACGCGATATCAGAAATTTTATTTTCTTTAGTATACTCGGTATATCAAATGTGAATATTTTTTTGAAGTTGGAATGGTCCCGTCACCCAATTGGCTGGAATTTTTTTCATCATTTAGAAAACCCAAGGAGTCTCTATTCATACGTTCTGATTAAAATACTAGTAAACGAATGTAGATTTTTTATTTCTAATTAAAAATATCAATAACAATTAAAAATATAAACTGTTACCCGTTTAGTAGTAAAATTTCAATATTGATTGCTCCTTTCAGCCATATGGATTTTGTATTTACTAATTTGACCAAGCGGGTAGTATAGTGATGAGAGCACTAGATTCGCATTCGGGAGGTACCGGGTTCGGAGGTAGATGTGACTGGGAATTTTTCCTACGCCTCTCGCGGAGAAATGGTAATTCCTGTACAGGTCATCTTGTTGAGGTTTTCCATGGTTCACCTCAATAATTCCAGATAAATATCGAGGTGGCTCATTATTCAAAGCCATGGCCGTCTATTTATCAAACTCCTATGCTCAAAACTTGTCCATCTTATCCTAATTTCCCAAAAAAATCCTTCATTCGACCATTGCTATCGCAAATTGAAGTTCAGTAGAATATAACGGAAAAATGTGCAGGTAGATGGAAAATAGTAATGGTGCGAATTGCGTCTGTTATGACACAAAGTCGAGAAACGGTGGTTAAACGCATTAGTACCTGTGTGACCGAGCTTTGCTCGGAAAGTTAAATAAAATACTGATATGCTGTTGTAAGCTTTAAAGATTAACTGTCATAATATTTTGAAAACAATTGTTTCATTGTTTGTATAAAATTCTAAAACCTACTTACAATATTTAAGTATTTTCATACGTCAAAAATTGATTTTTATAATGATAAAATTTGTAAGAAAACGATTTTTTCGAGAGATGAGACTTAGCTAAAACGATTTTTTGCCCCCCAAAATCCTTTTTCAGTAAATTTCATCCAAATCGTTAGGGCCGTTTTCGAGAAAATATTTAGGGACATAGGTAGGTACATAGGTAGATTAGCTCGTATAATAATATAGGGGATTATTATGCGGAAATCGTAACGAGACATCCGTTTATAATTTCGTTTTCTTGAGGGGTTTTCTTGTATTTTTGCATGATACCCAGAGGGTATTTCCAGATGACTTGTCTGTTATCAGAAGACTCTTGGACCGATTTTGAAGACATTATTTCAATAAACTTAGATTCAAACATTATAGTAGAAATAGATGTACTTTTTTACACGGCTGATAGAAAAACCGATATTCAAAACCTAAACAAAGTCGCGCGGATAAAGATTAATTTATACACAATATCCTCGCTTTAAATCATTTCATTGGCGGCAACAGGGCAAGGCAGTTACGAAACTCTAATATACATAATAATAATTTGTTCCGTGTGCTCATATTCTATAAATGGAACTCTTAATTTTGTTTTTTTCATGACAAAATTTCTTCATATCTACAACGTATTTTAAAATTGTAATGTACGCCCATGTGAATGAAGTGCTCGTATTTGTATTTAAAATAACGTTTATGCGCTATATTACGGCTGCTAGCCATAAAAGTGATAATGGATGTGGATATAATAATGGGCACTAAAACTTTTTACGTTATTAAACATAATCATAAACACCAAATGATAATATACTATCATTCTGGCAGTAATAAATACATAAAACACACATGGAGCGTAGATGAACAATTATTCTGTAGAACTATATCATCCAATACACCAATTTTTTGTTGAAAATGGGAGACACTGCGTCGTTTCCTTCTCCCGCAGCTGGATGAGGTACATTTAAAAAATTAGCAGTTTTATTTTTGTTATATTTGTTATGGGACCAGGTGATTTGTGAGTATTAAATTATGTCTCTTGTTCAACAATATAGTAATTTAAATTCCATTACCTCCGTGAAAATGAATGTAGAAAGATCTCTTAAGCTTTACTTCTAATTATTTTAATGTTTAATTTTGAATTATTCATCCCGTATCATGTATATATCTATTATCTAGAGGTAAATATTACCATTCCAACCCGCTAGTGGGGAATGGTACCAGTTTAAGTCAAAATTCACTTTTCAAAATTTTACAATATTTTTAGTGTATTTGCCATAAGGCACTTACACTATTGGCGTCGGTCGGGTGGCGGGACCTAGAGGTCGGACCAAAATTTCTCGACGTTTCATAAGTTTCTAAGAAGTTTGGCACCATTTTTGGAAATGTTTATATATATATATGTATATATATATATATATGTGTGTGACCACGATAACTCTCGACAGACTTAATCGATTTAAACGAAATTTGGTCCACAGGCTGGAATCCATCATCGCAAGAAGCCTATTTAAAATGGGCCCGATCGGGCCATTTTAAGGGGGGTATTTAGGGGTTGAAAAAGGTTTTTGGGCCCAAAAATACGGAAAAATTCCTCAGAATCACTTCAAATTTGAAATTTAACCCTTTAGTAATTATTGAAATGTGCTGCTAAAATTTAAACAAAATCTGCCCGACAGGACCGGACTTACAAATTTTATGAAAACGCAAGCTTACTGATATGGATTTACATACTGAAGGGTGTATTTAATTTGGTACAGATGTTGAATTGGTATGTAGTATTGAAATTAAGTAAAAAAATGTTGTTTTAAGGGGTGTATTAGAGGGTAATTTTTTTTATTTTGTCCAAAAACAAAGTTAAGTTCATACAATAGAGCCACACTGCTTATAAAAGCAAATACACTATATTGTCGGCAGGGTTTCACACTGCGACCCGGTTTTTTAGTGTATTTGCCATAAGGCACTTACACTATTGGCGTCGGTCGGATGGCGGGACCTAGGGGTCGGACCAAAATTTCTCGACGTTTCATAAGTTTCTAAGAAGTTTGGCACCATTTTTGGAAATGTTTATATATATATGTATATATATATATATATATTTATATATATATATATATATATATATATATATATATGTGTGACCACGATAACTCTCGACAGACTTAATCGATTTAAACGAAATTTGGTCCACATGCTGGAATCCATCATCGCAAGAAGCCTATTTAAAATGGGCCCGATCGGGCCGTTTTAAGGGGGGTATTTAGGGGTTGAAAAATGTTTTTGGGCCCAAAAATACGGAAAAAATTCTCAGAATCACTTCAAATTTGAAATTTAACCCTTTAGTAATTATTGAAATGTGCTGCTAAAATTTAAATAAAATCGGCCCGACAGGACCGGACTTACAAATTTTATGAAAATGCAAGTTTACTGATATGGATTTACATACTGAAGGGTGTATATAATTTGGTACAGATGTTGAATTGGTATGTAGTATTGAAATTAAGTAAAAAAATGTTGTTTTAAGGGGTGTATTAGAGGGTAATTTTTTTTATTTTGTCCAAAAACAAAGTTAAGTTCATACAATAGAGCCACACTAATTATAAAAGCAAATACACTATATTGTCGGCAGGGTTTCGCACTGCGACCCGAGTTTTTTTTTCTTTTTATTGACGAACACAAAAAAAAACAAAAGGTGCATCGACCATATGATCATTAGCACTACAAAATTACATCCTGTATGTAGTATGTAGGTACATTTTAGATATGTTTAATAAAATATAATATAAAATAAAATATAATAGTTGTTTTTAATAGTAGTAATGATTAGTTGGTACTGTTTCATTAATATGTTTTTTCAGGGGATTACTGAAGGAGGATGGTTGCTAGACAGGTGTGTGGGTAGGTGGACATTTTTGTCATATTTTGGGCTACAATATTTTTTTGTTTTGAAATCCTCCGAATCCAAAAAATAACATATTTTCGGAAAAACTCTGTGTGTCTGTTGGTCTGTTAGTAAGTGAGCACAATACAGCTCAAACGGATGAACGGATTGAATCCAAATTTCGGGAGGATGTTTGATACGTAAATATGATGAGCCCTATTATTTTTGGGGAAAATCGGCGCATGCGCAAAAGAGATATATGCTATAACGTTGTTTTTTATATAATAATGATATATTTTTCATAGCGGTTTGTTATGTTATTTATTTTTTCAGGAAAGTTTTGTTAAATTTTTTTTCTAAACTTTATAGTTTTCGAAATATTTTGAAAATAAAAAAAAACTAACAGTTCTTTTGTAGATCTGTCAGAAATAAACTAGTTAAGCATGCTTTGATGACGTGGAACATATTATGCAGCATGGCAACGAATAGCAAATATCATATTAAATAATACCCATTAACCGCGTCACCCCACGTGATAATATCAGAAATTTTAATCTCTTGATTATATTATATCAAATGTCAATATTTTTGAAGTTGGAATGGTCCCGTAGTCCAATTGGCATTAATTTTTTTTCTTAATTTGTTGGCATTATTTAAAAATATACATTTGATTATTTTCAATTATAGTCTTCACTTTAATTTTTTTCGGTTTCGAAAACTATAAGAAAAAATAATTATCTCATTTATAATTACGATTTGGGAGACATATTATTTTGAATCCTTTAGTATATTGGCTCATGTGAAACAGTTTTAAATTGAAAGGATTTAAACATTTTTTACGTTTGTACAGAAACGAAATATTTATTTTTGTGGTTTAGCGAGATTCGTTCAAAGGCTTCCAAAAGTAAAAACAATTGACAGAAACGAATTATTAAAGCAAAAAAATGTCACTGCCAGTGTCTGGGTCATGTCTAAAAAAATATTTAAGGGTAAAAATTGGTTTTAAAATCTAACATGGAAATCGCAAAATATAAAACTCAATAGTATACGTGTTTCAACTTTCAGATTTCGTTCTCAGAGAAGAGAAAATTTTTGCCGCTTAAAGTGGTCTTAAAATTTGTTTTCAACCAAAACGTTCAGATTAGGTTATGTTATGGCTTAACGAATTAAGTTTGAAAGTATTTAATTTGCCAAATTACGAAATATCGCATGTATTTCTTAGAAGTCAATCTCGAGGTGGCGGTACAATTATACTTAAAAATTCTGATAATCACAAAGTTGTTTGTATTGACGAGATTAATAATTTGGCAACAGAGGGCCTATTTGAGTGCAGTTGTGTAAAGTACCTTACGCCTAATGATAACTTTTTCGTTCTCACAGTATATTGTCCTTCAAATAGCTTCTTTTATGAATTCATTAGTATTTTTGAACAAGTTTTAGACATACTGTTCTCTTTCGATAATCCTAAAATTCTAATAAATGGTGACTTCAATGTTGACATGTTATTAGATGCAGATCAAAAAAAGTCTTGTTTCTTAAACCTTCTATCAGCATACGGACTGAAAATAATTTCTACCAGTGCTACTAGGTACAGTCAAAACAGAGCTACATTGCTCGACTATTTCATCACCAATTTCGAAGACGGTTCAGTGACTGGTACTGTCATTAATGATTGCACCATATCTGACCACCTTCCTGTTCAATTAACCATTACTGCCAAAAACGAAAAATGTATGGGCAAACCAACAAAAAAAGTTTTGAGGAGAAAATTTGATGGTGTAAATATTAACTACTTTAAACATTTATTGAGTAAAGAAAATTGGTCTAATGTTTATACATTTAATGACTGTAACTTAGCCTTTAACGAGTTTCATGACTCAATCATGCATTGCTTTTATTCCGCGTTTCCTTTGCAAAATGTTAAGAAAAACTGTATGCCCCATTACAAATGGATTACACCTCAAATACTACAATTAAAAAATGAAATGTTCCAATTATTTAATACTGCTAAAAATTGTAATAATCCAATAAGTTGGAAAGCGTTTAGAAAAAAGAAAAAGGAGTTTAATCAATATTTACTGTCAACCAAAAAGTCATACTATATCTCCACAATAAAAGAGTCAAGCAATATTTCTAAAACGTCCTGGTCTATAATAAATGAAAATTCTGGTAAAAGAAAAAATTTCACTACAGATTTAAAAATTACACACAATAATACTAGTCTCACAAATTCCCAGCAAATAGTTAATTTATTTAACGATTTTTTTATCAGTGAAATTGAAAATCTGACCAAAAATTTTGTACATAAAAATGACTACATTAACAATATAGCTGTAAAAGATGCTTTATTTTTATATCCAGTTTCCCGTGAAGAATTGATAGTATATATATCCAAATGCAGTAAAAAACAGTCAGCTGGCTATGATGAAATTTCTGGTAGTCTTTTGATTTATATTTTTGAGTTAATTGTTGACCCTCTTGTTTATATTATCAACTTGTCATTAGTAAATGGTGTGTTTCCAGACAACCTAAAAATTTCGAGGATTGTTCCTATCCATAAAAAGGGCCCAAAAGACGAATTAAATAACTACCGTCCAATTGCTGTGCAGTCGATTTTTTCTAAGTTATTTGAACTAGTGATACATGACAGGCTTATTAAATACCTTAATGCTAATAAATTATTGAGTGATGAACAACATGGTTTTAGAAGTGGTAAATCAACGATTACTGCAATTTTTAATTTTATTACGAAAACTTACAAGGCAGTTGACTCTAAATTTACCACAGTTGGGCTTTTTTATGATCTATCTAAAGCTTTTGATACCATTAATCATAATTTACTACTGTCTAAACTAAATATCCTAGGTATTTGTGGCATTCCGAATATGTTAATTGCATCTTATTTAAATAATAGGGCTCAGTATGTTTCAGTTAAAATCACTTCCGACTCTAATGAATCAACTGTATCGTCTAAACTGCGTAAAAACGAATGTGGAGTCCCTCAGGGTAGTATTCTTGGTCCACTTTTATTTTCAATATTTATTAACGATCTGCCACAGTGTATAAACAGAGGTGATTTAACTTTATATGCTGATGACACAAGTCAACTGTTTGCTTTTAAGAACTTGCTAGATGCTGATCAACATATTAATAGTGGTATAACAGAATTTAAGAAATGGTGCGATAATAATGGTCTTATCCTCAATATTAGCAAAACACACATGATGCATTTCCATTCTGCTTACCATGCAGTAAACAGATCACTAAATGTCTCCCTAAATAATATACCTATTG
Organism: Xanthostigma xanthostigma; assembly: GCA_963575645.1. Classification (NCBI taxonomy): domain Eukaryota; kingdom Metazoa; phylum Arthropoda; class Insecta; order Raphidioptera; family Raphidiidae; genus Xanthostigma; species Xanthostigma xanthostigma. Next base: position 29,459,787 of record OY754469.1, on the reverse strand, counting down.
TAGCTTCAAATGGTACTGATTTCTTGGGCCTATCTCTCTCTGCGAACTTAACATGGGATGAACATATTACCAGAACTACAAACAAGCTAAGTAAATCGTGTTTTTTGATTTTAAAATGTAAAAAGTTTTTGAACAGTGCGGCCTTAAAACTAATTTATTTCGGACATTTCCAATCAATTTGCACTTACGGTATTATCTTTTGGGGGAGTTCTGCAAATATGAAGTCATTGTTTAAAATGCAAAAAAAGGCCATCCGCTTCATGACTTCTTCCTCATACTGTACACCGTGTCGACCTCTTTTCAAAACATTGGGGATTCTTACACTACCATGTCTGTTTATCTATGAATGTATTAAATTTGTTTTAAATAACGAACACTTATTTGTTAAACAGCGTGATGTTCGACTTCGTGAAACTAGGGATAATCTCAACCTAAAAATACCAAATCATCGGCTTACACTTTTTAGTAATAGTGTATACTGCAGTTGTGTCAAGTTCTACAATAAACTCCCGGAGAACATAAAAAATAAATCTAAAAACCAAATAAAGCTTTCTGTTAAAAAATTATTAATCTCGAACGCATTTTACTCAACCAACGAGTATCTAAATTACCAGTGTTGTGATTTTTGAATGTTTATATTTTAATTTTAATGTTTCGTTTTTAATATTTTATTTTATTTTTTATTTCATTTTTATTGTATTTGTTACCATGTATATACTGACAAGCTCACCGGCTTATGGCATGTTCAAATTTAGAGCGAATAAAGATTATTATTATTATTATTATTATTATTATTGTTTTACATTTTGAGTATTTTAGAAATTTAAATTATTGGCCAAATCAACTTCTTGCGACTAACCGTACGAAAGTTACAAGCCTGAGTCTAATAGTTTGTAAATTCTAGACAGTGATTCATACGCTTATACTTCACAATATCATAATACAAGCGACACAGTTATAATGTGTGGGACAGTTATTAAGTGAACCGTATCATAATAATGACTCACTTTCTACTACTTCAAAATCGTTCTATAGATAGACAGACAACGGAGTCTCATTATGTTTGCTGTATTTTAGAGAAATACAATTATAGTGGTTTATAAATAGTTAGTTTAGGTTTTTCTTATTAGTTTAGAGCAGTGCTTCTCAAACTAGGCAATACCGTTTCCATGGAAGCACTGGAGCAATTCGAGGAGGGGGAGTATTGGGTAAAATATATTTTAATTCGTGGTGATTTATTACTTTATTTCCCAAATAAACTTATACAATGCAAGTTATAATATAATCAATCTTTAAAAAAATTATAAATTAAGCGTCTATACATTTTAGTTACACCTTTCTTATGTTCCATCACTTTACGTTTTTGTTTTGTCGTTTAAAGAATGTAATTTTTGAAGCGAAAACTTCTATAGAATACTAGGCGATTTTTTGATGAGTAAAATCTTATTAATTCACGTCATCTTTAAAATTTTTAGAGGTACTGAACATACCGCTAACCTAGCGGCATGTCTTTATTATCACTTTGCGCGTCAGAGCTGACATTCGTTCGTATAAGAAGTTATATCTAAGTTAATTTCACACGAAATCCATTCAAATTGAAGCTTTTTGAAAAGAGGAGATTCTGATCTATAAAACAGAACCATTTTTTAATATATTCAAGTTCATAAATACTACTAAATTTGAAAATGAAAATCACGAACAGCAGTTGTCGGTTAGTCTGTACGTATATTCGTATGTACGTCCGAGCTCTACAGATCTCAATTTTGGTCGGATTGCCTTGGGTTATATTTTATTCACTTTGTTTACTATCAGAATAGAATCCTATTTAAATTCACTAAAATGTGTTCAGTAGTTTAATTTTTATAAACAGTTTTATTTTATTATTTTTGACAGCTAATTATAGTCAAATAATAAATAAAAAACTCGGGTCGCATTGCGAAACCCTGCCGACAATATAGTGTATTTGCTAATATAGGTCCAAAAATATTTTTCAACCCCTAAAACCCACCATTAAGTGACCCCAAGCGGTTTAGGCGTAAGACCAGTAGAGGCAAGATGTCGGGTTCGATTCCCAGCAACATCATTGGAATTTTTTTTCTATTCCATTTTGTTTCCACTTGATATTTATATATTATATAATATAATTTATTTCTCATACATTTTAATTTCTAATTTTTTTTATTTTTTTAATTATTGTTTTTTTAATCTATTTTCTCAACTCTTTTCATTATAATATGTACAGTGGAAAACTTGCGATATGTGCACTTTTGGTTTTGCCTACTATTTGCAATTTTTGTTGCCTCTAAAACTCAGCGATCGTTTGCAAATGCCTCAAAAAATTTTAAAGAAAACCGTGCCAATTTCTTTAAAAAATCTATGCATTTTTTGTCTTCTGGTATTTTCATAAACCTCACCAGTCACCATTCCCCAGTAAAAAATTCAGAAAGTTTAAAAATTGCAACTTTGTAAGCTAAATAAGTCAATCAAGTTGGTGATTCAAAAAAAATGTTTCGGACAAAAGATTGATGTATTTTTTACGTACAATCGATTGCCCATATGAAAAATAGGGGTGTCCGTTTAAAAAACAACAAAGTTGACCTTCAATGATCTTGAACCCTCCACCCAAGATCAAAAGTTTTAGTAGCATCAGATGTCCCTCTTTAACCTGTTCAACTTTTGTCCGAAACTTTTTTTCATTCAGCGTCACTTGCGAAAGTTATTCAGGGTGATCAGTTAAAATAGGACACCTTGTATATATACCAATATATATCTTATTAACAAGCGTTCTCAGTCCGTCTGGAAAGTTACATATTGTATAATATCGTGTCTAGGTAATTTATTTCTCACTTCTGTCGGCAGTCCTATTCTTATTTTTTTTTCTGTTAAGTGTACTAGCTAAATAAGTTTGGGAATGCCTGGTTTGGAGATTCAGTCAGGTTGGGTATATTGGAATATCAGATAATGAAGATTCGAACAATTGGAACTTTACCGGGTATTTGAACGAAATTTTTCCGATCATCTGTAGAAACTACATTGTGTGTATCTTACCTGGCTGCAAGTTTACCATCTAGAACAATACTGGGTGATAGGTAGTGAGCCTGCGGCCCTTTCCTGGGGATCTTAATCTCCACTCTCTGGATGGAATCGATTCATCCCGGAATTAGCCCGCAGAAGCCTTACCTATCGTAATGCAGCTGGCGGGAATGGAGGAGAGAGAGGAACGTCGGACGACGTGAAGGAGGACTAACTATAAACGAATGCTCTTTTCCTTAGCGAATTTTCCGTGCGGAAAATCTGTCGAGATAACTTTCCTTGTTCGTATGTAGCTATCATATCTAACGTCATTGACTTCAAAACAATAAAACTGGTTATACGAGCAATTCTAACAAGCGCTTATACGAACTTTTTCAATGGCGTACTTCAAGTATTTCAGACAGAATAGGTGTAATTTATGCTGTATAATAACAATTCGTTAAGTGTTATAATTTGATGGTATTACTCCACAGGAACTCGTGAGAATAGTAAATGAAAAATTTGTATTGCGAAACAAATAACGTTAAAATTATGGAATTTAAACACAGAATTATTTTTAAACTAGCTTTAACTCGCGACATCGTCCACGTGGGATCAGTGTATGCAATTGATATAATTGATTAAAAAATTCATAAATTCAAGCAAGACTCTCTTTTAAGACGGCCCTATAAACAATGTTTTTTTGTTTTACCATCTTTTGCAAAAACATAAAGAGTTTGTGGATTCAATACACTTTGGCAAGTCAAATACAGCTGCCCGTGAAAAAGTACCGGAACATCCACTTTTAATCTTAATTTAAGATAAGGCACTTAACCTCCTTAAAAGTAGTTTATATCCTTCCCCAGAATTTAAACTATCTCCATATTAAATTTTACCACAATTAACCCAGTGGTCTGGCCGTGAAAGCGTAGCTTCATACAATATTACAACTTTATCCCTATAGGGGTTAAAATTTGAAAAAAAGTAGCCTATGTCCTTCTCCAGGCTTCAAACTATCTCCATATTAAATTTCATCACAATCGGCCCAGCGGTTTGGCTGTGAAAGCGTGACTGACAGACAGACAGAATTACTTTTGCATTTATCATATCACGTTAGTATGTGAGTCATACACTCATACTTCACAATGCAATATAAGCGGCTTAGATTTTATGAATGAGGCGGGTATGCATTTACTGTTTTATTGCTTTACCGTTCCATTCATAAAACCGTACTATAATTATGGACCCCTCCTTGAACTTCAGTCACAAACTGCAGAATCCGTGCAGAAGGCGGAGCTTACTGGAATTGGGCACCAGGGCTGCCAGATGAACGGATTTTTCCGTTCCAAACGGATTTTTCGAGTAGAAATAAATTTGAACGGATAATGGAACGGATTTCATGATCTGAACGGATTTAACGGATTTTCTAACTTTTCCGAATTTTTTACCTTTTTTACTACATATAAATTCAAACTTCACTCGATAATCGATAATTTGGGGACATTCGGGTATTTTTAGCACATTCGAGCATATCTGAGCACGTTTCTTTCACTACCTCTGTCCTACTCCTCTCTCTATTTGGGTAGAAAAAGATAAGAGAGTGTATGAAACAATGTGTTCGCGAAACACACACCTATATCGATGAATATCGACTCGCTATCTTTGTCTGATGCGTTTTTTTCACACAACTGGAGTCAAGTGTTTCGAGTTACACGGATTTACGGAACACATTGAGGATTTAACTGATTGTACTGCCGCGTTTGTTACTATCGCAACATTCTAACAGTCAATATAATATTTTTATTTCATAAAAATGTGAAAAATCTACGAAATAATCAATTCATTGGATGTGAAAAAATGAATCATTTCTATTCAAGTTAAAGTCTGTTTGTAAGTAAAAGTAAATTCAACGTCTTATACGAAATTCATTTAAATAATGTTAATAATAAAGCCATAATGAAGGTGGAAACACGTCGATGTGTCGTTTATGGTACCGCATACTTCACTTTACTCTCTATCTCTCTCACACTCATTAATGGGTGAACCGGGCGAACGGATGGAAACGGATTTTTCAGACCACTTCCCCACCACTTTTCGTCTTACCGACGGATTTCTGAGGAGAGAAATCTGGCAGCCCTGTTGGGCACCCTGCAATCGCAGTGCAAAGTTAGTAACTTGTCTTTGTAATAGTAACAATGAATATAATTATTTTTATTTTGATTTTTGTCATCTCATAACTTGGAAATCTCAAATGGGTAAAGCATCTAGTGCTGTGCCGTGAACAGCGGGAACAAGTTGAAAAAAAATGAAAGATGTTAAATTTTACAGCTTTTTCATAAAACCTTATACCTATATTTAAGTAGAGATAAAGTGAATTTGAGCACTTAAAAGAATAAATTAACAAGTAAACATGAATCATATGAGTAATATTAAGAAAAAAATTGTAGGTATGTGGACAAAAAGATACATGATGAACACGATATCTAATATAAACATGACGTTTTGGTCTTATAAATGAAAGGTTCGGATTTCGTTGCGAATTTCTTTGTCAAATGTTTGGAATTTATCAATTTGATTGCTCTACATCTTGTTGTCAACCGAAAATTATCCTCAAAAATTATTTCTAAAACGCCAGCTTCTAATATTACATTCATGTGACCTGTCAAAATATAACCAAAACGTAATATTATTTTGTTAAGAAAACGATGAACGAAAAGAAAATTTGTACTTATGACTTAAGAAATAGTGAATATTTACCGAGAATAGCTATTTCAATAATACCATTTATTGAAAATGGTTAAAATTGTAAATAAGTAATGACGCGTACAAAACACCCAATGACAATTTTCGAAAATAGCTGCGCTGGAGCCGACAGTCTTTCTGCACGGACTAAAAGTCGCTACACAAGAGGCTAGAAACGCTGCCAGAAATGCTGCTAGGAGTTCTGTTAGCCGGTAGGTTGGGTACGAAGCTGGAAATGACGTCACTGTGGGCTGCCTTGCTCGCTCAGAAGATAGGTTTTAAAATTAGAACAGGTGCTATTTTCCCTGCTAGATTTGTTGCTAGGTGTGAGCAAGAACCAATCAGGAAGCAGTATCTTCACGTGGGCACTTGAACACCCACATGGCGTCATTCTGCCAGACAACAGACACGTTTTGCTCTGTGTTTATATTCGAAATTCCACTGCGCGCGCACCAGATCCATCCACAAAACACGCTTGGAAAATAATCTCGTGTGAAGCGAGCACTTAACAGCAATCAAGAAAACCAGCGCTAGGAAACTAGTAGGCAAATCTAGCAAGGAATCTAGCAGCGTTTCTAGCCTCGTGTGCAGTGGCCTTTATAAGATCGTGTGTCTATATTTATTAAACAGATTTACAGCAATGATAACAACCGAAGTTGAAGCAGTCGGCACGGCAGGGAAGCCCCATTCAATGACAGCTGTGATATATTATTCCTAAACTAAATAATTTACACCTGCAAATCAATGTCGCCACTCACTACGATAACGAGCCGCCTTTTGTTCATTCAATATGCGCTGTCACAATAGTCAGGGTTGGGAGGCGAAGTTGTTAATCCTGCGCTGTTCCGTGATGACAACCACTTTAGATGAATTATATCCTTGCACTGCGTTCTTATATCGGAACACATTTATAATTGGTTATACGTTCTAGGAACATTATATTTGTTTTATTTTAACTTGCTCGATCCTTATTTGCACCTTGGAAAAATCAATATATCGGTATTTTTTTGGAGTGATAGAACTTTAAATTGAAATAAACATTTATTTAAATAAAAATTGAACCATTTTTTAATCTGAAAAATAATTTTATGTCATTTAAGTTTTAAAAACAATTTCCGACATATTATGTCCACCACGACTAGCTCTGAGAAACCGCATTCGATCAGATCAATTTTGGACCACTTTTTCGAGTAATTCAGGCCTTATTTCATCAATGACACGAGTTAGTTGGCTTCAAAAGCGTCTATTGTTTCTGGTTTATCAGCATAAACCAATGACTTTACATAACCCCAAACAAAATAGTGTCGCAAGATCTTGGAGGCCAATTAATTGGTCCATTTCTCAAAATAATGTTATCATAAAATCTTTCTTTCAATTAATCAATTGTTATGTTTGAAGTGTGGGGTGTAGCACCATCTTTTTGGAACCAAAAATTTAAATTTTAAAAGAAAAAAGCATTGATCATCGATCTGTAACGATCACGAAACATTAGCTCCAGCATCGTCTTTAAAGAAATATGGACCGATGATGCCTCCAGCGTGTAAACCACACCATACGGTGCATTTTTCTGGATGCAATGGAACTTGCAGAACTTCTTGAGGATTGATTTCGCTCTATATACGGCAATTTTGCTTGTTTACGCAGCCATTTAACCAGAAATGAACTTCATCACTAAACAAAATTTTTCGAGAAAAAAGTGGATCAACGTCAAACCCAATTAGCAAACAAACGACGCTTATTATGGTCAAGTGGATTTAGTTCTTGAAACAGCTGGGTCTTGTATGGGTATAAGCTAAGATCTTTACGCTAAATTTCCCATCTGGTGGATGCACAGTGTCCAACTTGTTATGATCGTCGACGAATAGAGGATCTTCATTAACACCGATATTTTCTTCTGTACGTACAGTTCTTTGTCTTGTTGTTGTGGTTGCAACTAGTAGAGAAAATGTTGTCCAAAATCTAACGATAGGTCGACGAATAAGCTGCTCTGATGGGCGATTATCTAAACCATAAATTTCACGAAGTGCGCTATAGAACCCTGATTTTGAAAATAAATTTCAACAATTTCTAAAGTTGTCGCGGTGTGAGTCTTTCCATGATAATTTGTCAATGCTTACTGAACAGAAATGTCAAAACAATATGGCTTCTACCTTCTGTCAAATCATAGTTATCTCGATCGAAAGTTCTATCACTCTAAAAAAAAGACACCCGATAGGTAGTTGTTATCACTCAAAACCTTAGTCTCACAACTTATTATGCATATTTCTATCAGCATGTTAAATACAGAATCATGTTTCGGGTTAGCATAATACCTCCGATCTTCATAGCGTGTTTCTAATGCAGAAGAAAGTCGTAGGAATTTTCCATAATCTCGGCTTTCGTGGTAGCTGCAAAAATTATTTGAAGACAAATCTAATACTAATAACTACCGAACGCGTAAAATAACTCAATTTTGCTTCCCAAACCTAACCTAAGTTTTTTTCGAAATAGCCTTTAATACTATAACTGTCTTCCTACTCACATGAAGACATTACAATTTCCCAAATTTAAAAGAGAGCTTAAATCACTTTTAATTAAAGCTTATTTATATTCTGCTAATGAATTTACCTGTTGTATTACCATTCTAACTCATAAATGTGGAACGGGACTAAATTAGGTAAAAATTCACTTTTTAAAATTTTACAATATTTTTTCGTTTTGAGGTCCCCCGAATCCAAATAACACATTTTTTGAAAAACTGTGCGTCTGTTTGTCTGTAAACACGATACAGGTAAAATACAGATAACGGATGAACGGATTGAAACCAAATTTTGGAAGGATGTTTGATATGTAAATATGAAGAGCCCTATTATTTTTAAGGAACATCGGCGCATGCGCAAAAAAGATATATGCTATAACGTTGTTTTTTTTATATAATAATGGTATACTTTTCATAACGATTAATTATTCTATTTTTTTTTCATGAAAGTTTTGCACAAAATTTTATAGTTTCGGAAATATTTTGAAAATAAAAAAAATCAGCTGTGCTTTTGTTTGTAGATCTGTCAGAAATAAATTAGTTAAGCATGCTTTGATTAACATTTATATGACGTGACCATATTATGTAGGTAACCATGCCAGCGAATAGCAAATATAATAATATGTAATACTAGTTATTACCCGCGTGTTCGCACGCGATTTCTTTATTACACTATATCAAATGTTTTAATATTTTTGAAGGTGGAATGGTTTTGTCACCCAATTGGCTGGAATTTGTTTTTAATTGTTTTCAATTGACGAATCCTGCGTAAAGCTAATTCGGATAATATATTTATTCTATTCTATTAAGCAAAACGTGCACTGAACGGCTTCAGTTGGGCCTGGAATGACAATTTTCTAAAACGAAAGCTCGAATACCACACAGGATTTGAATCGTGTCAAACCGATGCCATGGAGTGTACGATCGTTTTAAAATTATTTTATAAAAATTCTGATTGTTCTGAGTTGAACTAAATCGATTTGTATGTAGTGTTTCGTACTATTAAAATTTTCAAATTTTTACACCAAAACCTATCTTTTGTAATGCAACGCTGATCATTTTAGTTAAATGTTGACGTCATTACCGATATTATAGAGTTTTTCAGATTTTTATAAACCATAGTTTTGAAATAAAAATGTTAAAAATGTCTACATTAAAAACAAATTTTATATTTTTAAACTCGCGCTTTAGCATGCGTTCGTTTGGTACTACTCCACACAATTGCTTTGAAAAAAAAAATGTTTGCCTCATATTTTGACCTTCTAAAATTGACCTCCAGCATCAAAATACAACTTTTCATTATTCATCTCTGTAATTTATCCAGCATTTTCTATAACTGTGCCTAATTTCAACTTTATATTTCAAATGGCCTCTGAGAAAACTATCGGTGACAGACATCGAGGTGACTAAATGTGAGTGCATTGTGCCATTGAAAACGAGAAGTTAATATTTAATTAACCTAAACATTTATTGAGCAGAAAAGTATTTAAATGCGTTGAAAGGGTTTTAATTGACATTTAAATAAAGCCATTCATTCATATTTCTGAAAATATAGGGTGTCCCATTAAGAATGGGACATAGAACAACCGCAGATTCTCCAATTCAAAATAAAACGATTAAGCGAAATATGCTTAGATAAAATGTTGCTCGTTTCCGAAATACGGGGTGTTGAAGTTGAAAACTGAAAAATTATTAATGTCCATAATTTTTTTAATACACCGTATAATTTTACTCAAATCGGCACACTTGTTAAATATCATAAAATGCACCTAACAATAAAAAAATTAGTTCAGTACGCTCTACCAGTGGCGTACGGCAGGAGTAAGTAATGCTTGTACCCCTTCTAAATGTTACGCCGCTGTCTAAATTTTAATTTTGACTATAATTTTAATTTTTTTGATATTTTCTAAGTCAATAATGTACACTTGTTAGTTTGTTGTAAAGTCATTGGTTTTCTAGATATTCGCAGTTAAAGATAGATAGACATGTACTTTTTATTTGTATTATTATTAATAATATTCATTTTTACAATTTTGTCTTAAAACCAAACAAAATAGAAACTAATGTAATGAAATTTTTAAATTTTTTTTAAAAATTTCATTACATTAGTTTCTATTTATAACAAAATACAGTAGGCGCTCGATAATCCGGCGCTCGCCAATCCGGCACGCTCAGTAGTCCGGCATTTTGGGACTCAGGTAGCCCGCTCTATAATCCGGCATTTTACACTGCTGAACGCCGGACTACTGAGCGGGTTCGAGTAGTTTCTCTCGATATTGAGGAATGGTTTGCGGAAAACTCGGATTCTCACCCTGTAATGACCGATGAAGAAATAATAAATGATGCTGTTTCTACTGAATTTGAGAAAGTTAAGAGAAATGATAATTAAAAAAATTTATTATGGCAAGAAGCAAGCGAAAATCCGATAATCCGGCAGTTCCGACAATCCGGCATAGAGGGAAAAAATCGGGTGCCGGATTATCGAGCGCCTACTGTAGAAACTAATGTAATGAAATTTTTAAAATTTTTTTAAAAATTTCATTACATTAGTTTCTATTTTGTTTGGTTTTAAGACAAAATTGTAAAAATGAATATTATTAATAATAATACAAATAAAAAGTACATGTCTATCTATCTTTAACTGCGAATATCTCGAAAACCAATGACTTTACAACAAACTAACAAGTGTACATTATTGACTTAGAAAATATCAAAAAAATTAAAATTATAGTCAAAATTAAAATTTAGACAGCGGCGTAACATTTAGAAGGGGTACAAGCATTACTTACTCCTGCCGTACGCCACTGGTAGAGCGTACTGAACTAATTTTTTTATTGTTAGGTGCATTTTATGATATTTAACAAGTGTGCCGATTTGAGTAAAATTATACGGTGTATTAAAAAAATTATGGACATTAATAATTTTTCAGTTTTCAACTTCAACACCCCGTATTTCGGAAACGAGCAACATTTTATCTAAGCATATTTCGCTTAATCGTTTTATTTTGAATTGGAGAATCTGCGGTTGTTCTATGTCCCATTCTTAATGGGACACCCTGTATTTATCTGAGTCCGAATTTTTTTGGTTTAAGACAGCCTTTATAAAACTCAAATGTGTTAAAATAGAGACCCGACTTTATTGTTACAGTAGTCGTACGCTTAAAAAATTCAATTAAATAACATTTTGATATTTGGCGGTCTTAAATAAATAAATTAAATTTTAATTATATAAATAGATAGGAGCAGTAACTTAAATCTCTAAAACAGTAAAAATGTTGAAACTACGAGAGTGGTTGAATTGAAATAAGGTTGAAGATTGCAACCGCAGTCAACCAAGATGTACAGGTGCGATAAGAGTTAATTATTTAGAATAAGTTAATTCAGTCAGAGTGCACTTGCTCCTAAACACAGCTGTTTTCTCAGTTTGAATGTATCTATTATTCTCGTTCGGAACAATACCTTCAAGTGAACACACCGCGCGGCGGCGGCATAGCATTCATATTACATATAGCATAAACGTTGACCTCTTTTGCATGGATATTGCTCAAGTTTTCTTATATTATTCCATACATACGAAGTTGGTATTGTATACTCTATATTGGTTGCGACAATATCAAGAAAATTGAAAATCAATTTCACTTATACAAAGCAGCCTAACAAATATTTGAGCATCGTATGTAAATATTTTCCTTATTATATTTATTTATTAGACGTATTTTCTTGAAGTTTATTTTCTTTGATTTTTCTCAATACTGCATTAATAATACCTATTTTAATAACGGTACGAAAGAAATATTTCTTTTCAAAATAATTTTTATTAATATGAATGTTGTTTGCAAAATCTGTTTGAAGGAAAAGTATAAAGAGCTTGTCTATATTAGTTCCTCGGCGGAATTTTAATACCAACGTTTCCTTCAATCTGAATAGTGTTGGTAACTCATTTTCAGTAATTTCCGAACATGCATGTCTATCTCTATTTGTTAAAAAGAGTGTTTTTTTCCTGACTTTCACTTTTCTAACTTAAGCGATTTCAAGGATGCGCGTATCCTTTAAGAATGTTTTCATTCCTTTGCACTCGAATTTTTGAAAAACATCATGACCTTGAATCCATTCTCTTTTAAATATATTAATTAATTATTTACACATTGCCATCTATCATAATAATCGTTAACTATTTCGAAAGTTCCTGAGATTAAAATCAGTGGCAAATAAATCGAAAGACATTACGAGATTTATAACAATTTTCAGTGACATTTAAAAATACGCGAAATTACGTATTTAGAGTAGTCAAAACTGTACACTTCTCTAAATTATATACATTTCCTAGTTACATATTTTGGTAATTGATAAACTTTTTATTTACATTTATTATAGACAGTAGCTAGCTTTTTCTCGATAAAATTGCGTTCATAGAGTTCAAAAACGTATTTATATGTATAATAGTGGATTGTGTGAGTCGGAAAAAACGCGAAAATGGTAAATATTTTGAGCCGGAATGAAACTACCTTCCCCCCGTTTTCGAGGATGCTGAACACGATGGTGGCGTCATAATTTATCATTGGGGTAGCCCAACCCTTCAAACCGGCCAAGGGGGTTAAACGCGATTTACTAGGTTTCCCTGCAGAAAGAAGTACTCTACCCCCGTTTTCGAGGATGCTGAGCACGGTGGTGGTGTTGGATATCGCGTTCGACCCCTACCAACCCCTCCACCGGCCAATACTAACCCTCGAAAGGTGTGATTACTGGCCGACTCACACACGCCACTATAAGTCACAGCGCACCTTAACACCAACCAAAACAGGACAGTTTTTCGCTCCATCAAGAAGATGCACGTGACCATTTCACTAGTCAGTGAATCAAACAGGGAGATTCTGGAGGGGACTGGCTGCGAAGCAGATGATGTGGGAGATGCCTTTATCCGTATCCTATACCATAAGATAACTAGCAGAAAGTGATGGAGCCTGGTGTTTTATTTGGATGGATCTAAGTGCTGCTATAAGCTGCAACTTTTCTGTCAGATCTCTAAAAGACTTTGCTAATAGTAATTTCCCAGACAAACTAGGTGCTTTTGTCAGGAGAAAAAAACACGACATCCTCATTAGCGGGAACTTTAATTCTACACCTGACATACTTTTTGGGAGAAGTAAATTTTTACAAGACGCAGTTCCTATCTCGGCATGGCAAATTCAGAGTCTATCTTCATCAAAGACACCCCTGTCGGCCCAAAGTAATGTTGAAACGATCCTAGTTCGGCAGGAAGGAAGAGTGGAGGATTTTTAGTGGGTATTGCTGTGGTTGAGTTTTACACTACCCGCGGTTGCAATGCAATTTCAGTCAAACATTTCTTTACATCAGTCACAACCGGGACTCAAACCCAAAACTGGAGTATATACTTTTTCTGGTATTGCCCGAATTTAAAAATATGAAATTTATTTTTCGATGTATGCTTTTTAAACATTTTTATAACAAAGTCACTATTCCCCCGCACCTCGAAATAATGGATCAGAAAAATCTGAAAAATTACAAGAATTTGATTTTCTTTCTGGTTTTGCATTGTATTAACGGAACGTAGAAAAAATTAGTGAAAAGCTTAACGTTCGGCCTTAATAGTGTAGATTGCTTTGAAATACAATTGCATAGGCAAGTTATATAGTAAATCATGAACTTCTGTATAGAACAAAGTTCCCATTGTGTGAGCGAGCACACGAGTTAATTATTAAGTTCAACTCTATGATATGCAGGTATAATGTATGGTATATGACTTTAGATTTAGGGTTTTGTCATAATCTAATAACGGGAAATTATTAACGATGGTTGAATCTGTGACAAGAATCAAGTAAAATATACAGACTAAAAAGTGCCCGTATTCTACTGACTTAAAAATAGATTTTTTTCAATTGTAATGGCAAGCTTTAATCTAAACTATGTACTTAATTTAGCGATTATTTTTTCAACAATAAAACAGTAGATTGGAACATTGTCAATATATTCCTGGGGGAAACAATTATTATACTGTTAACTAGGTCAATTTAATACGCATCAGGACTGCAGTGTGTATGTTAGAAGTTAGAACCACGTCAGCAACATCTCAATCAAGGAGAATAAAGACAAAGAAGAGCAACTACGTATATAGGAAACAGGCTAAAAAATCCAGCCAATTGGGCGACGGGACCATTTCAATTTAAAAAATATTGATATTTGAAATGTTATAATAAAGAGAATAAAATTTCTGATACCGTGTGAGGTGACGCGGGTAACGGCTAGTATTCAATATGATATTTGCTATTCGTTGCCATTGTTACCTATACATAATATGCTCCACGTCATGTAAAAATTAATCAAAGCATGCTTAACTAGTTTATTTCTGACTGAACTACAAAACAAAAGAACAGCTGATTTTTTTTTATTTTCAAAATATTTCCGAAACTATAAAGTTTAGAAAAAAATTGTTACAAAACTTTTTGAAAAAAATCAATAGAATAATAAGCCGTTATGAAAAGTATACCAAGATTATCAAAAAAATACCGTTATAGCATATGTCTTAACTGCGCACGCGTCGATTTTCCCCAAAAACAATAGGGCTCTTCATATTTACATACCAAACATACTCTCAAAATTTAATTTTAATCCGTTCATCCGTTTGACCTGTATCGTGCTCACAGACCAAGAGACAAACAGACGCACCGAGTTTTCCCAAAAATATGTTTTTTGGATTCGGGTGACCTCAAAACGAAAATATATTGTAAAATTTTGAAAAGTGAATTTTGACCTAAACAAGTACCACTCCCCACTTATGGGTTGGAATGGTAAATAATGAACAATTTTTATAGATTTCCCCACTTATGCACCAAACGACAAAGTGGACGGTCAAGTAGGTAATGAAAAAAAGTGATTTTAAAGTAAAATTTGATGGTAAATTAAAAATGTCTTTAAGATGGCAGAGTTAGAACATACTGCAGAAGGTTTTTATACTAGTATGGTTAATTTCGCATTGGGAATAGCGCTAAATATGGCACTTTTTCGAACTTCAAAAACACCGATTTTTGTTCCACACTCTTTGTTTTGTAGACTACGGATATTCGTTTCCTTTACTTTTATACTCCACGATCTTAATTTTTAAATGAATAAAAACTCTTTGTCGTAATTTTCATTGAATTTGAAGTTAGTGGAAACGTATTCCATAAATTAGGGCAAACGGAAGGAATACCTAGAATGTAACTAGGGCTAATGGGAAAAACACGCAAAGATGGTTCAAAGCATAGAGATATAACTTACTAGAGTACGCTAGCAGTAGCGGGTATGCTTGCCATAAGTGAAAGTGTCTGCAGTTCAGAGAGAGAACGCTGCAAACGTTCCGTATCACTATATATGTTTACTCAAATCAGTATTGTTTTGTATCATCAACTGAATCGATCGCAGCGTGAGCTGTGGATTAAATGAGCAATAAATCCTGCAGTGGTTATAGAGTATGATTTTATTAATTTTATTTAAAAGTTTTCTAGGCTTAAAACAATAAGAACAAGTCAGTCCAATCCCGCTCTATTGTCCGCTAGCGGTACTAGTAGTCTTTGTGGAAGTAAACCTTGAATAATATATTTTTGTTTACATTTTCTCAAATACTAATTATAGTAAACATGTCCGTTTTCAGTGCAACAACATTAACACTTATATCTCGTTAACTGGGTGTAAAAATTTCAATAATTAAAGGTTTCGTTTAATAGGCTTTTAAACCGTTTTTTAAAAAGTGTTTTAAATGAATCTTAAAGTGATAAAGATGCACTACAATTTTTATAATAATATTTTATGACCGAATAGTGCCATGAAAACGACTTTTAATTTAACATTATGAATTTTCGCGCGAAAACGACTCGTGACGTCACTATGATTGTAAATAATAACGATAGTGAACACTAACCATAGTAACACTGTACAATTAAAAATACTTAAGATTGCTATGATTATTACATTACCAATATAAGTAAGCCTACAAGTTAGTAAAACTTGATTTATTAATTATTAAACGTGTTTATCCTAGGTAGATTAGTACTTTCTGTTTTTACGAAATTGTCTTCCATGATGCGCAATCAATAAAATACGGGATAGTAGTCTATAAACGTGATAATAACTTGAAATAACTTCAAAATAACACACAGCACAACATAAACGTAGGTAGTTTACAGACGAAGTGACGTCACGCCGGAATACAACATGGCGAACAACGTTTTAGACTTTTGAAGAACAGATTAGAAAACACAATTCTTAAAATTGAATTAAAAAATTTATACTGCGTTATTATGAATAGAAATCAGCATTTCTCGTTTGCTTTTTACAAAATCTATCAAGAATGTGTATTATTAGATTTTTTCTTACATTGTGCAAAATACCCTATTAATTGTTATGGTTATTAAATGCTCAATTGATACAATGTTATAAAACATGGAAAATTGCGGAGGTAGGCTGTGGTACCGTCACGCACCCAACGAATAAGTCCAGTTCATATTTCTTATGTAGGATGACGTTCCGAGTCAACGACCGACTCACCGGTCGAGTCGGCCGTCTGCTATTGCCATTCTAACTCGTCTCATTGTATTATCTGAGATTTATAATTAAATTTTTTGCTCACTTTACAAGTTTCGCTATAAAGTTCTATTCAAACAAGAAATCGACTTTAACTGAAGCTGCATTATGCCGTAGGTCGGTATAATATTGTGTGTATAACAGTGTAGTCTCAGGCCAGTATATAGCTGTGTCGTAATTAACCATGTAAACACACTTGTAGCACAACGCTATGCTACCAACTGGTGTAATGTTGCCTTCAGCTACCAACAACGTACTATGCATACTGTTCTTAAATCGTGTAGGTTTAGACAGAATATTGAAGTTACGCTGCTTACAATTTGTTTAGCCGTTTTTATTTGTTAGTTTAAGATCGCTAGATGTTATCTGACTGCTGTAATAATTATACGTTTACTTTACTGAAAGTTCAATTGTGGACATTAGTTTAAAACTGGGGGTTGGAAATAAAGGAGTCATAAAACATCAGTATTATATTTGGAAGACGCTGTGATTTCATCTGCAGTGAATGTGTTCCTTATATTAGATTATCAGTTTAACATTAAAAAATGTTTTCACAGGAAAGTGAACAGGTGAAAGATGAGATAACACCTTTTTGTGAAAGTGTTGTCATCCACTGATAAGTTGTCTTTCTTTTTTAAATTTAAAAAAGAAAGACAACATACCAGTGGATGACAACATCTGACGACAAACAACAGCCCTAGCAAACCACCACTTCATAACAGGACATGTTTTCCATTTTGATAATGTAACTATACTAGACAATGAACAGAATTGGAAGAAAAGAACAATCAGTGAAATTATTTTTATAAAAAAACACATTAACAGCATAAATCTAAGAATTGACACCCAAAATTAAAGTAAGCTGTACAACCAAATTATTAAACGATAATAATAAGCTGTCATCGCACATTTAAAAACAAATTTTTAAACATAAAATTTCAAATTTCGCGCCAAACACTGGAAGTTGGTATCATATGTTATAATGTTAGTAACTTTTCATGTTATTTTAAATGTATTTCTGCAGAGGTCACATGTGATATATAACGCAATTTTCTTTGCTAATTTTAATAATTATATCTAGCTAATTATACACAAGACGGCATTTTAATGTTTATAATACGTTTCATCAACCATATCAAGTTTGACATATGTATAAAAAATTTGACTTAAACACCAGCGAGAAGGTACGCTAATTGTAAAATATTTGGTAAGAACTTAATGCAATATATTATTCATTGTATCTTTAGTATCTGAAGATGCTGCAATATAGACAGCGAAACATTATACTTTCACAAAAAGGTGTTATCTCATCTTTCACTTGTCCACTTTCCTGTGAAAACATTTTTCAATTCTTATTTAATAGTGGACATGACTACGACAAAATCAGTTTTAACATTTCAATAAAGATGAGTTTCGTAAAATATATTTTTATTAGAGAACTTTCACTTACAACAACTTTTGTGACAATGCACATTTTTGATGTGAAAAATCTATTGGCGCGTTTGGCAGCAAAACCATGCCGTGACCACGCTCTTTTATGCCCCCTCTACGCCACTGCTCTCCACTTCCTTGTGTGTGCTCGGGCATATACTGTACACTCGTTGCTTCTCTGTGTGAGCTGTTACAATTCACATAGAGACGCTTCGTACTGCGTGATCTATTATATAGTATGCTTGACACGTTCATCGCTTGTATATACACTGCACTTTGTATTAGTTACAGGTTGAAATTTAATTACAGGGTTATATTTAGTCCCTGGACTTTCATCATTTGACGGGACGAAATTTAGTTACAAGTTGAAATTTAGTTACAGGGTGAAATTTAGTTACAGAACGAAAGAATAGTAGGGCCTAGCCAAGCTCTGAATTTCAAACTTTGCGAATTTTTTTCGCAAAAAAAGTTCTTTAGGCATTTTGAAATTCTAAAAGCCTCAAATTTAGTATTTAATGAAATAAAAAATAAATATGCCACATCATTTAGTCGTGTCTAAATGTCTGTCAAGCGGTTACAAAACTGTTTATTATATCTTATGGGTAAATTGTATAGTGTCCTGCGGTGCTTTTCCTCTAAATTTTAACCTACTTGTAACGTCTTACCCGCACTCACGTAAAATTGACAGTTTTTTGACCCGACTAAATGATCTGGCATATTTATTTTTTATTTTTTAAATACTAAATTTGAAGGTGTTAAAAACTTTAAAATACCTCAAGGACTTTTTTTGAAAATAAAATTTTGCAAAGTTACAAATTCGCGGCTTGGCTAATCCCCAGTACCCTTCAGCCAGGTCTTCGATTTTGAATTCAGACATTACAAAAGAAGTGTTACATACATTTTCACGTTGCCCCATATACATATCCAAAAATGTTTGATAGCTCTTGGAATATAATGAGTTCCTACCTCTAAAGTAGTAGTTTATTTTTGATTTTTGTGTGTGTAACATAATATAATTTGACTGTACAGTTCCAGATTTTATCCTCTTTCTCATTGTATCACTGAAAGTCTACATTTCTACGATCTAAGGTACGACCTTAGTTAAGGTAGTTATGTAGCATTACCTTCCGACCAGAAAAGCTCTTTACGATGGCTCTGTTTGTAGTGATATACCAGTGTCAACCAAACGTCATTTATTTACAAAAATTAGTGAGTGAGTAACGTAGTGGTTAGAATACAAAACTTATGCTCAGACGGTACTGGGCTTGAAAGCGAATCCCGGCGGGATCCCGCGGGGACAATTAATGTGCAGACCATAGATATAGAAGATTGAATTTAGTATTCTTGCGAAGTGCAGATTGTTTTTTTTTTTTCAATACTTAGACGAAAGAATGCGTTTTCAAAATAATTGTCTGCTGTTTATCACTGAGAAACGCCTAAACTGATACTTGGTAAACTATCAATTTGTAGCCAATATTATAGTATACTAGCGGCCCGGTTCGGCTTCGCCCGAATTTTTAAATTGCCACCATTTTTTCGTCGACTTACATTGCAGAATTGGTCTCCACGAAAATTGCCTTTATTTTAACGCGATAATGTGTAGCCTATGTTTATCCTGAATGTCCATTCTAAATATTGATGAACATTTTTCCTAAATCGGATGAGTAGTTTTGGAGATTACCTGAAATAATTTTGAAAATAGGTCCAGTAGTTTTTGAGTTTCTTCATTACAAACAAAAATACAAATATTTTCTTTTTATAATATTAGTGCGGTCCATCCCGGTTTCACCCGGGTGCGATAGATATAATTCTGCAAAATGTATTTCGTTTGCGGCCCGGCGTCTGAACTAATAGCTTTTAGCGAATTCTATCAGATGTCGCTACTTGGTACTAAAACAGTTTTTTTTTGTTTGCTTCGGAACTAATAGCTTTGAGTAATTTCTATCAAATGTCGTTACATCTTTTTAAACTATCCTATATAGCGTAAGTTGCACCAAGCAAGACACATTTACAAAATTTTATTAAAATCGGTTCAGTGGTTTCGACACGGGAATTTTATATACAGGCTGTCCAAATGAACGTTGGCTAACATGGGTAACTTTGTTTATTAGTGGAGATAGGAAGTCGGTGAAATAGGCAAAGTAGTGCAGAAAATTGTGCTCATTAACGTCCCGTCGAAAAAATAATTAATTGATTTTTGACACCCTATGAATTCATTCAGAAAATAGTAAAAATTGCCGTTTTTGAAAACTGGTCATAACCTTTTTATTTATGAAGATACCTATCTGAAAATTTCTTGTACCGTTTTTTGATAACTTTTTAAGGTCTTTTCAGTGGCATCGGTATCATTTTTTATATCCACTACGTAATGAGATTGATATGAACTGGTTTTTTTTATGGACGTCACTTTGGATTTTTAGATATTCGAATTCTGCTTATTTTTATGATTAATTTGCTAAGACTAATTTTCTTGTTTTTCTTCACGGTGTTAAAATGTCACCTTTTTCTTTGAAAATGACCCGTATACTTTTAAATTTCTATTTAAGTTATAAAATAAATATAAAATAATTTCTTCAATCAGCTCTGTTCTTTGTTTTGTAGATCTGTCAGAAAGAAATTTGTTAAGCATGCTTTGATTAATTTTTACATGACGTGAACACATGTGTAGGTTACCATGCCAATGAATAGCAAATATAATATTTAATACTTACTGGCCGTTACATGCGGTTTCTTTATTATACCTACTATATCAAATGTTAATATTTTTGAAATTGGAATGGTCCCGTTTATCACACGAAAGTATTTAAAATCAATTGCAACATTTTACACTCACAATACTAAAAAAAAAGAAAATAATAAAATAATTTTTAAAAAAAGTTAATATACCACGTTTTTTGAACGAAAAAAAAAGTATAAAATATTTTTTTTAACTTGTAGGATTTGAAACGAAAAAATGGGGCGCATGCGACCGTTATATAAGAAATGTAGAGAGTAACTATCAATGAAAAAAATCTATTTATGAGATAAAATGCGCCCCACGTTTTTCGTTTAAAATCCTACAAGTTAAAAGAATAATTTTTTTACTTTTTAGTTCGTTTTAAAAACGTGGTATATTAAGTTTTTTTTATTAAATTTATTATCTAATTTTAAAATCCATCTTGTGAGCTAGCAGGTGAGCGCTCATTCGCGACATTTCCAGCCTCGTGGCCAGCCTGCCGGCCAGCAGAAATCCCGACAGTGTTTCTAAACTCGTGTGCATCGGCCTTTAATTATCTCTTTTTCTCAAAAATCTACAAGTAAATATGAGAATATACCGTATCCAGCGATTAAATGCCCCAGGGTTCAAATTTACAGTTTGCAGGAATAGCGGCTCTCCTGGTAGGGCATTAGAGAATTATTTACAACCGGCATCGTACATATTTGTCTCTCCGTGCAAGTTTAGTTCACAGATTAAGCAAATAGTAACTAGCCACTGACAGTTGGCCGACTCAATTAGACTGCATAGAACACCGTGTCACCTACGTGCATTAACGAGCTGACCGATTGGACGGTGTGCTTACGTTGTTAGTTTTAAGTCACATTTGTCAACGTAATACGCCAGTATTTAGTATTTACTTGTAATGTAAATCTGCGTTCAAAGTATGTTTAACCTTAGAACTGTGAGATTTACAGTCGCTTTGTCTGAACGTGCTAATTGCGCCAAATTCATGTTTAATTATGCTAATTCTTGCAGGTTGAAATAATCTTCGTTTGACAGAGAACTAAAAAATGAACATTATCGATACTGAAAGTGATGTAATTGAAGATTAGAAAACAAAAACGACGAGAGGTGTCGTGGAACACCCTGTTGGAACGATGTTCTTTTCGCTATTTATTATGTATCAAATAATTTTGTTACTAATTTATCTGATCAATTATTTGAAAATTTTATTATAATATAATATGAATATTAAACAAAAATTATTTGTGTGATTTGCAACTCTAAAAAAATAAAGATAACATTTGTTGCGCATCTGTCGTAAATCGAACCCGTAACACCCGCATGGCAGATGAGTATTCTACCACTGAACCATTGACCTTGCCTAGATATCGCTATTTATATATTGTGTATAAATTTCTTTTCTATTATTTGTTGTTATAGCGGCAATAGAAATACACACTCTGTGAAAATTTCAACTCTCTATCTATTACGGTTCATGAGATATAGCCCGCTAACAAACAGACGGACGGACGGCGGACTCGCCGAGGCTTAGTAATATTGAATACCCTTCGGGTACGGGACCCAAAAAACGGCACACTCTCATCTGTATTGCATCGGGTATGGATAATACGGCTTGCTTACCCTTGCTCTCTAATAACTTACAATATAAAACAAAATACGACTTGGTGCCAACTATCCATTCTTGGAAATTGTATAGTATTTTTTATGTAATAATTAACAGTTTGCGCTACATTTTGACAACAGGTACAAGGAGTCATACTTGCATTTCGATATTTCGTATTTTAACAAAACTGTTCTACTCTGTGGTGAAAATTATTTATTTACAATAATAAATCTTTAACAAAATAATTAAACACACAACGAAAGCGTACTTCTTTAACAAACAGTAATAATAACGTTAACAAAACTAATAGTTCTAAATAATAAAATAGAAAACTAAATAACGGAAGAATATAAAGTCCTAATTATGTACACAACATATTTACAACACACAAACAACAAACTTTATTTAGTACACTTATTCGCACTTGTCTATTAACTATATTCACACGATTACTTACACTACAGAACCTATTTATGTAGAACCAGATTTATATAATTGCACTCAATGTTTTACACAGCTCATTTATCTTCTATATTAGCAGCTACCTCAGTCTTGCTGTACCGACACTGAACAATTTATATCACGCAGTTATCTGTAATCTACTGTACGTACGCGCTGCAACTAACCAACTGACTGACTCATGCCAGCGACCCGCTCGCCTCTTATAGCTTCGATCCCCACAATATCGAAACTTCTAGAAGGGCCGAGAACCTCTCATTACCTACATCGGCGTCTCCAGGCAATTGTACGAATGTCGGGTTTTCTTGACTACTTGTTTTTCAACTGAGTACGATAAAAAATCAAAAATTAATATAAAACATATTTTGTGATATTGTAAAACTTTGTAAAATGCAACAGACACATTAAACTTTGGTATATGTGTACTGCGCATAGTTCATAAAGTTAATTTTCCTACAAGCATTGAATTTTTAAAATACGAAGGAACAATTTTAACAGGTATCATTTATTACACTACTGAAATATTTATAAACATATAAGTAGGTAGTACAATAGTAGTAGGTAGTACAATATTTATGTTCACATTGGACAGAACAATTTTATTTAAAAACTGTTTTACGATATTTTTAAATAAAAAAAAAATTGTTGAAATTCATAATTTTAAATGATCATGTATACTACAATAATCTGTACAATTTACCATCTCAACTTGCATTGAAGCCTTGAGGATGAAAATGGTATTTTCGAAACGTTGGCCACAAACGATGCTTTGGTAAAGCTTATTTTCTATTATTCCTCAACCAAATAAATCTCCTTCAGTAAGTACTTAGTGCTGTTATATTGAAAATAAGGGAAATTACCGATAATCTTCCCGTTTTTCCTGTTTTTAACTGTACTCTATTTGTTTCTTAAATTTTGATATCTTTTTTATTGTGAAACAGTGAAAAAACACTATATGCGTTATAATTTTACTACCAACTCAGAATATAGCAGAACACTGCATAATATTTTTTAAAATAATAATATCAGTCCATGAATTGATGTGAAGACATCGAACATTAAAATTAATCACAAAAAAATGTCCAACCACTGATAATTTTCTTGACGTACATTTTAATAACTCTATTAGTATCATTAGGAGATGATTAAAACAATAATATCAGTGCAAAATCTGTTGCAAACAAATAGATTTTATTATGAACAGCAAAAATTCACATTCATCAAACCCACAGTTTCTCTAGTAAGAGTTAAGATAAAGACGTTATTTTTAGCCAAAACAATGCATTGAAAATAGGCGCGTACTTTTGAAAACTTTTAAAAAAGGAACGGAAATAACAAAATGTATGCCATGAACAATAAACTTGAACAAAAAAAGAGAGAAAATAAAAAAAACTACAAAAACTTCATTTAATTAATGTATTGCACTGCTTTTACTAGAATGTGTAGTTTTTATTCATATCATAAATGACTGTCTTTTTCTGTATTCTAATATTTGTGAATAGTTGTATTATAATACGTTCTTTCAAATTTTGACTTTTTTTTAAGTCATAGAAAACGCTACATTTTGACGTTCTAAAAAACTTGCGGATTATTCACAAATTTCCTCTAAAATAAGTATAAAATGGAACTACTTTTCGCCTTTCACTGTCATTTTTTTTAATTTTTTTAATTTAACCAATCAGAAATCACATATACACGTCATAGCAACTGGTGTAAAATTACTGTATTACTATCTCACTTTGTATTCACGACCCCGAAATTGTTTTTTAAAGAACTCCCCCCAAACGCTCTCCGCATTTAACTGCGCAAAAAAAATGGCATCGCATCGACACGACCCCGTAATTGTTTTTTTAAAGAACTTCCCCCCCAAATGCCTTCCCCTTTTCACTGTGCAAAAAAACGCCATTGCATCGATACGACCCAGTACCTAATTGTTTTTAAAGAATTCTTCCCAAATGCCTTTACCTTTTCACTGCGCAAAAAAATACTCCATCGCATTGACACGACCCCGCAATTGTTTTTTTTAAGAGTTCCCCCTAAACGCCTTCCCCTTTTCAATGCGCAAAAAAAAAATTATAAAATTTAATTTTCCGCACTTAAAACGGCTAATAACACTTGTATGTTATATCAAATAATAACTGTGTATTTCCAATGGATATTTTGCACATCGAGTTATCGTACTTCTGACCTTAATATTGTAAAGAGGTATAGTTAGAAATAGAAATAGAAATAATATATTTGTCTCATAAAATACAATAATAAACTGAAAAAGCATTATCACTTAACACAGAGAGACAATACAGCGCTACTTTAGGTATTCCTGTATTAGTAGCGCGAACAAAAAAAAAAAAAAGATCGAGCGTGCTCGTTGTAAACAATTAATAATATAAGTACTATAGTACGGCCTGCATATGAATTTGGATGTTTTAAATGAGTAATTAAATTAGTATAATTTTTACAAACAATGTTTTAAGGCTAAAGTCATAATTTATACAGATTCATAGCTGATTATACTCATTGAACTGTGAAAAATAGCATTTCAATAGAATTATGCGTTAATAACCATTCCTTAAGTTTCTTGCTGAACTGTTTTTTATTTTCTGTGAATTTTAGATTCACTGGTAATATATTAAAAATATTTGGAGCTGTATATAGAAAAAATCTTTTAAAAATTGACTTATGCGGCCTAGGAACACAAACATTTATTTCTCTTAAGCTATAATTTGTATGCAATATGCATACTGATATTGTAAATGTTTTCATAATATTTTGTAACAATTTTATATACATATATGTTTCTTATTGGTAATATATGCAGTTGTTGAAATAACGGAAGGCTATGTTCGTAAGATTTTTTAAAAAGAATACTACGAATTATTTTCTTTTGTAATATACTGACAGATTTAAAAGTATTAAAGTAGGTACCACCCCAGCATTCTAATCCGTAACTAATTTTGGAATGAACAATTGCATAATAGATGTTCACAAGCATATCTTTGGGACATCGAGATCTTAAAAAATAAAATTTAAATAGCGCATATCTTAGAGATTTGGTCAAATTGGAGATATGATCTTTCCAGTTCAACTTAGCATCAATATGAATTCCTAAATATTTATAGCTTTTTACTTTTTCTAAAGGAATACAGTTAGTTTTCGAGCAGTTTCCAGCACATTTAATAGAATGGTACGTTATTTTTGTATGGTTTGTTAAAGATTCACCCAAATCAAATATAAGGTATTTTGATTTGTCGCTAAGTTTTAAATGGTGCTGGTGAAACCATTTACTAAGAATATTGAGATCTAGTTGCATATCCAAAAAAGTTTGATCCCAGTTTGCTGTTGAATAACTTAGAGCTACATCATCGGCAAATGCTGTAAGAATACCCTTTAACTTCATAGAAGTCCAGATGTAGGAGGTAATCTCCGAATCGGTGTCAATCTACAAATTCGGGCGAAGCTGAATCAGGCCGCTATTTATGATCAAAATAAACTTTGAAAACATTGGACGTTTCACTTTTTGGACTGAAAACAGCTGAAATGAATATTTTACCTAGGAAACATCAAGAAAATTTCGATTTTGGCAAAAAACGAACCAATCAGAACTCGTTACCTCTTACTAGAGAAACTTTAATCGAATCCAGATAATTTAACAATTAGTAAGCACATTACAGGCATTCATTTTTCAAATCAAATAAAGTTATGCTAATGCCCAGACTGAATTTGACAAAAAATATATTATCAAACATCACTCAATAAAAAGATTCACAACATGTGGTGGAAGTACGGGTATAGTAGAAAAAAGACTATGGTCTAAACTAATTCAAATTCTTATTCAATATTCGTTTTTTACGTTATTTATCATCTAATGCCCTGTGAATTAATACTAACACGCTTTTAAAGATTCAATTTTACAAGTAGTAACAAATATCACGCGACATAAAAAATCACACGGTGGATGTACGGGTACGCAATAAAACAAGAACGTGTTTCTTCAACCCGAGTAGTTTGATGGACACAATGTTTATATATGCATAATTAGATGAAATTGTAATCAGAAACTAAACAAATAGAACGTAATTTAATCTGAAGAGTTGCATTGCACCTGTGTCATTAAGTTTGTCGGAGTGGAGTCAAGTCGGGAACCACGTCAGAACAGTGCATGTTTTTATATAATATATACGTGTGAGTTACGAGGCTCGAGTTATATCTGTGTGCACTGTAGTTTAGACACGTATAATATGTTTGGGTGCGCGCGTGTAAAGTGCACGATGCAGTTGTCTGTTAGTTACGTAATCGGAAATATTGCGGCCAATCGGATTGGGTTTATTGCTTGGTTAAAAATTATTAAAAAAGCAATTTTCTGCTTTAAGAAACATCTCAAAGCATCTATAGATACGGAAAATCTCCGGCTCCATCTCAACCACCAAAATCTCACCAATCTCTACATCATTGTCAGCTGCATCCGTATCCACCGTATACACACCATCATCATCGCTTCTTACATTTTAATCAAGATCTCATCTTTCAACCAGTAAACAACAGAACTCCACCGGAAAACGTCACCATCCAACTGTGTTACAAATTAACTAAATAATATAACGCATATAGCCACGCTGCTGCGCGTTTACATATTAAAAAAAAAAGTTTTTGACGGTCTTCATGATTCCGACTGATTGGCTTATCGCAAATAAAAAAATTAAAAAAAATTAAGATGGATTAGAATTATTCGAAAATATTTATAATTGAATAATTGACAGACTTTTGAAAATTAATTTGTAAATTTTATGATTTCTTTCGATAATTTTGCGTCGAACAAAAAATAGAATCACTCGGATTTTCCAAAAGATCCTAGTTCATCCTACGACTATACATGTACCGAATCTACCATTAAAATTTCAAAGAAATCGGTCAAACCGTGTTTGAGATATCGTGGAGACAAATTAGAAAAATACAAATGTTGAGGAAAACGCGTTTGAATATTCAAGTACGATTTAAACTATGAAATCTTAGCTCACCATTAATCTGCAAAAAGCTCACCAAAATTGACTAGAATTAATTATATAATTATTGATAATACATTTTTTCGATATAAAAACAACATTTTTCTGAAAGATTGTTACGAATTTTAATTTTCACTCATTAATATTCCATGGAAAATTTTAAATTTGTCTCTTGATCTCTACATCAAGTTTGAACATTATCAATGTGCTACGCACCATATTAGTTTTGATGTAATTATAAATTTGCTCTCGGCCTAGTGAGATTTTTATTAGAACGGCTTTTCGCGACTAGATGTCGCATGAGTGTTTTGTTTAGCTAAGAATTTTTATTTTATTATTTGACGGTCGCATTATGTGCGGCACGTATATTATGATATTTGATCTAGGTTTTCATTGTAAAATTGGTCTCTTACAGTTTGCTGAGCTAGACTCATACACTATACAGGATGAGTTTTGTATTTCGACGGCCCTATCACACACTGTAACGATTCCGGCCCTGTCGTCGGAATCAATTTGCAACTGTAGGTTTGAACGCGTGAACGCAGGTGATAAGACGGCAGTTGATTTTGAGAATGATGCTGTGTAAGATTAAAATATTTTGTTTTTGATATTTTTCTAATAAAAATATATTTTTTTGTGGTAATTGAGCTCACGATAAATTTGTAAGTACCGTGAGAGTTTACTTCGTATCATCAGTGAGCTGGTGGGGCGGTCACGAGCAGATTTTGGGTGAGTTCGTTCCATATTTTCATCAAAATAATCATTTTAAGTATATATTTTTTATATTGGGTATTTTTATATGTGTAATTGTCATACGGGGGATTTCTAAACTGCGCAGTTAGTTGTAGTTAATAAAAAATTAGTTGTTAGGCGAATTTAATAAGTCATAATATTGTACTTTTTGTGTTTTACGTGTATAAATTGAGTCACAGGCCCGAAGAGGGGTTTGTTCTGTTCCCCTGAAATCGACGAAAAACAGTGACCTACCGCATAAAGGGT
Source organism: Xanthostigma xanthostigma (assembly GCA_963575645.1). NCBI lineage: Eukaryota > Metazoa > Arthropoda > Insecta > Raphidioptera > Raphidiidae > Xanthostigma > Xanthostigma xanthostigma. The sequence goes on along the minus strand of OY754469.1, from coordinate 29,430,725 downwards.
CAATATTACAATCATCACTATATAGAATCCGTTGCAACACATACCTACAGGGTGAGTTTTGTATTTCGACGGTCCTAACAAACACACATGACACGAACGACAGATCTTCAATCTGTGAACTAATGTCCAATTAAATTTATACTATGTACGTCCGTCATGAACTGTCCTAATAAGAAACACAACGTAGGAAATTGTCCGTGCCGTATCCGTAGACCGTTCTGCTCAATAGACAGAAATAAATAAAATTTTGAGCGTCGTACGTTTGTAAACGACTATATGTTAAACTGTTCGTCTTGAGGACATCATTAATTATTTACTGTTCTTTTATGTATGGTGTTACTTATAGAATATTATTGTTTCTTTTTTTATGTAATCGATGTAAACTTTTATGTTTATTTATAATTTTTACGAATTAAAACCAGTGATTTGACTAACTCAACCTATTTATTTATTATCAAAAAAATCTACCCGTAACAAGATAAATCTGCTGTTTAAATATAATTAATAAAAATCAGCATTAAATAAAACAAAATGAAATAAATTTTGCCGAGCTTATTAGAGTTTCTTTTATAAGTAAAAAGCACAACCGAGTTGAGCTGTACTTTTGAAGTAACAAAAGCAAGTTGACACCACACTTGGTTTCTCACACAACACATTTTTAAGTGTCTCGATATTATCCTTGAAATAAGGTATAGCATCTGCAATAATATTAAAGTACAAGCAAAAGTAAAATGAATATTAATTTAGTAGACGACTAAATATAAAAAATTTAAAGTGTTCACAAAAAAAATATCCGCGCGGAAAATATAATAACGATTCCTGCATTTGATTTGAACTCATAGGAACCTATGTTATTTCAAATGTTGAGGACATTCTGCTCCTCAGTATTCATTTTTAACGGCCCGGTCCGACTTCGCTTGGATTTGTAGATTGCCTGTTAAATATTCTTTGTTTAATTGAATAAAGATGACTACTATGTCGATCAAAATAGCTTTACAAGTCTTGCCAACCAAGTAAAAAAAATTAAACCATAATTATTTTGTTACGAAGAATTGTTATATCTGTGATGCTAAGATATTCATTTAAATTCATAACTAAAATTAATGCCTAAGGTACCATATTTAGTTTGAAAAGAATTAATATCAAGGAGGTCAAATAACCTTGCAAATACCTAACTCATTTTTTATCTAATTTTGAAAGATAAAAATGGTTACTAATCTGTGGTTCTCGGTTAAATTGATCGAAAATGGTTTTATTTTATAGTTTAAAGGTCACTATGAAAAAGTGTCCATGGGCGCATAGCCTTTAAACTACAAAATAAAACCATTTTCGATCAATTTAATCGAGAACCAAATCCCATAAGGTTTGTGCGAAATCCTTTAGTACGAGTATATTATCATATTTTGCACACAAACATTCCGGAAGAAAATCTTTAAATGATGGTGAAGACCGCATCACAATTCATTGTGTAGTTTAGAAAAAACAAACGAAAAAACAGACAGACGCAGATAGCGACTTTGTTCTATACTACTTAGACAAGAAGAGCTGAAGCGCGTTTGAAATAGTTTTTAAATCTCTGATATTGCAACAAGTTTTGAGATATAATACTATATTTCCGGTACGATTTTAGCTCCGTTCCTAGATTTAAAAATGGCATTTGTTTTCATTTGAGCAAAGATCTCTATTTATAGTTGAAAACAAATTGCAATCTTAAATCTAGTTTTAAAGTCGTATCAGAAATTGAGCACTGTAACTACCTGTTTTGACATTTTAGTTTATAAAACTCCACATATTTCTTTGCAATAGTTTTGTGTAAGAGAAAAGGTCGGAAAAGTATTAAAAATTAGCAGTCATTAAATCTTATTTAGAACGTAATTCTTGAAATTATTATTACAGTTTATAGTACACTTCATTTTGAACTATTATTATTATATTTTTTAAAAATATTTCATCCGTTGTGGGCAAAGACATTATTTTTTGTATCCCCACCACTGTGTTCTACTGTATATGATGTGAACACACCGTTACAAACTACTAGAAATAATGGCAAAAGTTTATCGTCACATCAAGTAAGCGATGCGACTAAAACCTACAAACACACACACACACGCATACAGAAAGAGATAGACTAGCGGTAAATCAGGGCTGATGATGGAGGGGTGAGGCAACGATGACGACCTCAGTCACTGTTTTATGATGAATTGGCCCCACGTGCAGGAGGCCTAATACCACTGTCCTTTATTCCGCCCCAATGTCTATTACAAATTGATACCGGCATCTAGATCCTAGATTAGAAATTTATATGTATATCTATGATGCTGTTGCTTACACACTATACAAAGTGAAATGGTTAATAGGACTGGAATGAGTTTTTTACATCTAATTCAAATGAGTCATTTGGGTTCCAAAGGATGAATATGTTAAAAAATACTATTTATACTGCATTTCACTGAAATTTTTAGCTGTAATTAACAACTTTGTCAAAACTTTGTAAATAACTTAATTTTTACTTAATGTTTTTACAAATACATAACTAAAAACGAATGATTAATTATTTGTAAACATCGCAAATTTATTTAGAAAATTTGAATTAACTTATACGAGTTTTCATCATGTTCAATTTCCCCAAACCTGTTACAAATTACCCCAAACTTTAAGTAATTTGTATGAACGCACTTTTGCTTCACAAAAATATAAAAATATTTTCAATTATTTTTTTAACTGTATACGATATTTGAAGAGTTAAATTATTATTCAAAACAGTCTACATTAGTTTTTTTTACCCGACTGCAGCGAAGCCAAAAGGAAGAGTTATGAGTTTAGCAGTCTATATAATATGTATGTTTGTACTTACGGATGTTCCACCGTAGCGTCTAAACTATTTATCCGATTTTGATAAATAAGATGTCAATCGATTCGTTATTATGGCCCGGGTAACGTAAACTACGTTTATTCTTGAATTTTAGCCCAAGAGGAGGGTAAATTGAAAAAAAAAATAAAAAATAAGTTCAAAACTGAAACCCGACTACTGAAAAGTATGAAATAAGGAAATATTCTCATCTGAGGATAGCCGCGGTCGTATGCCATCTCATAATATATATGAGGTCCCTCTAGAATCTACATGTATACCGTGATGCACTTTGCCCTAGAGCTAATGATCGCTTACTACTGTTAAAATATAATGTTTTGTTAGGGTAGGTGGCATATGACCACGGCTATCCTCAGATGAAAATATTTTTCTGTTTCATACTTTTTAGTAGTCGGGTTTAATTTTTTGAACTTATTTTCTATTGCAATATAAACCGTTTTGCTAAGACATGTTACGAATAGTCTATCCTCTCCTGTTTTAACTTTCATTTTTAAATTATATAAAGAGAATATTTTCTTTATAACGTTCATATTTAGTGACCACCCCCGAATTTAGAAAACAATATAAATATCGTAAATTTGTTTGCAACTTTCTTACAACATTTCGCAAAGAGTAGTTGATAAACATCCAGCATTGTGTTAACAAAATCCTTCATGTCGCTATTTGACAAGAGCAAACATTTGCGTGCAAGTTAACCCTTAACACACCTCAAACATAAATAACAATAAGTAAAGTTTTGACAGTGGTGTCACGCATTCTCCGTCACCGCGTCAATATATATGTGTGTATTGATACAACACGAACAACAAACAACAAAGTTCCTGGCCACAACATAAATCCTACATTAGAAATGAATTCCTATTCTGACCATTACTCTTCAGTAAGAATAATACGTTAGAGCGTCGCGACGCTGTGTCAAGTCAGCCGCACACACTCAATCTTCGGAGCATAACAATGAACTTGGTCAGACGGACGCCCGTTCAAAACGGTCGCATACGCTGGAGTTAGCTTTGTCTTGTCGTGACGACATGTTTTGTTTTATGAATAACTCTTGTGGTGGGCGACCACTGCAGTCACAATGTGACGCCAACAAGTACAATGATTTCGTCATTGTTTCTACCTTCTTATATTCTTATACTCATACTTGATTGTAACCGTAGACAATACTACATATAATATTAATTGTATAGTCCATATAGTTAGGGCCCCAGCCATTACATTATAATTGAAGCACCTAACCGTGCTACGATTGCCAATATTCGGATCAATTTGGCATATTACGGGTTCATCCTATTGCAGAGCTGATTAGAAAGAAACTTGTCAATTTGTGTTTTTACTATTGACAAATTGATTGGTCAATTACTAGGCTAATATATTTTGCTATTGATAATTCATTATTAATCATAATTAGTTATAGATCAATATTATCATCTGGTAAATTACCATTATTGGGTCAGATACGTGCGCCATCATCTTGCTATTCTTGCAAGTCTGTCAGGCAGTTGTAGTCCGATTCTAGGCCGATTAATGATTATAATTACTTAACCCTATATTTGATGCTTCATAACTACCTATTATGAAAGAAGTTGAACGTCCAGCCACTAACATGAGATATTTTTCACTGTGCGGTCATGATAATTCAACGAGAAGTCGTTGAAGGTACTTTAGAAACGCTGCCAAAGCTTTCTGGACGATTTGAATTGAGCACAGACATATTTTGCTCTTGATAATTAACAGAATTGACAATTATGGGTAAAAGTTTAAAAAAAATCGTCTTTGAAACGGATGCTTTATCTTCAGAAAAGAGCCAAATAGGAGATATTAAAAAATTATTGGTTTATTTTCTCTCAGTTTAAATATAGGTAATTGTGACAAAATTTATGTTTATTTTTTATGAATTTAAAAATAATTATTTGAGAAAGAGAGAGAGAAAATTTTAAATACTAGACGCTCGAGAACTGAATTCATTAGCCATTTATAGTACCGTTCAATATTGCCAATATTAAAATGTTTAAAAATTATATTGTAAACACTTACTGAAATCCAAATATGTCAGAATTACTCACCTGAAACAAATAAAAAATAGTATTAGAGATAAATTGCACATTATAAAATAATTTTAAATATGTATATATTTAAACTATTTTGAATAGTTCAAGAAAAAACACACGGCAACCCTGTAGTAATAAAAATGTAATTTAGTAGGAGTATATGAATAATTCAACTACATTCAACCGCCAGAACTTATTTGTTCATGAACTAATGTTTGTTCGGCTTTTTTTAGAGTTCTATATCAAAATAGTTAAAAACTGAATGCTTATGGTGAGAATCCGTCGTCCACCCATTCGTTTGTTCACTCAGTTACAAGCCTGTAACTTCTGAAAGGTTAATCATAGAATGTTGAAATTTGGCATGAGGATAAAATAACGTGTTCCGCAGATATTTCCAGGATTGTTGTACAGAATAGTATATTAAACCACACGGGTCGAAAGTGTGATATTTTGCTATGATGCCTGAGGCAAAGCCGAGGCCATCTTGGCGCAAAGGGCAAGGTATCACACTTTCGGCCAGTGTGGTGTATACTATTTTTCTTCATACCTCGGTCGTAGGCACGCTAATTACATACATTAATGAATTAATTACATAAAAACACTGATAAATTCCAAGCAAGAAGCTTTGAGGTTATACTTAAAAACAAGAATGACAGATGTTCACGACTATTAGCTAACCTGTAATAGGGTTGCTATGGAAACGACATCTAAACAACAATGATTGGTTGTTTTTGCCTTACTACCGCACTAACGTACGAACTTTCCGCATTTGGACGTGTAATCCCACCAAGGAATAAATGTTAGACTTTCTGCCTTACAACTGGTGCCGAAAGTATGCTTTTTCGATCGAGGTATGAAGAAAATGTATTTTTTTGCGTCCTCTAGAGCCAAAAAGTGCCAATACAAATTATTTCAGTTTTGTATTGAGAAGAAACCAGCGTCATACATGCTCACAGATGAATAATTTAAGGTTGGACGAGTAGTATTGCTTAGAGAAGATAATTGCAAGATGAGGAATCTGTGTAGACAGCAGAGTGGGAAAAGAGATTAGCAGTGGCGTGATTTGTAATATCAAGGGCAAGCATAAGCGGTATCTGTTCTGTCAATGGAGCGAGATAGAACCACCCTTTGTTAGAAGACTTAGTCCCATCCGACCCGATACTCGATTGTGTGCAGAAATGGCGCTACTATCTTCTCCAAACGGTACTACTCTAGCATTGATAGCTCTTACCACCACTACTACTACTTAAATTGGACATCTTGTGAGTCTCTTCTCTAAATAATACTACTCAATGCATACCTATAAGTATATCATAGGTGAAACTAAAAATACTATTTATTTTCACATAAATTATTTAACATTTATTTTAGTACAGGCGGTAGGCAGATTTTCCGTATGTTAATGTGGAAACATACTCTGCCTCGCTGAACTTTTGCATACGCTTTTAGCCCTCTCTCAATGTCCCAAATTTACAAGAGACTACAATTTTTGCGTTACGGGTTAGCTGAAAGGAGCAAAATTTGTCTTCTAATTTTCTAATTTATATCAGACATTTCGAACGATGTTTTCAGAATAACAACATTTAGTCTTCCTGCGTACCTAAGGAAAAGTAATTTTGACAATATGACATAAGAGAGCTAGAGAAAGAAAGTTAATGTAACAATATTTGCTACAATACTTTTGAATTCGTAGAACAGTTGAAATTACGACGAAAGTCATGATGGGGTGCCCTCTACATTGGTACAATTATTTTTGTCGTAGCTATAATGCTAGCCGAAAAAATTAGAAAACAAATTTTGCGCAGCTTTCAGGACCCCTCTGCCCTTTTGCACTTTTGTGCACTTAGGACACTGAGAGGGGCCTAAAACCGTACGCAAAAATTCAGCAAGGTAGAGCGTTTCCGGCTCATACTCCCTAGTGCCTGTACTATTTAAAAAGTTTCTATACGACAATATTATTTGATTTTATATATAATCAATCAGTTTTTTTCCGAATCAATATATGTATTTATTTGCGTAAACATCATATTTCATTCTTTCACGTCCTCGATGTCATATGGTTGGAAATCTGACAAATGATTTTAAAGAATATTTGTGTCTCATTTTAGCAAGGAGTCCATGCAAAACAGTCAGTTGTTTTGACAAATGATAACCGTTCCGATCTATGCCGTAAAACAACGATAGTTTGTACATCTTGATAGCGGTGTGTGTGTGTGTGTGTGTGTACTGTCGATGTGGGGGGAAGAAGGAACGGGAGGATCGGTAGCCGGTCGACGGCGCTGCGGTCTCGGGGCAACACGTAGACAGGTCATCTGTTACGTGGCCTGCCGGCGGTGGATGTGTTGTTGGGAACGCAGGGGTCACGGCTCCATGCTTTGCTTTGAACACAGATACACACACGCATACCTACACAATACCAAATTATGTCATTTGTGCACTTTTGAATTAATTATGAACAAAAGTACGGCCGTGTCTTGAATTGCAAATTTTATTGCTTTTGTATGAACAATTGTATTTGTGTCAAGATATGTTTTGTTATCAACAGGGCTGGTCGCAAGCATGTGCGAACGGTACTGTTAAACCTTACGTGATTGGCTCATTGGCATATCGCATTCAATCAAATAGAAATTGATTTTTGTGCAGTAAATAAAACGAGAAAAAGCAAAAAAATGCATTAAATATTCAGTTTTTATGCTTAGTTATTGCGTTATTGAAATAGTATATTACACCACAAAGGCCGAAAGTGTGATATCTTGCCCTGTGCGCCATGATGCCTGAGGCGAAGCGAGGGGCATATCACACTTTTGGCCAGTGTGGTGTGTACTATTTTTCTTCACACCTCGGTCGTAAGTACGCTTGTTAAATACATTAATTAATTAATTACATAAAAACACAGATAAATTCCAAGCAACTCTTAGCTAAAATGTAATAGAGTTGCTATGGAAACGACATCTAAACAACAGTTGATTGGTTGTTTTTGCTTTACTACCGCACGAACGTACGGACTGCCCGGATTTTAGTGTGTTATCCCACCAAGGAGTTGGACTTTCTGCCTTACAACTGGTGCCTAAAGTATGCACTTTCGATCGAGGTATGAAGAAAATTATATGACTTATATAAGGGTTATGTTGAAAGTTTCTATTGTAAATGATCAAGACTACCGTATGTAATTTAGTTCGGTTTGCCCTTATTTTATTATCTAATTACATCTCATTTTATTCAGATGTAGTATAAAATTCTGTTACCAAACGATGAAATTTAAAATAAGGATAAAAACAATTTGACATTGTACTGTGATGAATCCTTCCATAAAAGTTTCAGCTAACATCTAAAACTATAGACGAAACGTTGTACACTAATAAATCTAACTTTTTGTCCACAATCCTGCGATTTTTCTTTGTAATTATTATTATATCGATGAACACGATATCTAATATATATCTTAACATTGATATTTTTTATCAGATTTCTTTATACAGGTAAGAGACAGCAATTTTCAAGTATTTTTTTCTGAGAATTGTGAAAAAATTGCAAAAAATATAAATACGGCGAATATATTGTTAACAAATGGTAAAAACAAAAAACGCATGAAAATTCTACAAAATATTTGTAGAATTTTCACGTGTTTTTTGGTTTTACTATTAATTGTTCTTAATCATGTTCTACCAAGTGCCGAGTGAAAATCAATGCAAAATAATTTACGTACGTCAAGTTAGATTGCCCATGACAGAATTTTGAATTTTTTTATGCCAATCGTTAGTGCTTCGTTAGTGCTGCAAGATCCCAAAATAAATTCGTTAGTGCTCAAAAAATGTGAAACTAGTGGACATTTTTATGCGGGCACTGAGCAATCTAACTTGACGTCAAGTTAGATTGCCCAGTGCCCACATAAAAATGTCCACAACTTTGACATTTTTTGAGCACTAACGACGAAACTTTGGGGTCTTACAGCACTAACGAAGCACTAACGATTGGCATAAATAAAAGTCCAAAATAAGTGTCGGTACTCGTGGGCAATATAACTTGACGTCAAGTTAGATTGCCCACATAAAAATGTCCACTACTTTCACATTTTTTGAGCACTAACGAAATAATTTTGGGATTTAGCAGCACTAACGAAGCACTAACGATTGGCATAAAAAAAATTCAAAATTCTGTCATGGGCAATCTAACTTGACGTACGTTACAAATTTTATTAATAGGTATATAGTTGAATTCGTGCTTTCGTAAGCTCTTGTTTGACATCCTTCCCGACGCCCTTAACAAAAGTTTTTTTTTTATTTCTCGTTTTACCCCTTCAGAAAATTTTTTATACTTTAGACCTATAATTTTTCTTCTACAATCTATGTTTGTCCCAAATTAAAAATTTTTACGTCAGTTTCAGAGAAACTCGTCTTGTACAGTTGAACAAACAGATTGATGCAAAAATTACTGGCATTTAACAAATTATAATAAGTAAAAATTCTATTGCGCGCGTGCTGACATAGATAATGGCTAGTGATAAATAATATGAGGCTATGTAAAGCTGGCAGCGCCCAATACAAAAAGTAAAAATTAAATTGTTTGTTTATCGTTTGTTTAGCTATTTTCATCGTTTGTTTAGCCTTAGTATAGCGAGAAATCAAAAACAAAGTTTAATGCTTTATTTTCAAAAAAAAACTTTGTTTTTGATTTCTCACTATACTAAGCCTAAACAAACGATGAAAATAGCAAAACAAACGTAAACAAATGATAAACAAGCGATTCTACCCATTGTTGGAGAAATTTGTTGAATGGGCGCTGCTGGTGTGATGCTAGCAGCGCCCATTTATATTTCTAAATAACTTTTGAACTAAGTTTAAACAAATGATGAAAATAGCTAAACAAACCTAAACAAATGATAAACAATCGAAAGACATAATTTAATTTTTACTTTTTGGATTGGGCGCTGCCAGCCTCACATAGCCATAATAATATGATGTTTGCTTATCGTTTGCATGGTTAAAAATGGTGTAAAATTAACAAAAGCATATTTATCAGGTACCGAAATAATTTTTTTTCACAGATCTAGATATTTAAGAAACTATGAAACTCATAGAAAACTTTTTATATAAAACTTTGTTTAAAAAAAGTGTCGAATAAGACACCGGTATGAAAAGTATATCATAATTATATAAAAAACAACGATATAGCGCACATGTCTTCTGCATATACGCCGATTTTCCTTAAAAATAATAGGACTCGTTCTATTTACATGTTAAAATCCTATAAAAATTTGGTTTCGAACTTTCGATGCGCTTGGCCGTTCGACACGTATCGTGCTCACAGGTAAACGAACACACGTTATTCCAAAAATATGTTTTATAGACTAAGGGAACCTTAAAGCGAAAAATTATTGTAAAATGTTGAGATGTTAATTTTGACCTGAATTAGTACCATTCACCACTTGAGTTGGAATGGTAAAGAGAAAAATTGTTCTCATCCAATTGGTTTTTAATTCATATGCTGTGAAAAGATGGACCATTCAATAAATAATGATCAATTTATTGCAGATAACGTATCCTTCATCTATTGGAGTTACGTTTTAAACAACTTTAAATCGTTGCTGACCTAATAATTATAAAGACATGAAAAAAAAATACTGGCTGGTACTTACTATTACTTCAAAAGCCTATTGAAAAATGTTGTTTTCAATGAAAAATTCAGTTTTCAATATTGAATATACTAAAGAGACGTAGATATAAATAAGGGAGTTTTTTAATTTTATTTTATTTCAAGTGGCTTTTGACATAGAATCTCGTTAAATAAATATAATATTCAGAAAATGTTTGGACTTCTTTTCATAAATATTATAGCAATTAATGAATGGTATCAACAAGCTTAGGGTTAAACCTGCACGTTGTATTAAAAGAAAAAATTCAATACCTACATTATTTTATAATTCATGTAGGTATATTTTTCTAAGCTTTATAAATGTTTCAATCACAAATTAAAATACATTTTGACGTGATAACGTCTTATAAATTGATGAATCACGTCAAAATAAAAAGATGAAACACCGGCTGCATGCACGAAAAAGTGTAACGTTCCTAACGTTACTAAGTGAGCGACTAGAATGCCTTCGGTAATTTTGAAGCAGATATCATCAACCGATTGAGATGAAAATTTGTATACACGTTTAGTTTGAATTACAATGCATGGTTAGCTGTGTGACGTCACTCTAAATCCAATATGGCGGACTTCTAAAGATGGCGGACTAATTTTATTATGCTTTCCTACAATATGGGTATCAAATGAAAAGGCTTGCTGAGAATAACTCGAAAAATAAAGTGACGTCACTCTAAATCCAATATGGCGGACTTCTAAAGATGGCGGACTAATTTTATTATTCTTTCCTACAATATGGGTATCAAATGAAAGGGCTTGCTGAGAATAACTCGAAAAATAAAGTGACGTCACTCTAAATCCAATATGGCGGACTTCTAAAGATGGCGGACTAAGTTTTTGACGTGATAAATTGATGAAACACCAGCTGCACGCACGAAAAAGTGTAACGTTCCGTAACGTTCCGCCTGACCCTGTGCGTGCAAGCGAGAGCGCAGTAATGTATTATTAAATATGATATTCGAGCGGAATACGTTATCACGTAAAACTATCGTCCGTAAACCGACAACCAATTTTTTTTTAATATATAATAATGTTATGAAAAACGTGCTTAAGTTTAAGTGTGTATAGTAAAAAACAAATCAAAATCAACTAGTTACTAGGATATAAACTCGAAAAGCAGTTGAGTGTTTATTAAAACCTGGGAATTTTATTTTCTAAGGTATCCCTGACGTATTTCTCATTATTTGAAATCGGACGCGTGTCAAAAAATGTGTAATATTCACAAATGTTGGGTTGTACAAAGCGTTGTCAAAAAAATTGATGTGACAATGACCTTAGATTGTAATCATAATTACAGTTTTTGTACATTAATACAGCTGCAGTCTAATGTCGTAATTAAGCTTTCTGTCATCTAAAACGTTATTATTGTAAACAAATGATTGTTATACATATAAAAGATCACTTTTTACACTAAATTTTGATCAAAATACGTTGAAAAATATGTTTTCGACGTGGAAAATATAGAAAAATATAATGTCAAATATGAGCATATATACAGTTTACAATAAATATCATTTCAATTGATCAATTATTTTTCGAGCAGAATCGGTTTAAAATTCTACAATGCTTTTCTTATAGAGAAATATATGTGGTCACAATCTAAAATCATTTTCAAATAAAATCCTCTGATAATCCTTTCTGAAACCCAGCATAAGTCTCTACTATTTGATTTTTCTTAAAAAAATAGCTAAATAGATTGACATTTTCTACAATTTCTTTTTTTTCATAATATGGCGACTTTAAAACGTTTACCTTCTGCAATTGGCACAATAATTTCATATATTTTTGACTATTCAAACTACTAAACTTTCCTATAATATGAAAATATTTTCAAAAGATTTCGATATGTAAATAATAATTTTTATATTGACAATATGATATTTGTAATGGCGTCTGGGAGAGTCTTGTAGACTTTAATAATAAATTCTTATTATGGTTTCTTTGGAAAGCAACTGCAATATATAGGAAAACGAATAAATCTTTCTATCTCTATAAAGGTGACACTTAAAGAATCTGCTGCTATCTTACCTGAGAAACATTTTTTAAAACATGAACTCTACGTACTTACTACTATAAAACATTTGGCATTGTATCTGTAAAACGATTCATTTTTCTATTTCTAATCCGTTATATTCTAATCTTCAGAAATACTATATTGCTACTCAATGCCGGATTTAAATTTTTGGTTCTCTATTTTTTCTTTTTTTGTTGTTTTGGTCCATAGCGCAGGATTATTCACTTCGTCTTCTTTTATTCTGTTCATATCACTTTTTAAAATTCCACTATTTTTCATAATAATTGATCCAAAAGAATAGGCATCCACATTTTCATAATGCAATAAGTCCTATGCAAATATATCATTTTTAATCAGAAGTCTAATAACCGAAATCTCGGAAAAAGGTAATCTCGTTTTGTAGTGCCTTAGGCCGATGCCTAGTATGCTTTATTATAAAGCCATAACCGCCGCTTTTTCTGATACAGAATAATTGTAAAATAATGCTTATTTATATGCGTTATATGGCATTGGATTGGTATCAAGACTCCCAGTTAGGGTGGAAAAAGTTGATATTTATACCAGAGCTAGCTGTCAGCGCCACTGTTTAATGTTCAAAATAAGGGTCAACGTTTATTCGTCCGCGAACTTTTTGAAGTGAAACTTCTTAGCTTACGGTAATGCAGAATTTTCTGTCGCGGAAATTAATAACGGAAGTGACGTCGCGCGTATGTTATAACTATTGCTGTGTGCAACATTCATGTGACGTCACTGATTGAGCAGATCGCCCTAAATTAAAGCTATCGATGTTTTAGCTGTGGCATCACAAGACACAAATTTTTAATAGGTACGTTCGCCCCGTTAGTATAATAATATATATCTGCCAGTTGTCAAAAATAATTTCACACTAAGTAGTTGTTTGTTGACTAAAACAGTGTGTATTTTGTAAATGGTTCATTATATTCAAAAACTTAAATGGCGGCGTCAACCAATATTAAAATATACATTTTATTTTCAGTAACAAGAGATTACAAAGAAATCTGTTAAAAAAATGCATTAACCTCTCGTGAAATTCACTATAATTGTTCACTCTATAAACTGCCAGTCTAAAGAACTTATTTCTTCGAGTAAATAAGTGTATTTACTTTATTGATAATTAATTTTACCTATATACGAAAAATACACCACAGAGATATTTTTTTAGATGTATGCGTGTCTAATAGACCAGTGATTGAGAATACCTTGAGATAGGCAGTTTATCTGCAGTCGAACGAGAAACAATGAAGAAATAAATACTGTGGACTAAATTACCAACTTCTGTGAAGTTCGTTGCCATTATTTCCGCCAATATTCTGTCAATCTAAAAAAAAAGTTTCCCCAAATTGCCACACGCATATTTTTTATGTCCGCACATTCCCCAATTCCTCCTACATACCATTTTTATAAAAAAAGAAAACCTTAGAGCATCCAATCTTAGTTAACGAAGCCGATGGTCTATTACTCTTAACTTGTAAAACTTTGTAACTTTACGACAATATTCTTTCCACACCAGAACGTGTCGGTAACATTGATCTCTAATAGAAGGATTGTGTATAATCTGCTAGTTTCCATAAAACACCTGAAACCTCTTAGAAGCGGCATAGCGTGGGCAGGAAGAGGGGATTTTGGAGTGACATCTTCAGTGGGAAATTTGAATCATCAGTACACAGATATTGGTTTGGAAAGTATCAGTCAATTCCAATGGTTCAGCAACCTATACTTAAAACTCAGCATTAAGCGCACTATAAAAGTCGTATATCATTATGGCGCTGTTCACAATCCCTGCTTTAGAGTTCAACGGTCGGTTACGCAACGAGCAATCATATAAAAATGGCAATAGTGCGAACACAGCAGCGCAGTAGATGTATAGGTTCATGAAGGACATGCAGAGGAAAGCACCGGTAGGATTCAGGAAGGCGTAGCTAATCTGCTGCACCTGGGGAACTCTCAGGCGCTGTGCCCTCGGGGCCATGAGGGCACAGACCGAGACCGTGGCTCATCATACCGCCATCAGTGTCGCTCTCTGATGCCCGCCCGCTCCTGTTTCCTACATCGACATGGGTAAGACGACGTGTGTTGGCGACACCTTCCACATATCCCTCTTAAGCCGTGTTTCCTATACATAGGACATTTATTGACGTAAATCTATTCTTGGTTGTTCTTTAAGGGTCGGCGCACACATGCTACTTTTTGTGTCACGATTATGCCTGAAGATCAACACCAAATGCAGCAAAAAAAAAACGTAAGACCACACACCATTTGATGAAGTGCACAACTGAGGAATCACGAGAGCGTGATTGTCGAAGCACATAGCACAGTTAGTTACGTGTTCGTGCTTCTTCGAGCGGTCTTCGAGGAGGTTGTAACCTTCACGCGAAAGCGCGCGAATGTGAAAGTAAGCTATGAATTTTGAATGGCAATCTTCTTGATTGACAGTCGAGATTGATAGTGTATTGATTGTCAATCTGACTGATGATTTTCGACAAGTTTGACTTTTGTTTGTTAATCATGCAGATTGGCACTCATGAGTGATATGTAATGGATTGAACCGTATCACTCAAAAAATCAGTACCGGATTAAAATATGAGTAAAGCAAGAAACTGCTTAGGGCATTACGTCTGAAGGGGCGCCAAGAATCACAACTCAGAAATGAAAAGTACCTCACTAGACCGTGTCAACAATTTTTTTTTCTGTCATGTTCTCAAAAATTTGATCTAGTGATATGTCTAAGAAGTTAAAACTAAATAATAATTTATTTTCAAAAATGAAAAGGGTTCAATCTTCTAACTTTAACATTGATTGTAACATTCAATTTTTTTCCTAAAATTCTATGTATTGAAGGAGATTTATTTGGTTGAGGAACAATTGAAATAAGCTTTGCTAAAGTATTGCGTGTGGCTAAAGTTTCGAAAATGATATTTTCATCTTCAGGGCCCCAATGCAAGTTGATATGGTAAACTGTACACAAGAGATACTTTGGAAAAGCTTATTTCAATTGTTCCTCAACCAAATAAATCTCCTTCAATACATATTTTGGAACAAAACTTCTACTAAAATTCTATGCTTTTGTAACTTTTTTTATCAATTTGATTTTTTTTATATAAACTGAACATAAGATAGATTATATTAAATTTTTCTTAGATTGCTATCAGGAGTCTTAATCCGGCACTACAAACAAGTAGACGTTATCAGTGAACTGAATACTATAAAATGAATGTGGATTGCCGGTTTTCAAAAATCATTTACTGCATGTGTATGTTCCTCATCAGTCGTCAGTCAAACTGTCAATCCAGCTGATTGTCATTCTTTGAGTGATAATGTATGGCCGGCTTAAACGTATCGATTGCCAGATCGAATTAAAGTGCGACTGAGTTATAAATCATACGAGGAATTTCGAGTAGTTGAGTAAATCGCACGCTTTCGATACAAAATAAAAAATAGAATAACGGAAAGACGGTGTTATTCACAAGAAGCACTTGCAGACTGTATTAGTTCGAGAGTCGTTGATGTAGAGGGATACTTGGTTTATAATAGGAACAAACTTATTCCGAAAACTTCGAGACTGATAATTTATTCAGTTAACTTAGAAACTCCAGTTTATAACGCATTCCTTACGCTAATAGTTTTGATGCTTTAGTTATTGAATATAATCTAGCATGTTGATGTTTCGCGCCAAGTTAATTTAGGTAAATTATTTTGTTTTCCTCGTGCAAACACGAACATGGCCTAAATTGTCTCTATCAGTTATTAAAGCGTAAGTGAAAAAATCCCATATGTATGTATCTACATAAAATAAAATAATAGCTAATAAATACCTACGTTGTAACTAACAATTTGTTTGTGAATTGGTAACCAGAATCAAACTCCCAATTTTTTGAGCAAGACTGTACCAGTGGCGCGATTATTAATTTTGGATCCTACGTAAATTTTCAGGCTGCCCGCGACTTTCATGGCTAATGTTGTGTAGAAACGGGTAAAAAAGATATTTAAATAACTATGGGTAATTAATAATAATAAAAAAATGTCAGCCAATTAGCGACGGAACCATTCTAACTTCAAAAATATTGACCTATGACATATTATAATAAAGAAAATAAAATTACTGTTAACGCATGTGGTGACACGGGTAACGGCTAGTATAAAATATTACGATATTTGCTGTTCGTTTCCATGGCAATCTTTATAATATGTTAAACGTCATCTAATAATTAATCAAAACATGCTTATCAACCACCTAACAGATTTACAGAACAAAAGAACAAACTTTTTGATATTCAAACTGTTTCCAAAACTATAAAGTTTAGAAAAAAAATTTTAACAAAACTTTCTGGTAAAAATAGATTCCATAGATAGAACAACAAGCAGTTATCAAAAGTATACCATTATGATACAAACAAACAACGTCATAACATATATCTTTTCTGCGTATGCGCCGATTTCTTCTAAAAACAGTAGGGTTCTTCATATTTGCTTCTAAAATTTGGTTTTAATCCGCTCATACATTTGATGATTTGACCTGTATCGTGTTTACAGACAACAGACGTACAGACTTTTTCCAAAAATATATTTTTTGAATTCGGGGGGGGGGACCTCAGAACGAAAAAATATTGTAAAATTTTGAAAAATGAAGTGACCAAAATTAGTAGCATTCCTCCACTTTGTGTTGGAATGGTAAAACAACTAAACTACTTAAATTAATTTTATCAAAACATAAGTAAATAATGGATTAATGACGAGATCGTTTTTTTAATTTATTATTTAAATACCTATATGGAGATCAGAAAGCAAGTTACAAAGAAAAGATCTTACGAAAGAATGCTTGGAAAGTGAAAAAAGTTAGGAAGGAAAGAAAATAAGTTATTCAAACGTACTATGTCAGTATTAATTATGCAGTAAAAAAATATAATCAATAATCGCTTCTTTTAATTATCTCAGTCTTTCTTTCTTACATTTTAGTAGACAGATAGAAATTATAAAGGTAAAATATAAATTTTGCATGTATACAACTTAGTATCTTTTTTCAAATTCTATATTAATGAATATTATTAGTTCAGAGTATATAAAATAATACTGCCTGCTAGATTTGGTATTTTTGTTATGTCGTAAGGTCAGGCATTTTTTTATATATAAGGGGACCTATATTTTAAAATGCCAGACCAAAATATTGTTCCTAATATTCGAAAAAAGCATTATTAAAAATCCAATAGATATAAATAATATCGACCAACACTCACTATATTATATTCACTATTTTACATTTTTGATCGCTACGTCATCAGTCTAACTTTTGATAAATCAAAATATTTTACAAAATATCCAAAGATCATTGTTTAGCAAGCAACTTCATCCTGTTAATTGTAATCTTACGTCGTGACAATTTACTCTCAACATTTTTTCATGACGCGCCAAAAGAAGTATAAATTTAAAAACTTTACTAAAAATGAAAAAATTATATTTTAGGTCTAATTTCTACATTCGAAAGTGAGAAAGGCTGGCATACTCACGTATTCTCACATGGTAATGTTTAATATTAGTTTGCCTTACTGTCGCCATCTTTTAGACTTTTTGAATTGCTAATTAGTTTCATTTTAAAACTGCTACATTAATATATTATAATTTATTGTTTGAACTTTACTGTACACATAAGGTCAAGGTGCATATTTTGGTGTAGGTTATCATCACCTGATTCTCTAATAATTTTATTCTTGTATGCTACGCTGCTACATTCGTTATGTTAAGTTTTGAAATAATTGTATAATGATTTATTTTGCAAGGAGAAAGTATTATATTTTTTCTAAAAGAGGCAAAAAGAGAAAATAACTCAAACCATTATATGAACGCACAACCAATAATTTTGTTGAAAGGGAACATGAAATGTTTTTGAGGAAGATTTTGGACGGAAGACATTAAGGGGTGGAATTAATAACAACACATATTGTAGCGTGTCATTTCCTCGATGGAGGCGCGACTAATGTAGGTCTACAAGTGGCCAAATCTATGTATAGCATGCCGGTTGCAATATAATTCATTTTCAACCATCAATTACGATTGTTATGCCATGTTATGAGGTCCGTATAACGCGTACGGGTCGATCCTCAAATAAACTTACCACTTTTATCTCTAACATTTGCTAGTTTATATATTTTAAAGAAATTGTTCCCCATCACATACGTGGTCTTTTACTTCTGAAACAAAATCTCGAGAGTAAAAAATGGTGTCAACTACGTTAAGCTGCCAATCAATGCGTATCAACGTAAATATGACATTTTTTCAAAATTAGTCCAGCCATTCTTTTTTTAAACCCAAAAAATTCCCAATAAGTAGATTTTATACAGTGTCTCGGAAAATATAAAAAATATCTATTTTGTTAAGATGTTAATCGAAGCATGTTAGCGTCATTTTGATCCCAAAGAAATATTATCAACATCAGCCCAGCCCTTTTTTTGTTTAAACAAAAATACTGCAAAAAGTAGTTTTTACACGAAAACTCTCGAATAAAATACGATAGCGACTTCGTTAATGTGCCAAACCAAGAATATTAACATCAATATTATCCACAAGAAATTTTATAAAAATCTATCTATAGTATTTAGAGTGTTTGGAAAATATTTTTCGGATTTATTATTCAATACTGATTTCACTGGGAAGCTGGTTGTGTAGACCTCAAAGGTCGCACCTGTAAAGTTCCAATAAATGCCCACCTCACGGCTTGTTTATTGAAACGCATTACCATTTTTTTCTATTTTAGTGGACTATAAAGCTTTTTTTTGAAATAGTAAGTCAGTCAGTAATAATATTTGCATAACCAGAAAAATTGGATGCAAAAAGTCTTATTACATTCAGTGCAATTATACACTAAAATATTGTTTAAAACATGTTAGGTAAAAAAATCTCATAAGCTATAAATACGTTTAAATTTTAATTTCTACTAGAGAATCCGTAAACCCCGTACAAGATTGAGCTTCCTATGACTGAAGTTCTAATAATAATAATAATAATAATAATAATAATAATAATGATAATAATAATAATAATGATAATAGAATGCTATTATATAATAGTAGATCATGAATTTAGGATGTTGTGTTATTATGTTAAACGAGTTTAACAGTCACAGAGGAGTCAAAATAGCATCTGGATTTAAAAAACACTGTATTTTTTGTTCTATGCCTTATATAAAATATAGTAGGAAACTTACGGTGCTATTCTGTATGGTCAATGCAAGATTTTGCCGTGCTGTTATTTTCTAATAAATTTAACAACACAAAAGCTAAAATGAGGTTGAAAGTTAATTTTAACATTGCCAATACAGAATAGTGCCAATACCATCAGGAATATCCCGATAGTGTACACAATCGAATATCCACACACTAAGAACGAATTTTAGAAAATCCTATCCAGGACGTATTTTTCACCTGGTGTGAGTTGTTACGTGGGTGGGTATGGATGGTTGCGCGGATAGGCAAAGTCAATATTATAATATTTTCAGAGAAAGAGAGAGAGAGAGATAGTATATGTGATGGTAAGTGAAAAATTCGTTTTGGATAAGATTTGCATAAATCTGTTCTTAGTGGATGTCTACGTTGAGGAAGGAGAGACTATGCCAAATATAAGGAATACATCCCGCAGTATCTCATGAGTAATGACAGATTCACTGACTCATTTTCTAGGGATTATGAATAATAAAATACTGTACCTACATACTTTTAATTCGCCAACCAAGTTTCAAGTCTGAGTGTGATAATTTAATTATGTTAAGTCCAGCGAAGCGGGCGGGTATCAGCTAGTACACATATAAGTAACTTTCCCTAAACGCTCAAGCGCTTACAGCAGTGTTTCCCAACCTTTTTTGTGCCATGCTCCATCTTAGCCTTTTAAAATTCTTATGCCTCCCCTATGTAACATACATAATTTTTAATATTAAAAAATTGAACTGTTCACTTAAGAAACTTAAATGATAGGTTTTAGGAAGAAATCACTAAGAAATTGTTAACGAAACACAGTAAGTAAATTTTCACAACATAGGTGTAATGACAAACTGAAATTCAAATTTCAAATAATTTTAATAAAGATTTTTCTATATTAATTTATTATTTTAATTTAGTGAGATCTGCTCTGTTTAGCGAGATTTTAAAACATCCGGGGTTCCTCGCGGAGCCTACCATCTGCCGCAGGGAAGTTTACTTGACCACGCCAAACACCCAGTTGATATTTTGGTCTCGTCAAGCGAAATTATACCTAATAATTATTTACCGCAATTATTTAAGAATTTGCTTTTTTCCTTAAATTTGGCACCGAAATCTAGCATTGCATTTAAATAGCCCGGAGCAAATGGGTTAAACTCGTGTCGACTCCATTTTCGAATTGCCCCCCTTAACAATCAAATTGCTCCCCTGTGGGGCGTGGGCCTCACGTTGGAAAACACCGGCTTACAGCATCGTGATTGAGTGGCTACTGGGGTACCGTGTCATCTGTATCGTGTGTAGTTTATCTTCAGTTAAACTAATATAAAATATCACACTTATTGAATTTTTCCTAGTAAATTAGGTACTAAAAATAATAAATTGAAAAAAAAAATATAATCTTATTTTAGCGTACGGAGGACAGTCTAAGCTACTTTACCGCCCGGCTGTCATTACTGACCTCTGAAATAGATCACTTTACGACCGGTGTACAGCTATTTTATAGAAGGTAGGACAAAAAAATTGTTTCCTTAACATTGTTTAAGGTGGTACATTGCTGAATGCTGTTCTTTATCAGAGATTGTAGAAACTTTGGATGGAAAAGAAAGTAAGAAATAATTATCGAGTGTCTAGCCGTCATATTTCAGAACATCTGTATATTTAGTTAGCATGCACATTTCTTTAGTTCCCACCGACTATAATATATCAACCTTATTACACTTTAGTGTTGGTGAATTTATTGTCCTCATTCTTAGAACAACTCCACAGGTCATGGAAAGTCGGAAACTTCAAATAACTGCGACAACAAGGTGAAGTGGTTTACGTCTTTTCAATATTTTTAATATATATATTATGTTCAGACGAATCTTGAAGGAATTCTCATTGCATCTAAGCTATTTTATAATGAATATTGTAATTTTCAGATTATTGTTCGTCTCTGTACGTAATTTTTTTAAGGTGTTATGGGAAAATTACTCGACCAATTTTGATAAAAGTGCACCAAAGTCAGAATAGGTATAAACTATAAAGAATACTTTTTATCCTACTCTATGTTCAAGTTATAAGGTTTCCGTTAAAACTGGCATTAACGCAAAATCGACTTTCACTTGAGTTGAAAGAAAAAGCTGTTATATAATATGTACAGTAAGTGATATTTTTAAGTTTTAATAATTCAGTTATATCACAGTGTTCTGTTTTTCTTACGTGCAAGTTTAGTAAAAAAGTTTTCGACCGATGGAAAACGGTCAGCAGCGTGGTTGGAATTAGCTATATAAAGGTCGAAAGTATTTCAAAACTTTTCAATAGGTTTTTATTTCTAAATATGTCGTTTGAGTGAAAAGTCATGTCTTGTGGTCCACTGCTTGTTGTGAAGGACAGCACTTGAATTAGTGAGTAAAAAATAAGCTATAAGCGAAGTACAGTAGAGCTTAGAT
The DNA here is from genome assembly GCA_963575645.1 of Xanthostigma xanthostigma. NCBI lineage: Eukaryota > Metazoa > Arthropoda > Insecta > Raphidioptera > Raphidiidae > Xanthostigma > Xanthostigma xanthostigma. Next base: position 29,408,511 of record OY754469.1, on the reverse strand, counting down.
TATTATTAACGTAGCGATATTCCGGAGGAACGTATTTGGTTTTAAGAAACGTACTGAACGTGCTTGAAATAGTATATATCCAGTTGAATGTTTTCGTAAAGTCCTAATATAATTAACTATTTAATGAAAAAATTAGCGCTGTTACGCTCTAAAGTCATAACATTTCTTTTTCATTCAAATTGAATGGTGGATTGTAATTTGTAAGCCACCCTAGGACCATATTAATGCATAATTAAAAAATATATTAATGGAACCGTACGGTCTCATTAATATATTTTTTAATTATACGTCGTCTGCAATTTTGTTTTCTGGCACAGTAGTTTTTTACCATTCCAATCCCCAACTCGGAAATTTAACTAACTTAGGTCAAAAATACTTTCCAAATTTTAAATATTTTTTTCGTTTTGAATCTAAAAAACATGTTTTTGTAATAAGTCTGTTAGTCTGTTTGACTGTGAGCATGATACATGTCAAACGGATGAGCGGATTGAAACCAAATTTCGGGAGGATGTTTGATATGCAAATATGAAAAGTTCTATTGTTTTTGGGGAAAATCGGCGCATGCGCAAAAGAGATATATGCTATAACGTTGTTTTTTATCTAATAATGGTATACTTCTTCTAACGATATATTATTCTATTTATTTTTTCAAGAAAACTTTGTTAAAAAAAAATTAATCTTTATAGTAAGTACCTATTAGAAATATTTTGAACATAATATAATAATAATAATAATACGTTTAACGTCCGTTTCTCGACTTTATGTCATCACAGACGCCATTTGCACCATTACTATTTTCCATCCATCCCACTTCCCGTTATTTTCTACAATTGTTAAACTTCAACTTAATTGATAGGAATGGGCGCGAATGAAGGAATTTTTAAGAAATTAGGATAAGGTCGGCAAATTTTTGAGCATAGGAGTTTGACAGGTAATTGGCCATGGCCTTGAATAAGGAACCATCTCGATATTAATCTGGAATTGTTGAGGGAAACCATCGAAAACCTCAACAAGATGGCCGGCACAGGAATTACCATTTCTCGGCAGCCGGAAAAAGTCCCAGACACATCTGCCCCCGCCGGGATTCGAATCCAGTACCTCCCGAATGCGAGTCTAGTGCTCTCACCGCTACGCCACAACGCTCGGTAAATATTTTGAAAATAAAAAAAAATCAGCTGTTCTTTTGTTTTATAGATCTGTCAGAAATAAACTAGTTAGACATGCTTTTATTAATTTTTACATGACGTGGAACATATTATGTAGGTAGCCATGGCAACGAATAGCACATATCATATTGAATACTAACCATTATACCCGCGTCACCTCACGTGATATCAGAAATTTTATTTTCTTTATTATACTAATCAAATGTCAACATTTTGAAGCTGGAATGGTCCCGACGCCCAATTGACAGGAATTTTTTGAATATTTTAGATCATACGTCAACGAAAGAGTACATTTTCAAAATATTTTTGTCTATTTTTAGCAGCATCTCAACTGAATTTGTTGAAACTTGGAACTCAGCAAATTTGAATATTATAAAAAAATTTTTAACAGGAAAGCAAGCATGTTGTTTGGAGCAAGAAATTCGCTAGATTTAAATGTTATAAAATCTGTTTTTTATTTCATTTAAATAATATTGAGTAATTTGAATTGTTGAATAGGAAAATGGGATATATTGACATCTTTTTAGTTGTTATTTTTACATACATATTGATTACAAATATATTATCATCAAACACCAAATTACAATACCTACAATATGCAAAAATAAAAAAAAATTGTATACCTACAGATTAACAAATTTTCGGTTTCCTCGTAAATCAAACGAACTATTAATAATAATTACTATTATTATAATATACCTAGAACACTTCGATATGAGATTATTCTGTCCCCTACTTGTATCTACGTTTGTGCGTGGTTACTGATGATTGTCCATTTCAAATAATTAATATTGTCAATCCAAAATGAAACCACAACAAAAGCTGTATGGAGCTCATTTTCCAATATAATCATGATTTTGAAATCATTTTATGGCAAATGTGTTTAATAATATTGTTTAAACACTGCATTCATAAACAGATTGTTCGAAATAATCAAATGCAATTGCTACACAACAAAATCATTTCATGAAACAACGACATGCATCCACTAGAGTTTATCATAAAAACAATTTATAAAATGCACTTTAACTAATTAAACAAAATATGCACATAAAAGCGATTAACCGCGGTTTTACTCGCTTAAATCAGTTTTGTCAGCAACCTTATCTTAACGTGAGATTAAAATGTGGAGAGTATTGTGTTTTGTTATGAAAATTTGGCAATGAAACGAATTTAAGAGTATTAGTCCCTGCAAACACCCCCTGCACCCTTCATCTCAAATCTTTTCCCCTCGCCTAAAAACGGTTCACGCTCTCTCGACGCTATTTTTAAAGCTAGAGGGTTCTGGTAAACGCCAAATGAAAGACAAAGAATCAGACTACAGATCCTTCAGGCGAATTTTTAGAAAAACAGTTTCGCCTACGTGTGAAATATTACGTAACTTATTATTTTTTTCAAAAGGTTGTAAGTTTTCTCAGGAATTTTTTTTTTCAAAAAATTCGCCTGAAGGATCTGTAGTCTGATTCTTTGTCTTTCATTTGGCGTTTACCAGAACCCTCTAGCTTTAAAAATAGCGTCGGGAGAGCGCGAACCGTTTTTAGGCGAGGGGAAAAGATTTGAGATGAAGGGTGCAGGGGGTATTTGCAGGGACGAATACTCTTAACAACTAACATTTCGATGCAGTTTTATAAATAAGAATATATAATTGATCTAGACAAAAGAAAAATAGATTTGTTTGAAAGTAATGACGATGTCTATTAAAAAGCTTAAGCATTAATTGAAAATTTTACATTTAATTGCTGACCCAGGCAGAATTCCTCTGATAGGACTTAATATGAATAAAAAAAAATTCTTAAATGTAGAGATATGCTTAAAATTGATATCAGCTCTGTGTCGAACTAATTCGATGAGGTGGAAGTGTCTTACTCTTCTCTTTTTCTCTCTTCCTTGTTGTAAGTTTCGATTTAATCACCTGTTTTAGACTGAACCGAACCGATTGAGCACGCTTTATTTATTAGCCGTACTACTATCGTGTATTCGCTTTGAGTACCATTTCAAGTTTCATAAAATTGGAAAGTTAAATGTGATTAGCGTGAACGTAAACATGCTGATTAGAACTACACCATGTAAACATACTGCAGCTTGTTTACACAAAGATTAAGAATTTGTAGACGTTCAATATACAGTTATTTGTAGTGAGCTTGTCAGTTTTTTTATGTTAAGATAAACATTTCATTCGAAACATGCGACATGCATTTATTTTTCATAGTGTTTAAGTCTTATGTAAGTTTAATGGGTGTAAAATTACATATGAGATATTAATTTTGCTCTCTACTAATTAGTGGCAGATTATTTATTCTATAAGCTAAGCACATTGTTAAATTCCACTTGAACAGTGAACAAAGAACATCGATTATGATATTGACTATTGACATACTCGTATACATACATAAAAAGCTTTTTAAAAATAATAATTAACAATTGCTCGACAGAAGCAATTAGTGGCACGCTTAGCAGCTTCATTGCTGTAGGTGGCTCATAAATCAATATCTACTAATTGCTAATTGATAAACAATAGATAAAATCAGGTTGTGTTTGGGAACCTTCACTATGTCAATGCGAGGTAAATTAGATTGAAAATGTGCGTCCTAATTCTAATTATTCTTTTCAATGTAGTGAAAAATAAAACTATAAAAGACACGTATGTTAAATATAAATCCGCATGACCTGCACAGTATGGAGCAAAAAATCCAATACGTGAATTAACCCTTGTTATTTGACGGAACCAGCACCTGCAACCAGCAGCCAGCAGCAACCACTGCAATTTCTGTCTGGCCGTTCTGGACCGATCTAGTGTGCTAGTGATGTGTCGTTGCCATTAATTAATTGCGTTAATAAAATTACCTAAAACTCTAAAATGTCTATCGCACATTAGGAAACCTGCACTAAAATTTGTTAGTTCGTACAGATTTGTACTAGTTTATGCTGGTTTAGTGTGCTGCATCGTGCAGATTGTAGATTTGTGCTGTGCAGGTCAAACAGATTAAGCTTCACAAGTGTGCGCGTTCTTTTATTATCCGACTACGGCGAAGCAAAAGAAGGATTATGTGTTTGACCGGTATGAATGTGGGTATGTATGTATATGTTCAACTGTTCCATCATAGCTTCCAAACTACTTATCATAATTTGGCAAATGATGTATCGTTGGAAGCGTTTTGATCGTCTGCTGGTTATAGGCTATGTGACGTCACATTAAATTAAATATGGCGGCCTCAAGAGGACCTAAAGTCATGAACAACCATTTTTTTTAATAATGCCGTGCTGGGTATAAAATGAAAGGGCTTAATTAGCACATTTCAAAAATATATACAGTAAGGTTCATTTTAATCTATATGGGAAATTATTGAGACAGGGCAACATTTTCGGAAAAAAGTTTCAGACATAAGTTGTTTAGTTCGAAAGGGGACATCGTTGGAGACAAATACCACCCTCTACCCTCAACCCCTGTGCAGGGATTAGGGTGACTTTGACAATTGTTGTCCTGTATCAATAATTTCCCATATAGATTAAAATGGAGCATTCTGTATTTTGTTAGATGTTGCTATAACCCCAAAATAATTTAAATAAAAATTAAGTTCAGAACGTAAAATCCGACTACTGAAAAGTAGGAAACAAGAAAATATTCTCATCTGAGGATAGCCGTGGTCGTATGCCATCTACCTAACAAAACAATACATTTTAACAGTAGTAGGGACAAAGTGCATCATCACGCTATACATCTACAGAGCGCCATATGACCATATATATGAGGTGGAATGTGACCACGGCTATCCTCAGATGGGAATATTTACTTGTTTCATACTTTTCAGTAGTCGGATTTTAGTTATTGAACTTAATTTATTAGACATCTTTTTTTGGAGAGTTAAACAGATGTAAAATGCGCGTTAATTTTAAAATGTTTGCAAGGTTTTTATGCTGTTTCACAAAATTTAATTTTAAGAGTATTCGTCCCTGCAAACACCCCCTGCACCCTTCATCTCAAATCTTTTCCCCTCGCCTAAAAATGGTTCGCGCTCTCCCGACGCTATTTTTAAAGCTGGGGGGTTCTGGTAAACGTCAAATGAAAGACAACGAATCAGACTACAGATCCTTCAGGCGAATTTTTTGAAAAACAGTTTCGCCTACGTGTGAAATATTACGTAACTTATTATTTTTTTCAAAAGGTTGTAAGTTTTTTCAGGAATTTTTTTTTCAAAAAATTCGCCTGAAGGATCTGTAATCTGATTCTTTGTCTTTCATTTGGCGTTTACTAGAAACCCCTAGCTTTAAAAATAGCGTCGGGAGAGCGCGAACCGTTTTTAGGCGAGGGGAAAAGATTTGAGATGAAGAGTGCAGGGGATGTTTGCAGGGACGAATACTCTTAAAATATTGCCTTCAATATCGGCGGTTTTGCAAATAATTTGACATAATAAAAATCAAATGAAAGTCGGTACTTTGATAATTTTGTTAAAAGTACCAATGACAAACATAAAACCATAACGTTTGCTACTTTCGTCGAGTGCTATATATATACATTGTAACGTTTTACAACCTTAGGCCATTTTGTCTTGAGTAAATTGTGCAGAAATAATATGCGAATTATTAGAAGTAATTTAAAATGACAAAAAGTGTTATAATGAGTGCGAGCGAGAGAGGCGAAAAAGCCATGAGTTAATAAAGAACGACACGAGGCATGCCTACACATAGCGACGTAAGATTGTTCGGACTTGAGCTGTAGTCGGCGTGCGAGAGTGTCTGTTTGGTTTGAACGGGTCTCGAGCTCATTGGCCGGCGTGCCTTTGGCACGCGAACATCGTATTGTTTGAGACAGATTTTGATGTGCATTTTATATTGCGTTTGACTATTATTTTTGTGGCGAATCTTCGTAGGCATTTTGTGACTAGGTTTTAGTGTTTGATAACTTCTAGTTTCGTTGGCGATTTAGGGCATTCCTCCGTGAATCCTTTTTTAACACAGAGAATTTGGTTCCGCGCAGAGCGGTTCCAAATTTTAGGTTCCTTCCCACCTTTGGATGTTAGTTTCTGCTTTTCTGCTGTTTAGGATTAGCGTTGAGATAGTTTTTGTGGATCAGGATTCATTCCTGGAATTTCTGAAATCATTCAGTTCAGAAATTGTGAGTGGTCGTAGTTACGTCGCCACGTATCAGCTACGCCTTATGAATTACTGCGTCAGTAAATGTCAAATGCAAATATTATGCGCCGATGCGGCCAATCATTTAATGTTGTTGATGTTTTGAGATTATTATGGGCCTTAGTCGTGTTGTTAATTTGGTTTTGAGGTTGGCGCGACACTCCGCCTCATTGTATTGAAGTCGATGCGACAACTTTGATTTAATTTGAGTTTGTCGACTGATTGTTGTACGCGTCGAGGTTGTAGATTAAGTTGACACTGAATTTAGTCAGTGTTGTTGAGTTATTTGTTGAATAATTGTTACGTGCGGCTGTTGAGTTGCTTAATTGGTTGTTTGTTGTGAATTAAGCTTGGTTATTTGTTTTGGGCTAAGTTGGTTGACGTTAGATTTTGTTGTCGTTATTGGTGGCGATCCATCATGTTAAGTGGATCGTCGTTGTTGTTGTTGTTGTTTGGCAAACGTTTTGGGAAACGGTTTTGGGCGTGTTATTTTTCGTGTTGTCAGCGTGGCACGATAATCCAGGGGTGGACTCCCTGGATACTCTTATAGTATGGCCCTTGTGTCCTGGCGCCCTTTTCACCTTTGGTCGGTGGGCCCACACTACTTAGGTTTTCACCGTCACGTGACAACGTTTGTTGTTGTTTTGTGTCGTCCTTGATTTAATTTTAAGCTTTTAATTGAAGTTATTTTACCATTAATTATTTTACGTGTAAGTGGTCGGTGGTTGGATACTTACAGCCTTTCTGGCATTTCCCATCAAGATATTCTCTCCTCTCTTATTGGCTTCGCCCACGCCCCTCGCGCCGCCTGAACTACGCTAGCCGCGGCTTCTCCTCAGTTGAGGTTACAACATATAGACAGTTTGCCATTAAGTAAGTAAAAAAAGTGAAGCTGTAATATAAAGCTGAATGCATGAAATTTTCTGGCATACAATTCAATATATGCAAATGACATCAGAGATAATAATCGAATTACAGAACATGCAAGTGCAGCACCAGGTGCATACAACAATTGTGCCACGCTACCGGTCGCGGCAGTTCAATACAGTGGTGTAGACATCAAAGATTCAATTTTTTAACAACTTAGAGGCGACATCTTTATATACATATATAAAATATTTTTAACAAAAAAATTGAACCGCTTTCAAAATATGCACTAAAAAGTAATAAAATAATTACAATTATTGTTATTTTTTGAGTCGGTGTTAATATTGCTAGGTATATTGTAGTGTTTCCTTGGCTGACACCGACTCCAAAAATAACAATATATGTAATTATTTTATTACTTTTTAGTGCATATTTTGAAGTCGGTTGTTAAAAATATATTATTTTTCTCTTTTTAGTTTTAGATATTTACTCAATAAATTATGCAGTTGTTTTATGAAGTATTGCAATGGGTAAAATTTGAGAGTTTCCCTCGATTTCTCCGAATTCCACCATCAGATCCTGACTTGGTTCCGATGGGACCACCTCGGAAGTGCACTCTTTCGAATAAAAAAAGAATTTTGAAACCTCCTCTTTTTTTGAAGTCGGTTAAAAATGATGGTATTCGTGTGTTGGTAATTCTTCTCCTCCTAAACGGATTGACCGATTTTGATGATTTTTTTAATTATGGGGTCACCTGAATGGTTCTTAGCTATAGTTGGAACCGGAGATCCAGATTATTTTTTTTTAATTTTCCGACCAATTTTTTTAAAAATATTTTTGGATTTCTCACACAATCCCAAATTTTCACCCTCCCAGCATCTTTCAATATCTTTATATATAAAATTCCAGTGCAGTCCGTGTTTTTTATTCTTCTCCTCATACACGGATTGACCGTTTCGATGAATTTTTTTGTACTTATCGATTGGTAGCGCTGTTTTCCAGATTTAGAAATTTTTTTAATTTTCCGATCATATTTTTTTTTTTAGTTCTCACATAAAAACACATATAATCTTAACTTTTGAGCCTCCCAGCATCTCTCAATATTTTTTTATTCAATAATTTGTTTATATTCATGACATTGAGCGTTTCATTTATAAAATGAGCAAAACTACTTTTGCGCATTTTCAATTGGTCAAAACTAGTTCTGTTCATTTTTGAACAGACAGTACTAGTTCTGCTTGTTTCATTCAATCAACATCCGAACCTGAACAAAAGAGTTATGTTCTTGTTTATGTAGGTACCTACCTATTTATTGAATTGTTTTCCTGAATGTTATAATTAATATAATTGTGATTCAGTGTAATAATTAAGTAAAAATGCAAAATTAATTCGAGTCTCAACTAGTTCGCTTCTGAAATATACATAATTACCTTACTAAGTGAGGTTAAAAAAGCAAATTTGTTGAAAGCTGAATTAAAACCTCTGTCTCCTAAACAATACAGAAAAATAAATCGCTTTGTTATAATAAGTATCATTGGTGTGGAAAAGTTAATTAAAAAACGCAAAGCAGATTCCGATGCCATACTAGTATTGTCCGTTCAGAAATGGACGGAACTAGTTTTGCCCAATTGAAAATGCGCAAAACTAGTTTTGCTCATTTTATAACAGTCAATACCCGTGTAAATGTAAGATTTCGGGTTTGGTAAATATTCGTTGGTCAAAACTAGTTTTGCGCATTTATTTCGGTCATTGACCGAATTCGGGTATAGATCGTAATAATAAATACACGTAGGTATTATACAGTGTTTTCAATCTCTCAGGCTAAACGCATATACCTGCTCCGTTACGTCGTTGGAAAAAGTAAATATAGTTGAGCTTGTAATATTTTTCAATTCTTTAATGCTATGAGCCAGGGGCGGGCAAATCTTTTGATCGGCGGGCCACATAGCTGACGAAAATTTGACCGCGGGCCGGATGGCTGACGAAAATTTCACCACGGAAAAAAAAGGTCCTCACATTCAATTTCCGCATGTGGAGAGCAAAAAAAAAAGGTCCCCGCATTCTATTTTTCTTATTTTTCTAAAATTTCCCTAAAATGCTTCGCGGGCCGGATAAAATTGCGCTGCGGGCCGGATCCGGCCCGCAGGCCGCCATTTGCCCAGGCCTGCTATAAAAGCAGACTACCTTTAGTACAAAGTACGTACCTATTTAGTACGAATTGTTCTAGTTTTAAGGTATGATGCGTCGTTGACTCGCGGATGTTTTGTAAATTAGTACGCATTTATTGTTTCGTTCTAATAAAAATAGACCTTGAGTGTTCTGATATTTTTTTTTAATTTAAATTAAAATAGCAATTATTCCTTCTATACATCAACTTTTATTGGTAATAATGTCTCTGTTCAATAAGAAATGCTCATAGTCATTGAACACTATTAAAGATAGAAGCTACAAACCTCGGAACATATTTATTCATTCGAATAAAATTTACATTCAATTCACCAAGCAATATATTTATTAAAATATTTACTTGTAGAATAAATATATACTGCACTATACATACGCCTTGCTCCTTTTGTTGAATATTTTGACGTTCACCTAAAAATCCGACCGATGGCGTGAGTGTAAATGTAAAAAAAAAAACATTCATAAAATAATAATGTTTCATCCTAACCCAATTGCACACAAAACTTCTACTAACTTTAATGTTTTGCAATTACATATACACTTCACAAAAGGTTAATAAACAACACATAAATAATATCACAAGAGCAACTGTAGATATAATACTCTACGTTTATAAGTAAGGTTGTATGATCTATGTGGCAGCCATTATTAGTTTATCAGGCGAATAAAAATTTATACCCGACAAATTTGGACAGAATACATTTATATATGCAGTTTAAGATTGGTGAATTAAATGCTCGCTATTTATTCGGAGGAATAGCTACCTGAAGATCAAATGAATCGAATAAATAACTACTTACGTTCGGTGAATATGGCCATAAGTAATATAATTTATTTAATTATACATTTATATTGTCCACGTTTTGGAAAAAAATATATGATAAGCATATCTATAAGCAATCTAAAATCTGTTTTGATTTTTGGGACGTTTCTGTGGGACATCTTGATTTTTTAATGCGAAACAGCCAATTTTACGATAAAAAAAACAAACAGAATATTATTACCAGAATATCTAGGTATCTACTACTTACTCTTACTTTATGGATCTAAATCCTGATTTGTTTTATTTCACACTATGTTAAAACGTTCAGCAAGTAAGGACATTAGCGTTTATAGGTGATTCATTAGCGTACTGTGGAATGTAATGAATTCTTTTTTAATCAATAAATGCTGTTTCACCGTTTCACTAAGAACTTGCTACTTTCCTACGTCACTGGATAGTTCCGTCACAGCTGCATTATACTCAACGACTGTCGCTTTATTGAAATTCCACATAGCAGTATGTTAATTAAGTTGATAATATTGATGCTATTGATAATTGAATGTTGTTAATATGTATATTGTATAATGATACTTTTTTTTATCTAAACTAAAACTTGAGCAAAATAGATTATTTAGATACAGAGCGCGAGGGCGTAGTCTGGATTTTATTTGGTCAGAGGGCACTATATATTCCTGACAGATTTAAAACTTTGTCATGGTTTTGTCACTACCGTATTTCTAGCTTCATTTATTCATTAGTGTATTTGCTTACATATCGATTTACACCAAGAGGCGTAAAATAAAAATTCTTGTTTGGAATTATTTTAAGCAAAAAATACAAAACAACTCCATTTCTGATCGGCCTTTATTTTGGAAACTTAAAGTTCTCTGAAATTCTTGGGCCTAAATGTTGATCAACATTTAAACTTCAAAAATCTTTGCAAATACTTGGCCTCTAAACTATGTTGTTATCAATATATGCTTATTAATTTAAAACAAATATTAACTTCACAACAGTTATTAAAATTTTATTATGCACAAGTCTATTTAAGATTAAAATACACTATTTTCTTTTGGGGTATGTATTCTCAAGCAAATAGTGTATTTATATGCATACATACATACATAAATTTATTGTATGAAAAGCACGATGTGATATACAGTGTCACACAGAGTAACATTAAAAGTTATAATAAAATCGTACAATATTCTTTAACATTAAGATTGTCAGATGTATGGCTGGTGTGTCGCAGCGAACAAGTTGCAGAGATTTAAGAAATACAGAATTCTCACGTTAGTCTACAATCTACATACCAATTTACGAACTCTCAATATATGTATTTAAAAACCTTGGTAGGTTCATCAAGAACTGAGACATTCATAACATAAATACTAGATCAAAATTTGAACTTAGAGTACCTTTTAACCGTTTAAATATTTCCATAAAATCCACAAATAGTCAAGACATTACTGTTTTTAATAAACTTCCCCAAAACATTACTGTCGAAGTTTAAACAATACCTATAAGAATGTCTACTAACAATAGCTTTCTATAATATAGATGAATTTTTAAGTTATGAATGATTGATTCCTTGATGGACCTACTACACAATGACGATTTATATTCTCTACCTGTATTGGCACCACAAATAAATATTATTATAATTATGGGAAGGAAAATATTCCGTAAAGAATTCTGCACCCGCATGCACCTAAAACTTCAGGCTCGTCACCGTCATACAAGGAATACTTGCGGAGCAAGGTGCAACTATAACCACGTGTCAAACCATGAAATGAGAGATTACAGTGAGTTTGGGTCGTACGCATGGAGTACACGGAGAGACTCTATAAGCACGGCTTTTTGGATGCGATAGACTAGTGACTCAGCATTACGCTGACATGCCGAAATAGATTTTATATTTGCCACCAGTGACGAAGTGGCTCCTCTAAGAACACCAATTATAAGAACAAGAACAATTATTATTATTATTAATTATTATTCTGTACATAATTTAATCCGCAAAATTAATAGAAATAGAAACATTAAAATAGTTTAAACTTTAATTCTCAGTATAAAAAAGGTTATAAACATATTCTTCACTATTGAACAACACTCGGACAATATTAAAGGTTGTATTGCCAGTTAAAAAAACGATTGCAATTGTTTCAAAATTGAAGTCTGCTTCTTTACTACCTATTAAAATGGAACACATTCGCTAGTGTACCACCTACCGGTATGTGCAATTGACAAAATTAGCCAGACAGGGACATACTTATAAAATTTATGAAAATATTGGTTTCTAAATATTATGAAAATCCTTAAGAATGTGGATATAATTTTGTGCAGATGTTATACTGATAAAAAATACACGCCTAATATTGTAGTAGTTAACATTTAATTCTTTTAGGGGGTATATTTTTTACTTTTTTTATTTTGTCCAAAATAAATTTAATTTCATATTATAATACATTTAAATACCACCATGTATTTATTAATCTACTATTTTATGGGCAGAGTTTGACATGGTGACCCTAGCCTTATTTAAAACTAATTTCATTTCTTTCCTATACCAGTGGGAGAAGGGATAACCTCTCTATGCTTATGGTAGTGAAACGTTTTATGTGGCACCCTGACCATTTGATGAGTAAAACAGATAAAACTAAAATTAAAGGGTGATATAAGTTACTGACACAAAATATGAGTGAAGTGTTTTCCATAAAATACATAAACGGCGTACAAACTGTCAATCAACTGACCGCTTCACTTGGTGGCTTAGAAAATCCTGCTAAAAACGCCAAGTATCGATCTCCTATGGGCCATTGGGCTATATAATATTTTTAGTTTTTTTAAGTTGCATTTTAGTTTTTAATCAATAATATTAATTAATAAGAAGTTTCATTTCTGACGTTTTTTTGCTTTGATTTTTTTGTCCGCAGAGATCACGAAAAAAAAGTTTTGGAGTGTCTGCTATTTATTATGTGTAGATATAAGGTTCGTTCCAAGCAGCCTCGAACGGTAATGAAACCGTACACAGTCTTGTCACTGCGCAAGACTAATTTGCGCACTAGCTCAAAAATCGATTCTGCGCAAGACAGTCTTGCGCAGTAACAAGACTGTGTACGGTTTTGTTACCGTTCACGGCTGCTTGGAACGAACTTATAGAAAATGATTCTACGCTCTATGCGCATACATAAAGATTTTGTGTATTTAGAGGGTCTATTCTAAAGGGGACAAAAAAAAATATATCCCACGAATTGTTTCGAATAAACAGTTAATATACTTCGTCAGTTGTCTGCATTTCATCACTCAATGACCGGCGGTGTATTAAAAATTCCATTTATGTCAAAATTATTAATTTAAACTCAACAGATATCATTGTTGTGCGGAAATATATTACGATATCACCCGGTATTATCTGAATGTAACTATTGGTTCGCAAAAATTAGCAATCATCGTGCAGAGACTGTGTTGTTTTTGAACATTTACAGACCAAATTGAATCAAAACATTACATTTGTTTACATAATTTACTATTCAACACATGTTCAAAGACTGTTTCTAGGATGGAATTGCAGAAAAAAGTTCAATGTTTAATAGCGGATCACTGCAAAAGAGCATGAATTGATGAATCACCAATCTTATAAATTGATAAAACACCGGCTGCATGCACGAAAAAGTGTAACGTTCCTAAATCCTAACGTTCCTAACGTTCGTAACGCGTAACGTTCCGCCTGACCCTGTGCGTGCTTTTTGCTAATTTCTCGCTCAATTTAAATCAGATCGGTTTGAAACCAATCTTAAACGAAAGAGGAGAACATTTTACATAGATTTCGTATAACAGAATTTGCCTAAACAGTTTTTTTATACAAATTTATATAGAAAAATAGCTGTATAAATGCAACATGAAAACGGCTGCATTTCTAATGTTTAATTCAATTTTTTGACATTAGTATTTTGTGAAATGCAACGCCTTCTAAGTTAAGTATTGGAATAACTAATTATTATTAGAACATAATACTTTGACAGTTGCAAACGTCACTTTTGACATTTCTTATCATTCCGACACCAAGGATAAGCGGATTGAAACCAAATTTTGGGAGGTTTAGGTTATGTATTACGGAATACGTTATCACGTAAAACTATCGTCCGTAAACCGACTTTACAGACAACCAATTTTTTTTAAAGGCAAAAACTGCCAAAGCTATTTGATTCTAATGCCAATTCACATATTTTCAGTATATTATATATTTTTTGAATCATATTTTATTTTTATTTTATTGTATTAGTTACACCATGAAATGGTCCAAGTTATAAAGTTGACATGATATGTATACTATTTTAAATAAGAACTAGTTATAATATTTAAAAATCATTGTAATTATAACTCTAGCTTGTTAATCTAGAGTTGTAATAGGCTATATATTATTATAGTGAGGAGTGACATTATGTTTAATATGAGCGAAGGCGACTTTTAACAGTCACACGAGCCGGAATACTAATATATGCACGAGATATAAAATATGGTATTTTTTTCACGTACCTTCTATAAAATTGTTGCTTTCCATTTCAGTTTCAAATTTTTTGACAGTTAATTTTTGAACAAACATCACTTTTAATACTAGGTTATAAAAAAAAAACAAACAACTGACGTCGCAAACAGTGATTTAGTATTTTCGCGATAAGTTTTGTTTTCCAAAAAACCTTTGAATTTTTGCAATAGACAATCCTTTGGATTCTGCTGACAATTTATTGTAAAATTGCAGAATCGTACATTGTATTTGTAATTTTTTTTACATGCATACAATGGTTGAAATAATAGCTCGTGTCATTTTCACATAGACTTGAGAGCTCATCAAATTTAATAATATTTGATTTAACATTACAATACGCATAACTAAATGTATTGCTCATCAAAGGTTAGAATCTTTAACTTTTAGAATGGAAATCTGCAATCTTAATTGAAAGTCTTCTAACTGCGTTTTCCAAAAACTATACGAGCAGTACTCGAATATCCTTTCTTTACACCGTATTTCATTTATAGAGAGAGAGAGAGAAAGACTATGCTAATTTTAAAAGTGACAGATTTAATTTCTTTCGTAGATTTCATATACGTAGTTTGATGTAAATTGCAAACTGTGTTGTCGATTTTGCTACGATAAAGTTGGCTTAACTAAAATCAATTTTCAATGTGTTTCTTTATCATATTTTATATAACAATAATAATGCTTAAATTACCATTTAAATATTTACTAGCCTTTATTCGTGGCTTCGCTTGAGTTATTGTCGGTGACGTGCGAAGCTATATTATAACCTTATACTGGTGTATAACAAATAGTTTGGTAAAAATGTGACAAACAAATAGACTGACACACAGGTGAAATTTTTAACAAAGACGCTCTAGGTATCCTTTTCTCACTGGATATTAGGGCGGGTCAAGCTGGCAGCGCCACAATGCGGAATCATGTGAACGATTGCTTGAGATTAAAGAGCTATTTAAGGGCTAATTTAATGCCTCATTTTTAATTTTAGGGCTCTTGTTTTTTTCATTAAAATCTGCGGTTATCTTCTATACGGTGGACGTGCAGTTACATATGGTGGAGGAGCGGGTCAAGTTGTCAGCGCCAAAATGTGGAATCATGTGAACGATTGCGTGAGATTTAAGTACAATTTTTAATTTTAGGGCTCTTGTTTTTTTCATTAAAATCTGAGGTTATCTTCTATACGGTGGACATGCAGTTACATATGGTGGAGGAGCGGGTCAAGTTGTCAGCGCCAAAATGCGGAATCATGTCAACGATTGCCCGAGATTAAGGACAATATAAGGGTTAATGTTGGGATTATAGATATTAGACGTGTTTTATTTTAAATAAATTTATACTTTGTTTAATTAATTGGAAATTATTCCGTTTATTTAATAAGGAGTGTTTGGCAAATACGTCCGTATTCTATGAAGGGTCAGATCAGACTGTTTCTTGCATAAATGTTCTCGTCACTATGTAGTTAATTTTTGTAGTAACATTTTGGTTCTTGTATACATAGTCAAAACTATATCAAATCAGATTTGCGACTCTCAGCTAGAGTTCCTTTTTCATTGTTTTTAAGAAATAGTGAAAGCAAATTCCTTTTCAAAGATGACATGATGCTAGCCACATGTTATTTGAAATATGATACAAAATAACTTTAAAAGAGAAGACTGTAACCGAACTCAATATTTCAACAGTTAATTTAATGCCTCATTTTTAAATTTAGTACTCTTGATTTTTTCCTTATGATTATCTTCTATATGGTGGTCGTACGGATTTCATATGAAGGAAATACGGGTCATTCATGGTGCAAACTCCAGTACAATATTATGACGTAAAAAATATTTTTAACAAAAAAATTGAACCGACTTCACACTAAAAAGTAAAAAATAATTTAATTGCGTATTGAAATGTTTTGGAGTCGGTGTCAGCCAAAATGAAATCTATTCCGAGAACTACACCGACTCCAAAACATTTCAATACGCAATTATTTTTTACTTTTTAGTGTGAAGTCAGTTCAATTTTTTTGTTAAAAATATTTTATTTTTCTCTTTTTAGTGTTAATCTAACACTAAAAATCGGTGAACATACATAAAAAACATTATGCGTTTCTTTGAAATTTGAGAGTTTCCCTCGATTTCTCCGGATTCCACCATCAGATCCTGACTTGGTTCCGATGGGACCACCTCTGAGGTGCACTCTTTCGAATAAAAAAAAAATTGAAAATCGGTCCATAATTGACGGAGAAATCGGTGAACATACATAAAAAAATATATATATATACAGACGAACATAGAACCTCCTCCTTTTTGTTGAAGTCGGTTAAAAATAAAAACGAAACAAAATTACTGTTCTAATTAAGCTCTATTTTAAGCCTCTCAAATGTCATATTGTATCTCTAGTATACTTATTATGTAAATTATTGCAAGACATGAGTTCTGTTAATTTGGTAGCTATGGAAGTCAACAATGCATTACAGAAAATTGTTCCACATAAAATGCAACATAATATGTAGTAATATAAAAAAATCTTTGTGTGCGTGCGTGCGTTACTTCGCTAGTGTATAGTGTAAAATATACTGGCTCCTTTAAGCGTTCTATGCAAAAGGGAATGTGATTTCCTCTGAAACCATTTTTTTAGTAATTTGGTAAAACATCGTGAGCCAGGACTGTAATTCGGGGTTTGAGAATCAATGTACCTATTGCCTATAGCCCAGTCAATGCACAGTTTCCCTAACAATTCTACAAAACAGCACCGATTAGCACCAAAATTTGGCTGTAGGTTCTACTTACGCTCTACTTCAAAGTTGTCAATGTGCCAAAGGTTGTCTTTACCCTGGGGGTGGACGCCATCCATTCTCGAGGATGAATTTTTTTTTATTAAAAATAAGTATAGGAATGGATAGACTGACTAATTCTAAGCAACTTTTGTTCTATAAAGTTTTTACTAAAAGTCAATACTTCTTGACTCATTCGAGCCATCAGAAATACAGAAACCAACAATTCAAATGCGTAAAAAGCCGGAGATCTGTGGGGAGCGCGTTTTAGAGGTCAAACGCGGTTTTTCGTTATTTCCGGCGAAAGTTGAGCTTCAATCGAATAGAAATAAAGTCTTCAGAAAATTTCATGAAAAAAAATCATTTTTGCAGGAGAAAAAAATTAAAAACGAAAAACACGGTTTTTTCGATATTTCTATGAATATTTAAGGTTATGTGAAAAAATTATATTCATAAAAGTTATAGATCGTTTTAATACCTACAACATTGCCATGCAACATTTTTTGATTGGAGGTCAACTTTCGCCAGAAATTACAAAAAACCGCATTTGACTCCTTAAACGCACCCCCCACAGCCCTCCGGCCTTTTACGCATTTGAATTTTTAGTTTCTGTATTTCTGACAGCAGTTTCTTCCCTTCCTTATCATTCGTTTCCTGTTAATTATTTTTTCCTTGTCAAAAGCTAACTTCACTGGTCTATATTGTAATATACGTGTTTTGATAACTGTAAAATTTGTGATTGGGTATTTTTACCATAACTCGCTTAGTTTTTGAGCTATTAAGTTCAACAAAAAAACATTTTGTAGGTTTTATCAAGAGCTATAAGCTGATATAAACTATTTTTTTAAGCTCTGTTTATTTAACAGGTTTGAGCTGAAAGAGCTTGAAAACGTTACTATTTGCAAACATATGTAAACTTGAAACGGCCATATCTTTTTCAATTTTTATCGTACAGAAAAAGAAAAAGGAAAACAAAATTTTTAGAAAAAAATTGGTTGTCTGTAAAGTCGGTTTACGGACGATAGTTTTACGTGATAACGTATTCCGTAATACATAACCTAAATTTATATAATAATTATAATAATTCGAATCTATGATATTGCAACTTTCGCTTCAAATTTAGGTAAATTTTATTAAGTAGAATAATAAAACACTATAAAAAGTACACTATTATTATATAAAAAACAACTATGGCATGTATCTCTTTTGCGCATGCGCCGATTTTCCCAAAAAAATTTACAAAAATTTCTAGTAAAAATAGATAGAGTAAAAACCGTTTTAAAAACTATATTATTATTATATAAAACATCATTATAAGAGATATATTCTTTTACGCATGCGCCGATGTTCCCCAAAAATAATAGGCCACTTCATATTTGCATATCAAACATCCTCCCAAAATTTGGTTTCAATCCGCTTATCCTTGGTGTCGGAATGATAAGAAATGTCAAAAGTGACGTTTGCAACTGTCAAAGTATTATGTTCTAATAATAATTAGTTATTCCAATAGTTAACTTAGAAGGCGTTGAATTAAACATTAGAAATGCAGCCGTTTTCATGTTAAGACAAGACATACGTTATTTTCTAATTTCCATGTACGGCAAACAAAGACGACCGACCGCGTCGCGCCATGCATTAGACAACATTGCATTTATACAGCTATTTTTCTATATAAATTTGTATAAAAAAACTGTTTAGGCAAATTCTGTTATACGAAATCTATGTAAAATGTTCTCCTCTTTCGTTTAAGACTGGTTTCAAACCGATCTGATTTAAATTGAGCGAGAAATTAGCAAAAAGCACGCACAGGGTCAGGCGGAACGTTACGCGTTACGAACGTTAGGAACGTTAGGAACGTTAGGAACGTTACGTTACACTTTTTCGTGCATGCAGTCGGTGTTTTATCAATTTATAAGATTGGTGATTCATCAATTTATAAGACGTTATCACGTCAAAAAAAAACCTACAATTTTTAACGCTTCAAAATTTTACGTATCTTTCATAGTTTTTGAGTTATTTAAGAAAGCAATTTTTTGCAAACTTGCAAAAATCTATCTACACTTCAAGCTCAAGTTTTTTCAAAACTAAGCACTTTAAACCGGTCAAACTTATAGGGAATATTACAAGTATGTACATAAATGGAGTGAATTCCACATTTTTTTGCCGCCAAAAAAATAGGTAGCAATTTTGTTTTTGTCATAACACGCTTAATTTTGATACCTACTAGGAACTTTAATACAAAAATAGGGTTATTTCAAGCACTTCAAAAAAAGGTATATGAGTTTTCCCCGAAGTTGCATTATTTTTTTTGGATATTTTACGTTGAAACTTTCGATTTTGGCGTCTGACGAAGAAGAAACAATTTTTAACAAACTATTACTCCGTTAGTATTGGGTCTAGTGATATTTTAAACCCAGTATTTATTTTTGTTTTTAATAGCTACATTTTTGTTCATAAAATACTTATTTTCAGAGTTATTCATGCAAAACCATCTGAAAACGTAGTTTTTTTTGTTGAAAAATTGACGTTTCCACTCTCGAATAAGTCGAAAAGTATTGACTTTAAGTAAAAACTTTATAGAACAAAAGCTGCTTAGAATTAGCCAGTCTATCTATTCCCATACTTGTTTTTAATAACAAAAATTTTCATCCCCGAGAAGGGGTGGCGTCCATCCCTAGGCTAAAAGAAACCCTCGGCACATTGACAACTTTGAAGTAGAGGGTAAATAAAACCTACAGCCAAATTTTGGTGCTAATCGGTGCTGTTTGGTAAAATTGCCAGGTTTGGCCGTTTTTGCTGTGCATTGACTGGACTACTAGCCTAAGTACAACTACCGACTGGAAACTGTCAGTCAAATAGTCAGATATTTGGAAGTTAATTATTGACATTCGTATGCCAATCAGACTGTGCGCCGCCGATGAGAATGTGAGCTTTCTTTCAATGTACCAATGGTGAATATAATGAAAATAGAGCGGCAAAAAATAAAGCTTGACGTTGGTTGTGATGTATATCACTGTACACCACCGGGGTCGCCGCATTTGATTTATTGTATTATTTATACGTAAAGTTTTTTTTTGTTCTGCGCTGCATTTGTTTTCGTATATATGTTCCTCTGTTTCTCTTTCTGTCACTCGGTGTGGCGGTTTCTCTCTCACTGGGCCGGTGTACTTTGTACATCATACTGAGGGTCGTAGATACTTGGACTGAAGTTGTCATCTACAGTCAACCGCAATTTCAATAGGTGGGTATGAATACTTTACATGCAGAGACGTAATTCATTATTATCAATGTAATTTGTCTCTACAGAGTATATTATGATCCCGGATGGTGGGATCTAGGTATAGGACCATAAAATATTGATATCATTTTTGAAAAATTTGACACAATTTTTGGAATTTTTTATATACACTATAAAATTTTCATTATGCCTTTAGGATGGTTCTACGACAATTTTACATCAATCGGTTCAGTATTTTAATTTCTTCTTTAGTAATGAAGTATTAACGGAAGAGGTGGTCATTAACTTCCAAACTTCATTAATAAGCCACTAAATAGTAAAAATGTAAAAATATATGTTCTTAAAAAAGTCAATAAAAAGCGTAAAACAATAGTTTTAGTTTGTCGCCGATTTAAATTATTGTATTTATATGGATATGTACTTTTACTGAATTGGCGCCGATTTCAAAACTTATTAGCTTTTTTAAATTTATTTATTTATTTTTTTATTTTTTGTTTCTTAGAGCTTGAAATACGTAGTATGCACGTTATTAACCGCCTCCCTCAATATTTGATTACTAAACTAGACAAAAAACTACTGAAATGAATCTATGCTAATTAAATTATAAATTCAAATCTTTGATTAACGTCAGAATAGAACTCTTCAATTAAATAAAATTTTATTTATTTGAACTAATTAAATTATATTGACTTAATTAACCGATGATAATAAAAAATGTATGGAACTACTTCGTAAATAAAAAGAATAGCCTCGATTTTTTTTATCGGTTATCCTTCGAAAACTCATTGCTCCACAAACATTAAAAAATATATACATGTAGATGATCTTTTGAAGTCGGTTAAAACACATCAAAGTCGAACATCGTTTCCGAAACTAAAGAAATGTGTCAGGGATTCTTAAAGTAAAAAAATATATAAACCATTAAATTGATCAACAAAACAAAATTTTAGTGCGATAAATTTTTATTTAAAAAACCTATTGCCGCTCTGTATTATATGTGAACAAATACATTAATAAAAATAATACAAATAATAACAACAATAATGCGTTTAACGTTCGTTTCTCCACTTTGTCATAACAGATGCCTTTCGCACCATTACTATCACACTTCTCGTTATTTTTGACATCTTTAGACTTTCTCTTAATTGATAGCAAATTTTGAGCATAGGAGTTTAACAGGTCCTTGAATAAGGAACCATCTTGATATTTATCTGGAATTATTGAGATAAGCCACGGAAAACCTCAACAAGATGGCCGGTACAGGAGTTACAATTTCTCGACGAGAGGCAGAAAGAATCTAGTGCTCACACCACTACGCCACCCCGCTCGGTCAGACATATTAATAAACGTTAATCTAAGGGTTAAAAGTATAAAACTATAGGATTATATTGAATAAAATTTGGGAAACGCTGTTTTAGAAGAATTGCGAATCGAACCCTTAAATTAAATCTATTTACATGTTGATAATATAAAACACAATTTTGAAATTTTGTCAATAGTAAAACACATTTGTGGCAACAATTATACATGAAGTGATAGGTCGATTTATGACAAAGTGGACAGAAGTTAATTGGATCCGATATCAAAAAGGGCAGTCCGTCACTGGCTGCATTATAAATACAGAACACACTGCATCTTGTTCACTTTCGGTCACAGGAAATATGATTCAGACCCCTTCCTCCGACCTCTAAGCCCATTCATTTGTTAGGAAAATAAATTGTTTTTCTTTTGAAATGAAAATACGAAGTATGATTTATTAACACGCGTAGCTTTGAGACAATTCTTACTGGCGGTATTTTTTAATTAATTTATGCTCTGCATTTACATTTAATTTAATATTTTTTATTATTTCTTATTGATATACATTGACAGGTACGGTTAAGATACAGGGTACTAAAATAGCCCATCTTTTTAACAGAGTAAAATTTTGGTAGTCATTCGTCGTTTTCTTTTGTATATAATAAGTAAGGCCGCGAATGCCTCTAAAACTACTGAACCGATTTAAAAAATTAAAGTTATATTGTCGAGGACTGTATTTAGAATAACTTTAGGCTAGTTACATAGTCTTCAATAAATAAAATTATCGACCAATTTTTCAGACAAATAGTGACACTAGTTACATAGTCTGTAGTAATAGTATCTGGGAGCCCGGTTATTTAAAAAAAAGCGTTGTTATGGTGGAAGAAACGGATATCGATCTGCACCTCCACCTTTATGATAACCTCTTCACTGCCGTTGTAAGGACTGTCTTTGTATTCTGTACAGTGAATACGTGTAGTCGGCCACATATTAAAGTAAAGGTACTGCAAATTTTATTTATATTTAAAATGCCCCTTTATGAATGCATTACATTCAACGTATCATTAGCACTTTCATATATTATACCTACCTCAAAATGTATAAAAAATATTTTAAAAAATTACAAGATTTACAGAGAATAAAAAAAAACATTTTTTATTCGTTCTACAATGACTTTCCTTACCTATTTTCAATTAGAAATCGACGTAACAAGAGCACTAAGGCAGAAGAGCTATAGAAACGCTATATAAACGACGGCATCGCTATACGCTCGGCTATTCTGAAGTTCATACTAGAATTCATAATTATTACATTTTGGACTGAACATATTCGTCTAGTTTTTATCGATGTAAAACTTAGGTCAAATTACGTATTTTATTTCCTATCTCTGTAAAACAGTCAAATATTAGAGTTAGGTATATGATATTCCGGCGTGAGTATTTCCATCGCTACATTTTCGACATAACCCGTCATTCCACCTCAATTTTCTTTCGATGAAAATTAGACTATTAACAGATGGCAATGACAGTCGCTGACTATAAATTGAAATGCCCGCCAGACGTAAATGTAGTATTGACCTCAGTCCTCAACTGACCAAGTGACCTCTTATCTGATCCTGCATTAGTAGCTGTAATTTCAACACGAATGGGACAGAGTACAGTGATATTATGTGGGCACGGCTACATCGAGCGATGATTTGTTTTTTGCGGGACTGTTTTGTTTTCGCAGCATGACGTTGAGCGCCAACTTTACGTGAGTATGTATGGGTGTGGGTTTTTTTTATTTGTTTTGCCAACGATACGCGATTACAATTCAATCAGCTATATGCCCAATCATTTACCAATATTTTCTGCAGATTATTTTTACGTCACTATATGTATGGCGGTTTTTGTTTTTGCATTCGATTTCAATCTGGCTGCGGTTCCATGTTTAATATTTTTGAGATTGAATATCTTTATATATATGCATTTGTTTATACATGTCGTGATTTATTGCATTGTATTTCAGCCTCATTTTAGAGTTTAACATATTTATGATATGCTTTCAATCGCAAACAGTAAATAATTAAATTTGGAGTTTGATTATTTGTTCAACGGTATTTTACGTTTCTTTTAAAATATAAATTCCAATACATGAACACATCACCAGAAAAACGGAATACTTTCACTGTTTTATAAAACAAAAAACTGCACATGTGCCTTCAATTATGTAGGATTTTTCTATAAACTACCGATTGAAAATAGAAATTCCGATTAAAATTAGAAATTTTGGTCTCGTCAATTTTAAAGAAAATTCTCTATGTATTTCATTTTTATACTAATAATTTTTTGAAATAATATATATTTAAAATCTGTTAATAAAGTGTTTTTTGATTAATGTTCTTCTTGCAGTTTTTCTGTGTCTGTTTGTTTTTAAAAATCGTCGTAAGTACTCCCATAGTATTTGTTCATAACATTAATTATATTTTTTTGCAAGTATGATAACGACATTATTAGTGAACCACATAATAAATATGGGATGCTGACAGACTATTGGTTTATTTTTATTAGTACTTTTCTAAAGTATTTTATACTCAGCATTTCTGAACACAAACAAAAAAATCATCAATAATAATTAATAATGTAGTATAACGTGTCCACAAAGTATTTTTTTATGTGTATAATAGCTAATGTGACCATAATTCCCGCTTTGAGCTAAGCGTTTCGCTGTCCCCAAAATACGTAAAAATGTCCCGCTTTGACAAAACAGAAACGTAGCAGCAAGCAGATTTTGTCGCCCAAAATAAAGCGGTAGAATAATAAAAAAACGGTAGATTCAAAAAGTTTACAAAAAGTATATAAATTACTTTTAACGCTTGCACAAATTCGTTGCTTTAGGTCAGTTTTGACAGGTCCTGATTCAGTCTCACTACTAAAGTCTTCATACTCATCTAATATGTCATTTCAATTAACAACAATAATTTAAGGGTGTCCCGCTATGAGGGATATATAATATTACAACCCCCACTTCATCCCCATAGGGGTTGAATTTTGAAAAAAAGTAGCCTATGTCCTTTACTAGGCTTCGAACTATTGTAACGCTTCCCCTGGTACGATAACCCAAAATTAAACAAAAACTAAGAAACTATAAGAAATGGCTAAATGGTCTAGGGGGTACCAGTGGACGTACAAGACTTAAAGATAATTAATTGACTACACTATTTGCTGAAACTCTATTTTAAAGAAAAAGGATGCTGAAAAAAAATAATCTAAGAGAAAAAAAAATATCTATATCTTTCATCGGTTTTTTATTGATAAAAAAATTAGATTCTTTGCCACAAAAAAAAAATATATATATAATTAATGTTCTATTTGTATATTGAAAAAAAAAAAAAATTTAAACAGTACAATTTCAATCAATATGTATAATTAATATTAAATTATTTTCTAATATATATTTATATCAAGGAGACCCTCTGAAAATAAATTAGTTTTTTGGTTAGATTTTTGTTAAAAATATATAAAAATAATATTAACGATCAGAGGACTAGCCTTCGTGATCGCCAACGCTTACTTTTTACAAAATAAAGAACTGATTCTAGTGTAAAAATTCAAAAAATACTAAAAATAAAACACTGCCCGATCACGTCACTCACTTTAGACTTTCAATTATCTGTTATCGACTACTCACTGAGTGCGGCGAACCGGCGTTTTTATACTAGCTGTGACGTATCACAGCTAGTCGACATAATCAGCTGTCTTTTCAAAAATTTAAAATTGTGCGATCTACCAGGGGTACTGGAACGTTATGTTACACTATCACCATATTAAATTTCATCACAATCAGTCTAGTGGTTTGGCCACGAAAGCGTACGGCAGACAGAGAGTCTTACTTAAGCATTTATAATATTACAATGAATAACCTTAGCTGTTTAGCGTCTATAATTAGCAATTTTTAAGCTACTTGATATTTGATATATAACTTCCTGACGTGACTTGATATTTGACATACACAACTACTAGACTTGACTTTCAGATTTTGATACTTGACTTGAGTTTGACTTACTTTCAAGTCAACTAGTTTAAATTTTTGAGATATGTCTGACTACTCCTCAATAAATAAAATTATCGATCAATTTTTCAATATAATACAAAAATATTTAATTATAATCAAGTAGCTTAAAAATCTAGTCTAACCGTGAATCTCTACTTAGTTTTTCAATACAAACTCGACATGCGCGATTTTGGATTTAGAGACATTTTGTTCAAGGCTGTAAATAAAATAAAATAAATAAATATATAACCGTGATAATCAAAATAAATAAACAGCATCAAAAAGACGAGAAATATTTATTCTTAAAGTAAAACTGATTTGAGATTACATAGACTTGATTTTCTTACAATTTTTTTCTGATTTGGTTGACTTATTTTATAATACTGAATAAAATTTATTTCTTTCATCTACATACATACCTTTTATTTATAAAAGATGACGATCAATGAAGCGTTAAAAAGCCAAAGAAAGCGCACAATCTGCTTTATTTGAGTAGAGATAAATTTGTTTTAGTCGAAACATGAATCACAGCGACGGCGACGTAGTGAAATCAACCTAAAACACTTCTCTTTGACGCTGTGTATGGCAAGCAATGCAAACTCACTTTTGGAAAATTCACGACGAATTTATTTAATAGCTTTATACAGACTGTTTAACAATAATACATTTTTTTGCATCGAGTGTCAACGCTAATTGCGGAGCACACATGCAAAACCCAATAAATCTAATTTTACAAGATTTCGAGAACATCTGCCACACAGAACCTGCCATATAATAAACAAATTTCATTTTATGAATCAGTGACATACATAAGTCACAGATGAGATTAACAAATTTAGAAAAATATATTTTTTCAACTATTTTTCTAAACATTCTTGTTTGGGCATGTTTTTTGGGTGCAACCAGAATTTTATAGGGTTCTGCTTGGAACTCTAGTAATATAAGAGTTTCAGAAAACTTTCCTTGGTATAACATCGCACAACAAAGAGAAAAGTTCAGTATTAAAAATATATATTGTAAGTTTTGAAAAATATTTTTTAAAGAGTAAAATATAACATGAACTATATCGACTTTTCAATAAATAAAGATTTGTATATCGACTTTTGCATGCATTATGGATTTATCGGTGTTTACTTAAAAGTTACTTTATTATAGAAAAGCTTTTTCGTACCTATTTACTATTAGATTTGTCGGATTTAACTTCTTTCGAATACATAGATCGATAGATAGAATGGATATATAACTTATAAATCACAACAATGGGATTTATCAGGTTTTGTGTGCATATTCCACAGTCCTCAATTCTGCTGAAGATTAATTTTTATATGTTTAACCAGCAACGGTCTAAGGTCAAAACATATTCCACGGAACAGAATTTATAAGAAAACTAGCTGTTATGGCCGGCATTGCCCACAACCCTCTGACTTAGCAATTCCAAAATAAAGTAACAGCGGTTGAATGATATGTAAGCTAAGAGTTTATGTATGTAGTTTCTCGTCGTAAATCCGGCGTTGATCGCGCCCTTCGTGGGATCACTTGAATCGCTTTCTTAGTACCAGTATAAGATAACACCCAAATTCAATACTATAATGAAATGTAATCAATCAATGTGTGTATAATTTTTTGATCATTTATCAGTCTTTAAATTATTACAAAGTTTTGTCACAGAAAATGTAGACAGAACTGTTGTGGTAGTGACAATCATATTAATATTATAAATGCGAATGTAAGTTTGTTTGTTACACTTTCACGCAAAAACTACTTAACCGATCATCATGAAACTTTGCACATACACTCTTGAAGGTATTAGAAGTAACATAGGATACTTTTTATTAAAAAAAAATAAAAATTTTTTACGAAAAATAAGAAAATTGTTTGTCAAAATATGTGTATCATATCATATTAATATTATAAATGCGAATTAAGTTTGTTTGTTACGCTTTCACGCAAAAACTACTTAACCGATCATCATGAAACTTTCCACATACACTCTTGAAGGTATTAGAAGTAACATAGGATACTTTTTATTAAAAAAAAAATAAAAATTTTTTACGAAAAATAAGAAATGTTATCATTTTCATATTATAAATGCGAATGTAAGTTTGTTTGTTACGCTTTCACGCAAAAACTACTTAACCGATCATCATGAAACTTTGCACATACACTCTTGAAGGTATTAGAAGTAACATAGGATACTTTTTATTAAAAAAAATAAAAAATTTTTACGAAAAATAAGAAAATTGTTTGTCAAAATATGTGCAATACCTCAACCCCTGATATGCATGTCAAAAGTCGATTTCCATCTCAATCGCGGGCGTAGCCGCGGGTAGCGGCTAGTGTATAATATATCTACTCGCAATATATGGGAAAATTTGTGCAAGATGCGGAGGTCCTTTTAGTTATAAATTATTTCATAATCGATGTAAACTTAACAATAAATCTCAGGTATAACAGTTTTATAATTGTTTAACGCTAATTATTAAGTTAGTTGAAAAATGCCAAATTTCTATACAAAAAACAACATATTGAATATATTGACGAATTGTTGGAACGAGACCTTTGAAGTCAAGCCTTAAGGAGGTTGGGTCAAAAATTCTACTGATTAAAATTCGTTAAAATTTCAAAGAGATTTTCTTCTCAGTGAATAATAATAATAATAATAATAATAATTCTTTATTCAAGATTGCCATTATGACAAAGAAAGCGTCAGTAAATTACAGTACAATAATTAAATACAGGAAAGGTCATACGGGCATTTTTCTATTAAATACTCTGTAACTTTTATCTTAAGCTGATTGTAACTTTCCACGTTCGTAACCTCTGGTGGAAGAATTTCATAAAATTTCATGCTAGAGTAACGAGGTCCTTTGGTATACAGGGTGAGGCTGTGCTCCGGTACACCGTGATTAAGACGTCCCCGTGTATTATAATCATGATCCGGCTTAAGTCTCGACAATTTGGAACAAACATTGGCTACGTGTTGCTTCCAAGTGAGAAGGCTATCCATGGTGATGCCAAGAAAATTAAATGCGGAAACATTATCAATAAATAATGGAACATAGAAATTCAGTAATGGATTTTTTGCTGAAAATAGCA
Source organism: Xanthostigma xanthostigma (assembly GCA_963575645.1). Classification (NCBI taxonomy): domain Eukaryota; kingdom Metazoa; phylum Arthropoda; class Insecta; order Raphidioptera; family Raphidiidae; genus Xanthostigma; species Xanthostigma xanthostigma. The sequence goes on along the minus strand of OY754469.1, from coordinate 29,379,438 downwards.
TACATTTGGTCTTGGCCTTATTGAGCTGAAGCCTATTATTAATGGTCCATTCAACCATATCGCTTGAGGCCTTGGTGGACATGTCGTACAGCTCCGTTAAATTATTGCTTTTTGTAAGACAGTGCTGTCATCCGCATACATAACAACGTTACATGAGTTTTGAAGTGAATTCGGCAAGTCATTGATGAATATTAAAAAAAGTAAAGGACCCAAATAGGATCCTTTCGGAACACCGTAAGAGATGTTGCCACCTTTGATTAATATTTTTTGCGACCGATTGGGAAGAAAGGATTGGATCCACGATAAAGTGACGCCACGTACTCCCTACAGTTCGAGTTTGTCATCATATTATCTAAAATTTTAAACATTATAGACACTCTCATTATTGAAAAAATAAAATTCAAAACATGTTTTGAATAATTATCCTATAAAATATGCATTTTCAAAGTTAATAGAAAATGTACGTACTGGTAATGAGAAACGAATTAAATAAAAAACGAAGATCCCGATTTAGTGAGTTTTACAAAAGTTGTCAATAAGTAAGTGACAATCGCGCGGAAACCGCGCTTGCTCTTCTCGGTTTGTGTTCTCTTGAGGATAGGGATAAAAGTCTTTACGTGAGAGTGTTTCTCTCCAATAGTACACTAAGTGAAAGCAAGAACGATTTATGTGTAAGTGCGAAAGAAAATGCAATGTTGCCAATATCTTTGTTCAAGTTGAAATGTAATATCTCTGAATAAATCTAACGAATATTGTATATTATTGTATATGCCATATATAAAATTGGGAGACCTGTGTATAAGCATAGTTTTCCTTGCACCGCGAATCCCACAAAAGTGCCTACCCAACCTCCTTAAATTAAAAAAATTAAAGTAAACAAACGGAATCTTTCAAATCAAATTAACAAAATGTTATATGTTGTAGCTTGTATATTCACATCTCTTGTTTACACCGTGCATGTATTGGTAGAACATTTCCGTAAAGCATTTATATAAGTGGCCACAAATTTCGTCACGCACGAAGCTTCGATACGAGCGCATTAAGCTAACCGGCGTGACGTCACAAAGAACTCATGTTCCGGACGATATTGTCGACTTATAGCAGATATAAACACGGCAGCAGTTTAAGTAAGCACGACTTCCAATCACAAAATTATGTCTGCGGCAACAAAACAATTTTAATATTTTTTTTAGTTTCAGATATCATTTATTTGTGTGGCAATTTATAAAAATGGTACATAGCTGTTTTAGTTTCAAATTTTCGCTTCACTCCAAAAACCCAATCGTCCCATTTAATGTCTCGAGATTTTTTTTCCAGACTAAAAAATTGACTGAAACTCAAATCTAATTGGTCTTGCAAAAACGGATTGCGCCCTATGGAGGGGTGCAACGCAATGATCGCATTCATTTCTTAGTACTATAATGATATCTACCAAATTTATACTCTGCATTATTATTTTATAATTACAAATTTTCTGAAGTGGACACACAGCATATTGTAACGAGACGCCACTGAAAGTGGCGGGAGTGAATTGTTGTCGACAACAATACTTGCGTTGTTGCCGGAACCGTTTAGACAACAATGCGCGTATTGTTGCATTCATTGTGATCGGGTCCGCACAGAAGAATGCCGTAGAATGTTCAGTAATGCGGCTGAAGAACTTATATAAACAGCGTTAGCGTGGAAGGCAGCACAGTCAGTCAGAAGTCAGTGTTAGTGACAATAGACAGTGCACGAACGACATAATTAAGTGTTCAAAATAAATGTTTGGATAAATAGACATCTGTAAGATTCAAATATTCTGTGTACATAGTAGTTTAGTGTTAAATTACTGTTTTAGAATTCGTTCATTTTTCGTTATATTTTATACAGGTATATGTGTTTAACTACAAGTCTGACGTCACGCTTCAAACTATCATGGCGAGTAGCGTTTTATGAGATGTCATAAAATTATATTTTTAAAATTGTAATAATAAATCAACTTTGTATTTTAGTGACTTCTTATTCGATAAATTATCGTATTTACATAACTTAATTATTTACTTTTTATAGTGTCAAATATATTATTCACCATAATTAGTGTTCTATGCATTTTTTGATTTATAGTACCTATCTATAGAGTTGGTTATAAAAGGTGTTTATTAATTACAATTAAGGAGAGGACATTACAATACTTTGGTCATATTTATAGAGGAAGAGAATATGAACTACAAAGATTAATTATGTGTGGTAAACTGGAGGGACATGTTTCAAAAGGTAAGAAAAGAATCACATGGACAGCGAACTTAAAAAAGTGGATAAATTTAAAATCTTTTATTGAGCTAAAATAGACAGCTATAGACAAAGAGAGGTGGAAAAACGTGATTTACAACATCCTGTAAAGGAGAAGGCACTTTATAATGATAACGAATAAAGTATATAATAGCACGATTATTCCTTGTGCAAAACAATTACTAGTTATTTCTAATAACTAGGGCATACATGGTTCTTTTATGCAAATTAGTAGCTTGTAGATCATCAAATGCAGTCGTGATTATCGGAAATATATAACACTGCAAACAAATTTCTCTGTTGATAGAATCTTTTGCATCAAACGCTGTGTTGTGTCGTAATGAAATTTGCGAACCCAATAGGACAAAACAGAAAAATATGTTTGCAAGTTAAGTCGCAAGTTCGTGGAACTTTATATCATGGATGCCTTCACACGCAGGCATACGAACGTGAAACAAACGCATCGATCGTTAGATCAAACGAAAGTGCAATCGTGTTTCCATGCTGTTGTCAAAGCGCGCGACCGAGGTTGACATTACGAGTACCTAGCTGAATCATTGTCAAATCGCCATGCAGTCGCGACGCAGATGCTAAATCGTGTGTTTTCGATACCAAAAGTAACATTTGTGTGCTGGTTTTAATACAAAACGAGCATCATAATATGGATAGATTTATGGGAAATCTTCTAATAAAACATAAAACTATTTTTGCTGTATGTGCAATTCACCGACGACCTATTATTTTTAATGGATTAATTACATATCCATGTATATAGTAACGCATTATTTAATGACTACAGCACGTCGGCAAATTACCAGAGGTCACATTGCTGTGCGAGTTTATAATAATATTGTGTACCCGCTTGCCAGTTGCACAGCGAAGGTTCCTTGGCAACCGTTTCCCGGCGATCATAACATCTAAGCAAACATATCCATTCAAAGATCAGAGACAGTAGATAAATGGCTAACAGGTCTGTGTGAACTGTTTGTACAGGATCCTGGTGAAAACGGCGATATCGTGCTTATAACACTAGTTAATATAATATTATACCGAGTGTTTGTCCTATAATAGTCTTTAAACTGACAAAACAAACCTAGTCAGCAGTCGGTAGAAGTTTAAAATACCGACTGCTGACTAGATCAGTTTTATCAAAATGAGGTCTGACTATTTTTATTTAAAAAAAATATATATTTAATGATTTACCCTTGAAGCAAATTTCAGCATTTGGAAATCACTAGTTTTTTTAAATCTTTTAAAGCACCCCGGCATCAGATCTCTCAATCGTAGACTTACTGACAGTAATATCTTTATTTAAACTATATAATATATATCTTATAATATTAGCCCTTTCAAAATTCTTGCATACAAACGAAACAGTGTAAAAAAGTGTCGCGAGATAAATCGTAGAATTCCCGTTCGACATCTCAAAGTATTGGCATATAATATAAATGAATATGTTACCGTAGAAACCCGTTTTTAGTTAGAACGCGTATTTACTAGTTAAAACTAGTTTTCACTAAACGCCCTCGTTGAAACTAGAATTTACTGTTGGTAAAAATGAATATCAGTTAAAACTAGTTTTAACTAGTCAAAACGCGTTTTAACGGCACCAAGCAGTTAAAACTGATTCCACTCAAAATGCCACGATAGTTTGCCCTGCAATAACAAGTAAAGACCAATAAAACTGTAATTAAAATTGCCAATATGGCTGTTTGATCTTCATAAGGAAAAATGTTCTTTTACTGTGTTATGTTATTAACTTTAAATATTAAATTTGTTTGGGATGTTTCAATTTGCAAATAGTTAAATAAATATTGTATTAAATAATATGTTGTCATATAATGTTTCTTTTTCAAATGACTAAAAGGAGTACTAATTGTTTTTGTTCGCTATTAATGTCTTTTTAAATGTGTAAGACTTTAATAAAACTTTAATAAAAGATGCCAATATGGATGTTTGATCTCCATAAGGAAGCTGGAAGAATGATATTTTTATATTACTAATTAATATCAACGTTGTTCAGATGTTACTATTCACAAATGTTCTCAATAAATATTTTAATAAATAATATGTAATAATGTTTATTTTTTAATCAAGCCTTCATTCTATTAAATAAATCCTCTGAAACACAATTTTGTAGTTACTACTAGTTTTGTCTAACGCTCACAGTTAAAACTAGTTTTACCTAAAAATCAATCTTCTAATTTAGTAAATTCTAGTTGTTACTAGGAAATTCAAGTTTTAACGAGGGCGCTTAGTGAAAACTAGTTTTAACTAGTAAATACGCGTTCTAACTAAAAACGGGTTTTAACGGTAACAAATATAGGATTCAGACCAGATGGTGAAAATAGAATTCGTGTTCGGGATTTGCCCGTAAACATAAAATGTAAAGTTACTTTTTCCGATCGGCTTTTGTTTTGGAAACATCGAGGTTCAAATTTTTTAAAGATGCAAGTTCTATTTTCTTAAAGATCAATTACTAATATCTATATTTGCGAAAATATTAGAGTCTTTAATGAAAACTAGGATAATTAGATTTTTTCAATTAAACTTATTTAGCTGCAAACAGTTTGGTTTCACTCAAAATAAAAGCACAAAAACAGCCCTATTAGAATTTCTCAGGATCGTTATTAGCTTAACTGATGGTATTGCGCTTACATACGATGCAAATTCGTGGAATGATATTAATAACAAAATGAGAGTTTATTTAGATAGAATCAGACTATGGTTCATCTTCGATCATCTAAAATTTAGTGACAAATCTAAATATATATTTTTTGACCTAAACAATCCGAACAATCAAAGTTTGAATCTTATTTACGATAATGTAGTTTCATGTGGGAATGTTAAGTTTTTTGAGAATGAACGGGTTTTTACATATAAATACTTAGGAATACATATAGATTCGAAATTGAAATGGAAAGAACACGTCTTGGAGAAGTTAAATGCCTTTTCAAGATATAGCTTGGCTAAATTTTACTTTCTTAGAAATAAATCTCCTAAGCATACTTACAAATATATATTATGCACTTGTACATTCCAGACTTAACTATGCCATTGAATATTGGGGTGGTGCTTTTTCTAACATTTTTAACCAAACAAGCATCCTTCAGAAAAAAATTATTCGAACAATGTTAAATAAAAAGTCTACTGAGTATTCATATCCCTTATTTAAAAGTATAAGAATATTTATACGTATATAAAATATTTTACATAAAAAGTGGCACAAATTATGGACAGAAAAAATACAACTTTCGAATTGTGAATGTTTTTGTTCCAAAACCAAACAAATCTCTGTTCCAGAGATATTTCCTTTTTACCGGCCCGTATATCTATAATATGTTGCTACTTCAATATACGAATATTTAAAGCCTAAAAGTGTTTCCAAATATGATTAAAAAGTAGCTCTTAAAAAGGAATGATGTTAACAATCTTTTTTACGTAGTTGCATAACATTAGGCTAGGGAAAAAATGTTTTTGTAACGGTGCATCCAGCACAGGCTTTCCTATGGATGTACCTATAGCTCCCATACAGTAATTTATGTTTCGTTTTATTTATCTTTTTATTGTATTTTTCTTATAAATATGTCCAGCAGTTTTGTATCAGGTTATAAGTAATGGGAACAAATATATTTCTATTTCTATTTAAAATAATGAAATTTAATAACAACGAAAATTGGTAAAAATGTACTAGACTCCTCACCGCAACTAAAGTCACTACAGGTGATTTTTAGTTTATTCGTTTATTCTTCTTTTTTAACAGTGTATAGAAATCAAATAGACGAACAAATATTTTAAGTAACTTTTTATCAAAACTCAAAATTGAAAGAGAAACGGGCTTTCAAAGTTTAATAAATTAAATTTTTACCTCGAAGTTTCTAAATAAATGTTGTGACAGGAAGCGCGACGACAACGACACCAGACGGCTACATGAAATAATTCTTTATAACCGTTGCATGATTTATTGCTCATTTAGTCTACAGCTCACGCTGCGATCGAATCAGTTGTCCCCACTTTATACTCTGCACGCGGCCAATAGGTATTACAACAAAATAGATTGTTTATTTATAAATATTTACTCTCTTCCTTTTGATTTATTTATAATTCGACCTTTATTTACGATAATATGTTCCACATTGTCCTAAGGTATTTGTCATTACAACTCTAGGGATCAAAAAGCAGGCATGGTTGAAAAGGGATTAGCGCATAATTTATATTTCTTCTCAATGCACACAATCAAGCAAAACAAACTGAATGTTTCGCAAAAGTCAATAATATTTGAGTATCCAGTGTTGTAATTTGTATTAAAATGTAGAGAATACTGTTCTGAACTTTTTCAATTGCTTGGTGTTTCCAAAAATTTAAAATAGAATAATGACATTGTTACTGCAGTGATAATGTTATTTCTTGACCCAACGATAATATTGCGTGTGTGTACAAGAGTAATCGATTTTTTTAAAATATACATATTTAACAAAAGTGAAATGAAACTATAAAACTAACGCTGTAACACAGTGAAATCAGGCTAGTAAGCGAAAAAGTTCAGATGATAAAGAAAAAGTGAATTTCAATACTGAATTAATCACAAATTAGAAATTGTATGGATGTGCAAACACTCGAAAGTATTCGAATATCTGTGGAGTATTAAAGATACTCAGTTGTTGATAGAAAAATACAAAAAAATGTATTTACGTCTGATTCTGCCCGTAGATAAATAAAATGATTGACTAGTTTTTTCAGACTTTTATCAATCCCACTTCACAAATGGGGAATAGTACCAATTTAAGTCAAAATACATTTTTAAAAATGTTACAATATTTTCTCGTATTAAGGTCTCCCGAGTTCACAAGAACATATTTTTGGAAAAAAATCTGTTCATCTGTTTGTCCGTTAATCTATTACTCTGAGAGCACAATACCGGCCAAACGGCTGAGCGCATCGAAATCAAATTTTGGTAAGATGTAGTTATGAAGAGCTTTATAATTTTAGGGGAAAATCGCCGCATACGCTTAACAGATATGCGCTAGAAGGTTGTTTTCTCTGTTATAATGGTATAATTTTCATAGTGGTTTTATTTATTTTTTCAAGAAAGTTTTGTGAAGTTTTTTTGACGTGATAACGTCTTATAAATTGATGAATCACCAATATTATAAATTGATAAAACACCGGCTGCATGTACGAAAAAGTGTAACGTAACGTTCCTAACGTTCGTAACGCGTAACGCGTAACGCATAACGCATAACGCGTAACGTTCCGCCTGACCCTGTGCGTGCTTTTTGCTAATTTCTCGCTCAATTTAAATCAGATCGGTTTGAAACCAGTCTTAAACGAAAGAGGAGAACATTTTATATAGATTTCGTATAACAGAATTTGCCTAAACAGTTTTTTTATACAAATTTATATAGAAAAATATTTTATACAAATTTATATTGAAAAATAGCTGTATAAATGCATTGTTGTCTATTGCATGGCGCGCGCGCGACGCGGTCGGTCGTCTTTGTATGCCGTACATGGAAATTAGAAAATAACGTATGTCTTGTCTTAACATGAAAACGGCTGCATTTCTAATGTTTATTTTTTGACATTAGTATTTTGTGATTTGCAAAGCCTTCTAAGTTAACTATTGGAATAACTAATTATTATTAGAACATAATACTTTGTAAGTTGCAAACGTCACTTTTGACATTTCTTATCATTCCGACACCAAGGATAAGCGGATTGAAACCAAATTTTGGGAGGTTTAGGTTATGTATTACGGAATACGTTATCACGTAAAACTATCGTCCGTAAACCGACTTTACAGACAACCAATTTTTTTCTGAAGTTTATAGTTTAAATAATACTTCGAAAATTAAAATAACCGCTGGTCTTTTGTTCTGAAGATTTGTCAAAAAGCAATTAATAATATAGCTGACAAGCATTCTTTGAGAAGTTTTCACATGTGAAACCATTATATTATATATTGGTAATCATGCAAACGAATAACAAATATCATACTATTTATTACTAGTTTTTACCTGCGCCGCCTTTCACGTTAACGGGAATTTTGCTTTATTTATTATATAGGTATTACGTCACATGTCAATATGTCGCCCAAATGGCTGGAATTTTTTATTTGTAATAGAAGGTTTCGACCCAAGTTTGGATTTTCTTCAGATATAATACCTACTTATAAAAGTAGGTATATAAATTTACAAAGAATGTTAAATCGATAATATACTAAACTTATTCGGAGAAAATTTATTAACAAAATGTTTGTAAATACACTTAATCCAAATAATTTTTCGGATAATTTAAGTTTCATTATTTATTTAACACTCATATATGTATATAAGTTTCCTAAATAAGCTGTTATAAGTATTAGGTATATCTGAAGAAGAATTAGGGCCGAAATCTATACTAATATATAAAGCTGAAGAGTTTGTTTGTTTGTTTGATTGAACTCGCTAATATCAGGAATTACTGGTTCGAATTGAAAATTTTTTTTTGTTGGATATCCCATTTATCGAAGAAGGATATAGGCTAATAATAATAATATCACACTGCAACCAATAGGAGCGGAGCATCAATAAAAAATGATGCAAAATATAACTCAAAATTTTTCCGTCCGACAAAAACTTTTGAACGGTAACTCCGATCACCATGAAATTTGGACGCAACATTCATCTCAGTAAACTAAGATGAATGTGCGTATACTCATTTCCTTCTCCCCATGCGTTCCTTAGTACCCGGGTGAAACCGGGCGGAACCGCTAGTGTACTATACTTATATAAAAAGTTTAAAAAACTAGCCGACACTTTTATTTAGGTACCTAAGTAATTGAAAAAGTTCAAATCTAAATAAAAGAACAAATTCACTATAATTGGTTTGACCTGCTAAAATATGATTCGGTATAGATGAGTCGTAATTACTGGGAGAATATTTTTAAATTCCCTCTCTAAGTTTAATGCAGTATTTTATAAAACTCGATTCAGTATGTAAACCTTTCTCCTCATATCATTCGACTCGACTCTGTAATCAAGAATAATCGATTACAAAAAAAAAAAAAATACGTGCACAACCCTAGCGAATTGTAAAAACGAAAAAAAAGGAAAATATTTTCGCTTATATATCAGTAAAAAATTTTATGTAGGAATATTTAAATAAAATAAAATAACAACATGTAGGTATATTTAAATTTAATTCCTAAAATTACTAAACAAACTTTACCTCAGTTAAAAGGATAACTTATCTAAATTTAAAATTTAACATTTTCTTTTTGTTGTTGAAAAATGAAAATATACATAAATATTAATAAATTGTTAAGGAATAAATAAATAAATGTAAACAACGCGTCGTCGCGTATTTTATAATTTAGAAAGTTGAAATTCCGCAAGGCATAGTTCAGTGCGCCGATACAAATATGCAAATAATATTGGAGCGCGCCTCGTTTGTTTCTTGCATAATCAGACGAAAAATCGATGTCTATAATATTATTTTAGCCTCTCTGCTGAGAAAAGCAACGTAAAAATATGAAATTTAATTCTGTATAATTAACCGTGTAATATCATTCCGAACTTAACCCATTTGCGTCCAATGAAAACTCGCCATTGTTTCGAGGGCCTTGCCAATTTAGTTACTATAACTTCTTTGTACCTATGCACTTTTTTTATTTGTATTTATTAGTCACTTTATAACACGTAATTATCACGTTAATAACCGCCTTTTCCTTTAATATTTTATTACTATACGTAGAAAAAATCTGCTAAACTGATTTAAGTAAAATTTATACTTATAAGACTACCATGAAGGTACACCGTATAAAATAGAGAAAGAATCATCAAAATCGGTTTACAAATACTAGAAATATTAGGTGACATAAGTATATAAAACAAACCTTCTTTTTTAAAGTATATTAAAATGACTGAACCGATTTAATATATACATAGAATCAATCCGTAAACATTGTGATTAAAATGATGATGATTTTTTTTATTTCCTATTATTCTGGCGGTCATTTCAATGGACATACTATTCCAACGCGTGTTATTTAAGTTAGCGTAATTAAATATCAAATATAAACATTACATTGTGTGGGACTTATCTGATATGTAGCCATGCCAAACAAAGCAAAGAAATACTATGTGGGTAGGTAGAAATATCGAGTCCAGTGTTAACCGCAGTCATGGATTTTTGCTAAGCTACTGTACATTCTGATTATGTATTACTTAGTATAACTTACGTATTTTCATGATGTAATTTATTTTTCTTGTGCGGATATTTATTTTAATTTTATGATGCTAACTTTACTAATTATACTTAAAAAGTAACTAAACATCCTATGCTAGTGATTATCGTATAAAATATTTTTTTTTGACCTGTTATCCATTTCAATGGACATAGGATTTTCCAAAATTCTGTAAATGTTAAATTTAGTCTTTTACTGAATATGCCTTAATTACACCCTAAATAAGCCCAACGCAACACCCTTAAAAAATATTCAGTGTTCAAAAAATCTAAAATTCAGGTCCAAAGGGGTTAAATAATTTTCAGTTTAAAATTATTCACAGTGCAAACTTCACATACATTTGTTTAAAGACTGTCTTGCGCAGTATCAATTTTTGAGCTAGTGCGCAAATTAGTCTTGCGCAGTGACAAGACTGTGTACGGTTCTATTACCGTTCGCGGCTGCTTGGAACGAGCCTTATATTTTTAGTGGTAATCGACAGGTAATTTATGGAAATTATTGTTGAATTGGTTGAATCGCATGTTTTTATTTACTTTATGCACTTTGCAAAAATAAATTTCAAAAACATGTACCTACAATAGAATATAACAATACACTGAATCTCAAAAGTAAGCTTATACTGATAAAACATAGCATTAAGTTTCACTTCGGTCGTGTGTGCCACATTGTAAGAATACTTGCGGCTAGTATTCATTTTTGTTTTCCAATTCAAATTATTTTTGAATGACAACTTGAGATAGAGTGGTTGTTGGAAAATTATTAAAAATTTCTTGAAAATTTTATAATTAAAAAAAAAATTATAGATATGAAAAATATTCTGAAGGTTTTAATAGGTGAACTAAAGCATACCTACTCTTATTGAAGTAAAATAAATTCTGTAGACGCTAAAAAGTTTCTTGGAAGATATTAACATAAATTTAATATATTATGTATCAATATTTATGAGACTTAATATTGATTAAACTAATTTAAAGATATTTTCTTCATTTAATTGGTTTAGTCAGATTTTATTCTTCTTTTTTTCTTTTAAGGAAAAAAAATGTTTGCAAATAAATATTTTAATTTCCAAAGCTAACAGAAACTTTTTTAAACAGAATCAAAATATGATTCTTCAGTTAATCGGTTTTGTTAGATTTTGTTTCCCTTTATTACTTTGATTAAGAAAAAATATTTGCAAATAAATATTTTAAATTTTAAATTCAGCTAAATTAAACTTTCTTGTACAAAATAAAAAAAAAATACGATGTCGAAAAGGAGTTTGACTCTTGGTACATAAAATTGGCATTAAAAAGTCTTGTTATACGATTTCTAGGAAATAATAAGTTTTATATTTTCTTAAATAGTTTTTTCTTTAAAGCTTTATTGAATTACTTATATAGTTTTATTATATTTTCCTTTATTTGAGGAAGTTCTAAACTATATGTACCATATTATTAAAGTTTTTGTTGAAAACTTTTTTTAATCATGAAATATCATTGAAAACACTGTTATATTTATTCAAACTTTTCTTATAAAGATCAAAAGAACAAAACAGTTATTATAAATAATAAATATTATATACTTGTTAAAAATGAATCATTATAGATGTTATTACTTATGTTTATTGGAAAATTTTCAGGTCACGTGACTTCTGTCTTTAATGTCATTTTCATGTTTTTTCGGGTATTTTGTTTGAAATCTAAAGTGAATTTTGTACATTATTAAGAAACGTCAGACCCGAAACGTATTAATTGGTTAACCAGCTTAATTTTTTCCCGGTTCCGACTGAGTTAAGATAGCATTTCTAAGAAAGCCACGGACAAACTTAAAATATTTTCCAAAAAAATCAACGAGTAGATATTGAGTTACGTACAACAAAATATATTAGATGCGTGGTATTCGTGGTGAGGGACAGTCTGTAGACACACCGAAAAAAATGTTAGCGATGGCGTAATAATCACGCAGTACTACTTACTGGGAGAGCGTTTTTTAAAATACAAATACCAAATCTTATTAGGCTTTTATTCAATTGTAAATATACCTAATTAGCCGTTACCCGCGGCAACGCACTCGATTGAGATGGAACATGGATGCGTTCCGCTTATTTAGCATAGTTACTCCTTTCTCGACAAAGGCATCCACTAAGAACGGATTTTATTGAAACCCTATCCAAAACGAATTTTTCACCTACAATCACATGTGCAATATCTCTCTCTCCCTCTTCCTCTCTTTCTCTGGAAATTTTATATTGATCTTCCCGTCTACCCAACTATCCACATCCACCCACGTAACAACTCATACCCATATAGCATGTGTGATGGTAGGTGAAAAATCCGTTTTGGATAGGATTTGCATAAAATCCGTTCTTAGTGGGTGTCTACGTTGAGATAGGAGTAACTTTGCCAAATTTTTTGAAGATCTCGTGATGTGTCAGTCAGTCAGTGAATGGTACATATAAGTAAAATTATATAGGTATATAGATTAAAGTATATATTATTGAGAAAACCAAATACAGTTATTATTTTATTTTTAACCTGTTTCGATAAGAACTCGTCTTAATTCTACCAGGTCTAGAGAATATCAAGTAACCGCTTATTATTTAACATTAATTGTTTTATGTCGGTATATGTGTTCTTTGCATGTTGAAATCCTTGTTCAAATTTAATATATTACATTGTAATCTGCAGGAAATTATATTTAAAAATTAACTTTTAGCTTGTTCTAGAATCTAGAGTAATTTGAGTTCAGTTTTCTTTAGTACGTATTATATAATTTATTAATGGTCCAAGAAATCATACTAACAAATAAAAATTAACTTTTAATAAAACGAAACTTGAAACTTATACACTACCGCGTTGTACAGAGTGTCCTAGACAATGTGGGCTAACATTGCTATTGCATCGTTACATCCATTGCTATTGCACACACTACTACACCGGTAGCAGTGATGTGCTCTAATATTGTTTTTGCGTCACAGCTGAGTCTTGTTCATGTGAGTTGTTATACCTACTTAAATTTCGCACTAAATCTATTCAAATTGTAGCTTTTTGAAAAGAACAGATTCTTTTTGTGGAACCATTTATAGGTTGATTAGAATTCATAATAAGCCTTGAAATTTTAACTGGAAAATACGAACAGCAGTTGTCGGTTGGTCTGTACGTACGTCCGACCTTGACAAATCGTCTTGGCTTATCTTTTACTCGCTTTATTTACTATCAGCATAAAATTCTGTTTATATTCAATGAAATATATCAATATGTAATTTTTATAAATGTTTTTTTTAACATATAAAAATATTCAAATTTTTGATTAACGATTGATTACTCTTCAATAAATGATTTGGTAATATATGTATTGTCTGAAAAATTGGTCAATAATTTTATGAGATAATATTATTATACAGTTTACAGTATAATGTTTTTTCCCTAAAAATACAACAAAAGAAGCATTGTAATTCATCGAACTTAATTAAGTCAATTTTTTTTTTAAGTAACCTAGTGACATTTATTATATCCCGAATCCTGATGTATTATTTTAAAGGTAATTTGATAAGCAGTATTTGCGTAAAATAAAGCATTTTTTTATCCTGATGATCGTGTTTATATTATTAAGTCAAAGCTATGAAGTCAATGTATTGTCATGGGTTCTTAACATGTGTGCAAAATGTCCAAGTATTCAGACGTCTGAAAATGGGTGAAAATTAATTTGAAAGATTCCGTTACATAGATAGGTAGATACATACCTACATACATACAGGTAAAGCTAATAGAAACGTGTGAAATAACAAATAATATAACAATGTTATCCAACGTCGTTTAAGTCTTAGGACACTCTGTATACCCATACAGTGATTAAACTTTTGACTAAACCAATTTTTATACACACACACTTGAAGTACTTCAACTGGTTATATAATTCCTACAATATTTTCTGTTTTTCATAATTGAGTACTTATGTTATATAAAAGGATATTCGTAAAACTTTTTTCATAATATATATATATTATGCAATTAATTTCAATTTTTTTTTCTTTTCTTTGGGTTTGATTTAACAAAGATATATATTGAAAGTTAGGGTATCTTATGTTATCGACGATATATAAAAACCATGTTTATTGCCGTTTCGTTGTTTTAATGACGTTAATATCTAAAACGAATGTCGTTTCCAAGTAATGATTTTAAATTAGTTAAAGTATCTTTTGGATTTTATGCTTGATGTTAAAAATATATTAGAAAAAATATCGATAAATTATAGGTGTAACTCGGGCGTCAATGATTCCGAACAACTACCAACCGAATAGATATTAATATATTATATCAAATTACATTTCCATTTCCAAATAGGTACCTAACACAAATAATAATAATATTTTTTTTATAAAATTTATAAGTTCAAGGGATATAGCTCTATTTTTCATTAATCTTTACATGACTCCGCGCGTTATCATCCCCCGACAAAATATCCTATGGACAAAATATTACCCGACGAAAAATCCTATCACCAAAACTCGTATAAAATTACTGTATTACTATCTCACTTTGTATATAGTATATACGACCCCGTAATTGTTTTTAAAGAACTCCCCCCAAACGCCTTTTCCTTTTCACTGCGCAAAAAATGCCATAGCATCGAAACGACTCCGTAGTTGTTTTTAAAAGAACTCCCCCCACTTGCCTTCTCCTTTTCACTGCTCAAAAAAAAAAAAACGCTATGGAATCGCCACGATCGCGTAATTGTCGGGGGATATTTTGTCCGTAGGATATTTAGTCAAGATGATGTTTTGTCAAGGGGTTATTATGTCGGAGGATATTTTGTCGGGGATATTTTACCGGGAAGTCAAGACGCGCATTTACCCTCTACATATTTAAAACGCTTATGACCTCTGTTATCAAGAATCTATTATTTACAATAGCTAAACTCTTATGTGTGGGATTATTTTCAAATGTCTTGGCACAAGAAGTTTGGATATAAGTAGGAGGACACAGTTTAAAACGAACATTTTTGGAAAATAGATATAAAAAGAAATACGGCTATGATACCTCATTAGACCCTCAATTTTTAGCTTCTCGAAAATAAGAACAAACAATAGCTATGTATCTAGAAAGTGAATGTAGAATTATTATGTACAAGTTATTAAATTAAAAAAAACATGAGCGATTAGCGGATTTTAATAGACATAACAGCATTTTAAGACATACTGCATTTCTGCACGTATATGTACATCCGATAAAATAGCTGATTTTCACATCATAAAAAGTAGGTATATCTTTAATATTTTTGACAGCTGCATGTGAAGCTATTTACAATCTATTTGGATTGTTTACTATGCCTGCTTTTCTGCCTCTGTTCGTCTTATAGTGTTAAATGATAACTGACAGGTTACTTTTGAAAATTACAGTTGGACTGGTAAGATAGTATTATTTTGTTTTAGTTAACAGCACTAGTGATAAATTTAAAATTTTACTACCGTTATTCAGGCACGAAAAGCAGCTATTTTAAAGTGGAGTGTGCAAAAAAATTTTACGATTCTAATTTTCTGCAGAACTGTTCAAACTGCCTGCTACAAATGTCACCTCGGCAACATATTTCCGTAACATTTCACCGTGCCAGTATATCAGAAATTTAGGATATGGGGAAGACGGTCAGTAAATTAAGTTTTACTGAAAGCGAAGCAAATAACAGTATTTGCTTTGTTGTTTTATTGTAGCTGAAACATCGAGATGCACAGCCAGTGTTCGACAGCCGATACTATCGATATAAGTGAAATTTTATGTCGCCAGATATTATTCATATGATGTGATTTGTTGGAACAGCACATATTACAAAATATTCAATTTCGAGGCCAGGACTAACCAAAACCGCACTGAAAAACGATTAAGTAAACAAAATTGAAGCCATGTAAACTATGTTCGTATACAGCTGTTGTCACAAAGACGATGCTTTCACTAGAATTACGGTTCTATGTCATAACATCGCGCGACTTACGTCGCACACCTGATAGCCGAAAATTCATGGCTACTACAATTACTATTATTGATATCCATGAGGTTAGAAAATTTAAGACTATGACAGGACATAGTTGAATTTTCAATAATATAGATAGCTTATTAAAAAAATTCCAGCCAATTGAGCGACGGGAACATTCCAATAATATTGACAATTGATATAATATGATAAAGAAAATAAAATTTCTGTTATCGCGTGCGGTGACGCGGGTAATGGCTACTATTCAATATGATATTTGCTATTCGTTGCCTACATAATAATATGCTTCACGTCATGTAAAAATTAATCAAAACATGCTTATAACTAGTTTATTTTAGACAGATCTACAAAACGAGAGAGCAGCTGATTTTTTCTATTTTCATAATATTTACGAAACTATAAAGTTTAGAAAAATTTATTTTTAACAAAACTTTCTTAAAATAATAAATAGAATAATAAGCCGTTTTGAAAAGTATACCATTATTATATAAAAATTATTATATAGCAGATTTCTCTTCTGCGCATGCGCCGATTTTCCCTAAAAACAATGGAGCTCTTCATATTTGCATGCCAAACATCCCCCAAAATTTGGTTCAATCCATTCATCCCTTTGACTTGTATTGTGCTCACAGACAAACAGACTAACAGACAAACAGACTAACAGACATATAGACTAACCAACAAACAGACGCACAGAGTTTTTCCAAAAATCTGTTTTTTGGATTCGCGGGACTTTAAAACGAAAAGATATTGTAAAATTTTGAAAAATGATTTTTGACCTAAACTAGTACCAATTCCTCACTTGTGGGTTGGAATGGTAAAGCAGACACGTAGGTAATGACCAAGTAAAGTAATAAAATATATTGAAAAAACCATTATAGAAAATTGTACAAAATAAATATATAACTATTATTATCGTAAAAGTAAAATAAACAAATTCACCAAATGTTAAACCTGTACCTTAAAAATGTATGTAGTACAGAAATAATAAAAATTATTTTTTAGTAATAATAGATTATACTCCTTCACCTCTTGCTCGTTAATATCGTATATAGAAATAAATAAATAAACTTATAACAAAACTTGAATCAAAGTAGAGAAAAATTTTTACTTTGATTCAAGTTTTGTTATTTCTATTAAGATGACCCTTCTTATTTAATAATTTCTAAAGGCCTGATGATGGCCATTTGTCGAAACATGTACAATGTACATGTAGCCAATCTATTTTATTTTATATTAAATCTTGCCAAAGGAAGAAGGTTTATTTATTTATTTCTGTTTTTTAGTAGTTGTTAGTAAGGGTCATTTACACGTCAATTTCAAAAAAAATAGAGAATCATGAATATTATACGATGAATTGTATCACGAGAAATTGTCGTAGCTATGAATTGTGCGACGAATTGAGGGCTATATGAGTTGCTGTGCGATGAATTGAGAGGATACCAGAATTACAGAAGTATCATTGGTCAATAATTATTTTTTGCATGGCAAAAATAGCTGCTATTTATTCGTACATAAATATCCAAAATATCGAAAAACATTGATTGTTATAGTTTTTGTGAAATGCAAATTAAATAATATATCTAAGCGCATGGTTTGCGCCGGCCAAATTTTCGCAACAAAATCGACCATTCGCGCACTATTTAGAGTCCCTTCTATCTCTCAGGCTAGTTAAGTTACACGCCTGCATTTTCCAGGGGGTCAATGTTACCAAAAAGAAGCAGTCTTCCAAATTTCAATCGAATATGTTGGATTGTTCAATTTGTAAGACTTTTATTATATTTAAAATGTACTTATACAACAGATATTACCAATTGTTTGGCTTAAGTGATTTTTCCTAATGTACAAACTTTTTTTTATGAATTATTATATATCATCGATATAGACTTATGTAATGGACGCTATTTTAGGGCACTAAGTTTAATAAGTTAATATATAAATATAGCATATAAGAATACACTGTAAGGCGCGGTTACTAATAAATACGACAAAAAAACATCGATACAAATAATACTTTTTTTAATGCGTATAGAAAACAGTTTCACTGTACTTAAAAAATGTGGTAATTGTATTAATTCTGTTAGAATTTAACATCAATCAGTCGAGGCCAAATTTCTTTTTTTTATATTTCATTTTGCAAATTATTAAAACTCAATTTAAACAATGTTTTTTTTTTTAATTAAATCATTTCTTCCATTTATCTATGTAAAAAAAAATCGTTATCGAATGAAACTTTAATTATGATTATTGTCTGATACAACTGCAATTTTATAGAATTTATCTTAAGATGTATTTTACGAAAGCTTCTCATAAAAAGCATTTTTAGCATAATTTTGATATTTTTTGTATTGGTCTTCTCCACACATTCAACAATGATATTTCATAACACTAAAGTTGCAATAATGTAATTTAAGAAATATCTTATTAAGGAGGTTGGGTAGGCATTTTTCGGAGTACATTGTGCGGGGAAAACTCTATGCTTTTATACACATGCCTCCTAATTTTATATATGGTGTCTATAATAATACTCATTCGTTAAATTTATTCAGAGATGATACATTTCAACTTGGACAAAGGTATTGGCAACATTGTATTTTCTTTCTCACTTACTCATAGATTGCACTTACTTTCATTTAGTGCACTATTAGACAGTGCAAGAGAGAAACACTCCTAAACTTTGATCCCTAACCTCAAGAGAACACAAGCGTAGAAGAGCAAGCGCGGTTGCCATTTACTTATTGACAATTTATTTAAAACTCACTAAATCGGGATTTTGTGTTTTATTTAATTACTTTTTCGTTACTAGTAGAGGGAAAAGTTCTAGTTTTTTTTTTATTAACTTTGAGAATGTATATTTCATAGTATAGTTATTTTTGAAATCATGACTTAGATATATTTGATGTTATGACTTTTCTGTTGTTTTATGTTACTCTTTCATTGACTGTAATTTCATTGCATGTTATAAAAATATATTTTGTATTTTATTTTTTCAACAATGACTCTGTCCATAATGTTCAATTTTTGAGATATCAATGAGAACATCTCTTCGAAATATTATTAATTTTGTTTTTTTGACCAAACCTCCTTAAAATTTTAAAATAAATTTACTAAAATTTGTCGAAAAATTTAAATAGTCGGTATTGATGAATTACATTATCGCTAAGACGTGTATAATGTATAATCAATTTAAGTGATGCAGTTTAAATATATATAGAATTCACAGCGCAGTTTTAAATCTTACGAACTTTTCAAATCAGCATTACGGTGAACTGAAAGACAACAGACGTGTCGACTCCAAGTTTTACAGATCGGAATCTGTCGTGTCGATGTGTAGAGCTGACAGCGATCAGAGCCGTACGCCGGTTCCGCATTTGAATAACGTTAGCGTTGCAAGAAATTTACATTTTATGGCATCGATATTATAAGAACATGTATGCATTATAGATAATATAAAGCCGCCCAGAACATTATGATATGTGCCGGTACCACCGTGTAATAATATTTTAATATCGAGCGAAATCTGAATACGGGGAAAGGGGAGAGGCACCTTAACAATCTGCGCTTACAGCGACGTGCTTTATTTATATATCAACAGGAAACAAACCTTACTAAAATCTGTCTTTTGCTATGAACGAAAATCTGCTGTCATAGCAGTGTAATAGGTTGAGCCACCAGAAAAATGCATATAATTCAATAAACGGTATCCTGTCGATTTGGCGACCAGCCCGGTTGCCAGCATCAAAACGTCAAATATTTCTAACTGTTAGGTGAACTCTGTTGGTTGAGCTGTCAGTTAAATACATAGCGTTTACGGCGTCCTGCTCACTCAGCTGCCAGTTGCGCTGTCAAACAATTAAGACCCCTCTCCTCATCAAGGTTCTACGCAAAATTGATTTTTTTTGCAAATAAACCCATTTTTAGTTGATAAAAGCAATATGATGGAAAAAATAAAGAAGAAAATGTTAGGTACTAAAAAAATCAACTTTAATTTAATTTAAAAAAAAATAATATAAAATAGGTGTTTTTAATGTGAAAATAATAATTTCACTGAGTTTCAACAAAATTTACAAATAATATCAATGTTTTCGGTAAAAATTACTATTTTAAACTGGTGTCTTTGGTAGCTTTGTTGGCGGTCTAGGATCTAGGGAAACCACGATAGCGCCAACAGTTTCGCTGCCATGTCGCCTGATGAGGTGGGATCCATAAGCTGAGCATTTTCCGATTACTTTAAATATAAATTCTCCTATTTTTATATTTAGAAGAACATTAGCTGTCCCTCGACCGAAACAAAAATGATCCGTGACAATGTCACAATACTAATATAGATTAATGACAGTATACCACAGCTTCAACAATAACGGCAAATCAAATTTTTTTTTTATTTTAAGAGTGTTTAAGTTAAACTCCTGCAAACACGAGTTATAGCATAAAGTGACGATCCTGGTTTTTAACCCACCAGCTGATAATTGTGCAAAAATTGTATTATTCGGTTGATAGTTGACAAGTTAATTTAGTCACGTGCAATTTTCGTCGTACTAGAATCAAAGAAAGCTCTTATAAAAAAATTAAAATCCAAGATGATAAAACGTCACAAGGATTCGAATAGTCTTTTATAGAAAAAAATATATAAACGACAATCATCGTCTTGGTTTTGAAATTTCTCTTATAAACCTTCCACAGTTCTCAAGAAATTTATCAACGCATTTGAAGAACATATCGTTAGTCCAATCTTCAACGATGTCGTATTTAAAGAATTGCTAGTAAGAAAGTTAAAAAAATCTGTATAATATCCCGAACCTTTATGTGCATTTGAAATACGAAACTTTGCACAAGAAACTGTCTCGGTATTTATTTGGAATTATCGAACAAAACCGTGAGTAATCTCAATAATATATTTCAAGTATAGAAATTACCGTTTCTCGATAGGATAAAATTTACATCTGCCTTCGTCGCTATACATATTCACTTCCTTTTAGTCAAATGCTCTTGTTTCTATGATAGTCGTTCCTTAGAACATATAAAAATAAGCAAGGAACTTCAGAATATCCCGATATAAAAGTACTGTGAAATATAAACCATAAAGAAATATTTTATTACTGTAATAAAGTCATTTCTTTTATTGGTTAACTATATTATATTTATTTAGTTAAAATGACCTCTATTTTTTCAAACTTATTCCGTTCACATTTAGGCTAAACGAAAGCAAAATTTGTAATTTTCTTGACTTATAACTATTTTTTCACTTCAGAGATTTTAAAACTCAATCGACGTTTATGACGAACAAAACTTTTGTAGGAACATATGTAAGTACATTGAAACTTTCCATAGACAGACACCGATGGTTCCAAATTTATTGTTCGCTTGTGTGGAGGTGTCCGGTTACACAAAAATTATCTAAAAAAAGCCATTGTATGCATGTATATTGTACAATGTACATAACGTAGGTATTTTGTAAGTATTTTTTTTATTCTTATAAGTAAACATCAGTAAAAGTAAATATCAACTACAAATACATAATAAGTATATGTAATACACAAAAATATTTCATAACTAACATAAATCCTCCTTGTTTTAAAAAAATGTGAAACTTAAAAGGTAAAAAGCTATTTAACAGTAAACTTAATATTGGGTTGTCCGATAAGTTCTTGCCGTTTTTTTTAAATTTTTTATAACTTTATTTTTAAACATAAAAAAACAACAATTTAATCAATAAAGTATTCTCCGTTGTTTGTTATGACTTGCTCCCAACGTTATACGGCACAAATCTCTCTAGCAGCTTCCGTGGCTTTGGCACCTCGGTTGAACGCAAAAAGAAGGTGGTGTCGAAAATGCTCGTTTTTGTCGACTTGACACTCTATTTAAATGCTCTAAAAATTAACAAAAATGAATCCAAACAAAAAAACTAAATAGACTTTCTTGTAGAGCGAAAAATTCTCTTTCGAATAACACAAAACATTATACCAAAAAATTTCATTTCGATCGCTATTTTTTTAATTTAAAAAAACGGCAAGAACTTATCGGACAACCCATTATTATAAATCTTAAGGTGTGCAACTCACTCCATCTACTCAGACAAAAAAGTGTCCACTACTGCACTATCCCTTTCGTAAAACAGTCGTTGCCATTATCCGCATATGGGGGATTACATGAAACGAAAGTAAATCCCCGAGTCATTGCGTAAATACAATACATAATATTATGTTCGTTTATTAGTCAAATATGTCCATTCATTAGAGTCCCACATTCACTGCATAATATGGGAGACTTCGGGAAAAATTATACTGTCCGCGTCCGCGCAGTAAAAGATCCGCTCATGGCAGAACGCTTTACATGCAAAACTATAGGTTTGTGATTGGTTCCAAGAGAAATTTCACTGTTATTTTGGCATATTTCAGTGGAACCGTAAAGGAGATCTAGGTATTTACAGGCTTTTTTATTCTCTTTATTAAATCTTCATCTCAATTTGAGAACCTTTTTAGAGTGCCACAGAAATAAATCAAAAACAATAATTTATTATTCTACACTATTTCAAGACGGACTATAAATAAAAAAAATAACCTAAATAATGAGTTAAAAATTTGCAATAGGTTATCAACCATCTTATAATTTTAGTTATATTTACTTGTAATTAGTTGCACTAGACAAATAAAATTTACAATTATAACGAGTTTAACTATGTTTGCAGCGAGTACAGAAATACAGACATAGACATTACCCACGTATGTTATATAACGCGTGGGAGGTAGGTATGGTAGTTGTACTATATAGTAGGTAAAGGTTTATACATACATATGTGTATTGACTAGAACCGTTTCGCTGAGCTAGCGAAAAATCTTCAATCTTAAAATACCTACTACATTCCCATTTGTGTACAGAGATTTACTGGGAAATGACTTGAATATTTGTAAAGTAGGTATTGTATAGACGATTCACAACTCGAAATTTTACGACTTTTATCTATAGTTTTTATACCAAATTTAAAGTAGAATTATTTGGTGTATCTAGAATTACATGAAACTTGAATTGATCACTGACGTTTGTAGATTATAGACGATCATCACCTATTAGCGCTGATATTTGATATTTTTTAAGCGACTGCCGAGCAAGGAAATGTATCACCAGATAACATTACATTCTAAATTAACGATTTGTTTTATTACAAAATAGCGTTGTTTTGAATTTTGTTGAGTAAACACAGATTGTAATTGGACTGGTACACAAACTCAAATATAACCTATTATTCAATAATATAGACCAGGGGTCACCAAATGGCGAATTGCGGTCCGGATTCGGATCGCCGGCCTATTTTGTGAGGATCCAGATGAATATCGTTCACTAAGAGGATTGGTAAAGCAGAAGACGACCTATGTGTGTAATACGGTGTTACCGATACGCAGGAGCAAAACAAAAAGATGAATATAAGAATATCAATATAAAAATTTGTGGTAACTCAATTTAGCCTGCGCTTTGTCTTGTCTCTGCCGATCATCCGATAGTCTCGCGTCAACGAACGGACGATTTTTGAAGTAAAACTTCTTTAAGCACGCTTGACTTGTGGAGTAAGCTGGTAAATGCCTGACGAAAGCGTTTTTCAAGAAAAATAGTAATTTTTTAATACCTTTCTATGACATTTTATATTTTATTTATTTTATACATAACATTACTGAGAAAACAGACAGCATTGGGTTACCTAAGTTTATTTATTTTACTTCCAATTTTTAACTTTAATTGTAACAACAATAATTTTAACAATAACAACTTTAAGAACAATTAACTTTAACAATAACAACTGTAACAACAATAACTTAAAACTTTTCATATATGAATCTTCTAGATTCTCCGAAGATGGCATAAAGATTGCCGAAACGTCAGACAATAAATTGCAATAAAAACCTTCAGTATTTGCTTTGTTTCATCGATCCTATGCCACCAGGATTCTTCCTTTTTAATCTTCCAAAATATATTATTACCTATATATTATATATGGCAGGAAGAAGTTTTACTTCAGTCGTGAGGTCTAAAGCACACTCGCTTTTTTTAATATCCTTAATAAAAAATATTCAGAGTTCCTTTCGTTTTATTTTTTAATTGATATTATAAATCTTGGTTCTTAGTCACCATCTACTAAACGGACCACGACAGATGTACCTATATTTTTTTAAGCGGACCCGCAATGAAATTAATTGGTGATCCTTGATATAGACTATATTACTACATCTGACATTTTAAACGAATCTCTTCGATTTTGGTTAGTGTTTTTGGGTGAAATTAAATCCCAAAGTAAAATCCGATCTGAATTAGTCGATACCATAGACCTTTTATCTTTTATAAATGTAAATCAGTATTATATGTAGGCATGTTAATAATTATGCAACATCGATAAGATGCCAATGAGTGTTTCGTTTAACTACATGTTTAATTTCAGCGGAAATCACCTTTTACTTCCATGTTCCGTAAGGAAACGGAAATATGACGACATAAAATTAGATTATTCAAACCTCAAAACGTAATGACAAGTGGTAACGCATGTGTATGCAGTCTGGATGTCTGTGAAGTTTCATTCGTTCACAATAACTTCTGTCGCAATTTGAATTTTTTGAATCTATACAATTGTTTTGGTGCGTAATGAAAAAAATGATGAGAGTGATTTTTTTCGATCCGCGCCGCGCGCGTACTGTAACATCAAAATTAACAGGCTGAAGTTGCTCACAGAAAAAGGCTACCAACAGAATAGAGGCTATCAAGAGAAGAGAGGCAGCCACAGTTGATTTACACTAGTGGACATGCCTTCGCCATATATTTTTGTAGTTGCTTTTCAGTTCTTTAAATGAGGAGAATATAGTATGGTAGAGATTATATTTGGATCCGCGTAGCATAAAATCAATAGCTGTATTTATACTATTATTATTCCAGTCCTTTTTTTGCATGCAAATTAAAAATTATTTTTTAACTCCACCAAAGAAACATAACTTCTAACGCACATACATACTGGATGCACCTATCTTTTTAAATATTGGTTTCAGTAAAAACTCTTGATATTGGTGAAAATAGGAAGTGTATTTTTGAAAATACAAACAATTTTGTGCATATTTTGTACTTTGATGGTCAATGCGCTCTGCAACAGCATAAGCGTTTTTTGATAAATTCCAGTAAAAATTTTATATTATACATTAATTTGGAAAATAGTTCTGGAACATAGAGTTTATAATATATGATTCACTATACCGATATTCAAATAAAATCTTGTATATATGTTACCGGCCAGATCCGATTTTAGGACAAACTAGATTTGCGTAGGGCCCTAGGCCAAACTAATTTTACCTATGTGCGATAGGATAAACCAGTATAGCCTAGGCCAAACTGATCTGGCCTAAGCTCAATAGGACAAACCAGTTTAGCCTAGGCTGAAATAGTTTGTCCTATCTATTATGAATATGTACACTCTAGGATAAACTAATATGGCCTAGTCCAAACTAATGTAGCCGAATCGAATAGGTAGAGATAGGAAGTGTTTTTGCAACAGAAGAAAGCTCTAAGATTGATCTCGGATATTGGGTTTAGACAGGAATACAGGCCATTATTATAGTCATGATACTAGAAAAAAGTTAAATCTCTGCAGCCTACCATTACACAAATATGTTAAGGCTACACATGGACCAAATTATTATGGTATAAAATTTTTTAACAAAATGCCACTCAAAAAGAGATTTTAAGAATCAAGAAATTTTAAAGGAAATCTAAAGAAATTTTTATTAGAAAATTGTTTCTTCGGCATAAAAGAATTTTTTGACTTTGATCTTATGTTTAGGCATACAGCCTTAGTTGCTGAGCGTTTTATATAAAAAAAAAACAACTCTTTGACTGTCAACATGTATATTAATTATTATACGAATGACAATAAACTTTATTATTATTATTTAAAAAAAATGATGATTATTTTCTAGTATATTATTTATTTTCCCTTGAAATTAGTCACAAACTGGCTAGGATATACCATTTTATCTTGGAGGATACATAATTATACTAGGACAAACTAGTTCAACCTAGGTTAAATTGGTTTGTCCTATCGAGGTTAGGCCAGAGTAGTTTGGCCTAGGCTATACCAGTTTATTCTATCGCATATAGGTAGAACTAGTGTAGCCTAGGCAAAACTAGTTTGTCCTGAAATTGGGTTTGGCCGGTAACATATATAACAGAATATAAAACCTATAGTGAATACGTATTTTTATTTTAATTTTATCAAACAAATCGGTGATCTTTCAGCTTTGATTTCCCCTCGCTAGTGAAAATATGCAACATTTATTGACGAACATCTTGTATATTGTAATTCATAGGATACCTTATATACATGTATGTATTATTGACATCCATACCTTTGTATGGTATGTATACAAGTATTTTTATAAAGGAATGCAAACGTGCGGTACAAATTGCTTTAAAAAAATCCCGTGTTATCCCCTATAACGAAATATTCCAGAGATTGATACAATTTAAATGTCTTCCCTTCTTTTTGGTAAGATATATAGACCGGTTATTTAATTTATATATTTTAGTGTAAATCTTTTTATTTTAAAAAATATATTTTTTATTATACAGCTTTTTTATTGTTATTTGAATTGCATTATCGGTATTTACAAGTTTTAAATTTTATCTAATTTTTATGGGTTTTTTCCCTATGCAAATTTTAAAATAATTCTTGTACTCTAATTTATTTTTTAGTACAATGTCCACTGTTATAAACAAGTACATAATGCAAATGCAATGCTGTAACTTTATTTATAAAATGAGTTGAAATTATTTAGATATTTTCCTTTCTACTTTAAACATTTTTATTTGCTAGTAAATTGAATAGACAACACGATAGAGCGCATCAAATCAGTGGCAGACTAATACAATTTTTTAAAATCATAATTTATAGCCAATATTTCGTATAGGTACTAGTCAACATTGCTTCATGAAATGTTTATAGAATAAAGAAACATATCAGTTAAATACAATTATCGTTGATGCATTGAATTTTTTTGCATACCTGGCAGACCTCATTTGGGAAGAGATTTGCCCGATGTGCGCAAGAATAATAGTAATAAACTGTATAAATTTCATTCAAGTATTGGTGAGATGCTGGCGATAAGAACTGATAAAACCATCGCATTAGTCCACCGATACTCCATCATACTATCCATTAAGAGTATTCGTCCCTGCAAATACCCCCTGCACCCTTCATCTCAAATCTTTTCCCCTCGCCTAAAAACGGTTCGCGCTCTCCCGACGCTATTTTTAAAGCTAGAGGGTTCTGGTAAACGCCAAATGAAAGACAAAGAATCAGACTACAGATCCTTTAGGCGAATTTTTTGAAAAACAGTTTCGCCTACGTGTGAAATATTACGTAACTTATTATTTTTTTCAAAAGGTTGTATGTTTTTTCAGGAATTTTTTTTCAAAAATTCGCCTGAAGGATCTGCAGTCTGATTCTTTGTCTTTCATTTGGCGTTTACCAGAACCCTCTAGCTTTAAAAATAGCGTCGGGAGAGCGCGAACCGTTTTTAGGCGAGGGGAAAAGATTTGAGATGAAGGGTGCAGGGGGTATTTGCAGGGACGAATACTCTTAAGGACGTTCCCAAAGAGCAAGCGTACTCAAAATCCACCTATGTAAACTACCATGACTACAATAAAAAAGAGTTGAGATGCAGTACACTCTTTCGCTTCTGCTCACATGCGCAGAAGTGAAAATCATCGAAAAGTAACTCGATTTTAACATTTTTTTACCCGACTGCGGCGCAGCCAAAAAGGAAGTTATAAGTATAGCAATCTATGTAACATGTATGTTTGTATTTACGCATGTTCCACCGTAACTATTCATACGATTTTGATAAATACAGTGTCAATCGGGTAGTTATTATGATCTGGGTAACATATGCTACATTTATATTCGAATTTTGGTCCCAGGGGTGAGCAAATTGGAAACAAATAAAAAATTATTTAAATATAAAATAAGTTTAAAAACTAAAATCCGACTCTGATCCGGGTGACATAGGCTACATTTATTTGTGAATTTTGGTCCCAGGGGAAACTAAAACCCGATTACTGAAAAGTATGTAACAAGAAAATATTTTCATTTGAGGATATCCGTGGTCGTATGCCACCTACCTTAACAAAACAATACATTTAAGCGATCATAAGTTGTAGGGTATAGTGCATCACGCTATACATCTAGAAGGCGTCATATGACCATATATATTATGAGGTGGCATACAACCACGGCTATCCTCAGATGAGAATATTTTCTTGTTTCATACTTTTCAGTAATCGGGTTTTAGTTTTTGAACTTAATTTTTTTTACAAAACGAATACCTTTAGTCATAGTTATTTGATATTTGTTATATCTTTACTTAATGGTTCTTAGTTTTTCAAAACAACAGTAAAAAAATTACTATTGCTATTTAATAAAAGATTCCATTCAACATCGATCGAGATAGGGTTCCCATGTTAAATATGCAAATTTTGATAGTAAATATTTAGAAATTTACTGCCGCAAGAACTTTTGAAAAAATGTCTACGTATAAAAGAAAATGTGTATTCAAAGTTTCAAAAGATTCGTAAGAAAACTGTTTTTTTTTTTTTTTTTTGGGAACATCCCTAAATTCCTTAATAAAAATTTAGTAATGTTTTCTAGTTGACTTTTATACAGTGGGAGCTCGGAGTGTTAACGCACGGGCATGGGTTGGGTGTATAATACGTCGCCGATACGGTCCGTACAAGACCAAATCAGGCTTCAGTCTTTTCTAAGAAAAATTCAAGTCCACGGAAATCTAGTTTTGACACTAACATATAATTGAAAACAAACCGTAATTGGTATTTTATTGGTACGCATAAATATATTATAATTATTCCGAACACAAAATTTATTTTTGTCACAGACATAGCTGATTCGACTGTTTTTGATTTTTTATTGAACCCTTAAATTCATATGGTAAGATGCAGCCTATATAATATTCTAATGGCTGAATATCATGCGTCTTTGCCTTAAAAAAAATTACTATAGTGTGACTGCATCTTACAGAGACAAAATGGAGAATTAAACGAACTGAAACTTAAAAATATTTTTTAATTATTTTTACAGTAATCCTCATAGCCTGAGACATACATAGTAGGTACATATTTTTTTTAATATAAATAAAAATCACTCTTTTAAGAGTTAAATAGCCCTTTCCTTAGTCTAAGATGACATAATTTAAAGCTACAATTTTTTTCCAACCTATTGTACAGTTTGATGTCTATTAGTGTCATTTTATTATATTTTATGTACATTGCAGTAAAATGTCTTTTTTAATATAGGTACTTATTTTTATTTTTGTTAGTGTTTCATGAATTTTTGATTTGTGAGGTTACTATTGTTTAGTTTTTTTCCAATTTTTAAGAACATAAATTATCATTATAACTTGTTGGTTTTTGTTCAATTTTACAAATTTTGACAAATATTGGAATTTTTTACGTAATATATGGAAAAATTTTTAAAACATTTTTTCACCTGATGATGACAATGTTGTAAAAACATGTTTAAATTAAAAAAAATGTATGCAAAAAATAAATCTTGTGTACGTAATAGTAATTATACATACAACAAGACGTAAGAGAAGGATCCTTTCTGATTTTGAGATGGCCTTTTATTGTATCCACAATCGCTACTTCCACCATATACCAGTGCACCTCCACCACATTATTTACTTGTAAATATGGCAAAGTAAGTAGGCTGTAGATAATATAAGGATTTATTTTGCTTGAATGTAGACCACCTTAAAAGTTTAAAAATAATTATAGTTATATTTTTCTTATTTTTCCTTTTTTTATTATCGAGAGTAAAAAAGGGAATTCTCTTATGTAAGTGAAAAACATATTTCCGCGGTATCAAACGTAGCACATCGGTTTTTTCTTAACTTGGTACGTCTGTATTTCTTATGCTAGGAAATTTTAGTTTTATGAATATTAAGTAGTTATAATTACACATAGAAGATTGGACGTTGTACATTGAAATATTGTTAAATATTATTATAATTTCTTGAAAAGAATCGATGAAATTTTTGATAAAAAACAATTTGTGTTGAACTTAGTATCATAAATTACGTTAAAAATATACTACAAAAGATGTAATGAACAATGTAATACAAATTATTTATACATTTTGTAAAATGAATGCAGAAAACTTTAAAGCTGTACGTATATAATAATTAATTAAAAATACAATTTTATAATAAAACAATGTTTACATAGCTCTATTTGCTTTTAGTACCAACAAATATGAAATAGACCCGTCTTATTTAACAGAGGGTATAAAATTTGGTAGTAGTAGTCATGATTATTCAACCAGATGCAATAAAGAAAGTGACTCATGTATTGAAAAAAGTAAAACTTTCAAAAAAGGAAGATTTATTTTTAAACGCCAGCTATTTTCTTTTATTCAGAATAACTGTCGTACATTTATTCCAGTGAGATAGTATGTGATAATCATTTTAAATATAAGAAAAATCAACATTATGTAGGTACCTATATAATATTGTATACTACTGAAAATATTTGCAGTGTAGTTTTTATTTGTTGTTATTATTTGCATTGCTAAATAAATATATATTACTTATTTATATAAAATAAGGCGACACATTTCCCAATTGTTAGCATAGTCGCGTAATTTTTAAATAAAACGATAATCCTGATTTTTTAAAATAAAAAGCAAATACAGTGAAATGTAAGATAGCATAAATACATTTATTTTAAAGACCCAGACGAGATAAGCAGTCAACTAGACTTTACGAGGCCATATTGTGATTATGTTGTCAACATAATTACGAAAAACTTACTACCATACTGTACATTAACAGAATGTGTGTGAAATAAAATAATTCCTTGGACTGGTATGTTGGTACATATTTACAGGGTGATATACCAACATTTGCCTTTGCTAAGGACCGGTTACAAAACAGTTCCAGACCAATTTATTACAGAAACCTATAATCAAGCATTCTTGATAACCATTATGATTATTTTGGTTACATATATTACGTGTTTAATTGAAAACTTGCACACATCTTTGGACTATATAAATAGTACCACCACAAGGGCCGAAAGTATGATATTCTACGGCAAGATATCACACTTTCGGCCAGTGTGGTGTATACTATTTTTCTTCAAACCTGGGTCGTAAGCACGCTTATATAATACATTTATTCAACTCATGCGCGCTATTCATGTTTTATCATGCCTAAAAACCGATCCCTAAATAACCATTTACCGACTGGTGACAATTACTTGTCATAACTCAATGAAGATTCCTACTAGCTCGGCCATTGTGGAGTAATGAAAATAAACGTAACTATTTTCTGAGTCGTAACGAAATAGTAGGTAACAACAACTCCGTTGTTACCCATTGAGGCTAAAATTGAGAGGCCGAATGTTTTCGACATAGAGTTTATTCATAACCGGCTAACCTCAAACCAAAACATTGAATCGTGCTGTTTGGTGCTGTTAGTATTGACTTTTTTTTTATAAAGAAATAAATAGGTATTTACAACATCTCATTAATAACAATAAATAAAACATGAATAACGCGCAATTGTTGAATAAAATTATGGGCGTAACTTGTAGGCTAAGTCATGACCTGTCAGCGCGATGTTTTCAGCACGAGTCGTAGGTGCGCAGGCACGAGCGAAGCGAGTGCATACTGCGCACCGGAGACGAGTGAATAAATATTCGCCTAATTTGATTGTGTTATAGAAGTGATGAAAGTAATTACCATTGTAGAAATTTTTAAGTAACAATTTTTATTCCTTTTTTTCTTTTTGTTTCTTATTTTCTACCTGATTGGCTTTTTCCCATATTCACCGAACACTATTAAAGATACAGGTTACTAAATGACAATGGCAATGACAATGGCAATGGCAATGGCAATGGCAATGTCAATGGCAATGGCAATGGCAATGACAATGACAATGACAATAATAATAATAATTCTTTATTAGGGTCCTTTAAGTATGCTTGTTCAAAAATCAAATTATTTTATAATTTTATAATTAAATAATTTTTTTTATAATAAATCATGTTTAATTGTGTTATGTATTGATAATGTTTGTAATTGAAACTTGAATTGTTCAAAATTGTTTAATATTTTGTTATTTGTTGCATGCATATAAGTTTTCTTTTTTTTTAAATTTCAGACTAACAGACACCCTATATGTTATATAATACGGTATGAGGCATGTATGTACTATGTACTATTATATACAGAACATGTGCGATATACAAATGCGTTGGGTACAAAATACAGCAGTTGGTACAACACAAATATCCGACGCGGACCAAACCGCAACTGGCGACCAGAGTCCTGCAACTAATGTCTACAACTCGGTGCAGGACCACTTCGACTTACGCAGTCGTTACAATGTCTAGTTCTGTTAAACCAGCCCACCTGAAAACTGGAGTCAGGCTGAAGCGCGCTTAAAAAAACGAGCTATCTGCAAACTACAATAGTTAATTCGCACACATATTGATGAAACACACATCGTTCTCTTCGTGTTAATTAGGGGAAGTGCAAAATATATGTTTCATCACGATGTGTACGAATTAACATACGTAAAATTGTTTCAGGAGAAATCCCTATAATATAATGATGAAAAGACTTCAATAAAATTCAAACTTAAGAACTTGATGAATTACAGTCAAATTTCGACCACTGGGCGACCACTAGTATATACAGGTGACCGGTAATTGCTCGTATTCCTCTTGGAAAAAAAACCTAGGACTAATTTGTAATGATTTAATCTCTATCACTTGAGGGTCAGAATTGCGACATTTTTGAGAAAATCTACTTCGGCTTTCTTTTTACAAAAAACTGAATTTTAGGAGTTAAAAATTAAAAAAAAAATATTCCCACTTTTTGGCCTGAATTTTTCCAAGATTTGATGGCTTACTAATTGGCCAACCTTCCTAAAACTAAAAACCACGAAATTTGCTGTTATATTTTATGTTGTGTTACAAAAAAAAAAAATATATTCTTCACAGAAGACAGTGTCAGTATCATAAATAAATGACGCATTTCCGATCCCCGAGTCATATAGGTTAAATCATTCCAAATTAGTAATAATTTCTTCTGCCGAGAGGAATACGAGCAATTACTTTTTCAAGTACCTACTGCAAAATAAATAACAATAATAATAAATATCCACATTAAATTATTACAGTTTATAATTATTCAATTTATTTCGCTGTACTTCGTGGTTTTTAGATTAAGGAAGGGTTGGCCAATTAGTAAGCTATCAGATCATGGAAAAATTTAGGCCAAAAAGTGAGATTTTTTTAAATTTTTAACTCCCAAAATTCAGATTTTTGTAAAAAGAAAGCCGAAGTAGATTTTATCAAAAATTACGCCTTTCCATTCTGTCTAGACGAAACGTCGTACGTAAAATAAATCTATTTTATGTTTTTTGTCCACATACTTGCAAATTTTTCTTTCTATTATTATCATCACATCTAATATAATTACAGTACAAATCTTTCATTATATCACTTATGACGTTTATTATATTTAAAACGTTCAGATTTATTTCATTGCTGATCTTTGTCTGATTTTACAGGAACTTTATCTTCACCCCGAATGCAGCAGGCAAAAAAGTATACTATCGATTAAATTTAGGTTCTAATTGAGAGTATTTTAATCGGTTTAGCTGTTTTCGGATGAGGTTAATGAAAAAAAAATCCCGAAGAACTTGCAAGAAGACGAAATTACAGACGTAGGTTCTGTTATAAGTTTAGTTAATATTGATGACAATATTGTAACAAAACTGTTTTAATTCGTGGTGGAAAACATTTATTTACAATAGTGAAACGGTAATTAAACAAATAAACAAACTAAAAAGCACTTCTCTAGAACGTAACAGAAACAAAACAACAATTCTAATCGATAAAATAATAGAATAAGTAATGAGGAATACAATGTCACTATATAGGTACACAAGATTATTGACAACACGAGAACACACCAGAATTTATTTAACACAGTTATTTATTTACTGTATACAGTTCTAATTATTTCGTACACTATTATTTACACAGTTCGTTTATTTATTTATCTACAGGAGATTATTTATGTTAAACTATTTATTTCAGCAGTTACCTCAGCACTGTTCACTGACTGTTAATTTATGTGGAATTTATGTATGAGGGACACTGTATGGCTGTCCCTCTGTGACAGAGTGTGACTGTGTCTCCACTAAGCTATCCCGTGGTTTATATAGGCGCTGGATAGTTCTTTCCTTTGTTGCTTTCTTTGTTGTCTGGAGTTTGACAACAAAGCCCTTATTACCTACGCATATTGTTGGAACAATAATCAAGCCGATTGTCGTCTCCCACAACAATCGCTGTGTCTTTGTTAGAATGACGAGTCGATTGTCGTTAGACAACAAAGTGTGTCTTTGTTAGAATGACGAGTCGATTATTGTCTCACGAACTTCTTTGTCGTCTCAACGGTGAGTTTGTAATATTCAGCTTTATCGCTGTGGCGGTGTTACGAAACTTAAACATTTTATATGATGCAGAAGTGGGACTAAGTTTGTCGACTAGGCTGTGTGGCATTAATTACTCCTGAGATCGCCGGAAATGTATGTCGCGGTCGAACATCTAGTGCATAGTGTCGCATTTCTACCCCACCGTTCTACTGTCCCACTGCAAAACTTTAAATACCTACATCTACTTATAAGTTATATATACCATCTAACAGAGCCGGAAAGGTTAACGTTGCCTGCTGTCTTCGCTATATTAATAAATCATTTATTAACTTTACATTCTACATATTGATCGACTTATTCAAATAGTTTGTCGATCTAATAATTATAATGTGTCACACTGAAGTGACTATAAATTCTACGGTCAAAATAAAAGACGGCGCAACTCGCCACGCCAATCTATGTTAGAATAATAAAATAAATATTGTTGTTAATATATCACGTTTTTAAAACGAACTAAAAAGTATAAAATTTTTTTTTTAATTTGTAGGATTTGAAACAAAAATGTGGGCGCATGTAATATAAGAAGTATGGAGAGTAACTATATCAATGAAAAAATCTATTTATGAGATAAAACGAATAATGTGCCCCAGTTTTTCGTTCAAATCCTACAAGTTAAAAAAAATATTTTATACTTTTTAGTTCGTTTAAAACCGTGGTATATCAAATTTTTTTTACTTATTTTCTTCTTTTTAGTTAGTAAAAAACGTGGTAAAATCAAAGATACATTGTAAAAATAAAAATATGATGTGCCCCAAGGGGCGGTCGAATCTGCGACCTTCGCGTTGTTAGCACGACGTGACGCTCTACCAACTGAACTACTTACGACCGATGATCACAAGGCATCGTACAATGGTAAACAAGTAAGAATGAATTATATATACCTATTCGTTAAAATTTCTTTATTTCTTTTATTATTTTTTTCTTTATATTTTACTATTTTCTCGTATTGTCATCTAATTCTGAGTTACGTATAAAATTTCAAGTCTCTATCCTCTCAGGAAGTTGGTTTAAAATCAATTACAAAGTTCTGCCCGACATAGACGAAAAGCGAGTTAATATAAACGTGGTAAAAAGGCAATCGTCGCGTCGGCCCGATTGACATTTGAAGCATTATTAAGTGAAACTTCTTTATGTACGATAGAGTGAATTGAATCAGCCAAGCTAAGGACTGCCTGGCACACCTTTTCTCGAAGCGATTCGAAGTATTTTTGCTGTCCTAACTTTGGTTTGAATAACACTTTAGTTCTGACATTTCATTTTTTAGCCATGCTATTTCTGATTTTATTAACACGCAACGCTCATTGATTTCATCACTCACTCATAATTAATTATTATCAAAACCTTTAGAGTACTTCCTGTAGTTCGAGAAAGCTTAAATTTAATTTGGTATGAAGGCTGAGTTTCATGTAAAAGTAATGAGAAAATTAAAAAATCTGTGATTTCCACCTTTCAACCTCCCAAAGTGGAAGGGTCCAAAATCCTAGAAACTTGAAATTTAGTATGCAGGCTGGGTTTCACGTACAGGTAATGAAAAAATTTAAAAACCTGTTATTTTCCCCCTCCAAGACCTCAAAGAGGGGATATTATTTCTATAGGTATAAAGACATTTGTGTGGTGCATAAGTCCGATTTACTATGTTGGTATAATCTACAAAAAAAAATGAAATTTCAGTAAAAACCTGGCGTGAAAAAAATGTAGTCAAGTCTTGTGTTGATATCTCACTAAAAATAAAAATGTAAAAAAGGGGCATGCTCTCTACAAAAAAGAATTGAGATCGAAAATCATTTGGCAACTTTTCATATTTTATATTATATAAACAAATAAAAAGTGTGTGAAAATTTATCAAGTGATAACTTGGCACCCGTTTGAATCTCAGTTCTTTTTTGTACCGAAAATGGTTATTTTTTAATTTTTTTATTAACATAGCAACGCGAGACTTGGCTACATTTTTTACACTAAATATTTTTGCTGAGTTTCATTTGACTTAACGTGTAACGGAACGACATGCAGTGTTATTATGTATGTTCACTCCTCTGTGCAGTTAAGCAGGGATGCTGAGAAGGCATGTTACTCATTCGGGAACTCCTGTATAATATTATTTTATAATAAAAAATGTTGTAGCCACGTGATCTGTCCAGAGGTGACTGTTGATTGTAGAAAATACACTCATGCGGTAAAATTTAGGAGAAATCATCTACACAAAATTGTTTTAATTCCAAAATACTATAGAGTACAACAGCATCTTTATTACTGTTCATGAATATAAGAAGTACACACCGGCTGGTTATTTTTTTCATAGATGTCAATTAAACATGAAACTATTTAAACCGACTGCGACGTTTAAACTATAGATTATGGGTTGTTGTGCTATTATTGTAGAATAATATTATAAAAGACAGGCTTGACAACTTCCTGGTAGTTAATATACAGCTGGTTTTTAAAGCAAAAAAATTAAAATACAAAAAAAATAGTGGAAGCATGTCTTCTATTTGTATTTTTATTTATTTTAATACCCATTTTTATGGGCTGAACTTATATAAATTTATTACTAATTTAAAGAAATAAAATAATTCAATTTTTGAATTAAATATATTTAACCTAATAAATAAATAACAAACATAATTAGTCGACCTCAAAATAATGTTAATAACTTTATGTAGAAAAAATGCATTTTTGTAGAATACGGTGGCATTTTTAGACCATACCATAATAGCAATTAAACTGACACTTTTTTAGTTTAAAGCATCAGACGTACATAGTAGATATAGTTTTCTTCTTTGAACTATGGGACATAACCACACACACATAGTTCTCCCCCCCACACACTCAACACATATCTAAGGCACAAGGCAAAGTTGCTTATATAATATATTCAGTATACCTCAGACATTTTTTATTTAAGGGAAAATCCAGAATAAGTTGGGAAATGCCTTAATGAAGTCATAAACGAAATCAATTTTTAATAAAAATGAAGGCTTTGACCTGACTACAAAGCCAGAAAACAAGTTTGCAATTTGAATAGTAATCAGATAAAATAGTAGATTGTATACCCGGTGTTAAAATCATTTCCTTTTTGGCATAAAAGATGGAAACAACTCACATCTATAGCGTTTTTTAGAATTGATTATAATCATTTATTTTTATTTATATCCCTATATACAAATTATAAATAAAATTTATATAATAATTAATAAGAAAATTCGCAGGTTTGTGGACAATAGTTGTATTTATGATTGTACGACGTTTCGTCTATAAATTTAGACTTTTTCAAGTACAAATTGAAAATTATTAAATAATTTTCAATTTGTACTTGAAAAAGTCTAAATTTATAGACGAAACGTCGTACAATCATAAATACAACAATTGTTCACAAACCTGCGAATTTTCTTATTAATTATTATCGATGGACACGATATCTAATATAAAATTTATATATTTCATTTAATCTTCAATGAAAAGAGATAAAACTATCTGTTGTATTCCTTAAGGCACTACCCTACGGACTACTATAAATGAGTATTGAAAATTTACTAAGCATTCTTTAAGGATTCTGTGCTGTGTGAGCTTAATAAAATGAAAAAAAAAATGATAAACCGCAAGTTAATGTATTTTAAAGACAAAATTCCAGAAAAAATATTCGCAATTACTTAGAGAGTAATGTCCGTATGAGTGGATGATCAAAAGTTAGGAATGTGATTTTTAAATATATTCACAAAAAATACGACAGATACAAAACAAATAAGGTTCTGATTTAGGTTATTTAGGCCTAGCACCAATTCATATTTCAATTTTTACCAGTTCTCGAGTTAGAACCTGTGAAATGGGGGATTGTAATAATCGGCCATTCTCAAGTCCTTTATTAGTGTATTTGCCATAAGGCACTTATAGTAATGGTGTCGGTCGGATGGCGGGACCTAGGATCGCATTAAAATTTCTCGAAGTATCATAGCCTCCTGAGAATACGGGTTAATTTTTGAACGAGTTAATTGATTTTATCAAAATTTAGTCCACGTATTGAAATCCATCACCGCATGAAGCCTATTTAAAATGGGTCCCATCAGGCCACTTAAAGGGTAGGCTTTAGAGATTGAAACAATTTTAAGACAAAAAAATCAGAATCGTTTCAAAAATATTTTATATATTTTTTAAATAACTGAAAGAATTAAAAAAATTCAACAGTTGTTATGACTATAGAGTTCCGCGAGAACTTTCTTAAAGAAATATCTGGAGTACGTCACTTTGCCTTTTAGCCACGGATATCAGTTCGTAAGAGAAGTTTACGTATTAACAGGTTCCCAAGGAATGAGTAACGGAGCGCGATGCGGCACAACGGAACGGCTGCTATATTATTTATGCGATGTTTTACTTCCTATCAACATCTGCATAATGTCCATGTAAGTAACGTTTTGCAAATGTCACTATCTATTCGGTGGCATTAATAATAGAGTGCCGGCAGAGTAGAAAGCTCCGGTCTGAAAGGGCCTCGTCTCACGCAATGTGCGTTCCAAACCGCTCGTTACACACACATGTCTACACACACGCACACGTGAAGAATTCTGCAAGGCTCAATGCCGTGGATCATGATGTTTCTATAATACGCATAGCAACACATACAGAGTTCCAGAAGGGTCGGTCCTGCGGCCCGCCATATTTTGTAGGATTATCGTATTTATCATGGGCGTAGTTGCGGACATGTTTTTATATTAGAAGAGATGTTAACAGTCTTATGGCCATATTAATCGCACACTATTAAAGATAGAAATTACTAATTTTGGAACAAATGTATTCGATACAATAAAATAATCGAATTATCAGGTAAAATAGTTAGTTGAAGAATAAATGCACACTCCACTTTACTCCTTGTTGAATATTGTGACGTTCATCCAAAAGTCCGACCGATGGCGTTAGTGTAAACGTCAAAAAAAAGTTTCATTAAAAAAATAATGTTTTATCCTAATCCAATTGCACACAAAGTTTCCACTAACTTTACTGTTTTATAACTATACACTTCACAAATGGTTAAAAAACCACACATAAATAAATGTACAAGAGCAAACTTCAGATTTAATACTCCACGTTTATAGATTAGGTATTATGATCTATGTGGCGGCCATTATTATTTTCTCAGGCGAATAAATATTTATACCCGAGAATTTGAACAGAATATATTTTTGAGTTCCATTATTTTTTTTATAAACACCATGTCAATAAGGTCTTGTAAATTATTTTCAAAAGCAATAAAATGAGATTATTCCTTTGAAAAAGTCCTCATAAAGTTTAATACATCTATGCAGATAAATAAAATTGAAGTGTCTGTTTGTAATATCAAAATAACAGCTTTTTACTAAATCCATATGAAAGTATGTACCTACGTTATTTATAACAGAAAAACTCTTTTTAAAGTTTTTGTTTGTCTTTCTGTCTGTTTGTTCCGGCTAATCTCCGAAACAACTGGACCGATTTTGACGGGACTTTCGCTGGCAGATAGCTGATGTTATAAAGAGTAACTTAAGCTACTTTTTTATTTTATACTAGCTGCTCCCCGCGGCTCCGCACGCGATTGTGATGAAACACGATAACGACAACAGTAGCGAAGCCTTCGGCTATAGATTATATTGTATAAAATAACATTAGCTTAAGTTATTCCATATAATATCATTTATCTGTCAGTAAAAGTTCCGTCAAAATCAGTTCAGTCGTTTTGAAGATATAATATATATCCGAAGACTCCACTACTGTCGTTGCTACCATGTTTCATTACAATCGGGGAGCAGTTAGTTCATAAATAAATGTTATTTAATAAGAAGAGAAAAGTTATTGCAACGAAGAGATGAATATGATCCTTGTTTGATTATGATGTTTGGATGAAGAAATTCTTCTTAGCTTAGGATCAGAAAAAAGGCAAAAAAAGAAGATAACAAAAATAGTTGTCGAAACGTCAACATAATAAATATCATTTCTACCATAGTATTGCTGTTTTTCTGATCCTAAGCTATGAAGAATTTGTTCATCCAAACATCGTTATTTAATAAGCGAGCGTTGAGCATATTTTTTTAAGAGAAAAAGAATAAAGAAAGTTGAGCGTACTCAATTGAGACTTAATATATTACGTCTTAATGTCGATCATATCTGGGACACGCCATTGGTACGTAACATGGCCGAGCTAGTATGAGCAGCCTTGTGGGAGGTCAGTAAACCTATCGTTAAATGTTGTGATAATGAATGGTTGTTGAAGTAACAGTTTGTCTTCAATATTCATGTGTGTGTTTGTTGCTAAAGGATGTAAACAATAAAGATGAATTTATTACCGTGAATTTACCTGCATTTGCATTATTTGGAATATGGATGCATGCTGTGCAGTGTGTTCGTACAACCTAACGTAGCAATTATTAGCATTTCACTCCATTCATCGAGGATCCCATTCTGATACCGGTTTTCTGCAGAAGTGAATAATATTTTTTTTTAATTTGTATAGGAAAAACATTTCAGCCAATTGGCTGACGGGACCATTCCAACTTCAAAATGTTGACATTTGATATTATAGTATAATAAAGAAAATAAGATTTCTGATGTCGTGTGAGGTGCGGCTAGTATTCAATATGACATTTGCTACTCGTTGCCATGGTTACCTACATAATATGATTATATGTTCCACGTCATGTAAAAATTAATCAAAGCATGCTTAACTAGTTTATTTCTGACAGATCTACAAAACAAACGAACAGCTGATTTTTTTTATTTTCAAAATATTTCCAAAACTATAAAGTTAAGATAAAACATTTTTAACGAAACTTTCTTGAAAAAAACAAATAGAATAATAAGCCGTTATGAAAAGTATACTATTATTATATAAAAAACAACGTTATAGCGTATATTTCTTCTGCGCATGCGCCGATTTTCCCGAAAAAACAATATATTTGCATACCAAACATTCTTTCAAAATTTGGTTTCAATCCACTTATCCGTTTGACTTGTATCATGCTCACAGACTAATAAACAGAGTTTATCTAAAAATATATGTTTTTTGGATTCGGAGGATCTTAAAAGGAAAAAATATTGTAAAATTTTGAAAAGTTAATTTTGACCTATACTGGTACTATTCTCCACTTGTGGTTTGGAATGGTAACATTTTGATATGAAACTTAAACCATCTATGTTTGCATTTCTTTTGGAATATATAGTGTATGATCAATGTACAGGCGTAATAAGCTATACCTTAAGGACTTTACATAAATTATAAATTACATTATTACCATTCCAACACCACCAGTGGAGATCTGTGCTAATTTAGGTCAAAGTTTTTTTATATTTTTTTCGTTTTGATGTTCCCCAAATTAAAAAAAAAACATATTTTTGGAAAAAGTCTGTGCGTCTGTTTGTCTGTGAACACGATACAGGTCAAACGGATGAAGGGCTCAAACCAAATTTTACGAGCATGTTTGATATACAAATATAAAGAGCGCTATTGTTTTTTTGGGGAAAATCGGTGCATGCGCAATGAGATATATGCTACAAACTTTTTTTATAATAATGGTATATTTATCATAACGGTTTATTATTAGAACTATTTTACAAGAAAGTTAGTAAAAATTTTTTGGGGAAAATCGGCATATGCGCACAAGAGATATATGCTATAACGTTGTTTTTTTTTATATAATAATGCCATACTTTTCACGACGGTTTATTATTCTATCTATATAGATCCATCTAATATATCTACAAGAAAGTTTTGTAATCTTTTTGGGAAAAATCAGCGCATGCGCGAAGGGTATCTGTTAGGTAGGTAGTTGTTTATTTTTTACATGACATGATAAAATATTATATAGATAGCCACGAAAACGAACAATTATCATAATATTTAATACTAACCGTTACCCGCGTCACCACACGCGTAACAGTTTATTTTCTTTGATATAATATGTCAAATGTCAATATTTTTGAAGCTGGAATGGTCCCGTCACCCAATTGGCTGGATTTTTAACTTCCCGCTAAAAAAAAATTTTTTTTTTTTTTAAATCGGGAAGTTATTGGTTTCACCCCGATTTTCGAAAATCGAGTTTTCGCCAGATCTCGACGTTTTGAAGTCCTAGGAAGCTATTGAAACTATTTTGACGATAATGTCCGTAGGGCTAATGTGTGGGGGTGTGTGTGTGTGTGTGTATAGATGTAAACCTTTTATATCTATAGAACGGAGTGTCCGACTGAAACGCTGTTTGCGGCATCTGACGTGATCTTGGTGAACTTAGACTTCCTGAAAATTTGAAACGATTCGACCCAAAAAATTTGAGAAATCTTAAAAAAAAAGTTTCAAAAATTTTTTAAAATATGTTGTAAAATATTTTCTAAACTACTAAACCGATTAATTCCGAAATCTAATCAGCTCTTCTCCTTAACAAACTGCTTCGATTTCCGCAAACCGCATCAAAATCGGCTCATTTGTTCACGAGATATCGTGAACGAAAAATTTGTAAAAAAGTGTTTCTTTTTAAATTACTCGTAAAATTCCTATGAGATCGGTTTTTCTGTAATAAATTACTTATTTAGGTTAAAAAATTGCGTCGACTGCCGCAAATCGCATCAAAATCGGTTCATTTGTTCATGAGATATCGTGAACGAAAATTTCGTGACAAAGTGTTTTTTTTTTTAACTCGAAGAGCTAAAAAATAAACTTCTTGCTATATTTTATATATTTTTAAGCGTTTTGAACTCGAAAATAGAGGGAAGTTACAGGGTTGGCCTGCAGGGTCAAACTTCTTTTCAAATTTTTTTCATTGTGTAGGTATAAGAGGCAGAATAATAAAACAGCTATTTTTTAAACTGTACCTAACATCATCAATTTGAAATTAACTAGCATCAGACGGTCGAAAATTGTAGAGAGGGTACACTAAAACATTACAGGCGTGTGAAGAGCAAACAGCATAGCTCATATCTCACGCGCACGATACGTTAGAAAAATCTTAGTTTTGATGCGCACTGGGTGCGAGTGGTTTAGCTGAAACTGACAGTAGACATAATCTCTGTTTCAACCTCTCTGCGATACAAAGTTTCGTTTTAGCTACCGCGTAAGACTGTGACGATAATATTACCGTTTGTAGAGAGGTTGGAACAGAGCTACAGTGTTTTTGCATAAGACAACACTCATGCATTTTTATGAGTGAGAAAAAACGATTTGAGATGAAGGAGATCATCGAGTGTACCACTTATTACGCTTTTATAAGCACATTTAACCTCTTCGGACCTGAATTTTAAATTTTTGACACACAAAATATTTTTTAGGATGCTGGGTATATTTAGGGTGTTATTAAGGTATATTCAGTGAAACATATTTACAGAATTTTGAAAAATTCTATGTCAATTAAAATGGACAAATTATCAACAAAATTTATTTTTACGGTAATCACTAGCATAGGATGTTTAAGGTAGTACGAGCACCAAGGCAACTTTAAATAAAAGGTTTGATTTTTTTTATATTTCGGTAGATCAATGATATCTTTTTATTGATTTCTCCAAAACTAGTCAGTGGAAATTAAAAAAAAAAACTATTTAAATTAAAGTTAAAACCTTAATAAATTGAAAACAAAAAAAAAAACCGTTGTGCCCGACTAATTTAAAAGATGTTTAATCTAAAAGATTAAATATCTTTTTAATTAGTCGGGCGCAACGGTTTTTTTTTTTTGTTTTCAATAATTTATTAAGGTTTTAACTTTAATTTAAATAGTTTTTTTTTTTAATTTCCAATTTTGGAG
Organism: Xanthostigma xanthostigma; assembly: GCA_963575645.1. Lineage (NCBI taxonomy): Eukaryota > Metazoa > Arthropoda > Insecta > Raphidioptera > Raphidiidae > Xanthostigma > Xanthostigma xanthostigma. The sequence goes on along the minus strand of OY754469.1, from coordinate 29,334,676 downwards.
AAATCAATGAAAACATATCATCCATCTACCGTTTTACCATAAATCCAATGTTAAATATGAAGTCATTTATTTATTTAAATAATCGGGCAACCCCCCCTAAAATTTTCAGAATTGGTTTAGATTTAGTCCAATTTCATATAAAAAAAATCAAGCCTTTTATTTAAAATTGCCTTGGTGCTCGTACTACATTAATTACTTTCTAAGTAAATAATTAAGTTCACATCGTAAACTTAAAATAAATATCCGCACAAGAAAAATAGATTACATCATGAAAATGCGTAAGTTATACATAATCATAATGTACACTGTTCAAGAGTTTTGCGTGAATCCACGACTGCGGTCAGCACTTGACTCGATATTTCGTTCTACACACATAGTATTTCTTTGTTTAGCATGCCCATATCTCCGATAAGCCCCAAGCACAATCAAATGTTTTTATTTGGTATTTAATTACGCTGACTTAAATTACACGCGTTATAATAGTATGTTCATTGAAACGACCGCCTGGACCGAAGGGGAAGGTGTACGAAGCGTTATCGCAGTTTACTGTTAAATAACTCTACATGTGCAGCTTTTTTCTTTTTATGCGCGAAAAGACGTATTCTTGGAACCTCACTATAAGTTACAATACTACGGTTGCCACAATGGACATATAAATAAAAGATAACCGGCAACCAGTCACTGCAGCAGGAGCACCCATACTCACATTGGTTTACACACACACATACAAACAAGCGTGAACATTCACGGATGAAATATATTTTGCTGTTTTTAACAGCATCCGTGATCAATTAAAAACATAATTCAATAGGTTTATTGCCAGAGATACAATTTAATAAGTATAGCGTGCGTTGATTTCGAATGGTAATTATGAGCTTTATTTTTAAGTTAAGTAGGTATTATACTTAAAATATGATTTTTAGGGTTCCGTTCCTTGAAAGGAAAAATGATACACTTATAAGATTACTTTGTTGTTCGTCTGTCTGTCAAGATTCTTCAGAATGAAAACCTATAGGGTACTTCCCGTTGACCTAGAATCATGAAATTTGGCAAGAAGCAATGTGCTACCCATGTACCCAGTAACAGCTTTTAGTAACTCAGTGTAAGCAGCAACTCTTCAACAGTAACGGTGGATTAATGGCAGGAATGCTCGTCTGCCAGGCGGGCGCCCCGTGTTCGATTCTCGGCCGATGCAATTATCGTTTTTGTTTTTAGAATTGCAGATAACTTGATTTATTTATGGCGTTCTTGGTAAACAATCCGTGCAAACGATATGGGCATCATAGATCAATAAAGAGCTTGAACGGCCGTTTTTTCATAATGGAAATCGTCTCTCCTTGTACCTCTTTTATTTTAGGATATCTAAATCTCTCTTGAGAGATGCTCTATATAATAGTGAAAACCGCATTATAATCAGTTCATTGCTTCTCGAGATTAATAAACAAGTAGATACACAGACGCCTAATAGAGACTTGATTTCATATTATGTATGTAGAGAAAGTAGTATGTGGAGGAAGTTATAGTTTCAATAAAATGCCTGACCCATTTTTCATATATTTTTTATTGCCGTTTAAGTGAAAGTTTTTTTTTTTTTAAATAAAACTTCTTTTGTCACGGTGGGGTAAAATTCATTCTTGAGATTGAAAATGTAACGGACGTGTCGCAATATACGTATATTGAATTCTATAAATCCGGCTGCAGAACACTAAGCTAAGTTAGCGGCGAGGTAGAGCACTTGTCTCGTAAGCAAAAGGTCGTAGGTTCTATCCCGGCGGTCGGTTCCATTATAATAAATTTTTTTTTTTGAATTATACCAGTTTTACTCCTGTAGTGTTAAATGCACGGTCTTTTTTGTAAGAATACGATTTTGTTTTATTTTCAATAATTTATAATCTAGTTTTGACATTATTTCCCCCAAAAAGAAACCACTTACTAAGCTATAGTGGGAACGTTTATAAAACTGTCAAAGCTTTGTCCAAGTGTGTACATGAAGAAATATTTATATTATATCTGTGCAAACATCGGCAGCTGAGCTTTAACTTAAAATATAAATACTGTTTAAGCCGACATATTTGATGCAGATTCCTTGCAGATTTATTGATTGCAACTTGAATAGTTGTTAAAAAACGATTATTATTGCTTGTTTTATTAGCCAATGTAGAGGATAGGTATCTCAGATTTATTTAGAAAAGAGTCGGTCGGGTGCCTTCTACTTTAGGGTCCCGTACCAATTCGTTGAACTCTATTGTTTGGACTACTATGTCTGTCTGCACGTTTTTAGCTATAAGAACTAATTACCAGACAGTACTATAAGTATGTACCTATAATATTATTATTTTATATAAGTTATTAACCTAAATCTATAAATAAATACTATTACCATTTCAACACCATGAGTGAGGAATGGTATTAATTTAGGTTCAAAATTCACTTTTTAAAACTTTACAATTTTTTTCGTTTTGGGGTCACCCGAATACAAAAACCATATTTTTGGAAAAATCTGTGCGTCTGTTTGTCTCTACAGGTACACGACACAGGTCAAACGGATGAGCAGATTAAACGAAATTTTGGGAAGATGTTTGAAATGCAGATATGAAGAGCCTTATTATTTTTGGGGAAAATCGACGCATGCGCAAAAGAGATATATGCTACAACGTTGTTTTTATGCAATAATGGTATACTTTTAATAACGGTTTATTATTCTATTTTTTACGACAAAATTTTATAAAATGTTTATTTCTAATTGATTCGGAAATACATATTTTGAAAATAAAAAAAAGTCAGCTGTCTCTTGTTCTGTAGATCTGTCAGAAAGAAATTAGTTAAGCATACTTTGGCTAATTTTTACATGACGTGAAACATATTATGTAGGTAACCATGGAAACGAATAGCAAATATCATATTATTTAATACTAGCCGTGACCCGTGTCACCGCACGTGATATCAAATTTTATTTTCTTTATTATACTATATCAAAACAAAATATTTTTGAAGTTGGAATGGTTCCATCGCCCAATTCGCTGCATTTTTTTTTATTGAACTAACAATTGGGTCCTCACATGTTTCGAAAAGAAATGAAGAAATTTTCGAAAAGTGCTATGTGTAGTGTCTGAATAAATCTCACTGACCGAGAAACATGCAATTTTGTAGATAATATTGTAGTCTTTCAGATAAAAAAAAATAAATGTTATCAAATTCAATTCAGTTGTTCTTAAGCTAAATGCTGAGAAACCGACGGTAAAACACATTAATATTGGATATTATGTTTTATCTATAGTCGACTCTTTTCAAAATTCTAAATGAACAATTCCCACTGTATGAATCGTAAGCTTCTGAACAGAATTTGAAGACACTTCTGATTATTATATCAACTGAGAATAGAGAGACAAACATAATAAGCGGCATTAAGTCTACTATGAAAGAAAAGGAACGTCGGAAAATAGTGGAAAACCTATGAAATCCCCTTGCGTTTGAGTGTGTCTCACCCGGCATCAATACAGAATAACCAGTCGTGCTGTGGTCTCTACGTAGTTTATATCTCAAAGACAGTCTTGTGCGCCCCTCGTTCGCTGTCAAAACATTTATATACTTTAGGATTTGAGAGAAGATGAAGACCTCACTGACTATGAATAGAACGATGCGTCACTTTCATAATATAAAGTGCCGGACACAAAAGATTACTGCACTTAAATACTTTATTCGCTTGTCTGAAATCTCAATTCGGACCAGCCTGCTGGGATCTTTATATATTTTATATATTTCATTGCTATTTCAAAGATGCCTTTTAACGAAATTTAAAAGTCTTCACTGTGTTTGTAGATTGTTTTTAAATATCCTTTAATTAAATCATATAATCATTTAATCTAAGAAACAGACATAAATGCATTTGTAAATTGTTTTAATCTCATTTGGAAAGTTGGACGTTCGATGAGGTCTTTCGGTTGAAAATATGATTTTAAGTTTTATATAGTTTACCTTAAAATATAAGTTCATTTATCGTGCCTTTTATACTGTAAACTTTTGTGGTACCTAACTAGATTAGGAATTGAATAAAATTAACAAAAAAATAAAATACTAAAACAATACCGTACTGTTCATTATACTTCAAACACAAACACCTTTTAGGCCGGCCACACATCAAGGAAACATCAAACATGAAATGTGAAACAAGAAACATGAAACACGTTTCATGAAATAAGTACATATTGCCGTAAATGAGAATACGCACATCAACGAAATGTGTTTCATGTGACGTCATAGCGAAGCAAATCCTTTAGAAACGTGTTTACATGAAATAGGTTCTGTTCTATATTTTTGTTTCTTGTTTCTCGTTATTTCGCGTTGCAGGCAATATTTGATCAATTTCAAAAATGAAAGAAGACGAAGAATTTAATGTAGTGTATGTGTCAGGATTGACATTCTATAAAAAGACTGAAAGGACCCCGCACGGAACATATGGGAATCGGCCCTCGGTTAAAATCTTCCATACTCGGGGATATTATCCAAAAATCGACGCTGATCAAAAGTCTCCATGGGCACGAAGTCCGGAAATGCGATCCCGGGGAGTTACTTTTATTGCAATCAAAATAGGGAAACATACTTACCTGTATATCTTACCTGTTATAATGTCATAATATGTATCTTTGTGCTAATGACTTCGAGTCGAAACACCTTTTTTTTTCTCTTTGTTTATAATAAAAAAAAAAATAGGGAAAATGAGCAAATGCACCCGTCTCCTTGTGATATTCTATTATAGACATATCTACATCACATAGATATATCATATACAGTATATACATATGTAATATACATATATAAAAGTAACTCCCCGGGATCGCATTTCCGGACTTCGTGCCCATGGAGACTTTTGATCAGCGTCGATTTTTGGATAATATCCCCGAGTATTGAAGATTTTAACCGAGGGCCGATTCCCATATGTTCCGTGCGGGGTCCTTTGTCCGGATGCTCAGTTAATTCTTTTGACACTATATAAGAACCATGTTTAAGATTTATGTGGTTATACGGATGTACCCAGTAAAGTCGTTTCTTTCGTTTTGATTTATTTTTGGGTTTTAATAATAATAATGTACTTACAACCCCAATTACTGCGACGTCCAAACTATCATCGGTGTCCATGGCTAACTGAAACAAAATAATTTAATTTTCTCTGGGATGTGCATCGATGAAGCACAAACTATCTGTTTCGTATTTCATGTTTCAGATCTTATATTTCACGTTTCTAGTTTCCTTGAAGTGTGGCCTGACTTAAGTTTAGACTTTCACGGCCAATTTTGAAAAAAAAATATAAATGGTTTCCGGAATGCATCATCATTCATGTAAAAAATTTCATAGTGTACTTTGTAATGTTTTGACTGGTATTCATGTAAAACCTGGGTCTAGTAACAATTCAAATTTCAATTTTATTATATTGTTTATTTTTTTAAATTGATAATTTAATAGATACCTACTTTAACCAGTTTTCGTATTAGATCCTGAGAATGGAAGGTTATTAGACAAGCTATGGAAATATCGTATAGACAATGACCTCGACTATTTCAATAAAATTGGCTTACTTATTTTTTAATCAATTTAAGGAGTACTGTATTATAAAATATAATATTTTTGCAGACAGTTCTTATATGAAATATCGGAAATGAAAATTTCAATTGTCAATATAAGATTGATAAAATTTTATGAAACCAAAAAAAAAAAAACTATTTGAAATATAATATCGTTTTCTGTAACGAAAAAGACCATTCGTCTCGAGCGGATAAAATAAATATCCCGTAGATAAAACAAGACGAGTTTTCACAAAATCAAATGTGTTGATTTAGAATTCTGATATCGTCCAAGAGAAAAGTCTATATGTGCTGACAGTCGAATAAAATATATTTCTCTACTTCAAATTGAATCGATCTTTGAACTTTGCTAAACACTTATTGATAATATATCACCAGAGAAAGAGAGACCGCTACGTAACCTCTACAAGCTAGGCAAACGGGGTTCGGGAGGGCAACGAGAGGACCGAACGGGAACTAAACTTTTATCGAGTTCCATGTGTCACATTACGTAAGAAGAATCGACGCTCCCGCCACAAATCGTATTATTGTCACTTTAAATTGCTTAACACGTTAGAAACTTACATCAGGACTGTGACGACACATATTTTATCTCGTGTAACGTTTCTGTAACACTGTAAGTTATACTGACATTATATTATATTTAACTAGTGTGATCGTACAAGTACTGAATTATCATAATACCTTCATACTAGCCTTTACCCGTGGATTGCTTCGCGTTAAAGCCGATTTTGATAAAACCTAACATTAATTCTACTTTCAAGCAGATAATGGTCGAAGCCTGAAGGTGGTGTCATTGTGAGTCGTATCAAAATAACAACGCAATAGTTAAATTATAATAAATTAGATATAATATACAACGTGAGTCTTTATAATTGCTATTTGTAAGATACGAATAATGTTATGTAGGTAAAAAACTAAAATATTTAAACAAATTTGAAAATTAATTGAGTTCAACTTCACTTGTATTGAAAAGATTAAAATAATATTTTCAATATAAGTGAGGTTTTCAAATCTTTTAATAACGTCTGATCAGAACTCTTCAATAAATAAAATTATGAACCAATTTTTCAAAATAATACATTAACGTTTCAGTCCGGATTTGGGCCATCTAAAAAATATAAAAATTAAATAGTAGGTAATTAGTTACTAATTGGTTTTTAAAAAAAATTCGCTTCAAGTTTTTGAAATATTTTGAAATTTCAAATCTATATACATATATAAAAATCTCGTGTCACAGTGTTTGTTATCAAACTCCTCCGAAACGACATGACCGATTTTTATGAAATTTTTTGTGTATATACTTGGTAGGTCTGAGAACAGGTCTTAGGCTATTTTTTATACCCCTAGATGATAGGGGTGGCTCTCTCCAGATTTTTTTATTTTTTGGACAATTTATTTTTATTTTTTTTATAATTTGCCGTTAAAAATACTTATAACCCTAAATTTTCACTGTTCTACCACCAACCCCTGCTTGCAGTGTACATCTCTACATTTATATTCGACACTAGATGACACTTGCATGTAAATATTTTCATCAAAAATGGAGGTTTGAGTTTAAAATAAGTGACAAAGTAGGGAACTGCCTAAAACTACAGGACACAACATTCATCTCGGTAAACTAAGATGAATGTGCGTACTCGTGTCCCTCCCTTCCCCATTCGTTTTTTGCACCCGGGTGAAACCGGGCGGGACCGCTAGTTTTTTTTTTTATTTAAATATAAAACGCTCAGCAACTAAGGCTATATGCGTAAACATAAGATCAATTAAAGGTAAATTTGATAAATGTAAGTATGATATGAGGGACCGCTAGTAATAATATAAAATTCAGTATTTTTGTATATGGAGTTATTGAAAATACTAGCTAGCTGGATAGTTTGACTTATCACCATAGAAATATGTCGTGATTTCCATAAAAAGTGAGTTCGGCGCTAGTAAGCTTTGTGCACACAGCCTATAGGCATGAAAAGAAGCTATTTTGTAGAAGGCCGTGCAAAAAATATATTAATATTCCTGTCTTTAATGATATACAGCAGTAAGATTAACATGTTGAATCTTTAGAGTAAAAAGTTTCGAAGTCTCCCGGTCTCCTGATAAAATCCAACTGTTGAATACCTATACATTTTACTAACAAAGTTTTTGATAAACATAAACACTGTTTATATTATGTTCTACACGAAATTCGAAAACTTTCTGCGTGAATTAAAATAAAGAAATTAAGGTTAAAACGGTTTATTCGACAACAAAATTGAATTAATAACATTGTCTTCCCTAAAAGCGGTTTGTACTTAATGCAATAATCTTTGAACGGAATATTGTTAAAAAAGATACGATATGAAACATACAAAGAGAACTTAATTTCATGTAATTGATATTACTAAATTTATACACATTTTATGTTTATATTTTAATATGTTTAATAGTGTTCAAGACTTTCGCTTCACAAATTCCCTCAAGTGATTAAATTTTAATATACTGGATGTCATATTTTGTTATATCAATCTGAATATAAGAACCATTGTAAAGAGGTACCATATTGAACAAGGAGAAAATATTATAGCGAAGGAAAATGTTATGGTTATTGCATATTGTAGAGATAGTGACGTCACCTGAGGAAGTTGTCTGTATAATAATCTGACGGCTGCCGTGAACGCCAATCAGCAATTCTCTACTTAGACTGTACAGTGAGGAAAAACTACACTTACATACCTAATAAAATTACCATTGTAGCTATACATAAAACATAGAATTAGTACAAAAAAGTCTTTTCCTAAGATTTACACACATTTTTTTTGTACAAAAAGAAAAAACAAAAATAGAGCAAATTATAAAACGGTTGTATTCGAGGTTTCAAGACAACTTTAAAATTTAGATATAATTGCCAATTGGGCGACGGGACCATTCCAACTTCAAAAATGTCGACATTTGATTATAATAAAGAAAATAAAATTTCTGATATCGTGTGAGGTGACGCGGGTAAAGGCTTGCATTCAATATGATATTTGCTATTCGTTGCCATGGTTACCTACATATGTTCCACGTCATGCAAAAATTAATCAAAGCATGCCGAACTAGTTTATTTCTGGCAGATCCATAAAACAAAAGAGCGGCTGATATTTTTTTATTTTCAAAATATTTCCGAAACAATAAAGTTTAGAAAAAAACTTTTTAAACAAAACTTTCTTGAAAAAATAAATAGAATAATAAGCCGTTATGAGAAGTATACCATTATTATATAAAAACGCCGTTATAGCGTATAACTCTTCTTCGCATACGCAGATTTTCCCCAAAAACAATAGGGCTCTTCATATTTGCATAATAAACATCCTCCCAAAATTTGGTTTCAATTCGCTTATCCGTTTACCTGTATCGTGTTCACAGACAAACAGATTAACAGACTAACAGACGCAGAGTTTTTTCAAAAATATGTTTTTTGGATTAAGGGAATCTCAAAACGGAAAGATATAAAATTTTTGAAAAGTGATTTTTTACCTAAACTAGTACCATTCCCCACTTGTGGGTTAGAATGGTAAAATTTACTTTCGTCAGCTGTTAGTTGCAAGGTAAAAAGAAAATTTCGAGAACTGCTGAGTGTCTTAGAGTAAGTGATATAGTATAAAATATGTTAGATAACGAATTCGGATAATAAATGCGATCACAAATTATATTTATATTTTTAAGCAAGGTGATTGGTCGATCCCCGAGTTTGTTAGACAGACGATCTACTAAAAGCCTTATTTAACATAATTCGAAGGCAGTTTGCCTTTCATTTATATACTGACAGGTGGCGTTAATGTATAATTCTGGATAAAATTGACTGAAAATGGATTTTTGTAGAGCAACAATTCGACATTAGTGGATTTCATTCCTGAAAAAATTCGTTTTCATATCAATTTTATCACTTTAACCAGTGGGAGTATATACCCAAGTAATTCAAGAATTACAAGGCGCGAAATTTTACGTCATATACCCCGGTGTTTTGCTTGAAAATCGGTGTATATATTTAACGACACTTGGAGAATAATATAGTATAACTTAATTTACTTATTCTAAGTAAAAATAACAGTTGAAAATAATGAAACACAGAAAGGAAAATATAATTTTAATAAATTCATGGTTCTCTATGTAATATGTTATTGTGTCATGCAAAAATTAAACATAACTAACATCTTCAGAACAAAAGAATAACAGATTTGTTTTCAAAATATTTCTGAAATTATGAGTTTAGAAAAAAAATTCATAACTTTCTTGTAAAAACAGATAGAAAAATAAACCGTTATGAAAAGTACCCAATTATTATATAAAAACAACTTTATAACATATATGTGCCGACTTTAGCTCAAAGAATTTTTTACAAAACTTTCTTTAAAATAGAATAATAAAACATTATAAAAAGTACACCATTATTATATATAAAACAACGATGGCATGTATCTCTTTTGCGCATGCGCCGATTTTTTCCAAAAATTATACAAAACTCTTGTAAAAATAGATCGAATAATAAACTGTTATGAGAAGTATACCATTGTTATATACAAACAACTTTATAACTTATACCTCTTCTGCGCATGCGCCGACTTTCCCTCAAAAAACATTTTACAAAACTTTCTTGTAAAGTAGAATAATAAAACATTATAAAAAGTACACCATTATTATATAAAAAACAACTATGGCTTGTATCTCTTTTGCGCATGCGCCGATTTTTCCCAAAAATTATACAAAACTCTTGTAAAAATAAATCGAATAATAAACTGTTATGAAAAGTATACCGTTGTTATATACAAACAACTTTATAACTTATACCTCTTCTGCGCATGCGCCGACTTTCCCTCAAAAAACATTTTAGAAAACTTTCTTGTAAAGTAGAATAATAAAACATTATAAAAAGTACACCATTATTATATAAAAAAATTGGTTGTCTGTAAAGTCGGTTTACGGACGATAGTTTTACGTGATAACGTATTCCGCTATTTAATAATCCATTACTGCGCTCTCGCTTACACGCACAGGGTCAGGCGGAACGTTATGGAACGATACACTTTTTCGAGCGTGCAGCTGGTGTTTCATCAATTTATAAGACGTTATCACGTCAAAAACTTAGTCACCATCTTTAGAAGTCCGCCATATTGGATTTAGAGTGACGTCACTTTATTTTTCGAGTTATTCTCAGCAAGCCCTTTCATTTGATACCCATATTGTAAGAAAGCATAGTAAAATTAGTCCGCCATCTTTAGAACTCCGCCATATTGGATTTAGAGAGACGTAACTTTATGTTTCGAGTTATTCTCAGCAAGCCCTTTCATTTGATACCCATATTGTAGGAAAGCATAATAAAATTAGTCCGCCATCTTTAGAAGTCCGCCATATTGGATTTAGAGTGACGTCACTTTATGTTTCGAGTTACTCTCAGCAAGCCCTTTCATTTGATACCCATATTGTAGGAAAACATAATAAAATTAGTCCGCCATCTTTAGAAGTCCGCCATATTGGATTTAGAGTAATGCCACTTTATTTTTCGAGTTATTCTCAGCAAGCCCTTTCATTTGATACCCATATTGTAGGAAAACATAATAAAATTAGTCCGCCATCTTTAGAAGTCCGCCATATTGGATGTAGAGTGACGTCACTTTATTTTTCGAGTTATTCTCAGCAAGCCCTTTCATTTGATACCCATATTGTAGGAAAGCATAATAAAATTAGTCCGCCATCTTTAGAATTCCGCCATATTGGATTTAGCGTAATGTCACTTTATTTTTCGAGTTATTCTCAGCAAGCCCTTTCATTTGATACCCATATTGTAGGAAAACATAATAAAATTAGTCCGCCATCTTTAGAAGTCCGCCATATTGGATGTAGAGTGACGTCACTTTATTTTTCGAGTTATTCTCAAAAAGCCCTTTCATTTGATACCCATATTGTAGGAAAGCATAATAAAATTAGTCCGCCATCTTTAGAAGTCCGCCATATTGGATTTAGCGTAATGTCACTTTATTTTTCGAGTTATTCTCAGCAAGCCCTTTCATTTGATACCCATATTGTAGGAAAGCATAATAAAATTAGTCCTCCATCTTTAGAAGTCCGCCATATTGGATTTAGAGTGACGTCACTTTATGTTTCGAGTTACTCTCAGCAAGCCCTTTCATTTGATACCCATATTGTAGGAAAGCATAATAAAATTAGTCCGCCATCTTTAAAAGTCCGCCATATTGGATTTAGAGTAATGTCACTTTATTTTTCGAGTTATTCTCAGCAAGCCCTTTCATTTGATACCCATATTGTAGGAAAACATAATAAAATTAGTCCGCCATCTTTAGAAGTCCGCCATATTGGATTTAGAGTAATGTCAATTTATTATTCGAGTTATTCTCAGCAAGCCCTTTCATTTGATACCCATATTGTAGGAAAACATAATAAAATTAGTCCGCCATCTTTAGAAGTCCGCCATATTGGATGTAGAGTGACGTCACTTTATTTTTCGAGTTATTCTCAGCAAGCCCTTTCATTTGATACCCATATTGTAGGAAAGCATAATAAAATTAGTCCGCCATCTTTAGAATTCCGCCATATTGGATTTAGATTTATGTCACTTTATTTTTCGAGTTATTCTCAGCAAGCCCTTTCATTTGATACCCATATTGTAAGAAAGCATAGTAAAATAGGTCCGCCATCTTTAGAACTCCGCCATATTGGATTTAGAGTGACGTAACTTTATGTTTCGAGTTATTCTCAGCAAGCCGTTTCATTTGATACCCATATTGTAGGAAAACATAATAAAATTAGTCCGCCATCTTTAGAAGTCCGCCATATTGGATTTAGAGTGACGTCACTTTATGTTTCGAGTTACTCTCAGCAAGCCCTTTCATTTGATACCCATATTGTAGGAAAACATAATAAAATTAGTCCGCCATCTTTAGAAGTCCGCCATATTGGATTTAGAGTAATGCCACTTTATTTTTCGAGTTATTCTCAGCAAGCCCTTTCATTTGATACCCATATTGTAGGAAAACATAATAAAATTAGTCCGCCATCTTTAAAAGTCCGCCATATTGGATTTAGAGTAATGTCACTTTATTTTTCGAGTTATTCTCAGCAAGCCCTTTCATTTGATACCCATATTGTAGGAAAACATAATAAAATTAGTCCGCCATCTTTAGAAGTCCGCCATATTGGATTTAGAGTAATGTCACTTTATTTTTCGAGTTATTCTCAGCAAGCCCTTTCATTTGATACCCATATTGTAGGAAAGCATAATAAAATTAGTCCGCCATCTTTAGAAGTCCGCCATATTGGATTTAGAGTGACGTCACTTTATGTTTCGAGTTACTCTCAGAAAGCTCTTTCATTTGATACCCATATTGTAGGAAAGCATAATAAAATTAGTTCGTCATCTTTAGAAGTCCACCATATTGGATTTAGAGTAATGTCACTTTATTTTTCGAGTTATTCTCAGCAAGCCCTTTCATTTGATACCCATATTGTAGGAAAACATAATAAAATTAGTCCGCCATTTTTAGAAGTCCGCCATATTGGATGTAGAGTGACGTCACTTTATTTTTCGAGTTATTCTCAGCAAGCCCTTTCATTTGATACCCATATTGTAGGAAAGCATAATAAAATTAGTCCGCCATCTTTAGAAGTCCGCCATCTTTAGAAGTCCGCCATATTGGATTTAGAGAGACGTCACTTTATTTTTCGAGTTATTCTCAGCAAGCCCTTTCATTTGATACCCATATTGTTGGAAAGCATAATAAAATTAGTCCGCCATCTTTAGAAGTCCGCCATATTGGATTTAGAGTAATGTCACTTTATTTTTCGAGTTATTCTCAGCAAGCCCTTTCATTTGATACCCATATTGTAGGAAAACATAATAAAATTAGTCCGCCATCTTTAAAAGTCCGCCATATTGGATTTAGAGTAATGTCACTTTATTTTTCGAGTTATTCTCAGCAAGCCCTTTCATTTGATACCCATATTGTAGGAAAACATAATAAAATTAGTCCGCCATCTTTAGAAGTCCGCCATATTGGATTTAGAGTAATGTCACTTTATTTTTCGAGTTATTCTCAGCAAGCCCTTTCATTTGATACCCATATTGTAGGAAAGCATAATAAAATTAGTCCGCCATCTTTAGAAGTCCGCCATATTGGATTTAGAGTGACGTCACTTTATGTTTCGAGTTACTCTCAGAAAGCTCTTTCATTTGATACCCATATTGTAGGAAAGCATAATAAAAAAAATATAGTTTAAAAAAAACTAAAAAACACGCTTTATATCGGACTAAAAAGTAAAAAATAATTGTTTTAAAATAAGCTTAAAAAGCGTTGGGCGCTCGATGTACGAAAATGTGGAACAAAGCGCCCCACGCTTTTTAAGCTTATTTTAAAACAATTATTTTTTACTTTTTAGTCCGATATAAAGCGTGTTTTTTAGTTTTTTTTAAACTATATTTTATTTTTCACTTTTTAGTTTGAGGATCTATAAAAGAATTTATTAATCCTGGGGGTCCTAATAAGGATAATGGGAAACTGTTATCAAATTATTGCATTGTCATCGGTCCTTGATACGTATGCAAAGTTTCAAATTAATCAGACTTCGGGAAATTGGTGAAAATTATGCTCAAAGATTTAAAAGAATTTATTAATCCTGGGGGTCCTAATAAGGATAATGGGAAACTGTTATCAAATTATTGCATTGTCATCGGTCCTTGATACGTATGCAAAGTTTCAAATTAATCAGACTTCGGGAAATTGGTGAAAATTATGCTCAAAGATTCCGTTACGGACATACATACATAGTTAGTTACATACATACATAGTTACAACCCAAACTAATATAAAGCGTTTAATTAGTCCGTCATCTTTAGAAGTCCGCCATATTGGATTTAGAGTAATGTCACTTTATTTTTCGAGTTATTCTCAGCAAGCCCTTTCATTTGATACCCATATTGTAGGAAAACATAATAAAATTAGTCCGCCATTTTTAGAAGTCCGCCATATTGGATGTAGAGTGACGTCACTTTATTTTTCGAGTTATTCTCAGCAAGCCCTTTCATTTGATACCCATATTGTAGGAAAGCATAATAAAATTAGTCCGCCATCTTTAGAAGTCCGCCATCTTTAGAAGTCCGCCATCTTTAGAAGTCCGCCATATTGGATTTAGAGTGACGTCACTTTATTTTTCGAGTTATTCTCAGCAAGCCCTTTCATTTGATACCCATATTGTTGGAAAGCATAATAAAATTAGTCCACCATCTTTAGAAGTCTGCCATATTGGATTTAGAGTAATGTCACTTTATTTTTCGAGTTATTCTCAGCAAGCCCTTTCATTTGATACCCATATTGTAGGAAAACATAATAAAATTAGTCCGCCATCTTTAGAAGTCCGCCATATTGGATTTAGAGTAATGTCACTTTATTTTTCGAGTTATTCTCAGCAAGCCCTTTCATTTGATACCCATATTGTAAGAAAGCATAGTAAAATTAGTCCGCCATCTTTAGAACTCCGCCATATTGGATTTAGAGAGACGTAACTTTATGTTTCGAGTTATTCTCAGCAAGCCCTTTCATTTGATACCCATATTGTAGGAAAGCATAATAAAATTAGTCCGCCATCTTTAGAAGTCCGCCATATTGGATTTAGAGTGACGTCACTTTATGTTTCGAGTTACTCTCAGCAAGCCCTTTCATTTGATACCCATATTGTAGGAAAACATAATAAAATTAGTCCGCCATCTTTAGAAGTCCGCCATATTGGATTTAGAGTAATGCCACTTTATTTTTCGAGTTATTCTCAGCAAGCCCTTTCATTTGATACCCATATTGTTAGAAAGCATAATGAAATTAGTCCGCCATCTTTAGAAGTCCGCCATATTGGATTTAGAGTAATGTCACTTTATTTTTCGAGTTATTCTCAGAAAGCCCTTTCATTTGATACCCATATTGTAGGAAAACATAATAAAATTAGTCCGCCATCTTTAGAAGTCCGCCATATTGGATGTAGAGTGACGTCACTTTATATTTCGAGTTATTCTCAGCAAGCCCTTTCATTTGATACCCATATTGTAGGAAAGCATAATAAAATTAGTCCGCCATCTTTAGAAGTCCGCCATATTGGATTTAGAGTGACGTCACCGATTTTCCCCAAAAAATTTACAAAAACTTCTAGTAAAAATAGATAGAGTAAAAACCGTTTTAAAAAATATATTATTATTATATAAAACAACATTATAAGAGATATATTCTTTTACGCATGCGCCGATGTTCCCCAAAAACAATAGGCCACTTCATATTTGCATATCAAACATCCTCCCAAAATTTGGTTTCAATCCGCTCTTCCTTGATGTCGGAATGATAAGAAATGTCAAAAGTGACGTTTGCATGTGTCAAAGTATTAAGTTCTAATAATTAGTTATTCAAATTGTTAACTTAGAAGGCGTTGCTTTTCATAAATATTTCAAATGGCATCCGTTTTTGAACAAATGCTATCTCCTTTGTTTTATTATTGTCATAAATAAAATTATCGACCAATTTTATTTTAAGACAGGACATACGCAATAATTAAATTACCATGTTATACCGTGCAACAGAGAGAGATAACCGAAAGATGTTTGCTATCGGTTATATCAGATTGAATTTATTTCTATATAAATGTGTATAAGAAAAGTGATTGGGCGAATTCTGTTGTACGAAATTTATGTAAAATTTTCTCCTCTTTCGTTTAAGACAGGTTTCGAACCGATCTGATTTAAATTGAGCGAGTTATAAGCGAAAAACTTCGTTTTTTCTAAATTGCTCCTCTCTGGAGCAAAAATTCAAAAATCGGGCGACGTTAGGATTTAAGTTACCCGGAGACAAATCGAACAAAAAAAAGTTTTTTAAAATCGGTTAAGTCGTTTGGGCTGTACGCTGGATACAAAAAGCGTGACTCACAGATTCACAGATTCACAGATTCACAGATTCACAGACAAAGCGAGTACATATAGGCGCTTTAGCTTACGCTATTCGCGCCTAAAAACGCAATGTTTGACGTTCTAAAATAGGGTTATATAGTGAGTAGATTACATGTCAAATAATGACATTAATCTTTAAAAATAAGTTATAGAAATAACACTTAAATTAATAAAAAAAAAAGTACTTATAGTTTTAACTAATACTAGCGTGACCTGTGCGAATTATTCGCACTAAATAAGTATAATAATTGTCACTTTACAAAATTATTTTTTAAATATGATTGCAGGTATTCAATTCGTTTCTAATTTTGCACACTGCTTATAACGTTTTTCTTTTTGTTGTAAAAGAAATATTTTACTAAAATTGTAATACAGAGGCGCAAGTAGCGTCAGATGGCAGTATGCAGTATTTACAATATGAAGGTCAGATGACAGATCGAAGTGTTAACGTTACGCCGTCAGATGGCAGACGTTGTTCAGAGTTTAATTAATTTAATTAATTTACAAAAACAATAGCAATAATAAATTTTTTAGTTGTCGATGTCAGTAGAGCAAGCAATTATCTGTAAAATGATATATAATATTAATAATAATATTAATATATATGATTGAAATATTATTTTCTTCATTCCTCGATCGAAAGTGCATACATTCGGCATCAATTGTAAGGCAGATAGTCTAGCATTTACTCCTTGGTGGTATTACGCGCACCATTGCGGGAAGTTCGTACGTTCGGACGGTAGTAAAGCAAAAACAACCAGTCAACTGTTGTTTAGATGGCGTTTCTATAGCAAACCTACTACATTTCAGCTAATAATAGTCGCGAACTGCTGTCATTCGTGCATTTACGTATAAAATAAAAGCTGCTTGCTTTTAATTTATGTGTTTTTATGTAGTTAATAAGTAATTAATTAATTAATACATTTAAAAAGCGTGCTTACGACCGAGGTATGAAGAAATATAGAAAATGGTGTTATTTGCATAAACAGTTCTTTCGTCATCGAAATATCCGTAACTATCCCATCGTTTTCATCATAAATGCTCCGTTTTTCTTGCCATACAAAATACGAAAATTTCAAGTCGCCAAAAAAGTCTTGTTTTAAAAAGAAATGTTTTTTCATAAATAAACTTATTTTAAACTAGTCTTGCAGACGACAGGCTTTCTTGATCAAAGTCGGCTCTGCTCTTCTCCGATTATATACCGGAGTCAAACAAAAACTGAACACGACACGGTGAATATGAAAAGAAAACTCCCATCAACACAACAGTGTGTGTGTGTAAGCAGCAGCAAATAAAATCCCGAGCTCGGAGAACGAACGCAACGGTTTGTTCATTTCCTATCTATCACGGCATGTGATTGATGGGTTGACTGGAGAAGTAACACACATACACACATTCGCATTTACAAGGGGGTGGGGGCGGTAATGTGCTGTCTGTGGTGTCGCCAAAATTGGCTAGAAACACATCGACATGGTAATCGTGTTTTTGAATTTTGCCCGAAATTATGGAAGAGATTGCTGTTGTATCTATACCACATTGCTGATGAAAATATGATCGTGAGCCAAAAAAAAAGGTTTTATTCATTTTCACAACGGAAGTTTTGAAGAGCAAAAAAATAAAAAGGTCCTTTCATTTCCGCAACGGAAAAGTCTTTTTCGTGCTATTTACTATTTTTCTAAAAAATTTTTATGCGCCGAATTATATTGGCAAACTATATTCGCTCTTATATTTATAAAATGCTTCGCAGGCCGGACAAAAGTATACTGCAGGCCGCTATTTGCCCAGGCCTGATCTATACTAATATTATAAAGAGAGAGTGCGGATTTTGTGAGTTTGGGTATACACCCAAACTCACAAAATCCGCACTCTATGTGGAGGGTAATTTCCGAAACTACTCATCCGATTTCAAATTTATTTTTTCACCAATATTTAGAATGGACCTTTAGGATTGACATGGGCTGTATATTATCGATAAATAAAATTATTGACCAATTTTATTTATTGAAGAGTACTAATCAGACGTTAATCAATAGTCTGTATATTATCGAGTTAAAATAAAATTGCTTTTCGTGATCAATTTTGCAAGGTAAGTCGAAGAAAAAATGGTGGCATTCTACAAATTCGGGCAAACTCGTACCGGGCCGCTAATATATCTAATATAAATTCAAAATTTAACTAGTGAAACACTTTATACTTTATACCGTAATACAAGCGCTATAGTTGTTTTTAACTTCCCGCTATTCAAAAAAACAACCCAATTTGGTGTGTGTATATAAACCTCTTATAACTTTTGAACGGAGTGTCCGATTGAAACGCGCTTTGCGGCATGTGACGTGACCTTGCTGAGCTTAGATTTCCCGAAAAAATTTGGAATGATTCAGCCCAATAAACTTTGATAAAGCTCAAAAATACAAATTAAAAAAATTTTTAGAAACTTGTTTTTTTTTAATATTATCTAAACTACTAATCCAATTAATTCCAAAATCTAATCAGCTTTTCTCCTTAACAAACTGCGTCGACTTCCGCAAACCGCATCAAAATCGGTTTATTTGGTCACGAGATATCGTGAACGAAAAAATCGTAAAAAAGTGTTTTTTTTTTTAATTACTCTTTAAATTCTTTTCATTTCGAATTTTTTAAATAAAATGTTTACTTCGGTTAAAAAAGTTACGTCGATCGCCGCAAACCTCAACAAAATCGGTTTATTCGTTCCCGAGATATCGTGAACGAAAAATTCGTAATAAAGTGTTTTTTTTTAAATTACTTTAAAATTCTTTTCGTTTCGATTTTTTTAAATGAAATGCTTACTTAGGTTAAAAAATCTGCGTCGATCGCCGCAAACCTCAACAAAATCGGTTTATTCGTTCCAGAGATATCGTAACCGAAAAATTCGTAATTAAATAAAGTGTTTTTTTTTTTAGTTCGAAGAGCTAAAAAATTAACTTCTAGCTATATTTTATATATTTTTGAGCGTTTTGAACTCGAAAATAGCTGGAAGTTTCAGGGATGGCCGACAGGGTCAAAATTCTTTTCAATTTTTATTTTTTTTTCATGGAACGGTATGCTTATATTGTTTCATTGCTTTGCCGTTTCATTAAACGAATCGAACAATAATGATGACTATAGATTACTCAACTATAGATTATACACACTAGGCTTATGGCCTTCGAGGGATCTTCTATTGCCCAATGGGGGATTAAACACAACCTGACGTATAAACTCCTCTTTGAAAGTTTTACTTTTTTTTGTCAGTACAATTTTTTTTATTTGACACAAAATTGCGGGAAAAAATTACCTCGCAAAAAATTCACGTAAGTATTGTTATTTTTAACAGCTTTACTTTTTAAGCTTTTTTCCGAATTTCAAATTGAAAGTAACCTCTTTATTAAGCAAATAATGCTGTTGAGTCTAAACCAGTGATCAAAAAGTAATTTTTAGAAGAGCCCGGATATTTTCGAATTTTTTTTTTCTAGGTCCGGTGAATAAATACCAATTTCAGTAAAAAAGACCGTAGTTATAAAAACTCCTTAAAAATATAGTAGATGCACAAATATTTTTAGGATCTTATAAAATTTATTTATCAATAAATACACTGATATTATTTACAGTAGATTAATAGGAAAAAATACACCTCCAGTCCTGAGTTAGATTATTGAAGTTTTTGGGGAACAACTAATGCGTATTTTGCCTAAAAAACTATAAACAAAACTGAATAAAGAAAAAAACATTTAGATTACATTTAATATCATCACTTTTACTCCTTTTGAAAACTCTATCCTTATAAATGCGGTTCAGTTTTCAACATTATGCGGTTCGGATTCCGATCTTTGGTCTTAACCATACGTTTTATCGCATACCGATACCTTGAAAACTTTAAAAATTAAAGTCAAAACTGAAATTATCAAAGCATTTTACACATTTTACTTTTGACACGCGTTACGAGTATTTTCAAATAAAAAAAAATCGTCGAGGAATCCATTCAACAGATTTGAAGCCTTAAACGATGCTGTTTGTTCTATCTCATTAACTAAAAAATGTAGTTCATAAACACAGATGTTTATTTTTCGTAACTGAGACTTCTGTTGCATATTATAGAAATTGTATATTTTTTTTATTGAGGAAATAAATAAATAAATAAATAAATAAATAAATAAATAAATAAATAAATATTGAGCTAGGGTTATTGTTTTTGTAAAAATAAATAAAATTTAGAAAACAGGTTGGGAAGCGCTGCATTAGGAAAACTATAAATAAATAAATCTGGAAACAAAAGAATTTTTAAGAATTTTTTGATAATAATTCACTGAACGTGAACTCAAAGGATAAAAAAATGAGTTTATTTGAATTCTTTAAAATAATAGTTTTTATTTCAGTGACATTTTTTACCATCTTGTGACACTGGCTTTAGTAAAAATTTGTGCCTTATTGCAATTTGCTGATCCACGCAATGTTTTGTTGTGCAACTTTACCGTCAACTGTAAAGTTGTTGATTTCTAGCGGCAAATGAAAGTTTGAATGATATTACACACTTGGAATAATTTATTTTAAACAAAAAAAAAATAATATAAAATTTTAAATGCTGTGGAGATATTTAATTTAATTAAAAACTATATATTAAGGTTATACGAGCACGGTACCTAAAAAATTGGTTGTCTGTAAAGTCGGTTTACGGACGATAGTTTTACGTGATAACGTATTCCGTAATACATAACCTAAATTTATATAATAATTATAATAATTCGAATCTATGATATTGCATCTTTCGCTTCAAATTTAGGTAAATTTTTTTAAGTAGAATAATAAAACACTATAAAAAGTACACTATTATTATATAAAAAACAACTATGGCATGTATCTCTTTTGCGCATGTGCCGATTTTTCCCAAAAAATTTACAAAAGTTTCTAGTAAAAATAGATAGAGTAAAAACCGTTTTAAAAACTATATTATTATTATATAAAACATCATTATAAGAGATATATTCTTTTACGCATGCGCCGATGTTCCCCAAAAACAATAAGCCACTTCATATTTGCACATCAAACATCTTCCAAATTGAAAACAAAAAAGTTTTTTGCTTTTAATTCGCTCAATTTAAATCAGATCCTGTCTTAACGAAAAAGTAGAACATTTTACATAGATTTCGCATAACAGAATTTGCGCAAATAGTTTTTTTATACATAAAAAAGCAGAAATAAACACTGTATATAAATTCGATTTTGCCTAATACATCGCGTGTTAATACACGGTGTGTTATGGACATTTAAAGATTGCGTATGTTCTGCCTTAAAATAAAAAGATTGCATTTGTTTAAAAACGGATGTCATTTAAAATATTTGTCAGTTTTTGCTAACTGAACGATGTTATAATTTAATGTGTAGTATGAACTATGTACGTGTAGTTATAGACATATACATTCATGTCTCAATGGTGGTACGATTCTCGCTTTGACTGTGATAGGTCCCGAGTTCAAATCCCGCTTGAGCCCAGTATTGTTTTTCTTTATTTTTCCTTTTTTAGTAAAAGAAAAATCAATATTGCTCAAATATTCATGTAGTACCTATTTAATAAAAATTATTGTTTTAGTATTTTTAAGTATTATGGCGTTATTTTATTCTTTGATAGTATGTATTTTAGACTTGGGTAGCTCATAAGTGAATGATAAAAAAGATATATATCGGTGCCGGTGAGCAAATCACTCACTATCTCACTCCGTTTTTAAATATATCTTTAGCTCACTGGTCTTAATGTTCATTTTCGAACCACTGAAATGCTGAGTTACTGAGCGAGAGTAAACGAGAGCGTGCTACTCTACTAAACAAAGGGAGAGACAGAGACAGATAGTGTGACGATATTCCTGTTGTTGTTGGTAGACCAAGGTCATGGAACGCAATACTAAATCTTTCTTGAGTATCTTTCCATCTTTACATCTCGCTCAGTACACCAATGCATCATTCAGATTGAGTTTTTGAGATTTGAGAGAAATTATCTTGTTTTCATTCACTGAGCTAAATGACCGACTGAGCTAAATGAGTAATATATATCCTGTGATACAAAAGATATGAATCTATCTTTTCTTTTTAGTGACACACTCTGCACACCTCTAATGTATTTTGCTCTAGATAAATGTTAGTAATACCTACTATATAAAGAACGAAGTCCATGCAAGGTCGATGGTTTATTGGTAATAATAATCATATTATAATATTATTCATAAAATTTTCGAATCATTTATCAGATAAATTAGTAAAAAAATTAAGCAATTAACCAATTGACGTTTCAATACAGACTTAGATCTTCTCGGAATAATACTTGAGCTACAAAAATATAAAAAATGATTTTATAATATATTGTTTTGTATTAAATTAAAATTGTTCTCTCAGGAGGCACGGATACTACTCCGGTACCGGAAGTATTTAAAATGTTTATTTTCATAAATTTTAAAAAATATTTAATTACTCTCAAATGTTAATTTGGTTAATGTTAAAATGTATGAATTTAAAAATTCAGAACCGTCAGAAGAAACAAATTCTTTTTGAAATTTTTAATACTTTATTCTAATATTAGAATTAATTTTTTGGTATTTATTTTTTATTTTTTTATGTCTGAATCCTAAAATGGTTAAACATGTTTTGTAAGTGTAGGTATTTAATTTTAATAAAACCTTCTATCCGAACCATACCATTCCATGAGTTCAAATTCCAACAGCAACAGGTACATTTACCATTCCAACCCACAAATGGGGAATGGTACTTGGTTATTCAAAAATGACATTTCAAAATTGTCCAATATCTTTTCGTTTTGAGGTCCCCCGAATCCCAAAAACATATTTTTGTAAAAACTCTGTGCGTCTGTTAGTCTGTGAGAACGATACAGGTCAAATGGATAAGCGTATTGAAACCAAACTTTGGGAGAATGTTTGGTGTGGAAATATGAAAGCCCTATTGTTTTTAAGGAAGATCGGTGCAGGTGCAGAAGAGATATATACTATAATGTTGTTTTTATATAATAATAGTATACTTTTCATAATGGATCATTATTATATTCATTTTTTTTGTTTTGTTAAAAAAAAATTTTTCTTAACTGTTTCGGAAATATTTTGAAAATAAAAAAAATCAGCGGTTCTTTTGTTTTGTAGATAAACTAATTAAGTATGCTTTGATTTATTTTTACATGACGTGCAACATAATATTATGTAGGTAAACATTGCAACGAATAGCAAATATCATATTGAATACTAGCCATTACCCCGCGTCACTTCACGCGATATCAAAAATTTGATTGTCTTCATTGTACTATATCAAATGTTTTATGCGTTTACAATATAGAACATTACACATGAATTGTAGCGATTCAGTTTAAGGAATAAATTGATATTTTAGCAAATGTGATTGAATTAGTTAGATAAATTATTGCATTAATTAATAATTAGCTACATCAGGCAATAAATCAAAACGTTACATTATACTATTTCAAACAGATATCTGTAATTAATATCAGTTTCATATGATTAGTGGTATTCAATTTATCACAATATTTGCTGCGGTTTTGATTTTAATTGAATTCTATCTATATTTTTTATTTACGTAACATTCCATCTACACTGGAATTATTTAATTAAATTATGAATATTTATATTTATTTAAAGTTCTGAACAAAAAATCAATTATTTCTCTAGAGAGAATAAAGTTTTTGTCACCGATTTTATATTAAGATAGGCAATAACAACTCTGTTGTTTGTGTCAAGAATTTTTTCCATCAGTTATTCCGATACACGAAGCTCGTCATTAATCAATTATTAATATTAACATTATTAGTTAGATGAATGATTAATATAATTATTAATAATTAGATGACTGATAAATATTAATATTAATAATTAGATGACCGCTAAATATTAATACTAATACTCAAATCTTTGATTAACGTCTGATTAGAACTCTTCAATAAATAAAATTATCGACCAATTTTTCAGACAAATATATTAACAAAAAATATATAAAATTAATACATTAACGTTTCGGTCTGGATTTAGAGCTTCTGCAGAACTGATTTAAAAAATATAAAAATTAATTAATAATTAGTTTCTAATTGATTTATGAAAAAAATTCGCTTCAAGTTTTTATTTATCAAAAAAAAATTGGTTGTCTGTAAAGTCGGTTTACGGACGATAGTTTTTTACGTGATAACGTATTCCGTAATACATAACCTAAACCTCCCAAAATTTGGTTTCAATCCGCTTATCCTTGGTGTCGGAATGATAAGAAATGTCAAAAGTGACGTTTGCAACTGTCAAAGTATTATGTTCTAATAATAATTAGTTATTCCAATACTTAACTTAGAAGGCGTTGCATTTCACAAAATACTAATGTCAAAAAATTGAATTAAACATTAGAAATGCAGCCGTTTTCATGTTAAGACAAGACATACGTTATCTTCTAATTTCCATGTACGGCAAACAAAGACGACCGACCGCGTCGCGCCATGCATTAGACAACATTGCATTTATACAGCTATTTTTCTATATAAATTTGTATAAAAAAACTGTTTAGGCAAATTCTGTTATACGAAATCTATGTAAAATGTTCTCCTCTTTCGTTTAAGACTGGTTTCAAACCGATCTGATTTAAATTGAGCGAGAAATTAGCAAAAAGCACGCACAGGGTCAGGCGGAACGTTACGCGTTACGCGTTACGAACGTTAGAAACGTTAGGATTTTAGGAACGTTACACTTTTTAGTGCATGCAGCCGGTGTTTTATCAATTTATAAGATTGGTGATTCATCAATTTATAAGACGTTATCACGTCAATATTGAAAAAATAATAACAAGCAGTTTTTATAAGTAGTCATGGATATGATTGTAATTAGGCATTGAGAGATTTTTTATTTGATTTTAGATGTAACATTTCCGAAATATTTCTTTTAAAAAAATTTGTTTCATTATCTAAAATTTTTATACTATCCCAATTAATTTTATGGTCGTGTTCAAATTTGTGTTTAGTTACGTTCTGTTTATCCAGGAGTAATTTATGATTATTTTGGTGCTCTTTTATTCTTGTTTTAAGAGCTCTTTTAGTTTGTCCAATATAGTTCTTTTTACAATTTTCACAATTAATTTTATAAACTACATTATGTTTTTGTTATTTATTGAGTTTATCCTTTCCCTTTATAATAATTTTGTCAAGTTTATTATTAACATTATAAACTGTTTTTAGGTATATTTAAATCTTAAAGAAATGATTTAAATTTTTGTAGAAATATTTAGCGAACTAGTCATGCAGATTAGACCAGCAATCAGTAAAAACCATCAGAGAAAATCGTGTCGGTCGGGGTATAATTCTGACCAGCAATTTCTATGTCTGGGCTTGACCGTGCTAGACCAACTGAATGTTGTGTTTTATGACTGTAGGGGAGGAGAAATGATATCCAGGAGTTTATAGAATTTGTGCTGTGACAAAATTTTGAAAGGATTTTTGTTAAACTTTCTCCATAATTCAAGAAATAAAACATGAAATTCACAATAGTGCTTCCTCTTTTCATTGATAAGCTGAACCATCTTTTTTCCCTGGCTTCTTTCTCTTCCTTCACAACATCGTCAAAATAAAAACATGTCTGCTGCACACGGAACCTGTACAACAAGTTGCTGGTTCATGCTAGTGTTCGAAATCATGTTGTGCTTCTCGTGGTGGACCGTGCAGGTATAGTGTGTGCGATCTTTAAAATTAATTATGATCACCAAAGTTAATAAAAAGAGAAGGCAGTGATTTTTAAAAAAGAAGGGATATTAATTTTGTAATACAATAGTTGTATGCAGCAATAACAACAAGTCCAGAGAGGTGCCCTAGACGTATATAGTACCTACTGAGGGGGCGACATCACGAGATCTTACACCGCCTTGAAAAATGACTACTCGCTGAATAACATTATTGAATTATTTAAATACGCACATAGATAAAATTGCTTCCCCTACATATTTTGTGAGTTATAGCACGTTATCTATAAACAATGGTAAGTTAAATCGTATATTAGTAAAGCAATTAAGTGTACATAATTAAAATAAAGGTATAAATTATTTAACAACGAATCCTACAACGTGAATGTTACAAATCATAGAGAAATGAATGTAAATTATTCATTACATGTTAAATTAGTTACAACAAGTGTACAGTAACAATATAACGAAAAGAAAATCAGAGGAAAAACAGCACAATTCACAAACAACTTCCTTTTCCAGGTGGAGGCATGGGAGAGTTAGACGAAGGGAGAAAGGTAAGTCTCTATATATAGGTATATACGTTTTAAGCGAAAGAACATTACACTGAAGTACTTTATAATATTACCTTCTAATTATAGCGAGTACAAAACCATACAATTTTAAAAATCGTCCATAATAATACACGAAGCATGTAGACCAGATAGAATGCAGTGTTTCTAAAAAAGTTTTGTGAGCTCTAATAAAAAACGAACATGTTTGGTTGGTTTTTCTCATTAGGGCTCCTTATCATGCATCGTACATAATATAGTTTTCTTCAATCTTTGCCAGCTTTTTATAAACATTAAATCTAAAGTAATTGTCACTTTTGCGCAAAAAGTAATCAAAAACTTATCTTCGCTATATTTATAATTGTTATTAAAAATTTTGGACCTAGTACTTTTATGATATACCTAATTTTATAAACAAATTTCTACAAAACTCAAAATTTACTATTTTCAAAGTGAGCTCTTTTAATGTTAAATGATTCATTTTGGATTTTCACCTTATTGGCTGTAGAGGTCGTATATAGTCTTTTTTTGTAAAATCGATCTGCATATAAAACTTTCTATACAGATATTACAGACGTATGATAGACTTCATAGACGGACGTATGGACTACGGAGTATCAATATATCTAAGGGTTCCGTTTTTTGTTCATTTTTGTACAGAAACCTACAAGATGAGAAAAATAATTGTTTATATTTTATATCAAATATGGATTTTGACAATGACAATAAAGAAATTACAAAATGAATGTACGCTAAGTTTTTTTTTACATTAATAATATTATTTTCGATTTTCTTCACTAAAGGAGAAAATAATTTAATGTTACAAACAAAATTAGAAAAGAGTTTGTTATGAGGAATTCAAAAATATTTTTTTCACAATTTCAAAAAACATAATTAAAAAATATGCGGAAATGCCTCGCTCCCTTATTTCCGTAACTTCTGCACCTAAAATTGAAATAAAAATCGAGGAATATAACGCCTTCCTAAAAGTTTACAGGAAAACTGTAATGAAAATCCTGGCTCTTGCAAATTTCTGGAAATTAATTTTACAAACTTATCAGTTGATATAATATGTACATTGTACTCCTAAAGCTTGTCTGTCTGTTGGTGCAATGTTGTATGCTAATAAAAGAAGCGGGCGTTTGAAGAAGTTATACTTGAACTTGGTCGTTTTTAGCGTTTCGTGCACTTATGGAATCACTTCTGTCCGTCTGTCATAGGTGATTTTCTGTGAAACTATTTCACGTTAAATTTAAAACAGAAACAGAGTGTAGTGGCCCAATCACAGACGTAAAGTATAGAAAGTTGAATTTTGATTCTGGGAGTTAATTTCAAGGAGTAAATTGAAAAAGGAAAATACATTTTTCAAGGGATGTCAAATGAAAACTCATGGAAGCACGAATTCAAAAATATTTTTTTTTCTTAATTTTTTTATAATTTTTAGAAATAAACGCTAAAAAAATTGCTGTCTCGTACCCATATTACCGAAACTATCACTCAGAAAAATATGAAAAAATTATGAATAATGAGAAGTAGGTGTAAATTGAACGAAAATTATCAGGATTGAAAAATTCTACAATGACAGAAAATCACTGCCATATTCAAAAATACACAAATTAACCGAATTATACAAATTAAAAATGCATAAATGTTATTGCAATGTAAAGTTGTAATTTTTTGAGTTGCAATCTGAAGAAAATCTTACTCGGAATATTATGTAAGACTTAAAATCACTATTTTCTATCAATCAGCAACGTTGGGGCAGTTCCGTAGCTATGTCTCTCTAGCCCATGGGTACAGTGGATTTCTCTACTTAGTGAATCTAGTAGCTTCAGTGATGCTAAAATTACAACGTTCCAATCATCAACTTCACATAAGAAAAAAAATTATCATAACGCAAAGCCTACCGATTTTACCTTGCAACTTTATCAGACTCAGTCTCTGTTTAAGTTTCGACTAGCGGTCTTCCCTGCGCGATTGGAACGTCACGTGCGAAGAAGGCGCAAAAAAAACGTAAGTATAAAGGCATCTATTAGTTCATTGTTCATGAAGACACCTTGTGGTATAGGTATGTAATGGTCAGCGTATGGGCTTTTGAAGGACAGTGTTGTGAGTCATGATCGTTTTGTAATGTCGTTCAGTTTTATTTGATGATATTATTTGATGTACCTAATAAAACCGAGCGGTGTAGGGGTAGTAGTCAGAGCACTAGACTCCATTCGGGAGGTACTGGGTTTGAATCCAGGCGGGGGCAGATGTGGCTGGAAGTTTTTTCTGCTGCCTCTCACCGAGAATCAGTAATTCATATACTGGCCATCGTGTTGAGGTTCTCCATGGTTTCCCTCAATAAATCCAGATAAATATCGAGATGGTTTCTAATTCAAGGCCATGGCCGATTACCTATCAAACTGTACTTAAAATTTGCCTACCTTATTCTATTGTCCCAAAATTCCTTCATTCGCCCATTCCTATTAATTAGTTGAAGTTAAAAACATGTAGAAAATAACGGGAAGTGTGATAGATTATAAATAGTAACGGTGCGAATGGCGTCTGTTATCATATAAAGTCGAGAAACGAACGTTAAACGCATTATTATTATTATTATTATTATTATTGTTATTATTATTATTTATATTATTATTATTATTATTATTTATATTATTGTTATTATTATTATTTATATTATTATTATTATTATTATTCGATGTAATAAAGACGCTAAAGACCTAAATTGTCTACAATAAATACATCAATCAATGTTCACACCCTTTATAACTTAACTGAGTTTGGTGTACTATTAAAATTTTAAGAACCACTGTATTAGACAGGCACTTGTACCCATCTTTCCTATTTTGCATCCGGACCTCTGTTTTACATAATGTTACCCCTGGGCAGTCGACGCGTTATAACACAATGAGATTTCCTTTTTTGTCTCGTTTCGTTGGTACCCGTGCAGAATGCACAGGAATGTTTTTATCTTTGTTACACTTTTAATATACTTTATGTACGTACAATATCTCTGTTTCGCTTCCGTGTCTTTCTTATACATATAGGGATTTTTGTATTTATCTGTTCACCTTCCTGCTAGCTACATAGCTTTACTATGCTGCATCCGCTATTTTGTCTCGGCGTAATGTATGGACATTGCTCTAAACGCCGCATAGCACAGGCTATGTTGTTATGTTGTAATAATGATACTATTTATATACCTACATAAGTCGCAATGAACATAAGATTTGAGCCTCTTATGAACCAAAATTTACAGATTCGGACAGATTAATAGGGCACTGCTAATTCTAAGATTAAATGACTCCGATCTGCCGAAGTTGCAGTTAGGGACGAAAGATATTTCATTCAGTGGCGGCTGTTCAGAGAAGAGGGGGAAGTGCACATTCACCTTTCTATTAAATCGTTTTCAACAAAATAATACTTTTTATACATCTATTAAATGAATTTTGTAATTAATTCAAATTATAATACAGTCAATGTGTATCGCGCAACCATAAAATTAGAATGTCACGTTTTACATCTCACATCAACAACAAACGTAGCAAGAGAGCATATAGTGATATACACTACAATGAAGAATTGTGCCAGACTATTGTAAAACCTGCACTTCCAACGTTCGTTGCTCTGGCAACCATGACGTCAGCATGGTCACCCAATAGTAAAAGCATATGGTTAGATTTAGAATGTGCAGCTAGACGACGTTACATGTTGAAATTTTGACCTAAGCAGCTGTTCACCAGTTAGCTGCTTGCTTGCTCTAGTTAATTTGATTTAGACACTGTTATTTCAATAAAAAGGGTGTAACCTATGCTCCCGAAATATAAAAACAAATCGTTTATTAGCACTTCACCATCTTTGGACCCACGAGCCGCCATTGATTCAATTAAATCTTGATAGAACAATCTGCAATTATTCGATCTTTAGATTTTTGAACAATTAAGTCGCGATTCGATCTTCCCGTTTTCCATTCAAAAACCCTATATTTATCATAATTCTTATTAAAAAAAAATAATTTATGTTCACAGACAAATCTGTGGAATTTTGTTATGTCAATAGAATGGCTAATCATTTCTCCAATTTCTGTGGTCACAAAATTGCTTGTCTTTTCCTAATTTTCAATCCCCTTCACTCGCAGTTTGATATTAACTAAAAAACTTAAAAAGGCAGAATATAACGAAGGAGTCGTGAATGAAAGACAGTAATGATGTGAGTGGTGTCTGTTATAACAATAACATTAAATTGATGCAAATGGACAATAACCCCAACATTGTTCCTAAAATGTCAAAGGCTTTTGGAAAAAGATATATGGTTTTCCTAGCCCCCAGGTTTTATAAGGAATTGCCTGCAGACATAAAGACAATTATTAATAATACTAAAAAAATTAAAAAAAAGTCTCTGAATGGCTTAGAGCAATAGGTGAAGATAATTTGAATGCTATTTGTAATATCCTCATATAATTGCATATAATTGTATTCTTTATTATTTTTTATATTTCTTTATTTTATACTTTTATTTATTAATTTATTTTTTATTTTTCTTACACACGTCCTAAACCCATAATCTTGCCCTAGCACTGGCTTCAGACAAGTTGGGCAGGATTATTCCAACTTCAAAATTTATAAAATAAATGTATCCCTACTATTTTGGAATTAAATAAATAAATAAAATAAATTATTTGTAAAAATAATGGGATTACATGAAATGCATAAATTAATGAGTTGTGCAAACTAAATGACAGAGCGGGGCCGCATTACTTTATTTTTCGATTACGATCACTTTAATGAGTATTGATTAAAATGCTGCCAACTTTAAATGAGTTTAAAGGGAAAAAACTGAAAACTCATTACTGACTGTATATTGCAAGAAAGCAGTTTATAACATCGTTCCTGTACAAATAAAATGAATATTATGATATTAACTTTCTAAGTTTTAAATTAACAGTAATTTGTTCAACTTATTATAAACTGTAATCTCTAAGCATTTGATGTAAAGTTATAATTTAGCTATGTCGCATGCGACATAGATTATGTTACCTATGTGATTCAATCAATAACAAGGCTGTAAAAACATAAAACTGAAAAAAAATGTTTTCTCTTTGTCAAAAAAATCAATAAATTAGATGTTTCAAAGTTAAGAACGTTGACTATTAAAAGGTTAAAAAGTGGAATTTTGATTTTTTGAAATAAAACTTCTCTTGGCATGGGGTTAAAAATGTATCAAACTTGCCGCAATGTAAGTATAAAAAGCGGCCGTAGAATATTGAGTAAGTGGCGGCGAGGTACAACAGTTGCATCGTAACCTAAAGGCAGTAGATTCGATCCCGGCGGTCGGTGTCATTATTATTTTTTTTATTTTCTTTTATTACAATTATATCAGTTTTACTTCTGTAATTGCGAGAGGCAAACAAGAAAGGTTTCCGATTGTAGTTAGAAAAAATAAATAATGAACTGCACAATTTGTATCCCTGCTTTATCCTTTAATAAGCTAGACAGAGCCCTGGCTACATATTAAACTCGCTGTCTCTCTCATACCTTCCTTATTCCACTGCCACACCGGCAGAATGACAAAACCACTTCCTAATTGTCTGATTTATCTTCATTATATTTCCTGCTACATTTTTTCATAACATTTTTAAAGTATTCTCTTAGCTTTATTTCACGCACCTGTTTAAAATTTCAGGTATTTTTATATAATGTATTCAAACAATTTTAAAAATTTATAGGCGACACGGGGTATATATAGATTCGGTAAAAAAGAAGTCAAATTTCTATTTAAATGTACAGTTTTGTTTGGAAAGCTTTTTATATCTTATAATTTTTTTCTCGCAGTAATACTTATAATTTTTTTTTATTTTTAGTGTTCCTTGCCAACGACACACTTATGGAATCATTTCGGTGTCCATATCCGTTATTGAAATAACTTTAAGAAAACAACCGTAACAAATTTAATTGTTTGTTTGTTTATAACTTCAGAATCAATTTGACTATAAAACACACAAGTGGCGTAGCTGATGACGCTGAACATGGTCAGAGTGCCCGTCGGCAAAAATTTTATTGATACATACTCTCCCCAAACTTTGTATATGGCTTCATTAGGCCTAGTCTGACACCTATTTCCTCTATGACTTTTCTTGATTTTGGGGCGTTTTCCCCCTAAATTTTCCGAAAGA
The DNA here is from genome assembly GCA_963575645.1 of Xanthostigma xanthostigma. NCBI lineage: Eukaryota > Metazoa > Arthropoda > Insecta > Raphidioptera > Raphidiidae > Xanthostigma > Xanthostigma xanthostigma. The sequence continues at coordinate 29,301,709 of OY754469.1, read as the reverse complement.
TGTCGTTTTGACGGCATGTTAAAATTTATAGATACTAGATAGTATTGTTTGTTTTATAATTGGATAGCTTGAAAACTTCAACTAAAACGCTAAAATAAAGTTCTCTGAAAAATAACATGAACCATTTAAAATGTCTGATATTATTTGTCAGAGAACATTATTTTAGCGTTTTGGTTGACTTTTTTATTTGCTAGTACCTAAATAATTCTGATATATTTGCACACCTTACAGCAGACAGGCATTTAAATGAAATTAAATCGTGGTATTTTAGATTAGAACTTTTGTAACTTAAATAATTTATTATCTTAAAGAGATCCAGTAATTATATTATCATGAAATGAACTTACATCTTTTTTTTAGTTTCAAAATATTTCCAAAACAATTTAGAATTTTTTTTATAAAACTATTATAAATATAAATTGAATATTAAACCGTTATGAAAAGTATACCATTATTACATAAAAAACAACGTTACAGCATGTATCTCTTCAGCGCATGCGCCGATTTCCTCCAAACACAATAAGGCTCTTCATATTTGCATATGAAACACCCTCTCAAAATTTACTTTTAATCCGCTCATCCGTTTGACCTGCATCGTGTTCACAGACTAACAAACTAACAGACGCACAGACTTTTTCCAAACATATGTTTTGTAGATTCGAAGAGCCTCAAAGCAAAAATTTATTGTAAAATTTTGAGAAGTGAATTTTGACATAAATTTGTACAATTCCCTACTTATGGTGTTGGAATGATAAAAGTTATAGTATAAAAAAACACGCTTTAATAGCAATTCAAACTAAAAAGTAGAAAGTTATTAACAAAATAATTCAATTATAGTAAAAAAGCGTTGGATGTTTGATTTTAAATGTTACAATTATTTCATTGGTAGCTATTTATAAAATTGGGGTTATAATAAAAATATAATAAATGGCACCCCACGCTTTTTTACTATAATTAATTTATTTTGTTAACAATTATTTTCTACTTTTTAATTCGGGTTGCTATTAAAGCGTGTGTTTTTAGTTTGTCCAAACTATAATTTATTTTCTTAATTTTTAGTATCAAAACGACATCAAGGGCAATTTTTTTCAAAATTTTAAAATTATTTTTTTTTTAATTTTTAAATTCAAATTTATTTTTATAAAATAACTGTATTGCCATTTGCCCTTTGCAAATTTTCAAGTTAATCAGACTTCTTGAAATTGGTGAAAATTACGCTGAAAGATTCCTTTACATACATACATCCGTACAAACAAACATACATACATACATTCAGATCAAGCTAGTATAACCGTGTTAAAAAAGACCTGTACCCGCCAATATTCAGCTAATTAATATGAATATTAATTTCCTGTATATGAACTTTTCATAGTATACCTAAATTAAAAAGATAACAATATTTTTATAAGATTCACAAATGTCACAAGTTACTGTCATCCAACAGAAAACAGCCTGAAGTTTACTGAAAGTTTTCATAACTCTCGCATCACATTCAAATAGTTTTCATATAAACGGAAACGTAACATTTTCTTCTTTTTCGTCTCGTATATGCAAGCATGTATATATATTGCCTACATATATCGTGGTACTACGGCGTGGAATGGGGAATGGGGAAACGTAGAATGGGGAATGGGGAATGGGGCGCTATTCAGAACACATTCTTACGTATATGTGTGACAGGATGACAGGACCGATTTAAGATTGGCAATATTGTTAAACTGAACATGGCGCTAGAATTTATGTACGTTATCGCACATTGAAATGTTTCAAGTTATTTTCATTTCACCTAGAAAGCGAGGAAATAACAAAACTATTCAAAAGAGTGCTATTTTAATTAGTTTTATTGAAAATAATGTCAACGGTTAGTACTAATACGAAAATTTTAATCAGGATACGCACTGATTCAACTGAGTCGGTCCGGCACGGGACGGAACAATCGGAATTTCAATTACAAATCGCTGTAATTTACCAGAAAGTTCATATACGATAAACGATAAACTATGCTGCGTCGTAAAGAACGCATTGTAAGAAAATCTGATTTGAAAATGACTTTACACCACCACTACCACACGCATCTGTTTGGTACGAAAAGCATTGTAGAATTTTTAATCGGTCTTACTCAAAAATTGACTGTTCAATCGAAATGATATTTTCTAAATTATTGCACATACCGCTAAACTAGCGGTATGTGCTTTATTATCGCTTTGCACGTCAGAGCTGACTTTCGTTCATATAAGAAGTTATATCTAAATTAATTTCACACGTAATCCATTCAAATTGAAGCTTTTTGAAAAGAAGAGATTCTGATCTGTAAAACAGAACCATTTTTAAATCAATTCGAGTTCATAAATACTATTAAAATTGTAATTGAAAATTACAAACAGTAGTTGTCGGTTGGTCTGTACGTATGTACGTATGAACGTATGTACGTATGAACGTATGTACGTATGAACGTATGTACGTATGTACGTATGTACGTCACGACTCTACAGATCGCAATTTTGGTCGGATTGCCTTGGGGTATATTTTATTCACTTTGTTTAGTATCAGACCAGAACCCTATTTAAATTCACATAAATGTGTTCAGTAGTTTAATTTTTATAAACAGTTTTATTTTATTATTTTTGACAGCTAATAGTTAAAATAAAAAACCTTAAAAAAACCAAAAAATACCTATTTCTGTTATTGTAAATGTAGTGTATTACGTAGAATAACTGCTACACTTCTATACCACAATAGCAACGCAAGCTGCGATATCCGTATGGCCGAGCGGTTAAAAGCGTTAGTCCAGTTATAATAGAAGGTGCCGGGTTCGATTCCCGCTGACACAAGTAATAATTTTTTTTTCTATTCCATTTAATTTTTTTCTATTTTTTTAATTGTTTTTTTTTTAAATCTATTTTCTCAATTTTTTTTTCATTATAATATGTACAGTGGAAAACTTGCGGGATGTGCAGTTTTGGTTTTGCCAACTATGTTTAACACACTTTCGTATTAGCCCAAGATCCCAGAGCCGCCAGACAGAATCTATTTTTAAATAAATGAAACCTTACGTTTTGAGTAGTGTTTTATGTACTTAGAACGCTTAGCGTACCTCCATCATTGAGTCTGTGACAAATGTACATTGTACAGGTACCAGGTGAGTAAAAATAAGAGTCACTTAATTTAAATTTAAATGGCTGATATTTATATGTTTTGTAAAATATCACTATAAATTAGTATCCTGTATCGCCAGTCACTTTTCGCTGACCACAACTTCTAACAGACCCTTTAAAAAATTAATGAACTTCACTTATTTTTAAATGCTTGATTTTTATATATGTTATTCACACAACTATTACAAAATTATATTTCAACAGCCAGAGAAATTGTAATGACCAAACATCCCCCCCAGACGTAAAAAATAGTCAGCTGTTAGTATGAGCGCGAGAGCTTTATGACTATTTTTTACGTCTGGGGGATGTTTGGTCATTACAATTTATCTGGCTGTTGAAATATAATTTTGTAATAGTTGTGTGAATAACATATATAAAATTCCAGCCAATTGGGCGCCGGGACCATTCCAACTTCAAAAATGTTGACATTTGATTATTATATATAAAATAAAATTTCTGATATCGTGTGAGGTGACGCGGGTAATTGCTAGTATTTATAGTTTATAATATAATATAATAGTTTTCACTTTATTTTCTCAAAATTTTTCACAATTTACTGTGAGCAAATGTCCCTCAAATAGTAGATTAGGCATAATAGGTAGATTTACTTTTGAATTAGAATAACGTGTCTAGGTTACGTTTTTCGTTACAGCACTAGTGGTTTGTGAGTAATTTTACATGCATGTGAAATTGCTATTTCATAGGAGGTAGTGGAATAAAAAAAAACATTATTTTACATTTTTTAACCGACGAAAAACAAAAACGGAGGAGGTTCTCAATTCGACGCGTATATTTTTTTTTTTATTTTTTTTTTTTATTTTTTTTTTTTTTATTTATGTATGACCACGCATAACTTTTTACAGAGTAGTCCGATTTTGATAATTATTTTTTTGTTTGAAAGGGTATACCCCGAAGTTGGTCCCATATAAATTTGGTAGAAAAATTCCAACCCTAAGGGTAGGAAAACAGGGGATGATTGATTGTTCACTCACTGATTTTAATGTATGACCACACATAACTTTTTACAGAGTGGTCCAATTTTGATAATTATTTTTTTATTGGATAGGGTATACCTCGAGGTTCGTCTCATATAAATTTGGAAAAAAAATTCCTACCCTAAGGGTGGGAAAATAGGGGTGATTTATTGTTCACTTACAGATTTTCATGCTGAGTTGTGTATATTACAATTATAAATTATATAGCCACAAAAAATTATTAAATAAAAACTTTTTAACAAAAAAATTAAACCGCCGAAAAACTGAAAAGCAAAAAATAATAAATCTTTTTATTTAACTAAGTTCTATCTAAGTAGTTGAACGTATGTGACAGTCTAGTATATCTAAGTAATTTTGAGTCGGCGTCAAACCATCAATGAACAAAGATCACTAAAAGAAATAACCAAATCAAATTAACAATGATACGTGAAATCTCCAGCGATAAACATTAACATTCTAAACATGCGCTCTCCACACGACCACTCGCAAAGACGTGTGCCCTCAGTGTGCCCGTTAGGGTTGCTCTGTCGCTGATATTAACTTCGTGAACGCTCAGAGATTTCCGGCGAAGGATTGTTGACGCCGACTCAAAATTACTTAGATATACTAGACTGTCACATACGTTCAACTACTTAGATAGAACTTAGTTAAATAAAAAGATTTATTATTTTTTGCTTTTCAGTTTTTCGGCGGTTTAATTTTTTTGTTAAAAAGTTTTTTTATAGCGACAAGTCACATGACAACATGTCATTTAGCGGTACAGTTCAAAAATGAATGTCAATCCTAACACCGTTTCTAATACCTAGACCAAGTTTAGTTCATTGTTCGTTAATTCGGGATTTTAAAGGAGGGCAATTAACCTCCACAAACTCTTGTGGGACTAAAATGGTACCAAAACAAATTTTTTTGGAGTTCAAAAAACACCGTGGTCTGAAACTATGATATTTATAAGCTTTTTTAATAAATCAATTTAATACATTTTATGCACGACCCTCTATAAAATAATTGATTTACATGTATATATTGCGGTTGTAAAATGGATATTTTTCGCACTAGTGCTTAATGTCAAACAAAAGTAATTCGATTTTACCAATCCAATAGTAATACCCACAAGCGATACTCTGGTAAAGCTTATTTTTCAGTTGTTCCTCAACCAAATAAATCTCCTTCAGTAATACCTCTGTCAGTGGTCATTTAAATCCATATGAGCAAAAGAGACAATATAGTAGGTATGTGTTGTCATCGTGAACAGTCCACTTATGACTGAACTTAAGTGTAAAAAATATTACAAATATATCTACTTGTAAGGTTTTTATATTTTTAACAAGAAATAAAATTATTCACAATTGAAATAATTTATTAAAACAAAAAGAAATTCTGATGAAAATAATAATATTATAATTTATGCAAAAAATAATTCAAATAAATCGTTTATGTCGTTTATGCTGCGTTTACTATCGTAGTTCGTCGCGTACTGCCTGCAAACGATGTCGGCATTTTTCAATTTGGCTCGGGAGTGGTTATGTAACCCGTTTAAGGTTACAGTTCGGCTCTTCCTGACCCGATAAATCGCCCTCGATTTCAGAGTCGTCGGTTGAGTCTTCTGCAGAGTTTTCATCGAGTTCTGGCTGGAGTAAACACCATGGTTTCATTCGTTCTGAGGCGAATACTGAGTGGAACGGCCTTTGAGTTCGCTCAGCTCCCGGTACGTCCTTCAACAGGTAACGATCGTTGCTAAGTACCTGCTCCACCATGTATGGTCCCTTGAATCGTGGATGCAGTTTCTTCGATTGCCCAGTTGCAGAAGCTTCTTTCTCCACCAAGACGAGGTCGTCTACTTGATAGCATTGCGGAGGCTTGTGACGTCTGTCGTAATACAATTTCTGTTTTTCAGCGTCTTGTTGCAGTCGCTTGTAGGTTGCTTCATGCAGCTTCTCAACGTCAACGTCTGCAGGTTCGTCACTGTCTTGTAACGTCAACAGGACTTTGTTCTGCAGGATATCTCGAGGTCTGTAAGAAAATAATAATTCATGAGCAGATTTTTGTGTCGTTTTATGTTGCAAACAATTTAGCGCCCATTGTATCGAGCGTAAATTTAAATCCCAATCAGATCCATCTTCTTTCTTGCTCATAGTCGGGATCGCTGCCACTAATGTTCGATTGTATCTCTCGATCTGTCCGTTGGCTCTCGGTGTGGATGTAGCTGTTTGCACATGTTGAATAACATTTTCTTGACAGTATGTCTGGAATTCTTTGGACGTAAATGCGGTGCCTCGGTCAGTAATTAGTCGTGTGGGCACTCCGAAAATTGATGTAATGTCAGTCATAAATTTAATAACTTCCTTTGAAGTCGTATTTTTAACAGCACGTATCAATAAATATTTGGTGAATGCGTCAATGTATGCTATTACGTATAGATTGCTTCTTGAACTGCGTGGAAACGGGCCCAAATGATCCATATGTACCGTATGAAACGGAACGGGTATTTTATCTATGGTGTGCAATTCTCCTTCTCCTTTTCCGCCACGAATTTTTTGATATGCACACTCGACACATGTTGTCAGGTACCGTTTCGCATATTGTCTCAGTTTCGGGAACCAATAATGTTTTGTTAGATTTTGAATTGTCCTTTCCAACCCGCAATGACCCATATCATCATGTCCTTGTTGCATTATCTTCCATCGTATTCCTTTAGGAACAACCCAGCGTTTTTCTTGCCCAATTTTCCTGTAAATTCTTCCGTTGACTAATTCGTAATCTTTTCTTATCTGTCGTTCTTCAGCATTTTCCGGTCGTTTTTGAATTATTTCGAAAATTCGTTTAAGGTCGCTATCTTGTAGTTGCATTGTTAGAAGCCAGTCTTCATTTCCAATTCGTAGAGTAAACATTTTCATGTCTGCAACAGGCGCCTCTCGTGATTCTTCGTTGGCGTTTCTGCTAAGTGCGTCGACATGTTTCATCTGTGTTCCGCGTCGGTACTGTAAATCATAATCATAATCTTGTAGGCGTAAGATCCAACGAGCGATGCGTGGTACAAGTTTTGACTTCGAGAAAGTAGCCTTTACTGCTTCGCAGTCCGTGAAGATCTTGAAGCTTTGATTTAAGAGATACATTCGAAAACGATCGACCGTTTCTACTACAGCCAGTGCTTCTAATTCGTAGCTGTGGAATTTATTTTCGTTTTCCGTTGTCCGTCGACTGTAATAGGCTATCGGTTTCCAATTCCCGTTACGTTCTTCTTGCAATAAGACTCCTGCAAGTCCAAACTGACAGGCATCCGTATGTACTTCCAGTTTTGAATCTGGATTGTAGTGAGCGAGTATAGGACGTTCAATCAATAAGTTTTTCAATTTATTGAATGCAGTATCTTGATCCATTCCCCACGCAAATGTCGAATCCTTTTTCAATAAATCTGTTAGGGGTTTTGCAACGGATGAAAATTCTTTTATGAAGCGTCTAAAGAAGCTTGCTAAGCCGATAAATTGCCGAACCTCGTGCACGTTACTTGGTGTTTTGAAATTTCGTACTGCATCCGTTTTTCTTTTTCCTGGTTGTATTCCCTCTTCACTAATCTCATAGCCTAGGTAATTGACTCGTTCCTTAAAGAAATGGCACTTGGATACTTTTAACGTCAGTCCAACTTCTCTCAGTGCGTCAAATAATTTTTGAAGTTTCTGTAGTCCTTCTTCAATTGTACGGCTGGGTAACAGTATATCATCCATATAGACGAATATTGAGTTGTTATCGTCCATTTTTGACGTAATAACGCCCATTGTTCTGTTAAAGACTGCAGGCGCATTAACTAGACCGAAAGGCATTTTGTTAAATTCGAATAATCCTTCAGTTGTCGCGAAAGCGGTGTACTTCCTTGATGTTTCTTCGATAGGGATTTGATAATATCCACAAGCCATATCTAAAGTGGAAAAGAATTTGTATCCACCGAGTCTCTCGATTTGATCCTCCATTAATGGCATGGGGTATTTTTCCTTTTTTGTAGCCAGGTTTAGTTTTCTATAGTCCACAACCATTCTATCTTCTCCTGTTGCCTTTTTTACTAATAATACTGGGCTAGAAAAATCGGATGTTGACTTTCGTACAATATCGGCTTCGATCAATTCTTCCACTATTCTTTTAACTTCCGATCGCTGCGAATATGGTAATCGAAAAGGTTTAGTTGCGACTGGATTTTCATTTGTTAATTCGATCTTCATTTCTGTTTCTTTAGAAGTGCCGAGTTCGAATATATTTTGAGCGAAACAGTCGCGATTTTGATTTATTAATTCGTAGAGACTTCGTTTGTTCGTATCGCTCACATTTTCATTTATGTTGATTGCTTCGTCATTGATTTTCTCGCGAATTTGAATTTTATTCACTTTATTCGTAGAAAAATTGTGTTGTGCTATTTCCGATATTCGTTCAATTTTCAAAATCCCATTTTCTTTGATAATTCGTATTCCAGGCTGATCTAGTGCGCTCCGTCCAACAATAATGCTGTCTTCTTGTGCTTCGTCCGGAACAATGAAAACTTCAGCTTCAATGGCAATGTCTCCTATTGTTAACAATAGAATTCGTTTTCCAATAGTTGTACATGCGCCTTGGCCAAATCCCTTTAATTCTGCATTAACAGGCTGATATTTCAGGTTCATACGATTGGCGTCGGATTGTCGTAAAGTGACGCAATCACTTCCTAAATCAATAAATCCCATCAAAGAATGTCCATCGATTTCTATTCTCTTGTAATACTCATTGTCACATTCGGAAGTGCCTAGTATTTTCCTAACTGCATTAGCTGCCTGTTGAGGACGATTCGAGTCTTCGCTTCTTTGAGTATTTCGACATTCGTTTGCTAAGTGACCGCTTTTTCCACAATTGTTACATCTGGGTTTTCGTTGAGGCTGTGTGCAATTTTTCGACAAGTGACCGTATCCGTTGCAATTATAACACTTGACTTCTTCTCGCCTTGAAGTTCGAGTTGTGATAGCTGTTGGCTGCTGTTTCTCGTTTTTTCTTCGTGTGTCCCCGAAGAAATCTTGTCGCTGAGCAAATTGCATCATCGTGTGGCGATATACGGTTATTTGTTGAAGTAAGTCTTCAACTCCTTCAAATATTCGTAGAGATAACATAGAAATCAATTCTTTATCGCCAAGCCCTCCAATGATATATTTCAAGATGGCTTTTGTACTCATATTACCCTTTTTGGCTATAGCAACCATTTCATAAGCGTAATTCTCAAAGCTTTCTTCGGGTTGTTTAACTCTCTTCATGAGTTCCATGTGAACGTCGCTTTCATCTACGTCTGACGGGAATGCTCTTAAAAATCTCGATTTGAAATCGCTCCAGGTCAGAATTGTTTCTTCCACTCCGTCCCACCAAAATCGTGCGGCCCCTTTCAGTTGAGCTACTGTGTGATGTAACCGTCCGTTTTCGTCCCATCCGTATAATGCAGAAACGTTTTCAATTTTTCTGATCCATTGTCGTGGTGATAACCCGGAACTCTTTGCTGGGTTAAATTCTGGAAGAATCTTTCCCGGTTCTCTGCAGAAATTGTCAAGTGCTCGTGTTGTATTTCTACTAAGCGATTCTCTGTACCGTAATTCACGTTCTCGTAACTGTAAATCTTGTTCGCGTTGTGTGAGTTCGCGTAGCCACAAATCGGCGGCTTCTGGAACTGCTTCAGTTCTAGTTGATTCCAAAAATCTTCCTGGAAATGTTGTCATCGGTTCTTCTTCACGTCGTGGTCTTTCTTCTCGTTGACGTCGGTGTTCGAGATCGGGTGGTAGTCGCTCGAATCGTATCGACGTTGGTCGTTGGTAGTTTCGTGCGAGCGTGTCATCAAAACTTGCGGTTCGTCGCATTTTTTTTTGTTAGCCAAAATATTTTAATTCAAAAAATATTTTATTTTAATACTCTTGATTTTATTCAGAAACTATTTCGTGAGATGTTACAAAACGAATCGAGTCAGATTATGTAACGTTTTAAAATACTACACTAAACGTTGTATAGCTGTTCGCGTGGATTGTAAAAAGATAACAATTTTCGATCCCACCGCTGCTTGTAAGGTTTTTATATTTTTAACAAGAAATAAAATTATTCACAATTGAAATAATTTATTAAAACAAAAAGAAATTCTGATGAAAATAATAATATTATAATTTATGCAAAAAATAATTCAAATAAATCGTTTATGTCGTTTATGCTGCGTTTACTATCGTAGTTCGTCGCGTACTGCCTGCAAACGATGTCGGCATTTTTCAATTTGGCTCGGGAGTGGTTATGTAACCCGTTTAAGGTTACATACTTATTAGTTATTATGATGTAAAAATTCGCTATTTTATAGGATTTTTGTGCAAAAAATGTAGTATGTATCTCGACTGTATTCATTTTATCACTTGTGTGACTGTTAAAATTCGCTAATGGCTCGTTTTAACGATATCCCCTCACGTACATATAATAATGTATTACATCTGGATACATAAATTAACATTTTGGCTTGTAAACCCAATGTTTTTCACGTGAAAATGACCTGAAACGTTTTCAGTCTCTAATGACGGCGTTGGTATCCAAGTACCGTAAGGTTAATGCAACCTGTCTTAATTCTGAAATTTAGTGGAGTCTTCTGGTTTTTAATTATCCCTATTTAGAAAAAAATAATTAATTATAGTTCACACAATATAAAAATTGTGGTCTGGTTTTCTAAAATAAAAAATGTGGAGACTGGTTAACCCGTGATCCAACCCTGAAAGTTGTATTAAAATAAATACGTTACACTAAATTGATATTATTGTGTTATAATATATTAAAGGTTATAAAAAGAAATAAAAAAATAGTTGAGAATTTCTTAATTATATTAAAAGAAATTATGGAATTTTTTTGAACGACTTTTATATTTGAACTAATATGAGTTTTGATGAACTTTTCTGATTACCGTATAAACCAGTGGACTGGAAGTTATACGACAAAAAGTGAAAAAAGTTATGTTTCTTTGAAAACTTTAAAACTAGTTGACCGATAGACTAAATCTAATCAGATCTGGGTCTCAATAAACCCTTCCGAGTTTCGCAAAGTCGAACTCAATCCGTTGATAGTACGATTAAAATTTGTTTAAACATATACACACACACACACATTCGGACGCCTATCCAAGTCAGAATAGCTTCTTAGGACCCCAAAATGGCGAGATTTGATGGAAACTAAATTTTCAAAAATCAAATCGAAACTGCAATACCCAACTTCCTGTTTTTGAAAATTTTCAATAACCATCTCGAATATATTTCATCATGTAAGCCATGGTAAAGACATCTGAATAGAGGGCAAAGCAATCTCTGATCTTAACTAATTTGTACTGTGTACTTTTCCCTATGTACGGTTTCCTGTGATACACCCTGTATAAGTATATAGGTATATATTGTCACGTGGTGCCATAGCACCGCGACAATTTTTTAATATTAGCATAAAATTATTATAAAAAAAATATAAATAAGGAAATCTTAAGTCACTAAATTCGCGGGTATTTGCATGCGCGGTACGATTTGGATCGCGAGGCTTGGACTTATAAACATAAGTGTGTCTATCGTGTGATCCAGTCGGCTGACTCTAAAAACGCGGTATCTGTGATTTCAAAAGTGAAAAGTGACAAACAATAGTTGTTAGGTTTGAAATAATTAAAATCAATATTTATTAGTTACGGAAAAATAACAAACATTAAGTTGTTTTCCGGGATTCGATGTGGTCGCACGAAAAGGACGCTCATGGAATAAACCACAGAATCATCTTCAAGCTACTTCTCCAAGCTAAATTTTAGACTTCATTGTACTACAATGAAGCGCCTAACTACCCGTAGTCATCCACGAATTATGTAAAGTATTAATAGAATAAGTAATGTTCATGTGTAAGTAAAGTACTCTTCAAAAAGGTATGAAGCTCACGCCTAGTTTTTTTTTTTCCTCTTTCACGTATTTTTTTTTTTTTAATTTAAACAATCTTATTAAATGTACTTCCCTAGATAATTAAGTGATCACCTTGTCAGGGTTCTACCCCCAGCTCCTAATTGTTAGTCATGATCAAACCGTATTGTTAATCCTAAGAATGTTATTGCTCAAACCATATTGTTAATCGTAAGAATGTATTTTGTAAATCAAATTTCCTTGTACCTTATCACCGTCACGTTTTGAAGTGATTATTAAATATAATTGTTATCGATTAACTGCATATTCTTTTCTTAGTTACAATACTGCACAAGTTTCTCAGAATGGTAGAGGAAGTGGTGCTGTACCCTCTCTGATCACTATGGGCCCAAAATAACACCGGTACCGCCCAAACAATCCACCGTTTTGAGAAATCTGTCCGTCTTTCCTTTTTATTTATTCACAGGTGGGAATGGACCTACGTTACCCGAAAACCTTCCACTGCCGCGCTACAATATATTAAATTATTGTTACATTTTAGTCTATTTTTAACCGACGAAAAACAAAAACGGAGGAGGTTCTCAATTCGACGCGTTTATTTTTTTTTTTTTATTTTTTTTTTTTATTATTTTTTTTTTTTTATTTATGAATGACCACGCATAACTTTTTACAGAGTAGTCCGATTTTGATAATTATTTTTTTGTTTGAAAGGGTATACCCCGAAGTTGGTCCCATATAAATTTGGTAAAAAAATTCCAACCCTAAGGGTAGGAAAACAGGGGATGATTGATTGTTCACTCACTGATTGTAATGTATGACCACACATAACTTTTTACAGAGTGGTCCAATTTTGATAATTATTTTTTTATTGGATAGGGTATACCTCGAGGCTCGTCTCATATAAATTTGGAAAAAAAACTCCTACCCTAAGGGTGGGAAAATAGGGGTGATTTATAGTTTACTCACAGATTTTCATGCTTTGTGTATTACAATTATAAATTATATAGCCACAAAAAATTATAAAATAAAAACTTCTTAACAAAAAAATTAAACCGCCGAAAAACTGAAAAACAAAAAATAATAAATCTTTTTATTTAACTAAGTTCTATCTAAGTAGTTGAACGTATGTGACAGTATAGTATATCTAAGTAATTTTGAGTCGGCGTCAAACCATCAATGAACAAAGATCACTAAAAGAAATAATCAAATCAAATTAACAATGATACGTGAAATCTCCAGCGATAAACATTAACATTCCAAACATGCGCTCTCCGCACGACCACTCGCAAAGACGTGTGTCCTCAGTGTGCCCGTTCGGGTTGCTCTGTCGCTGACATTAACTTCGTGAACGCTCAGAGATTTCCGGCGAAGGATTGTTGACGCCGACTCAAAATTACTTAGATATATACTATACTGTCACATACGTTCAACTACTTAGATAGAACTTAGTTAAATAAAAAGATTTATTATTTTTTGCTTTTCAGTTTTTTGGCGGTTTAATTTTTTTGTTAAAAAGTTTTTTTACCTTTGATTATATCAGTACATGTGTCGTAAAAATGCCAGTTTTCGCCGCTAAACGAGCACGATCGTTCACTGCCTCCCTTTCAAGCAGCTGTACCGATATTCGCATTTGATATTAAATATATGGGCAGTTGTAAGTGCGTCGTGATATTTGGCGCCATTTGGAGCCATATTAAGTACTAGACGAAAAAATCCAACGGCATTACTTAAGTTAGATGATATGAAGCTCATTCTATTGGCTTAATAAAAATTTCGTCTGTAAGCTCATTATTCAAGATTCCATAGGAATTTTTTTTTATTTATTTCTGAACTCGATCCGATCCTGCAGCACAAAACCAATATAGGAAGTACGCCATATACATATAACTTGATATTATGAATGTGTGAAAACGTATCTTTGTAAGAATATATTGTGCGCCATAAAACAGAGCTCGTATGTTGTAGTTATTCCCGAGGTTAACCCTGAAAGACTACAGTTTCCTGTTTTACCAACCGACGAAGCAGTTTATTTGAATGATATTTGGTGATAAATTGTTTTTAGCAGTCAGAGATAAACAAACAAGAATCTTACGTTTTTACTATAACTAAAATATTGCTCGAAGTAAAAAAAATGATACATTTCCATAAAGCTAAGGCAGATGCCACAGAATAACATTTTAAAAGATAATTATATTGTACATAAGTTAAAAAAAATATTTTTAAAACTTCTAAATGGGAAATCAAATGGAAAAGCTATTAGGCGTGAAGTAGGTAAAAGTTATTTTGTTTCTATATCTCCATATTAACGAGCCCGTCCCGGCTTCACCCGAGTGTCAAACTGTATTATTTATTAATACATAGTCTCTTTCTCTGGAAATATTATATTGATATTTCAATCTACGCAACCATCCACCTCATCCACGTAACAACTCCGCCAAAATAGTATATGTGACGGTACGTGAAAAATCCGTTTTGGATAGGATTAGCATAAAATCCGTCTTTAATTTGGAGATCTCGTGATGAGTCAGGCAGTCAGTAAATGGTATTTCGCTTATACATAATATGTATAGATTATAGTTCAAAGGAAATAGTATCAATTTAAAGTTAAAAATTGAAAACATTCGAGTCGAAACAAATGAACGTATTTCGTGGGCTATTTGAATCAGCAAGAATAAGAAGGTAAGAAAGTTGATATGTTTTGAATCAAATCGAATAAGGCAGGAAGAAAAAAAAATAAAAAACTCTGACTTTCTAAGTAGCAGGTTTTTCATTTAAAATTGAATTAAGTAGTGCAGGAAGTAAAAATTACTATAAAATGCTAAAATTTCTTTCAGTACGTAAAGTTTCATTACCGTATTTTTTAAATACCTAACTTGGCGTGTTTATTGTTTAATCTACTGCTTGCACACCCCTATTGGTTAATTCACCAGCGTTATAAGAAACGGTAGTACAGCGATTTAAACAATTATTAACAAGAAGGAAACAGTTTTCAATGAACCATTCCTTAGGATACTATAAGTATGTAACGGGAGTGGTCTTTCGAACTGTATTTTATAAGCATTTAATAATTTTACTAACAAAGGATTATTTAATAATAAAAACATGTTTTTAAATTTTTTTTACAATGTATTTTTTACTAAATTTCATAAAAACTATGTATACCTATTTCATTATTTTTGGTGTTATTTTGTATTATTGCTCTTTTATTTTATATTTAATTACGATTTAAAGAGTTTAAGCTAAAGATAGAATTATACCCGATCATTTTTTTTTATTTTCAGCACGATTTATGAGAAAATACATTTTATTTTCATTAAATGGACAGCGTTAGAAAGCCTAATATCTAACAAGTTGACAACCCAGATGATACTTTCACCAGTTTCTAGATTAGAACTGAAGTTTGTAATTAGTGTGCAGAATCTCATGATCTCGACAATTCTCAAAACAAACTGTTTGTGATATTTAAATCTGAATTGTAATTTAAATAAAAACCACATTGTTAAAAACTATAGTGCAAAAATTTAGAAAAAAAAAATATTAGAAACCGTTGCCAAAAACTCGATGACGTTTATTTCATTTCAATACGTTGAGTATTTATAAAGTTTCACATTTTTATATTTTAATATCTGATAAATTCACTGGCTAGGTCCGTCTCCGGGACTAACAGGAATTAAGCCCTGGGCTCCCAAATGTCAAAGGCTCACAAAAATTTGTTTATTATTATAAATGTTTAATATTTTTTCTTTGAAAATGGACACTTGTATACTGTATAGTGAAAAATAGTTAATATTATTAATAATCATTTGAAGAGTTCTATTCAGACGTTATTCTAAGATTTGATTATAATAACCATTATGATGGGTGAATGTTTACAATTTTTTAGGTGCATTGTAACAAATTTTTGGGAGAATTTTGACAAATTCGTGGGTGAATTTAGATTTTTCTAAATGAATTTTGCCGATTTTTTAGGTGAATTTTGACATTTAATGTGAAATATGATAATTTTTGGAGTGAATTTTAACAGATTTTTGATGAATTTCGATATTTTTTTAGGTTGTATTTTGACAATGTTTGAGATATTTTACTTTTATTTTTTTTGTCAGGTCACCGAGTTTGAACTTTTAAAATTAGAAATAACTTCTAATCCCAATTTAAAGATTCCTAATCTAACAAAATATGGGGTCCCATTGGATTTCTATAAGCCCTAGACCCCAAAAACCCTAGATCCGCCTCTGTCTGCCTCGTTTATTTTATAACCTTTATTACCAGATCTGATCGCTATCAACCCACTATCAATATGGAATTGTGCATGAAATATTTGGGCTCTAGTAGTAGACTGTGATATTCGGAGGTAATGACTTCAACTGTTCGAAAAAAAATATAGATGTAGTCATTTAAAAAAAAATTAAAATAAAACAAGACACCTTGATATTGTGATATGATAAAACTATACGGGATTGTTTGTGACTTAAAAGATTTTTAAGTTCCTGAAGAAAGCAAGAAATATTTCCGAAAAGTTGACCGATAAATAATGTGCTAGTGAATACTTGTTTGAATATTGTAGCCTTGTATCCCGTATAGTTTTATCATAAAAAAATTAAATTTACTGTAAAGCCTTTTTAAGTGATAAACAAAAAAATCCAACGGCATTAAGTGGGCGCAGTTCATCTTAATGATTTAAAAACAATTATAAACCTATTTAACCAGTAGATATCATATGATTTTGAATTTTGGAGAGTACTCACCAGATATTCCATCGTATGTCCACCATTCTTCCCAACTGACACCAGATGTGACTGAAATAAAGAAAATACAATCAAAACGTGTGCGCCATTTCTTTGTAAATAAATGTCTTTGACATACATACAATTATATAATACATTAGAAAGATTAAAATCAATGCTATAAAAACATGAAAGATAGAAATAATACCTATACCTAGCTAATTTTTATGGATTTTTGACGTGATAACGTCTTATAAATTGATGAATCACCAATCTTATAAATTGATAAAACACCGACTGCATGCACGAAAAAGTGTAACGTAACGTTCCTAACGCGTAACGTTCCGCCTGACCCTGTGCGTGCTTTTTGCTAATTTATCGCTCAATTTAAATCAGATCGGTTTGAAACCAGTCTTAAACGAAAGAGGAGAACATTTTACATAGATTTCGTATAAAGGTGGCACTTCACATGGCTATTTGTGTTCGCTATTGGGTGTTTGTTGTATTTGGCAAAATATATGACGTTCAAGACAAACATGCAAATAGAGGCAAATACGACCATCCACACTTTGCAGTCAAATAGCAAACACACAAATATTTGGCAGCGGAACGCAAGGTTCAAAATTCCAGAAGTTTTAGCACTGTTTCATTGTCCCTATTCATTTTCAATAGTTCCTAATTGTTCCAGTTCTCGCTCACAGCACAGACACAAAAATACTGCACGTCCGTACAGGTTCAGGGCGCGTGCGCTTCTGAATATGGCCATTGTGTGGACGGTTTTTTTGCGTATTTGCCTATTTGACTCTTTTGATGTGCCTCGAAAAACCGACAAGCGCACGGTAACGCGTTTTTGGTATTGGCCTTATTTGTCAAATAGGCAAATAAGGCCAACACTTTGTCAAATAGACCCTCCACACTTGGTAATTGTTTGCCAAATATGCCAAATACACAAATACAAATAGCCATGTGAAGTGCCGGCATAACAGAATTTGCCTAAACAGTTTTTTTATACAAATTTATATAGAAAAATAGCTGTATAAATGCAATGTTGTCTAATGCATGACGCGACGCGGTCGGTCGTCTTTGTTTGCCGTACATGGAAATTAGAAAATAACGTATGTCTTGTCTTAACATGAAAACGGCTGCATTTCTAATGTTTAATTCAATTTTTTGACATTAGTATTTTGTGAAATGCAACGCCTTCTAAGTTAACTATTGGAATGACTAATTATTATTAGAACATAATACTTTGACAGTTGCAAACGTCACTTTTGACATTTCTTATCATTCCGACACCAAGGATAAGCGGATTGAAACCAAATTTTGGGAGGATGTTTGATATGCAAATATGAAGTGGCCTATTGTTTTTGGGGAACATCGGCGCATGCGTAAAAGAATATATCTCTTATAATGATGTTTTATATAATAATAATATAGTTTTTTAAAACGGTTTTTACTCTATCTATTTTTACTAGAAATTTTTGTAAATTTTTTGGGGAAAATCGGCGCATGCGCAAAAGAGATACATGCCATAGTTGTTTTTTATATAATTATAGTGTACTTTTTATAGTGTTTTATTATTCTACTTAATAAAATTTACCTAAATTTGAAGCGAAAGATGCAATATCATAGATTCGAATTATTATAATTATTAAGTATATAAATTTAGGTTATGTATTACGGAATACGTTATCACGTAAAACTATCGTCCGTAAACCGACTTTACAGACAACCAATTTTTTTTTTAGTTATAGAACAAGAGCCCGCGGCAGCCAGACCTTCGGATTTTTATAAAAGAGGAAAGTTTTTCTATGGATGTCTCCAATACAGGTAACAATGATCCCCACCCATGAAATCTGAGTAGTGGTGGCTTTGGCAGGTAACAGGTAGCAAAGGTGTATAAAATTCCATCTCAAATTCATCATTGTATAAAACTCAATTTTTTTATATTTCATTCATAATAATATTAAAACTTGCGTCGCTCATTGCCAGACACTTAGTATGGTTACAACCCCCTGCCAGACACCCTTAAACTATTATAATTTGTAATTGTATTTACGTTATATTATAAAATCTGAATTTTATATATATTTTTTGGAGAACTATTAAATAATGTTTCATTAGTAGCCAGACAGTTTCAAGGGTTCTATCATCCTGCCAGACGCATATGCAGTAACCGGTGCGAGTGAAATAGAGTGTTCGGTCTATTGTCATCTTTTACTGCACATCTACTGTTGTTTATTCCGAATTGTTTTAGAATAAAATATTATTAACAAAAAAATTGAACCGACTTCAAAAAAGGCACTAAAAAGTAAAAAATAATTGCGTATTGAAATGTTTTGGAGTCGGTGTAGTTCTCGGAATAGATTTCATTTTGGCTGACACCGACTCCAAAACATTTCAATACGCAATTATTTTTTACTTTTTAGTGCCTTTTTTGAAGTCGGTTCAATTTTTTTGTTAAAAATATTTTATTTTTCTCTTTTTAGTGTTAATCTAACACTAAAAATCGGTGAACATACATAAAAAACATCATGCGTTTCTTTGAAATTTGAGAGTTTCCCTCGATTTCTCCGGGATCCACCATCAGATCCTGACTTGGTTCCGATGGGATCACCTCGGAAGTGCACTCTTTCGAATAAAAAAAAAATTGAAAATCGGTCCATAATTGACGGAGAAATCGGTGAACATACATAAAAAAAAAAATATATACAGGCGAACACAGAACCTCCTCCTTTTTGGTCAAGTCGGTTAATAAAATATCAATAATATCTAAATCTAATAACTTATTTTATTTCCAATTTTTATTAAGTTTATTATATATTCAATCCAATTGAAATTTCAAAGTCATTAAAATCTTATTGTTTATTATATGAAAGAACATTTTTTTTTTGAAAATAAGAAATTTACAGGAAAATAAATTTATTTAAATCAAATATTCAAAAATCTTCATCATAATACAGAATAAACAGCAGCTGATGCGCAGTAAAAGATCGCAATAGACCGAACGCTCTATTACACTCGCACCGGTTACTGCATATGCTCCTAGCTCTCACAACTATTGTACTGCGTCTGGCAGGATGATAGAACCCTCGAAACTGTCTGGCTACTAATGAAACATTATTTAATAGTTCTCCAAAATACATATAGCTTAGGCAACGAATAATTCTAGATGGAAAAGTCGAAAGCAGAACATTTGACTTAGGAACTTTGTTTGGACTAGTTAGGAGATAAACATACTAAAAGTCCTTACCCCTCCGAGGTACGCCCGAAGGGGGGGAGCACAAAGAAGGTCCCGTTTTTTGGTATTTTGCTTTCATCTCGAAAACGGTACGTCGTACGAAATTTTGTTGGAATACATAATGAAAGCTGATAAAATTCTCTACAACTTTAGTTTTCACACTTTTTATCTATCTCCAATCTTTGCTTAGCTATGAGCTCCGAAAAATGGTCGATTTTCAAAAATGTGTTAAATTCTCTGTAGCACATTGTAACAATACGAATTTGTCAAAATCATTTCGTATCGCTCATCCACACTATTAAAAACACCCACACACTATTAAAAAATAACATAAGCTGGGAGTACCTCCACACAGGGCCCTCTTTCCCACTGGGCACTCTGGCACGTGCCCAGGGCCCCGCGATCGATAGGGACCCCCTAGTTTAATGGTATACTAAGTACCTAAACTGTTTTAAACAAAAATCATCAGTGAACTATTTTTCATATACTTATTTTTTTTGTGTCCTTCATGTTAAAATTGGGAACGTGATCCTTTTAAATATATGCATTTTATATCACATTCCTCGACTTAGAATCTAGAACCTTGTTTATCTATTTTCTTTGTCTATTCTAACAAAATAGTGCTCTGTTAAGGTCATAGGGGCCCCATAATCCTAATGTGCCCAGGGCCTTCAATAGGTTAAAGCTTATGTTATTTTTTAATAGTGTGTGGGTGTTTTTAATAGTTTGGATGAGCGATACGAAATGATTTTGACAAATTCGTATTGTTACAATGTGCTACAGAGAATTTAACACATTTTTGAAAATCGATCATTTTTCGACCATTTTTCGGAGCTCATAGCTAGGCAAAGATTGGAGATAGATAAAAAGTGTGAAAGCTAAAGTTGTAGAGAATTTTATCAGCTTTCATTATGTATTACAACAAAATTTCGTACGACGTACCGTTTTCGAGATGAAAGCAAAAAACCAAAAAACGGGACCTTCTTTGTGCTCCCCCCCTTCGGGCGTACCTCAGAGGGGCAAGGACTTTTAGTATGTTTATCTCCTAACTAGTCCAAACAAAGTTCCTAAGTCAAATGTTCTGCTTTCGACTTTTCCATCTAGTTGCCCCTTATGAGCACTCATTGACTAAACTAATATTTGTATAAAATTCAGGTTTTATAATATAACGTAAATGTAGGTAATTACAAAAAATTGTAATAGTTTAAGGGTGTCTGGCAGGGGGTTTTAACCATACTAAGTGTCTGGCAATGAGCGACGCGAGTTTTAATATTATTACGAATGAAATATAAAAAAATTGAGTTTTATACAATGATGAATTTGAGATGGAATTTTATACACCTTTGCTACCTGTTACCTGCCAAAGCCACCACTACTCAGATTTCATGGGTGGGGATCATTCTTA
This sequence comes from Xanthostigma xanthostigma, assembly GCA_963575645.1. Classification (NCBI taxonomy): domain Eukaryota; kingdom Metazoa; phylum Arthropoda; class Insecta; order Raphidioptera; family Raphidiidae; genus Xanthostigma; species Xanthostigma xanthostigma. The sequence continues at coordinate 29,280,285 of OY754469.1, read as the reverse complement.
CCTCTATTGGAGACATCCATAGAAAAACTTTCAGCTTTTATAAAAATCCGAAGGTCTGGCTGCCGCGGGCTCTTGCGCTATAATTATGATACATTATAGTTCTGCGATATGATTTGAAATACCAAAAGAATCGCTTATGTTTTGGGTAAAAAATTATTGCATTTGAAAAAATAATGACCCTGCTAGTGTGACGGAAACTTGGCAGGAGACCATAAATAGAAGAATTAGAAATTAAAAAATTGCAAATTTTATTTAATTATATCCAACAAACAAAAAATTTAATAAAGGTCTAGAAATAATAGGCATTGTTATTTAAGTATATTTTATCAATTTATTACTATATTTTTTGTTTTTTGCTTTGACATCTTTCACTTTTATGCTGAAAAATTTGAAACGGATGAATATTCTTTGTCGGTACAATTATTTAAAAATATTCACAATTTATTGCACATAGTATCAATATTCTGTCTTTGAAATATTTACCAATTTACCATGTAAAGTAAATAACAACAGTCGTAGCCTTACAATCAGTTGACGACCCCCGGATGACGTCATGTCCCCACTACTATCTAACGAAATGAGGCAACCTATACTCTACTAACCTTGGGATTGTACAATTTAGTACGTCACATCTTCAATGATAATCTCGATATCTTCAAACAATAATAATTAATCATTATCAGTCATGTGAACTTACGAGATTATTCAACCAGATATAACCAATTATTTGAAATAAATAGTTACAAAATGACGAACCTTTCGCATTATGTTTATGTGTAGTTACGAACTATTAGTAGGTACTAAACTAGACTACATAGCGACTTTAACTGATATGTACAGTAGGTAGGTCGTGTAGTTATATATTTGTGGGCAAAAGGCAAAACCGTTTACGATCAGTTTTCGTTACTTTCACTATATTCTGAGGTTTGCAATTTTGTGTAATGCTGTATTAAACTGTTATCTATATCTCAGAATATCTCCCGTGGATGTGTGAGACATTTACTAATTCATTTTTTGCAGTATCGTCAGCTAAACTTTTTGTTTTTTTTCTCCATAGATACCAATTTTATGCGTCTGAATTTCGTTAAAAGCGAGTTACACTAATTTCAAATCGGGAACGTCATTATTTTGAGCTACCTATAAATAAGGAAACACACACATGTCACAAACGCTGAGTCGACGAAATTCATTCAAGTAAATTCGACAAAACTCAAAGACCCACTCAAAACGCTGTACTTTTTTGAGGCTATTAAGATTTAGAAGGTACGCTGATGAACGAATTTTGTTCGGCTCGGCGTTTGTGACATGTGTGTGTTTCCTTATTTATAGGTAGCTCAAAATAATGACGTTCCCGATTTGAAATTAGTGTAACTCGCTTTTAATGAAATTCAGATGCATAAAATTGGTATCAATGGAGAAAAGAAACAAAAAGTTTTGCTTCTCTACATCACTATACACCACTAGAAGCGAGATGAGAGAAAATTACCTACAGAAGGGATAATTTTAAAATAGCAATTGAGTATTGGAAAACGGCTACCAAAGAACAATTATCAGTCTGTTGGTTCATGTGTAAATGAATTTTCGGATTTCCGCCCAGTAGGCTTACAATTCATCTGAAGATTTGTTTCACTATATGTGAGTTTAGGGTTGTGTGGTCGGTGGATTTTTTCTAACAGATCATAAATGCGCCTCATTTGCTTTAATTTTGTGCATCATAGGTACTCCAAATTTGAAGTAGGTACCATTCGTATACCTTTAACCAAACGATCTCTAAAGAAAAAGTCAATCGACCGCCCATCAGAACCCTGAGATGTAGCGAAAGTAATCTTTTTGAGTGTCTTTTTCCATTGGTATTGATCTTTTATGTGTCTGAATTTCCTTAAACTTTGGTTACATGTGCTTGAAATCAGGAACATTTATTGTATTAGCTGTGTACTACCAACTGTGTTGTCCCTTTTCATTCCTGTGGAAGCAGTCTTGAAATGTAATTTCAGTTTTATGTAGAGGCAAGCTTTTTTCCGCGACTTCGTCTGCGTGAAACCAATTTGTACAATTTATTGATATAATTGATTAAAAAATTCATAAATTTAAGCAAGACTCTAATTTAAGGTGGCCCTATAAACAATGTTTTTTGTTTTTTTTTTTACTATTGCAAAAACATAAAGATTTTGTGGATTCGATACACGTGACTAAGCAACATACATCAAACTATAGTTTTACTAAATGAATACCAGCTACCTTAAGTGTTTGCCTCTGGACTTGGAGTTATTAATCGAAATTGTAATATTTTAAATTGAAAATGCGCATTTAATATGGAGATAGTTTAAAGTCTGGGGAAGGACATACTAATCTTTTCTTTAATAATTAATCCCAAAGAGGGTTAAATGCCTTTTCATAAATTAAGGTTAAAAACGGGAGTTCTGGTACTTTTAATGCGAAATCTTGATTCATCTGGGTCGAAATATTGCTAGGGATATTATAATTAGTCGCAAATCTAAAGGAAACAGTGTTTTAATAAAAATCGTGGTATTAAAACACTGTCTCTTTTGGATTTGTTACTAATTATAATATTCCTAATAATATTTCGACCCAGACGAGAAACTTGCAAACGAGTACCATTACACAGTTTTTACATAAAATTACCGGAACACTTACTTTCAAGCTTAATATGAGAAGGCATTTAGCCCTCTTAGTGGTTGATTTTTTAAATAACAGTAGTTTATGTTCTTTTGTCGTGAAAGCGGAACAGACAGATAGGTAGAATTACTTTCGCATTTATAATATTATATGGATTGTTAAGACTTAAATATATTAAATAATTTTTGTTTGACGCTAGTGTGGTTAAAAAAATGTATCTCTTTGTACGAAAATGGTAGTGCTGTCATTTTAATGAATAATAATAGAAATAAAAAACATTTTTAATTTACCACGTTTTTCAATCGAACTAAAAAAAAATAAAATAAAATATTTTTAACAAAAAATTGAACCGACTTCAAAAAAGGCACTAAAAAGTAAAAAATAATTGCGTATTGAAATGTTTTGGAGTCGGTGTCAGCCAAAATGAAATCTATTCCGAGAACTACACCGACTCCAAAACATTTCAATACGCAATTATTTTTTACTTTTTAGTGCCTTTTTTGAAGTCGGTTCAATTTTTTGTTAAAAATATTTTTTGTATCCAGCGTACAGCCCAAACGCCTTAACCGATTTTAAAAAACTTTTTTTGTTCGATTCGTCTCCGGGTAACTTAAATCCTAACGTCGCCCGATTTTTGAATTTTGGTCCCAGAGGGGAGAAAATTAAGAAAAAAAAAGTTTTTGCTAATTTCTCGCTCAATTTAAATCAGATCGGTTTGAAACCAATCTTAAACGAAAGAGGAGGACATTTTACATAGATTTCGTATAACAGAATTTGCCTAAACAGTTTTTTTATACAAATTTATATAGAAAAATAGCTGTATAAATGCAATGTTGTCTAATGCATTGCGCGACGCGGTCGGTCGTCTTTGTTTGCCATACATGGAAATTAGAAGATAACGTATGTCTTGTCTTAACATGAAAACGCCTGCATTTCTAATGTTTAATTCAATTTTTGACATTAGTATTTTGTGAAATGCAACGCCTTCTAAGTTAGCTATTGGAATAACTAATTAATTATTAGAACATAATAATTTGACAGTTGCAAACGTCATTTTTGACATTTCTTATCATTCCGACACCAAGGATGAGCGGATTGAAACCAAATTTTGGGAGGATGTTTGATATGCAAATATGAAGTGGCCTATTGTTTTTGGGGAACATCAACGCATGCGTAAAAGAATATATCTCTTAGAATGTTGTTTTATATAATAATAATATAGTTTTTAAAACGGTTTTTACTCTATCTATTTTTATTAGAAATTTTTGTAAATTTTTTGGGGAAAATCGACGCATGCGCAAAAGAAATACATGCCATAGTTGTTTTTTATATAATAATGGTGTATTTTTTATAATGTTTTATTATTCTACTTTACAAGAAAGATTTGTTTAATATTTTTTTTGAGGGAAAGTCGGCGCATGCGCAGAAGAGGTTTAAGTTATAAAGTTGTTTGTATATAAGAATGGTATACTTTTCATAACGGTTTTTTCTTCGATCTATTTTTACAAGAGTTTTGCATAATTTTTGGGAAAAATCGGCGCATGCGCAAAAGAGATACATGCCATAGTTGTTTTTTATATAATAATGGTGTACTTTTTATAATGCTTTATTATTTTACTTTATAAGAAAGTTTTGTAAAATGTTTTTTTGAGGGAAAGTCGGCGCATGCGCAGAAGAGGTATAAGTTATAAAGTTGTTTGTATATAACAATGGTATACTTTTCATAACAGTTTATTATTCGATCTATTTTTACAAGAGTTTTGTATAATTTTTGGGAAAAATCGGCGCATGCGCAAAAGAGATACATGCCATAATTGTTTTTTTATATAATAATGGTGTATTTTTTATAATGTTTTATTATTCTACTTTATAAGAAAGATTTGTAAAATGTTTTTTTGAGGGAAAGTCGGTGCATGCGCAGAAGAAGTATAAGTTAAAAAATTGTTTGTATATAACAATGGTATACTTTTCATAACAGTTTATTATTCGATCTATTTTTACAAGAGTTTTGTACAATTTTTGGGAAAAATCGGCGCATGCGCAGAAGAAATACATGCCATCGTTGTTTTTTATATAATAATGGTGTACTTTTTATAATGTTTTATTATTCTATTTTAAAGAAAGTTTTGTAAAAAATTCTTTGAGCTAAAGTCGGCGCATATATGCTATAAAGTTGTTTTTATATAATAATTGGGTACTTTTCATAACGGTTTATTTTTCTATCTGTTTTTACAAGAAAGTTTTAAATTTTTTTTTCTAAACTCATAATTTCAGAAATATTTTGAAAAAAAATCTGTTGTTCTTTTGTTCCTGAAAATGTTAGTTAGGTAGCTCTTTGTTTAATTTTTGCATGACACAATAACATATTACATAGAGAACCGTGAAATTATTAAAATTATAGTTTCGTTTCTGTGTTTCATTATTTTCAACTGTTATTTTTTTCTTAGAATAAGTAAATTAAGTTATACTATATTAAGCTCCAAGTGTCGTTAAATATATATGTCGCCGGGATATTGTCAAACCCGTGATATTATAATTTCACTTAGTGAAATTATATCATCACGAATCTTTGTCAATCGTGATATTGTAATTTCACTAGTGAAATTACAAAATCACGGATTTGACAATATCCCGGCGACATATACACCGATTTTCAAACAAAACACCGGGGTATATGACGTAAAATTTCGCGCCTTGTAATTCTTGAATTACTTGGGCATATACTCCCACTGGTTTCATTTATAATTACTATCTACACTTCTTATATAATTGTCGCATGCGCCCCACATTTTTTTTCAAATTCTACTAGTTAAAAATCTGTCTGTAAAGAAATTATTTTAAATTTTTTAATTCGATTTAAAAACGCGGTGTATTAAAATGTTTTTTGTTTATATTATTATTTTTATACTTTTTAGTAAAATAAAAACAAAAATACATCGTAAAAAAATAAAATTATTATACGAGTATACCATGTAAAATCGAACCCGTGACTTTCACGTTATTAGCACGACGTTCTAACCAACTGGGCCATAGATTATCTAGTGCGTTGTGTCTTACAACGGTAAAGAAGTAAGGATAAACATTATTATATGCATTTATTACAATTTCTTTATTTCTTTTCTTGTTTATTTTAGTATTTTCTCGTATTGTCATCTAATTCTAAGTTATATTAAAAATGTCAAGTTTTTATCTCATCAGGAAGTTATTTTAAAATTAATTGCAAAGTTCCGCTCGACATACACGAAAAGCAAGTTAATATAAACGTGGTAAAAATGGAGAGCTGCGTCATTCAATGAACTGACTAATTAAATCGCAATTCGTCTCAATTTACTACAGAATCGACATAAGTGGTTTTGTGTATCGGTCGCAGATATATAGTACGGTACGGTACAAGAACACAGTGGCTAATAACAAACAGATGTAACACCGGGTTTAAGTGCCGTTAGTAAGCTGATATTTTGTCAGCTTTGCAACGAGGATTACACACATCAAGCCAATGCATAGAGCACAACGGAGCACTTCCGTTTCCGGCGAGCGACGGTTAAGTGTGTCGCTCTCACTACGCCGTTCCCATTTCCACCCCCGACAACACACACCGCCCCTCCACTGTCTCCGTCTGTGTTACTGTTGTGTCACTCGGCGGCACGGCAAGCGATGTTGTTGGCACATACAATATAGCTTGTTTTAATCCGGATTATCTGAGAATATAGCACCTACAACGTATACTGATAGGAATTACTTGTGCTATTTTTTTAACTGGAGTATGTGTTTACATTCAATTTTTTTGTGTAATTATTTTGATTTAAATCATATTTAGGGTTCCGTATCTCAAAAGGAAAAAAGGAACCCTTATAGGATCACTTTTTTGTCCGTCTGTCTGTCAAGACTCTTGGGAATCAAAACCTATAGGGTACACTTCTCGTTGACCTAAAATCATGAAATTTGGCAAGAAGCAATGCCTTATAGCACAAGTAAAGGGAAACATCCAAAAACCGTAAATTTGTAGTTACATCACAAAAAAAATAATGTTTTTAAACCGCAACAACATGCTACGCACGTACACAGTAACAGTTCTATTTAAATACAAAAAAGGCGTCCACTACCGGTGCGTTTATACAGCACAATATTAAGCTATCATATATAGCCACGATGTACAATACAGTTCTAAAACCAGCATGGCTAAAACCACGCTTGGATTTCCAATGAGAGGTCTCTTCAAACTAAGCCTGATATAAATAAAACTCTATGAAAGAGTTACGAAGTAGCTTTACGGCTTAAAAAGTAAAGTACATTTTTTCATATTTCTATTTTTATTTGCTTAATGCTAATTATATTTTCTAATGAGCTGCAACTACACTAGACTTGAAGTTTAAAAATTATTAGTAGTTGGTTTTTCAATTAAAATGTACTTTGATATCATAAATATTGTTATTTTTCTTGATTAAAGACGCGATTAGAATAATTCTGCATATTTAACATCAAAAATTTTTCTAAATTCCGTAAAAAAACATACATGATCGTGCTATTATAATATAGTTTTTTTTTGAGTTCTCCTGTGCAAATTGGTCTATATCTATAATATTTTCGGCGGAGGTATGAAACATTATCAAGCTATATAAGTGAGCCCTTACTGTAATTAATTTTCTCAACTGGGAAGGCAGTTAAGCGGCCCCTAGATGCTTTATAATAACTTGTACAATACTATTGATAGTCTGGATTCTGGAGGATATCTGAACCCTTAGGCAATATACTTTGTCAATCAAAAACAGTTTCGCAATTTCGCATACAAGACTTTAAATATAATATTTTCAAATTTTTAACGATTTAAACTTAGAATATTTTTGTAATAATCATTAGGTTCGCAAATTTTCATTTCCTTTAACAGATTATTATCATTTGCGCTTATCACGTCTTCATCCATTTTTCTCTTTTACAGCAATGGAAATGAAAGCCTGCTTCGTATCACTTAACATATTGATAATTATCCAAGTGTGTAGGCTTTCGCGGCTGGTGTTGTCCCAAATCTTCATGGCTTCTGGACTTGTAGGCCGTGGTCTATTGATATTTCTACCTAACGTTTCGTCTACAAATTCAGTGGATATTATCAAAGGCGATGTGCCCTTTTAAGCGGCTCACAGGTAAGTGTGTCGACGAGTGCTGTTCCCCCGTCTTCTATGCTCAGCGTAACTAGTGTTCCCTGCTCGGTTGTAGAGCAAACTACGAACGAGCATAAAAGAAAGGGGAAAAGCTGTCGACGATACACTTACCTGAAAGCTGCCTAAAAGGATACTTCCCCCACTGTCACATCGCCTTTAATAATGTCTACCGCAGTTGTATATGAAACGTCAGGTAGAAATACCAATGGACAACGGCGTACAGGCCCGGAAACCAAGAAGATTTTGATAATTAATGCACAATTGTTTTATTAAGGTCTATAGCAACGCTCCGTGAACTGTAGGCTATGTATACCGGGGGTGTTCAAAAAGTCCCGCTACGCCTGAATATCTCAGATTAAGTTTTTTTGAAAAATGTTGCGAATGAAAGTAGCTCAAAACGTTGTAATGTATTTTTCGGTCACAAAAATTCCTCCCAAGGGGGTGTTCCCGTGAAGGGCAGGGATTAACTCCGAAATTTTAAATGTCAACCGCAATTTTTTTTTATTGGGTCGAGTTCTTCGGGCAAAAAAAGACATCTTCTCAAACTTTTTTTTGTTCAAGCTAAGATCACCGAGTACGTGGGGTAAAAGGCAGAGATTTCAATCTTAACGTAGTGGTGTTTCATTAATCTCGAATAGAAATGAAAATTCCACTTTAAAAACGACAAACTATCTTTAAGATTGTTATCAAGTTCAAGTAAAAGAGTGATATTCCTTGACCTGTTACAAAATGAACAGATTTTATTTAAAGGGGTGTAAGATAACTCGAAAAATTTTACTCCGCGTACTCGGTGATCTCTAGCTTGAACAAAAAAAAGTTTGGGACAAAAGATGTCTATTTTTGCCCGAAAAACTCTACCCAATAAAAAAATTGCGACTTCCATTTAAAACTTCGGAATAGCCCCCTGCCCCCTCACGAGGACGCCCTCTAGGGAGGAATTTTTGTGACCGAAAAATACATTACAATGAGTTGAGCAATGTTCATTCGCAACATTTTTCAAAAAAACTTAATCTCTGAGATATTCAAGCGTTGCGAGACTTTTTGAACATTCTGTATATAACGGGGGTTTTGCGTACTAGCATATCTGAGATAAAGATATTAAAAAAAACTAAAAGAAATCACGTAATTGATTTTTATGATACAAAGATATGATAATAAATTATAGCTTCTGACACTACATTTAATAATGAAAATGAAATTATTATTACTCTATTCTATTTTTTTAATGAAGATCCGCGATAATTTTGCAAGTCCCCAAGCGAGCCGTAAGTGAGGAAGTTTAGGAAAGGTTGATTTAGAGAAAGCATTGTTAATGTCGGATGATATTTTTGAGGGTCTACGTAGGACCGCTTAATAAATGTGTGCTATTTTGAGACAATATTATTAACCAATAAGATACAACTTCAGGATCGAATTGATGAAATTGAAAGCAGCGAGGTAGACAGTAATACGTATGTGCCCGCAAACTAGATAACTTCATTAACAGCACAATAATTGCGTCTGGTGTTTCCTGCGGTCGTCACAATAATCAATAGACTGTTGCCGCTGTCACGATGTGTTGACACTGTCACATTACAAGTTTACTTTTGTGATAGAAAGAACAACAAGAATGCAATAGAAGTTGTTCGCTTGCTTAGTGTGTTCAATTTACGTTTTCGATAACAGTTGAGACGAACGATCTTTTCACATTTAAGGATGGTTTTCAGGGGTTGAAAAATGTTTTTGAAGTAACGCTTCTTTAGACACGGTAGGGTAAAACAATTCATAAAATTAAGAGTATAACGAAACGTTGCAATGCATGCATATCGTATACTATAAAAACCTACCGTACAAACTCCATTTGACCATGCATGCCCATTACCTACTTCGTTTTCTATCAATTCCAAACTGACCGCTATCTTGATTATTTCTTCAAGCTTGGATTTTTTGTCTTGCTGCAGTAATTTTGCCCTAATTGAAGTGCTTCTTAATCCCGGTTCGAACCTGTCACGTAGAGCAACGTTTAAATATTTATCATAAAAGTTACAATGATCTGTCAATGCTTGTAATTCAATAGCGAAATCACTGATAGATATTCTCCATTATTTTGTATTCGGTTATTAAATTTATAATGCTCTGCGTTTGTAATGCGATCTGTACAAAAGATTCTCGTGCATCTCTCCTTGATTTCTTGGTAAGTGAATTCTTTTGGCATTTTAGCTGCTGGACCAATTAAATTCATAAGTAATTTTATCTTGAAAACATCATGTTCGCCTAACGCGTTTAATTAAAAAAAAATCTAGTCTCTCCAAATAGTTTTCAAAATTTTCCCTCAAGATATAGGGCTCCATAGTTCCTATAAGCTGACCACCTGCTGTCGCTACATTTGTTTCAGGCATCGTAAATTCTCAATATTCTTTTTCCTCGTAGCCGATAATTGTGATATACTCTTAGAAAAAAACTGTTTCGACGGTTGAAAGGTAATTGGGCATAAGCGACATTTTAGTCGAAAATAAGTTATGAATGCCATCCTACTTAAAATTTTCCGCTTTTTCGAATGCGCTTATTCCCATGGCTCTACGATGACTTTTTGTCACTTATGCCCAAGCAAAAAACTGCCTTTTAGGAGTGTCATTTCGGTGTAACCGACCGAGTATTAGGCCTTTTTTACCCTAAAGTCGCTTGTATCCCTGTAAAAATGGCATCACTTTTGGTTTATAGTCGGTAATGTATTTTTACTTCTTACTGGCGTAGAATTTGCGGGCGCTTACGGCTTTTTACCATTAGCACCTGTTTTAAAAGCGGGAACTAATGCCTCTTTACCTTTGTCATCAAACACATTTAATATCGGTTATACCCTACTACCATTTACAAGTTTACAATACAGTTGTCGCTTATACGCAATTACCAAAATGTAATTTGATATTTAAATGTCGGTTATACCCTACTACTTATTTACTATTTATATACAACTCTGTCGCTTATGCTGTATTACTTTACAATAATCATTTATTAATTGGTGCTTACGCCAATTTGTATGACTTTGTTGTAGTTCAGTAGCTATTTAGGGAGTCGCTTATTTCAAAATCAGTCGTCCGCGTGTAGTGACGGCGAGAGCACGTGTGTTAATTTTTTGTGAAAAGTGCGCCAAAGTTCCTGTCAACGGTATGTGATTTATTTCTCTAACCTCTTTGATATTGAATTAGATATTTGTGATTGTATGAAAATTATTTTATTGTCTTAGGTTAAAATGGAAAGATGTGGTCGAAGTAGAGACATTCTGGAAATGGCTTTAAAAACATCAGGCATACGAAATCAGAAAAAATGCCGAAAGAGCCTTCTTTCTGAATTTGATAAGGTAAATAATTTATTTGTTTTGTATTTTTGTTGTTGAAACTCAAGTATAATTTATGTTGAAATGTATCATGTTGAGTTTAAGAAGAAATGTAATTATTTTAGTACCGTGGCGTCCTCTGGCTGCACATGCCTATGCATAAAGGTAATTGTATTAACGGTTTTTTTTTTCAGTGCCCTGTTGAATCTGTCTTTCTCACGAGCTCCACAATGGACGCTGCACCTGCCATCCTCACGAGCTCTGCCCTGGACGCTGCGCCTGCCATCCTCACGAGCTCCTCACTGGACGCTGCACATGCCATCCTCACGGACTCTGCCCTGGATGTTACGCCTGCCATCCTCACAAGCTCCACAGTGGACGCTGCGCCTGCCATCCCCACGAGCTCCGCACTGGACGCTGCTCCTTCCATGCTCACGAGCTCCGCACTGGACGCTGCTCCTGCCATACTCACGAGCTCTGCCCTAGACGCTACGCCTACCATCCTCACGAGCTCCGCACTGGACACTGTGTCTGCTGCCTGCTGGAACACCAAGCTGCCAGTCTCTGAGTCAAATATCTTTGGAACATCGCTCCGAGATGTTCCCAGCACATCTTTTGCGACTGAACTGAACAGTAATGATTCACCTACAATGATATTGTCCAACGAAATATCAAGTATTCCAAAATCAGAGTCGATCGTCATTCAATCTTGTGTTTCCCAACAACTTTTGGAAGTTCGTCCAGGTACATCTTTAGAAACTGACGCTAACAACACTCAATCCTCTACATTTAAAATCACCCGTCCAAGAAAGAAAGACTCTTATTTAGATTATATGTCAGACGACGAGATAGCATTGTTAAATGCTTTTGGCGATGCAGGCAGTTCAGATGAGTGGAAGCCAGAAGTAAATGGCAAGAAAAGGAAGAAAACTATAATTGACGTCGAAGAAGAGATTGTAGGTAACACAGCGGCGAAAAAGATTCCTAAAAATAAGAGAAAAGAAGCTGCTCAAAAACGATTATCTGGTCAGAGTTACATTAAAACAAACGGAGAAGTTGTTCAAGAAAAAAAAGTCCAACCAAACCCTTGCAAGGGTAAGAAATGTGGAAATAATTGCGGCGATATAACGGAAGAAAGAAGGTTAAGCATTTTCAAGCATTTTTGGAGCCTTTCAGAACAGAGAAGAAAGGATTGGATCATCAACCTAACCCAAAAAACTAATATTAAAAGAAAAAGGAGTAAAGATTCAGAAAAACGCACCACAACGTACAAGTACAACATTACGGATGGTGAAGCTCATCGACAAATATGTCTGCAATTCTTGTGCAAAACTATTGACGTCTCACACAAATATATTTATTATACGGTTTCGACAGCCGATGAGTTTGGTAGTGCCAAAGAATCTGAAAGGGGTAAAAGTGTACCTCCCAACAAAACCAGCAATGATGCAATTACAGCGGTTGAAAACTATATAAAATGTTTACCGGCTGTTCCTTCACATTATTGCAGAAAGGATAGTACTCGAAAGTACCTTCCGGCAGAGTACAGAAATTTAGCAAATTTATACAGAAAGTATAAAGAACATCGTATGTTTCAAGGACTGCCGTTTGTTTCGGAGAGCATTTTCCGAAAAATTTTCAACGAAAACTTTAATATAGCATTCCATATTCCGAAAAAAGATAAATGCCTGAAATGTTGTCAGTACGAAAATAAAACTGATCCTACACTAGAAGAACGACGAGCTCACGAAGCACATCTTATTGAGAAAGATCACACATACCATCGCTACAAATTGCACAAAACTATTCATTTAAAAGATTCAGCATCCATTTGCATAAGTTTTGATTTGCAAAAAGTCTTGAATACGCCATATGGTGATAGCATGTTATTATTTTATACGCGCAAGCTGGCCGTTTACAATGCAGTTATCTACGAAAATGGTACGCGCAATGTTTATTGCTATTATTGGGACGAAAGCCAGGGTAACCGCGGTGCTAATGAAATGGCTACAATATTAAATAAATACATAACGAAGCTTGACGAACACGGGAATATAAGACATCTTCTTCTTTATTGTGACTGCTGTCCCGGTCAAAATCGGAACAAAATTGTTCTTGCAATGCTGAACGAGACTCTGCAACGTTGCAGAAGTATTGAATCTATTCAAATAAATTTTTTACTCACCGGTCATACTTATATGACAGTCGATTCGGCACATGCGACTATTGAAAATCAGGTTAAAAATACTACTATCTGGGCTCCTTCCCAATGGTATACGGTCTTCCAAATGGCAAGACAAAATCCAAAGCCCTTTGTTGTTGAGCAGTTAAATCATACAGATTTTAAGAGATGGGATCTACTCGCAGACAAGTATTTCGTGGGAAATCTTATTGGTAAAATTAGTAAAATACGAGTCGCCACCTTCAAAAAGAACCGCACATCAGCAACGGTTAAATTCTCTATGGATCCGGAGACACCTGTGTCCCGTATTGAAGTCGCATCCAAAACAAAGTTACTTGAATTACCGGACTGCTATCCTACACCCCTACCAATTACTGAGAATAAACACAAAGATTTATTGAAGCTTTGCTCCGACCAAGTTATACCTCAACAGTTTCAGGCAGAGTACTTAGCTTTAACTTTCAACAAAAAAGTGAAAGATACTTTGCCCGATACTGACGTCGAAGATAATGTTGACCAATAGTCAATAGTCAAATATTGCGTTTTATAGACCCACTTAAATTTACCTTCAGAAGCGTATGGAGTAATAATTGCTTATCAAAAATATTCCATTATTAGAAGCCGTAGTTATCTATCTCTAAAATTATTGATTTCAGAAGATACCTAACTAAGACTGATTAAGAAATTAATTGAATTTAATATTATTGATCTCGATTAGGAGTTAAGTTAGACATTGTACCTAAACAACTGACCTGTTGCAGTCGATTTGTCCAAAGTATTGAGCATTTACGACAAGATTTAACGTCTAAAAGTATCGTAATAATAGTTCCTTAACTCCAAAGTAATAATTGATTATTTCCTTCGTACCCTTCTTTTTTATGTGATACCTACCCCACTTTGTGATTGTTTATTGTATTTTTCAAGACACTATATTTTTGTTACCAAAAAAACTTTCGCCAGTGATACGGCATGGTGCTTAGTTGTAAGTGAAAATAAATTATTATTTTGAGAGATTTTTATTATTGTTGCCTTGAAGGCTTTTGTTTTATCAAAGATTCTAAGTACGTAGTACTATGTTGTACCAATTTTTAATAATGTTTTATTTTGGGAAATACTTCTTTTATGTTTTTTTTATAATAATGATGTCTACTTACTTCATACCTAGGCACGTGTGTTATTTCATTAAGTTACTACTTTATTTTTGTTACTATGTAAGTACAGCGTGAAAACTACTTTTTCTTTTATAACTGTGTTTTTTTTCTTAATAAATAGTGAAAAAACGTACTACTGTTTTCATTTGATCATAATAAAAATGCGGTCAGAGCATAATTTAAAATAGTAATGTAGGTAAGTAATGTAGTAATTTAGTCTATCTGAACTAACTTTACCTGTCAAATCGTAGGCCTAAACCTGCCTAATGAAACCACGGGTATCCTTAACCTTAGCTACATTATGTTATCAATAAGGGTAGGCACATAATATAATAAGTTCAATAACCTACATTATGATAGCATACCTAATATTTACATCATCTCTAAATTCATGCGAGAAGTACCTTCCTAATCTCTGGAGCCTAGCTAGCTTAATTAACGTATATTATTATCTAACAAAGAATAGTGAGCAAAGAAATTTACCTTTGTAGCTTATCTTTACGTATCTACATAATATTGTTTACCAGATATATTCAAATTATTTAGTAATATTATCAGATTACTTAAAAAATCAGTCGTTATGATTTTGTATGACCTAACGAATGGTGATGGGTGATGGAATGGGACATCCTTTAAATATATTTTGCAGTTACTTAAATCTTATTTTAAAGGAGAATCACGTTGGTTGTGATTCTATTATTTTTAAGACGTGACGTTTAATCCATGTTACCATTTGTCCAGATAATGCCGTATGTTGGATATTCTCGTTCTCCTCTGGTACAGAAATCTTGATGTGTGCAAGTACCACGGTACCTTTTTTTCTACTCACTTACAGTGTCGCTAATGTCTAACATCCTCACGGTCTTTTTGCTAAACTCCATTTCTTATACTTCATTACCTTTTGGCATAATGATGTGAATCGTCACTTATACTTCTTTACCTATTTCAGGTATTCTAGTCATGTGACGTGTATGCCCTATTACCTTTTGATATGAGGATATCAAATGTAGCTAAGTCTTCTATACTCTTCGATATTTTCTGTGTAGATGTAACTTACGCCGAATTACCTCAGAAGGAAAATAAGATCAATTGATCTAAGCAACATAAAACCACATAAAATAACGTCGAATCAAATAAATAAAAGTGCCAATTGTTGATTTTGTTTTTCCTGATTCTAGAACTATTTACATTTTCACGATATGACAATAGATAAAAAAGTTATGTCCATTTTTTTGAAATTTCAAACTTAAAACTGGTCTCCTGAACACTTTGATATTTGTTGCTTATACCCAATTACCTTTTAACCGTCGGTTTATTTATTTTATTTCAACTTAACTTTATTCAATATCAAATTCCTAACATAAACTGACTCTAAGGCCTGGCTGACATGAAGAGCGTTAATCGCGCGTTGACATTTATACCACTGTTCACATGGTTACCGTTTATTTTATAGTTTATACGCTAGTCGAGTGTTGTATTCTGTCGAAGATTGCCGTTGCAGATGTAATCTGTTTATGGATATATCGAAGAAGACAGCGTCATAGAAAAAATCGAAAATATTGGGTTCATTCTATTTTACAAAATAGAGTTACCTCAAGATTGTACATTACACTTTAACCGAATCTCAGGAATTATGAACCGAAATTTTTCAACTTCTATTTCGTCGATGAATAGATCATAAACAAATTCTTCTCCATCCATTTTTTATTCAATAAATAAAAATATTATATTGTCTGAAAAATTGGTCGATAATTTTATTTATTGAAGAGTTCTAATCAGACGTTAATCAAAGATTTAAAGAAAACTTTCTAGAAAAAATAATCGAAAACATTGGACAACAGGAACTTATCGCTTCAAATCGCGCGTTGCATCTGAACACATCAATGCTAATCAATGTTTAGTTAGACATGATCTAAGCGCGTGTTGATGCGCGTAGACAGGGTATTTGCGTTATCGTTGCGTTGAACGCGCGTTATCATATTATAAACAGTTATATGCAATTGTATTGAAATTGTAAACGCGCGTTTAGCTAACGCGCGTTTAACGCCTCTCATGTAAACCTAGTCTTATACTGATTCAAATGATCAATAACAATAAGCGTTACATAATATAATTTAAATGATAATAATATTTAACATCTATGTATATAACAAAATCAATATGTTTTTAAAAGTTTTTACAATACTTCATCATTCATTGATGTCGATAAAAATCCAAACAAAGTAATTTAGTGATGAAAAAAAAAATCGGTCGATGCAGTTCAGCGAGAAAGAGAATGTAGTACAGTACAGTAATTTCCAATAATTAACTTAAGGATTATTTTTTTTACGCTCTAACGAAGTCGATATAATTTTTATTTGCGAGATATTTTCTAAAATCTACTTTTACGAAATCTTTTTGATCAAAAAAAGAACGGCTGTATCGATTTTGAAAAAATTTCCTTAGATTATATTCACGTTAGTACCTACGCGTCTATTTACACCCTAACGCAGTCGATATCATTTTTTATTCTCGAGACTTCGCCAAAGAAATGACCACCTACGTACGTACATACACACGCAGAGATAGAGAGGGAGAAAGACATATTTTAAAAAATAGTGTAGTAACCTTGAAATATTAAAATTTGTTACATTTTTAGGCGCGAATAGCGTAAGCTAAAGCGCCTATATGTACTCGCTTTGTCTGTGAATCTGTGAATCTGTGAATCTGTATGTCACGCTTTTTTGTGTCACGCGTACAGCCCAAACGCCTTAACCGATTTTAAAAAACTTTTTTTTGTTCGATTCGTCTCCGCGTAACTTAGATCCTAACGTCGCCCGATTTTTGAATTTTTGCTCCAGAGGGGAGCAATTTAGAAAAAACGAAGTTTTTCGCTTATAACTCGCTCAATTTAAATCAGATCGGTTCGAAACCTGTCTTAAACGAAAGAGGAGAAAATTTTACATAAATTTCGTACAACAGAATTTGCCCAATCAGTTTTTTTATATACATTTATATAGAAATAAATTCAATCTGATATAACCGATGGCAAACATCTTTCGGTTATCTCTCTCTGTTGCACGGTTTAACATGGCAATTTAAAAATTACGTATGTTCTGTCTTCAAATAAAATTGGTCGATAATATTATTTATTACAATAATGAAATTAAAAGATAGCATTTGTTCAAAAACGGATGCCGTTTCGAATATTTGTAAAATGCAACGCCTTCTGGGTTAACAATTTGAATAACTAATTATTAGAACATAATACTGTGACAGATGCAAACGTCACTTTTGACATTTCTTACTATTCCGACACCACGGACGAGCGGATTGAAACCAAATTTTGGGAGGATGTTTGATATGCAAATATGAAGTGGCCTATTGTTTTTTGGGAACATCAGCGCATGCGTAAAAGAATATATCTCTTATAATGTTGTTTTATATAATAATAATTGGGAAATTATAAAACGGTCGATTAAAAAAAAAACTTGGTGATGAGATACTGTTTTAATAACTTGAATATTAAAATAACAGTTGTGTGACTAAATTAATAAGTGAGCGACTAAATTACTAAGTGAGCGACTGAATTACTAAGTGAGCGACAAGAATGCCTTCGGTAATTTTGAAGCAAATATCTTCAACCGATTGAGATGAAAATTTGTATACACGTTAAGTTTGGATAACAATGCATGGTTAGCTATGTGACGTCACTCTAAATCCAATATGGCGAACTTCTAAATATGGCGGACTAATTTTATTATGCTTTCCTACAATATGGGTATCAAATGAAAGGGCTTGCTGAGAATAACTCGAAAAATAAAGTGACGTCACTCTAAATCCAATATGGCGGACTTCTAAAAATGGCGTACTAATTTTATTATGCTTTCCTACAATATGGGTATCAAATGAAAGGGCTTGCTGAGAATAACTCGAAAAATCAAGTGACGTTACTCTAAATCCAATATGGCAGACTTCTAATGATGACGGACTAAGTTTTTTATGCTTTCCTACAATATGGGTATCAAATGAAAGGGCTTGCTGTAAATAACTCGAAACATAAAGTGACGTCACTCTAAATCCAATATAGCGGACTTCTAAAGATGGCGGACTAATTTGATTATGCTTTCCTACAATATGGGTATCAAATGAAAGGGCTTGCTGTAAATAACTCGAAAAATAAAGTGACGTCACTGAAATCCAATATGGCGGACTTCTAAAGATGGCGGACTAATATTATTATGCTTTCCTACAATATGGGTATCAAATGAAAGGGCTTGCTGAGAATAACTCGAAAAATAAAGTGACGTTACTCTAAATCCAATATGGCGGACTTCTAAAAATGGCGGACTAAGTTTTTTATGTTTTCCTACAATATGGGTATCAAATGAAAGGGCTTGCTGAGAATAACTCGAAAAATAAAGTGACGTCACTCTAAAACCAATATGACGAAATTCTAAAGATGGCGGACTAAGTTTTTTATGCTTTCCTACAATATGGGTATCAAATGAAAGGGCTTGCTGTAAATAACTCGAAAAATAAAGTGAGGTCACTCTAAATCCAATATGGCGGACTTCTAAAGATGGCGGACGAAGTTTATTATGCTTTCTTACAATATGGGTATCAAATGAAAGGGCTTGCTGAGAATAACTCGAAAAATAAAGTGACGTTACTCTAAATCTAATATGGCGGACTTCTAAAAATGGCGGACTAAGTTTTTTATGCTTTCCTACAATATGGGTATCAAATGAAAGGGCTTGCTGTAAATAACTCGAAAAATAAAGTGAGGTCACTCTAAATCCAATATGGCGGACTTCTAAAGATGGCGGACCAAGTTTATTATGCTTTCCTACAATATGGGTATCAAATGAAAGGGCTTGCTGAGAATAACTCGAAAAATAAAGTGACGTCACTCTAAATCCAATATGGCGGACTTCTAAAAATGGCGTACTAATTTTATTATGCTTTCCTACAATATGGGTATCAAATGAAAGGGCTTGCTGAGAATAACTCGAAAAATAAAGTGACGTAACTCTGAATCCAACATGGCGTACTTCTAAAGATGGCAGACTAAGTTTTTTATGCTTTCCTACAATATAGGTATCAAATGAAAGGGCTTGCTGAAAATAAGTCGAAAAATAAAGTGACGTACTCTAAATCCAATATGGCGGATTTCTAAAAATGGCGGACTAATTTTATTATGCTTTCCTACAATATGGGTATCAAATGAAAGGGCTTGCTGAGAATAACTCGAAAAATAAAGTGACATCACTCTAAATCCAATATGGCGGACTTTTAAAGATGGCGGACTAAGTTTATTATGCTTTCCTACAATATGGGTATCAAATGGGCTTGCTGAGAGTAACTCGAAAAATAAAGTGACGTCAGTCTAAATCTAATATGGCGGATTTCTAATGATGGTGGACTAAGTTTTTTATGCTTTCCTACAATATGGGTATCAAATGAAAGGGCTTGCTGAGAATAACTCGAAAAATAAAGTGACGTCACTCTAAATCCAATATGGCGGACTTCTAAAATGGCGGACTAATTTTATTTTGCTTTCCTACAATATGGGTATCAAATGAAAGGGCTTGCTGAAAATACCTCGAAAAATAAAGTGACATCACTCGAAATCCAATATGGCGGATTTCTAAAGATGGCGGACTAAGTTTATTATGCTTTCCTACAATATAAGTATCAAATGAAAGGGCTTGCTGAGAATAACTCGAAAAATAAAGTGACGTCACTCTAAAACCAATATGACGAAATTCTAAAGATGGCGGACTAAGTTTTTTATGCTTTCCTACAATATGGGTATCAAATGAAAGGGCTTGCTGTAAATAACTCGAAAAATAAAGTGAGGTCACTCTAAAGCCAATATGGCGGACTTCTAAAGATGGCGGACTAATTTTATTATGCTTTCCTACAATATGGGTATCAAATGAAAGGGCTTGCTGAGAATAACTCGAAAAATAAAGTGACGTCACTCTAAATCCAATGTGGCGGACTTCTAAAATGGCGGACTAATTTTATTTTGCTTTCCTTCAATATGGGTATCAAATGAAAGGGCTTGCTGAAAATACCTCGAAAAATAAAGTGACATCACTCTAAATCCAATATGGCGGATTTCTAAAGATGGCGGACTAAGTTTATTATGTTTTCCTACAATATAAGTATCAAATGAAAGGGCTTGCTGAGAATAACTCGAAAAATAAAGTGACGTCATCCTAAATCTAATATGGCGGACTTCTAATAATGGCGGCTTAAGTTTTTTATGCTTTCCTACAATATGGGTATCAAATGAAAGGGCTTGCTGAGAATAACTCGAAAAATAAAGTGACGTTACTCTAAATTCAATATGGCGGACTAAGCTTTTTTTGATAAAGGGGTATGCGAATTGTCTCGCAGTGAAACGCGATGGGGCAGAGGTGGAGTTTTTAAAAAAATAATTTCGGGGTTAACGATAAACGGGTATGCGAATTGTAATTCCGGGATGAACGATAAAGGGGTATGCGAATTGTCTCTCAGTGAAACGGGAAGCGGCAAATGTGGAGTTTTTAAAAAAAAAAATCCGGGCTGAACGATAAATATACACCAATTTTCAAACAAAACACCAGGGTATATGATGTAAAATTTCGCGCCTTGTAATTCTTGAATTACTTGGGCATATACTCCCACTGGTTTATTTTGATTTCGAACTCCTTACAGTAACTTGCCAATGTATCTACTGGGAGGTTAATAATTCCAATATCACTAAATAAAAATGCTTAATCAAATGTTAGGTACTAAACGCGTTTGCTATTTTTTTTAAAGTGAGTTAAATCAATCAACCTGTGGAAACACGTCGTGTGTACGTTAAGTTGGTAACACAAAGGCTGACTGCTGTATAGTCAGTGGGTGACTGGCATCACTATAACATTACCATGTCGTGTGCCATTTGTGTAATACGTACATGTTCCATACAGATTGTTCTAGAAATAGTAAAATATGTACAAGTTTATATCAACACTAGCTTTTTCCTGCGACTTTACTTGCCGGAATATCGGTTTTTACGTAAACTTCATCTTAACGTAAACGTCGATAAACAAAATGTATCCTATTCGCCTACCGTCCACAATTTTTTCATGCTTTTATAACAATTTGTCAAATGAGCATTTTTCAAATAAGTTATTGTAATAATAATTAAACGAAACCTTTATCTAATTATCGACATTTTTATGCCTATGTTAAGGAGATATAGTGTTTATGGTGTTGCACTGAAAAAAACTATTATTTGGAAAAATGTAAAAATATACAGAGTGTCCCACGACATGACTGCCATAGCCTGGGACTGTGTTGCTGGGGTGATTTCAAGTCAAAAATGTCTAATGAACATAAACCTGGAACACAATCCTAACTGAGCTAGAAACATTTGAAATTTTAGATAAGGAATTCCTGCATTCCCTACTAATTTAAAAACCATTTAAAAAGAAAGTTTATTGAATTAGTTGCTCAAAATGTCCACCCATTTGCTGTATACATAGTCTAGCTCTTCTTAGAATTGAAGTGGTAGCTCTGCGAAGAGTCTCAGGATCAGCACGAATAAATACTAATGGTGATTCACAGCCACCTGGTCTTTTTAATAATAACAAAACTAACAGCCGAACCTAATACCTGCATTAGTGGGATTACTTATTTATAATTTTAAATGCTCCTAGCTCAGTTAGGATAGCGTTCCGGGTATATGTTCATTAGACATTTTTGACTTGAAATCACAACAGTTCCAGATTATGGCAGTCATGTCGTGGGACACTCTGTATATTATTCGACATTAACTACCAAGAAGATTACTAGCGCTGCTAGTGGGAAATAGAGCGAGATTGAAGTGCCTTGTTATAATTGTTTTAAATCGCAAAGCTTCTTAATAAACGATATGCCAGGGAGTGCCACGAAAACGACATCTGACGGCCACATGAAATCATACTCTACAAAAGTTGCAAGATTTATTGGTCATTTAGTTCACAGCTCATGCTGCGATCGATTCAATTGTCCTCACTCTATACTCTGCAACCGGTCAATACTGTAATATTTGGGACCAAGGTCGATTTAACAGTTGCAAATGAGTGAATGTTTGTAAGAACGCTTGATAATCAGTCATGTAACTAAATTTTCGGCCGTCTAAAAACTATCCGCCAGCGCGAAACTTAATTATTGTAGAGCAGTGTAGTATCGATTATATATATCGATGATAGTTCTGTGCACAAACGAGTTTAGGGTCGGACAGGTCAATGTTTTTTTGCAAGGAATGAATATGATCATTTCGTTATTCGTCACTAGTCGCGACACATCATTTACAGATACCGCGTGTGACTGCCTCTAAAATTATTAATTACTGACCGTTTTTCGTACATCTCTTCCTGCGCAGGTTCCATAAACGACATTACTCTAATAAAGTTGATGTAAGAAAGAAATGTACGGGGAGCTTACCAAGAAGATGGTGTAGATGTAAGTGGTTGAATATAGTATAGCAGGTATAATATTTCTCGAACATGCTGTACATATTATATATAGGACACAGTATATAGTATTTTCGCGTCACGTCTTTATTATATCCTTCCCGTGGGTCACACAAAATGCTACATAACTTCTTGTGAAAGTCGAGACCTATGCTCCTTTTGCTAACCGACTCGGTCACACGATTGGTTCAACTCCACTTCTTTACGTCTCTACCGAGAAAAATATATACAAAATGTTAATAGCGAACGAAACAGTAGCTCTATCGTCTATGTAGTTTCGACACCTATCCTTGCCACGTTCATAAAAGAATTAAGTGAGCTATGTATGATAACATTATTATTATTATTATGTCCCTCCTTTGTGTGTTCACACTCTATCCTCTGTTGTGTTTCTATGGTTGTGTTGTTAACCCGTTAGGGTCATTTAGTGCCGTCACACTTTCCTTAACCATTCAACAGCTGTGACTTCGTGAATATTATTGTTAGTGTTTCTGGGTTCTTGCAGGGTCAAAACTATTGTGTAGTATCTTGTTTTTCAAATAAAAGAAACTGTAACCTCAGCAAACATTAGACATTGAATAGACGTTTTTTTTCAATATCGTTCAATTACATTTTATTGTAACTAAAAGAATTCCAGCCAATTAGGCGACGGGACCATTCCAACTTTAAAAATATTGTCATTTGATATAGCATAATAAAGAGAATAAGGTTTCTGATATCGCGTGAGGTGACGCGGGTAATGACTAGTATTGAATATGATATTTGCTATTCGTTGCCATGATTACCTACATAATACGTTCCACGTCATGTAAAATTTAAACAGAGCATGCTTGACAGATCTACAAAACCAAAGAACCGCTGATATTTTAATTTTCAAAATATTTCCGAAACAATAAATTTATAGATACTGTTTGTTTTTTAATTGGATAGCTTAAAAACTCCAACCAAAACGCTAAAATAATGTTCTCTGACAAATAACATGAACTATTTAAAATGTCTGACACCTCAAATGTGTCGACATATTATTCGAGGTGTCAGACATTTTAAATGGTTCATGTTATTTGTCAAAGAACATTATTTTTTTAAATTCGTAACATGTTTCCATCGTTTTCGTGTTTTCAATTTCTTGAAAAGCACTCGACATGTTTATATAAGGAAAAATTTAATATCAAGAAAATATTATAATAATTTATAACTTTAAAATGAAACTGAACGGTAAATGTGGCTCATAGAAAATCAGCACTCAAGAGTAATGTCAAAAACTTTCAATTTCTATTAAACTGTCTGCTTTGGTCTTGGTCACCGCAGTCAATAGAATGTAAGGTCGCAGAATCGATATTAGATTATTGTGTGATATTATGTGCATTTGGTTATGTACAGGATAATATGTCACTGATAGCACCGAACTCGATTTAAGATTAATATGGCTGTGTACAATGTGGTTTCTTGACGTCGTTCGATGAAAGATCGATAATTCGAACAAAGAACAAAAACATTTCCGAAACTAGGAAGTTTAAACGAACATTTTTTTATAAAATTTTTTTGGAAAAATAAATAGAAAAATAAACTGTAATGAAAAGTATACTTATTATAAATGAAAATTCCAGTCGATTGGGCGAAGGGAACATTCCAGCTTCAAAATGTTGACATTTGATATAGTATAATAAAGAAAATAAAATTTCTGATATCGCCTGAGGTGACCTACACTATGTTCCAAGTCAAGTAAAAGTTAATCAAAGCATGCTTAACTAGTTTATTTTTGACAGATCTACAAAACAAAAGACAGCTGATTTTTTTTATTTTCAAAACATTTACGAAACTAAAAAGTTTTGAAAAAAAATTAAATGAAACTTTCATGCAAAAATAAATAGAATAACGAGGCGTTGTGCAAAGTATACCATTATTATTTAAAAAATACCATAATAGCATATATCTTTTCTACGCATGCGCCGATTTTCCCCAAAAACAATGAGGTTTTTGATATTTGCATATTAAACATCCTCCCAAAATTTGGTTTCAATCCGCTCATCCGTTTGACTTGTATATCGTGCTCACAGACAAACAGACTAATAGACAAATAGACGCACAGAGTTTTTCCAAAAAATATGTTTTTTGGATTCGGGGGATCTCAAAACGAAAAGGTATTGTAAAATTTTGAAAAATGATTTATGTTCTACACCAGCACCTTTCCCTACTTGTAGGTTGGAATGGTAAAAGTACCTATGAGTCGATTTTTCCCATATATTTTACATGTAAGACATCTTACCAAAATTTGGTTTCGATCCGTTCCGCCGTATGATTTGGTGCTCAAAGTCTAATAGACGGGCAGACTTTTTCCAAAAACATGTTATTTGGATTCGAGGGTCTTCGATACGATTTTTTTTAAATAAAATTTTGAAAAGTGAATTTTGATCTAAATTAGTACCATTCCCACTTGTGGAGCTGAAATGGTAAAAAAACTAGATCAATATAAGTGTGATAATTTTCATTGTTATTTTTTTTTTGGTTCAATGCACATTTTGAATAAAGCATGTTTCCTTGGCACCGTCGATAGACTGTAATGTCATGCTCCATCTCATACGAGTCAGAACGCGATATGTGCGTAAGCGTGAGTGCGTGTACCGTGCGTGTAGGTACGTGAGAGAAAGACTTTCTCTGCTCTTCTGGCGCTCTCAGTCTGTGAAAAGCAAAACCTCTGGCTCCCTTAACAAGGCAATTTATTGCCTACTCATGATGCTGCTTTCAAATCACGACAAATCTAATAATTCGTGAAACTTTCCTTCTTTTCGTCAACAATACACCGTAGTATAAAAAATAAATATACCTACTATGAAATTTTATATGAGGTTTTGTTACTTTTTTATATAAAGAAAACGTAGTCGTGCAGACAATTAAATTTGCTTTATTGCATTCTAAAATAAATAAACTTTTTTATCGTACCTCTGAAAAAGATCAGTAAATAATTAATCAATACTAACGATTCAAATGCCAATTTTAAAATATTTATAAATAATTATATCAGAAATATTTTAAATATATACAGGCTGAGTCAGACCACACGTACCGGTCGTTTTTTTTTCAAAAACGGTTAGTCGTAGAGAGTTGTGTCAAAAATCGGTATTATTAAAGCCCAAATGAAGAATCGAATGGTGATATATTTTCCCCCCGAAAAGGTCGGCTTACCTATTAGTTTGCTCTAGAATGTTCAGAACTCCGAAATTATGGCACGATTAGCAATGTTGAAAAGATATTTAAATAATAAGCAAGCTTTGTAGGACATTTTTTTTGTTACTGTCACCCCTGTTAAGTAATATTCATTTGAAATTATTTAAATTAAAATGTCATAATAACGAACTTAATTTTAAAAGTCGGCATTTAAAATCTAGTTACCTAATTAAACAATGTCACAAATGTTTAAACTGTTTTCAATTTACTTCTAGAGCTCTTCTAGACATGCTATGAGTACCTCTAAGTATTTTCCGACAAAAAAAAAACAATTGCAATTATTGAAAACTTATTGTGACATTGTTTAACTAGATTTTAAATGCCGACTTTTAAAATTAGATTCGTTATTATGACATGTTAATTTAATCATTTCAAACGAATATTACTTAATAGAGGTGGCAGTAACAAAAAAAAGTCCTACAAAACTTGATTATTTTTTAAAGATCTTTTCAACAATACTACTTTCGACCTATCCTGTCATTAAAAATTCCGGAGTTCTGAACATTCTGAAGCAAACTAATAGGGAAGCCGACCTTTCGGGGGGAAAAAATATAACCATTCGATTCTTCATTAGGGCTTTTATAATACAGATTTTGGACACAATTTTATACGACTAACCGTTTTCGAAAAATACGATCGGTACGGGTGATCTGACTCACCCGGTATATTGTGTTTTTTAATATGATTGTTTTTGACGTACATAAATATCAATATTGACAGCGACTCACTGAGTTGTAAGTTTGATAATAATTACTTCCTGTGATTTCTGACGACTATTTTTTATCCTACCAGATGTATTTACAAGACTTTTTAATTTTTCCAGGTCTAACTAATATTATATCGTCATTATATCTGAATATTTCCTGAAATAAATTAGGTAACCAGGTGAATGAATGAACTAATTAGGGGATTCGTTTTAGACAGCTCATTGATGTACGTCATCTTATAGGGATTTTTGAGCTCTCCCTTAACCTGGATCTAGTCCCTCAAGAATCTCGATCTTCTCACGAACTCCAGAAGATTGACTACAAGACTATCCTGTGGGATTATTCCGATTTAATCAATGCATGGATAATAGGTACTATATTTCAAAGCCATATTTCTGATTTTTATACTGGATGTTTTATTTTTAAACTTTGGCCGTTTTTCTTTAAAAAATAACGGATTATATTAATGTTCAGTATTGTTCAGTATTACTTTATTGATGTAGGTCATACAAGTATGTTACATAAGTCAGAAAAATACATAAGTCAGATAATATTAAGAAAAATTTAAAAATTCCTCAATGCTATAGAACGCGTTTTCACATAGAAATTTCTTTATAGCGTTTTTAAAAGTTTTTATTTCCATACATTTATAATGATCTGGAATTTTATTATATAGCTTGGGTGCAAAAAAGTTTATCGAAAATTCTGATTTTTTGAGTCTTAGTAAATCAATAACTAAGTGGTGCCTGTTCCTGATTGTATAATTGTGCACATTTGAATGGATATCGTAGTTTTCACTATTAGTCTTAGCATATAATAAGCATTCATAAACATATCTGCTGGGGAGAGTCATAATGTTATACTCAATAAACTTGTCTCTTACATCAGCTCTGTAATTTATGCCTGACAGAATTCTCAGAGCTTTCCTCTGTATTTTAAAAAGGCGTTGGGCTTGTGGTGCGTGCCCCCATATAAAAATACCATATAATAGAGTCCCTTGAATGAGCGAGTGAAATATTAATTTAGCAGTACTATGGTCAACTACATTTACCAGATTTTTTAAAAGATAGACATGACTAGAAGCTTTCGTTGCCACTGCATTTATGTGATATTCAAAAGTCAATGTAGAATCTAAATATATGCCTAGAAACTTTATATGTTTAGCATTTCTGCTATCTGGATGGTTTCTTAAAGTAAAAATAAGTGAATCGGTTTTTGTTTCATTTAAGCATAATTTATTGATTGTAAACCATTCGCTAGCCTCTTGAAAACTGCTTTTCATCTGAGAAACTAAAGAATCAAATTCATGTGTTTTGTTTATTATGGTGGTGTCATCAGCAAATAACACTACTTTACCTGTATTTACAGCTGTTGGAATGTCATTTACATATATCAAAAAAAGCAAAGGGCCCAATATAGAGCCCTGAGGGAATCCATATTTGAGATAATCAGCTTTTGATTTGCCCAAGTCTAACACGGTAATTTGTTGTCTATTACT
Source organism: Xanthostigma xanthostigma (assembly GCA_963575645.1). Taxonomy (NCBI): domain Eukaryota; kingdom Metazoa; phylum Arthropoda; class Insecta; order Raphidioptera; family Raphidiidae; genus Xanthostigma; species Xanthostigma xanthostigma. The sequence goes on along the minus strand of OY754469.1, from coordinate 29,251,942 downwards.
GAGATAGCTTTCCATCAACCTCAGGCTCATCTCAGAAAAACCGTATATCTTCAGTTTGTATAGAAGAATTTTATGATCTATGCAATCAAATGCTTTAGTTAGATCGCAGAATGTAACTCCTGTGAATTCCTTATTTTCATAACCAATAGTTACCGTTTGCAGTAAATCACAGATTGCTAAGATAGTAGAACGTTTATTTCTAAAGCCATATTGATTTGAGCAGAACAGATTTTCATTTTCAAAGTACTCATAAATCTGTTTTTTAATTAAATATTCAAATATTTTTGAGAAAACGGGAATAAGTGAGATGGGCCTGAAGTTGTTGGGATCATCTTTGTTACCTTTTTTGTGGACTGGAATTACTTTTGAAATTTTAAAGCATTCGGGATAATATCCTTTTTTAATACTTATGTTAAAAAGTTTTGTTAAATGTGAGATCAGTACATCTTTTAAGTCTTTTATAATTGTGATGTTGATATCATAGATGTCTTTGCTATTTTTGTTTTTTATTGAATTTATAGCATATCTCACTTCGTTGAAAGTAAATTCCTTAAATGTAAAATTACACTCTGAGCCTGCTCTTTCCATGTTATGCAAATAGCAATTAGTTTGAATTTGAGTCGTCTTTAATTTACTTACTATGTTCTCAGCAATGTTTACAAAAAACTCATTGAAATCATTTGCAGTTATGTTCGTACTGGTTTTTGAATATTAAAAAAAAAGTTCGAAAGTAAGTTGTTGGGTTTCGAGGGCGAAATCGTTTGGACACAATACCTGCCCCCACCACCTTACCCCTTATCAGAGGGAAGGGGTTATTTTTGTTTTCTAAACGGGAACCCCCATTGTTTATCATCGGTTTTTTTATGTGAAAGTGATCATCTATTGTCTGATTTTTTTTTAATTTGGCTTGTAGTTTTTTTGCAAATTGCCAATAATGATTTTTTTTAATGAGCCTTTTGGTAAAAAACTGGTAGCTGAATTGAAGAAAACTTCAGACATAAAATATTCATTTTCACATAAAAAAAAATTTTGATGATAAAAAATGGAGCTTCCTATATTTAAAGAACTAAAGTCACCCCCTCCTGATAAGGGGTGAGGTTTTGGGGATGCGTATTGTGTCGAAACGGTTTCTCCCTCGAAACCTAACAACTTTCGTTCGAACTTTTTTATTCAACCCGTTATTTTAGATAAACATCCAAAATTAAAAAAAAAACATCCAGCATAGGTACCTATTTAAAATATGTTGGAAAAAAAGCGCTTATCTTAATATTAAAATGACACATGCACTTTCTTGGCACTGCCGAAAACTTTAATTTTATATTGTATTGGCCAATTTTAACATTCACTCGGTGAACTTTTGACGCCTCAGCCCATCACTGAGTACGCATGGAATTCATTCGTTTTTTTCATTTTAGAACGTAACACACTGAGAAGTGCAGCGACTCTTGAATTGTATATTGCAATATACCTTCACGTATTGACATGGAAATAGCAGGAAGTTAATGAAAACCGGATGTATTGATACCTTAAACTGAATGGCGGAGAACGGGAACAAAGAGAACATCAGATTGTGAATAATCTACGATTCGAAAGCCATTTAAAATATCTCTTAAACGCCTGAGCGATCAGTGCGTTCGAATACAAGAAACCATCCACAGACGATTTAAAAAACTTTATTTTGCTTGCTTTATTTCTACACAAATATTTTTTTAATTGATCCATCTGATAATTACAAACGTATCAGCAATTCTTTACAAAAATTGTATGTTCGTTTTTTTCAGCAGCATTGCTCGCGTGAATGTCGTCATTTTTATTTTTTAACTCCTATTTGATGTACGAGAGGCCCCAAAATGAAAGTTTAATAAAATAAATTTCTATTTGTATGGGTTTGGGTCACTAACTTTATACGGATATGCCAATTTCATTATTGTACTAGTTCATAAACTGTAACAGACTGACAGACAGAATTCTGAAAACAATTCTTATATAGGGGCTATAGCTTTTGGGAACGAAATCCAAAAAAATTAAACAGTAAGTTGTTTTTAGTTTTTTACGTATTTCTATATATGTTTATTAATTTATGTAACAATATCCACAATATATTTAATCACAATTTCTATAATAATATATAAAGCTGAAGAGTTTGTTTGTTTGGTTGAACGGGCTAATTTCAGCAACTAATGCTTCGAATTAAAAAAAAAATTTATTGGATAGTCCATGTATCGAGAAAGACTATAGGCTATATAATATCACGCTACGACTAATAGAAGCGGAGCATCAATGAAAAATGTTGCAAAATATAACTCAGAATTTGTCCGGCCGACAAAAACTTTTCAACGATAACTCCGATCATCATGAAATTTGCACAAAACATTCATTTTAGTAAACTAAGATGAATGTGCGTACTAATGTCGCCATTCGTTCTTTTGTACCCGGATGAAACCGGGCGGGACCGCTAGTTATATATCGACAATATATTTATAAACAAATTTATATAATACCCGTAGTGAAAGTACATCGTTACATATTTGTCTAACATAACTGTGACAAAAAATAAAAGTTACGCATGCGCAGATCAGTGTTTACGTCTCTTGAAAGGAAGTGAAAGTGGCGCCATCCTGTGCGATGATTTAAATGACATCTGATAGTTCACTCAACCTACAATGACTATTTACGGTGTTTTTTATGTTGTTTTTCTAATGCACATATTATAAAGAGTACTGGGCATATCTCGGATGGAATTAGTTATTGCAATTCGTTCGATTGTCGACATCGCTGCGCTCTAGCGGGAAAACGTCACACTCGTTCTCAATCGCCCTAGTAATACAATGAACTATTTACCTCAAGGAATAACACAGCGAGTTTAGATTTCCGACTGATTATTTTATCTAGCGTATAAACTAACGCTCTATTGTTTTGTAAGATTCTAATATGCGATCGCAAAAGTTTCGAAACGAGAATATCTGTTGAATACACCTATTCATGAATAAATGCTTGACCTATCTAATAGTATGTTCGTTTATTTTAAGTTTATCAAGCTTTTGTTTTATCCTTAACAGCATTGGCGTAGCAAAAGAGAGGGCCAGGTGAGCCTGGCTCACCCTAGAGTATTAATTGTTCATGTACAAATAACAAGATAAATCTACAATAGTCTACATATTTTCTTCATCGTGAAATTTCTCCAGAAAGTCGTGTTGATCGATTTCGATTCTATGAACAGTTTTCAACTAAGTGACAGCTGGCAATGGTAGGTAGAGTTGAAAATTTGATCCACCCCTCCCGTTAGGACAAAATCGTTACTACGCCTATATTTTACAGTCTCAAAAAAATATCTAAAAACTTGCTTCATATTTCGGGATGCCACTTTTAATTAATATAACATTTATTTACATTGTTTGTGGCATCGCACACTCTGCGAAAAATAATCGTCTTACAAATTGCACAGAAATTAATTTTATAGTCACTACTATACCACACTCAAAATATTATAACAATGTACCTACCTATGTCCCTAAATATTTTCTCGAAAACGACCCTAACGATTTGGATGAAATTTACTGAAAAGGGATTTTGGGGGGCAAAAAATCGTTTTAGCTAGGTCTCATCGCTCGGAAAAATCGTTTTCTTACAAATTTTATCATTATAAAAATCAATTTTTTGACGTATGAAAATACTTAAATATTGTAAGTAGGTTTTGGAATTTTATACAAACAATGAAACAATTGTTTTCAAAATATTATGACAGTTAATCTTTAATTACTATCCAAGTGAGACTTAACATAAATACGTATTTTAAAGAAAGTTAAAAACAATTATTACTATAGAAGAGTAATTTTAATAAATACATTTTTAACCTAAATTTGAAGCAAAAGATGCAATATCATAGATTCGAATTATAATTATTACCTATATGTAGAAGATAGGAGAAATAGAACATAAATTATATTACCAAGAAGTTAAAGGATTAATAATTAATGCTGTGTTGATACTAATTGATAGTGTTTTTTCCTTGATCCCCGCCCGACACAAGTCCGATAAAAGCTTACCGCAGCATATCAGTATTTTATTTAACTTTCCGAGCAATGCTCGGTCACCCAGGTACTAGTCATAATCTGTATTATCTTGATATTTATCTGGATTTAATGAGGTAAACCTTAATAATATGGCCGGTACAGCAATTATTATTGTTTTCGTCGAAACGCAGTAGAAAGAAACTGCTATGTCTCATTCTCTTCCAGCGAGATTTGAATCTGCTACCTTGCAAGACCACTCTTGTATTACACTGGTTTTGAAACAAATAAGTATTTGTAATATCTTTAAGAGCAACAAATTAGGAAAAAATAAATCAAGTACAAAATTTCAGCTGACCCAAATAAAATTTGGTTTAAACTTATTTAATGCAAGTGTGCCGTTAAAAAATTAAAATGAAGGGATGTGGCGATGACAATATAAAATAGTATACTTCTGGCATCAAACTGACAGAAAATATATAAGAAATTATGTAGTTCTCTCAATGTTATTATTAAATGTCTCTTTGAAGGAAAAAAATCCGCATCAATAATGTAGAGTATAAATGTTGGTGTGAGAAACCGCAATAATATTATAAATGAGATTTTAATTGTCGGCCAGCTGTATATATGTTATCAGGTTATTATGTCAGAGCCGAAGGTACAATAAGCTTTCTCCATCTCATCATTCAGTTTCCCTTCAATTGACTTTCACTGTTGAATTACACAAACTTTATATACACAAAAAGGACGATTGAAGTACGCAGCAAAGAGTCGACGACCAGCCATCAGTCGCGAAGCTCCGAGCTTCACACAAAAGCACATAGGCATGCTTGTAATAGAAATGAGATTGAATCAAAGGAAGAGTACAAGAAAAAAAGTCGTTTATTCGATTTTTTTTTATTCACAAGAAGCTTGAGTACTTTCATGTTGGAATGCGCTTTAGATTGGTGTAGGCAAACCAGCTATTGTTGTCAGTTCTGCGTCGTTTATATTTTTGTACACAAGAGATGTATGTTCTAAAAATTTATTCCGTTTCATCCGTTTGTGAAAGTGCACAAAAGATTCATACGAATGAAACCGACTTTTAACAAATAACTAGTTTTCTGACAATGGATTGAAGGGATATTAAAAAGTAGAACCAAATGAACAATTTACGTGTTTGATATATCACAATTATATTCAAGCAATCATAAAATATTTCACTGGTGTTAAAATGTTCAACTTACTGTATTTTATAATATTAAAACTAGAGATTTGAGAATTGTATTTTCAATTTTTTTGAAAGTGTGTATGGGCTATGTGCAAGAAGGCGGAGTTACAAATTTTTCGATGCGAGCGTTTGTGGTGAGCAGTAGGGGAAACTTCAACCTCAAATTTTCCATACCTATGTCAGTGAGCAATGTTTATTAAAAGTGAAAATAGTTTAAATTTTATGAAGTTTTTTAATTACAAAGAAAACATTGGTAAAACTAAGCGATCTGGAAATGCTTGATGTGTTCCGGGTTGTTGCTCTGACGGCGAATTAAGTAAAATAAAGACCATTGGCGCCATAATTTGACGTTATGCTGTCAGTGTAAACAAATTAATTATGTATATATTGTACGTAATAACTGATAAATAAATAATTCTCATATACATTTTATGTTATGCTATTTATATAATGGTTTACAATCTGAATTTTATGGTACCTATATAAAATTGACATCAGTTTTCCTTATTACATTTTTTTGACATATCATAGCCAACTAAAGTTTTGATTTATCACCATAGAAACATGCCGCGACTTCCATACAAAGTGAGTTCAATAATTCTCTATTACCCAGTAGTGGCGCTAATAGGCTTCGTGCACACAGCCTATAGAGAACTGAAAAACCTCGAAATTAAGTGCAACATGATTCTTCCTTGCTATCTGAAACTTTTCAATTTATAGTACTCCTAGCGCGGTGTTTGCGTTTCCAAAAACAAATCTATCTTCAAAGGATAGTTCAAGTGAGAAGATTTTCCATCCATTTTGTCCGAATTCTCTTTTAAACGTTCAAAATTTAAAATGAAGAAGATCACTGAGACGTACACGTTATAGATATGATTTGTTTTTTATTGCCATGGTTACGTCATAAAATTGTAATCTTAAAAGCGTTCCAAATTTCAGATCTGCTAGTTTTTTGGATACTATTAACTGTATTTGATTGTAGGTATTACAATCGATTATATTTTGCATAAAAATCTTTTTAAAATATGCAATTAATATGAGACAATTATGTAAGTGTTTTATTTTTCAATTTTAATCATAATTTCAGAGTTGCCCTTAATTCCTGTAATATAAAAAAAATCATATTAATTGTAAAATCACCTTCAATAACTATTTGAAATATTAAAACAAATATATGTTTAACATAAACAGTAAAATCCTATCAACGATATTAATATTGAAATAAGATATAAAATGAAAACAACCCTAAAGGATATAAATCCTTACAAAATACTTTCATTCTTGTTAAAACTAAAATCCGATCTTTTACTTTTCATTTAACAAATACTTTGAAGGACTGAGTTTCCAATGCCTCTCGAAGTTGTCTCTCAGTGAAAAATATTTCTGATTGGCCATTGAAAACGATGATCTTTTAGAGCAAATAAAAACAAAAAAATAAACAAAACACAAACGTATCTTCAACTTCGTTTGATGTAATAATACGGTTGTGCACACATGTGTATATTTGCTTGATGTCGTATATAAACGACATTTTAGATATTGTGTGTAAACTTGATTGTCGAACATAGCACGTTCCTTGCATTTTATTTATAAATATATAGAAGGCTGTCACCGTGGTTTCACTCGGGTGCGATAGATATAGTTCTGCAAAACCTATTTCGTTTGCTGCCCGGCGTCTGAACTAACAGCTTTGAGCAAATTCTACCAGATTTGTTTCTGGACTAATAGCTTTGAGCGAATTCTATCAGATGTCGATACTTGGTACCAAACCAGTTTTTTCCTGTTTGCTTCTAAACGAACAGCTTTGAGTAAATTCTATTAGATGTCACTACATGTTGCTAAAACAGTTTTTTTTAGAAAACACCCTAATTTTGTACAAAATATTTAAAAAAAAACTATCCTATAGCGTAAGTTGGACCAAGCAAAACACATTTACAAAATTTCGTTAAAATCGGTTGAGTGGTTTCGAGGATTAGCGCGGACGAACATCGTCATATAGATTTTTATATATGTATAGGTACCTATAAAGATAGATAGAGATTATGAATTATAGACGCCTGGCGGGTAAGGTCATTAGTGTCTGGATTTTATTTATATGAGTATTGAATAACGTTGTCATATAACAACGAGTGTTATGTTTAAAAAAAATTGAATCTTCGAGTCAAATGTTCGATGTATGTAATTGTGCTTGGATTACGTAATGAGATAATGTAATTGAATTTAGGCGAATCAATCTATACAGGCGTATTTTGAAGTCCAAAACGTCTATCGGAAATAAAAAACTATTGGATTTTTCGGGCTGTTTGAATCTGGTTTTAGCAGTTCTAAGTTTCTAGCAGTTATGGGTGCCTTAGAACTGATGAAAAATTCAAAGAGTTCGATATGTTAATCAAAAAACATGCAGTTGTGTCCAAAGAGTTCTTATTTAATAATTAATTGAATGCTGACTATTTCAAAAATTGAATAGCTTTGAAAGTAAAATTTCTCTCTTTGTAATTCCTAAATTACTTGCACACCCTGATGGTTTAATAATACTAAGTTTGGCGCTGTTTCAAATTAAACAGTTTTTGAACACGACATTTCTCCCTGAAATATAGTCATTGTTTATAGTTTAGTTCGATTGTGGATTTTTCAGAGAGTTTTGGTATGATTTAATTATTTATTTATTTATTCTTCGAACTCAGCAGATAGAGTTCAATACAATACAATAATGTCAGATATAATAGTACCTACTAGCCAAAATTTGAAACACACTAAAAGTACGTTAATAATGATTGTTGTCTGCTGGTTCGTCTGTCTGTTTGGAATAGTGTCATTCAATAAAGATTGGAGTTAACATAGACTTAATGGTATATAAGTGGAATAGCATTCCCTATATTCTTAAAAATCGTAACAATTCTAAAATCACCAAAAAATGGCAGCAAAATGGCAAAGTAAATGTCACTTTCGAAAATATATTAAAATAAAATAATATTCATGTGGTCTACACGGTAATTTGGCTGCTACAGATTGACGAATTTAGCGTAAGCAAATGTCGGCTCAGAAAAAAAGAAAGTAATAACGTGTCGGGTGCAAACTGGGTCTGCAAATTTCACATTTTATTTTATTTTATCTATATCATTGATATCATCAATTACAATTGACTCGAATGTGTAATTTCTATTAATCTAAGATTTACCAATCACGTCATTCAATGCTCATTTTGCAGTTTGGCAACATTGATACAGATTTATTTTCACCGAGTTCGTTTAGAATGTGATTTGTTACGGACAGTTTATTTATCTGATGAAGATATAATTTAATGAAACAGAGGTAGACAATCTATTGACATTTAAATTTGAGTATATATCTAAATTTTATACAATTGCGTCAAAAACAACATTATCCCGAAAGAAGTAAAGGGAAAAGTATAGTTACGTAAAACTGACACAGTACACGGAGTTTTACCATGGATAGCAATAAACTTTACATTCGGTATATATAAACAACTGGATTTAAGCTTTAGCGTTTGTATCGTTGTCGGACATTGGGGCTGCATTCAAGATAATACTGTTGTTAACAATATATATTATGTATATTGTGTGTATGTATGAACAGTCGACATTTTTATTATAACTATAGCTAATATTGAAGAATGAGTTTTGTAAATTTATTCTACTATCCTTTTGAAATCTTTGAGTCTGTTCGATTTTGCGCGGGAAATATCGAGGAGAGCATGCACATTTTTGGGTACATGCTAAGCGAGCGACCCGAACGTAATCTGCTTTTATTGTAGGTCATTTTTCTAGTTCATGGGTTTGTTTTAATTTTTTTTTTTTTTTGGATTTTTGAGAATAGTTATCTTTCTCACCATTCTTACATCTTGAAACAACACCTATCAGCGACTTTAAGTCTGCTGATTTTCAAATCTATAATTCATATTTCCTTGTAGTATACCGAATTTCTTTTTGACAAGAATACAGAATATATTAACAGCACATTTTTTTCAAAATATTTCCAAAACTATTGTTGGGGAAAAAATTTATAAAATTTTCTTGCAAAAATAAATATAGAATAATAAAAAAAGTGTACCATTATTATATTAAAAATATAGAAATAGCATATATCTATTCTACGCATGCGCCGAATTTCCCCAAAAACAAAAGAGCATTTTATATTATCATATCGCATATTCTCCCGAAATTTGGTTCCAATCCGCTTATCTGTTTGACAATCATCAGACTAGCAGGTGCACAGACTTTTCCAAAAATGCGTTCTTTTGGATTCGGTTGACCCCAAAACGAAAAGGTATTGTAAAAATTTGAAAAGTGACCTTAGACCTAAATTAGTAGGTACCATTTCCCACTTGAATGAAATGAAATTTTAAAATGCACTAACTGAATTGATACAATTCTGTAAAAATAAGTTTAGCTAGTTATATAAGGTTAAAGCGTTACAAAAACTTACATAAGCTTGTTTTTGTGATTTTTCGGTAGCTTTTAATCTCGCGACCTGTAATTATTAAAAAGATTGTTATTGAACTTGGATCTCATAAAACAATGACAACGACAACAGCAGAGGTTGTCTCCGTAAGTGGGGAAGAAGAAAAGCTTTTGAAGTATCGCCGTTCCTGAGACAAAAGAATAGGATCGACTAAGAAGTTGAATAAAGGAAGCGAAGTTGCGGAAAACAAGCCAGGTAAAGGATACATCGTCGCTCTTATAGGGCGCACCGGATTTACCCATAGTATACACAGCGACAGTATAGCAATGTATATTGTATATATGTTATTATAGGTATAGGTATTAGGAAAATATATAAAAATATTGTCTGAAGACACAAGTAATTCAAGAATTACAAGGCGCGAAATTCTATAAAATATACCCCGGCGTTATGTTTGAAAATTGTAGTATATTTTTAACGACACTTTGAGCTTAATAATATAATTTAATTAACTTATTCTACGAAAAAAATTACAGTTGAAAATATTGAAACACAGAAAGGAAAAAATCATTTTAATAATTTATTAATAATTAGTCACAACCAACTTTTTTATAATTATTACCCTAAATTATTAAAATAATTATATTTCCATTTTGGTACATTTCAATAAAAACTTTCTTTTTATTATTATTTTATTTTTCTTGTAATAACATATATCTCTGATGCGCATGCGCCGATTTTTCCCGAAATAAAATATAAAAATTTCTTGTAAAACAGATAGAATAATAAGCCGCTAAAAAAATTTTACCATTGTTATATAAAAAACGTTATAGCACATAATATCTCTTGCGCATGCGCCGATTTTCCCCAAAAATAAATTACAAAACTTTATAAAATGTAAAGCATTATTATATAAGAAACAACGTCATAGCCCATATCTCTTTTGCGCAAAAATAAATTACAAAACCTTATGAAATGTAAAGCATTATTATATAAGAAACAACGTCATAGCCCATATCTCTTTTGCGCATGCGCCGATTTTCCCCAAAAAATTTACAAAACTTTCATGTAAAAATAGATAAAATAATAAGTCTTTTTAAAAACTATATTATTATTATATAAAACAACATTATAAAAGATATACTCTTTTACGCATGCGCCGATGCTCCCAAAAAACAATAGGCCACTTCATATTTGCATATCAAACATCCTCCCAAAATTTGGTTTCAATCCGCTCATCCGTGGTGTCGGAATGGTAAGAAATGTCAAAAATGACGTTTGCGTCTGTCAAAGTATTATGTTCTAATAATTAGTTATTCATATTGTTAACTCAGAAGGCGTTGCATTTCACAAATATTTGAAATGCCATCCGTTTTTGAACAAATGCAATCGTTTTAATTTAAGACAGAACAAACGTAATCTTTATATTACCATATTAAACCGTGCAACAGAGAGAGATAACCGAAAGATGTTTGCCATCGATTATATCAAATTGAATTTATTTCTAAATAAATTTGTATAAAAAACCTGTTTTGGCAAATTCTGTTAAACGAAATTTATGTAAAATTTTCTCCTCTTTCGTTTAAGACAGGTTTCGAACCGATCTGATTTAAATTGAGTGAGTTATAAGCAAAAAACTTCGTTTTTTCTTTATTGCTCCCCTCTGGGGTCAAAATTCAAAAATCGGGCGACGTTAGGATTTAAGTTACCCGGAGACGAATCGAACAAAAAAAAGTTTTTTAAAATCGGTTAAGGCGTTTGGGCTGTACGCTAGATACAAAAAGCGTGACTCACAGATTCACAGACAAAGCGAGTACATATAAGGCGCTTTAGCTTACGCTAATCGCGCCTAAAAAGAAGTTGCGAAGACAAAACTCAAATTGTTTAAAATCATTGTTCCGATTACTTACTGCTGGTACATTGTACAACTGAAGAAGCTGGATCTATGAAAGTTGCGCTTTTGTATATAAATAAATTAAGTCAAGTTGTCTTATTTTGGTCTCTACTACCTATCGTTTATATAAATAAGTTGTGCTATACCTTTCAGAATCATCGTGGTCACAAAATAAATAACACTTTAAAAATGTGTTGAAAACCGTACAAGAGCATCATTACATACTTGTTTTCGGGTTCGGAGTTACCTTCTTCGTGCCAATGACGTAAAATAAAAATGTTTTCATCCTTAAGGAAATTTTTTTCGGGTTGAAAATAAACAAAAATGGCAACGATTGTAAACAATATCTTACAGTTCGCCTAATGTTGTTTTTTTTTAATGCACGTATTACAGAAAGTATTGTGTGTTACTCGGGCAAAATTAGCAATAGGGTTTATGTGAAGTTCGCTGAGCTCTGGCAATCAAATGCCACTCTCGTTTGTAATCGCCAGTTTTTTGCTCTTGTAACACAATGCACTATTGTATTTTACCATTTAAATATCACGAGTCGTAATGGTACTTAATTTAGGTAAAAATTCATTTGTCTAAATTTTACAAAGTTTTTTTCATTTAGAGATTCCGCGAATCCAAAAACGAATTTTTGAAAAAGTCTGTGCATCTGGTTTGTCATTTAGTTTGTCTGTGAACACGATACTGATCAAACGGATTAGTGGATTGAAACCAAAGTTTGGGAGAGTGTTTGATATGCTAATATTTAGGGGAAATCGACGATGCGCAGAAGTGATGTATGCTATAACGTTTTTAATAATATTTGTATAGTTTTCGTAATGGTTTATTAATCTATTTATTTTTAGAAAGAAAGTTTTGTAAACATTTTTTTCCAAACTATAATTTTGGAAACATTTTGAAAATAAAAAAAATCTACTGTTTTTTTGTTCTGTAGATCTGTCAAAAAGAAATTAGGTAGATAACAAGCATGCTTCGATGAATTGTTACATAACGTAATAACATATTATGTATGTAACCAAGCATATCATAAAATTTAATACTAGACGTTACCCGCGTCATCGCACGCATTAATAGAAATTTTATTTTCTTTTTTTATAATATGTCAAATGTCAAAATTTTTGAATTTGGAATGGTCTCGTCGCCGAATTGGCTGGATTTTTTAAAATCAAAATAGTACTTGAATTGCAAAAACGCTGCAACTATATTTTCATAAAATAAAAAATATCAAATGCTTAATAGCCTCGCTGTTGGTATTTTTAATAACAAGCGGATCAGCTTTGAAATCTTCATCCACGTGTTTCAGAATAGAGATAATCTCTAGTTAACTACTCCACGTGTTGTTGAACAGAGACAGTAGATAGTATCTGCTTAGTTATCCATACGCACAAAGCAGTACCTTCTAACACAGCGTTTCCTAAACTGGGATCGGGGAATCGCTAGGGATCAGTAATATAAGGTTCTTGACGACCTCATCTGTGAACTGTGATGAAAATCAGCAAAAACGACGGACGAACTGTATAAATGTCGTCCGACACACGGTGATATGTTGTTTATTCCACACTCTACAGAAGTGAAACTTTTCTCAAAAAATTTGATTTGACAATGATCTTTGATTGTGATCGTATAAATACAGATTTTATATATGCAGGAGCAGTTGCGAAACACAGAATATTAGATTGTACACACACAAAAAATTATTGATCTATATAGAACAAGATTGTTTTCATCAATACTCGTAGAAAAATGTTGTTTGGAAGTGGAAATTGTGCAACAAAATATATCAAATAAACGTATACAGTTTTAAAACAATCGTTTCAACCGATTAATTATTTTTCGAGCATGATCAATTTAAAATTCTACAATGGTTTTCTTATCTAAGGTCACTGTCAAATCAGCTTTTCTGACAATGAGTTCTCCGACCCTGTATTAATCATAAATTCAATACCCTCTATTTTGCTAGCAAAGATCGGGAGAAAGACTTAAATACTACAGTGCAGACATATATACGGCTGTCTCACTTATTATACTCTGAGTCTCATGCACATGTCCGTGAATGGACGCGTGTTAGTTGCAGCGTCAGTTTGCACATGGAACTAAGCTGTGAAAGGGAGGTGGCTTGCTCTATTCCACTTACTAATTGCCCCGCTACAGACGCAACACTGGTACACAACTGGTCAAGTAAAAAGAAAGAGATAGAAAATAGTCATTTGCTGTCTCACTTCATGGGCCACGCTTCCACTTACAGCCACTAGCAACTAGTGATGTGCCGGATATCCGTATCCGTATCCACGGATATCCGAGGGAGAAGAAAGATCCGTATCCGTATCCGTTAGTTTTTGGCGGATCTTTTACCTTATTAATTTTCAATTCATAGATGAAATTTTATATGTATAGATGATTAGGTAATAATGAAAACCTGTTAAATTTCATTCAGATTATTTTTTATGTTTTTAAATCGTATTTGCAAACATTTATCGTAGTGAGTGCCATACTAACAGTACATAACTCAAAGGTACTAAATCAACTATCTTTATAATGAGATATTGCACATCGATCTTTGGGAAGAGACACTCTGTTATGAGAGTTAACTCTTAAAGAGGTCAATAACTTTTTCCCATAACAGATAGTCTCTTTCCAAAGGTCGATGTGCAATATTTACCGCCGCGTAATCTACGATAGTTAAGATTCGTATCCGTATCCGGATCTGCGGATCTTGAAACCAAAAATCCGTATTTAGATCCGTATCCGCGGATATACATTTTTAACGATCCGACACATCACTACTAGCATCATAGAAGTTATTAAATATATGGTATTAATGCTATAAACTGACATTTACATACGGAATAATATATGATTTGTTTTTCGATGCCAAGCATAAAAAAGTTTCACGCCAAAAAAAAAACAAAGCAAACAAACTAAATAGCCTACTCTTGATTTTTCATATGAATGGCGGTCCGCGACAATTTTGCTAATCTCTAACGGATTCATGGGCGAAAAAGTTTAAGAAACGCTGTTCTATCAAACTAGTGTCTATGTAGGTACCTACTACCTACAGTTACTGACTCGACTCTGTGTGTTTTGTGCTCGACTCACCTCAAATTGGTAGATACTACTCAACTCTGCCATGCTTAACGGTTATGTGTGGTTGCGTTCAAATATTTAGCGGTTGCTCAGCACCGCTACAAGACTATCGCCGTACTGCGGCCGCGTTTAAGCCCGTTACCTAACAGCAAGCTCGTCATCTGTGTTCATCCCTTTTTGTTCTATGTTTATTCTATCTTTGTTACGTTAAATTACATTTATAAACTTTCGACAAGTATGCGAAGGAAATCAACATTGTCTACTATATCTCGTTTAACTAATATTGACTACTTTTCTTTATATATTTTAAATTAAACACGTTTCACTTATTTACGCATAACAACGACTTCATAATATTATAAACATACAGTAGCTTCGTTAGACATAGATATTTGATTGGCGACGTCACTGCATTGTATTAATACATTAAAGTTTCTAAGTGTAACTACATTAAGACATTATGTTTTATTTAAATAAAAACATATTACATTAAATTACCTATATCAAATTAAAACCGGCCAAGCGCGTGTGGGTAAACACATTATAAGGTTTCGTAGTGTTCGTATGACGTATTTATGAGCTAACTATTGTTCGCATTCGTAGATCTATAATGTAGGTACACGTCTACTATTTCCGCAAAAAAAAAAATTATTTCAGCAATAAATTAAATTTTAACGCAAATTATTGCATTTCTTTCTATTTTTAAGTAATCGCGAAAACGCTTGTGACGTCTCGTCTCAGTAACAGCTGGCATTAGGGATATGTTCCGAAATATAACCCAGTATACTAAGCAGTGCTAATGACGTCATGAATCCGTCGCCATAATTGTACTAGTGTGCCACCACATTGTAGTGGTGAGACAGATCTGACGTAACATAAATATTTAACCGGGCGTCTGTGCATCAGACTTTGTGGAATTTTTTATTTTATTATTTGTTATTTGCAAAAATAACTTATCAACAAAGTAAACAATTACTTTTGGTGGACGAGAGAAATAATATGTCAACGCGCTGACCAGTAAATTTCGGAACGAATCAACAGTATGGCGCCGATTCATGACGTCATTAGCACTGGCCAGTATACTGGACTATATTTTGGAACTCACCCTTGATGTTGCATTTATGGGTGTAGAGTTGTGGTTCAGAGATATTTCTTAGAAAGTTATGTACATTTAATGATATGAATTATATTAAGCATTTTCTTAAAAGTAGGTACTTAGTAGTAAAAATAGTACGGTTCTCTTTAGTTGCAAGTTAACTAACATTAAAAATAACCTATGACACAAGGGTTATAAAATATCACAAAAAAACGAATAAACAACAAATCAACTAATTAAATGATGCAGACGTGAACGATCGCAACAAAAATTTAAACGACACAGTGATTATTTATTTTAATTGTTTATATTCTCTTTGATTTAATTTGGCGTAATGTCATTCGGTGTTTCAGTCAACATAGTCAATTGCAGTAGGTACTTTTATTTTATTAAAAATCTTATTAATCTCAATGTTTATATTACCACAGGGTTTTTTTTAGAATCCATTCAGCATAGGTATATTTTTCTCTAAAACCATTTATTCTATGATTCTTTTATACTGTCATCATGCCTATTAATATCATACCCTAACCTAGAAATGCGTCATTGCAATATTATGTAGATACCTACCTATTGTTTTGTAGATTTTTAATAAAAAAGTGAGTTATTATTTGTATTAGCAAAATCACTTTGGAGTCTTCAGAAACGAATTATTACTAGTTAATATTTTCATGTACACTAGTGATATCGGATATCGGTTTGGCATAGCCGTTGTTCTTGTCTCCGTTTCATAATAGATATAAATTATGACAGCCATATAAAAAATACTGGGAAAAATCAGCTGCACTTCTACAGCTTGCTAATATATAATTTTTCATTGAAAGTATTTATAAAGTGCTACTCTTGATTTATTTAAGATTTTGTTATCACATGGTCTAAAAATTAGAGGGGGGGCGCATATTGTTATCAGTTTTGAAAGGTTATATCTCGGAAAATATTTCTCAAGAAAAAGAGTCACTTAAGAACTTTAATTATATTTTTAAAGACCTGTCCAACGGTAGCCTACGCAATGGAAATTAAAAAGATTTTTTTTTATTTTTGCTTGCCGGAATCGTGAATTTTTTTCTGTATAGATCGGTAAATTTATAAAAAAGAAAATTTAAATAAAATCGTCGTTTTCGACAAAAAACTCTTTTTTTACTATAGTGCTGATTTGGAGGGAAGACGTCAATTAAGAGATTTTGCTTCTAGTTTTGACCGTTTCGAGCGCACGCATGCAAAATTTGAGAAAAAAACGTCTCCGTTGTATGAGTTCCAGTCGCGACTACGGAGAGACAGACGACGGATGATTAAAAACACACAAAACATCTTTTTAAATAAATTACAGAGGCCCGGCCGGGCTTCGCCGAAATTTGCAGATTTCCGTTTTTTCTTAGTCTCCACGAAAAGCGCTTTTTTACCATCCTGAATGTTCATTCTAAATATCAGTGAAAACATTTTTGAAATCGGATGAGTAGTTTCGGAGATTGCTCCCTACATCCAAACTTAAAAACTTTACCTGTTTAGATAAATAGTCAAAAGTTTTGAAATGACTTGTGTTAATAAAATCCAAAACTTTGATTAACGTCTGAATAGAACTCTTCAAATAAATATGGTCTGAGAAAAATTGTTCGACAATTTTATTTATTTGAAGGCTTGTGTTAATGTTGCGTTATAAAATTCCTTTAACCTTATGTTATACTAGCGGTCCCGCCCGGTTTCACCCGGGTGCAAAATAATGAATGGGGAAGGAAGGGACATGAGTACACACATTCATCTTAGTTGACCGAGATGAATGTTGTGTCCAAATTTCATGATGATCAGAGTTACCGTTCAAAAGTTTTTGTCGATAAAGAGCAGTATTTAAACTTTTTTTAACGAATAATTTTTTTTAAATGAATTAAATAAAATTAAAATAAATTTAAATGTAAGCCTTAGAAGAAAGCAATGTAAAAAAAAAATAAAAAATAAAAATATATTCACCCAACGTGGGGCTCGAACCCACGACCCTGATATTGACAGTCGCATGCGCTACCGATTGATCTACCAGAGGTTGTGTTCTTTCATCACTAATATGAGTATATCTAGTTAGTGCATTTCACATGAATAGAAGCTTATTTTTGAGATACTTTTTGCAACATTTTTCATTAAAGCTCCGCTCCTAATCGTCGTAACGTAATATTATATAGCCTATAGCCTTCCTCGGTAAATGGGCTATCCAACAAAAAAAATCTTATTCAATTTGAACCAGTAGTTCCTGAAATGAGCGCGTTCAAACAAACAAACAAACAAACAAACAAACTCTTTAGCTTTATATATTAGTATAGATTTCTACGAATGTTTGTTAAATGGGATAGAGTGTAACTGTTTATGTAGGGACTGACTGTTGTTTTACTTAAGCTTTGTTTACTGCACTTGTTAATTCTTATCATAAACTATGCTTGCGGAAAATCAGAAAAGAGCTAAAATTAAAATACCAATTTATTTGATTGTACAGCGTACACTATAATATTGTTAAACTTTCTTTATAATCTGCCAACTTAAAACAATCAATTACTATCTAGGAGAGGAATACACTAACTTGTGAAAATAATGCATGAATATAATTAAAATAAAAAGCTAAGAGTCTTAATGAAAAAGCTGTTTTTATAAGTGAAAATAAAAAAAACTTCAATCGTTTAGTGTTCTATTCTTAGTATCCTTTTACTATGTCAGAAATATCGAACATCCGTTAATGTTGTATTTTGTTGTCTCGTCATTGTTTAGTATTGTAAATGTCAAAGCGTTTAATTTATTACGATCATGATGGTAGTCAGGTTTGAGAATAGCTGATATAGCAAAGTCGATGTTTATATTATAACGTTTCCAAGGATTAAAACATGGGAAATTTTATAAATAATTATCGTGATATATTATGTCAAAAAAAACTTAGCGGCAGTGTGAAATTCACGAGAGCGAAGCCACCGGTTCAGCTAGTTTAATAAGGGTATAACATTTCTAAAATAGTGTTGCCCAGAAGAATTTTGTTCGCTAAAACCTTGGACTATGCGGTATTGCATAATATCTCAAATCCTAGTCCGTCGGATATAGCAGGGGTGGTCAACTTTTCTGTATATAAAGATCTACCTTTTATCTTAAAAGTGTGTCGCGATCGACTTGTCATAGGCGTAGTCTAAGGAGGAAGAAGGGGTGTGGAATGCATACTATGTTTATTGTTTATACACTGTGTTTCAGTATTTTTTTTCAGTAATTTTTTTCCTACAAGAAACAGTGTAAAATTGCGAGAAATTGGGTTAAATTAAGTAAAAAATGTATGTGAGGTTATAGGGGGGAAGCAAAATTTCACCAAGGGGAGAGGGAGGGTCGAAAAATCGCCAAATTTGCCTCACGTAATTTGGAACGCCCCCTAAGTCAAAATGTATTGTGCTAGGTGGGCGGAGATCACAGTGTCAGGATGCCAGAATTCTAGAATTTTATAACCTTGGCAAATTCCGATAATGCATTAAGCTATTGCTACAAAGTTTTGTCTTCTACAATCGCTTCAAAGTTCATGGTATACGGAAATCCACCCCAGATATTGCCAACGATCGACGATCGACCAAAATTAGCCTCGCAATCGACTTGTTGGCCATCCCTTGGATATAACATTAATTTTGTAGCACGAAATTCTTTGTGTACAAACGAAGTAAATACCTGGGCGATTTTAATCTGTTGCTGTATTCTATTCTAATAAAATAATAATTCTACGTAGGTTATAAATACATTCAACTTTGAGAACTTTATTTCTTAATTAAATAAATAAACGTTACCCCAAGCACTTAGATTTTTCATAGAGTATTGATTAATAAATAAAAAAAACACATTGAAAACATTGATTCATAAATTGTTTAAATATGAAATAAAGTAGAAGGGTTGGAATGTAACTCGACTTGTATCGACTACAAATGGTAAAAAAGAAAGAGAATAGAAATATACAAAAACTTGTTTGTTTACGATTCTCTTTTTTACAAAAATAATTGGATGGTGTTATGCATTGGTGACTCAACCAATCGTCTCACGTACATGACAAAATTTGATTTAAAAAGTTGTAACGTTTATGTTTCTTGCCAGTTCGATTGGTTTGATTTCAGTTATACGAACGAATACAATGCATCATACGACATACATCATGCAGATGCGTAAACTGGAACGGTTCACTAAGCGATTGAATGAATGCGAGGTGAGAGAACGAGCACCGTGCCGCATGCGTCGTATGTAATTGGTAATTTTAGTCTTACGGCAAAAAGTAATAGGATTATGTTTTTGTAAGCAATTTTCTAAACTACAAATTTGATAACCACTATTTTTTCTATAAAAGTCACCGTTAACGAGATTTTCGCAAAAAACCGTTTGTTGTGACCTTTCATCCCGCGTAACATTTTTAGCGGCACATGTATCGGTGGGGACTTTTGGTATATTGTTTAGAATCACGAAAGGAAGGTTCCTGCAAAAATCCAGCTTTCCCTTAATTTATCAAAAGTTTGACTTATTTTTTGTCTTTATTCCCTGAACTATTCTTGTTTTAAATAAAATGTAACTATACATACCTATTACAATAATTGCTACGGTGCGATTTATCAAATCACGGTTTCTTTAAAAAAAATTTAAAAAATAAAGTAGTACAGCTAACAAAAAATAAGTTTCATCAAAATCGCGTTAATGGATTCTGAGATAAAAGCCCCAGAAACTCGCGAGATACACTAATTGAAAGTACATTGAATTTTTACCGATATATTTGAACAATTGAATTTTTGAATAACACTGTCCAACTTTTATATATACCTATATGAAAAAGATTATATTTTTGTATGAAAAAATTTCAAAAAAATTGGTTTGTTTTTTATGCAGTTAACAGATTGATACGTCAGTGAATTCTCTCTTTGTGGTTTTTGTTTATGTTTCAAGAAAAGAATAATATTTCTGTGAAACGCATCAAGCAACCAACATGGGTGAAGATCCAGACGAATATGAAAACCGTAAATACTATCCGCACTTTTAAAAAAATAATAGGTAAAATAAAACTACTTTTAACTTAATCATTGAATCATTAATTTTTAACCGACATCCAAAAAACAAAGTTTATAAGTTAATGAGTATATATTATGAGCATTTATTTCTGATTGTATTATATTTATTTATTTGTGCGTTTTTCATTTGTCAACATACATTTTTCACTTTTCACAGAAACAAGAAACTAATTTTCATGAGACTTTTAACGTATGATTTAGCATTTCTTCAAGAAGTCTTTCGGTTTTGTTCGAGTCTACTGAAAAAAGAAAAAAAGACAATTCATATCTTACAGATTGCTTCAAAAATAAGTAGACACTGATAAAAAAATCAAAACAAAATATAATATGAAGACGTAGGAGAGTGTCAAACAAAATTAGCTAAAAAAATTGGTTGTCTGTAAAGTCGGTTTACGGATGATAGTTTTACGTGATAACGTATTCCGTAATACATAACCTAAACCTCCCAAAATTTGGTTTCAATCCGCTTATCCTTGGTGTCGGAATGATAAGAAATGTCAAAAGTGACGTTTGCAACTGTCAAAGTATTATGTTCTAATAATAATTAGTTATTCCAATACTTAACTTAGAATGCGTTGCATTTCACAAAATACTAATGTCAAAAAATTGAATTAAACATTAGAAATGCAGCCGTTTTCATGTTAAGACAAGACATACGTTATTTTCTAATTTCCATGTACGGCAAACAAAGACGACCGACCGCGTCGCGCCATGCATTAGACAACATTGCATTTATACAGCTATTTTTCTATATAAATTTGTATAAAAAAACTGTTTAGGCAAATTCTGTTATACGAAATCTATGTAAAATGTTCTCCTCTTTCGTTTAAGACTGGTTTCAAACCGATCTGATTTAAATTGAGCGAGAAATTAGCAAAAAGCACGCACAGGGTCAGGCGGAACGTTACGCGTTAGGAACGTTAGGAACGTTACGCGTTACGAACGTTACGCGTTAGGAACGTTACACTTTTTCGTGCATGCAGCCGGTGTTTTATCAATTTATAAGATTGGTGATTCATCAATTTATAAGACGTTATCACGTCAAAAACTAAATCAACTTCAAAACATAATTTACTATAGCTAACTCATAAAAAGGTGAGAAAAACATATCTAGACAAACAAAAATTCTGGAAAGTTATACAAACTACCTAAAAACTCCTAATATGTTGCTAAAAATACAATTAAAAATTTTATTTACATTAGTTGTTTTACCATTCCAACCCACAAGCGGGGAATGATATTAATTTAGGTCAAAAATCACTTTTCTAAATTTGACAATATCTTCTCGTTTTAAAGTTCCCCGAATCCAGAAAACATAGGTATTTTTGGAAAAACTTTATGCGTCTGTTAATCTGTGAACACGATTCAGGTCAAACGGATGAACGGATTAAACCAAATTTTGGGAGTATATTTGATACATAAAATGAAACCTATTATTTTTGGAGAAAATCGTCGCATGCGCAAAAGAGATATATTCTATAAGGTTGTTTTTTATATAATAATGGGATACTTTTCAGAACGGTTTATTATTCTACTTATTTTTTCAAGAAAGTTTTGTAACATTTTTTTCTAAACTTTATAGTTTCGGAAATATTTCAAAAATTAAAAAAATCTGCTGTTTTTTGTTTTGTAGATCTGTCAGAAATAAACTAGTTAAGCCTGCTTTGATTATAGTTTTACAGACGAGTAGCATATTATTGGGTAACCTTGGCAACGAATAGCAAACTATATCATTTTGAATACTAGTCATTACCCGCGTCACCTAACGCGCTATTACATTTTTTTTGTCTTTATTATACTAATTCAAATGTTTACAATTGTTTAAATGAACTAAATATTTTCTGAATTTTAAATAATATATCATAATAAAAACAAAGTAAATCGTTTATATTTCTTTATTTTGCAGTTCTTTCTATTATAGAAAATGCTTCGGTTCTTTTATATGGGGATAATGCAGCTGAAACTCTATTAAACAGAGCCTTAAAATATTTTCTAAAATTGTATATAGTATACACTAATCGAAAAAAAAACACAATCGCTAATATTTTAATTCCGGTTTTTAATTTGAGATATAACAAATAAAATAATTGATAGGTCCACCGTCGATTTATTTGAATAGAGATACGAAAAACACTAATTTAAGAACCGCTGCTCCAGAATAAGGCAATCAGAACTTTCAGTGTATTTTCTAACTTGAGGCTTGAAGAATGAAAGCATAAATAAACTAAGCAGAATGAAGCTTTGTACACTGTTTCTTTCGTCTGTTAATAATAAATGGGTTAATTTTTCTAGTCGGTTGCAAATCCGTTGGATTCGGCGTGCTCCGAGCTCTCTAATTTGTAACACACGTTCGTGACGGCAAGGCATTGCAGTGGGAGGGTCGGGGGATTTGCAGTAGCAGCTTTCTGTCGGCAGGATACGGGGTGTGGGTCACACAACATACACAACACAGTGTAACGTTATCTGGGGCCACCCTGAGAGCGAGCTGTCAACTCAGGATCGTGCCTCATCTTTCAGAGTGTCTGTGCGTAATCACAGTCGACACACAAAACACGCTCGGAATAAATGCTTCACTCTAGGTTGTTGATGTATAGAATATATGCATTCGTTATGGATGCATCCTAGATCAGAAGTTCTCTAAATGTGCACTGAAATGTTTCTTAGTCATTGTAGTTAACAAATTTTTTAGATGCGTTTTTTGAATTTTGCAAAAGAGAAACTTGGTGATTTGTCTCACGAAGTTTTTGCTTTTGCGCAATCTGTGTTCCTTTTTTTGCACTATATATACGTATATAGCAAAATACTACAAACTCCACAAGAGTTGAAATAAAAGTTCTTTAGCTCCATCTATATGTATTTATACATACCTATATGTTTATATATGTATAATATATACATGTAAGAAATCACCGTTCGCGTAACGCTAGCAAACTCGCAAACGAACTACTGACTGAGATATTATATATTTCATGCACTGGCTATGAGAGGAAGAGATAAAGAAAATGTGCGTGCGCACTGCTCTCTCTTGCGCCTACATTGTTATACAGATAATGGGCTTGCACTGTGTCTTAGATATACGAAACTTAACTGCCTCGTCCGATCACACTTTTCGTAATGCTCCCGATCACACTTTTTGTAATGCTCCCGATCACACTTTTCGTAATGCTCCCGATCACATTTTTCGTAATGCTCCGGATCACACTTTTCGTAACGTTCTCGTCACGCATTCACCAGCTTACTCCCCAAGTCAAGCGTGCGTTAAGAAGTTTTATTTCAAAAAAAAAATAATAAAATCGTAACTTTTTCTGTAATTGTACAGTTTTAAAGATTCCTGAACCGAATTTTATTTTTGTCTCATTTTTTGCCTGTTTATATTATAATAAACTGAAAACTTTGCGTGTTTGCGAAAATAAAATTGACGAGATGAAGAATAAATAACAGAATGCATTAAGATAATTTTTGTCTGTTAAAATAGAATTAGAGTTTTATGAATTTCGCGAGGAGGTAACTCCATGAGTTTCGGTCAACGTAGATTATAGTATAAGCTAAATATTTGCATGGAGTTTAGTATTGTATTTTCAGTCTAAGAGCAGGATTAAATCCGAAAATAGTTGCTGTTATGTTAAAAAACTAGCTAACCTAAACTTTAATGAATAATTTTGATCACAAAAAATAGCTGTCACGATACATAAAGAGTAGAGCTGTAACAAACCGTATGTATTCGTTACTGAGTAACGGGTACATCGTCTGACTCGAAGTAACGAATCGTTACTTACAAATTCATTTCGTAACTCGCATCTTTCGCATCCATGTCAATTCGACTCGTATGCGGTTATACGTTATACGAACGATCATACCGTATCACGTGTGCGACGCGCCTGGATGCGATGGTACATGCTTGATGCCATTAGTGCACAATTGTATGTCGTATGAAAAGTAACGAGTAACGTAACGATACGAAAGTAACGGGTACTGGTTCTTTAAGTAACGAATACATACGGGTACGCAATTTCCCGTTAGTTTTACAGCTCTAATAAAGAGGAATACGCATTTTCATCAGTTTTCTCTGTCTGTTCGTATTAGAAAACGGGTTAATAGATTTGGATAAAATTTAGTACTAATATTAGCAATTGACACCTAAACTGGAAACAGAATCTCCAGGCATAAGTACATAAGTATATGTTATTAAAAATCTTTAATTAACACAAAATGTTTATGAAAAAATGTCTTACTATAAAAGGTAGGCAACTAAAAGTAATAAATCCAGACGTTTTCAGACAGTGTGTATGTATAGACCTTACCTAATGTAAAAGAAAATTTCTATTGTCAGAATACAAGTAGGATATATCAAATTTTAAAATGAAAAATATTACCCAATTTTAATTTCATTATAATTTTTTCAGTGAAAAATACGATAGTATTCTTAGCGTAACCTTGTAAGGTATATGTTTCTCTTAAATATAATTTCCATTCTATAACGTATCGTTTATCCTGTACGGATATCTGAATTTACTACTACAAAATTTCAAATCAAATTTTTGAAATCAAATTTCTTTCAAATAATTTTTTTTCGCTGCCTTGGGCCAATTATCTGGGCCTAGCATTGAATTATTCATAGTTTCAATTAAATATTTTAAGTTTGTATGCATGGCCGTCCTTATCTCAAAATCTACTGAATCGATTTGAAAGAAACTTTTATAGTTTATAAAATTATAAGAAAAAGTTTTTATAGTTACATTATTCGGTTTTATCTGTGCGAAGTAGTTATTTTAGATATTATGTATTTTTAAAAGAATACGGTGGACGCACCGTGACTAATAACTGCGCTTCCACCACATTTGTTTCTTTGTAATGATCGAATATTTTGTCCATGAATTTTTCCTATAAAAAATATACCCCGCGGCTTTAAAAAGAGTGAAATTATCTTCCCTTCGTTTTACAATCACCTTCCACACCTACCTTTAATTGAAAATCTATTGCTAACTTTTAATTGACTGCTAATGTGTAACAGATGGTTGTAAAACGGAGGAAGATTTTTTTTGTTTAATATGTTGAATGCTTGAATCTATACAATAATCTGGAAAATCATTGTGCAAGTCCACACTTCCTGTCAAAGAGAATAACGTTACTTAGAAAAAAAAATATTGTTATAAAATAATAATTACGTGCATTTGAGTTTTGTTCTATGGTAATGGAACGCAATATACCTACATTCAACTTTACATCTACTTTAGAGGGCTTGAAATGAGAAAAACAAACAAAATAAAAAACTGTTATGTTAATGCTTTTCACTAAACGACTAGCTTATTTTTAACGGAAATGAAGGAGTATAGGGACGATTTTTTCCAACAGAGCTTACATCTAACGATTGTTATCTGACTATAAAAGGCCCGCACCCAAATCCTACACGCATATACTGTCCTTTCAAAGCACATTGCTTTTATTGACAATATAAGTAGAATGTCAATGAATCATACAATGTCATTAAAATAATTAAATTATTTTCCAGAATACATTTACAAAATACAATTTCATTTCAAAGTAGTTGCCTTGATACTGTCAACGATGAGAATTTTGAGTTTATATCAAAGTAAGAAAGTTCAATGAAGTAACTTTAAACCTATAACTTTTAAATCTTAAAGTATATCTATTCGATCTAACAGTAAAAATTCAGATCTTTTTGACCTTTTTAATATTATGTTTTTAAAAATACGTGTTCAATAGTTTTATTCATTTTTTAAGTGATATTTTCAACACGTAGTGTAGCGTTACAAGAATCTATACGGAAATCTATTGTTGTGGCAATGTTGTCCATTCGTCCAAAATGATATTATGTCAATTTTAAATATGTAAATCCTTGTCGCAAATGGTGATAACAAGAAGTGTGTTATCAGAGTATAAGGTAAGTAAGGTGAAAGGTAACATATAAAGTAAGTATATACTTATATAATTGAATATGTAGTTTATTTTTTTTAAAAGTATTAACCTTTTAAAAGAATTATCTACTATCTTGGTACATATATTAGATAAATAGACACATAGATATTTATTTGGTCAGTTAAGACATACATCTATTTGACACGTCAACGAAATACAAGATTATAAAGCTATCGGCAACATAAAAATTCATCAAGACTATAAAAGGCCCGTTCTACTAAAAAAATTTAATATTTTTCTTAAAAATTGAGAAGGTATTGTTTTTTAATCTTTCAGGTACTTTTCTGAGCAATACTTATATATGTGTTTTGTTTCCAACGGTAGTTTTATTGCTTTTTTACCTTGAGTATCATCATAACTATTAAACGAGCTAATCTTGTATCTACCTATGTACCTATGTCCCTAAATATTTTCTCGAAAACGGCCCTAACGATTTGGATGAAATTTACTGAAAAGGGATTTTGTGGGGCAAAAAATCGTTTTAGCTAGGTCTCATCTCTCGAAAAAATCGTTTTCTTACAAATTTTATCATTATAAAAATCAATTTTTTGACGTATGAAAATACTTAAATATTGTAAGTAGGTTTTGGAATTTTATACAATGAAACAATTGTTCTCAAAATATTATGACAGTTAATCTTTAATTACTATCCAAGTGAAACTTAAAATAAATACGTATTTGAAAGAAAGTTAAAAACAAATTATTGTTATTATAGGTGAGTAATTTTAATAAATAAATTTTTAACCTAAATTTGAAGCGAAAGATGCAATATCATAGATCAAGATGACGGCGAATCAGTTTTACAAGTACCGGATTGCCATAAGGGCCGACAATCCTCTCCACAAAGGAGTCAAACTGTTTCAGCAATATCTTATTGCTCCACAAAAGGAAGCGAAGCTTCCCCAGAGAACCTACGGTTCTTATATGGAGAGCCGAAGGCTTGACTAGTGTCGTTTACAACCGAGCGGGGCGCAGCCCCGCGAGGTAAGACTGTAACAAAGGTGGAGACGTAGGCTCCACAAAGGGAAGCGAAGCTTCCCCAGAGAACCTACGGTTCTGATATGGAAACTGAGCGGGGCGCAGCCCCGCGAGGTAAGACTGTAACAAAGGTGGAGATGTAGGGTCCACAAAGGGAAGCGACAGAGAACCTACGGTTCTCAAAGTTTTGGCGATATCAGCATATCAGTATTTTATTTAACTTTCCTTTTATTTAACTTTCTTGTCATATTAACAAGCTGTGTTATAGAAACGCCGAGAATGATTTTTTTGTCATATTTTTATGATACCTTAAAAAAATAATACCAACTGATAAAAAAATCGGATAAATGCAAGCTATACTTGCACAATTGGTGTTCTGTGCCTTCATCCCGCCACCTGTGTGTTCTATACAAATGGTTTTGTAGTTAAGAAGAAAAAAACAGTTAAATTCTTTATAATAGTTTATCGCGCAAGAATTTTTCTATTTTGATATTTTTATTGTTTTATTTTTAGACTTACAATTTTTTTATTAAAAGGATATTTTATTCAATAATACATAAATTAAAAAATACATTGTATATAATGCTGAATTTGTGTTTCCACTAGAATCAAAATTCAACTTCTTAAATTTCACATCTGAGATTTGGCCAGCACACTCTACTTTTGTACCAAATTTCAAATTTTTTGGTCAATTTTTTTCAGAGAAAATTCTCTGTAAGAGACGGACGAACACCGAATTGATTCCGTAAGTGTTTCGTTTGCCCGGAACACTAAAAAAGAATAAATTATATTTACAAAAGAACAAATAATACCATTATTTTAATAGTTGTCATTTTTGAAACAAATTATTCTTCGGTAACAATTCTAAATTATCTAAATGGTTACTGTTGTCTCGTTCAATGATCTATTCTTAAATATCGATCTGCAATTTATTTATCTGTTATTCAAACCTTAAAAATTTTTATGTATCTATTTTCTTATGAAAATCAACCAAAACTAAGAAGTTTCAATAGATTTTCTTATTTGTAAATTCATCTTTGCCAGAAAGATATAATTGATTTGATAAAAAGAAACTAAGCCAAACGTCTTTATTCGGATATTTATAAGACAATTCCAGGTCAGGTGATCGTAATCGTTATGTTATTTTCGTCCGGAACAAGGAGTGCGGCGTAGAAAAAGGAACAATACAAGTTTGTAAAAGTGTAAATTGTAGACACATAACGTTTTATGCGAACAAAAGTTGTTCTAAGTCTAAAACGAAGGTTTGGAAAAAGGTAAGAACGGTAACATAATAACAATTCTTTTCGATGAACATTTTAAAAATTTAAGGTTTCGAACTATAAGAGTTGCAACAAAATACAAAAGACTTCCGAGCAAAGAATGTTATGTGAACTACAGTGTTTTTTTTTTCACTGCATACTTAGATCGTAAAGGTTTAGATATTACATATTACGGTTCCGCTTGCTAAAAGCTCCGTTTTAATATTTGACGTATGCTCTAAAAATTTAGGTTGATGCAAGATCATATATTTACAGGGTTTTCGTTAAAATTTAAATCGTATAAACTGAATAAAGCTATGTTGGTGTATTTTAAACAGTAGAAGTTAGTATATCCATCTTAAATTTTTAACTAATTTTTGGATAGAGTAGAATAGAATAGAATGATAATTTTATTAAAAAACAAAACAGGTATAATAGCGTCATACATAAAAGTAATATATATATTTGACAAAAAAAAATTGGACAGATTTGTCTCAGAATTGCACGCGGCTATCATATGGGCAACTATCTATTAGCAATTTCTTTACTCTATTTTTGAAAATTGTAATACTCCTAATTGATTTTATATCTGAAGGTAACATGCTGTATCCCCTTACAGAAGGGACTGTTACTGTATTTAGTGGTTCTATATTTTTCTATAGGTATGTACTATATTATTATTGTTTCCAGTGCTATCAGTATGTACATACCTGAAAAGGTTAAAATATATAGAATTTATGAGAAAACCATCAATTATCTCAAGTATTTTTGTACTACAAAAAAAAAACCGCAGTACCTTAAGCATTACACTACTACAACTCAAATAGTTCAAACACAGAATGAACGAGTAAAAAATTCTGTCTGTGCCAGTAAAAATTGCATACTTCAAACTTAACTAGTACTGAGAGAAGATGACAGAGTATAATATTTTAATTAATTTTTCCCCTATTTGAGTATTAAACGACTAATAAAAAAATGGATGTATATTTCTTTAGAGGAAATTTTATCTAGGGCAAACAATACTTAATTATGTATTTTTTGTTAATAATAAAAAGTAAAATAAAAACAATGTTCCATTTTATTTACGCGACTTTTATTTCGCAAAAAACTTAAAAGGTGATGATCTCAGAAATCTTCATTAAAGACTTCATCAAATTACTGTCGTTTAATATAGATTTGTCGAAGTTACCATAAATTTCAAATCTAAATAACATTTTTGTGGCTATTTAGTCTTTTTCTTTAATTAAGCGTCACAATTGAAATGAATACAAAACTAGTTTATGTTTTGATTTTATCTGTCCGCTGTTGGATTGTAGAATGGATTGACAAGGCATTGTAAAATTTATATGTCGATATACTCAATAAATAATAAATCAATTAAAAATATACATGAATTTAATATACAAATTCCCCCACTAAATCAAATTTTTCTAGGTAGTTGGTCCAAAATTGAAAAACTAATATTTTTCTATGGAGATCCGTCATTTGTTTTTATGTGTGTACCACTGTGCAGTCTAATGTTCTACATAACATTATAAGTAATTTGTAATTTTATCATTTTTTGTCAATATATCGTTCGGTCTGAGAAAAATTGGTCGACAATTTTATTTACTTGAACATTATAAGGTTTGACATTCTTGCATAATATATAAAAAATATAGTTAGTAGAAGTTTTGTTCCAAAGTATGTATTGAAGGAGATTTATTTGGTTGAGGAACAATAGAAATAAGCTTTCCCAAAGTATCGTTAATATACATGTTCGTAGGCCCTGAGGATGAAAATTTCGAAACGTTGGCCACAAGCAATACTTTGGTAAAGCTTATTTCTATTGTTTCTCAACCAAATAAATCTCCTTAAAAAAATATAATTTTTTTATCAGAATTTATTGTCAAACAAGTCGTGAGGTGGGTCGTTTATTGGAACAGTGCGACCCCTGAGGTTCACTTGATCAACTTCCCAGTATGATTAATATTAATTATATAGGTATTTAACACATTAGGGACTCGAAATATTTTTTAAAAAATTCTCATATTCACTTTTTGGCAGTCTTTATGTAAACTAAAAAAAAAACCGCTGGACCTATTTTGATAAAATTGCTTTCGAATCATACTGACGGTAATAAGCTTCGACTATTACTCCGACAACGTCGATAATGTTTTTTATTTGTGAGATTTTTCGTAATTTTCACCTTTGCTGCAGTATTTTTAGGTAAACAAAAACAAAGCCGGATCTTTTATAAAATATCGTCTGGATCATATCGACATTAATACGCTTCAATTGGCACCCTAACGATGTTGATATCATTTTTTTATCCTTGAGATTTCGTCTTAGAGAGAAATGACCACGTACGTACACACACATGCACACGCCGCACGCACACAAAGGGAGAGGAAGAGAAATAGAGAGAGAGGGAAATAGTTTAAAGTAGTATAGTGATCTTAAAACATACCAATTTTTCATTTTGATTTTCGGACCAATTACAATAAATTTGTTCCAAGTAAAAGGTATCAAAACCCTCGCCCGCATGCGCAGTAGCTAAAACAAAGCTGTTAATGGCGATTTTGGAACACGCTTAGCTATTGCGCATGCGGGTGACGATTTCGTTACCGTTTGCTGGCTGCTTGGAACAAACTTAATAAGTTTCCAATGACTGAGATTTTTTTACAATACGTTCTGCCACTCAGGATAAGTCCATACCAGAAATTCTAATTTATCAATGTAACTTTGAACAGAAAAATAATTAAATGCTTCGGTTTTTGTTAAACAATTATAAAAAGCAGAAAACTACAATGGAATTTAACATAGACAGTAAGTAAAATACAAAGTCTAAGGCCTTGACAGAAACACTAAACATTTAGTGCCTGTTACAGCATTTAACAGGACTCAACAAAAGGATAACAAGATAGATAGGGCACTCATTAGTTTGGCCGATCGACCAAACAAAGTAATGTTTGCTAACGTGTTAGTGTCTATGCTTCACTAACACTGAACTGTCAGTAATGTTTTGTTATGTAAAGACACTATCACAGGGCTGCAGCTGGTTTAATTTTCCTGATGAATTGACTAGTGGCAAGTTTTTCAGAATCTCCACCTCATAAAAAGCAACGCCTTTCTGTCTCCCTGTTTATCCCCTTATACCTCGAGTACCGCTAAACCGATTTCATGCGGTTTTTAAATACATTATCGGATCAGGTTTTTAGGCTTTGTTTGATAAAAAGTATCATTGTAATTTATAACAGTACCTATCAGTGGCCCGGTCCAGCTTCGCGTGGATTTGTAGGTTGCCTATAAAAGATAGATTATTATGGAATAATAGCCGTATTTGCATAGCGTTGCCATATATTTCGCACCCGATTACCTTTATTTTTTATGAACTTTCAAAATGTTATGGAGGGCAAGCTTTCAAGTTGACCTTCAGGTATAACTTTTAACGGAGATACAAAAATATTTTTTTTATTATCTCTTAATTTTTTGATGAATTCATTTAATCTATGTAGGCAGAGCTACAGGTAAAAGTTGATTTTACTTAAAAGCTGTGAGCTGTGACTGAAATTAACACGTACCAAAAGAGAAGTTGTTGACTTATGAAGCCAAACAAAGATCTTTTTAGAATATTTTTGCTTATTTAAAGGCACTTTACAGAACCAGAAGAAACACATATTATGTTAGCAATTTATTGTAAATTGTTATTCCAAATTGAACCTACAAAATTGCTGTAAGTACCTACACCTATTATATTATATAGTAGTGATCCCAGTTTGAATTAAAAAGTAAACAAAAAGAAATTATCATTTGGATTTACGAAAAAATATCCGAGGTGCAGTCATTTTAATTTTATTTGAAACGATCCAATCTGTAGTTAAAACTTTGATATCGGATTTGGTGATAAATAGATTGGCAAATATGGTCCTGAGTTATCGTAAATATATCTAAAATAATTTTAACTGTTTTTTTGATTTCTGGTCCACTTTGTCGTACAAACATTATCTAAATTCTAAATAAACACTATATGCAATCCAACCCTGAAGTTATGGCTGTAGGTATGTATGCCATGCGGTTGTTTCGTGCCAAGTGTTAGGCAGGAACACATGAGTTATTGGGGCGTTCGCATGAGCTTTGTGTCCCAGTGAACTAGGTGCAGCCCCACTAACTCGTCCATCCAGTCGATTACCTTGCCATCCAACTATACCAGCGTTTCCTAAACTGGTGTCCAGGGTGAATAGTAATTCGATAGTCAGCGATATGGAACGCAAGATTGTAAATAGGCAAAGCTATACAGTTCGGCCGTCCGGAAAACAGTGACACATTACAAAAGTAGAATTTACTTACGCATTGTCTGCAAATAAATGTTATAAATTGACATTTATAGAATAATATATGATTTGCTTTTTTGTTTCACTTTAAAAAATTAAATAAATTACTATTTTATATTAATGGGTCTCTAAAGATGTGTCCTGACTATGCCGATCGGCTATATCGATTGGTAAAATGGCAATAGTGCGGAAGTGACTGTCGGCTTCGTTATCAGGTCGAATACGTTGCCGATCGTAACCCGCGTGCTGTTAGTCTACAAGCGCGCGGGGTTCGTAGGTGAAAAAGTTTAGGAAACGCTGACCTACACTATCACCTGGACAATACACAAATATACAACTCGCTCCTAATGCCACGACCGGTTCGTTGAATACAAAGATTACTGCAAAAGAATTTCATAGTGGAAAATTTCAAAAATAATCATACCTCTAAATATAATATCTTAAATCTAAAATAAACTCAGATATTTTCAGCTTTTATCGTTTTTTGAAAGTTTATTTAGATTTAAAATGTATATTGTATAGAAATGAATTCGGTTTATTACGTTGTTCACCGCGTATCACACTCAATCAGAAAACTGTTTGGTTAAACCCAAGTGTTTAGGCTTTTATGATCGTCGTTGTTTCAAATCTTCTGGGTTTCCGGGCCGTGGTCCGTATGTATGTCTACATAACGTTTCATCTATACAACTGCAGTTGACATTATCAAAGGCGGTGTGGCAGCGGGCTAAGTGTGTTCTTGGCGACACTTATCTGTGGGCTGCCAGTTGTCAGCATTTTTGAAATTCAATATCTCAGAAAGATAAGGCTCAATAAAATGACCCATCAGAGAAAACATTGGAATGTAGTTAGAATTCCGATGTTTTATGGGAATTAGCACTTTCAGTTGGCTGGCAGATTCTCTAATACACACATAGTACTGATGACCTCATCAGTTGAGTGCCTATACTCTACAATCTATCTATCAATAAATTAAATGGTGTCAAATAGAATTTCAGGAGTCTAAGTTTAACCTAAAAAGATAGTACGTCATTTTTATGGAATTTTTTGTAACTAGCTGTCGCCCGCGACTTCGTCAGCGTGGAATTTTTGTTTGTTCAATTCCCAAAATTTACGAAAAGACTTTCCTATTAAAAAAAAGCGTAAGTTACTCCTTATAACATCAGCTATTTGCCAGTGAAAGTCCCGTCAAAATCGGTCCAGTCGTTTCGGAGATTAGACGGAACAAACACACAGACGAAAACTATAAAAATTGTTTTTTTGTTATAAGTACCATATAATATACTTTCATATGCATTTAGTAAAAAACCATTATTTTCACATTACAAACAGACACTTCAATTTTTTTAAACAAAAAACAGTGAACAGCAACGAAGGCTATTTTCACTGTGATAACAAGAGGCGTGACACTTCAATTTTATTTATATGTATAGATTTTAAACCAAATACTTTATTCGTTTTTGTGATCAAATTGATTTTAATTACAATGAAATTATTTTTTTACCCAACTTTCAATGACCGTTTAATAGCTATTTTTTTTCTAAAGTGTCGGTACTTAACATTTTAAGACTGCAAACATATAAATTTCGATAGTGAACGAACGGTGACAACCTGAAGACAGATCGATGAGCCATGAATGTGATTACCATTTGACACGAAAACACTGTATCTCACTCATTTACACAGTATCACTAGTCTGGTCATATACTTTATCTTTCTTGCACTTTATGCAATTCAATCTGATATTTCTGGAAAATGCACTTCAATAGAAATTTTACCGGTTCAGCGTTATGATACCGAGTAAATTGTATGCACCTCGAACATTTTTCACATTATGCCTTCCTTGCCTTCAGACTGCTGAAGCGTTATTAAACATTTTAACAAATGTTTATTGTAAATCTTAACACTATTAACATTTTACATGTATAAATATTTGCTCCACATTACGGGCTAAACGGGACATCGACCTCAGACGGGTCAGACCGCCAGACATAGTCAACTCTTAGCTAGACGTGTGAGATGATCACAATAGCAGGCATCTATATTCAAACATATCTTGCTTATGCAATTGCTAATTACTAACAGTTAGAGAGATGACGGCAGAAGTGGTCAAGGAACACTGGGTACTGCGCGTATCGCTCGAGAATATGTCCACCTGCTTTCGTAGCTAACTCCTCGATTTTTAAACGTTTTTATTTAGCTTGATTCCGTATATTTCTTTAAATCTTTAACTTAAATCTTGGGACAGCTTTTTCGACTACTTCCCGATTGAGTTAAAATTTTGTATAGGTATGTAGTTTCTATGACAATACAATATTATAATAACTAACTGACCGTTCCGGCTTTGGTCCGGTTGCTAATCGCATTTTTCACAAAGCATGCAATAACTGTTTCAACTATTTCCCGTCATCCGATTGAGTTAAAATTTTGCACACGTATGTAGTTCATTATATTATAATACAACATTATAGTAGCTAACTGACCTGTCCGGTTTAATCCGGTTGCAAATCGCACTTTTAAAAAAGCATACTCAAAACTTAAAATTAAATTAAAAAGAGATAAAAAAACTTTTAAATTAAACGCTTTTATAGTATACAAACGATAATGTAAGTACTAAAAACTAGTAAATAAATCGTGGGAGTCATTTATAGTTACATTATTGTCGAAGAAGACAGTCGAAAGTTAAATATGATTTCCAATCTCAAACAAATGAAAGTTTGTACTAACTGTCCCCTACGATTTTATTTTAGTTTAATCAAAGCCCCTTATGCTGACTCATATTAATTATTCTCTAGTTTAGTACATCATCGTTTGTACAATAAGAGCGTTTAACTTAAAAGTTTGTTTACCTATTTTTATTTTAAAGAGCACTTCATGCCAAATTCAAATAGGTCTTTTCAACTCTTATTTTACACCCTCTCGTCTAACATAAAGGTACTAAATGTACCAAATTTGAACGCCTCAGTTCATCTGGAAGTTGGTTTTCTTTTCAGTATACAAACAGATACCTAAATCTATACTTTCAGCTTTATATTGCTAATAGTGTATACCTACTTTAGCTTCGAAGACAGTGCATCACTGAATAAAAACCTACTGCATTTTTTAACTTGCTGTGTGCAGAGGTACGTTCATAATATTGCACTCAGGAAATTATCAGTCATAAAAATGGTGTTATGTCGTGTTTTGCGTTAGTCGTAATTAAAATGCAGAACTGACACATTGTGTTCATTTTTAATATCTAACAAACGCTTGCATATAACGCTTCATTTAAAGAATACAAAGTAAAAACTAAACTGAAAGGTTGTTTATGCCAGTGTGGGATCATTTAAATTATAGTTCAGGAAAATAAGAAAATTAAAGGACAAAACTTCTAAATCTAAAAATATAAAATAAAGAGCTTATGCTGGATTATCCAAAAAATTTATATGACAATGACGTTAGAATGTAATCATATTATATCCACAGGTTCCATACATAAGGAGCTGTCTAATATCGTTGTGAAACTCCTTGTCATCTACAACATTAGAGTGTACTCTAGCGATGGTATAAAAAAATCAACAATTTTTTTCACCACCAAAATATTATTCTAAATGGCGAAAAAAAGAGCCTGTTAATGTCTCAGTTCTTTGTATTAATATTAAGAGGTGCCTTATTGCGATTTTCTATTTCCTATTTAAGTAACATAGAAAAAAATCTTTTTAACTGTGGATTTTATAATATGTCAACGGATTGGCGTTTCGATAAAACTAATACACACTATTAATTGATGCTCTACAAAAAAAGGTCTCCTAGTATTTTATGATAAATTTACTCTTTCTAAAGTTATTCGTGGTTAAAGTTAAATTTCACGAATTTTCTACTTTTTATATTAAACATTACGTAAAATTTTATAGGATCTTTTTTGAAAAATTTGTTTTTAATCGTTTTTAAGTGATTATAAACATGCAAATAACAATTTTTTCTAAATCAGTCATTTATAGTTTTAAAGTTATTATTAATAAATAATATTGATCGGGAATTTTTTTATAAATTGATATATGATTTTCTTTATGAAAACTTAGAGCTATAAGTGAATGATTTTAAATGGAAAACTTTGACATTTTTATGTTTATAATCACTTCAAAATGGTTAAATTCAATTTTTTCAAAAAAAGGTCTCTTAAAATTTAACGATAAGTTTAATAATTAATTTAACAGAAAAAGTAAAAAATTCCAGCCAATTGGGCGACGGGACTATTTCAACTTCAAAAAAGTTGACATTTGATTATAATAAAGAAAATAAAATTTCTGATATCGCGTGAGGTGACGCGGGTAATGGCTAGTATTCAATATGATATTAACTATTCGTTGCCATGGTTACCTACATAGTATGTTCCACGTCATGTAAAAAATAATCAAAGCATGCCTAACTAGTTTATTTCTGACAGATCCATAAAACAAAAGAGCGGATGATTTTTTTTTATTTTCAAAATATTTACGAAACTATAAAGTTTAGAAAAAAATTTTTTTAACAAAACTTCCTTGAAAAAATAAATAGAATAATACGCCGTTATGAAAAGTATACCATTATTATATAAAAAATACTGTTTTAGCATATATTTCTTCTGCGCATGCGCCGATTTTCCCCAAAAACAAAAAGGCTCTTCATATTTGCATACCAAACATCCTCCCAAAATTTGGTGTCAATCCGCTCATCCGTTTGACCTGTATCGTGTTCACAGACTAACAGACGCACAGAGTTTTTCCAAAAATATGTTTTTTGGATTCGGGGGACCTCAAAACGGAAAGATATTGTAAAATTTTAGAAAAGTGATTTTTGACCTAAACTAGTACCTACCATTCCCCACATGTGGGTTGGAATGATAAAAACTAGTACCATTCTCCACATGTAGGTTGGAATGGTAAAACTATTCTAAATACATGTAGTATATACAGCTTAAAACCAATATCGTTTCAATCGATCAATTATTTTTCGAGCATTCCAATCCACATGTGGGGAATGGTAGGTGCTAGTTTAGGTAAAAATTCACTTTTCAAAATTTTACAATATTTTTTCGTTTTAGAGGTCCCCTAAATTCAAAAAACATTTTTTTGGAAAAACTCTGTGTGTCTGTTAGTCTGTGAGCACGATACAGGTC
The DNA here is from genome assembly GCA_963575645.1 of Xanthostigma xanthostigma. Taxonomy (NCBI): domain Eukaryota; kingdom Metazoa; phylum Arthropoda; class Insecta; order Raphidioptera; family Raphidiidae; genus Xanthostigma; species Xanthostigma xanthostigma. The sequence continues at coordinate 29,213,551 of OY754469.1, read as the reverse complement.
AAACGTATGAACGGAAGCCAAATTTTGGGAGGATGTTGGGTACGTAAATATGAAGAGCCCTATTGTTTGGGAAAAATCCGTGAATGCGCAAAATAGATATATGCTATCACGTTGCTTTTTATATAATAATGGTATGCTTTTCATAACGATTTATTATTGACGTGATAACGTCTTATAAATTGATGAATCACCAATCTTATAAATTGATAAAACACCGGCTGCATGTTCGAAAAAGTGTAACGTTCGTAACGCGTAACGCGTAACGTTCCTAACGCGTAACGTTTTTTGCTAATTTCTCGCTCAATTTAAATCAGATCGGTTTGAAACCAGTCTTAAACGAAAGAGGAGAACATTTTACATAGATTTCGCATAACAGAATTTGCCTAAACAGTTTTTTTATACAAATTTATATAGAAAAATATTTTATACAAATTTATATAGAAAAATAGCTGTATAAATGCAATGTTGTCTAATGCATGGCGCGACGCGGTCGGTTGTCTTTGTTTGCCGTACATGGAAATTAGAAGCAAACGTATGTCTTGTCTTAACATGAAAACGGCTGCATTTCTAATGTTTAATTCAATTTTTTGACATTAGTATTTTGAGAATTGCAACGCCTTCTAAGTTAAGTATTGGAATAACTAATTATTATTAGAACATAATACTTTGTAAGTTGCAAACGTCACTTTTGACATTTCTTATCATTCCGACACCAAGGATAAGCGGATTGAAACCAAATTTTGGGAGGTTTAGGTTATGTATTACGGAATACGTTATCACGTAAAACTATCGTCCGTAAACCGACTTTACAGACAACCAATTTTTTATTTTTTTTTCAAGACAGTTTTATTAAAAATGTTTTTTCTAAACTTTATAGTTTAATAAATATTAAAATATTTTGAAAATAAAAAAAATCCGCTGTTCTTTTGTTTTGTAGATCTGTCAAAAATAGATTAGTTAAGCATGCTTTATTTTCTTTATTATACTATGTCAAATGCTAATATTTTTGAAGTTGGAATGGTTCCGTCTGCGTCACCCAATTGGCTGGAATTTTTTTTTTTTCGTTTAGTAGTGGGGCTTGTAGGTATATCGATCTACGCTACTGATATATATCGTTACGTTTTGATAATATTTTCATATATTTTAAACGAAGCAATGAACTAATTAAACAATAAATAAGATGTGGAAAACAATAATTGAACAGTTAAAATTAAACATTTCTGGTAAGGAAGAAGACTGCAAGTGTATATAGGAAGGGACAAAGGGACGTAATTCAGGTACTGCAGCAATCTTGGGAAATGGTTTGTTATTATCTCGTTCGTATAAACAGAATGGACTAAATTAAACGTGATGATGAATTCTACATTTTGAAGAGAATAATAACAACAACTTATCTTTCCAGACAATATCTGCAGAATACTGAATGGAGACGGACTGGATTTTAAGATGCAACGCATACAAATTCCCTCTACTTTAATTATCATTAATATAATACAACCATGAAATTGTAGGATCTAATGCGTTTTGTATTCATTACAGCTATTCTTGTTTTCGTTTATTGCAAACTGGTTTTTGTATGAACATTTCTGAAATCACGATTAAAATTTTCGTAGATGTTCATTGCTATTTCCAAGCTGTTCTTATTAGAATTTTTGTACGATTTGATTACCTAGTAAGGTGTTCTTGATTCAACATTTTTAAGTTAAATAAGAAACTTGTAGAACAAGACAATCGGTCAATCGCCAAGTTTTTAATACAGATGATATACCAAAGCCTTATTTACAGTAAATTTAAAGGCATTTTTGACGTGATAACGTCTTATAAATTGATGAATCACCAATCTTATAAATTGATAAAACACCGGCTGCATGCACGAAAAAGTGTAACGTTTCTAATGTAACGTTCCTAACGTTCGTAACGTTCCGCCTGACCCTGTGCGTGCTTTTCTCGAAATTTGGATGAAATTTACTGAAAAGGGATTTTAGGGGGCAAAAAATCGTTTTAGCTAGGTCTCATCTCTCAAAAAAATCGTTTTCTTACAAATTTTATCATTATAAAAATCAATTTTTTGACGTATGAAATAATAAATATTGTAAGTAGGTTTTGGAATTTTATATAAACAGTGAAACAATTGTTTTATAAATATTATGACAGCTAATCTTTGAGACTTAAAATAAATACGAAAGAAAGAAAGTTAAAAAAAACAATTTATATTATATGGTGAGTAATTTAAATAAATAAAATTAACCTAAATTTGAAGCGAAAGATGCAATATCATAGATTCGAATTATTATATAAATTTAGGTTATGTATTGGAATACGTTATCACGTAAAACTATCGTCCGTAAACCGACTTTACAGACAACCAATCTTTTTTTTTTTAAACTGAGGGGTGGCGTTTGTATATTTAAATCCTACTATAATGATAAACAAACTTTTTTCTTGAAAACGGATCTAACGATTTGGATGAAGTTTACTGAAAATGGGTTTCGGGGAACAAAAAATGAATCTGAATTTGCCTCATCTCAGAAAAAAATCGGTTTCTTATCGATTTTATCACTTTTAAGAACAATTTGTTGACGTTTTAAAATAGGGTTATATAGTGAGTAGGCTCAATTCAATTAATCTAATAATAAAACTTTTTTTTTTAATAGCATAGAGGAAATCTATACGAATATACAAAGCTGAAGAGTTTGTTTGTTTGGTTGGTTGATCGCAATAATCTCAGCACTTGATGCCGCCAAACTTATCGAAAAATTCCTATTGTTCAATGAAGATGTTCAACCACATCCCAAGACATGCATAAGACACTTAATAAAATGCAAAACAAATATTGGCATATATAGCAAAAAACGTCAGGCAAAGTTAACAGACTATATTATGTGTTTGAAATAAATTTATTAGGTTTAATTTGGTTATTTTTCTTTCTTCCCTCCATATAACGAAAACTTTTTATAACGAAAAAAAATGCTCAGTCCCTTGAGATTTGTTATAGAGAGGTTACACTGTATTTAAAAGTTCATTCCGCAACATTACAATTTTAAATAGCTCTAGAGACTAGAAAAAATTTGATGTCTCATATAATTGGCCTTTTCAAAACGAAATTAAAAACCGAATATTAATGCGTACTACTTTGCATTTAATAAAGCAAAAAATTACGAAATATAAATTAAATATGCGTACAATCTAAATTGCAAATTATTATATTAATACTCGACGTCAATCAATGTGTATAATTTACAAACCGCATTTAAAAAAATGTCATGATATACGATATAATTGATTAAATTTTAAATTACAAAGTGATGAACATGATAATTAATTAAACAATTACACATCAATCAATGTTAATAATTTATTCATAAATAAACGTTAGTGAATAGCGCAGACTACGGATCAAACGTTTCAACATCATCATTTTAAATGTATGTCACATAAAATAATAAACACATTTTTCAAGACATCTTAATGTCAGGGAATTTAACGCCGCCCTCTGTTGGTGAATTTGATTATTGTACGACGTGCTACATTCACCGTCTAGGGGTGTGAATAAACTCCAAAACAGCACGCGCACTGAATCGATTCGGTTTTCATTGGAATAATTATAAATATCAAAAGGATTAATGGGGGCCCATGTGTTGAATCGAGGAATCGAACAGATTCGATGCAGCGTGCGATTCCGCGCGTTTTCATGCCCCGACAAAGCATCTTACGGACAAAATATCCATCAGCAAAACTGGTGTAGAATTACTGTATTACTATCTCACTTTGTATACACGACCACGTAATTGTTTTTTAAAGGATTTCCCCCACACGCCTTCCTCTTTTCTTCACTGCGAAAAAAAAACGCCATCGCATCGACACGACCCCGTAATTGTTTTTATGTTTGGGGATATTATGTCGGAGGATCAAGACGCGCATTACTGCAGCGTCCAGGCTTTTGTTTCGTTTTGGTTTTTAAAAGCTTCTATCCTGATTCGAATTATTTCGGACTGATCTCCAATGGGCCTCCAGCTTTTTAAATTTATATTCATATCGTGTGCCTAACATAGTATGGACTTGTATTTTAAGGAGGTTAGGTCAAAAATTCAAAATGATTAGTTGAAATTTCACAAAGATCTTCTTCTCAGTGATATACATCGTATCTCAAAATTTGAACGTTACGGACAGCGTCATTGTTGTAAAAATAAAATTCAAAATATATTTTTTATACATGCAAGCAAATGGCAGTCAATGAAATAGTGACATAAAACAACAGAAAACTCATAAAATCAAATATAAGTCTTGATAGGATTAATTTCAAAAATAACTATGCTAGTGAAATATACATTTTCAATGTTAATAGAAAAAAACTAGAACTTTTCCCTCTACTAGTAATGAAAAAATAATTAAATAAAACACAAAGATACCGATTTAGTGAGTTTTACATAGATTGTCAATAAGTAAACGACAACCGCACTTGCTCTTCTCCGCTTGTGTTCTCTTGAGGGTAGGGATAAAAGTATGTATGTAAAAGTGTTTCTCTCTTGCACTTTCCAATAGTACACTGAGTCAAAGCAAGAGCGATCTATATGTAAGTGAGATAGAAAGTTCAATGTTGCCAATACCTTTGTTCAAATTGAAATGTATCATCTCTATAGATATATTAATGTAGACACCACCGACACAACATATAAAATTAGGCGGCCTGTGTATAAGCATCGAGTTTTCTTCACACCGCATATCTCGCAAAAGTACTTTATCAAACATCCTTAAATAGTGCGTAGGTTCGTGTATGCGTTTAATTTAACTTTAAATGACACATTCTCTCAAAACTTATAACAAAATAAAGTTTTGAATAAAACTGAATTAAATTCCTGTATAAAGCAAATTGAATCATTTCTGGATTTAATTTAAATTATCGGCGCTTAAAATGAGAAAAAATTTTTCTTCATACCTCGATCGAAAGTGCTAATTTCGGCACCAATTGTAAGACAGAAACATTTACTCTTTGGTGGGATTACACGCCCAAATGCGGAAAGTTCGTACGTTCGGGCAGTCGTAAAGCAAAAACAACCAATCAACTGTGGTTTAGATGTCGTTTTCATAGCAGCCCTATTACATTTTAGCTAATAATCGGGAATAGCTGTTATAAATGTATTTACGTATAAATTCAAAGCTTGCTTGGAATTTATATCTGTTTTTATGTAATTAATACGTATTTAATTAATTAATGATTTTAATAAGCGTTCTTACGACCGACGTATGAAGAAAAATAGTATACACCACACTGGTCGAATGTGTGATAACCTTGCCCTTGGCTTCATGATGCTCTCAGCTTCGCCTCAGGCATCATGGCGCACAGGGCAAGATATCACATTTTCGGCCCTAGTGGTGTAATATACTATTTATATATGTTTTAATCTTGACAATTGTCGTTTTATATGAATAAAAAATGGGATTATTCAAAAGTTTAATATTAATTTACTCGTCCTCAGGTAAAGTGCGGTGAAACGTATATACATATTTTTAAAAATGGTATGCGGATATTGTTTCACAGAATTGCTTGAGCACTTTAACATATTCATATCCCATCCATGTAGCTGTTACGTTAAGAATAGAAGGAGAAGACAATATGAGTAGACAGCTACAGTGTATGTAAAAGTGAGACAGTAATATCTCGAGTGTTTGTTTGCTGACAGTCGTTGCCTGCCTGGCTTGTGCTTGGTTCAGACGCGACAACTATACCTTCAACTCGTACGCCCACTGAAATAAGCTCGATTTACGTTAAATTCTTTTTTAACCAGGTTAATAATGTCTGTTGTTTTATATTTTAACGAGTAGGTCGTTGTTTTTATCACAACGCAGTGTTAAAAAATGAAATTTTTTGGCTGTAATCCTATATTGATAAATTATTGTTTTGGGTCAACTCAATGTAAAAATTGTTTATTACAACTACGAAAAATATTTCCTAGAATGACAAATTTTAAAACATAAGTAAATGTTAATCAGATTTTTTTTTATACTTATTTATATTCTTTATTTTTCATTCGGTAGCTTGTTGTACACAATACATATTTGTTAATAACTATTTTGACGTTAGTACGGCTGGTATCCAATAATTGTTTAAATATTTGCTAATTAACAAGTACCTACTAGTGGTCACTCACTGGTTGAAATTAGACCGTAATTCATTAAATTTTTAATTTTGAACATTATTGAGGTTCTTTTGTCATTGTATGGATGTATCCTGGATCGATTTTACCTGTGTTAATTGGCACACATCGTGATGAAACATAATATATTATGCACTTCCTCTCATTAAAACGAAGAGAACGATGCATGTTTCATCATAATGTGTAAGAATTAACACATTCAAATTGGTACTATATTCTTCTTTCTTCCCGTGCTTATAGGTATATAGATAAACTCTAAAAACTTTAGGAACATTGTCACAAAATTTGTGACAATGTTCCAAAAGTTTTTAGAATTCGTAATCCAGCAGAACACTAGCGTTGTAATCTATAATATAGATTACAACGCTAATGTTCTGGTGGAATTTTTAAATATATTTAGCTTAAAAAAGGCATTACTCTTACAATAAATAATAAATTACTTTTGCATTTTAAGTACGTGAGTTATTTTTTACGACGCAATGTAATATGATAAAACAAGGGCTTAGTCGCACAATTTTGGCACCAAGGCAAGTAATGAAGAATACAAAGTCACTATTTATGTACACGAAATATGTACAACACAGGAACACACCGAAATTGATTTAGCACACTTATTTATTAATTATATACACAAGATTATTTATACATTTCATTTATTTATTTAGCTCAGCAGTTACCTTAGTACTGTTCACTGACCGTCAATTTATCTTACAACTATTTGTCGATTGTTAACTCAATGAAGCACACAGTATGACTGCCTGTCTATTGAGCTATTCCGTGCTTCGTGGATCGTTCTTTATTTTATTGCATTCATTGTTACAACAACAAGCCGTTTATTGTTGCCCCACAAAAATCTGTGTGCCATTGTTAGAACAACAAGCCGATTGTTGTTCCACAACAATCTGTGTGTCTTTGTTAGAATGACGAGCCGATTGTTGTCTCACGAAATCTTTTGTCGTCGCAACGGGGAGCGTGTAACAATATTAAATAAAGTTGTAGTTTTTTTTTCAACACACTACAATGACTTTGTTATCTTTGTCTTCATTTATGAAAACAAAACGTTAAAAAGAAAGAAATGTAATTTTTTCGGTCCTAATATATTATGTATAGTAAGTATTTTCTTATATGTACCATAAGAGACTTTATATCGAGCTTTAGTTAACAAAGCTTTTTCTTTGACGTTCGACTTTCTGCTTTTTAGTCAGATCGGTTGTAGTTGCAGTTTTTTCTCTCGCCAGTTTTTTTTTCTGTTGGCAAGCCTTTATATTCATTTATCTTATTCACCTATCAGTGTTTCGACCAATCCTCTCGCCCATCTGTCTCTATTATTTACTCGACCATCGCAATGCTATATCCAGTTGTTTGAGTTTTTCTCTTGTTTTACCTTCGTGTAATTTTTTCTGCTATTTATTTTGCTATATTTATAAACTTTACTAATGAATAGTAATTTGTACATATTACTTTGTTATATTATATTAAGGACGCATGAGTAGGGTTACCACCCGTTCGGATTTGTCCAAACTTTTGGCCTTACGTTCAGACTTTGTTCGGCTTTTCAATTCGTCCGAATTTTTTTCGCAGGTAGAAAAATAAATAATTTTTTTTTTCATTTACTATACTTGCATGTATCAAATCAGTCTTCAACCTTGATTTAACTAAACAATATTATATATAGAAGTACTTCAACTAGTTAAACTACTTGGTCAGTTTCATATCAACTTTACTAATACAAATATTAAATATTCATCTTTTGTTTTCATCAATATTGTTGAAGGTCTGATTCGCTAACTGTAGGTTTATTCGGAAAATAATATCCGTCCATTTGGAACGACCGGACCAAACCTTAACTGTTCGAAACGTCTAAAACGTGCATTATACGTGAAATGAATTATTTGATTTTGTAACCAAAATGTCCGGACTTCTCTTTAAATGTCCGATCTCTTGTCCAGACATTTGAAATTTTGGGACGGTTACCCTACGTATGAGGGATATCTCAAATCACTAAAAAAAGAATGAAATTTCGTCAACTTATTAATATATGTACAATAAGTACCCAAAAGTTCAAATCGGTTTAATAACTCGTTGAAAAATTTTGTAATTTTGAAATTAGCACGGAGCTCATATAGGGAAAACTACATATATAAGAAACTCTGTTCAAAATTTTATCTATTGTCACCGTTGAAAACACGAGAAAAATATTTATTGCTGAAAAATATGAATATTGTTCACACTAATTGACAACTCACTCATTAAGTATAAAGTTTATAAACACTTTTATACCATAGCTAGCGCTTATTTTTGACAAACAACCATTGAATTTGAAATAATTATTTAAAATTAAATAAATAAAATTACCGACCAATTTTTTAGACTTAATAATGACAAAATTTAAAAATTATAATTCAATAGATGACGTTTCGGTTCGGTTCTTCAGAATTAAGCTAAAAAATATAAAAATTAATTAGTAATTATTTTCTAATAATATTATAAAAGCATCGAACTTAATTCTATTAGAAAATAATTACCTACTAATTAATTTTTATATTTTTAGCTTAATTCTAAAGAAGATTCAAATCCGGACCGAAAGGTCATCTATTGAATTATAATTTTTAATTTTTGTCAATATAGGTATATAGTCTGAAAAAATTAGACAGTAATTTTATTTATTTGAAGACTTCTATTCAGACGTTAATCAAAGATTTGAAGTTTTAATTATTGTTCAACTGCGACGCTGTCACGATATCTTTTATTCTAGTTACCACTCATACGTACACTTATATATTGTATACATGTATTGCTGTCTAACAATAGTTGTACCAAAATAAAAGTTCTAGTACAGTTTGACGTTGTTGCTAAAATATTTATAATATGCGCTTATGGACATACTTTTGACTGCGACTGTATACCTCATGCAACCTTAATATTGGTATAATATTATGGCACATACATTACTTACGTCGGTCGGATGGCGAGACCTAGAGGTCGACCAATAAAATCTCTACATTTCACATTGTTAGGAAGAGTTAGGTGTTATTTATGAAAATGTTTAAATATCTACACTATAATATCATAAAGACGAAAAATTGGTTAGCTATTTTTCCATCCCTCCCCACTATGACTAATTAAACCCTCCTCATTAACATCACAATTAGTATTATTCTTCTATTTATTTTAACCACTAAATTTTGAAACATGTAGATATAGATACGTATATAAATACAATTGTTAACTTGTGAGCTGTATATTGGAATTACGTAATAGAACGTAAGTTTAGCATATTTAATTAAAAGTTAGGTGTTTAAAGTTATTTTCTCTGTACCTAGCACCGATCGTTTTACCAGTTATGAAACGCTATGTGCCACTTGATAACTTAACAGACAAAATACTTCAGTCAATAATAGAGCACGTATATATAAGCAAACTTTCAAACGAATAACAATTTATTACAAGACATTATAAATGCATTCTCTTAAGAGCGCAATATATTAATTTCAGTTCAGCAACTAACAGTTTTTCATTAAGTATATTATTCAAAGTTTGCTTGTCTGGAATTCCAATAACTGCGAGCCTGTGGCGAGAAAATGTGTTCGTTTACTCTTTTTAAATTTCTGTGTTTGCTATGTTTTTTTCCGTTGAAACTATCGAGTTTTTTATGAGCTAATATTATATGTAATTAGTATTTTAATAGAAGTTTATGTATCTAGATTGTAATGCATTATTTCATGTGCCATTGTGGCACTATGTTAAAACGAGCGATTAGCAAATTTCAACAGACACGCAATATAAAAGTATTACAATCGAGAAAAGTGTTACTTTTTTGGACGTGCCTCACATAAAATAGCTGATTTTCACATCATACAAGTAGATTTGTATTTTTTTTTATTTTAAAAAACAAAATAAGCGAATCAGCAACTAAGGCCATTATCGCAAAAACAAAATACATAATATGGTAAGTAATAAGTATAAATATTAAATAAGTAACATATTCAGATTTCAGGTAAGTACAATTTATATTTGTATTATTTTTGTTATAGTTTAGTTGGGTCATATTGGAACTATATTATGTGGACTGTTTACGATGCAAACGTCTACTGTGCTCATACTAAATTGCAATGGCAACTGACAGAGACAGCACTATATTAAATTAGTACTTTTGTTTTAATTTACTGCACATTAGCGCAAAAAAGGATAATTTTACAATCGCTATACAGGTATGAAATCCAGCTATTTTATAAAGGGCTGGGCAAAAAAAATTTACGTTCAAATAGAGGACACTAAATTGTGTCAAATTAACCGTTTTGATAACCTTCCACGTAATCCTCTTGAATTAAAAAACTGATCTATTTATACACCATAATATGTCAATTTTCATAAATTTTATTTTATATAGGTAGTATCTAAAATTGATTTTTGTTTCAATATTTCTTTGCGGAATATAAAATTCTATTAGTATTCAATTCTGAAATTGCATATATTAAGAAGGTATCATTCCACAGAACAATCTACTCGCCATTCTTCAACTATACAAAAACAATTTCATAAAAATCGGTCAAGCCGTTTCAGAGGAGTTCGATAACAAACACTGTGACACGATATTTATATATATTATATTATATTATAATGTTAAAACATATCCTTGACCTTTTTTGTTCAAATCTAAACAATATACATAGGTACCTACTACGAATCTCAGTTAGTCAAAAAAATCAATAAATATACGCGCAAAAATAGTTATTAAGAGTATTCGTCCCTGCAAACACCCCTTGCACCCTTCATCTCAAATCTTTTCCCTTCGCCTAAAAACGGTTCGCGCTCTCCCGACGCTATTTTTAAAGCTGGAGGGTTCTGGTAAACGCCAAATGAAAGACAAAATATCAGACTACAGATCCTTCAGGCGAATTTTTTGAAAAACAGTTTCGCCTACGTGTGAAATATTACGTAACTTATTATTTTTTTTTCAAAAGTTTTTTCAGGAATTTTTTTTCAAAAAAATCGCCTGAAGGATCTGTAGTCTGATTCTTTGTCTTTCATTTGGCGTTTACTAGAACCCCCTAGCTTTAAAAATAGCGTCGGGAGAGCGCGAACCGTTTTTAGGCGAGGGGAAAAGATTTGAGATGAAGGGTGCAGGAGGTGTTTGCAGGGACGAATACTCTTAAGAGTGGGAGAGCGTTGAAGGAAAAACATATTTTGGAAAGGAATATACTGTAACTGATTTTTAATTTTTTGAATTGAAATTTGAAATTTGTGAGAGATTGAGCAACCCTGGAATCGTCAACGCGGCGGATAAAGTTTGTTAGAAAAGTCTGCAGCTAAGCTTTAACTACACGACCTGTCTGCTAATTGCCATTGATCTGTAAAAATGTTCTCTTCTCTGTACACATTCCTTCCCTCGCCCATACAACTTCTTTCTCTCCGAGATACGCTGCAGTTTAATACTATGTTGTTTCTTTTAATCCGCGAAGAAATGTGAAAAGAATTTTAATCAGAGCTTGGAACATTCTGATTCTGATATCGTATATAATATATATGCATGAATAAAAACAGTCAAATGTTCTTCCCACATCAAAGTCATATAGGTATTTAACATTTTTAAATGTAATCAAGGATTATATATGTTATCATTATTAATAATGTCAATCATTATCCAAAATCAAACAGGAAAGGCTTATAATAAGTGTTAATATTCTCTGTCGTTAACTTTTTTCATTCTTACACAACAATTGGTTTTTATTATAAAAAATAAACAAATTTTACCATTCCAACCCACAAGTGGGGAATGGTACTGTTTAGGTCAAACATCGCTTTTCAAAAATTTTACAATATCTTTCCGTTTTGAGGTTCCTCGAATCCAAAAAACATATTTTTGGAAAAACTCTGTGCGTCTGATAGTCTGTTTGTTAGTCTGTTTGTCTGTGAACACGATACAGGTCAAACGGATGAGCGGATTGAAACCAAATTTTGGAAGGATGTTTGGTATATGCAAATATGAAGAGTTTTTAGGAAAAATCGGCGCATGCGCAGAAGAGATATATGTTATAACGGTGTTTTTTATATAATAATGGTATACTTTTTATAACGGCTTATTATTCTATTTATTTTTTCAAAAAAGTTTTGTAAAGAAATTTTTTTTCTAAACTTTATAGTTTCAGAAATATTTTGAAAATAAAAAAAAAATCAGCCGGTCTTTTATTTTATGGATCTGTCATAAATAAACTAGTATGGCATGATTTGATTAATTTTTAAATGACGTGAAACATATTATGTAGGTAACCATGGCAACGAATAGCAAATAATATCATATTGAATACTAGTCATTACCCGCGTCACCTCACACGATATCAGAAATTTTATTTTCTTTATTATAATCAAATGCCAACATTTTTGAAGTTGGAATGGTCCCGTCGACCAACTGGCATATAAAAGCGTGTTACACTCTCTTTTTTCTCTCTGTTGCTATTAAAATGTAAGCCACTTTATATTTGAAAATTGAGTTCGCGATAAGTACATATAATTATAAAACGGCTTACTTTTAATCGGAATAAAATTATTTTGAACTTTTTAATTCTTTTTTATTAGCAACTAATAAAAGCTTGTATTTAAAGAAATTTTTTTCGTTTATTTATTTTTAAGTTTTAGTGTGCTTTATAAAAAGTAGATTTGCAACCGGGCAAACCGGACCGGTCAGTTAATTATTATAATATTGTATTGTTATCTGAACTACAAACGCATTCAAAATTTCAACTCCATCGGATAACTTGAAAGTAGTTAAAAGTGCGATTTGCAACCGGGCGAAAGTAAGTTAATTTATAGGTATTGTCATCGGAACTACATTGAAACCGGGAAGTGGGTCACATTTAAATTGCAAGATTTGATTTCATACAGACAGACACCGGGACAGGTGAAACTTAATAAAAGCTTGTAAAAAAGAAACACTTTACAGTACATACTATACAGTGTGTCACCAGATTTAGTTCACAATAGGTGAGATTAACCAAAAATTTTCGAATTGGAATTTCATATTTTGGGATTCCGCCCTGCTCTGTCTGAAACTTATTTTTAGTTTACTTACGATTTTTTTAAATCAAGTAGGCCTTTACAGTTGAGCAAAACCTCTTTTCGTTTCAGGTAACGTACCTTTTTCGTTCATAGTACGCAAAAGTGTCACTAAGAAAAGTTGTTCACAATGAAAAATTATGGCGTTATGCCAATTTTCAGAATGATCGGCCTACTTTGATAATAGAAGTAGAAAATAGGAGAAGAATATTTATTATTAGATTACATGATAAATCTTAGATGAGAAAACAGGGTGATTAGAAATGTTCAAATTAAAATTTTTTCAATTGCTCTATTTGGCTTCCTCCACGCGATTGTTTTTCAAACAAAACAAAACAAAAGCGGATTTTATCAAAGTAGGCCGATCATTCTGAAAATTTGCAAAACGCCATAATTTTTCATTGTGGCACTTTTACGTACTATGAACGGAAAAGGTACTTTACCTGAAACAAAAAGAAGTTTTTCTCAACTGTAAAGGCCTACTTGATTTAAAAAAATCGAAAGTTAACTAAAAATAAGTTTCAAACCAAGCACAGGGCGGAATCTCAAAATATGAAAATCCAATTCGAAAATTTTTGGTCAATCTCACCTATTGTGAACTCAATCCGGGGACACACTGTATAATTAAAACTGGCATAATTGTAAAAAGAAGAACAAAAAAACAACAATGACACCGACCACCGGAATCGAACCTACGACCTTTAAGTTACGAGGCAGCAACTATATCTCTCATCTACCAAAGTACAACGTTGTACGACCTGTTTTTATAGCATCGAAGAATCTCGCTAGAGATTCTTTTCTGTGCTAAATGCCAACGAATCTCTAGCGTATTCTTATACATTGATTTTGCCTTTGTCCCATATAACGCCGTGTATATGAAGCAAGTTTCCAAGTTTTATAGTTCTGTGACCACGTGACTTTCATAGGACCGATTTTTCGTATCACCCATATATACTTCTGTACCATAATAACAGCTTACACTGTGTGAGTGCCCGTGGAGGAGCGGGTTACGACGTAGGCTAGTTTAACTAATAACAGGGTCTTGAGTTCGATTCCCGCCAGCATCATTGGAAAATTTTTTTTTCAATTTTTAATTTTTTTTTATGTTTTTAATTGTTTTTTTAGTTTTAATTTATTTTCTCAATTTTTTTCTCATTATATTTTTATTTCTTTTTTAATTTTTAATTTTTATTATTTTCTTGTTTTTTGAAAAATTCACTTTCGTCAAATCTTTTATTAAAAAATAACAAAATATATGATTGAAGTTAGATTTAAATAAATTAATTTATTAAAAAACATATTTATCATAAAAAGTGCAACAAAAATTAAAAAGTGAAAAGATTACGAAGTGAAACTTCTTTTTTTAATGCAAAATAAGTATTTTACAAATGATATGAAAAAAAATTTGTATTTTTAATGGTGGGCCTTGTTCATTGATTTTTTTTTCATGCCTTCAAAATGTGCCTTCATGGAATCTTCAAGAATATCCATATTTCAAATGAATATAAATAAAAAAAAAAAAACTAAAAAAAAAAAAAATATACGCGTCGACTTGAGAACCTCCTCCGTTTTTGTTTTTAGTCGGTTAATAAAAAAAGAATCATGTATCACAGAGCATAGACTTGTTATAGCTCATTTTTATTTTTAATAGACTTCACATGGATTGTTTACAAATTGAATGTCATGGTATTCGCATGGAGGTGTGATGAGCCGATTGCACCACTAGGTGTTGCACCGCGGCAGCACTGGACTACGCGGCAAAATATAAATGCACTTTTGTAGTACTGTTTGTTAAATGAGAAGTAAAAATCAAAAGTCGATTATTGCAATTTCTATAACCGACTTTTGATTGTTACTTCTTATTTAACAAAATACATGAGAGACGCGCTCGAAACCACAGCTGCATGGAGTAAGGATCGTGTTGTTTTTTACAATACATATTTATTATTCTAATTTCGGAGATTCATTGCATTTAAATACAACAATATAAAAAATGCACATATGTTTATTTTGGAGGAAAAATAAAAATAGTTGGCAAAACCAAAAGTGCACATCCCGCAAGTTTTCCACTGTATGATAAAAAAATAACAATTAAAAAATATTTTTAATAAATTTAAAAAGATTTAAAAATTTAAAGAAATAAATAATTAAAAATTGAAAAAATATTTTTTTTTAAGTTTGCAAAAATAAAAAAAATTAAGAACTATACATAATATAATATATAATTAATATCAAGTGGAATAAAATAAAACAAAATAAAAAGAAAAAAAAAAGAAAAAAGTCAATGATACCGTAAGGAATCGAACCCAGGACCTTGCCCTTGGGAATCCAACGGCATAACCATTACGCCACGGCTGCCTAATACGTCTAGTGGTGTTATCACGGTATACAAGTGTAGCACTTGTTTTATGGATTACACTATATTTTCACAGCGATTATTATATTGTTTTTAAACTATATTAGCTGTCAAAAATAATAAAAAATAAAACTGTTTATAAAAATTAAACTACTGAACACATTTTAGTGAATTTAAATAGGGTTCTGGTCTGATAGTAAACAAAGTGAATAAAATATAACCCAAGGCAATCCGACCAAAATTGCGATCTGTAGAGTCGTGACGTACGTACGTACATACGTACGTACGTACATACGTACGTACGTACATACGTACAGACCAACCGACAACTGCTGTTTGTGATTTTCAATTACAATTTTAATAGTATTTATGAACTCAAATTGATTTAAAAATGGTTCTATTTTATAGATTAGAATCTCCTCTTTTCAAAAAGCTTCAATTTGAATGGATTTCGTGTGAAATTAACTTAAATATAACTTCTTATATGAACGAAAGTCAGCTCTGACGCACAAAGCGATAATAAAGCACATACCGCTAGTTTAGCGGTATGTGCAATAATGTCTCACACTTTGGAAAAAGACGTGAAATCTTAAAAAAAAAACTTCGGAGAAGTAAAAACTTCGTTCTGTGCTAAATTCAAAAACTTGAGGCGACTGAATCTCAGAATTATAACTTAAAAAAAAAAGAATTTCGAGGCAGACAAGAAATTGAAATCAAGCTCGAAATTCTGTGCGTAAGACGTCGAAAAAAAATGAATTTCGAGGCAGACAAGGAATTGAAATCCAACCTTGAAATTCTGTGCTTATAAAAGCTACAAGAGCAACAGCAAAAAAAAGTGCACAGACGGCGTTTTTTTAGTGGTAACTAAAGGAGTTATGCGAACACCGTCTTTGCATTTTTTTTGCTGTTGCTCTTGTAGCTTTTATAAGCACAGAATTTCAAGGTTGGATTTCAATTCCTTGTCTGCCTCGAAATTCATTTTTTTTCGACGTCTTACGCACAGAATTTCGAGCTTGATTTCAATTTCTTGTCTGCCTCGAAATTCTTTTTTTTTAAGTTATAATTCTGAGATTCAGTCGCCTCAAGTTTTTGAATTTAGCACAGAACGAAGTTTTTACTTCTCCGAAGTTTTTTTTTTAAGATACAGTATACGCGGATTTCAACGTTTTGTCACACTTTCAATGTCATGAACCGATTTTATCCTACCGTGCTAAAAGAAGTATTACTTCAAAAATGTCTGCTATTCAATACATTTTTCATAAAGGCAGCGAGTTTTCATTACAGAACATTTTATCAGTTCGTTAAAAACCCTAAAAAAACATATTCAGCAAATAAGCGATCATTGAACGAAATTGAATAGAATAGGAAAATAAAAACTTCATTCAGTTATGCCATAATAATAAGGAATGCGTGAGTCAAAGAAAATATAATACGAAATGTGACATTGGACTTAAAAACAAATACAGCAGTCACAAAATTTACTACGGACACTTGTCTACAAGATATTTAGCAACATTTTTCTTCCATTCCAACACCACAAGTGGGCAATCGTATTAATTTAGATCAAAATTCACTTTTCAAAATTTTGTAATATTTTTTGTTTTGTGGTTCTCCGAATCCAAAAAAAAAAAATATTTTTGGAAAAAGTCTGTGCGTTTGTTTGAACACGATACAGGTCAAACGGATTAGCAGATTGAAACCAAATTTTGGAAGGATATTTTATATTATGCAAATATGAAGAGCTCAATAGTTTCTGGAGGAAATCGGCGTATATTATGTCATAACGTTGTTTTTATATAAAAATGGTAGACTTTTCATGACAGCTTATTATTCTATTTTTACAAGAGAGTTTTTGTTATTTTTTTTCTAAAATTTATAGTTTTGGAAATATTTTGAAAATAAATGAACATGTAATAATGTTCTTTTGTTCTGTAGATCTGTTAGTTGGGTAGTTGACAAACATGCTTTGATTTTGTACATGATGTTACAGCATATTAAATAGATAACCGCGACAACAAACAGCAAATATCATAATATTTTATACTAGCCGTTACCGGCGTCACTACAAGCGTTAACAGAATTTTTAGTTTCTTTATTACAATATGTCAAATGATTTTTGAAGTTGGTATGGGTTCGTTGCTTATTTGGCTAGAATTTTTGTTATTGTGAAGTTTTTTATGCTGACAGTTACAACAGGTAAGCTGTCAAATAACTTGACAACAGAGCAACATGGCACCTATGCTGGGTTGCAGAAAGGATTATCAAAAAATTTGAATGGACAATGACCTTAGATTGTGAACATACATATTTCTTCATAATATGAAAAGCATGGTAGAGTTTTAAATCTATTCTGCTCGAAAAATAATTGATCGATTGTGACGATTCTTAAACTGTGTAGTCATGTATTTAGCATCTTATCGTACAGTTTCTACTTCGAAACAACGTTTTTTTATGCATTTTGATCAAAATTTAGCTTGAAAAACGGTTTTTTTTCTGTATGTAACAATCATTTATTTTTGTGGAAGTACAATTTAATGTTCTAGATGACAGGGAGTTTGATTACGACATTAGACCGCTCCTGATGTATGGAAACTGAAATTATTATGATCACAATCTAAGGTCATTGTCAAATCAAATTTTTTAACAATCCTTTCTGCAACTGAGCACTAGAGTGTAAAGTGAGTCGACGATCCGTAGTTTAAACGACCCGGGATGTCATATATTGCGATCAGAAAAGTGACGGTAAAATTGTCGTTTTTTTCTGAACAGAAATAATACTGATAAGCGGGTACATTGCATAAAAAGCTTCGTTTAGGTACCTGGCTCCCTATTATTATAATATCTTGCCTTCTGAGCTAAAATGTTTAAGTTTCAACTCATTTAAAACTAAAATTAAGTCTCTATAGGCCATGCTTATGGAACCATTTGTTATGTTTTATTTTTAAGTTTTTTTGTAATTTAAGTTTCTTTTGTAACTGGGTTAAGTTATAAAATAGCGTTTACGCTGTACTTCACCATTTGATCAAAACCCTTTTGAATCAATAAAGATATTATTATTATTATTATTATTATATTATTGTGAAAATTCTGTACTTAACGAATATTGGATTACAGAGGTCAGCAGTCTTGAAATGGAATACGATGCTGAGTATCTTTTTCTGCATTATAAATGCCCTGTCAATATCAGTAGATTTACCTCAACACAGAATCACATTGTGTTCATGAAAAATTCTTTGATAGGTTGAAAACTATTTTTTTAAGGTTAGCACATTTTGTCACAACAGAGGAATGTTTGTTTTTTTCACAAATTTTATTTTCTTGGAGAATCTGTCTGATCTCTAATCAACATTGAAATGTTTAATTTATATTATTTAAAATTTTAATCGTTACAATTTGACATCTTATTTAACAACTTATCAGAACATAATAACATTTATTTGAGCAATTGGCTCTGAAATATGATTTCAAACGTTTCAAGAAGAAAATGATAGACTATCGTTCATTATTTTCAGTATGACTATTATAATCAAATAATGTCAATAAGAAAACAAATAAAATTGAAAATGTCAAGGAAATAATAAATAACTTAAATAATCTTGTCAGAGTAACACAAAAAATTCTCTAACACAATTCTCACAGGAGCAATTCGCTTTCGTACACTCAATCATTTTGTTTGCCATGTAATATAGGTTGGTAGTACCTACCGACCGGCTGTCAGGGTAGCCACTGCACGTGAGTTTAACCGCACTGCCTTCCCGGATCTTGGGTCAGCGTCTCGTGGGACCACTGACCTCATCCATAGACCTCGGGGAGACATCTCCACCTCTTACTAATGCCACTTGTATATCTATAAGTTTGCCTCTTTACTAAAGAAACATTTCTGTGTTAAAACTTTTGATTATCTAGTTATAGACAGCTCACTTAGAAATGGACATGCTGACATTATCGTGATATTTCAGAGTTTTTTTCTGATTCAAAATATATTCGGTAAATTTGTACTGAAATCTTGATTGTAAAATTGATTTTTTAACATTTTGTTGATGAAATGTTTCAATAGCAATGCCGAGGAAAAACTGAAGCTACATTTGTTGGGAATTTTCGAACCGAAACGCTTTTTGCCATTTTTATAAATAAAACTGTCAAGTTATAGCCCTTCCAAGTTAACAAAAAAGTATTGTAGGTATTGCATTATATTTGTCATAATTTAGAATAACTAAAAAAATTAACTAAAGCAAACACATTTTTTAAAATCGGTTAAGGCGTTTGAGCTGTACACAATCCACAAAAAAGCATGACACACAAATTCACAGACAAAGCGAGTACATATAGGCGCTTTAGCTTACGCTATTCGCGCCTAAAAACGGTACAGACATTTTTAATAAAACATTCACAGACATATTAAAAATGTCCACCGACACATATTCTGCCCAAATATCATAGTCTGTCAAATCTTTTCAGGTTATCTGTATTTTTATGTTATTGTGAAGTGGTATACCGGACCGCAACTATTTTTTGGGGCCCTGGACAAGACCTCATCACTGGGCCCCTCTACACTGAATTTTATAAAAAAAAATAAAGGCATCTATTTCTTCAAAATAATTGTTTTGACCAGTAGTACAACCAGAAAAACTATTTTTGCACTGGTTTTTACACACCATTTTTAAATTCACTGGTATTTTACTTGTTCTTTTTTCTTTGTTGTTAGGACAGTAGAAGGGAGGGGGAGGTATGCTACTATTTTCGAATAGGTTCCCAAGAAGTTGTTGAAACACGTCCAGTTATTTTTAATACAATTCAATTTTTTTCGATCTTTCTGGTAACTTTCTGCCCCCCCGCTTCGTCTGAGGCCTGGACACGTGCTCCTGTTGCCCCTGCCTAATTACGGCTCTGGTGACATACTACAAAAATTTAAAGCTTGTCAAACTTACATAGGTTCATATTTCAATTTCAAGAAGAAATTCAAAACACCAATTTATTTACTCTGGGTTAGTTAAAATAGCAACACAGACCACGCCTACAGAGGGGTGATCAAATCATCCAGTTCAAGGCCGTAGCCAGGAATTCACTTCGGGGGAAGGGGTTGGGGGTCGAGCTCTGGACCAAAAACTATAATATATGCTCATTATAGTATAATTTAACATAAATAAAAAATTTAATTAAAAGGCTACCAACGCGGATTGTCACCAGAAATAAAGCGCGTGACAACGATCTCATCAAGGCTAATCCAGTCAGTCGTGACTGTCCCATGTGTTTTTCAAAAATGTTTTTAACCTCCTCAACGAGGAAAAAGTACGGTCTGGTGTCGCCGTCGACACAAGTAGCGTCACGAGTTGACAGAAACTTGTGAATCATGGGAAACAGTACTGCGTTACAGCTGTCCAGCGCTTCTAGTGGTGTAGTGGGTCATTCCGCAGCAACTATTTTTGAACACTTCGCTCGCCACACCGATAACTCCCTTTCAAAACTTGTTGATTTGACAAGTTTACCAAACACTTTCATGAATCCGTATTATTTGTAAATTTTATTATTTGTGAAAAGTTACGAAAAAAAAATTGGTTGTCTGTAAAGTCGGTTTACGGACGATAGTTTTACGTGATAACGTATTCCGTAATACATAACCTAAATTTATATAATAATTATAATAATTCGAATCTATGATATTGCATCTTTCGCTTCAAATTTAGGTAAATTTTATTAAGTAGAATAATAAAACACTATAAAAAGTATACTATAATTATATAAAAAACAACTATGGCATGTATCTCTTTTGCGCATGCGCCGATTTTCCCCAAAAAAATTACAAAAATTTCTAGTAAAAATAGATAGAGTAAAAACCGTTTTAAAAACTATATTATTATTATATAAAACATCATTATAAGAGATATATTCTTTTACGCATGCGCCGATGTTCCCCAAAAACAATAGGCCACTTCATATTTGCATATCAAACATCCTCCCAAAATTTGGTTTCAATCCGCTTATCCTTGGTGTCGGAATGATAAGAAATGTCAAAAGTGACGTTTGCAACTGTCAAAGTATTATGTTCTAATAATAATTAGTTATTCCAATACTTAACTTAGAAGGCGTTGCATTTCACAAAATACTAATGTCAAAAAATTGAATTAAACATTAGAAATGCAGCCGTTTTCATGTTAAGACAAGACATACGTTCTCTTCTAATTTCCATGTACGGCAAACAAAGACGACCGACCGCGTCGCGCCATGCAATAGACAACATTGCATTTATACAGCTATTTTTCTATATAAATTTGTATAAAAAAACTGTTTAGGCAAATTCTGTTATACGAAATCTATGTAAAATGTTCTCCTCTTTCGTTTAAGACTGGTTTCAAACCGATCTGATTTAAATTGAGCGAGAAATTAGCAAAAAGCACGCACAGGGTCAGGCGGAACGTTACGCGTTAGGAACGTTAGGAACGTTACGCGTTACGAGCGTTAGGAACGTTACACTTTTTCGTGCATGCAGCCGGTGTTTTATCAATTTATAAGATTGGTGATTCATCAATTTATAAGACGTTATCACGTCAAAAACTTATTTAACCTTGTACTGACATGCGATTAACACTAAAGCGGCATATGATATGAAATGTAACAATGAAAGATGTGTGACAGAGATGGAGCATTTCTGTCACTCATCCTTCATTGTTACATTTCAGATGGATGCCGAAAAACGTGAAATCCACAGATCCGAAAAATGAGTCGAAAATATTTTAGTAGTATGTATAAAACGGTGGATTGGCTAAACCACCAGACCCCCCTGCCTACGGCCTTGATCCAGTCTGCTTCAAAACTTTGATAGATATAAATATTTTTTGTGAAAATATGTTAGGAGAAATTGCACGCAACAACATCTTCGAATATTAGTACAGTTGATACTCTTGATGTCGAAAACCTCCAAAACTCGAAAAAATGTTTTGTCCGTTTCCCTAAGCCCCAAAACCGCGGCTACTCGAAATTTCAGTCCTCTATTGGTCGAAATAATTAGTGAGTCTCTACAAACCATTTCGGTACATATTTTCGCTCCATAACTCGAAAAAATAAATTGAACCTCTGTATTTCGAATATAGCAACTCAAAATTAGTTAGAATAAATCTTAACCTCTACAAGTCAAATATTTCCTTACAAAATCTAAAACTCTATATTTTGAATTTTTGGGGTCTCCCTTGAAGTTTGACCTTCAGAGGTTCTACTGCACTATGTTGAAGTTGAATGTAATGGTTCCAAAAATATTTTAAGGGAAAAAACAGGCTTCAAGCCTCCTTGTAATTCTTCTAGATTTTATATCAAACTCTAATGCGAGAACCGAGTTATATATTGTTTTTTTAAAATAATTTTGAAGAATTTTACATTTATTTTACATTTTCATTGCAAATAGATTTTGAACGAATTGTGAAGAGTCGAAACTGTGTTTCAATAATAGAGTTCTTCTGCTTACACCGGCGTTAAAAATTGTTCATTGGCTTGAATGGATACACAAGCCTATTGTTTCGCATGATTGATCGATTAAAAAGTGATCATTGATCAGGTAATAGCGTTTGAAATTAATAACATAGACTAAAAATTATATTAAAAAAACTCGTGCTTTGTCCGCCTACAGAAATAATATAATGAAAAAACAATGCTTCTAGTGACAGTGGCTTTAAAAAGCATTAAATATTCAATGATTGTGTAATAATTTATTACACATCGAGTTTTTTTTTTATTAATTAAAAATTGCAGTGAGAGGATATAATCAATTAATTATGTTAAAAGGTTTACATTATATCATACGATGTGTCAATTTGAAAAGATATACCATTTCGATATTATGAATGGCGAATCATAGAGTGATATAATAGGTGACGCACCCTTACAAACTTTCATATATCCTCTGTTTAAAGCCACACTAACTTAGAAAAAAAATAGGTAAAAAACTTTTAAGTTAGACGCTTTTACTGTACTATCGATAATGTACTAAAAACTAGAAAATAAATATTAGTCACCATAGGGAGTTTTAATTAAACTAAATTAAAATCCTGGAGGACATATTTAGTTTCGACTGTTTTCTACGACCAGAATGTAATTATAAATGCCTCCCATGATTTTATTTTAGTTTAATCAAAGCCCCCTATGATAGCTCATATTTATTTTCTTGTTTTTTGAGTACGTTATCGATTGTACAATAAAACCGTTTAACTTAAAAGTGTTTTACCTATTTTTTTTAAGTTAGTGCGGTCAGTTGGTTATTATATTATTGTATTGTCATCAGAACTACATACCTATGCAAAATTGGATAACGGGAAGTAGTTAAAAAAGTTGTCCCAAGATTTGAAACAAAGAAAGAAATAAAGAAATATACGTGTTCAAGTTAAATAAAAGCGTTTAATAAATGACAGTTTCCTACTTCGTCGATTTTCTACAATAACAATAATATATATTTTCTTGTTTATATGTTAGTTAATGTTCTACTAAAAGTTGGTTTCGAAATTTTGGCATTGTCACAAAGTATCCAGCTCAACGACACCGCATAACATTTCGTATTTAAGTTGGACATTTATTTGTTTTATATCCCGAGTCGAATTGACATTGTTTTTGAGTGAAAAAATGTAAGTTTACAAAAACTACGAATTCATTATATGGGTAGATAGAAAATAGATACATTTTATTAATAATACATGGAATAATATATTTTATGCACGAAATGAAAAACTGTATTATTATTAATATTTTTGTTAATCGACTTTGAAGCAAGTGATTATAATTAATGAAACCAATAGGACGTGTATCTTAATATATATTATGATTTACTATAAAAATTTCTCCATTAAGATGGTATTCTAGTCTAGAGGCATACATTTTGGGCATTTTCTCGAACTATAAATAAAAAAATTCAAAAGACAATTTTTCATTCATTAATTACAACTTATTTATTTGTATTTTGATTTTTTTGAGAAAAAGAAAAGAAATTGAGCTAAGTTATAAGGTAGCAAATTTGGGGGTAAAAGGGGGGTGTGCTAGTTGACACAATTGCAACCCTTCTAGTTATCTGACACAAAATTAAAAAAAAAATCTTGATTAGTAAGAATATCGTTATAGCCCCTAAATAAGAGAAAATTGAATTTTTTTCTCAAAATGGCGTCTGTCTGAAAAAAAATATACCTATTTCATAATTTTTAAAAATAGTAATAAAAAATTATACAAAAATTATAGGGGCGGTACCAAGTTATACATTGAAGGTTGGTACAAAATTTTAAGTAAACCTCTTAAATAGAACTTGAGATATCATGTCAACCATGTCAAAAAAGTAGTTTTGAGGAAAACGCGTTTAAAGTTTTGAGCAAAAGTTTTAGGCAGCCGCAGTCACTGAATGCTACAGAAATTGAACTAAACACAAAACACGAAAAGGTTTTAAAAGAATATGTTTCAAGTGTTTGGCATAAATCTATTCATACATTTATCTAATGTATTTTATACCCCAAATGGTCGGTTAGTCGGACATTGTCCACTTTTTATTCTTCAATTTGCTCCGGCGTGACTAAAATAGCGATAACTCCGTAAATTATTTTAATTTTAAAATTTTCTCTTGAGTATACTTACTATATTCTAAACTTTAATAATATGCAAAAAGTTTTTGTCCTATATATATAAAAATGGAATAAAATTTTATAATTAGAATTTGAAGTCAGTAATTTGTATTTTAATTACATATCTATAGTACCATTAATTAAAAATGCAAAATGAAAATAAGAAATTGTTGACGTGAATTTTATATAGAGACTTTGTAGTATATTCTTATGTCGCTTACTGTAATGGAAAACCAACCACATCACCCAACTAGTGCAGGGCATAGTGGCGCATTCGTTTGCAAAATTCGTTTGGTTCGTAAATTTTTTTTTTAAATGTCCAGGAGGCTCTTCTGATTATAACAGTGTAACATGACACTCAATATCTGTTGCCGTTATTGTTTAAACATCGAAAAATTGAAAATATTGCAAAATAATTTTTTTTGCAATAAATAATTTTTTTATATATTTTTCAGACTATTTTGAATCGAAAAAGTCCTTACACTCATTATCGTATCTTCAACCGGTGAATTTTTATGAATTTTTAAAAATTAAAAATCGTTGTAAATCGTGATTTTCTTGAATTAAATAGTACACCTGAAAAAAAAAATACCGTGATTTCTATTTTTTTATTAAATATTTAAACTTTAATAAAAAAAATGGCGTAATCAGATTTCAAATATTTTATTAATTATTATGTTTATTATTCATAATAACAATATGCTCTTCACGCGCATGCACTTTAAGGATAGTAGTATTGTCATCTCACTCCCAGTCCTATGTATGACATTAGTAAGAGAGAGGCAGATGGTACGCTTCGACAAATTATTGCATATTGTTATTATGAATAATAAACATAATAATTAATAAAATATTTGAAATCTGATTACGCCATTTTTTTTATTAAAGTTTAAATATTTAATAAAAAAATAGAAATCACGGTATTTTTTTTCAGGTGTACTATTTAATTCAAGAAAATCACGATTTACAACGATTTTTAATTTTTAAAAATTCATAAAAATTCACCGGTTGAAGATACGATAATGAGTGTAAGGACTTTTTCGATTCAAAATAGTCTGAAAAATATATAAAAAAATTATTTATTGCAAAAAAAATTATTTTGCAATATTTTCAATTTTTCGTTGTTTAAACAATAACGGCAACAGATATTGAGTGTCATGTTACACTGTTATAATCAGGAGAGCCTCCTGGACATTAAAAAAAAAAAATTTACGAACCAACTAAACACCCCACTGTAGTTGAAAGACACCACAATCTCGGATCGCTCACGTGTTGATAAAGTCCGGACTCTGCTAATTAGAAGCTACATTTTCTGCCACAAAAGTTTAATAATCCGCCATTCTGTAATGTGTGAGGAAACACTTCACTTTTTTTATTCGTAGGAGGTCAGTTTTTTTAGGAAGGCGTAATAAAGATCGGACATGTCTAAGGACATGCGGAAACGAAAAGTGGGGGGCATAGTCCAGTCAGTGGGTGTTTTTGCCCTACAAAAGGTGGGGAGTCATGATGTTGAAATACGCTGTTTAATTAGTATAACCCTGATGAAATATCCAAGTTTCGAAACTTGACGGGAAAGACACGAGCCGCCATCTTGAATGAAATGTGCAAAAACGGTTTTTTATGGAATAATTCATTAACGACTTATTCCATGAACAAAATTTTCCAAATAAAATTGTACAGGACGCAATTTATCAAATATGTGTATACACTTTTTATTGTACCTCTGGGGCGGAAGCCCTATTTATCCCCCACTGACTGAACTATCAAAGCTATAATAAAATCGTTTAAAATTTTTACCGACAATGTTCCTACAAATGACAGCATTGTAAGATATAGTCTAAATCATTCCACATACTATTTTCTCTATCCTCGCTTCTCTCGTTCGAGTTATTATAGGACAGCACTCGCTTTGTTCCATTCGGTTGAGTTAAAATGGGAATCACGCTCAAGATCCCCGGCTTGCTTTAAATTTTTGCTCATTTTCAAATCAATCGATTGATTGGTTTTCGTGTGATTGCAACTATCAAATGAAAACATTATTTTATTGTTCATTATAGAAATGTTCGTTGAACACACATTGGGTCAATTATTATTATTATTATTATGGAAATAAATATTGAAAAATTTGGCAGACCTGAAAATTATTTTAGTCTCGACGCAAGATATACTTATAGAACAACCTGTTATTATAGTTATAATCTATTTGATAGTTTTCTCAATCCTAAAATTGTTCCAATGCATTATACATATTATGGTATGTATTAATTATATATTATGCAAAAAGACACGCTACGTATAAAGTGAAATAATAAAACAATTTAATTGGAACATCTATCTATCTATTTTATTTATTTTATTTATTTTATTTATTTTAAAATATACATGGGCGTATATGTGTGTATGTCGAGCACTCCGGCTGCGCCGTCGTGCTCGATACCTTAACCTCAGCAACACGTGATGGTTATGCTATTGAATCGTAGCTTATATGAAACGTTGCGCCATCTATTGAATATTCACTCAATCCAGTCAACAGGTATCGCCATCTGTTAGAATCCTTTGGAGCTGAGCACTCCGGCTGCGCCGTCGTGCTAGCTTATATGAAACGTTGCGCCATCTATTGAATATTCACTAAATCCAGTCAACAGATAATTATGACTGTCAAGGAATAGACAAATAATTTGCAATAAAATAATATTGCGACTATAAATTGAAATGTAAGCTATCCTATCTTTCAAGTTGGGTCAAATTGCACACGGTGTGCAAATCAAATTTAAAATCGGTTCAGTAGTTTAGGAGTTCATCGCGGACAAACATGTGACACGTAATTTTTATATATAAAGATGGTATACTTTTCATAATAACTTATTATTCTATTTTATTTTTTCAAGAAAGTTTTGTTAAATTTTTTTTTAAACTTTATAGTTTCGGAAATATTTTGAAAATAAATATAAAACAGCTGTTCTTTTGTTTTGTAGATCTGTTAGAAAGAAATTAGCTAAGCATGCTTTGATTAATATTATGTAGGTAATCATGTCAACGGATAGCAAATATCATATTTAAAACTAGCCATTAACCGCGTCACGATATCATAAATATTTATTTTTTTATTATACTATACCAGGGGTCGGCAACCTTTTGAGACGGAAGAGCCAAAAGTTACAATTCACAAAATTTCCCAGTTTTAAAAGAGCCACTAAACATTTTCATTTAAGTATTATAGTATTTGCTTATATAGGTATAATATATATATATCCAAGGACGACACGTCGTGACAGGGGCGGTGCGGGTGAGACGCAAGTGGACATGTCTGAGAAATACACATGGTACTCAATTATGGATCGATTGGGCGATTTTTTGCGTATGGAACTAGAAAGTCGCAACTTTACATCAAAAGAGCCGCATGCGGCTCGCGAGCCGCAGGTTGCCGACCCCTGTAGTATTCAAATGTCAATATTTTTGGAGTTGGAATGGTCCGTCATCCAATTGGCTGGAACTTTTTATTTAGAATATACGCAGCCCTACGGATTGCTTATCGAATCCTAAATAACGATACAAAATTACAGGGTTTATACTTTCCATTTTCTCTACGAACGTATTATACTATAATCAAACGGTCTTTTGATATTGCGTTTTACTAAATTAAATTTCTCGTATGAAAAGTTGACTTGATTTCTTTTTTTGAATCGTTCAAGTATCGAATTATCGTCAAGCTTTTTCTTTCACTCATAGTGTATAAATATGAGAGTCATTCTTGAAGCACATGTACAAGGTGTTCTATAATAATTTAATATCAATCGTAATCTTAATAATGCAACAAAAATGTTAATTGACAAAAAGATGTTTATTTTTTTTTGAAGAATGTTACTAACCAAAACGTCAAATATAAAAACAGTATTTTTAAATATAAAGTTATCAGCTACTTATACAGTGGCAATATTTGTACAAACTTGTTTATATGCAGGAAAATGAAAGTGTGAGATTTTTGCTAAGAAACATCAGAAAACACTATGATCTTCTTAAACACTCTGTATACGCGACCAGTGCAGGTGAAACGCCCTGAGGTACAATATATGACATTAGATTTTCATTCTACGTTCCACAATATGTGAAAGAAAACCGACAAAAAAGTGAACGCTTTATACAGGGAGCACCTTTTTAGTCACAAAACAAATTTTAAAGTTTGTAGTGGCTTTGTCTCATATACAGTTAAGTTTTATTAAGAGTAATAACTCCGTGTTTTTTATCTGTCTTCGTTCCACGTACATACATTAATTAAGTTCTAGTAAATGTTAGGTATACAGAAAATAGAAATTTAATAATTATTATATGGTATAATAAAATTGATGATTCCCTCTGTCTGTTTCTCACGCAACGGATTTTGAGATGGTTTTCACTAGTGGAAAGAGAAATAAACGAGGAAGGTTTGTATATAGGTACCTATAATTTGTAAATATTTCGTGCTAAATATGGCTGAACTATGAGAGTGTTTTGTCAAAAAGCACTATCACTACTATCTATATATAATATAAAAATTAATAACCGTTCGTTACACTCGAAAATGGCTCGATCGATTTGAATATTATTTTTGTTTTGTTTGCTTCAATACAGGGATAGTTTAGTAAAAAAAATTAATAAAAATCCAAAGAAACAGCCGAAAAATCGAAGAAATCGAAATTTTTTGTATATGTTCATGATAGTCCGAATAAGATTTTTGTGGATAGAAAAGCTGGAAAAGTGATTCGGAATATGGTAGAGCCGTAGGCTCCACTAGCTACTGTTGACGCTGCTGAGCAAGGCGCAGCCTCGTGAGACGATACTGTAATATGAATGATGAAGCCGTAGGCTCCACTATTGTTGTCGCTTGAGACCAGACTGCAATTGGGTGGACCCAAAGGCATCATTGCTGTTGTCACTGCCGTGTTTCATCTTAATCGCGTGCGAAATATATGACAACGCTCTGAAAAATACGGCTGTTTTTCCATAATAATCTATCTTTTATAGGCAATCTAGAAATCCACGCGAAGCTGGACCGTACCACTAGCTTATAATAATTATAGAAATTATTGTTGCTTCCAGAATTCATACGAAAGAATGTTTCTCTAGATCTCGGTACCGAAATATGTTTGATGATTTTTTTTATCTGCCTTAAGTAACATGTATCATAATACGCATCTACATATGCTTCAACTATGATATCGAAAAAAGCCGTCATTTTAAACTTTTGTGTCCAGAATGTTTTTTCTCTTTCAAAAAAAAAAAACATAGAACGTGTCCCATTTAAAAAAGAGTTAATCTAGAAAATTTCTCAAAAATTTATTAGTTTTTGTGTCACCATCGCCATCTACATAAAAAATATATTTAAACAAATTGTAATATTAACAAAGGTCTTATCTTTGGAAACCCTGTATTCTCAGATTGCGCGACCTGTTTCTTTTCAAACTCGTGCAGTTTACTCTCATGGAAACAAGGAAATGCACTAAGTACTTTTCAAGCGTCATATTTAAAATTTTTGAGCAAGATGCTACCCCTAGTACCTTTGGAAATTGACCCTTTATCTCGCAGTAACTATAATAGGTTCTGTTTGTCTGATTGTAACTGATGACTTATTTATATAATTTATATTTAAAAAAATTGAACAGGCTTCAATAATATTCCAGGATGCTTCTGACAAGGATAAAAAATCCCAGCCAATTGGATGACCATTTGACATATTATAATATAGATAATAAAGGTTCCACCAACGCAGGGGGTGATGCGGGTTACGGCTAGTATTAAATATTATGGTATTTCTCTTCGTTTGCAAGGTTATCTACAAAATATGTTATTACGCTATGTAAAAATTAACCAAAGTATGCTTGTCAGCTACCTACCTAACTTCTCTTTGACAGATCTACAGAACAAAATTAAACATGATTTTCAAAATATTTCCGAAATTACAAAGTTTAGAAAAAAAAAATTTACGAAGCTTTCTTGTAAAAATAAATAATTATTAAACCTTTATGAATGATATATAAAAACAACTTTATAGTATATATCTCCTGCGCATGCGCCGATTTTCTCTAAAACCAATAGGCTCTTCATATTTTTATTTTAAAAATCATCTTAAAATTTGGCTTCAAACCGTTGATCCGTTTGACCTGTATACTGTATAGTGTTCACAGACAAACAGGTTAACAGATAAACAGATAAACAAACGGACGCTCAGAATGTTTCCAAAAATACGTTTTTTTAGATTCGAGTGACATGAAAACAGAAAAATATTTTGAAATTTAGAATAGTGAATGTTGACCTAAATTAGTGCTATTCCTCAATTGTGCAGTTGGAAATTGGAATGGCAAAATTTATAACTACTCAACAAGAAGCAGGCATCCATTGATTCAAGCAATAAAATAATTTGTTCAGGGGCACTTGGATATGAGACCTTCTTTTAAAGTGGATTAAAAACACATGATATTACTTTTTCATGAAAGTCAATAATGCACCCTCCTACAAAATAGTTACTTTTCATGCTTGCATAAAATGACCTGTTGAACACTAGTACTAAACGCTAAAACAAATTAATGCTATCTTGTTAGTCCAACAGTAATTTTCACAAGTGACCTGTCAGTTACCATTTAACTCTATAAAACGAACAAAGACAGCAAAGCAGACTGAATATTTGTTAACAACCCAAACAGATTGCAAATGGTTACACATACAGCTGTCAAAAATAAAAAATATATACTTGTCATGATGTGAAAAACAGCTATTTTATGAGGTAGGTACATGCAAAAAATGTAGTATCTATCTTGTACGTAATGATATTATGACTCGATTGACCGCTAAAACTTTCTACTCTCGTTTTAATATATTGTCAAAACTCGTCGAAATAACTTCATTTGCATACAAGATACATTAACTAGAACTTAAGATATTAGATACTAAATTACCTAATTTTTAATTATGAGTAGCGTAAATTGGAAAAATATACAGACGAGTTTCTATAAATTTTGAATATGAAACCCGTAAATTGTTATAAAGTTTTAAACGAAATATACGAAAATTTCTTCCGGGAACACCAGCTTCTAAATGGAGTTTCATCAAACCTCTTGTTTTAATTATAAAGCATAACTGCTTGATACTCAATTTCAAAATGTTAAAAGTAATTAACTAACTTATATGTAAAAAAATGATTCATATTTTCTCAGCAAGATAACGTCTTAAGTGTACGTTATAGTCGTATTAATTTATAGGTACTTTGGTTTATAAAAATAGAACTAACAAAGTGCTGTATTTATGTAAACTATTTATAATCGTTTAATAACACGTTGCTTCAACACGTAACATCGTAATTAACTGCGGAGGTTCAAGTTTTCAAAACGCCTTTTAAGTTCAGCCCACCATTTTTAGTTAAAATACCATATCCACTGTGTCACTACTATGAAATGTCCGATTGTCTGTGATATATTTGACAATTCATAATATGTGTAATATAATGACCATCTAAACTCTAAAGAGTATAAGTATAAATTATCTGGGCGTAGCTAGAAATTCAACTTAGAATGTACGCATAATTTTTTAACGGAAGTTCTCTTGACCTAAGTTATTCGACATGGATTACAAGGCTACCAATCCCTTCTTGAGACTGTTCAAATGTATTTTTGTACCCTCATGAATAGAATAGAAATATTTATTTATTTGAAAATTACAATGCAATGTTATAATGTCATTACACTAAAATTTACTTATGACCATATTCATCGTACACTTTAAAGATAGAAATTACTAATCTTGGAACAAATGTATTCGTTACAATAAAATTTACTTCTAATTCACCAACCAAATTATCAGGTAAAATAGTTAGTTGAAGAATAAATACACACTGCACTATACTCCTTAGTATTGTTGTTGAATATTGTGACGTTCACCCAAAAACCCGACCAATTGCACACAAAACTTCCACTAACTTTAATTTTTTACAACTATATACTTCTCAAAAGGTTAATAAACATAAATAAATTACCAAGATCAGCTGCAGAAATAATACTCCACGTTTACAGTGAAAAAATTTTATTTAATCCGGAGGCGTTAATACCTTAAAACATAATTCTGCATTTGGTATGCTGGTAGAAATAATATAGATAATACATTGTTAGATCTAAATTGAAATCATAACTGTGATGGATTTTCCGCAAAGCAAATGAAAATTTTACTAGCTTGGAACTTAAATTAGAAATATGACGAGTCCAGCTTAGAGTATCTGAAATAGCTACACCTAAGAAATTAAAAGAATGTGTTATCTCTAACGAAACATTGTTAGATTGCAAGAAAGGCGCTACGGGTACGTTGAGGTGTCAGAGGGAGCGTATATGGGCTGAATTCAAGTGTGCTGCGGTACGATATACATCTATATACGCTTCCTTTCACACTTCAACCTATCCGTAGCCGTCTTAACACTTTGACAGACACTAAAAATTCAGTTTTGTCATTGGCTAACGTATTATAAAGACTATTAACCAGGTAACGACAAATTTTATATAGTAAACCTCTTACGTTTCATCCCCCTGGCCCACAAACTGAATGTTGTTTTGTGCTTCCACCTACATTATGGTTAAACTAAAAGTTCAGATATTCTTAAAGCTACCTCTATACTGATCCTAATTATTCGCTCGATGGTTTATAAATTGTTAAAAGCCATCAATTTGTGTTTTTTTTTGACGAATGTGATAATTTACAGTTTTCCGTGACGATAGTTCCCAGTTTGTTTCAAACCATAGAAACGCCACGTAAACAACGGCACTTAAGGAAGTACCCTCGATAAATGAATTAACAAACAGAAAATTACGAAAATTTACAAATATGTCAAAACCTTTTCAAAAATGACTCAGTTAAATTTTTGTGATTTTTGGTTGACTTTGAAAAAAGATATTGATAATTTTATTTCGCTGCACTTAACATGGAGTCTTATGGAAATCTGTGATTTTGACGCACTCCATCATTTATTACGTTGGAATTGACAAACAGATTTTGATGAAATTTTTAGGAAATATAAACGAATATTCTATGAACATTTTTCTTTTTCCAAAACGTATAAAGCTTGCTTATGTTAATAGAAATAACTAAAACAAAGCCGAGCTTTTTAGCAATTCATAAACATGGCTACACCGCAATATTATAGTTTGTGGCGCGTCATTCAAAGGTAAGTTACGAAACTGCAGCAGTTTTGATATCGTAAAAACATACGTAAATTGAGTAAATGCTAAAAGCATAGTATTCCAAAAAAATGATAGTAGGTATATTATTATATCCAAAATGACAGGAATAAAGAAAAGCATTTT
Organism: Xanthostigma xanthostigma; assembly: GCA_963575645.1. Lineage (NCBI taxonomy): Eukaryota > Metazoa > Arthropoda > Insecta > Raphidioptera > Raphidiidae > Xanthostigma > Xanthostigma xanthostigma. Next base: position 29,179,086 of record OY754469.1, on the reverse strand, counting down.
CATAAATTAATGCGAATTTGACACCGCGTGCTGACTTATGCTGCGTACATAAGCACTTGTAACTATGGCAAGGCATGCGGTATTGCCAAATTATATACTACGTTACTCAAGTAGAAGACTGAAATTCTTTGACTTACTGCGTACCGAGGGTACTTCCTTAAATTTCTAAATAAATGTAAAAAACCAAATATAATTCAAAATTTTTGAATTTTCAAATTTGATTTTGAATAGTCGTGGTAACGTTTTTTTGGTCTGTTTCACAGTTTAATCAAAATCATGGATACGAATTCATTTTAATAATTTAAGACAATTCATTATTCGTCAAAGATCTTTTCAACTTTAAGAATACTGACATATTAAAGGTAATCTGTAAAAACTTAACCCCGTTGAATTTCGTCTACAATTTTTACAGTTAACGTAACTGCACGAATTAATAACACAAGCCATTATTGAAAAATTCTCGGAAATGAAATAAGAAATAATTTTTTGACACAATTTATAAACGTACCGACAGAATTTTTTCAAATCATACATAAGGCTGTTTATATTTTGAAACCATGAATACGAATTTAAAAAAAAATAGTCGAACATTCTCTTTATTATATTTCTTGACTGTAGATACCAAAAAAAATATCATCTCTGAAAAATCTTTAAAAAAAAATTCAACTGTCAGGCCGTTAAATAATTAATCATATATTTTTTCACCTACGGATTTTAACAAATTTATAACATGTAATACAGGGTGCATTTTTCGTCCACTTTGGTTATGTATTCTACTCTACAATTATTGTGAATGACATGTTATTTTGTATCATCGAAGATCATGTCAATTATTTTATTATGGGAGAAGTACAGTGTCGGTATAAGCATCTAATTAATTAAGATAATAAAAATAATTTAAAATGAAATACATAATCTTATTTCTTGAGTTTATATTTTTGTTCGGATTTTTTTGACTCAACATCAGAACTTTGTTTAAAAATAAAATTTTAATTAAAGTTATTCATTTACTTATATCAAAAGAAAAATATTTAAAAGCCCAATAATAATGTCACCGCGGGATATTGTACAATACAGTCGAATGACGTAAGAGGATCTTTGAAGAACAAATGTAATTATGATGCTGTCACTAGAGGACCAAATTGCCTGCACAATTCACTACGGAAAACATATTATGTAGTTATGATGCTAGTCACCAGACGGCCGAACCATTATCAGCACAATTCACTACGGAAACTCTACATATTCTACACTCGCAGATTAAAAAAATTTAGCTTATGATGCTCGTCAATAGGTGGCCACCTAGCGGCGAGCATCATAAGTGGTCTTATTTTGGTTAACTAGGATATTTATCTTCCTATAATACGTTTATCTATGGTTTTGTTCCATTTTTGACACTATAGTTTTTACATTTTTTCATATGTTTGAATTAATTTTAAAAGTTATGTTGTGACAATATTGCCTTAGTAGATATTTGTACGGTGACACAGAGCACACAGGGTATGTATTCTACATTGCAAAATAGACTGCTACACCCGTCTGGCTATAAAACGTTTCCGTAGTATACGACGGCTTCAGTCGTCGTGTCAAACTTTTGAAGTTTTGTTTATGACGGTCTAAGCCGGTTTGTCCGTCAAAGTGTTAATAGACAATTTTGTAACCGCCTGGCAGACATTTAGACAGGACTAAATGATCTGGCTTATTTCTTTTTATATTTTATTAACACTAAATTTAAAGATGAAGGAAGGTTTGGCTGAGGATCATAAAATAACCTTTACCAGTGTTTCGCTAGTGGCCAACGTTTCGAAAAATTTATTTTCATAGAAACCCATAATGACCATTAATCAGGTGGGGTATCCAAAATATCGATATTTTGGATACCCCACCTGATTAATGGTCATTATGGGTTTCTATGAAATTAAATTTTTCGAACGTTGGCCACTAGCGAAACACTGGTAAAGCTTATTTTATGATCCTCAACCAAACCTTCCTTCATCTTAGTATTCTATTGGATCAACACTACTTTAACTGAAGACTAAATTTAAAGCTATTAAAATTTTAAAATGATTCAAGCACTTTTTTAAGAAATAAAATTTTGCAAAGTTATAAATTCACAACTGGACTAGGCCCCACTTCGATATTTTAAAAGTTGTTACAGTGTCATACTGTATGTCTGCTACTAATGAGGATGCTACAGCTTCGCAGCACTCAGAATAAATATATTTTTCGTTTAAATATACAGGGTAAACGTATAATTAGCGTGTTAGTAAGAAAACATGGTGTTAAGAAATAAAAAAAAACTGTGCAACAGAAAAAAATAAACTAGAATATACAAAGATTATTATGAAAAGTTCATAGTCATCGTCTAAAAAATGGAAATCATCATTAATTTTGGACACTATACTTAGGGAACTGACTGAAACGAGAGATAAATATTTTTCAGACTTCTCATCTCAAGTTGCGTCAATTTCAAAACATGAAAATAATTGACGTTTTGGCGCTTTGTCAATCAACGCTCTATCACTTAGCAGTCAAAGATTAAGCGTTCAACGTTCCTGCGCTTAAGACGCGACACTAATTATGAAATATAAGAGACTGATTTTTCCGCTGGAAATATTGCAGGGACTTGCGCTGGCTGGCGCGCTTGTTGCGAAAATGAAAAAAAATACCCCGATAAAGCTGGCAGCGCCAAAATGTTGTATGATAAAATTATTTTTGACGTGATAACGTCTTATAAATTGATGAATCACCAATCTTATAAATTGATAAAACACCGGCTGCATGCACGAAAAAGTGTAACGTTCCTAACGGTCGTAACGTTCCTAACGCGTAACGTTCCTAACGCGTAACGTTCCGCCTGACCCTGTGCGTGATTTTTGCTAATTTCTCGCTCAATTTAAATCAGATCGGTTTGAAACCAGTCTTAAACGAAAGAGGAGAACATTTTACATAGATTTCGTATAACAGAATTTGCCTAAACAGTTTTTTTATACAAATTTATATAGAAAAATAGCTGTATAAATGCAATGTTGTCTAATGCATGGCGCGACGCGGTCGGTCGTCTTTGTTTGCCGTACATGGAAATTAGAAAATAACGTATGTCTTGTCTTAACATGAAAACGGCTGCATTTCTAATGTTTAATTCAATTTTTTGACTTTAGTATTTTGTGAAATGCAACGCCTTCTAAGTTAAGTATTGGAATAACTAATTATTATTAGAACATAATACTTTGACAGTTGCAAACGTCACTTTTGACATTTCTTATCATTCCGACACAAAGGTTAAGCGGATTGAAACCAAATTTTGGGAGGATGTTTGATATGCAAATATGAAGTGGCCTATTGTTTTTGGGGAACATCGGCGCATGCGTAAAAGAATATATATCTTATAATGATGTTTTATATAATAATAATATAGTTTTTAAAACGGTTTTTACTCTATCTTTTTTTACTAGAAATTTTTGTAAATTTTTTGGGGAAAATCGGCGCATGCGCAAAAGAGATACATGCCATAGTTGTTTTTTATATAATAATAGTGTACTTTTTATAGTGTTTTATTATTCTACTTAATAAAATTTACCTAAATTTGAAGCGAAAGATGCAATATCATAGATTCGAATTATTATAATTATTATATAAATTTAGGTTATGTATTACGGAATACGTTATCACGTAAAACTATCGTCCGTAAACCGACTTTACAGACAACCAATTTTTTTTAGGGCTCTTATCCTTTTAGGTAAAAAATTAGCATCGCCTTAGAGTCGAATGATGAAAAGACTGGTATTTTTAAATTTAGGGCTCTTGTTTTTTTAGGCGAAATCTTTGAAAAACTTTTATACGGTGGAAGTACGTGCCACATATGGTGGAGGAGCGGGTTGACCTGGCAGCACCACAATGAAGAATCATGTTAACGATTGCAGGAGATTTAAGGGCTACTTAAGGGATAATTTAGTACCTCATTTTTAAATTTAGGGCTCTTGTTTGTTTAGGCAAAATCTTTGGATATCTTCAATACGGTTGTAGTACTAGTTCCATATGGTGGAGATGCGAGTCACTCAATGGTGGCACGCGTCCAAATCCAAACTTTTCACGAAATGTACATGACCATAAAGGAAAAGCACAGACATCGCGGAACAGATGCTTTATAAATGCTGGAAATAAATAAGCTCTGTCTTTATTTGCTTTTTTCTTAGAACGTAGCCTACGAACATCTTCATTGATTGTCTGTGACAATTTCGTCCAATAGTTGGATTATTTGCCTGTATTTTTACGTATGCCGACTTTCATAAAATCCTCATCTTGTTCAGAATTCTCAATGTTTGTGTTTTTTACGTCATAATATTGTTCTGACATTTACATTATGAGTGACCCGCATCTCCACCATTTGCAACTCGTACTACCACCGTATAGAAGATATACAAAGATTTTGCCTAAGAAGACAAGAGCCCTAAATTTAAAAATGAGGCACTAAATTAGACCTTAAATATCCCTTAAATCTCATGCCATTCTTTTCATCATTCGATTCTGTGGCGATACTAACCTTTTCTAAAAAAGGCTACTACATCTTAACAGGCCATTTCCAAAGCCTGAGGACATATGAAGAGCAGCCCCCAGTAAGGTAATAAGGTTCATAAAAAGCATTCTACCCGAGTGGGCATAAAACTATTAGGGGATTAACAAAAGATCTTTTAGGTCGCAGTGTTTGTGAGATATTAAATGTCTTATCACCCCATGTAAATCTAATGTGCCTAATCTTTATCACGTTTGTACTATTACACAATATAATATATTAACGTAGCCATGTAAGAAATTATACCATTGATGTGAATTTTAATTTAGCAGGCTGGCTATATTTCCTTCATTAGTCAATAAGAAGTGAATCCTTACATTTGACCACCACACCCTGTACATTCTAAAACAGTACCCAGTGTGTAGATTTGCCGATCATAATATATCCCCCTTCTGTTGAATATTTGTAACAGTTCGTATATGTATGATGCAATTTAGAATCAACCAAGGAGTATATCACGTGATCTGCGTTCAAAATACAAGCCAATATTTGTGAGTGTGTGAGAACAGAGTTAATGCCTCAGCCAGTATACACACAGACACACCTACATACGGTATATAATATAATGCATCCGTCTCTTTCTATCGCGAACAGCTTGTCTCACTCCCACTCGTTCACTTATTACTCTTCTGTTACAGCTACACCTCCTCTATTATTGATAGCAGCCGCCGCAAGGAGTTCCGCAGTGTAATTCAAACGCAATGATTTAGCTTATATTGTAGATGTTAAGATAATAACAAAGATTGCTTGATCTTTTAAACTACAACCTACGTCAATTTTACCTACAGGTTGAGTGGTGTAGAGAAACGACGACTCAGTTTCGTTTAGAATATAATATCGACTATGTTTAAGTTGTTCTTGTTAATAAACACTTGGAGATCTTTTAACGTGGGACAACTTTATGTAATTTTCAGCGTCTTTGATGCAGGCTGTCGTGGGTTCGATTCCTACCTCCTATGATGGATGTTTTAAGATGCTGTTTCAGTTAGAAGCAATTTGTCAGTTAGACGCTAATAACCCAAGTTGGCTAACATCTATAGTTTACAAATAAATAAAATTGTCGAGCAATTTTTTTAAGACCATAAAGTCTGAAAAAAAATTTGTCGATAATTTTATTTATTTGAAGAGTTCTATTCAGACGCTAATCAAAGATTTGAATCTATAGTTTACAATAACGAAATAAATATATCTTTTAAAATCTGTTTACGACCAAAGCACCTTTCAAGCAGATTTGAATCTTTGATGGCATAACCGAATCGGGTACTTTTACGAAGGAAAAACAAAATTAAAAGGAAAGTGACAAGAAAAAGTCTGATCAATCGATCTGAAGTAAATCACTACTGTGCGTCATATAGGTATGCATTGTCATATTAAATCTTGTATTTTATAAGTTTCTTCGCCAATTAAAGTCATTGATGTTATTTATTGGTAATAATTCCTTAACTGTCTACCTATTAGTATCACTTTGCTATATCAAAAAGCATATTTCTGAATTTAAATAATAAACTTTCAGCACTCATACTACACTCGTAATTGTGGCGATATTTTATTACTCAAGAGTAATCGTTCCCTTTTTTTTATAAAATGCCTTCATTATGCTGGTTTGAAAATTTATAATGATCTGCGCAATGAATAGCCTATTAGTAAAAGAAACTTAAGGAATCATTGATTACACAATGGTTATATAATATCACTGACTTTACTATATTTTATCCTTTATTTTATGTACTTATGACAAATTCGACTCTTTTTAGTCTTTTGAATGATTAAATAATAATAATAACTATGATGGAATTCCTGTGTTTCGATTCAATTCTTTTCTAATGCTACTTTCAATTGTGATACCAGAGTATGCATGTTTTACGCACGGTAGAGCAAGTTCGATTCATACGATTGTAACGAAACGCTGCATCGCACGGCGCTCCCTCTACTATCACGCGACTGAGCTAGTAGGGGACACAGCAGTGAGCGCGTTCTTATGCTGCGAACATAACAGCGTACAGGATAGAAGTACATTCGTGATTACAGTAACTGCACTTGGTGTCGGAGCATTCAAAATCCAACTTTTAAAATAGTCAATCTGACACATGTGCAAACACAACCTGAGTTCACGCAGACAACCATATGCGAGTTGTTGAATGACCGCATATTTAGAGAACTGAGCCCGATTTAGTATATTTTTCGTAACAATGTAGGTTTTATTTATAATGAAAAGACTTGTCGATTTATACATAAGATTAATATTTTTTATCAACTTTGAAATTATTAAATGGTAACAATAATTTGATTTAATGTATGTTAGTACCTCCACAAATTAAATATTTTAAGAAGTTTCGAAACTTGGAATATAAGTCATTAAATGCGTAATACACACGCTGTTAAAATTTGAAAACGAGTTACCTCACCGAACATGAAATACATAATTGCATTTTAAAATTATATTTTTTGTACATATAGCATAGAGAAAGCGAGGGAATGGGACAATTCTTTTTTTTAGTGCAGGACTTTCACCATCTTGATGAAAAACTAATATTTGTTAGAGAAATATTCCGAATAATTAACAAAAAACACAAAAAAATATTTACCACGTACCTAGTTTTGATAAACAATAAAAATTAATAACATATCTAGACAAATATTTGCAGTGGAAGGAATATGAGAACAGTCGCTTGGAAACTATGTGGCAACGGTGTAAGAAAAGATAAAGGCGCAAAAATATGAAGTGATTAAAAATTTTTAAGAAAATACTTATAATTTTTTATTAAAATTTAATTATTGGTATGAATTAACAATAAAAAAAATAAGCCTTATAAAACACTTTATTTGTTTGTTACAAATTATAACATCAAATTAATTTATTCTTTTTTCTTGCGTAGAGCTTTGGTAATTTTCAATTTTGTCATCAAGCACTTTTTTTATAAATTTCTTTCATGATGGATACGATATCCCATAATTATTTCTTTAAATAAATGTTTCCTCGAATTGGAAACTATGGAAATATGCGGCGTTGTCAGATTTCCACACATGTCATAGTATGTAAGAATACACTCACTTTAAAAAAACATAATCTGCTGTCTTAGTAACGTTGATATCTATAATGTGGGTACTAAACGTAAGCTTTTTAACAGGACGGTCACGGAGGTACTATCTTAAATGGTATCATTTAAACCATAGCAGTATTTTTTGTTTTTTTTTTTTAAATTTTGTGTCGCACAGTTTTTCTATATAATGTCCTTTTCCATATACATTTATATTTTATAGAATAATATTTAATTAAATTTACGATAAAGCTGTATATACCAACACATGAACATCCAGAGACGTGAACACTTCATTTGACAGATTTTGTAAAATTTCATCCCGAAAAAAAGTGTTTAATATAATATTAAAATTCATTCAACTCCACCAATTTTTTTTTAAATTTTACTCCGTATAACCCAATAATGATATTATGTTAAATAATAATAATTTTTAAAGAATGTCCCCATGATATACTTAGTCTTCTTGCTTGTGATTAGGTATATTAAAATATAGAATTGATTAAAATAACAAGAAAACCTGATAACTGTTAGCATAAAACTATAAAATAAGCTTTCAATATGAAAAATAGTCGGGTAGTAAATCATATTAAAGTTTTAGTATCAGCGGTATGCTAACAGTAAGATAATACTGAAACGAATATAATTTTTCAAACGACAACCTACTTTTCATATTGGAAGCTTATTTTATAGTTTTGTTTAAGCAGCTGTCGAGTTGTACATTTTTCAAAATAATTTGAAATTTTTTAAGAAGTAAAATAATAAAAAATAAAATACAAACATAATATAGGTAATAACATTACAGTGCCTACGTAGTGAAAACAAAACGATTTTTTTCTCGTAATTTCCATGGATTTTGAATAATCGGGTTTTGCTAGAAAGTCTCCACGTAAACACCCGTTTTTCATGGAATTTATCGAAAAAATTTCAGCCAATTGGGCGACGGGACCATTTCAACTTCAAAAATGTTGACGTTTGATTAAAATAAAGAATAAATTTCTGATATCACGTGAGGTGACGCGGATAATGGTTAGTATTCAATATGATATTTGCTATTCGTTGTCATGGTTTCCTACATAATATTATGTTAAACGTCATGTAAAAATTAATCAAAGCATGCCTAACTAGTTTATTTCTGACATCCATAAAACAAAAGAGCGGCTGTTTTTTTTTTATTTTCAAAATATTTCCGAAACTATAAAAACATTTTTAACGAAACTTTCTTGACAAAATACATAGAATAATAAGAAGTTATGAAAAGTATTCCATTATATAAAAAAACACCGTTATAGCATACATATCTTCTGCGCATTCGCCGATTTTCCCCAAAAACAATAGGGCTCTTCATATTTGCATACCTAACATCCTCCCAAAATTTGGTTGCAATCCGCTCATCTGTTTGACCTGTATCGTGTTCACAAACTTAATAGAAAAACAGACTAACAGACGCACAGAGTTTTTCCAAAAATATGTTTTTATTCGGGGGACCTCAAACCGGAAAAATATAGTAAAATTTTTGAAAAATGGTTTTTGACTTAAACTAGTACCATTCCCCACTTGTGGGTTAGAATGATCAAAATGGATTTGTCGGGTTTTGAATGGTTGCTCTTCAATTAATGCTTAAAACTTTAAACGATCGAAGATGCATCTTTATAATAAAACAATTGTTAACTAAACAATAACATTTTATAACAATAACACAATAATATTAGAACAGTGAGCCCTACCTAAGTTGTTATCATTATTGCTTTTTAATGGCATTACAATAATAATAATTTTACGAGTAGGTAAAACTTTGTAACACAAGTGTAGTTATGAAAGTTAGAAAGCGGTGCCTAGCAAGTAGGAAGGCAGCGAGTGAACTCTGTACTTAACCTGGAGCAAGTTACATGAAAAATACACAAGCTGATTTATAATTCTGTTGCCATGACTGCGCTACCATGCATTGTTGAATATAACAACATTTGTATGAATGTGTGTAAGGTATACGTTTGCAATGTGTTCAGAAGAAATCGCTGCATAGGCCATTTTTCCTCCCGTTAATATTCAATATCGATATTATCGGGGCAGATTGGAACCCTCTTTGATTTTTTTTTAGTATCGAATTTTTTTTAATCCATTTTGTGTAACGTTTCATTCCAAATATAAAGTGCACTAATTATTAAAGTTCTATTATTTTCCGAACGGTTTTCAACCACTTAGATCATTGAAGGCCGAACTGTATAACAATTTTTCTTATAGATATAGTTGTCTTCATGAAATGCTCTCGTAGACTGACAAAATTACTAAAACAAATCGGAAACTGTTTTTGGTCATACTGCCTATAAAATAGTTGCATATATGCAGGAATGTAAAGAGACACATAAAGCACTAGTACTGTAATGAAAAACAATGGTATGTGGTCAAACCAATTCAACAGTAATATTCATAAATTATCTATAAGCAACCATTAGAAGAATATGAAAAACAAGAGCAGACGCGAATTGTAATATTCGTAATGTTGCTCCAAAATTTTGCATGACAGAATTATTGGTTTAAGGACTAATTTAGTGCTCCATTTTAAATTTCAGGGCTTGTATCCTTTTAGGCAAAATCCTCGGAGCTGCTAGCTTTAGAAAAAGTTAGCAGTGCCACAAAGCTGAATGATGAAAAGAATGATATGAGATTTAAGAACTATTTAAAGGCTAATTTATTGCCCCATTTTTAAATTTAAGACTCTTGTTTTTCAGACAAAATCTTTTTATAACTTTTAAACGGTGGAAGTACGGGTTACATATGGTGAAGGATTAGGCTCAACAAAGTAAACAATTACTTTTGGTGGACGAAGAAAATAATAATATGTCAACGCGCTGGCTTGTATATTTCGGAACGAATCAACAGCATGGCGTCGATTCATGACATCATTAGCACTCGCCGGTATACTGGGTTATATTTTGGAACACACCCTATGTATTGTGATATTTTACGGTGTTGCAATATCACATGATTGATATTTCTTATTTTTGTAATTACACATAAGGTTATTGATAACAATTAATAATATTTCAATATATCTAATTTAACTGACATCAGATGTAGTATATTTATGTGATTCGCGTTAAATATAAGTTACTTAGCGAGTTTAACATTCACTCTAAGAAAATTACATTGTTATATTCATAATTTGTATAATTTTTTGTCTATTGAATACAACTAGTTGTATTCAATAGACAAAAAAATATAGAACAAATTATGACTGCAACAAAGAAATTTTCTTAGAGTGAGTGTTTTGTTTGCTAGTTTGTTCACTCAAAGTTTTTTATTTTATATGTTAATTTCTTAATTTCTATGCTATATAACCTTTTTTTTATTATTTTAACTTGTTTCTCTAGTCCGTACCTCACTTTTAATGTTGTTATTATTTTCACATTATTTAGTTGATAGTATAATTTTCGATAAATCATTTTTTTAGTTGATTGGTGATACCAGGTATCACCAATCAACTAGGTCAACTAGGTCACATCACTAGGTCCTAGTGATGTGTCCACATGACTCTTTATTGAGAGCTGGCTCCGTGCGCTCCGCTCAATAAAAAGAGTCGCTCAGAGCAAGTCGTTCAAAGGAGCGACACTATACAGTACGCACTACACAAGAGTGCAGACTTTAGAGGTATGAACTGTCATCATGCATGCTCAGGAGTCACGTAGCATTGCACAGCAAATACATACACTCAGCTCTGAGCTCATTTTAATATGATTCTGATCTTATATTATTCGCATTTCGGATAAACTATAAAAAATAATAAAAGCTTAACAATAATAATTTTATTGTTACCATATTATATATTTGTCATCGACGTCAATCACAATGTGAATGGTTTAAGTCACTGTAAGCTTAGTACTATTACACTTACGTTAAATTATAAAAAAATAGCCAGGTACTTTTTCTGACCAATTGGCACTGTACACTTTTCCTACAAATGAACCTTATATCTTGGATGGGCAAAAATAAAACTACACATAAATACAATGAAAAAATAAAATACAGTTGGAAAAACTCGGTATTACTTTGATCAGATGTCATGTCTTAATAACGTTATTCGAGTGTATACACACAATACAGTTTTAAAGTCAAGAAAATAATAACGTTATTCTTTATCTAATACACAGAGAGAGAGAGGGAGAGAGAGAGAGGGAGAGAGAGAGACGTACCGAAAGAAAGAACGACAGTGGATAATAGAGACGTGTCAGTGTTTGCAGAGAGGTATTTAAAGTGGATAATTTTATGAGTGTAACTGTTCTGATAGTAACATTTATCTTTTATAATGGCGTATAAATATCTTATACGTTAACATAAACATGACAAACTACCGCATTTGCATGTATTTTTAAATGGGCTATTATATGGTTTGTATGGACGTTTGTATGAACGCAAGTCTAGCGCGCAGTTTATACTCTCACGACTCAGGTACACAGCACGGTGTGACCGATCTAGTGACACTGTTGCCAACTTAAAGACATTCTACTGAACCTAGTTCAACTGAGTTCAGTTTGTTTTTACACCAGAGGTCCCAAACTTTTTTGTCTCGTAGACCACTTGCCATGTTTTTCGGTTTTGGGTAGACCCCCTGCTTATCTGATATTGATTTTTCGCAAATTCATTAATTTCAAATGTATTTTCGACAACCGGTATAGTGCTACTCACTTTGAACGATTTAAATTTATAACGGTAGTGAAATGTAGTGTGAAATGTTTAGTTTTATACATTTATTAATTAGATTCAAATTAAACGAATCAAATTAAAATTTACTTTCTGTTACATAAAATAACTAAGCAAAAAATAAATGCTTTTAGTGTGAAGGATGAACCTGATGCTTTAATAATAAATTTTCAACATTTGGCATCAATTTAGTTAGATTTAATCTTAAATCTCTTCGGTTGACGATGTCCAGTTTGTTTCTTTTTTTGTTACAGGAGATCCACTATCGTTGGTTCCCATTTTCATTTCATGAACCCCCAATTTTTTCTCCCGCTGACATGGACCCCTTGCAAGTTGTCGTCGACCCCTGGGGGTCGATATAGACCACTTTGGGAATCACTGGTTTACACCATAAAGTTCAATACGGAGCATTATGTTTGCAGACTTTTTTTAGATAGAAAACCATAAGTTCCATAATATATAGACAATTATTATTATCGAACGCGTGGTATTTTTATCCTAATAATAAAACAGTGGTACACATTTAGCTGCAGATAGAAATATTACACAAAATGTTTGTCTCAAATTGTCGCTTACAATTCAGTGTAATAGTAAATTTATTCTGTACAAGATATACCCGTAGAATATGGTGTAGTGTTTACCCGTGCCTTCCACCATATTTCATAGACAATTCTTAACAACACATAACTAGAGCCTGAACCTTCCATTTTTAGTATAAGGTAGCAAGGCCGTAGCCAGGAATTCACTTCGGGGGGGTCGAGCTCTGGACCAGAGACAATAAGTAATAACTTTATTTATGTAAAATTATAATATATGCGTATTATGGTATCATTTAACATAAATAAAAAAATTAATTAAAAAGCAACCGACGCGGATTGTCACCAGAAATAAAGCGCGTGACAACGATCTCTGGACTGATCTCGACATCATGATGAACGCTCATCAAGGCTAATCCAGTCAGTCGTGACTGTCCCATGCTGTTTCTCAAAAATGTTTTTAGCCTCCTCAACGAGGAAAAAGTACGCTCTGGTGTCGCCGTCGACAATTTCACTCACCAATCAATAGTCCAGTATGCTTAAGGAAATTGACAAGAGAATATTTAACTATTCAAGATTTGATTTGACAAGTTTACCAAATACCAAACACTTTCATGAATCCGTATTATTTGTAAATGTAATTGTTATTTACGAAAAAACTTATTTAACCTTTTACTGACTTGCGATCAACGCCAAAGCGGCATATGATATGTAATGTAACAATGAAAGATGAGTGAGAGAGATGGAGCATTTCTGTCACTCATCCTTCATTGTTACATTTCAGATGGATGCCGAAAAAAAAACGAAAATATTTTAGTAGTATGTATAAAACGGTGGATTGGCTAAAACATTTCGGGGGGGGGGTTTGAACCCCCAAAACCCCCCCCTGGCTGCGGCCTTGTAAGGTAGATATAGGTAATTGAAGAATGCACGTTATGAAAGATTAAGCACACTTTATTGTAGTTCTGAGATAGTCATTAGTATTATTGCATATCCATATACATAAAAATTAAGTGCCAAAACTATATAACCAAGCCTCTACTAATAATAACCACGGTGATTATCAAGTGCTTAGCAAAATAAGCACTCTGCGTAATCACTTATGCTAAGCAAAGTGGCTACCACGAATTGTTAAAATGATCGCGTGAAGTGTTTATAACAGTGGACAAAATTGACTTGTAAATGTGTGTTATGTAACAAAAATCTTACAATTTGATATATTATACAAAAATGTTAACGAGTGCAACGACGCGGGTGACAACTAGTAATAAAAATGTTGGTATTTAGTATTGATTTTTCTGGTTACATAATAGAGTTTCACAGGTAAAAATTAATCTAAACATGCTAGTTAGCTACCTACTAACTTCTTTTTGAGTAATATTCAGAACAAAAGAACCGCTGATTATTATTATTTCAAAATATTTCCGAAACTGTTAAATTTAGAAAAAACATTTTTTTCAAAACTTTCATGTAGAAATAAATGTAATAATGAAAAGTATATCATTATAACAACCTTATAGTATATATCTCTTCTGCACATGCGCCGATTTTCCCTAAAAACAATAGAGGTCTTCTTATTTGCACATCAAACATCCTCCCAAAATTTTGTTTCAATCCGCTAATTCGTTTGATCTGTATCGTGTTCACAAACGGACGCACAGACTTTTCTAAAGAAAATTTATTTTTATTCAGGGATCTTCGAGACAATAAAATATTGTAAATTTTGACCTAAATTAGTATTTTTCCCTACTTGTGGAGTTGGAAAGGTGAAAGGAATTCACTCTTGAGTAAATGATAATAAGGGCTATAAAATTTTTTCAAGTTATAATTCCTAATGTGTCGCCTCCGGGTGAATTATAATATGTGTTGTTTATGGCAAAAGATGAGGAACAAAATGTAACGAATTTTATACGCTAATTATTGTAAAACTTTTTATAAAGAAAAAAATGTATTACTGTCATAACTTTCTATAACGATAAACTTTAATTAAAGTAAAACTTAGTTGAACTTACTTGGTTTGCCGTACAAGCCGATACTCATTCCTTATAACGAAAACTCACAATAACGAAAGAGTGTATAATGTATATAACCCCTTGTTCATTATTGAAAATTTAAACTGTATTATTTAATCCTTCGATTTTGAAAATATTCTTAGTTTTTTATCTTCAAAAATGCATAAGAAAACTAGTTTTTTTTAAAAATCATTTTGAATACATCATCACACAGTGAACTCTTTAAATTATAAAACCATAATACTGAGAGTTTAATTTTAAAGTAATGAAAATAGTTACGCATATTTTTTGTTGTTTTTTAAAAAACATAATTGAGATTCACAGCATGAATGTTGAACTTGATATACGATTTGTTACATGAAGCCCTTTTACGACGCGCATCGCAATAACGAAATATCAACATAAAAACATTTCTTTGTTATCAATTTTTAAAAAATATTATCATAAGCTGTCAGCTATAATTAAACACAGTAAATAACCTCTGTGAAGAGGGCAAAGTGTCATTTGAAGGTCAGATGCGTACCTTCATATCATATTTAACCGCATTTAGATGTTGATGGCAGTGCTTCCAAAACGAATATTTTTTGCTAATTGACAATTTATACTGATATTAAAAATCAGCGGTAACTAAACGAGTGAACAATGTGAAAAAACGGGACACAGAACAAAAAAATAAATTTTTTGAATGATCTACGTGTGTCAACAAATAACAACTTATCCAACACAATCTTAAAATATTTTAAAACAATGCTTAGAAATGCTTTGCACATAAATAGTGGTCCAAAAGGTGAACAATCTTTTCACTTTGCGAGTGTACCTACTACTTTAATGATCATTAAATATAAAAGTAAGAATAGTATATACAGGGTGTATCACAGAAAACTGTGCATAGGGAAAACTCCATTGTGCAAATTAGTTAAGATCAACGATTACTTTGGCCACATATGAGAATGAGTACCATAGTAATTCTGACTAACCATTATTTTATAACAATAGTTGCTAAAAATGAATAGTTAGAAAAAACAGTTAAAATAATTCTTTAATGTTAAAAGAATTTATTTTTATTAATGAAACAATTTTTTATCGAGAAAATAATCTTTTACTTAATAATTAAATGAGACAAACAGTTAAAATAAAAATAATAAAGCAGATGTTCAAATAAACCTTAATTTTTAATTAAGCAATGGCTTAATAAATCGGTTATAAAAATTTTCTCTCTCTTTGTATAACATTATTAAACTGTCGTAACAACCTCTGAATAGAGGGCAAAGCAATCTCTGATCTTAACTAATTTTTACTGTATACTTATCCCTCTGCAAGGTTACTACCTGTGATACATCCTGTATAATATTATTAGTGTGTGTTTTTGTGTATCATTATCATTTATTTACAATGTTACATTAATCATGTATTATTATTTATTTGAATCAATTTAAATACGCTTATTTTGAACGACCAATTCGCTTTCCAGGAGGTTCAAACGTTTCTAGAGCGACCGATTTAAATACAATGGAAATTCTCTTTTATAAATCATTTCAAACATTTTTGTGCACGAAATAAAAAAAATTTAACCAATATTTTAGGTTTGTGGCGACATGTGTTTGTTTGTTGAACGGACAGCAACATGGTGTAGTGGGTGATCATTGTCTATACGATGATCACCCACTACACCATGTTGCTGTCCGTTCAACAAACAAACACATGTCGCCACAGGTTTCTACGCTGGATTTTATATCTACTTACAGCCACATTGTCTTCGAAAAGCTGAAGTTAAAGAATTTAATCGGTATTCTATAGGAAAAAATATGCTGTGCCATATTTTTTGGTTAGTTAGTTTTAGTTGTTAGCAAATTTTATTTGCCTGCCATCAGTTTCAAAAAGCCGCATTGCTTTCACATTGTACAATTGAAATTATTCTTATACTAATTTTTCTGATAAAACGACGACGGTTGAATGAAATACCAGTATAAAAAGCTGCTGCACACAAGACTAGAAACGCTGGTAGAGTCTCTGCTAGATTTGCCTACTAGTTTTCTAGCGCTGGTTTTCTTGATTGCTGTTGTGTGCTCGCTTCACACGAGACGTTTTTTCAAGCTAGTTTTGTAAATAAATCTGGTGCGCGCGCAGTGATAGTTCAAATATAAACGCAGAGCAAAACGTATCTATTGTCTGACTCTTAACAGAATGACGCTATGTTGGTTTGTGGGCGTTTGTTCAAGTCGCATACGTGACAAGATACTGCTTACAAATTGATTCTTACTCATGCCTAGCAGCGAACCAAGTAAGGTAAATAGCTCCTTTTCTAATTTTGAGCTAGCAGGCGAGCCCGAAGTGACGTCATTTTCAGCTTCGTACCCAGCCTACCGGCCAGCAAAACTCCAAGCAGTGTTTCTAGAAGCGTTTCTAGCCTCGTGTGCAGCGGCCTTAAAGCTGTAACCATTATATCTAATAATGGAATCTTGAATTCTTTACATTGTACATAATAATAAGACTTTTATTACCTTTCATACTTACTTTGTAAACAAAACTTAAAAACTTATTTTCAGTTTTCAATTTTAAAAATATTAAATATAATCAGGTTTATGTTTGCCAATGGAAAATGAAGAAAGGGCTCCAAATGTATATAATTTGATCGTTCGTACTCTTGTAATACAGAATCATAACCTTAAAAATACTATAACATTTTATTTTACTTTTGCTAAAGATAACGTGCATCAATCATGGAAATATAATATCTAATTAATTTATAAACATAACAAACGCGATATTGTTGAACCCAATATTTCGTGAATATTCAAGGCGTTGCTAACAAAAAAGATAACAAGTTGCTAAAGGTTTTGGTAATAACACTCGCAACAATTTTCAATGTTGAAATACCAATAATATGACGATGTGCTATTGGACGGGAAGATCCCGTTCAGATAATATGAACACAACTGTATTTTGAACTTGGTCTCTGCACGAGTTATCAATAAAAGCAACAAAAAATTCATAACTGTTTAATAAAACTTGGGGATGGACCGAATGTGGCGGTTGCAAATCAAGCTTAATTCCTGTCCGAAGTGTGCAGAACTCCTTATTAAATATGTAGCTCGAATGACGTAAAAAGGTAGCCAACCCGTGTTAAGAATTCAAAACAAGAGAAGAGCAAATAAATCTTTTTACTGCACCCTACAGTTTTGTTCTACAAATTAAATTCTGTGTGTTGGCAAGATTGGATTCTAGATAAAACGAACAAAATATAAAAATAATTCTCAGTAGTGCCGTACCCAGTCATATTTATATATAAGATTTTGCGAATAAAGATAATATAGAATCTGTCCACCGTGTGCAATAAACTGTAATCTATATATATAAATTTTGTTGCATGAAAGAAAAATAAATTGTAGAAAAGAAAAATGTATTCTAGTCACGAGTCAAAATATTTGTATTATGAGATGCAGACAACAACACGAATGTGCAATAAAATTAGTTACCCAATTAATTTGTCAATTATTTTATTTTAATACATTTGTCATTTTAGATATATTCTAAATAATCATATGATGAAAAGGGAAACCGTTGTAGTTTATTACAATATACTGACTATTGTCCAGGAAAATTAGATTTTGACTTCGAAAAAATTCCGATCAAGCTGGTTTTTGGTGGGGACCTTTACTATTATGTCCTAAGCATATTTTGAAAAGTACAATTAGTTTGATCAGTGGATTTTTTTAAGAGCTGAAATGGTATTGATACCAGCTTTTCACAAATATCTCAAAAATTATCAATTTTTCAACGAAAATAGTCAAGAGAGAAATTGTAATTTATAAAATTCTACACAAAAATGATACCTAAGCTTTTTTGTAGAATTTATCGTTTGGGGGTAAAATTTGTGGTAAATTTACAATATCTACTTTGTTTTAAACATATTTTTTAATAAAAACTGTAATCCGTAGGTATATAAACATTATATAAAAAATAAACTTAAATTATTGCAAAAGTTGTTTGAAATATTTGTATTTCATAATACAAAAATTTTGAGCACGTTATTTATATTATTTTTCGTTTTGCAGCAAGATAACAAACATTTGCTGTTTTACAAATTATCCTTACCTACTAAATTTTGTGTCTATTTAAGACGTATTGACGTAACGATATTGAAAGTATTAACCCAAAGAATTCTGCGTTGCAGGAAAGAGTAAATGCCGTATGTTGACGCAAAATGTTTCCTGGAATAGTTTTGTTTTTGTGTTGTTTGCCTTTGAAGTCTAACGGTCGTTCGAATTTTGATATTTGGTGTTTTTCAGTCATTTTCGAAATTTTACAGGCAAATTTGAACATTTTCGTCAAATTTTCTTTAAGAAATTGCAGAAACCAGTCATTTTAAGATGGTGCTCACAATGATAAAAACTCCTTCTGACTCCGTGGAAATAAATATAGGAAGCTATTTTAAAATAATAAATATGTGCGCGATTGGAGACGACGCGACGCAACGATTCCAGGTTACATTCCCCTATCTATTACCCAATTTCAAATTTCTAATACAAAGGGAAAAAATGAGAGGACATTATTTTCATCTGGACGCACAATCAACAGCCATTGTCAAGCCAATATATGTATAACTAGTAGCCCGGTTCGGCTTCGCACGAATTTGTAAATTTCCATCATTTTTCCGTCGATTAAATTACAAAATTAATGCGATAATATATAGCCTATGTCTATCCTGAGGGTTCATTCTAAATATTGGTGAGAACCTTTTTGAAATCGGGTGAGTAGTTTCGGAGATTACCCTCCGCATATACACAGTTTCAAATAATATAATATACTTTCAATTTAAAAATCTATAAAGAACATACTAGTAGTTACGTAGGTAATATTGTTTGATTTTGAATCGACTCTCTGATTGATAATGATCTTTTTTGTCCTAAAAAAAACCGTTTTCCAATTATTTCCACAACCGTTTTCTGGACAATTTGTGACCCTCTACAGATTTGTGTACTCCCTCCTCCCGTGTTTACGAAAAAACTGAAATGTTACTTAAAACTAATCAATGAAAATATATTATCCTGTCTTTTCCTTTCAAGTCAAATCATTTACAGTCCAAATTGGTGATTTATAGCCTAAATCGTAATTATTTTGACGTTTATAATATGCATTGTTTTTCCAGGGCCTGCTCGTAATACATAATTTATTTTGTTAATTTCCCCCTTCGAATACCTGAGCCTCTCCCACGCTGACATCCCCGGCACCGCTGACCACTACCAGAATTATTTTGTCAAATAATGTTCTAAATTTAAATACTTAAAATAATAAACAAATTTATTTAAATATATATTAACACTATATTGGTTAAAACGGCTTCGTAAATAGTTCATTACTTTTTTTATCAAATTTGAAAGATAAAAATGGGTTTTGTGAGTTATTGTTAGAAGATAGATATATGCTGTCGCGGACTTTTTTTAAGAACTTTTCAAGAGGAACAATTCACCTATACATTATTTTCATGTAACTTTTACTATTCCCGCAGCGGACGCCGTAGAAGCTCTCAAGATGCACGACTTTTTCCGACTTAGTTGACGAATATTATCATAACTTTAGCTAATTTGCACATCATATACATAATATATATTCTATGTTGGTCAGGAGTAATGTACCTTTCAAGCGATGAAGGAATTTTTCAAATAGGTGCAGTGGTTCCGGAGATTACCTTCAACATACACACAAACTCACAAAATTTGCTCTCTCTCTTTATAATATTAGTATAGATAATGTATAATGCAGTTCAGAATTTGAAGACACTCTCAGTAATTCACAAGATCACCAAACAGTGTACAAACGGCGAATTTTTTCACACCTTGATATATTATATAAATTCTGATGAAATTATATTTTTATCATTTTCTACATAATATAAACATGATGATAATGAAATATAAATTCATTGCTTAATAATTAATACACTTGTTGTCATTCATTCATACACACACGTCACACACATCTACAACATTACAGAAATGTATCATATACGTCTGTTATTAAATTGTTTATTCAAAAGAGTAGTTAATCATAAAGGTAGTCATGGTTACAATGTAAACAACATGTTCTTTCTGCAACCCTAGGTAAACATCCACATAAATATAAATATTGTTCTGTATGTATATGAATTCCCGGATATTTACAATTGCAAAATTGTGCGTGACGTTTAAAATATCACAGCGTTATAAAAATATCCATCAAGTCATTTGAAACAATATAACATAACAGGGTTTGCGTAAAACACAACACGCAAAATCCCCTACCAACCTTCCATATGCAGTATGTCTAATGTATACGTTACGGAAAATTCATAAATGTCGGCAGAAGTATATATTTTCAGGTAAATAACTAATCTAAACTGACTAGTTTATGAGGGAGGTGGCTCATTGTTTATTTCTTCTGTGTTGCAAATCTCTACATCTTTGTGCGGATGTTGAAGCAAATGTCTTAATTCTTAATTTACACAACACTAAATGGTTCCCCTATAAAGATGTTGAGAGACATTTGGTGTTCTGAAAAAGTAATTTCTTCAATGTACAAATACTACAGACAGCAAATCTTTGTCCAGGCCTTCGCCATACTCATGCAGAACCATTTGACGATTCTAAACTCAGCCTGACTTTGTCAAGAAAAAATCGTGCTTCCAGTTCAAGTATTCCTTTAAAACTAAACCAAGCAGTGTGTTAACTTTGACTATATAGAACGAATATAAATGACAAAATATTGTTGAATTAACTATTATTATTTCACTTGCCTGTACAATATCCATTTCCATTCACACGCTATTTTGCTGTAAATGTCTATAGTATTCAATCCTTGATTCTTTATCTAATAGTTTGGCAATATTGCCAAATTAAATAAAAGCACATAATATATTCACAAAAAATACGTCAAATAATGCACATACCGCTACTACTTCTATACCGTGAAAATAATGATGCAACCGTTGGAGTCTCGTGGCGCAGTGGATAAGGTCTTAGCTTAGTAGGAACAAGGTTCTGTGTTCAATTCTTGCCGATATAATTGAGTTTTATATTTTTTCTCTTCCATTTTATTCCACTTGGTATTTATATATTATGCATATATTATATTTCTTATATATTTTTTAACCTTAAAAAGTTATATTGTTTCAAGCATATTTTTTAAACTTGCGGGATGTGCACTTTTAGTTTTGCCAACTATTTTCGTTTGACTTCATCGCGTATTAAAAAGAGACTTGTTACAATATAATAGACAATTATAGATACTTATATACTTTTTTTTGTTAATTTTCTGTATTTGCATACATCTCTTTGTAACTAATAAGTTGTGAATGTTTGTTTGATTCATTTCAGAATTATTATGTTTCTACTTAATATTTTGCATGGAGATGAATAATCTTTTATTATTTAATTTTTCAAAAATGCTTTGTGTATCGATTTACCTTGCACTGCGTTACGTTGCTAAACTTATATTCGATAATATAGTTGACAATATTTCAAGATAAAATATAAGTTCTGATATGAAACATCTTTAGCTGCAATGAGATTGGCTGGCGGGTAGTGTAAGTACTAATGCGTTGAGGGGGAAACTCGATCGACACGTCTGTTTTTGTTGCTTGGTTACAAATGTTTACGCATGGAGTTCCACTGCAAATACGTGAGATTTATACACACCTTATTTTTTCACTATAATATTAATATTCTTTTCTATTAATACGGCAATTATGTTTTTAATGTCAAAGTTTTTTCATTAGTTGATAAAAATACAAATAATATACATAATATTTGCATTAACCTACTCGGACATACATTAACTGGAAGCTATGCAGATTTAGCAAGTACCTATTCCATAAAATGCTGTAACATATATAAGTACGCAGCTACAAGGTGTAGCCGAAAGTTTCAAGGTGAATTCATGATATCAAATTAGGGGTGTATGACGAGTATCTTAAATCACCGAGGAAAGAATGAAATTTTGTCAACTTATTTTTTATACTGTATCTGCAAAATTTTAAAGCAGTTTGCTAACTTGTGTAAAAAATTTATAATTATAAAATTAACATGAGCTCTTAGAGAAAAATCGAGCATTCATAGCTTAATACCGGTAACTACACGATTAGAAATCTTAATACTATGAATGCTGGATTTTTTCTTGAAAATTTTATAATTTTCGAGATTCATAGACTAATAATTTATTTATATTCAGGTAAAAACAAATTAAATGTAAACATTAGGGTGATTTTTTTAAAAATATTTTTGCGTATAATTAAGTTACAATTTGATATATAAAAAAAAAATCCAGCCAATTGGGCGACGGGACCATTCCAACTTCAAAAATGTTGACATTTGATTATAATAAAAATTTCTGATATAACGTGAGGTGACGCGGGTAATGGCTAGTATTCAATATGATATTTGCTATTCATTGCCATGTTTACCTACATAATATGTTCCACGTCATGTAAAAATTAATCAAAGCATGCATTTCCGAAACTATAAAGTTTAGAAAAAAAAAATTGATTGTCTGTAAAGTCGGTTTACGGACGATAGTTTTACCTGATAAGGTATTCCGTAATACATAACCTAAATTTATATAATAATTATAATAATTCGAATCTATGATATTGCATCTTTTGCTTCAAATTTAGGTTAATTTTATTTATTAAAATTACTCACCACCTATAAATAATTGTTTTTTTTAACTTTCTTTCTTTCGTATTTATTTAAGTCTCAAAGATTCACTGTCATAATACAGTAAGCGCTCGATAATCCGGCGCTCGCCAATCCGGCACGCTCAGTAGTCCGGCATTTTGGGACTCAGGTAGCCCGCTCTATAATCCGGCATTTTACACTGCTGAACGCCGGACTACTGAGCGGGTTCGAGTAGTTTCTCTCGATATTGAGGAATGGTTTGCGGAAAACTCGGATTCTCACCCTGTAATGACCGATGAAGAAATAATAAATGATGCTGTTTCTACTGAATTTGAGAAAGTTAAGAGAAATGATAATTAAAAAAATTTATTATGGCAAGAAGCAAGCGAAAATCCGATAATCCGGCAGTTCCGACAATCCGGCATAGAGGGAAAAAATCGGGTGCCGGATTATCGAGCGCCTACTGTATTTTGAAAACAATTGTTCATAAAATTCCAAAACCTACTTACAATATTTAAGTATTTTCATACGTCAAAAAATTGATTTTTATAATGATAAAATTTGTATGAAAACGATTTTTTCGAGAGATGAGACCTAGCTAAAACGATTTTTTGCCCCCCAAAATCCCTTTTCAGTAAATTTCATCCAAATCGTTAGGGCCGTTTTCGAGAAAAGCACGCACAGGGTCAGGCGGAACGTTAAGAACGTTACACTTTTTCGTGCATGCAGCCGGTGTTTTATCAATTTATAAGATTGGTGATTCATCAATTTATAAGACGTTATCACGTCAAAAATGTTTAACAAAACTTTCTTGAAAAAATAAATAGAATAATAAGCCGTTATGATAAGTATACCATTATTTAAAACACCGTTATAGCATATATCTCTTCTGCGCATTCGCTGATTTTCTCTAAAAACAATAGGACTATTCATATTTGCATACCAAACATCCTCCCAAAATTTGTTTCCAATCCGCTCATCCGTTTGACCTGTATCGTGTTCACAGACAAACAGACTAACAGACGCACAGAGTTTTTCCAAAAATAGTTTTTTTTGAACCTGAAAACGGAAAGATATTGTAAAATTTTTGAAAAGTGTTTTTTGACCTAAACTAATAGGTACCATTCCCCACTTGTGGGTTGGAATGGTAATACTCGTACAAGAAGAAATCTGTATCTCAATTACAGAGCTGACGCAAAGTTAGTCCAATATCCCATTTGATTAACATGGGGTAATCTTGTAACTCTATACATTTTCGTAGTATCGCGTGGAAAAAATTTATAACGATGTTTGAACACAATTTTGTTGGAATTAATTAATTATCTCTACAAAGGTGAACAAAGTAGTTTGCAAAAAAAAAATGATTATTCAATATGGAGATTAAATGACCCCAGAGTCATATTAAACGGCAAGAAATATCTAATTTTTTTTGCAAACATATTTGTTCATCTTTGTGCAACAAACAAATATACATATTTTGGAAATTTAACAGATTTTTTTGGCATTTTTTGTCTGAATAGTCATTTAAGCTTTAAACCAAGTCTATACCAGTCCCCAACGTAAAATTTCCATGAATGGTCATCTTTGAAGACCTTTAATTTCTAAAGTATCACATTTTCAGATAAAAAAAAAAACAAGAAAGATTTTTTGTAGAGAATTAATTTTCCTACAAAATTGTTGTGTTCAAAATTCTTTATACTTTTACCATTCCAACCCACTAGTGGAGAATGGTACTAGTTTAGATCAAAATTCACTTTTCAAAAATTTTTTTGTTTTGAGTTCCCCTAAAACCAAAAAACATAATTTAGGAAAAAATCTGTGCGTCTGTTTGTATGTTAATCTACGAGCACGATACAGGTCAAACTGATGAACAGATTGAAACCAAATTTTGGGATGTTGTTTGGAATGCAAATATGAAGATCTCTATTGTTTGTGGAGAAAATCGGCGCGTGGCCAGAAGAGATATAAGGTACAACGGTGTTTTTTTATATAATAATGGTATACTTTTCATAAGAGCTTATTATTCTATCTATTTTTTCAAGATTTTTTTTCTAACCTTTATAGTTTCGGAAATATATTGAAAATAAAAAAATCAGCTGTTCTTTCGTTTTGTAGATCTGTCGGATGTAAATTAGTTAAGCATGCTTTGATTAATTTTTACATAATGTGGAACATATTATGTAGGTAACCATGGCAACGAATAGCAAATATCATATTGAAAACTAGCCATTACCCGTGTCTCCTTAGAAATTTTATTTTCTTTATTATACTATATCAAGTGTCAATATTTTTGATGTTGGAATGGTTTCGTCGCCCAATTGGCTGGAATTTTACAATCCACGTTTTTGAAATTATGAACCTAAATTATTAAAAATTTTTTTAATGAAAGCTCATCTTTAAAACATTTTTTCACTTATAATATTTTATTTTGCTCTTTATAATCTTTAAACTTTTTATTAATTACTAGCCGTACTCGCGTCTCCGCACGCAATTGAGATGGAATAATGTTTTATACAACAGCAATTTTATTGATTAATTATTTATCAGATGTCTATAATTAGTCGACATTAAACCATTTTTTTTAATTTTATCCCTCAAGGGGATGAATTATCAAAAATCTTTTCTTAGTGCTCACCAACTCCTATGCAAACTTTCATGTTTCTAGAGCCACCGGCTTAGGCTGTGCGTTGTGTCAGTCAGCTAGTGTTAGAGTTTTATTATTCTTTAAAAATTTAATATATATTCGAGAATCAAAGAACCCACATAGTCGCCTACGCCTATATTGCAAATGGAAAGCATATTTTAAAGACAAATGAACTTTCGGTTGTACCCTGTACAGTGAACATGAATTCTTTATTTACAATGCGGAGTGTCGCGGTGTTGATTTTAGCTAACAGAGAATAAAAAGTGTAAATATAATAATCTGTTTCTATTTCCATGATATCACTGATATTTGCGCTCTGGATACTTTAAAGCAGAGTTTTCCAACATTTCTGTAGGTACTTCAGATCCCTGTTTCAAAACAATCCAAACTCTTAAATACTATCCTGTTGTTATAATTTATTTAATGAGCTTCAAAACAATATACCTATAAAAATTCTAAACAGTGTGTTCACAAGTGGTAACAGTTAATAATTCGTGTATTATATTTATAGTATATAAAAACGTTCAAATAGTTTTTTGTTCAACTTGAGATTTACTATCGGACACTGCTGAGGTATATTTATATATAATGTCAACATATATTTTTTTTACATTTTTGAAATCTCCATTTTTTTCACTATAAATTCATATAAAATTTTCATAAGGTTACATAAGAAAACTATTCGAGAAAACGTTTTCAATTTAACAATTAAACGAATTAGAATAATTATTTTTCATAGGACTCCTCACATGTATAAATTCTTATTAATAATTATTACTTAGACTTTTCCTTGTCATCAACGGACAGGCAGATATAGTGTTAAAATACATATTATAAAGATCTAGAATAATAAAAATTAGTAATATGATAGAGAAGTGGACAGGTACAAAATATATTTGAAACAGCCCATTTAGTTTTGTACAATTAATTTTAATTATTACTAGCTAATTGTTAAGGCATAATGGATGTGAATGTACTAAAAAATATAAATAATATAGGTATTGATATCAAAGTGGACGATTACCGGTAAGCAGGGTTGCAAATAACGCATTAAAAAAGTAATTGAATTAGCACTGTTTTAGCATTGGATTAAAAAATAAAAATAAAATGTTTAATCCCGATTAGTGCATTAAGAAATAGCTTTTTAATTTTTATCCCGACCACTGCATTAAAAATAGTTTTTTAATTTTTAATCCCAACCACTGCATTAAAAAATAGATTTTTAATTTTTAATTCCGTCATTGGGATTAAGAAATATTTTTTTTGATTTTTAATCCCAACGTTGGGATTAAAAAATATTTTTTTAAATTTTTAATCCCAGCATCGGGATTAAGAAATATTTTTTAAATTTTTAATCCCAACATCGGGATTAAAAATAAAAATTCAATTTTTAATTCAAACTTTTTGCATTAAAAAATTCGCAACCCCGCCGGTAAGATCTCGGTAACCAGTGCGTTTAAGGCTATCTTTTGATTTTCAAATGGATACCATCGACACTATGAAAAAGCAGTAAACTTTGATGATAGATTTCTTTTGTATCAAAAAATGTATAAACGGATATTTAATTTCATATATTCATGACAAACCATTAAAGACACACAGTGTTCTTTTTTGTTGTTTCTACAATTTTTTGCTTTCTCAACAAACAAATAAAAACACAACTCGCCTGAAGATATTTGAATACAGCAATATCTGCGACAGACAGCCAACAAAAAGACATTTTTTAAATATTCTTGTAGGCTGTAAAAGAACGCCAAACTAATTATATTTAAGTAAATATTAAAGTTAATTAGTCACAAATGTGTAAAAATAGTTGTACATATATCAAGCATGTAATCAGAGTTGCAAAATTTAATTTATTTTATAAAGCTTAAAATATTTCAACTTGACTTCACTTAATTTTCAAAAAAAAAATTGGACAAAGTTATAGCCATCATAACTTTGTGCTGGTTCATCCAAAATCAATAAAACAAAGAAAAGTCTTTAGTTTAATTGTAAATTGTCACGTGGTGCCATAGCACCGCGACAATTTTTTAATATTAGCATAAAATTATTATAAAAAATATAAATAAGGAAATCTTAAGTCACTAAATTCGCGGGTATTTGCATGCGCGGTACGATTTGGATCGCGAGGCTTGGACTTATAAACATAAGTGTGTCTATCGTGTGATCCAGTCGGCAGACTCTAAAACGCGGTATCTGTGATTTCAAAAGTGAAAAGTGACAAACAATAGTTGTTAGGTTTGAAATAATTAAAATCAATATTTATTAGTTACGGAAAAATAACAAACTTTAAGTTGTTTTCCGGGATTCGAGGTGGTCGGACGAAAAGGACGCTCATGGAATAAACCACAGAATCATCTTCAAGCTGCTTCTCCAAGCAAAATTTTAGACTTCATTGTACTACAATGAAGTGCTTCACTACCCGTAATCATCCACGAATTATGTAAAGTATGAATAGAATAAGTAATGTTCATGTGTAAGTAAAGTACTCTTCAAAAAAGGTATGAAGCTCACGCCTAGTTTTTTTTTCTTTCACGTATTTTTTTTTAATTTAAGCAATCTTATTAAATGTACTTCCCTAGATAATTAAGTGATCACCTTGTCAGGGTTCAACCCCCAGCTCCTAATTGTTTGTCAAGATCAAACCATATTGTTAATAGTAAGAATTTATTTTGTAAATCAAACTTCCTTGTACCTTATCACCGTCACGTTTTTTGAAGTGATTATTAAATATAATTGTTATCGATCAACTGCATGTTCTTTCTTAGTTTCATTACTGCACAAATTTCTCAGAATGGTCGAGGAAGTGGTGCTGTACCCTCTCTGATCACTATGGGCCCAAAATAACACCGGTACCGCCCAAACAATCCACCGTTTTGAGAAATCTGTCCGTCTTTTCCTTTTTATTTTATTCACAGGTGGGAATGGAGCTACGTTACCCGAAATCCTTCCACTGCCGTGCTATAAAATATACGATTTAATCGAATTTTTTTTTTGATAATAACATGGCGGCTTCTAAAAGGTTACACCCGAATTTGTAAGGACAGATTGTTATAAAACAAAAACAAAAATCCTTCAATCAAGTCCTTGTTTTTTATGCCTCCAATAAGCTGTAAAAATTCCATTTAAATCCATCAAGTGGTTCTTGAATTTCAGTGGTCACAGACTTCGAGAAAAACGCGGTTCAAGTTTTAGTCTTATTTAAACCGAATTATCTAATCTTAGGCCATATAACAATTATCTTGGAAAGTAACTATTTATTCGATTCACTTGAAATTTACAGGGAATATTTTCAAAACATCATGCTACAGGAAAATGCAAAACAAGAAATCGATTTTTTCAAAATCTTGACTATCCCTCTATTTATCATCACTGAAAGTTGATGGCCTTTAAAAAATATTTAAATAGAACATATCTAGGTTAGTTTTTTTTTTAGTAAAAAGAACGAATAGTTTAAAAAGTTTATGGATGTTATGAAATAACCAAGAGACTATCGGGCATAATATAAGAATAGAGAAATAATTCATTCGTTCATAACATAAGACAATGCATGTATGAACGCTACACAACGTATTTTGTTATGTATGAGGAGTTTTGCTTTCGTCTAAACAAGGCGTCGTTTATTTTCATTAATTAAATTAGTTGTCGGGTCGTCGCATGGCGTCGCCACATACACACTTGTCTACATTAATGTTATTCATTGGAGAAGTTGATTTATCTCATTCCTAAGGCAGTTTGTAGTAACTTTCTGTTTCGAACAGAATGTCACGCGACACTCACAAAATTACTTTATAGCAACATTTTATGGCTTTTGAATGTGTTTCAAGTGGCGAGGGTGTTTATTTATTTGTATCACTGCAGATATACAGAACACCGTTGTAGATAAAGTGCAGACATAATATTATCTAAAAACATGTCTCGGTGAAAATACACAATAATAATACGTGGGATAAACCTTAACCTAACAATATTGAAATATAATTGTAATGAAGAGCCATGTACAAAGTCTTAAATATTTTATTTCTCATCAGAACCAGCTCTGTTTTTTTTTTACCGCCAAACAATCATTTACCGAGTTCTGAATTTATTTTCTGGTGTAGATTCCAGCAATAAATTATTTTTATTCAGCTTATTTCAAATTGAATAAAAATGCATGTTGCCTGGACGTCTCTAGCCGTTTTTGTTCGAACCGGATTCGTTTCTCTAAAATTCTTATTGAAAGTTTTGGAGAGAGAGAGAGTACATTTTATGAAAACAAAATTTTGAAAATATTTTTTAAACCAACTCGACAAAAGTAAATTATAATTAATTAATAAATAAAAGTATGTACGCTAATAATAACAGCAGGATTATTCTTCAATTACTTCTGTTACTTAATCATAACGGGTAAAAATCGTAAAATAAATATCGAAAGGAAATAGTCTTACAATTTTTTTGGTGTATTTATTCATTTCATAATTAGGTGTACAAAAAATAGCAGAGCAGTCTTATTGACTTAGAACAGAACTTTTATTTACTTCCGAAACTTCACCCACGAATATGTCTTAATTTACCAAAAGTAGAAACGGTTCTAGAACTTTCATAATAAAATACAAAATCTTTAATTCTGTTAAAAAACACTGTGCATCCTTAATTCTATGAATTTTATTTCAAGTTACAGTTGAAAATCAGGTTTTGTTTACATTTTTTTGGAAGTAAAACTTCTTTTAACACTGTAAGGTAAAAATATTATTGATTCTTGTGATTAAAACTGTAACGAAGTTATCGCAAACTAAGTATACGGGTATACAATAATATTCGTTATACATTGTGGTGTTTAAAACAAAAAATATATTATGTGAACGCCACGAAGATCGAATCAAAGAAAAACATAGATTTAAAAATTGCAATATATTTGCAATAAAAAAATATAGAAAATGCACTCCTTTGGTAATTAGGTACAAACCAAAACAATTTTACAAAAATAAATTATCTAAAGTAAACAAAAATCAATTTGAAAATACCAATCAATATATCTATTAAGACTGGAATGGAATTCAAGAAAACGCTAGAAAAGAAGGATCACGAACTTCTGGCCAGCAAAATGATCATTCTAATATACCTACCCTTCAATTTATTGATATTTTATAATAAAACTGAACAGGCTTATATAAAAATTAAAAACATAATTCAAATAATTTAATTTTTCTGCATGTAAGCAGACAAATTACGAAGGGAAAATACCATGGAATTATTATTAGTTCCATGGGAACAAATACTCTACATACAAGCAAAAAATAAAATAAAAAATTAAAATATTTTCCAGGTCGTTTCAACGTTAAGCTGTTATGACGGCGTGGCCGGGTAGAATACTTGCCTCGTAACCTAAATCTAAATTGATCTCAGCGGTCGGTGAAATTGTTTTTTTTTGTGTTTTTTTCAATTATCTAGTTTTATTTGTGCTGTATGTAGTATAAAATACACAGTATCTTTTTTATTATCAAAATGTTTCCAAAACTGTAAGGTTATGAAAACAATTATTTTTTATTTACAAAGAGTTTGAGTAGGTTAACTAAGATTTTCGATTCTAATTTGCGGGCCCTATAAGAGAACCCTGCGGTTAGAAAACTAGCGTTCTCTAAACATTTCACAATTACGTTTACCGCTAATACGTCACAGAGTATACAAACACAATACGAGTACAATATACTGTACTGTATATAGTTAAATGAGCCAACGTTATCGCATGCTTTGCAAAAGTAATTATATTTTTAAACGACAATTCTCGTCATAACATTTTTATTTTTTTTTTTTAAGAGAGTTTTTTACTTATTTTTGGTGATCCTAGAAAAACACGGATTTATTAACATTGATAAGAGAGCCTAACATAAACAAACTTTATTGTTGGATATATTTTTAAGACAATTGCTACACATCAATTTAAATTTTCAATTTTTCAATAATAAATCAATTTATAATTTGCAATTATTTTAAAAAATTAATTAATAGTAATTCATATTTGTAAATTGTGTAAAGTATAAAATAAGGGGAAAAGTGTTATGTTTGTTTGTTTATCAGGAACTATTATTTAACCGTTTTGAAATGTCTTTCATTACATATCTATATATATCTTTAAATTTTCACCCGGGCGAAGCGGGCGCGGGCCGTTAGTTAATAATAAAATTAGGTAGCGCCTTCCGTTCATGTTGGCTCAAAATGTAATATAACTGCTAAACAAGCAGTTGAATGTCATTGTCTCAATAAACAAAAGAATGTACTATTGTGTTCCCTTAATACGGTGAACACTGTTGACCACACATTGTTGTACAAAATGAAAAATGTTTTCGCGTCCGCACAGCAATGTCAAGCTTTGATAAATTTTATTGTTTATTTTTCTAATTGTAGAACTACACTGATAACTGTAGTCGTGCTTTATTCTGAAATTGTTAAAATAACACACGATGAGGCAAAATAATAAAAAATGATTAAAGTTACACACACAAAGTGATCTGTTATTTTAATTTTTATAGCTGGAGAACCACTGAAACCAATTAAATGAGCGTTCTTTAACATTTTTACATCTGCGGACAACGGATATATTTCGCGACCAGCTGACGGCTAAAACAGAAATAACAACCCGCGTGGGTGGTACCTACTTAATTTAATACAATTGTTATAATTAAAAAAATATATATATTTTTTCAATGCTTTATCACTATAGTTATTTCTTACAATTTAGAAAATAGACACATTTTTAAAAAAGTTGCGATTGACTGCTATAAATTTGTCACGCCAAAGCAATTAAAAATAGGTTCTAAGAAATATGTATGAATGAGAGACAATTACAACGTGTTTTAGTATGATTCGTTGAAAGAGATTGACAGTTGAAAGGTTTTTGAATGGGATTGGTCATCGTGGTGAAGTGCGAAAAAGGATTAAATGAATGAATATGATTTTTAAGATAGGTATAGATATACTTGGTTGAATTTAAGAGTTGAATAAATATAGTTTAAAAAAAACTAAAAAACACGCTTTATATTGAACTAAAAAGTAAAAAATATTTTTTTAAAATAAGCTTAAAAAGCGTGGGGCGCTTTGTTCCACATTTTGTACATCGAGCGCCCCACGCTTTTTAAGCTTATTTGAAAAAAATATTTTTTACTTTTTAGTTCGATATAAATCGTGTTTTTTAGTTTTTTTTTAAAACTATATTTATTTTTCACTTTATAGTTTGATATAAAGCGTGTTTTTTAGTATTTTTTTAAAACTATATTTATTTTTCACTTTTAAGTTCGATTTATTGTCAAAAATTTGCCGAAAAAGAAACAATTTTTTTTCCGGCGTAAACGGGATTAGAAACCACGACCCGTGATGCCGAGAGTTGACGTCAGCGAAGACCCGTGCCTTAGACCGCACGGCTACCAGTATACTTACTGTGCTGGCATATTATACCGCTATATAAACCACTTGCTGTAGTCCAAATGAAAGTTACAAACATACATACATACATAGAAACTTACAAGTGAAGAATATAAAGCGTGTAAAAATAGAGTTAAAAATGTAAGTTAAGTGTGAAGAGTTGAAATTGGAATTTGTAAATATTGTAAATTAAGTTAAGATTGGCTATTTTAATTTATTTCCATCCAGACACGTGAAATAAATTAAGGATAAATATATCAATTATTCAAAAAGTTGGATATATTATTCTTTAATAAGTATCAGAAGTGGGGTATAATTATTAATTCTGTATCATAATTGAGTGCTCGAACTATCGATCAAATATTTTTTAATTTTCTCGTTAATGTATATGAAATTTAGTCTGCACATCAAATTCCAGCAATCTAGGATTACTTGATAGCTTAAGCAACGAATAATTCTAGATGGAAAAGTCGAAAGCAGAACATTTGACTTAGGAACTTTGTTTGGACTAGTTAGGAGATAAACATACTAAAAGTCCTTACCCCTCCGAGGTACGCCCGAAGGGGGGGAGCACAAAGAAGGTCCCGTTTTTTGGTATTTTGCTTTCATCTCGAAAACGGTACGTCGTACGAAATTTTGTTGGAATACATAATGAAAGCTGATAAAATTCTCTACAACTTTAGCTTTCACACTTTTTATCTATCTCCAATCTTTGCCTAGCTATGAGCTCCGAAAAATGGTCGATTTTCAAAAATGTGTTAAATTCTCTGTAGCACATTGTAACAATACGAATTTGTCAAAATCATTTCGTATCGCTCATCCACACTATTAAAAACACCCACACACTCTTAAAAAATAACATAAGTTGGGAGTACCTCCACGCAGGGCCCTCTTTCCCACTGGGCACTCTGGCACGTGCCCAGGGCCCCGCGATCGATAGGGACCCCCTAGTTTAATGGTATACTAAGTACCTAAACTGTTTTAAACAAAAATCATCAGTGAACTATTTTTCATATACTTATTTTTT
Organism: Xanthostigma xanthostigma; assembly: GCA_963575645.1. NCBI lineage: Eukaryota > Metazoa > Arthropoda > Insecta > Raphidioptera > Raphidiidae > Xanthostigma > Xanthostigma xanthostigma. The sequence continues at coordinate 29,144,506 of OY754469.1, read as the reverse complement.
TTGTGTCCTTCATGTTAAAATTGGGAACGTGATCCTTTTAAATATATGCATTTTATATCACATTCCTCGACTTAGAATCTAGAACCTTGTTTATCTATTTTCTTTGTCTATTCTAACAAAATAGTGCTCTGTTAAGGTCATAGGGGCCCTATAATCCTAATGTGCCCAGGGCCTTCAATAGGTTAAAGCTTATGTTATTTTTTAATAGTGTGTGGGTGTTTTTAATAGTGTGGATGAGCGATACGAAATGATTTTGACAAATTCGTATTGTTACAATGTGCTACAGAGAATTTAACACATTTTTGAAAATCGACCATTTTTCGGAGCTCATAGCTAGGCAAAGATTGGAGATAGATAAAAAGTGTGAAAGCTAAAGTTGTAGAGAATTTTATCAGCTTTCATTATGTATTCCAACAAAATTTCGTACGACGTACCGTTTTCGAGATGAAAGCAAAAAACCAAAAAACGGGACCTTCTTTGTGCTCCCCCCCTTCGGGCGTACCTCAGAGGGGCAAGGACTTTTGGTATGTTTATCTCCTAACTAGTCCAAACAAAGTTCCTAAGTCAAATGTTCTGCTTTCGACTTTTCCATCTAGATGCCCCTTATGAGCACTCATTGACCAAACTATGGAATGATCTCTCCATTTTTAGGGGCAGGGGGGGAAAAATCACATTTTTTAAATTTTCTCGTTACTTGCGTGTAAAAGCCAGCCTGTATTTCAAATTTCAGCTTTCTAAACCTACGGGAAGTACCTAAAAATTTTAATGCAAAACTAGTACCTAGTGCTAATCTGCTCTAGTATGATGCGCTATTTGTTCCAATCATCATACCTCTTCTCAATCTCATAATTTTTCGAAAAGCGTCCAGAAAAAGGAATCGTTTAAGTTAAGAGTGAAAAGCAATACTTTTACATATGATTCCAAATCAGAATTACTATATATGGTATTGCTTCCTGACACTAGAAAATTCACGTACAGATGATCAAATAGTTTTAACTTTTATGACATCCAAAACTAGATTGAATTGATTAATTTGAGGCGAAACTAATACGCGCGCTTCTAAAAGCAACTTCATGCTGGTAATTATGATGTTATTTCGTACAAATTAACTCTCTTTATATTTTCATAACGTGCCAAAATAAGTATAACTTGAATAAAATAAAATTGATCATTAAACATGATTTACCAAATATCTCATTCACAATTTTTATTCTGTTTAAAAAAATAAATAAAAATATACTGTTCACGAGGTGAACGTCTTCATTGTCTCTTTTCTAAAGAAAACTGTGTTAAGATTTTAAAGGTTGGTAATTTATTTTAAACACCTAAATGAAAGTTATATTTCACGGCGTTAAATTACCTTTGATTAATACGTTTCAAGTAATTTGTATATTTAAATATCATTTCATTAAAATATACAGACTGTTTTATGATAAAAAGCACGCAGAGTTCGTTAAAGTTTCTGTTGATTCGGTCGTCGTAGATTCTGTTATCAATTCGGAATAACATTTTATAATAAACTAGTGACCCGGTCCGGTTCGCCCTGATTTGTAGACTATGCTGGGAGCTTGAAAAATGTGGATTGTATGTTTTTTTATGTGAAAAATTTCAAAAAAAATTCCTTTTATACCCCAATCCTTACCGTTTCAAACGTTTACACATACCATCGCGTATTAACGTCTAACAGTGTGGTGTGTGTAGTTAAAAATGTGCACCTAATCAGTAGACAAATCGGAAAAAACCGGGGTTCTCTGTAATCTTCCTGAAGGATGTTAATTAAATGCTTGTATTTATAAAACGTAAATTGTTGACGACAAGTTAAAGCATTATACTTAATTATAAACAATTTGCCATTTGTAACTTCGTAACCCAGGATAATTTCCTCTGGGACAGAACTACTGATAAAAGAGGCAATGTGGAAAAAGAATAATAAGTTTTTTTATAAAAACTATTTGGGAGATGACTGTAAAAAAATTACAATTTTTATTATATGCAAGCATAAAAAAATGGATATGAACTTTTACTAAATATCGGGAAGTCGGCCCCTTCAAGCCTCTAAAGATAGATTTACTTTGAATATTTATGTGTTTGTGATACTATTTAAGATCCTCGATGATGTAATTATTTAATAAAAATCAGAGGAGAAGGATCAGGAAATCAGTCAAAACTGCATGCTTACTCGCGACGTTTCGGCTTTAATTAACGCCTGAGGAAGGCTTAAAGCCGAAACGTCGCGAGTAAGCATGAAGTTTTGACTGATTTCCTGATCCTACCCTCTGATTTTTATTAAATAATTTATGTGTTTGTTAAATTTTTTTTATAATATTGTGATTGCCTTGTAGTTAAAATAAATGATGTGTTTAAAATTTTTAAATATTATACAAACATATATATTTTTACTTCCTCTCTTTGTATTTGCTGACGCAAATTTAAATATTATACCCTATGTTACCTCCACAATTAATTAAGATGAAGTTAACGATACCTCATATGCCAAAATCTATCAAATCGTTTAGGCTTGAGCGTACCAAAGAAAAAGCCAAACATACACATACATTCATACATACATTCATACATACCCACATGCACTAGAAAAAAATTACCCTCCTTCTGGTGCAGTCGGCAAAAAAACTTTCTCGTCTATTCTTAATTTCGTTAATTACTGTTATGTAGAAATTATTTTTTTTCTGAACGGCAGTAGACTTACCAGCTATCAGTCAATGAGTGATTTATTTCTACAGCAAAGGACTGTCGAAACTCGCATTAGAATCTCATAGTCGAATCAGATCGTTGTCCAGCTTTATTCCATGTACACTATTTGTCGCAAGTAGTAAAGATTAAAAACTCTTTAAACTTGACACACTACCATTTCAGAAAACATCTTGTATACAAACAACAATAAAACGGGTGCGTGCAAACTCGGCGGCGACGATATCCACGTACATGTTTATGTGTGTGGATGTGTTTTGTGAATGTGTGTGCGTTATACTATAAATATTAAGCATAAAGTCTAAATGCTGTCGTATTCCGCTGCGACTGTCCTTATTGCACTCGAAGTTGGTACGGCGAGTTTGTTTCTTAATTCCTCTTAACCGAAACTTGGGCGAGATAATTACCGTTCTTTCGAGCGACCCCTGCGCTGATGTTTTCTTTTGGCAGTTCGGCTAATAAACCTCCGTCGAGCCAAACTTTAACCTCTATTAAATAAAGTACGCACCAGATAGACTTCTAGTCGATATTATATATAATATTTCTCAGTGAAAATTAAAGTCGTTTTTGTTAGTTTAAAAATAATAAATGGCACGACTTCACTGCACCAAATTTCTCACTCGATCGTGAATTTTCGTTCGTCAGTAAAGTACCTTTTTTGGATTTTTCAGACACAAACGAATGAGGCCCACCGTTGACATAGGCGTAACTAGATGAAGTCGGATGGTTTCGGACCACTCCAGGGTATCGTCTGCTCACTTGATATACCTACTAAGGAATAATAAAAAAATAGTAGGTTTTTTAATGTATTCTTAACAAAAACTAATTCATGCAAATGTTATATCCTAGTGACGCTAATGGTTAACATTAATGGCGTATCGATTTATCAAATAGTTGTATAGTCGTGTAGAAAACCACAATTCTCAATTTTCTTTCGTCAAACAAAGTTAAAATGTTTTCGTTCTGTTAGTAGTACTTTAGTCAGGCCTCTGCACATATGGACACACTGACTTCTGAAAAGCATTGTGGGTATGTTAGGATCATAAAGCGTCGAAATTATGAATAGGATTTTTTCACCATTAGAAGCTTTATTAAATTCTATGGTCGTTCGAATATAAAAATATGATTTGGAAAGGTGTGAACAGGAATTCCTAAAATAGTAAATTGACTTTTGCATCTTAACATCAATGAATGTTCTTTGATTTCACCATTTAAAGTCTTTTTACTTAAACCACGATGCTACCTCACTTTGCAGTCCATTAATTACGTGATCTCAAAATGGTGAGATTTTGTCGAAACCACCAAAATCTCACTTAAATTGAGGAGAGGGGATAAACAAAAATCTCATGTCAGCTTTTTAATTCAGAGAATGTACATTATTAGTAGAGTGCAGCGTCGATCTGACCTCACGGAATCCCGGGACTTTTCCCAGTGGGCCGCCGGTCTTCCGTGAGCAGGTCTAGTCCAGTCCGGATTTTTTTCTTTTTAGTTACACGGTCTCGCAGAGGCGTTTAATGATTTTCCCAGTAATATTTTAGGTCCCACACCGAGCTTGGTACAGATAATGTATGTATCGTTTTTCTCCCCTTATTCCACAGAAAAAATGTAGGGCATAGAAGACATCAGTATTGACGCTTATAAGTTTAGTGGTATGAAGCAAAATACATGAACATATCAAATAAATTTAATTAGGTATTTAAATATTATGGGGTAATTCTCGCGTAAGGGGGAGAGGATCCCAATTTTAGAGAAGGCACCTCACGCAATTCATTGACGTCCCTTAATAAAAAGTGCAACCATTGATAAAATAGTTACATTATAAGTACAACCAAAATGGGAACACTCTATCGTGTATTCTGATTTGCACGATTTTTTGCTAACTTTAATAGAAGAAAACCAAATTTATTCAAAGGTAGTCTTTCAAAACTTGCTACCACGGCGAGAAGTGGCGAGAAGTACATCGACACATGCTCAGATACAGATGTGTCAAGAGACAAGGTCGAATAGATTCATAGCCATTCAATTAAATTTTATCGATGTTTGAGACTTTCGCCGTCGAGACATGCAAAATGATATTCAAATTACCTTAGATTATTTGTTACCACATTTTTTTTATATATATATATATATATAGGTCTTTAGCGTCCGGATCTATAGATTATGGATCTAACTATGAATTATGAGCCTATTAAAACTAAATGAGAGAATATAATCATGATGAGTGGAGAAACGATAGTATGCGCTTGATGTCCTCGAAAATTTTAGAGAGATCGTCGGGAAATCCGCAAGCAATTCGTTCAGCGGCATATTGTGGATACTCTAAGAAGACATGTTTAATGCTGACAGGGATTTTACATATTATGTCACACTCCGGATGGTCGGTCTTCTCTAAAAGATATTCGTGCGTTAGTAGAGTATGTCATATTCTAAACTCGGGTGATCACTATCCTGATCCTTCCGCGAAGGTAGTATTCGAGTCGTCCACTGTTTACTGAATGGTTTTATCTCTCTTAGTTTATTGCATGTAGTAGTTTGCCATCGATTATTCTACTCATCCAAAGATTTCCTTGTTAAGTTCGGTTTTCATGTCAGTATAGTACCTACCTTTACAAAAGTATCCGGGGTTATGTTATGGTTATCATTTACCGCACAATGATTAGTGGTACCACATTTTATTCAAATCGAGAAAGAGTTTAGATTAGGATACAGGAGTAGGTACTGCCTGTCTTTTGCCACTTTCATTCTGGAGGGAACTTAGAGATGTATACGCTATATTGTGTAACACCTACACAGACAGAATACGTACGCATACATAGAAGGTCTGTTTCAGTTTTTGTTTATACAGCCTCACACATTCAGAATACTTGGGCGTAGTTTGTATATTGTTTTTGTGCTTATATAATCTCTCCAAGAACTTATACCTAGCTGGTGTTAAACAGGTAATATCTGATTCGGTAATTTATAGTATCTCTGTCTCGTTTTATAGATAATAGCTGTAGACTAGAAGATTTATTAACGTTTGTTATTATATTATCATATTAAACTATTTGTGTATGAGGTTGAGGTGTGGTGAATTGAAAATGAATAATTATTAAGAATCTTATGTAATCTATTCTATAGTGTCCTCAGATTAAATTCTACTTCCAGCAAAATAGCATTGCAAAAGAGTATCTACTCGATCATTGAGTTGAGAAATATCATGTGGAGCACTAAACAAAGAAACACCGTTGGCAGCTTAATCTATTAATGCTGGGTTGCGGAAAGGAATGAAAAAAAAATTGATTTGAAAAATGATCTAGAATGTGATCATATCGTTACAGTCTCCATAGTCTATACATTGGAAGCGATCTAATTTTGTTGTGAAACTCTCTGTCATCTGGAGTGTACTCAGGCAAAAACAAAATATGCTTTACTTATATAAAAAAAGATTTTCCCAAAACAATAGAGCTTTTCATATTTGCATGCCCATCCTCCTAAAATTTGCTTTCAATCTGCTCATCTGTTTGATCTGTATCGTGTTCACAGACAAACAGACGCACAGAGTTTTCCCAAAAATATGTTTTTTTTGGATTCGGGGAACTTCAAAACTAAAAGTATGGTAAAATTTTGAAAAGTGAATTTTGAACTAAACTAGTAGGTACCATTCCCTACTTGTTGATATTGTAAAACAAATTACATTCTGATTTTTATTAATTGTTTCAAAAGCAGTTGGAAAAGTTTTAAGCGCTTCAAAATATTTTTATTTAAATAGTCTTATATTTGCTTGAATTACTTGTATGCAGTTGTGTGTTTGTAAAAAAATTTTGCAAGTCGATTTCAACCCTCTTCCAAAATTGTTATCGTGAAACTTTGCAGTAGTATGTAGTTTTGATGACAATACAATATTCTGATATTTTGGCTATAATAATATTTATATAACAAGTTAAAAACAAAATTCAAATGAAAACATATGGTAGAAGTGACGATACTGTTAACGAGATATATTTGTCTCCAGTTATTTAACATTTAAATAAACCTAATATAATTATAATGACTAAACTGTATCTACATTTCATTTATTTCTTCAAACGCTCGCGCTTTTTAATGTGCTAGAAGAAAATAGCAATTGATTTATTTTCTACTTGTATTGTTTTCAGCGTGTTTTTTAATATATTTTTTAGTATATTTATTTTTATTTGTACAGCAACTGATCCGTCGATGAAAAGCCGACAAGGAAAAATTAACATCACATAGGTTAATTTCATTTCTATTGCAAATTGAACTTAGTTCGAACAACGCTACAGAAATATTCTTCTTGGTGATTGCAAAACTAATAAGCCTTGAAGAATATTAGTTTGCATCTAATCTCTCTATGTGTTCCATTTGACGAAATAATAATATCTATCTAATGTAATCTGTTCATTTTACATAGTCAAAGTTTAAGAGAACACCATTGACGACAAATGTATTCCCCTTAGCTGTTAAGTACTTAATAGCAATTAGTCTGATAAATTTCTTTCACAGAAGTTAATGAATAGATGTCATATCTAATTGATGTTCCGCCTCCGTAACAATCTAATCTCACAAAGCATAAGGTCGATAGATTGATTGAATAGCTATGTAGATACGTGCCCCTAGGTCCCAGAATAGATGTACATAATACGTCGGGCAATATAATATTACATATATCCATGCACTATAGATCATGTTACCATATTTGAGCTGAAATACTGAAAGAAAAACATTGTATAAAATATTTGAACCATATACATTTTTCTTTGTTAAAGCTTAGAACCGCTAGATCCACCCAGTTCCGCAAAAATATTCTTTACATACACACGTTAGTTCATTATACTATATATCAACAGGGAAAGATGTCAGCACTGGATTCTATTTTAAAAAAACATCAAATTCTCCTGTATTTCGCATACAGAACTAAAATTCAAAATGCTTACGTATACTTTTTAAGAAGCTTTTCTGCATGGACGCTTTCCAATCTTGACTGTTTCACACTGAGTGACTGTTTTTGTTTTACAAATACTCGTCGTTACTTCTCTTTCTACAGAAGAGTCAGAAGTTGTTGATTAACACAATGTTCAAATTAACATAGTCCTCTTAAATACCTACCTTAATTTTATTAAACAATAAGTAAGATCAAGTTTTAAAAACAGAAAATTCACTACCTATTCAGTACTTATTAGCAAAATATTATTTATTACGGTAGCCATTTTTCCATACATATAGTAGGTATCTAATTGGGAAGTACAAAGAAAATTGTTCATCTAGGCCACGCCTTAGATGTTAAAAGTCAGAAGAAATTCCACATCCACTTGTCACCAAATACTAAATTTACAAAAATTTCATAAAGCCAGTGCACACAAAGATTTTGAAGGCGAAAACGCTGAAATAGGAATTTCTCATTATTATTGCTCTTCATTATAGTCCCAAAAAATTACAAAATGAATGGCAGAAGATAGTTTGTAATATCTTTAAAAATAAAAAACTACGCTACTTCAAAGTTAAAGTTTGACAATTCTCCGCGCTATGCCTCTCTCAGTACGGGTGACGTCACGCGGCACAAGTGTCATATTTGTAGCAACTAAGAATATAGCGAGTCATGCGGGCAACTGACAACGTTTGAACAGATGTAAAAATTAATGTAATGTCAATTTTGAAGTTTAACATATCTGAATGTATCTTAAATTCATGACTTACTTATTTATTAGTTACTAAAACTACAAATAAGACACATCGTGCCGCAGTGTGTCAAAATGGCCTACCAGACATCAGTTAGTCGTAATTTCGAGCCCACGTACAAAAAATTGAACATCTTTGTTGAATTTTAAGATATCAAAATAATGTTTTGACGTTATCCTTACTATCATGATGTGATCCGTCGTCATTCGTGTTTTCAGCCAATGGAAATTTCTTAATTAATGGGATCGCCCTTTTTAGTTGAAAACAGTAAGACGCAAGGGTGCTAAAAGTGCTGATTTTATGACCAACTAAGTATACATTAATTTTCTTCATACCTCGATCGAAAGTACACACTTTCGGCATCAATTGTTAGGCAGAAAGTCTAACATTTACGCATTGGTGAGATTACACGCACTGATGCGGGAAGTACATTCGGGCGGCAGTAAAGAAAAATAACCTATCAGCTGTCGTGTCCATAGCAACCCTATTACATTTTAGCTAATAGTCGCTAACAGCTGTCGTTCGTATTTTTACGTATAACCTCAAAGATGCTTGCTTTGAATTAATTGCAGTAATTTATTAATAATTGATTGTACTATTTGTAGTTTGAGACCTTTAACAGCGTCTGTATTCTATTTAAAGACAAGCAAAAAATAAATACCCAGTGGCAATATTTATGTATTAATTTTTGAGAAAAAATATAAAAAAGCTAAGTGAAAAACTAAAAATATGTTTGTTTTGTTACGAACTAATTAATTCAAAAAATGCCAGCTATTTATAAGTTTTTCATTTATTAATAAAGACATTGTGACCTTTATTAGCAAATTAAAAATTGTAGAGCTGAAATTGTTTTGTAACTAATTAATTAATACAGTGAGTTGCAAACAAATTTCTGAAGCAAATCAAAGAAGACTGGTTTCTGTGGCCGTTGTCTCAGCAAAAAAATAAAATCAATATCTGATTATGTGATTTTTCCATTCTAAATTATAAACGATCCATTCGAAGAAAGATTCAAAAGCCTTTTTCACATTAAGTGAACTCAGTTGAATTTTTCTAAGCCTAGATATGACAATTATAATCCAATAATATTTCGTATAAAAATACACATACGAAATCATGGAGTACTGAAATACATACAAACACTTCTGGGACACAGTATGAATTTATCTACCTTGAAACATTTTACTTCGCTGTTTTGTAAGTAAATGGAAATATGGTGATAGGGTTGAAAAATCGTGTCCGGAATAAGATTGTTATTATACTGCCCCCAAAACATAATTCGAGTCGCAGTGTCGAAACCCAGCCGACAATATAGTATTTTGCTAATACAGGCATTGCAACTTTATTTAAAATAAAAAATTTTACTTCAAATATTTTTTTCTTTTGAATTGTAATGTTATTGCAACAAATTAAATATATTCTTCAGTATGCAAATCCATGATTTTCAGTTTAATTATAAATTCAGAAGCATATTTTAATCTTCACTGAAGAATTAAATTTCAGCTTTGAAACGGTTCTTAGAACTTTTTCGGTATTTTGGGTCCAAAAATTTTTTACAACTCCTAAAAACAACCCTTGAAATTGCCTGATTCGCGCGGTGATGGATTCCAACATGTGTGCCAAACGTTTAAAGCAATTAAGTCTTGCGAGAGATTTTGTTTAAGGCAGCGACTGAGCAACAATTTCTTTTCCTTTATCCCAATTTTTCTTTTCTTATTTTCATCGTTCTTTCTATGAACCTTACTACTTTTATATGTTATATAAAGTTCTCGTGTCACAATTTTGGCCGCGCTAATCTCCGATTTGAATTACTGAAATTTTGTAACTGTGTCTTGCTTGGTGCAACTTACGCTATAGGATAAATATTTTGTACAAAATTACGGTGTTTTCTCAAAAAACTGTCTTAGTAACATCTGACAAAATTTACTCAAAGCTTTTAGTTCAGAAGCAAACATAAATACTGTTTTAGTACCAAGTAGCGACATCTGAATTTGCTGAAAGCCATTAGCTCAGAAGCAAAACTGGTAGAATTTGCTCAAAGCTATAAGTTCGAACGCCAGATCGCAAGCGAAATACATTTCGCAGAATTATATCTACCGCATTTGGGTGAAATCGGGACGAACCACTAGTAATATTATATGACAAGATCTAAGTGTTTCGAAAATTTTAATAATAAAATTATACTTTAGAACATTGAAATATAATAAAATTTATAGATTCAAGCACATCTAGTTTATTTATCACTAGCGGCCTGGCCCGGTTTGGTCCGAATTTGTAGATTGCCCACCGTTTTTTCGTCGACTTACTTTGCAAAATTGATCACCACGATAAGCCCTTTTATATTGACGCGTTAATAGAGACTATGTCCGTCCCGAAGGCCCATTCTAAATATTAGATGAAAAATTTTAAATTGGTCGAGTAGTTTTAAAAATTATCTCCTACAGCCAAACTTTTTTTTTATATTATATTAGTATAGATTACACTCATTTACATACATATTCATTTGTTCAAAGATGTTTTAACAACAAACGGTCAAGCATTTTCTATTCAGTTCAAACTGATGTGTTTACTGGGACTATAAAATTTACATTTCTCTGTAATATAATAGGCCTAGCAAGCACGTCAACTAGTACAAAAAACTTTGAAATGAACAGAACTTGCCAGGTCGTTTTTCAACGTCTGCAAATACATGAAATAGTGAACTAGTAAATTATTTCGTCCTCATTCAATACGCGTTGCTTCTTCTAACATTCAAACATAGCCACCCTAGAATGCATTCGTAAACACGCGTCAAATAAAATAAATGCAAAATCAACGTTACTTAAAAATCCGGACCCACAAAGGCATTTAAAAAACGCAGATAATTACATATTTATAATTTTTCCGATTTGCTATACAGTATACAATTCAATAAATTAGAATACTATAGTGTAAACGTTGATTTTAATAGAATATTCGCTAAAGTTAAGGTCGGTTTTGATGGTAATCTTTTTTAACACCAGGTTAAAAGTACGCTATATTTATATCTAGATTTCAACTGAAGGTATACAGGTTTCTTCAAAAACAATCCACCGTTCACAAATGACGCTAATACATACAAACCAACAATATTGTTGGACGTTATTTTCAAAACAAACACTAGGAAACGCTATTACACACCGAATATCTGTTATGGTCGAATTTATAATGTACCAGCAGCGTTAGTGTTTTTTGAACCAGTCTGTATGATGAACGACCGTAAGTAGTGAAGTTTGAGTGAGAATGTTTCGCGCAAAACTCGACGAAAACTGCAATTTAAACATGTGCCAGGTGGTACGCGCTAAATTAACGCCTGTAATTGCTAATACTTTCATAAGATTTAGTGCATTATTTCATTAAACTTTATATTGCTTTTCTACGAATAACATCTTCGACACCGAGGCACTCGCGTCTACAAAACCAGTTCGTCTTTCGATTTTCAGCATAACATTGTAATTATACACAAAACTTCCTATGCCAATTTATTTAATACTCAACTAAAAACTTATATATTAATCAGTTATTTTAAATTGTCATTTGCAATTTTTATAAATCTAAGGTAGTAAACTTTGCGAAAAAATAATTTTAAAGGGGTTAAAAATTATGTGGATAAAATCATTTTTCAAAAGCTTAAGAGGAAAAGTTTCATTTGTATTTTATATAATTGTGCAATTCTAAATTGATATTGTTATAGATAAACAATATGAATAAACTAACGAGATTTATACTAAAAACAATAGGGCTGGAGTCCTTAGACAAACACTAAACAATATTTGAAATGAGCGCATTTTTGCATAACAAACGAAAATTTTGATCTTAATCTTATCTCGGACAAAATTTTTCGACCTCATCGCCTTACGGAAAATGGAAGTAAAAAATATTCTTCAAAATGAAGCATTTTTTATTAAAAACTTTATGATCTATATCTCGAGTCATTAATTCCAAACAATAGTAAATAAAAAGGTTTCAAATTATTTTTATTCGCATGTCATATTAAAATAAAAAGAAACTTCCGAGATTTTTATATTATTCATATAATATTGTGATGAAAAAATAACAAAATCCTGCGATAAAACTTATGTATAACACACTTAAAATGCTTGATAAAATATAGAAGATTCGTTTGAAACTGACAAAATTCTTTGAAATATTACATTTTCCATTATATTGTATGTGAAATATGTATATGGAAAATTTCTTATTATTTTCTGTGTAATTTTTGATCAGTACTAATATATAAAAACTTCACCGAACCTATGCCTGTAATTTCGTTTTTTTTTGTACGAATGGAAAAACACACGTAGGTCTAGAATGTGTCTGTTTGTTTTGTTTGTTTGTACCAGCAACAGTCAGGAACGGCTGGATCGATTTTGATTAAACTTTTGCAGATTTTCATATCGTTACAAACAATAAAACTGAAAATGAATATTTTTATGTTAGTTATTTTTTTAGTAAATTTCTTCTCTTTAAGACATTTTGCATGATTACAAATTATATTTTTGACCATTTACAGATTTCGTCTATCCGTATGTCTGTCTGTTCCGCCACAGGTCTTAAACCACTTTCAATGAAATTCGGCGTTAAGGTAGAACTTCCGTCAATCTATATTAATACTATAAAGAGGTTTGTAAGTTTAAATCTTTGATTAACGTCTGAATACATATTTATTTATATTAAATATATTATATTTAATAATTTTCATTTTAAAATTAAATTTACACATGAAATAGAAAATAATAATCAAATTAGTCTTCTAGATAAACCAACTAGTTCTGCTAGTTTTAAGTTTTTATTCTAATCGTCCAATAAATCAAAAGATAACTCTGGTTTATAATCTTATTGATAAATCTATTTTATTGTCTAAACCAAAATTTCACTTAAATAATTTTAATTTAGTTCATCAAATCCTACTTGCTAATTCTTATCCTCTCAAATTTATTAATAAATTTATCAAAAATAGAATTAATAAATTAATAAATAATAATATTGATTGTCCTTTTATAGTGATTTCTTTTTTCAAAAATATTTTTATAAAATTAATTTCTTAAAAATTTAAATGTAAAAACTGTTTATAATGTTAATTAAACTTCACAAAATTATTAAAAGGGGAAAAGAGAAACTTAATAAATTACAAAATCATAATGTTGTTTATAAAATTAGATGTGAAAATTGTGAAATGAACTATATTGATCAAACTAATAGGAGCTCTTAAAACAAGAATACGAGAACACCAAAACAACCATAAATAATTACTTCCTGATAAGCACAATGTTGTAAGTAAACATACATTCGAATACGACCATAAAATAAACTGGTATAATATAAAAATTTTAGATATTGAAACAAATTTCTTTAAAAGAGGTATTTCGGAAATGTAACGGAAAATTTATGTAACATTTATGATATTATTTTTAAATAATTTTTGTTTTTCATGAATTTTTTCTTTCTTTTCAGGTACTTATAAAAATATATCCATGACTACTTGTTAAAAATTACTTGTTATTAATTTTTCACTAATATTTCAATATTATAAAAAAATTATTAGAAACTAATTACTAATTAATTTTTGTATTTTATAGCTCAATTCTGAATAAGGTTCAAATCCGGACCAAAACGTAAATTTATTGACCTATAATTATATATTTTTGTCTGAAAAATTGGGATGTAATTTTGTTTATTGTAAAGTTTGAAATTTTGGATGGAGGAGGTATTCTCCGAAACTATCCATCCGATTTCAAATTATTTTCACCAATATTTAGAATGTACCTTTAGGATGGACATAGGCTGTATATTATCGCGTTTCGTGAAGACCAATTTAGGCAACGCAAGTCGATGAAAAAACGATGGCAATCTACAAATTCGGGCAAAGCCGGACCGGACCGCCAGTAATAAATAAAATAAAGGTTCTGTTAACGCGCGCTAGTTGTATGATAAATTGTAATTTCGTGTCGTTTCAAAGCGACTGAACTATACGAGATAAAGATAACAATATGAAAACTATAAAAAATAAATTCTCGAGGCTCAAGCTGTCATAAAAATGTGAGGTAAAACTGTTTGCAAGAATAACAGCGATCTCTTGTAAGAGATTTGAATTCCACGAACAACACTGAGCTCCATGAAATTGAATTGTACATGTGACTGAATGGCAGAGAAATAATAAAATATTGTGCTGCTGCATTCACGACAAATCGCACTTTATGAAACATTCCGTCCTCAAATATTTCCCCACAAACATTGTTATTATTTTACAAAAAGAACAAAAAATTCTTCTTCAAATTCCCCATCTTAAAACGTTCAACGATATTAAAGATTAAATTTCAAAATGAGGTCTCAGCTTTGTTTGGTGATGTTCTTAGTTTATTTTTATTTATTTAGTAAAACTTCTTTGTCTGTGTTCTGCACTTTCACGGCATAGTCAGTAAAATTGTTACGGATCACATGTATTAATAATACTATTTTTGTAATGTAGTTAAAATACCGATAAGCCTTATGTTGTGAGATCTGGTATTAGAAACAGAGCTGGGTAGGAGCCAAGTACGTAGTTAACTACTGTTTTGTACTCTATTATTTTGAATATTTATAAAGTAATTAAAAAGTTGTTAAAAATGTAGATAAATACTTAGTTCTAACTACGTTAGGTATTTTAACTGCTATTTTGTAATCTAACTACTTATTTTGAATTTTAGCTACTTTCAAAAATATTTTAATATAGGTATTAATATTAAGACTCGCAACCGCCGTCATAATATTGTACTGACATTTACACCATGAGTGACCCGCATCTCCACCATATGGAACTCGTACTACCACTGTATAGAAGATATTCAGAGATTTTGCCTAAAAGAACAAGAGACCTAAATTTAAAAATAAGGCACTAAATTAGCCCTTAAATAGCCTTTAAATCTCATGCAATCGATAACTTGATTCTTTATTGTCGCCTTGCCAGATCGACCTGCTCCTCCACCATATGTGACCCGTACTTCCACCGTATAGAAGTTATTCAAAGATTTTGCTTAAAAAAACAAATGCCTAAATTTAAAAATGGGGCACTAAATTAACCCTTAAATAGCCCTTAAATCTCATACCATTCTTTTCATTATTCGACTCTGGCAATGCTAACTTTTTCTAAAGTTAGCAACGCCACCGGTTTTACCTAAAAGGATAAGAGCCCTAAAATTAAAAATGGGCCACTAAATTAGCCCCCAAATGGTCCTAAATTCTGTTGCCAATAATGTTTTCATACAATTTTTTGGCGCTGCCAGCTTTATCAAGATATATAAGGCAGTATAGACAGTGTAACCAAGTAGAATGGTAACATTGCGAGATATACCATTGATTCTATACATAAATATAGATAATCTACATAAACATTCCTCGTAAATAGTGGTGTTATTTGTACTTTGAGATTATTTACACTGTCTATACTGTTTGCACTGTTCACGCTACGTAATATATCTCTCCAACCTCGTTTCTCGATACTTCCAGAACTTTCGGCTGATTCTAGTGGCGTTCATAATTTGCGGGGAAAGTAGGCCACCTGTATTTTTCCAATTCCTTGTGTCACATTCTCTAGTCTTATACTCGATTTTTATGACTAACAGTTCGGGGAAGTTGATCCAAAAAGTTAATTAGAATTTATTTAATTTTAACTGCATTGGTACGTGATTTAGCTAGGCAACCCAAGTGCGATTTATCAGTGTATATGTTACCGGCCAAACCCGATTTCAGGACAAACTTGTTTTGCCTAGGCCAAACTAGTTCTGCCTATATTCGATAAGATAAACCAGTATAGCCTAGGCCAAACTGGTTTGGCCTAAGCTCGATAGGACAAACTGGTTTGGCCTACGCAAAACTAGTTTGTCCTGAAATCGGGTTTGGTTGGTAATATATATATACGTTATCCACCAAACGATATAGTCTTTGTGCTCATCAAATAACAGATGAGGGTATATATTTCAAATACCGGATCTTATACTATTAGTTCAACCAAGAATAAAATAAAATCTGGTATGTAATGACGTTATAATTTTCTTAGGTTTGAAAACTATTTATATTATGTTGTAAAACACAGCTGAGTTAAAATCAAGAATTCTTGAAACAGTGCCTATAGTTTCGTGACAGCGAAACGTCTTCTTTGTTGGCAATTGAATGATCTTTTGACCTGCACATACAAGACTATAATTCATTTTAGATACAGGGATTAAGCGCAATAACAGACAGGAGTAATTTTCTCAAGATACTACTTTTCGACTAAAAATTCACACATTTAATACGGGGTGTCACATTTCTGCTAAATTTCAAAACTACACGAATTTTTTTTTCATTTATAGCTTGGACTATGACAGATTGATTTGACTCTTCATTCATAATTATTTTTGAACAGATAAACTTTGGAAACAGTTGTCAAAAGTTTGACTAGTTAGTCAATTGGGCTTTTGAATGAAATTTTTTTTTGTCATAAATGGAAAGATCGTATATAAGTTTTATAACAAAACTATTTTTCTTTTTTTTATTTTCGTTATAATTCAAAAGTTATATCAAATTAAAAATAAATTTTTGTACCCAGTTCCGAGAACGAGCCGACATTTCCCGAGCATATTGTGACGTCATAATGTAAATTTCTATTGTCATCACATGCAATTGACACAGTGTTTTAACCTCTCATTGATTGAATACAGTCAATATATTAAGAAATTTATCAAAAATGTCGAATCTTAAATGTTATCGTGCTTGCTTTGTACAAAGGTGTACGAATATTACATAAAAAACTCCCCACAAAATGTTTTTAAATGTGCCACAAGATATTACACGTCGAAAACAATGGTGTCAACATCATGAAACATCCATTTTTTTGTGTTGCAAGGATCATTTTGATGTAAGTATTTTAATATAATACTGTAATTAATAATAATTAATTAGGTATATCAACGTATAAATTTAAATATCTGGGTGACCGAACTTTGCTTGGAATAGTTCAATAAACAT
The DNA here is from genome assembly GCA_963575645.1 of Xanthostigma xanthostigma. NCBI lineage: Eukaryota > Metazoa > Arthropoda > Insecta > Raphidioptera > Raphidiidae > Xanthostigma > Xanthostigma xanthostigma. Next base: position 29,127,118 of record OY754469.1, on the reverse strand, counting down.
ATTATTAATTTGCTGTGATTTGTTGATTTTGTACTATTTTTTTTACGAAACGAATTAATTTCAATGTTATGTATTTTTTAAACGAGAAATCCAAGATTCAACTTTACCAACTATTTTTCTCTATAATAACAGTCGTTCCCTTTGTAAATATTATTTATGTAGGTCGTTATTTTGAAATCTGCCGCCGTTATTTTAGATCCTTTAAAAATTGTCGTTTCGGATGTAATTTTACTCACCCATTGTCATTTCTCGGCACTCATTTTTAAGAATAATATGGTATATCAATTTTATCGATGTATTTTTCTTAGCAATGTCTTGTATAATATTTCAATCAATAATATTTGCTTTGCATAGGTCACAAAAAAACTCACAAAAATCGATATTCAAGGAAATGTAGTACCTACATACATCTTTTAATAGTAGACTAGTATGAGCTGTGTTTTTTTTTCATATTAAGATAACAATTGAAAAAACTAGTAACAATGTGACAACAATAAAAATTTTCAAACAATGAAATAAAATAGTGTATTTCAGTTACATTATGATGTACCAGAATTTTTTGAACCATAACTCGCATACACATGACAAAAATAGTGTGTGGTACATACGATTAAGTATTTGCCAGGTGGTAAAGACTGTAAGTTCAGAACAGAGCGTCATTAAAAATATAAACCGATTTTCATACTTAAAAGCCGCTGTGTATTTTAATATGTCGTGAAAAGGTATGTTTCAACTAGAAATATAATCTTTATATATATCTTTCGAGTGACACCCTACAAATAATAATAATAAATAATAAATTAACTAATTATATTTAATGAAAAATATTTAGTTTCTCATAAATTACAGTCACATTATTATTTAAAAAAAAAAAACTTAACCTCAGCTGAATTGAACCGAAAATGTATCATTTTTTAGAAAATCTGTGATCATAAATAATATCTACAGTAAGCATATTAGCAGAATTGGCTTTTATAAAAGCTTTGTCACACATTATTAAATAGAATTACTTGTCAACAATATTTTTTTATACTAAATTTAGAATAGTTTTAGTCAATACACAATAATATGTAGAAGCCATTGATAGACTGCTTATATACATTTTAACAATATGACGTCACAACTGTCAAAAACAATTTTAGTGCGTTTACGGTCACGTGATTTTTTTAAATATTTTATCAATTTTAAATTGCTTATAATTAATTTAAAAAAAGTTTTTTTAAAGTTTTTCGCATCGATTATCAATATTATTTATAATAAAGTTTTAAAATACAATAAAAAAATCGATTATTATTTTTTTTTCAAAAGCCTATTTATCGTGCGATATAAGCAAAATGTTAAACGTTTCAATAACAAAAACGATAGCTGAGACTTCCGTTGCCATTTTTTACATGGTTGTAGTTTCTTTATGTGGCAATCTACGAAGCAACCAATTTCGTAAGAAATATTCTCCACTTTCAGATTTTTTTATAAAACCTTATCTATATTAAGCCAAAAAAAGTTATAGAAAGTAAACTGAGCAAAAAACAGGATTTTTAAGGAAAAAATGTGTTTCTGGTAACAATTCTAGGTGATAAACTTTAGATTCGTTATCAGCATTCCGAAAAATATAAAAATGCAAAATATAAAAACTCCCTTAGAACTTTTCGGGTAACACCACTTTTTGAATTTATAATGCTAGGACTCAGACTGAGGTATTTTGATAGAATATAGAAAAGAATATAGAAAATATATTTACACAGATAAAAGAATAGAAAATATATTTATACACCTACGTATTAAATACAGTGTGACGTTAATATTTAGAAAGTACAATTAAAAAGAACAAATTTTAAAAATTCTTCGGTATCATTAAAGCAATTACAAGTAAAAAACAGTTTCAATTCTCTTTTGAATTTTTTCATAGGCAAGTTTTGCATATGACTAGGAAGCTTATTAAAAAAATTCAGTGCTAAATAGTTAGCTATAGCTATTTTATATTATATTTAACCTGTTTAGCGGCAAAGCACCGATTGCTATTAATTAAGTTGAAGTTTAAAAATTGTAGAAAATAACGGGAAGTGTGATAGAAAAAAAAAATAGTAATGGTGCGAATGGCGTCTGTTATGACATAAAGTCGAGAAACGGACGTTAAACACATTTTTATTATTATTATTATCTTATAAGAATGAAAAGTGGAATTTCAAGACTTTGTAATTTTCTTTAGCGTGCATCAAACAGTGATATATGTACATACTAGTAAGTTAAAGTCATTATTTTTTAAAATTGTAAAAATATTCCTTCAATCAATGACTGCTAGGAATAACTTATTTATGGCTTCGATCGAGTTATTTTCGATTCTGACAAACATTTGCCTTGGTAATTATAGCTATTAGGAGGTTCGATTGATTAACGATGAAGACCTGAAACGTTTAAAAGGTACTAACACAAACACAACAAAAATCTATTAACGTAATCGAATAATTTTAGTAAAAATACAGTTCTTTTTTGTCCTTTTTTTATTGTATTTTTAAAACTACGTGTAGTCAATAATTTTAGTTTCTTTTATTAGACTGTTTTCAGCATCTATTCTAGTCATTCATCAGATTTTATAGTGCAATGTTTCTTTCATATTAATCTGATATTACAAAGCGCCTTCCCTATATTGCCATTTTTCTACAAAAATTATCTCACATTTTTTTCTTGAACTACCGTAAAGAAGCCTTCGTAAATAACGTATATAAAGGGTCTTTCAACAAGGACGGGTCGATGTTGACAGTTTGTGGCGGCCATGCTGTTTTGGCGGCATCTGTCAAATCTGTTTTTTCTTTTTCAGTCATTGATGCCAAATCACCATCGCAAGTTACACGACTGAGCTGCATATCCAAATGATAAAACTTTATTATGAAAATTCGTTAGTGCAAACGTTGCGCGCATTACGTCAATTTTACGGCAGACGCGGTGGCCCTTCAAAGTCGACTCTCCAACGTTTGGTGGCTAAATTCGAGACGACCGGTTCAGTAAACAACCAACCAACACCCTTACGGCAAAGGATCGCCAGATCGGCCGAGAACATCGCCGCTGTCCGTCAGAGTGTGCAGGAGACTCCGAGGCAGTCGATTTCTCGCCGTGCACAAGAACTCGGCCTTTCGCAGACTTCAATTTGGACCTGCACCCGTACAACATCCAACTGACCCAGGAGCTCAAAGTTAATGATCACAGACAACGCCGTTTGTTCGCTGACTGGGCTTCGGAACGTTTGGAAGAGGACCCCGATTTTGGCCGAAAAATAATCTTTAGCGACGAGGCGCATTTTTGGATGAATGGTTTTGTTAATAAGCAAAATTGCCGTATATGGGACGACCACAACCCACATGAGGTTCACCAGGTGGCAATGCATCCACAGAAAGTTACTGTTTGGTGCGGATTTTCGTCAGATTCAGCCGGATCTATGCAGTAGAGTCATTGAAAATTGGACCTCTCGGATCCGTGCCACCGTTCGAAGCCGCGGCGGACATTTGAACGATGTCATATTCCATACATAATGGCATAAGTGGGCCTTTCAAACAAAAAAATAATTTCGTTAATATCTCACACACAGCTTGTTTTATTCAATTTCAACATCGACCCGTCCTTGTTGAAAGACCCTTTAGTTTATTTTTCAAGATTTACTTGTTTTTTTTTCCAAGGCAACTTTGTTAATCTGGCCACATCTGAATAAAATACTTTAAATTTAATCAAAATCTCTCCAGTCACCAGCGATCCTAATATATTTTCAAACAAATAATATTATTAGAAGAGCCGTATGTTTAGACACCGTTTGCGGAAACTCTGCTGATTTGAACAGCAAAAAAGCGTCTAGCCTCCTCTCTTAAGACCGTTGTACACGAGGCTAGAAACGCTGCTAGGAGTTCTGCTAGCCGGCAGGCTTGGTACGAAGCTGGAAATGACGTCACTGAGGGCTGGCCTGCTAGCTCACAAGATAGATTTTAAAATTAGAACAGGAGCTATTTTCCCTGATAGATATGCTGCTAGGTATGATCAAGAACCAATCAAGAAGCAGTATCTTGTCACGTGGGCATTTGAACAAACGCCCACAAACCAACATGGTGTCATTCTGCTCAGAGTCAGACAACAGACACGTTTTGATCTGTGTTTATATTCGAACTGTCACTGCGCGCGCATCCAAAACAAGCTTGAAAAATAGTCTCGTGTGAGGCGAGTACTTAACAGCAATCAAGAAAACTAGCGCTAGAAAACTAATAGGCAAATCTAGCAGCGTTTCTAGCCTCGTGTGCAGCGGTCTTTAGGTATGTGACGTGCCAACACAAAGCGTCTTGGTAATCTTATGTCAAGAAGCACTTGCAGTTTAGACAACAATTTCCGTTGTTGTGAAGTTTTTACTTCTATGTGTGTTTTTTTTCTTATTCAGTTATTGTATTTTACTTTGTAACTTGTATTTAAGAATCATAGTTAGCTTTTATTCTTCCCGTATATTTAAACCAATTAAACTTTATATTGAAAATACAGTAAATACAGTGGAATTCTTACATAACGACCACAACTACCCGTATTTACAAACAAAAAAAAAACGGTCAAGTACGAGTTGGACTCGCACACGAAGTGTTCCGTACATTATGTACTTTTCAAATACTTTTGTAAAAGAAACAAGAGAGGCGCTATAACAATATGTAACTAGTGGGAGTATGCAGGAAATTCAAGAATTTCAAGATGTGAAATTTTACATAATATACCCCGGCGTTATTATATTATAGACATTTTTTTTATAAAAATTTCTTGTAAAATAAAATAAAAAGTTTTTAAAAATATACTGTAATTATATTGTAACAATTATTTCATTTTTTAATTTCTCTTCAAATGTATTATAACCAAGATTTTTACTGTTACTTGATTTATTAACTCGTTCAGTTATTTGTCATAAAAATTGATATTTTATTTTATTATTTGATTATAAATTTTAACGGGCAATAATAACTACAAATTATTTTATGAGACATTATTACGGCAGTGTCTGGTAAATAAAACAGAAGTGAATATAATTAAAGGGATGCACCAAATAGCATGCAATGTTGCAAGCTAATAATGTCGGTTTGTTCATTTATAATTAAAACACTTCATATTATTTAATAGACGTCAAACTTTCACCAAATAGTTCTTTACAGTTCGAAAGAAATAATTATATCTGTTCACTTTATAACCAGTTATTTTCTAATAAATAATATCACAACAAAAGCATTTATTAAAACTAAGTTTTAGCCTACGCTAACTTAAAATCAAAATATCCGCATGGATAACATTACTTCCATGTTCCAAAATCTATATATTTAAAACACAAACCCTATTTCTCTAGTCAATCCACCATAAATCTCTACTCAACCGATTGACACATTTTTTTTTAACTGAAGCGATTAGTCCACAGTTGTGCTATCATTATTTTTTATTTGTGAAATTTCGTAAAAAAGAGTGATTTCAAGCGATAATAGTAAAAAAGACGAGTGGGTTGCGGGGTGAAGAGGAACGTTAACAGAGAAAACTTGATGGGTCAAGCTAAATCAAAAGAAAAATAACTGTAAATGGAAACTAATGCAAGAGGAATATAATTATTGTGATAGATCTATATCAAAATATCGATTTTTTAAAACAATATGAAGATACATGCAAAAAGTTTTGCACAGGTTCTTCATAGCTACAGGACGCTGGCACCTCATATATGGAATTTCAGTTGACAAATTATACCATTTAAAAGGTCAGAAAATGGTCATAAAAGGTCACTTAATTTCATTAATTGGTCAGCAATAGAACATTTTTTATTAGCGGTTTAAGTTTTTCAAGGCCATCCAGAAATTCCAGCACCCCATTATTAATTAAATTAAAAATAATGCATGTGCCTCATAGAAAATTGTGTGCTGATAATTGGTCAGCTAAAATAAATAATTGGTCAATCGATTTTCATTAAAAAATCAATAATTAAGTTGTGTTCGCGCTACTCTTATTTGAAATTATATGGTAGAGGTGCCGTGATTATTACCCGTTCTTCACCACATTTCTCAAAAATTTGTCTACACGAATTGGATTCTTATAATTAGCTAAAACACGGTTTTTTTATTCGCACACGTGTTTGATTTATTATTTCTTCTGATTGACTTAAGATCATCTGTGTAAGCTTTTCTACACTTATTCACTGTGCGCCAACATTAGAAGAACATGAACACACATGAAATCTTTATCAGAACGCATATGATAAACATTCCACTGTTTAATATAATAATATAACAATGTTTTGTAATTTTAAGCGGCAGCACGTTATAATTGCTTATGTATAAAACAAAGATTAATTTTTGCAATTATCCAACAAAAATTTTCTTTGTTATGTTGAGATAAAAGTTACAATCAACAATAAAAATTTTACTTTACTTATTTGTTAAGTCATTTGAAAACCAGTGTATTTTCTTTTTTGAATTCAATGCCGACAAGATGTGGTGAGGAACGGGTAATAATCACGGCACCTCCACCATATTATTTCAAATAAGAGTAGCGCGAACACAACTTAATTATTGATTTTTTAATGAAAATCGATTGACCAATTATTTATTTTAGCTGACCAATTATCAGCACACAATTTTCTATGAGGCACATGTATTATTTTTAATTTAATTAATAATGGGGTGCTGGAATTTCTGGATGGCCTTGAAAAACTTAAACCGCTAATAAAAAATGTTCTATTGCTGACCAATTAATGAAATTAAGTGACCTTTTATGACCATTTTCTGACCTTTTAAATGGTATAATTGGTCAACTGAAATTCCATATATGAGGTGCCAGCGTCCTGTAGCTGTTCTTCATTCATTAATATAGAAAATTTCAGTGAAATTTGTCAGAATATTTAAATGACCATTATTTGGACATATGCATTTTTAAAATTTTTCCATAGGTTTTCAAGGTATATTATATTATCTATTTTTTTTTTAGTTTCTCTGAAATTCTTTGTGGTTTTTTTTAAACCTTTGACTTTTCTAAGTTTTACGACAAACTCTATGCACCTTGTTGTGTTACTATAATCCCATATTGTCAGATTTGAGAGAGGACAATAAAGGGTATAGCTCCAGGGTCGCCACAAAGTTATCAAAATTTATTTTTTAAACGTTTTCATTTCATTTTATATATGTAATACGATTTTATTCCAAAATTTGGTTTCAATGAAAACATCGAACATACATATAGCGTACGCTCAAACTTGTCTTGCAGTCGTTTGACTTTCAAAAGTGTTCAAGGTTAAATTAATTATAATTTTAGTTTCTGGTGATATCCCTAACAAGGATGTTATATAATAAATACATAAATAAATAGCTAAATTTTCAGAAACACGCATTGCTAAAGTTACAATGCATTATGAGAAAAATATCCAAATAATGTTACTTTCGGAACTCAAACCCGAGTATTCATTTATTATCATTTATTCCACATTGACATAATCAAACAACCAACCTTTCGCATATTAAAGCGTATCTCTAAGTGTTTTCCACATCAAACAGTTATAAAATATGCTTTTATATGAGAAAGTCTGATTGTCCACTGTGGAATAAATGATAATTCAGACGCCGTGATAGTGGAAGATTCGGGTTTGAGTCCAGAGGCTGAGATTATATGGATAATAAATGTTTCTAATCTTTGATTTTATTAAAAACTAATTAGAAACTAATTATAATTATTTTTTTTTTAGATCAGTTATGAAGAAAATCCAAATCCGGACCGAAACGTTACTGTATTGAATTTGTATATTTTTTGTTAATATATTTGTAAAAAATTTTAATTATTGAATAAATGTTTCTAATATTGCATTGTAACTTCAACAGTGGGTGCTTGATAATATAACTTAGCAAACTATAGCTATTTATTTGTGTACAATATTTACAAACGTACGTTCTCATTCCATAAAGAAACTATTAAGTTATAAATATCATTTAAAAAAAAGTGTGTGTGTGTCAGCTCCGACGCACGACTGGAGTTTACTCCTTAGATACGCTGTGTAAAGTATTCCATCTCATTCTTTCGCACGTTAAATCCTACAGATATATATGTTTGTCTCTTTTGAAGCGGACGAGCGTAACGCCTCACTTAAAGTGGTGGAGCGTTACGCCTCACCAATTGATTTTATCACTCATAAAATTTCCGTCCCGGGCCTTATAACTCAAAATCGTTTCTTAAAGAGTAAACTCCAAAAAACTTATATTTTACAATTTGTGGTCGCATCGGAACACATCCGGTCGATCTGCATGGAACACTTTGTATACAGGTTCCCGACTTTTTGATAGCGTCACGATAATAGGGAGTAAGTGTAGCATTTACCAACCCTTAAATATGATATAGCCGCTGGTGTTTAAACGTGTAGGCAGAGTACGGTTGATAGGTTCACATGCTAATGCTGATAGGTTATGAAGGTGCCGGGGATTCGAATGATTAGGGCCAGCGACGACAAATAAAACACAAGTGGCCAGCACATTCCAACCTAACAGAAACCACATACATATATAACCCGTTCGCATATTATGTGTCGATTAGATTAACAGGTCGCGCAAACTATACCTGCACGTATCAGTAAGACCAGCACAGTATGGACCTGCCATAATTTTAATGCAAGTTCTGTGTGCGGCAGACATTTTGAATTTATTTAGAAGGAATGTGCATCATGGACGTGTGTAGTTTGATGGAAGAAGTTTTTTTTAACGATATTGTGAAGAGGAAAAGGACGAAGCCAGAAAAAAAACAAGGTTTTGGGTTAACCTAATCAATGAAAAGTATAAAAACAATATGGTGAATTCCAAAATTGATTTCCTGAATTATGGAGATAGATCAACAAAAAATCTTTCAATATTTTCGAATGTCTCATCACAAATTCTATGTGCTTTTGGATATCATTCCTCCTCACCTCTACCACGGTCGGACATAGAAATTGCACGCTAGAAGTATATTCCGATCAAATCGATTTACTCTGACGGTCGCGGCTGGTTGCGCTACTCCGTTGAATAACATGGATACCTCTACGAACAGGCTTTTCTGGTTTATGTTGTCCTGATCCGTGCAGGTAATGTGCACGGTCATACGTGCACATTATTTGTATCAAGCTACATGGCAGGACGATTTCTCTCTTGCTGTTTGTTTGCATTCAAATATTTTATGAATTACTACTAATCACCAACTCTTATTATGTTTGAACATTATTTAAAACGGCAACTATAGGTATTTAGTTCAAAAAAACTCTTACTGACCAACAAATTCATAAAAATTACAAGATCTAAATCTATGGGACTATAGTAGCTACATCCAAATGAAAACCGGAACTGCTGTTAGTCGAGTCGGGTTCTCGTAGGGTTGCGATTCAAGTTACCATAATAATATTATGTACTATCTTTTTTGCAGTTTCATCCTCTATAAAATCGGAACCAATTTTTATGTCCGCTGCATAGACATAATATATGTATATTGAACTCTAGATTTCAATATAATGTTTGAAATTTATCGTGACCAAATAATAAAACACAATTTTTTTTTCAAATAGTCGTGAACCAATTCCTGGTTTTATATATTTCCTATTAGCAGATCAAATAAAAATTAAAGTGAGTTTTTTGCCAACAATACACCACATATTAAAGTACATTCTTTTTTATGTTTTCACATTAATGGCAGCAAAGACGTAAAAAAAAGTATTTGGCTAAATGACACATCACGCACATCTGCGCTTGGTGAAACGGTTAGCGTGTTGGCTGTCGTGGGTTCGAATCCCACCTCCGTTCTTGAATGTTTTATGACGTTGATTAATTTAATTTGATGTAATTAGACTCTAATAACCTTGGTTGTCGTGCATCTATAATCTATGATAAAAAAACAATAAACACTCTTGCCGTATAAGATCCTCGTTTTTAAACGGTTTTATTTAGCTTGACCCCGTATATTTGTTTATTACTAATAACTATCTTTGTTTCAAATCTTGCGACAGCTGTTTCAACTTCTTCGCGTTATCCGATTGAGTTGAAATTTTGCATACATTTGTAGTTCCAATGTTAATACAATATTATAATAATTTTACTTGGATGAAAATTGCACTAATAGAGCACACTAAAAACTTTAAAATAAAATAGGTAAAAAAGTTTTTTGAGTTAAACGGTTTTATTCATTTGTTTGAGATTGGAAATCATATTTATTTTTTTGGTTTACCTATGGCGACTAACAATTATTTTCTAATTTTTAGTACATCATCGACTGTACAATCAAACCGTTTACCTTAAATGCTTTTACCTTTCCAACCCACAAGTAAGGAATGCTACTAGTTTAGGATGAAAATCACTTTTCAAAATTTTGCAAGATCTTTTCGTTTTAATGTCTTTCGAATCCAAAAAATTTTTTTTGGAAAAACTCTGTGCGTCTGTTATACTGTTAGTCTGTGAACACAATATAGGTCAAATGGATGAACGGATAGAAACCAAATTTTGGGAGGATGTTTGATACGCAAATATGAAGGACTTTATTGTTTTTGGGGAAAATCAGCCCATGCGAAAAAGAGATATATGCAATAACGTTGTTTTTGTATAGTAATGATACACTTTTCATAACGGTTTGTTAATCTATTTATTTTTTCAAGAAAGTTTTGTTAAAAGAAATTCCAGCCAATTGGGCGACGGGACCATTCGAACTTTAAAAATATTCACATTTGATATTGTAAGTACTTCTAAAAGTTCTTACTTTAAAATAAATAAAACGCTTAGACTTGAACTTAAAAGAGAATTAAATGTCTGATTTAGCGTGATAGACGCGGGTAATAATTAGTTTTCAATGTTCACGTCATGTTAAAATTAATCAAAGCATTCTTAAATAGTTTATTTCTGACAGATCTACAAAACAAAATAACAGTTGATTTATTTTCATTTTTAAAATATTTCCGAAATTAAAGTTTAGAGAAATAATATTGACAAAACTTTCTTGAAAAAATAAAAACCATAATAAACCGTTATGAAAAATTTACCATTATTATATAAAAACAACGTTGTAGTACCTACATATCTCTTTTGCGCATGCGCCGATTTTTCCCAAAAACAATAGAGCACTTCATATTTAGGTACCAAACATCCTCCCAAAATTTGGTTCTAATCCGTTCATTCGTTTTATCTGTGTCGTGCCCACAGATTAACAGACCAACAAACAAACAGGCAAACAATCGCACAGATTTTTTCCAAAAATAAGTTTTTTGGATTCGGGGGACCTCAAAACGAAAAGATATTGTAAAATTTTGAAAAGTGATTTTTGACCTAAACTAGTTCCATTACCCACTTGTGGGTTGAAATGGTAAATTTTTTTCGTCACTTTATAATTTCGGAAATATTTTGAAAATAAAAATCAGCTGTTCATTTCTTTTGTAGATCTGTCAGAAACAAATTAGTTAAGCATACTTTGATTAATTTTTACATGACGTAGAACATATTATACGCCAACGAATAGCAAATATCATAATATTTAATACTAGCCGTTACCCGCGTCTTCGCACGCGATTTCTTTATTATACTATATTATTAAATGTTATTATTTTTTAAGTTGGAATCGTCACGTCACCCAATTAGCTGGAATTTTTTACCTCTTTTTATATTTGAAACTCTGAAAATTTTTCAATTTTTGAATAGACTATAGGTAATAGTACCTATGTGCTGCAAGTAATATGTCATTGCAAATCCTATTTATATGGTCTCTATAATAAACTGCACGTTGCAAAACAGAATCGCATTCATGTTATTGTCATATCGGCCCTTGTGATTTAATAGCACGTACAAACGATTTCACGAAAACAAACGTGAATAACCGATATTTATAACAATAGATATTAATTAAATTATTATTGATATTTTAATATAATATTTGATTTAGTGATCAGGCGTGATGTGCTTCATTATTGTTGTTTATAATATTGTCCCCGAATTTGCGCGTAGATTCTTGTTTGATCTGAACCCTATTTTAAACTCAGCGCATCCGTGCAAAAAGTAATAAATAATTTATTTCATACAACAGAAACAGAGATAGGAGAATAGTATCTGTACTGAAAAATAAAATAAACATAGCCAAATTATACTACGATGTTAAATTTTGGTTACGACTATCCCTTACTGAAGTATAACGGTTGTTCCTGTATGCTTGTTTTGGTAACAATTAATGTAGCATCATCAAAATTAGCCCAAATGTTTTATGGGTGATGGTTTTCATCAACAGACAAACAGAAAAGAAACTTGGCTGGCAACGAAATGGCAATTAAATCTAGAACTTAAAATAATTTAGCTTTAATTTTTTTTTTCAAACAACATAATTTGCTTTATATATAATATATATCTATCAAACGTCGTTCTACAAACTAATTATGATAACTAAATTTGAATGAAAAGTTTGACAACGGATTGATATACAGGGTGTTTTTTGAAAACTTTGGACGTTTTTCTTTAAAACACAACGGGTTGAATGAAAACAAAGTTCGAACGAAAGCTGTTGGGTTTTAAAGGGGAAATCGTTTGGTCACAATAACCACCCCTACCACCTCACCCCTTAGCAGGGGGAGAGGGTGACTTTTGTTATTTAAATGGGAATCCCCATTTTTTTATGCGAAATGAACAACTTTTGTCTAATTTTTTTTTATTTAGCTTTTAGTTTTTTTGCAAATTGCTAATAAAAATTTTTTAATGAGCGTTTTGGTAAAAAACTTCGAGCCGAATTGAAGAGAAGTTCAGAGAAAAAATGTTTTTTTTTCACAAAAAACAATATCCGATTTAATAATATCTCATTTAAAACATATCCTCTGTCCTCCATGGCACCTCCGGCTTGAAAAGAATAGAAATAATTTTTATTTGTGTTGACTCAGTATGTACTTCGATGCAACTCATTTACAAAAATAAAATTCATTACTATGGAGTTTTTTCGAGAGCCTTAAAAAAGTCATTATTAACAATTTGCAAAAAAACTAAAAGCTAAAAAAAATTTCAGGCAAATTTAAGATGTTCATTTTCACATACAAAAAAAATTGATGATAAAAAATGGGGGTTCCCATTTAAAAAACAGAGGTGATCCCCGTCCCCTGTTAAGGAATGAGGTGGTGAGGGTGGTTATTATGTACAAACAATTTCCCCCTTGAAACTGCTACAAATTTTTTGGTTACTCAATCCGTTGTTTTTTAAAGAAAAACGTACAAAGTTTTCAACAAAACACACGGTATATATTTTAGATAAAAGTAGTCAGAATTAGAATTTTTAGCGATCCGGTATATGTATATTCTAAAATTTACAATACCTTATATGGAAATGTGGTTTCATTGTGAATCGAGCTTTCAGTTGCGTGTTCTTAATCAAGGCCGTCACCCTATATTTTCTAGACATTCGTAGTTGAGACTTCTTTCAACGTGTCTGAATACATAATAGATGTCTAAGAAAGATTTCTATCAAAATGATATACTTAAAGAAAGCTCTATAAATTAAATTCTCATTAATATTTTCACATCTTTTTAAAGTTTTATGAACAGAATTCTTTTAGTGCTTATAAATCGATGAAGCAGTAAAACGATGAGCTGGAGATTATTTCATTTATAATTCAGTTTGTTTTTTCTATAAAAGTGGTATGTACGGTGTTCTTTTTTTATGAACAATTTAATCAGATAATTCTTTTATACGACAGCGTTCGTTCAAACAGACCTGCTTTGATTGATAAAAATATTTATCGGTTTTGTTTCGATTTTAAAATTAATTATTTATTTTTTCTCATGTTTTAAAAGATTCCATGTCTTTATCCCCGACGACATTATCCCCGCGTCATTATCCTCGAACGACAATATCCCCGACGACAATATCCCTGACGACAATATCCCCGACGACAATATCCACGAACGATATTATCCACGACTTGAAAAAAATAACCCTATAGTTAAAAATAACCAAATCCTACAGTAAACAGCGGCGTTCAAACACCCTAAGTCAATGGCTCGCTCGCTTCGCTCGCTCGATTTGAAAAAAATAACCCTATAGTAAAAAATAACCAAATCCTATAGTAAATAGCGGCGTTCAAACTCCCTAAGGCAATGGCTCGCTCGCTTCGCTCGCTCGATTTGAAAGAATTAACCCTATAGTAAAAAATAACCAAATCCTCAAGATTACCGACAGAATAATTACCGACCGCATCAGGTTACTAAAACCAGGCTTTTTAATTCCGAAAAACTAGATAAAATCGTAATATAACCCGGAAAATCGAGGATATTGTTGCGAGGATATCGACATCGTGGATAATGTCGTTCGAGGATTAAAATCGGGGATATTGTCGTCGGGGATAATGTCGTTCGGGAATTAAAATCGGGGATATTGTCGTCGGGGATAATGTCGTTCGGGGATTAAAATCGGTGATATTGTCGTCGGGGATAATGGTTCGGGGATAGTGTCATGTCACCGTTTTAAAAGAATCAGCGAAAAAAGAAACTTAAGTTTTATACTGGACTCAAAATACTGCTGATAGTAAATTACGGCGATAGTAGTTTTATCATTCAGATTTTTTTCGTACGTCTAAATTATATAGGTACCCTATTATTCTGATTTCAGTTCATAAAAGGGAAAAAAATACATTGGAAAAGATATCAAAAATGTATATCTGGCTTAGCCATTCTGTAATTAAAACTGCAGTGGTCAAACGTTAAATTATTCAATTTACTGCCCACACTTTTTATTAAAACATAAAACTGTTCCGAATTTCCTCTCGAAATTATTGGGTAAATTTTTCCTTAAGTGAAAATATTATGTTATAATCATTAAATCAGAGTTCTTTGGCGACAATAACATTAGAAAACGTCTAGCGATATGCAAATTTGCGAATTTGTAGTTTCAATTACAAAATTACGTGCTTCAAGTCAAGAAAACGTGAGCGATATTTTTGCGTAAAATAAAAAAGGCGTTTTGTATAGGTACTGAATCCAAGGATATACAATCGACCTATCGGACAAATTTTCTAAATTAAACTGTTTCTAAAATATAAGGTAAAGGCGTAGCGTTAATAAAATTGAAATAGTTTTGTACTGTTTAACTACGTTTTACAGTATTACAGTAATTTCTGAAAGACAAGATGTGTTAAGTAGAACACACATGAAATCGAAAAAAAAACGAGAAAAAACTAATATTTAGACGATGGTGACAGAAGTCAGAAATGGTCAAGGAACACTTGGAGACAGAAATGCTCTCTTTCGTGTAGTCTGATCTCCCCTCTACAAATCCGCTTGGCGGAGTAAGGCTCTAGCGCGTTCCGATACGCTGCTGAGGCGCTTAAAAAAAGGTAAAATTCAAAAGTCCGCTATACAAATGGCAGAAAATGACTGAACAGCATCTGATTCAGAAAAAATATTTTCTGTCAATTTACCTCTTGCAAAGATTTTTAAAATCCTTTCAAAAACCCGGAATACGAGATAAAATTTTCGTGGCTCCAAGTTGCAAAAAACTCTTACCAGGCTTTTAGTACCCAAAAAATTTGTATAAATATTATCTGCCACTTTTGTCACTGTTAGATCACAGCCTGCCAATTTAATGTACTTCTCATTAATGCTTTACTTGAATACCATGTTAAACTTCCCGCTAAAATGGCGCGTTTTAAGGTAGATTTTGGCAGAAATATGTACATTGGGATTCTCTATAAGAAGACGAACCGTTTGAGCTCGGTTTCACTCACCGAGCTTGTTTTTTTTTTAAATTTGTTTATTTGTATTTATTTATTACTAGTGTGACCTGTGCGAATTATTCGCACTAAATAAGTATAATAATTATCACTTTACAAAATTATGTTTTAAATATGATTGCGGGTATTCAATTCGTTTCTAATTTTGCACACTGCTTATAACGTTCTTCTTTTTGTTGTATTACAATATGAAGCTCAGATGACAGATCGAAAAAATATTTTACTAAAATTGTCATATAGAGGCGCCAGTAGCAAAAGCGTTGAGCTAAGCCGTCAGATGGTATCATGCAGGATTGCTGTGACGTTGTTCAGCGTTGCTCGCTGTTTCAAATTAAAGCCGTTAGATGGCAGACGTTGTTCAGCGTTGCTGTATTTTAATTAATTTACAAAAACAAAAGCAATAATACATTTTTTAGTTCTTGATGTCAGTAGAGCAAGCAATTATCTGTGAAATGATATATAATTTATGTGGAGAAATTGTGAGGTTTTTTCTAAAAAGGGAGGCAAACATCTTTAACCTTAGCGTATTAATATATATGATACTGACAGTCTCTGCAGGAGGTAAATTGGCAGAAAATATTTTTTCTGCAATTACGGGGTCCAACAGACTCTGTTCAGTCATTTTCTGCCATTTCGTAGAGAACTTTTGAATTTTGCCGTTTTTTAAGCGCGTACCGTAACGCGCTAGATCCCTACTCCACCAAGCGGATTTGTGGAGGGGGGGGGGGCTCAGACTACACGAAATAGAGCGTTTCTGTCACCCGGTGTTCCTTGATCATTTCTGTTGCCATCCGCTAGCTATAAGGTCTATGCACTGCACTGAATCGGCACATTGACACTGGATTCTTCTTAAAGTGGGACTGCCGTTCCGAGTCGATCCATTGTACGCCCTAGTTTATATTTTATTTTAAACGCGAACTGAATGTGTATTTTTTCTCGTAATATTATGGGAGTTTTTCCATCTTTGTTATGAAAGTAGGATTTATTATTATTTACAGCTTGACCTGAAACCATTAACAATTGAATTTGTAGAGACAAGAAGCAGTTCTTATCCTTCAGTTTGTTAGAAAGTCGCCAAACTTTACACGTACAATGTACCATAAACCACGTCAGCGATTAGACAAAAGAAATCGAACCCGGACGAACAGCAAAGTTAGCTAGGTAAATGTTGGCAATAATAAATGTGAATTTTAATACGGTATAGTGCGTAATACTATTTAATAACTTTAAAGAATAGCTTCTGTTGCTACATTGTTGAAACACCCATTGTTACATGTCGAATCTTTCCACTATCGCGGCGGACAGTCCGCCGCGATAGTGGAAAGATTCGGGGTTCGTATCCCGATGGTGACATTGCTTGAGAAATAAATTTTTCTAATATATCATGTAACAATGGGTGTTTCAACAATGTAGCAACAGAAGCTATTCTTTAAAGTTGGCAATAATGTTTTGAATCAAGAAAAGTATCTTCAGAAAGCTTTGAAAATAATAGATGTTTATTTTCGTAGGTACAGGTTCAGAAAGAGCATCCACTAAGAGTTTTTATTTAATTATGATTAATTATTTGTTATTTTGGAACTTTTCTGTTCTGTCGTTGTTTATTGACTTAAATTTTTTTTTTCGAAAAATATCCGTTTAAAGGAAAAAATAATTCCTTGCGTAACCCATTACCACTATCAAAATTATATAAGGAACATCCAATTTTTGTTGTCAAATATTAATATTAATACAGATTTTTTTTATTTTAATAATAAAAAACGGCATTGCGTTTTTGAAATATTGGCAAAAACCACCATAAATTTTTATTATTTTTAGTGATATAATCATACAAGACAAAACTCTTAGAGTACAAAAATTAGTTACATTTTCTGCAGAAAAAATAAGTAGTGTTTTTAAAAAATTTAAAGGTTCTTCTTAATGAACTCTAACAGGTGCGCCCAAGAACTCCAAGAATAGACCATAGTTTAGAACTCCCGTAGAAAATTCTTAGGGATACAAGGGAGCAGATCGGGCTGTCAGGTGATCTGTCGGCTGTTTTAGGAAATTATTATTACAATATCGAGTTTCTGTTTCAGTTTTATAGAAAGTAGATTTTGGCCGTTTTATCTGATTTTATTCATTTTTAATTTTTTTATCAGTAGTATTTATTTTCATACAGAACTTTTTGTTTGTTTATTTTTTATTCATTTTCTCTTTTAATTTTCATTGTATTGACGCTGACGACTTTATATTTTGAATGTCACTAATCTGTAATCTATCAATATATCAAATTTGATAGTAACATACATATTTACCAATTTTAAACGTACAAAATTCTGATACCGATAATTTTTAATTTTTAATATACCTATGTATATTTTAATAGTATAAAAAAAAAAGTTTTTTTGATTGATATAACTTGATTATTATTTGACAATATGACAATTAAAAACTTTAATTACAAATCAATTAATTCTAATATATAATATGTAAGCCCTGAGGAAGCAAATATATTTTCCGAAACGTCGGCAGCATATACCATTAGAAATCATTTACAGCCTTCTCCGAAATAATTCATCCTTTCTTATTAAACATAGGCTAAACTAATACACCTTACACATTGCGTTTTTTCAAACTAAAGATTTGACAAATAAACACTGGCATATAGTGAAATCTAAATAATATATTTTTATACGCACATGTTCAATATTACTAACATCTATGTCTTGTATCGAATTTTAATTTATTTTCAAATAAAAAAAATTGGTTAGAAAAAAGAGGGTGACGTAAAAAGTTTTAAAATTGAGTAAACGCAAGATGAGATAAAATATCTGAATATTTTCTTTTTTTGTTATTAAAGTGTTAATTAACTACAGTCTTCTGTCCTTCAACACATGGTATTATGTTGTCAGTGTTAACCTATTAAGTCATGTTAATAACATTTTATAAACGCAACATTGACGGAATATTGGTTAATTATTATTTCAGTTAGTAATTCAAACAACTAAATGAAAGTCAATTCAAAATCAAAACACAAACGTCCATTCGTTTCACTTTAAATTAAAAATATATACTAAATTACTTTTCGTAAAAACATTACATACTTTTTTGTTAAAATTGCATTGTCGACGTAAAATTAACAAAACGCCAAACACAGACATTTTGAATATAAAGTTTGGGAAACTCTGTGCTAAAGCCCATTTCGTTTTTAGCTCGGGACAAGGTGAGTTAGTATATACCTGTGTACAATCGTGTATAAGGCAATACATTTATATTTAGTTCAGATATTTAATTTCTGTTTCAATCTGTGTTCAGTGCAAAAGTTTTCCGACAAACAAAGTTTAATTAAGTCTCTTTGCATCCCGTCAATGTATAAGTGTGTGTTAGGGTGTAAGAGAGAAAGAGAGAGAAATGAAAGAATGAGAGAGAACGAATGTGTTGGTTGGTTGCGCCGCGCTAAATTACAAACACGACTCATATACTAGAATTTAATGTGTACGTTTTTATAATTCAAATCAACTTTATAGTCTAAAACTTGCTCCTATATCCAACACGAAAATTTACAACTTATTTAAGATTAACTTGTTTTGTAAACTTTGAACATGATACCTTTTTATTTATTTTTCTTTATAATAATTTTTATAATTTAGTAGTGGAAATGTTTATCTTTGAAAAAGTCACATCTTTTGAATTTCATTTTGCTATTATACACTGTTGCATTTAAAAGACATAACATACAGTGACACAATATTATTTTCTGTGATGTTTGGATGAAGAAATTCTTCGTAAAATAGGATCAGTTCAGATCATAGCTCCGAAGATGACAAAAATAACTGTTGAAACTTCACCGTAAAAAATGCAATTTCTACCATAGTATTACTTTTTTCTGATCCTATGCACCGAAGAATTTCTTCATCCAAACAGCATAATCAACCAAAGATCATATTCATCTCTTCGTTGAGATAAGTTTTCTTCATTATTTTCTGTAAAAGTACATACCGAAAACTGTCCAAACTCGAAATTGAAATGAAACTCACCTGAAAAAGAAGGAAATTCATTAGTAGGAGGTTTACACTGCAATTTGTAGAATCATATACAAAATAATTTTTTAACGACCTCCTATAAAATAGCTGCATTTTCTGCTTGTATAGCGATAGTAAAATGATCCGTTTCACACTAGTGTTTAAAGTAAAACAAACATTGTACTATCATTCCCATAGTAAAACTATAAAGATTCAACGCAGCCTACAAATTTAAAGTCAACTTACTCCAAATAGAACTGTCAAAAATTTTGAAAATAATGTGAAAACTAGCTGTTAACAATTTGGGACCATTTTTTGAAATATAACGAAAGTCAACGAGTTTTGACAAACATATTAGTCATAATATTATTGCGCACGAAATATATATGATATTTTTGCACATACCGCCTACAAAATGACTAATTTTCAGTTCATATTTAATATATTTGACAGTTCGAATGTATAACGAATTTCATTTATATACTAGGTTGTTTGTGAAAATTACTAGGTATTGAATTAGTTAGATCGCGTACTTTTGTTTTCCAATACTACACTAGCTCGTAATGCACCACTTTACATACATGACAAGAAGCTATTTCATATAAGGAAAGGTGCAAACAAAATTTTTTCCATTTACAAACACAATTAATTTGAAAAGCTTCTAAAGGCCGCTCCAAACGAGGCTGGAAACACTGCTAAAAACACTGATTGATCTTATTATGCTGGCCGGCAGGCTGGATAGTTACGTGGCTCGAAATGACATCATTGGACTCGCCTGCTAGCTCAAGAGATATATTTTAAAATTAGAACAGGGGCTTTTTTGTTGCTAGGTCCTCTGCTTTTCCTGAGCAAGAACCAATCAGGAAACACTATCTTGTCACGTGGGCGACATGAACAAACGCCCTCAAACCAACATGGCGTCATTCTGTTCAGTCAGATAACAGACACGTCTTGCTCTGTGTTTATATTTGAATTCTCACTGCGGGCGCACCGAATCTACCTACAAAACAAGCTTAAAAAGACGTCGCGT
This sequence comes from Xanthostigma xanthostigma, assembly GCA_963575645.1. NCBI lineage: Eukaryota > Metazoa > Arthropoda > Insecta > Raphidioptera > Raphidiidae > Xanthostigma > Xanthostigma xanthostigma. Next base: position 29,106,361 of record OY754469.1, on the reverse strand, counting down.
ATGAAGCGATTAAGAAATTAAGAAAACCAGCGCTAGAAAACAAGTAGTCAAATCTAGCAAGGAATCTTGCGGCAAATCCTAGCGTTGTGTGCAGCGGCCTTAAGAAATCGCCACATCTTGAAATAATCTAAGTTTTTCGATTTTTTATGTTTGTTGTATTTGTACAAATAACGTTGATTCCAATAAAACTTTTGTTGTTTCTTAATTCAACAATATCCTTTTAAAAACATTATGAAAACATTTTGTGAATTACTGTCGGAGTTATTTAATTATAAAGCAATGTTAATTTTCGAAAGATCGGTGTTCTCTTATAGTACGAATTTTATTTTCCTCTTTCATTCGGTGGTTCGTTTTAAATCAAAGTAAAACATAATATATAGGTACAAAACACTTGTGTCATGTGCCTCAAAAGGTAACGGTAATTTACATGTCATACTGTAGAGTACTTACAGAATCGAGAAAGGCCGAGGCCCGAGACAGAGTAAGGGCAGAGCTAAACGAAGTATTTATTGTGGTCGTTGAACGTGTTCATACGGCGGCCGCAACGAAACGATGCCTCAAGGATGTCAGGCCACATGCAAGGTCCATGGACGCTGTCCCTTGCGTTGTGTGTTGTATTTAAGTCATGGCGTACCTACGTCATCATACATGGCACGCATATATACTGCACATAGAATAAGCTACTGTCAACAATTATTGTTTAAACATTCGATAAAAAATTTAAAATTATAATATAACTATTTCTAAGGTATGCTATTTAATTGAGATTAACCTCGATTTTCAGGTATTTTCAACTTTAAAAAATTTATAACAATTAAACGCGTGAAGATATGGTGATGGGTGTAGAGACCTTTTTTAATCAAAATAACTTGAAAATTATGAAAAAAATTAATTTACTGCAAAAAACATTTTTTGCAGTTTGTTTAGTTTTTCCTTGTTTAAACAAGGACGACAATAGATATCGATTGGCATCATACACTATTATAATCAGGAGAACTTCCCTAATATGATAAAAAAAAATTGGAACTGGAGATAATTTTTCTTACGAAAGCACCACTGTGCCCTACACAGCTGCACTACATATACAGTAGAACTTTGAAAACATAAAAACCTCTATAAGTTCATAAAATTTTGTGTTCCCTTCCCCTCCGAGCCTTAAACCGTCTTTACTTAAAATTCGAAAAGAAATAATTTGAGCATTGGCCCTAGGTAACTCAAAGTAGTATTTTAGAAATCTTCATAACTTAAAGTATTTATCAGTGACTAATTTCTGGTGAATGTGTTTTGAATGCTTTGTCTTGTTTTGCTGTTAATTTGAACTGTGCACTTATACACACACGTTTGTAATATAACCGAGGCCATTGTACTTATTTATGAAGTTGGATCACAAGCCTTCTAGCTTTTCTTCAGAATGCATTGTTGTACAGAATATTTTCTCTACTTTATTTAATATCGAAAATAAAATTGATTTGGAAATTTTGAATTGTTTGAAACAAAAAAAAAAAAAAACATACTGACTTCTTTATGTAGGTTCAATAAGATTGAATACGATAACCGTATATCCTTTAAAGGCATAAAATAAAGAATAGTTGTAACTTCTATAACTTATAAGTAACATTTGAATTTAACCTAGCCCTTCCAGCTCGAACACCCAAAGCCCATAAACGAACTTCACTAAGTAAAAACATGAACCTTTAAAAACTCCTTAACGTAAACCCTTTGCAAGTTAAAAAAAAATTGGTTGTCTGTAAAGTCGGTTTACGGACGATAGTTTTACGTGATAACGTCATAAAGAAACATTGATGAACTCTCTGACGTCACGCGAGAAGAGAGAGAAATGCGTACAAGCCGACGCTTGGGCCGATCGTGCCTCTCTATCGCTTATACCGCGCTCTCGCTTGCACGCTCAGGCTCAGGCGGAACGTGACACTTTTTCGTGCGTGCAGCCGGTGTTTCATCAATTTATAAGACGTTATCACATCAAAACTCTCTAACAAAAACTATTTAGCGCTTCCCTTGAACTTTAATTTATCGAGGTTCCACTGTATGAAATAATGCGAATAAAACTTAAAATGGCTAAAATATCGTGATAAAGTAACTTGTGCCATATCTTTAAATGCTCAACGTAGAATATTGCGGTATAATGTTGAGAAGAAAGACATCGGTCTTGTCGAAACCTTCAATTTGATAGGTTCGGTATTCTTGCGACGCACCTTAGAAGAAACGACAAGTGTTTGATTTTTATGCGTATCTAGACTTACAAGTTACTGCTGTTGTTAATCAAATATATACTTTTAATTCGTACTAATTTTAAACAATTTTAAATAATAAATACTGATTTTCAGTATAACTAATAGTCTGAAATCTGCCAGTCAACTTTATCAATATTTCGTCTAAAACTTGAGTTGAAAACTATCACTAGAGATGAAATACAAAAAGTTATACGCTACGTAAGATATAAAAAAATGAACGCTTTTCTCCATAAATATGACGCTAATCATGCATCACATATAGATAGATAGATCTGCATAATAAAGTAAATGTGTAAGGGTGAGAGAAACAGACAGAACTAGATAGAGACATAATATACACGTGACGTATCTATATTTAATGTATAAACATCAGTGGTGATTATATAAGATAATTACACATCAATAATTCGATTTGCCATATAAAGGAGTGAATTGAGTTGTGCCAGTGAATAATTGTCAATGAACACGAAATTTTCTAAATGAGCATAAATTGTAGTAAGTTAGGGGATGATAATTGACACAAAAGCTCCAAAAATACAGTTTAAATAAAATATAGGTACAGTACTATTTTTGTTGATAAAGGATAATATTATGTTCTCAGCATTTTTTTACATACGTAACAAAAAAAAAGAAAATTTTTGAACCGGAAGGAATTGTAACTTCTTATGCGTTACTCAAAGTCACAGATATCTAAGATCGTTAAACTTACACAAAATCTGTTATTTGAAATATAAGTACCAGGTTGTGTGGACAAAGTTATACAGTTCAGTCGATGACGGCCAAACTATAGTAAAAATGTCGTCCAACAAACAGTGACTAGTGATTTCAGTCAGCGTTCTGGAATGTATGTAAATGGACAATCTTACAGGCGCTGTACACGAGACTAGTTTTGTCGCTAGAATCATTTGTGCTGGCTGGTGCGCTGCACACAAAGCTGAATCTATATTTCAGCGATTTTCTAAAGTTTAAATTTATTCAGGATTTTGTGCACATTTACTATATCATCACTCTACAAAGCTGTAGAGAACACATTGCAATGCCAATGAAACGGTTGCTCAATTTTAACTACATATGTTGCGAGTCATTTATAACATTATTCAAACCAGCTCATCAGCCACCGCGTAAGGTAGTGAACGTTGATTAATCTCTCCATCATTATATAAATAACGTCTGTATTTTGGTTCCATAACTTGATGAGCAGACAGGAATAGCGATGTCTCTAAACAGGAAGCAGTTATTTACGAGAGCCGAGTACGACACCGACACTTTCTGTCCTGACACAAAAATTGGTGATATCCTGACAGTTCTTCATATCTATAGCATATGCTACATTAATATTCATCCTCCCTGTGAACTCTTAATTTTGTTGTGGTTGCATTATGGATCTGTATTCCTATTCGAATCTGCACGTTTTCACGTCATAATATTATAACTTTTTTCTATACCATTAATAAAAAAAAAAAACTCTGTGAATTTATTCACCGAAGGATGTATTTAATTTAGTGCAGAGATTATGTTGGATTGATATTATTATTGGAATTAAGTAAAAAATAGTATATTACACAACAAGGGTCGAAAGTGTGATATTTTTACCTTGCGCCTCATGATGCCTGAGGCGAAGTCGAGGGCATCAAGGCGCGTTGGACAAAGTATCACACTTTCATCCAATGCGGTGTATACTGTTTTTCTTCGTACCTCGGCGTAAGCATGCTTATTAAATACATTAATTAATTAATTACTTACTAATTTCATAAAAACACAAATAAATTCCAAGCAAGAAGCTTTGAAGTTATACGTAAAAACACAAATGACAGCTGTTCGCGACTATTAGCTAAAATGTAATAGGGTTGCTAATTAAAACAACAGTTGATTGGTTGTTTATGCTTTACTACCGCCCGAACGTACGAGCTTCCCGCATTGGTGCGTGTAATCTGACCAAAGAGTAAATGTTAGAGTTTCTGCCTTACAATTGTAAGTATGTACCTACTTTTGATCGAGGTATGAAGAAAATATTATTTTAAGCGATGTATTAAGCGGTTAAATTTTTTATTTTGTCCAAAAAGAAAGTTAAAGTTCACTTAATAAAGCCACGCTGCATATATAATTGTCGGCAAGATTTTTTCACTGATATCCGAGTTTTTGTTTTTGTCCTTGGATAAACAATCTTCCAGTATATATATAACAGGTAAACAGTTCCGATAATCACCAGCAACCTATAATCTATATCCTCTTCCTGTCTATCGGTTCCGTGATGTGGTGATCAGACAGACGCAGTGCAAGGCGGTGAACATTATAGTTACTCACTAGCGCTGTAGTACTGGATGTGTGATGTATAGGAGCATGCGGGGTGTACATGTCAGACGTCGGTCTTTATTAATTAACTCGCTGTGTTTGACACGCGAACTGATAATCAACACATATTCACTCACTCCATCACGTATAAATGTTCATACATCGATCTTTTTTTAACACGTACTTGTTGTCTCTTTTCATTGCTATCAATTTGTACGAGTTGTTTCATAATTCTTGTAATATTGCAACCCTTTGGTTAAACAGTTTGCAAGATTTTCATTTCCACTGTTGATGTTTTGATTTAAATGATGAACCGTTGGTCGAAACGTCGTCAATAAAAATTATAGTCTAGTAAATTGTATTAAATTGAAACTTTCAGAACTAGACTTATAAGCATAGCCATATAAACTATAAAGGAATACAGAAGAGGAACAGCGTTTCCCTCAACAGTAGTTTCAAAACTTTTCCATATCTCTATTCAACTATTTCAGATTGTCTGGAAAAAGCTGCCCTATGAATATAAGATCAAGGTGGTGATTTGAAAACTATAGGTATCTATGGAATAAATAAAAATGGTCTAGTATTTCGTTCTCTCTGGAAGAGCTCTATCACGACAAACGATTTGAAAGCTACTGCGTTATAAAGTTTGAAACAAAAAATGTTATAAACGAGATTTAATGATGAGTTTTAGAACAAATACATTATTAGAATTTATGACATTACAATGGCGACGTTTTGAATGTTTTTAGCCTTAATATTGAAAATGGTATAAAAAATATACTTACAAAAATAAATTTTAAGGTTAAAACTCTTAGAATCGGTTTTACATATTTGGGATAAGCTCAGTTGACAAGCGAAACTAGGTGCTTATAAATATGTATAAGAACTGTTTAGAGTTTAGACACCTTATAATAAAGGAAATTTTTCAGTGAGCGAACTATAAGCAAAAACACATTTTTTTCTTATAATGCTCTCCTGCAGCATCAACATTTAAAAATCGGACGACGTCAACCACAACTAGATCTCGAAAGAAATCGAACTAAGAACAGTTTTTCAAAATCCGTTGAGCCGTTTGGGTTGCATGACTGATACAAAAATCAATATAAACTAAACTTAATTTTAAGTCCACTTAAATTGGCTTTAAACGCGCGTTGTAAAACCAACCCTTATATTTACAGAAAGTTTTATGCCTCGGCTAAAATTTGCTGAAAAAGTCATCTGTGTTATGTAGCACTTTAAAAGATAATAGTTTTAAAATCTATTGTCTAATATTAGATATCGGGCGCATCCTAATAATAATAATGTAACAAAACTGTTCTGTGTGTGGTGGAGAATATATATTTACAATAATAAAAACGTTAACAAAACAAACTAAAAAGTACATTTCTTGAGAAATGTAACAAAACTAACAATGTAACAGAAAATAACTATTTCTAAGTAATAAAAAAAAAATAATTCAAAGTCACTACTAAATCTCTATGTACACAAAAACACTATAACACGACTATACACAAGATATCTTCGCACTCTAGTAAATTTATATCTGAACTCAATTTTCTAATAACCACACAGCCAAATGTATTTATTTCGTACTGGTAAACGCACGTGTTCACTTTACCGTGTCCCAACCGTGTGTGTCTAACTGACCTCGCGGGGCTGTATTTATATGCGTGGTGTATCGTTTTCTCGAATGTTCAAAACCAGTCTTCACCTGAATTGCGACTGTTAGAAGTTTGAGATATGGCTACCTACTTTTTCAACAAAGCCTTGCGCGCATTGTTGTTTCACGAAATTCTGTGTGCTATTTTTAGACTGACACCGAGAACATTCGACGGAAGTCAAGTTCGTCTCAGTTGGCAGGTTGGGAGCGTGTTTCAATAATAAGAAATATTTGTAGGTATGTGAACAAAAAATATAAGCAGCGCCATACCTATATGAATTTATCGGCGCCCTCAAAATTGCCAGGCCCTAGTTACAGGGCGGAATATAAGATAGATTTTTTACAAATTATGTTATCTAGCTTATGTTTTTTGTCCACACACCTACGAATACTTCTCATTGCTAATTTCAAATTTCAGATTTTACAATAACAAGAGCTTCATAATTGACAACCATTTTCTGGAAATTGACAGTTTTGAGATGTTCTGTATCTCTTTCCTCGCGCAAACCGTATGAACATACATCAATATACAACTACTGGATAGCGTTATTTATTGACATAAAACAAGGGTAGATCAAACCCTAACAAGTACTAATCAAATATTTCGAACGCTAGCCAGCTTAACCTTTCATAATATGTAACGTTCTGCTTATTTTATTTAGACATAGACTGGCGTTTGCACATTTAATTACATGAAAGTGTGATGAAAATACAGAATACTTTTATAACAAGGAAATGAGCGGTCTGCATTTCAAATAGACATAAAAGTCGACTCGGGAGCTAACCCTTTACTTCTCACCAATAGGGGATCGCTCGTATATTGCCACAAAATTGAAAATTTTCTCATCAAAATAGTATTATAAAAAGTGTGACTATATTCATTTGTTTGTTGGTCTAGTGATTACCAGTGCTGGATTAACCTATAAGCAAAATAAGCAACTGCTTCGGGCATCACGTCTCAAGGGGAACCAAAAATCACAACTCAGAAATGAAAAGTAACTCACCAGACCATGTCAACAAAATTTTTTTTTCTTTTTGTCATGTTCTCAAAAATGTGATCTAGTGATATAAAACTGCCTTCAGAAATACAGAAATTAAAAATAAATAATAATTTATTTTAGAAAGTGAAATCATAATGTTTTTTTTTTTAACTTTACATTTCCTTAACTTTTTTTCAATTAACTGTATAAAATATTTATAAGGACCAATTTTATAGGGCTGGTATTTAACCTCACACCAAATTTTATACAACTCACACTAAAATAGATGCTGTCCACACCAAAACGGTTGTTTTGCACACCAAAAACGGATACTTTGCACGCCAAACAAAAGATTGTCACTTCTGTAATTTAATAGTATAATGCAATACGAAGCATCTTGAAACAACTCAGAAGGTTTGGGTTAGATTCCTGGTACCGGAATTATTTTTGTTTTTTTTTTTATTTATTCACTTTAAGACTGATACAATTAAAATATACACTTTTTAGAGAACGCAATTCTATTCAAACAATTAACTAATTACGGAATAAGTAATTCTGTATCAAACAAATTATTCATCTCAAAATTTGTTATTTTTAGAACTCCCCCTTTCCGTTCCACTGCAAAACAATTCGCATACCCCTTTATCGTTCACCCCGGAAATGTTTTTTTTAAAGTCCCTCTTTCCCCCTTTACGTTTCACTGCGAAACCCTTCACATACCCTTTTATCGTTCAACCCGGATTTGTTTTTTGAAAAACTCCTCCTTTCCCTCTTCCCGTTTCACTGCGAAACAATTCTCAAACCTCTTTATCGTTCACCCCGGAATTACAATACGCATATCTGTTTATCGTTCCCCCTTCCCGTTTCACTGCGAAACAATTAGCATACCCCTTAATCGTTCACCCCGGAATTACAATTCGCATACTCCTTTAGCGTTCACCCTGGAATTGTATTTTTTAAACGCCCCCTTTTATCCTTCCCGTTTCACTGCGAAACAATTCGCAAACCCCTTTATCGTTCACCCCAGAATTTTTTTTTTAACTCCCCCTTTCCCCCTTCCTATTTCACTGCGAAACAATTTGCATACCCCTTTGTCGCTCAAAAATAAATAAAAGTTAAAAAATATACATATATTGGATAGTATGATTTTCAAAATTTGGTGTGAAAAGTATCCGTTTTTGGTGTGCAAAACAACCGTTTTGGTGTGGACAGCATTTATTTTGGCGTGCGGAATGTGACAGTCCTAGTGTCCGTAGCTTCTAATTTGGTGTGCATTTAAATATTCCCCATTTTAAAGACAGTCAAATTTTCAATGAGAGCATGAATTGTAAAATTCAATTTTTTTTAGACTGCTGTCATAGGCAAGAAGTGCTTAGGGCATCAAGGAGTCTTAATTCGGCACTGGTGATTACCAAGTCAAACAACCTCGTTTAGGCTGGTAAAAAACCGACCAAGCGCGTGTGAGACACGCACAAGACAAATAAAATATCACAGAATGTGATGTGCTCTTGTTGTTATGTGTCAAAACCGTAGCTATGGAAACAAAGTAATAGATATACATACTACACAATTTGATACATTTTTAACAGAAGTATTGAACAAGTTATATGAGTTTGGTCTAAAAATATGTGTCTATTTAATGCTCATATGGAAGGTACTAAAAGAGTTAAATATACCAGTCAAACCTCGAAACCTTATTATGGAATTGTATAGGGATGCAGAGTAGCTCATAACGGGAAATAAAGAGAAATTATCAGAACATTTTGGCATCAATTCTGGAGTAAAACAGGGCTGCACACTATCGCCAATGCTATTTACATTGATAATAAATTATATAAAGGAAAAGGTTATTAGTGCACCTAGAGGAATTAGGTGGACATTAACTAGAAGGCTGGAAGAGCTAGACTATGCAGACGATGTCTAGCGTGGATATGTAAGCAAAAATAGATCTCCTCGTGGAACAGACAGAAGTCACAAGTCTTCGTATCAATATAGATAAGACAGTCCCTATGAAAGTTGAAAAAGTGCGTCGACAACAGCTGGTAATAAAAGATATAATTGTTTAAGAAGTAGACGAATTTTGTTATCTGGGCAGTATAATCAGCAATGAAGGAGGGGCAAAAGTGGATATAGACAGTAGAATCAAAAAAGCATCCCAAGCGTTCGGAAGTTTAAGTCGTATTTGGCATTAAAGCATGATCTTTGATTAAAGTCTGATTAGAACTCTTCAATAAATAAAATTTTTTTTATTACGTATTTTTAACTCAAATGTAAAATCGGTCCTTCTATATGGATCCGAAACCAGGAAAGTGACGAAAGCCATAACAACTAAACTGCAAATCTTCATAAACAAATGTCTCAGAGCAATCCTCAAGGTGAAATGGTACGAGCACGTCTCGAACAACGAACTTTGGAAACGTGCCTGTCTTGAATAAATCTGTATAACTATAAAACGTAGCAAATGGAATAGGATAGGACACACGCTACGAAAGATCGATGACAAAATAGCGAAGAGAGAGCCTTGGATTGGAACCCACAGGGATACCGAAAAAGAGGAAGACCAAAAATATCCTGGAAAAGAACTGTTCGTAAAGAAGTTATGGAACAAGGAACTATCTGGTTCCAAGTAAAAAATATGGCAAAAGATAGGAATAGATTCAAAATTTTCGTAGAGACGCTATGCTCCACTTAGAAGTTAAACGAACTTATTATTATTATTATTATTATTATTTTTATGAGCGTTTAATAAATGCATATTTTTAGTCCAAATAACTAGTACCGTTCAATATTTAATATTATGACCGTTTAACATAGATATTTGCCACCTGAGGAAATGTTTTTTTATAAACTATTTTTACTATTGTTTTCGTTATAATATTTTGCATCGATAGTTTAGATATTGGAGGGGAAGAGCTTTTGTAATGCTTGAAATTAAATATCACGTGACTGGAGGGTTAAAATCAAAAGGTTCTTACAACATTTCTGGAGGCATATCTAAAGAGCTCCAACCCTCTGGAGTAAGTGGAAAATAATTTTGAGTACACTGAGAAAAGGCCGAAAAAAATTGTTTTTCTATAAAAACCTCATCATTTATGTTTTTGGATCATTAATCTACGTTCGTATACCAAAATCATATAAATTAGAGTATAGGAGGAATACGACAGACATATAGACAGGGATCGATCGAAAGTATAAAGTTTCGTAGTTTCTACGGAGCCCTTAGAACGGAATAATACACCAATAGATGATTGTAAGATAATAAGATTTTATTCATACATAATCATCTAGAATTATTTCTTTTAACATTATAACGTGAACCTATCGTTATTTTCTGTAATAAATTGCATGTTTTTAACAAAATTTCGACTTAGATGTGTAGCCTATGCTATATAGAATACATAAATCGAGTAAAATTAGAGATTTTGGAGTTTTAGTCTGTCTGTCTGTTTGTCTGAGCCAATTGGGTCGGATTTTTATTACAGAGTTTGTAATAACAACAGAAAACAGGATAGGGTACAAAATATCATCGTTGCTACTAAAGGGAATGACCAAAAAATCGACGTTAACGCTAACGAAGCCGGGAGTAAATGCTAGTAGTGAATATTATACTTAATCAAGACGGTCTCATTTGATTCATTCATTTGTCTACTAATCTTTGTCTATTTCCTTTAATTAATGATCCTGACGGAAGATAATTCAGTGTTAATTACGTGGCATGATCTGTTTATGTAATCAAAATAATCATTAATCAAGTTCCAATTAAATGAATTATTGATGACTTCATCAACTTTTTAGTTATTTGTTAATACAACTACATAGGTAAATCTTAATGAAGGTGCATGTATATCTCTATTTTTTTTTTTAATTTTAGTTTATAAATTTCTTTTGATAAAATTTGTATTTTCAATAAAATGTTAAATGTGATATAATTTTAATTTAACATTGAAAATAAGGTTCCGCGCGGCCGTTACAGGTCGAGCGTTACACCTGTTGAGAAAGTACAACACGTAAAATATTTTTTTTATAGTATTAAATAACAATTAAAAAATATGAATAAATTATATGGTGTCATCTTAACACTTAAAAGAATAAAGTTACTCTTCAATATATAAAATTGTCGGCCAAACAAAAAAGATAATTAATACATTAACGTTTCGGTCCGGATTGGGATCTTCTTCAGAACGGATCTAAAAATAAATAAATATTTAGTTTCTATTTATTTTTAATGAAATTCGTTTAAGATTGTTTAATATTTTTTTTTCAATATTAAAAAATCTTTCACGAATTTCATTAAAAATAAATGGAAACTAAATATTAATTAATTTTTATATTTTTTTATCAGTTCTGAAGAAGATCCAAATCCGGATCGAAACGTTAATGTATTATATATTTTCTTGTTAATATATTTGTCTGAAAAATTGGTCGATAATTTTATTTATTGAAGAGTTCTAATCAGACGTTAATCAAAGATTTAAAAATAAAGTTACGTTAAGAAAATGTTTAAATTTATTTTTAAACAGTTGGTTCTCTTTTGTTAACTAAATAAGTTTTTTTTGAAAAAAAACGTCTCATTGGCCTATAAATGTTTTGCTTCATGTAGCCCTTTTTACATACATATATAAGTACTTAACAAGAGCTGTTACAAAAGTTTTTAAAAATTATTTATTTTGCTTATTATAATTTTTAAAAGTTAACAAAAAATAAACAATTTTTATAAACGCTATATTATAGTATCGCTATCTTAGGAAACCTGGTGTCGCGGTCGTGTAAACCTTACTAATGTAGCGTGGCTTTTAAAAAGAACACAGTCGTTACATATTAGTCCTGTAATGTTATTGACATAAGATGTAATCGGAAAATGTAAAAATTAAACACAAATTAAGATTACAACGATAAAAGCCATTAACATCAACCCACGAATGTTCATTATATAAAATTGTTTCATATATATACTTCTCGAAAATACTATGAAATTGACATCTATATTGATAAAAGGCTAAAAATTTTTTTGACAGTCACACAGTTGTCTAAATTTGAAAACTGTACACGCAGTATATCTGTTTAGCCCAGTCAATGCACGGTTTCCCTCGCAATTCTACCAAACAACACCGATTAGCACCAAAATTTGGCTGTAGGTTCTGCTTACCCTCTACTTCAATGTTGTCAATTTGCCGAGGGTTGCTTTTACCCTGAGGGTGGACGCCAACCCCTCTCGAGGATGAATTTTTTTTTATTAAAAATAAGTATGAAACTGGATATATTGACTAATAGGGTTATTGACAGTGATTAAAATTAAATATAAAACTGTGTTATAATGAAAGTTTCTGGTCTAAAATATCGTTTAGAATTATTATTTTTATTAAATAGGTAAGTGCGTTAAATATATTAAAATAAATAAATAAAATCACGATTTTTAACCTATGTGTCAGGTGACTTCAAACACCAATTGACGTCATTAATCATGCATTCAGAGACAAGGAACAATAAATGCATATGCCTATCTTCTTTGGTTATACCTGTATGTTGTCTGGTATCCGCTTGTTAGTGTTTACAGATTGCCTACTGTGACGTAGGCAATCAGTAAATATGGCTGTCAAGGTCAATTGACGTTTTGGCGCAGAATTTAAAGTCAAAATAAAAAACAACTAATAATGAGTTAAATCTGTCATATTTATGAGAAAAAATATTTTTTACGGGTACATATACCTTTATTCTTTAATTTTAAATACTTTTTGAAATTTTGTCAATAACCCTATTCTAAGCAACTTTTGTTCTATAAAGTTTTTACTGAAAGTCAATAGAGCTTCCATAAAAAAATAAATATTTTTTCTTCAAGCACTTCAAAAAAAGTTCTATGAGTTTTCCTCGAAAAATTCATTGCTTTTTTTTGGATATTTTACGTTGAAACTTTCAATTTTGCTGTTTGACAAAGAAAAACCAGCCTTTAACAAACTATTACTCCGTTATTATTAGGTCTAGTGATATTTTAAACCCAATATATATTTTTTTTTGTTTTTTTATAAGCTACATTTTTACAACGAATGATTTTTTTCATAAAATACTTATTTTCAGAGTTATTCATGCAAAATCGTCTGAAAACGTGGTTTTTGTTGTTGAAAAATTGACGTTTCCACTCTCGAATAAGTCGAAAAGTATTGACTTTAAGTAAAAACTTTATAAAAAGAAGCTAGTCAGAATTAGTCAATCTATACATTCCCATACTTGTTTTTAATAAAAAAAATTTAATCCTCGAGAAGGGATAAAAGGATAAAAGCAACCCTCGACACATTGACAACTTTGAAGTAGAGGGTAAGTAGAACGTACAGCCAAATGGTGCTAATCGGTGCTGTTTGGTAGAATTTCCAGAATTGGCAGTTTTTTCTGAGCAATGACTGGGCTAGTTATGTATTATTTTGTCCAGAAAAATTGCAATGCAAAAACTGTAAACACTCAAGGCTATATGATTATAAGACTTAATTCTTGAAGTTAATTGCAGATAGTTTCTCATTGTGTCGTACAATAAATCATGAAATTACGTATAATCAAAAACAAATATTAATTTGGTATTCATGTATTAACATTTCCACTAGTAATATATAGGTACTCTTCTACAGTGTGTGGAGCAAAAACGAAAGAGATTTTTTTAATTTTAGTGTTTAAAGAAGTTGTTCATCGAGAATATAGTATTTTTTTATTTCTCATACCAATTTGTAGACCCTTATATTTAAATTTTCTGCATATCTGGAAGTGGTTTTCCTTGGAAAGTGTTACTATTATACATTGTTTCTAAAATCAAAGTGTCCAATTCTATAAAAAAGTAGTTTTCAGCTTAACTTATTATTTATTTTTATACTAAACTAAAATTCCAGCTGTTTATATACATAAAAACACCATAAATTATTATAGCAATTTAAAAATACCTTGGCTATTACAGAGAATAAATGATTAGAGATGAAATTCGTATGACTTTTGATATGTAATTTTCATAGCTGCGGATCGAGAAACTTCAAGATATTACAAATTTATAGAACCAAATCGGTAGCATTAATCAAAATATTTCTACAATACTGCACTCACCACTGTATTGCAGGGAGTTTCATTCGAGTGACAATCGCGTCGGTAGACGTGTGTCAATAGAAAGTTCACAATTCCATTGATGGTGATTTAGATACAATCACCAAATTTCCTCCCTGAACCTAATTTCATCCCCATCGATTTCTTTTTTTCTAAATAACGCCGTCTAGTTTTTATGCTACGAATCTAAAGTTAGTTGGGTCAGTCGGTCATTGCAAAATTTTGGCGATGAAACTTTACTCCTGTGGATATTTAAAGAACAATAAAACTGTTCAAGGTGAGTTTTTTATTGAAATACTGTCGGTATTGTTTAAATATTGATGTGCTTGACTTATCGAAACGAAATTTATGACAAAATTTGTTGACATGGCTTAGATTTAAATCGATTGTAATTTCATTAAAAATACAATTTAAGTTTACGTACCTACTGATTTTTGTGATCAAAATATCGTCTCCGGGACGTAATTAGGTGCGCAAAAATATATTTTCAGAATTCTTTTTTGGGTTAAGCTATTTTTGTAGAAGTAGTAATGAAGTTAACAGGTTTTTGATAATTTAAAAAAATAAAGAAATATTCTACTTTAACTTGGACGTTTTATTTATTACTTTACTCGTGATATTTTCTTCAATTTTTTTTTACAAAAACAGGACATTATTTGGCGACTGTAGTCTGTACCTTACTACTACCACGTTTACAATAGATTTTCGCTGTCTTTTCGAACAATATTCCTTTATATTTATATCAAGCAAATTAGATCAGTCCACGTATTGCAATAAGTGATAATTATGGTCATAAAACTCTGCAATATCTTGAGTAGGTCGCGTTAGCCTACCCCGACTGACAGTGGGACTCGTTCGACCCGTTATAAACCTTCAACTGTGTTAGCGGAACCAACGCCTTCTTACTGCCAACCAAATACCAATCGAGCAGTAAATCGGTACATTCAATTTTATTAGGTATATTATATATGGTGAATATTTCGCGTTTGTTTTTTATTCATACCGGAACATTGAACACGAAGTATAAAAAAAGAATAAGATACAAGTCGCGTGAGAAGCGTGAACAATAATAGATGACCACAAAAGGGACACACCCAACCACATTCATTCTGAACATATACAGTCGTTATCTCACTTCAACACACACGACACGCATTGCCGTCTCTCTTTATCTAGCTGTCGATCTATACCCGTGACATCATCCCGGAACTATGTTCTACACTACACCATGATCGGAAAATGTGTAACACAGTTATAGGTTATGTTCACACAGTTCAATCAATTTCATTTTGGTTAACAATCATTCTTACTAAACACGTAAGTTGACTTAAAATTGGCGGGTTAAGAACAGCTATGATGTAGAAATTTTTGGCGTAAACAAGTTGGAGATAATAAAGCACTTGGCGTTCCCTAGCTCATGGACAAAAGATTAAACTCAATTTTGTCAGTAAATATTTGCGAGATTAGTCCAAAGAACATCAGGCGCGCTCTTTTAACTATCTGGCGGGGCTTACGTGATTGTAAATGACAGCCAGACCTGTATTTTCTATGAAATTATAGTATTATTTATCATGTGACAAATTTTCAAATTCGGGAAATTAAGACCAAAAATTTAGTAATTTTTACGATTTTCAAGATGCCGCCAGACCCATTTGCCAAGTTCGTAAATCAGCCAGACTTACTTTTGATCATAGTATCAAATGACACGTTAAATTTTAAGCATGGGAAAATAAGGGTTACGGATTTCAAAAATCGGTCAAATTTTTGCATCCGCAAATTTTCAGCCAAACTGACTTTCCTTCATTTGGGATGTGCCAGACTATTATTTCCATTAATAAAATGATTCACTTTAAGTAATAAATAATTAATTAATAATAATTATGACTGGTAAAATAAGTGGACTTGTTTTTTTTTTTATCAGTGAACCCATCCAAAAAATTTTGCCAGACTCACAACTTGTCGTTTTGTGTCACCATCCGCACAAACTATTTCATATTCACCGACTGGGAAAATAAGTATAAAAAAAATTCACTGCCTCCTGGACTATACCGTTATAAACGAACGCGATAATTATTATTATACTTTAAAATCATACTAAGTATATTTCAAGAAGGCGAATAGGGTGCTACGACTCTAACTTACGATACTTGTGTGTTAACGATAAAGGTGAATAACAAAACACATATAGGTAGGCAATGCCAACGAAGTCCATTAAAAAACTATTGTTGTGGTAATTTAAATGGAGCACAATAATATCGGAGATTTGTTTAATGAATAAATAATAATAACCTCCTGTGTTCTAGCACAATAGTATATAATATAATATGTATTATACCTAAATATAGATTATTTGAAAACCATTGTTCGCACTAATATAGAACAATAATAATTCAACTCAAACAGTAGGTAAGTAGTTTATAAATAGTACACATATAAAATAATATAGGTATCATGTACCTAGGTACTTGAAATATAGTACTAATAGTTCATAAACCATTGCGTCCACATTGTTCGAAATCTATTAGGAATACGGATTAGTGGTGAGTAATTTAACATTCGATTCTTATCAAAAATATTTACTGTCGAAATATATTCACACGATTATTGATTATAATACGACCGAAAAGTTTATTTCGTATTTGTTGAGGTGTGCGAGTACCGAAAAATCGAGTATTAAGTGATAATTATGAGTTGAATTGAATTGAAAAAATACACGAACATGTCTAGTCAACGTCTCTGGTGGCTGCAAGAAAAGATCGGTAGATGAGCCTATACCCTATAGCAGGGGCGGGGACAAATCTTTTGATCGGCGGGCCACATAGCTGAGGAAAATTTGATCGCGGGCCGTATGGCTGATGAAAATTTGACCGCGGACCAAAAATTTGCGGAGTAAAAAAAAAGGTCCTCACATTTTATTTCCGCATTTGGAGAGCAAAAAAAAATTGGTTGTCTGTAAAGTCGGTTTACGGACGATAGTTTTACGTGATAACGTATTCCGTAATACATAACCTAAACCTCCCAAAATTTGGTTTCAATCCGCTTATCCTTGGTGTCGGAATGATAAGAAATGTCAAAAGTGACGTTTGCAACTGTCAAAGTATTATGTTCTAATAATTATTAGTTATTCCAATACTTAACTTAGAAGGCGTTGCATTTCACAAAATACTAATGTCAAAAAATTGAATTAAACATTAGAAATGCAGCCGTTTTCATGTTAAGACAAGACATACGTTATATTCTAATTTCCATGTACGGCAAACAAAGACGACCGACCGCGTCGCGCCATGCATTAGACAACATTGCATTTATATTTTATACAGCTATTTTTCTATATAAATTTGTATAAAAAAACTGTTTAGGCAAATTCTGTTATACGAAATCTATGTAAAATGTTCTCCTCTTTCGTTTAAGACTGGTTTCAAACCGATCTGATTTAAATTGAGCGAGAAATTAGCAAAAAGCACGCACAGGGTCAGGCGGAACGTTACGCGTTACGCGTTACGAACGTTAGGAACGTTACGACCGTTACACTTTTTCGTGCATGCAGCCGGTGTTTTGTCCTCACATTCCAATTCCGCGGGCCGGATAAAATTGCGCTGCGGGCCGCCATTTGCCCAGGCCTGCCCTATAGGAACTCTTTTGAATTGTGCCGAGTAGTAACGATAATAAAATATTATTTTATTTGTACCACTTTTTAAAAAATGGCTGCAAAAACAAGAATTTACCTAAGCTGGTTGAAAGTCTACAATCTACTATTGTTCCAAAAAAAATTCCAGCCAATTGGGCGACGGGACCATTCCAATTTCAAAAATATTGACATGTATACTAATATTATTGTAATGTATTTTGTACAGTCCTAACTTTACATAATAATAATTACTATAGATTCGGTAGTTACATAATTACTTTAGATTGTAAAATTATTCATTTTTGTAAAGAATAAATTCATTGTGTTTCCAGCATTTATATGATCAATATAAAATTATTATTTTTATGTTAATAAATAACTTTATTAAAACTTATAATATTTATTAAAATATTAAATTATAAAGAGAGAGACCAAATTTTGTGAGTTTGTGTGTATGTGGAGGATAATCTCCAGAACCACTGCACCTATTTGAAAAATTCGTTACTCGTTTGAAAGGTACATTACTCCTGACTAATATAGGCTATATATTATGTGCCAATTAGCTAAGTTATGATGATATTCGTCAACTAAGTCGGAAAAAGTCATGCCTTTTGAGAGCTTCTACGGCATCCGCTGCGGGAATAGTTAAAGTTAAACGAAAATAATGTATGGCTGAATTGTTCCTCCTGAAAAGTTTTAAAAATAAGTCCGCGACAGCATATATTTATCTTCTAAGGATAATTCCCGAAAACCATTTTTATCTTTTTTTGATAATAAATAATAATTAACTATTTACGGAGCTGTTTTAACCGATATAATGTTAATCTACATTTAAATAATTTTGTTTATTATTTTAAGTATTTAATTTAGAACATTTTTGGATACAATAATTTTGGTAGCAGTCGGCAGTGCCGGGGATGTCAGTCTGGGAGAGGCTCAGGTATGCGAAAAAGGAATCTAATACTAGAAGAGCCGAATTAGACTATACAAAATAAATGAATTACGAGCTGGCACTGGAAAAACAATGTATATTATAAACGTCAAAATAATTACGATTCGTGGTGTAAATCACCAATTTGGACTGTAAATTATTTGATTTGAAAGGAAAAGAGAGAATAATATATTTTTAGTGAGTAGTTTTAAGTAATATTTCAGTTTTTATATATTTATAATTTTTTTATAGTGTTTTTACATATTAAGTTCAATAATATTAATTCAGTCGACGGAATATTTTGTTTCGAATTACATTTTTTGCCTAAAATTGTAGCTTGATAATTGAGAAACACGGCTTCAATTTTCGCGTTAAAATAAAGGCGCTTTGCGTAGAGACCAATTTTGCAACGTAAATCGCCGAATAAATAAATACAAATTCGGGCGAAGTCATACCGGGCTACTAGTTTGATATAATATAATAAATAAAATATGATATTTACTATTCATTGCCATAGTAACCTACACTCTATGTCTTGTAAAAATTAATCAAAGCATGCTAACTAGTTTATTTCTGACTGATCTACAAAATAAAAGAATATGGACGATTATTCTTCAAAATTTTTACGAAATTATAAAGTTTAGAAAAAAATTTTTAACAAAACTTCTTTTAAAAAAATAAATAGAATAATAAGCCGTTATGAAAAGTATAGCAATATTATCTAAAAAAAAAAAATACCGTTCTAACATATATCTCTTCTGCGCATGCGGCGATTTTCCCAAAAAACAAAAGGGCTCTTCATACCAAACAACATACCAAAATTTCATTTCAATCCGTTCATCCGTTGGACCTATATCATGCTCACAAACAGACGCGTATAGTTTTTCCAAAAATATGTTTTTTAGATCGGGGAGCCCTAAAAGGAAAAACTATTGTAAAATTTTGAAGAGTGAATTTTGACCTAAAAGCTAGTACTATTCCTCACTATAGTGGGTTGGAATGGTAACAAAAAAACAAACCACCCAAGTGCCCAATATTTGCAATCATAACATTTTACCATTCAAATCTTTGATTAACGTCTGAATAGAACTCTTCAAGTAAATTGGTCGACAATTTTATTTAATTTTACCACTAAATTTCAAAAATGTAGTGCAGGAAGGAAAATTTGCATCCTGAAAAAAAGTTTGATCTCAGTTCTCTTTTTTAGGGTTCCGTACCCGAAGGTCAAACGGGACCCTATTACTAAGCCTCCGCTGTCCGTCTGTCTGTCTGTCCGTCTGTCTGTCTGTCTGTCAGCGGGCTGTATCTCAAGAACCGTAATAGGTAGAGAGTTGAAATTTTCACAGAGTATGTATTTCTATTGCCGCTAGAACAACAAATAATTAAAAAACCCCCAAATCTCCCCAAAGAGGAGCAAATTCAGTTGTTTGCTTATAAGTCGCTCAATTTAAATCAGATCGTTTCGAGACCTGTCTTAAACGAAAGAGCAGAAAATTTTACATAGATTTTGTATAACAGAATTCGTCGAAACACTTTTTTTATACAGCTTTATATAGAAATAAAATGTATAAATTCAATTTTGTCTAATCCATAGCATACACGGGGATCGTCTGTCTTCGTTTGTTGCATACTGTACTATGGGAATTTAAAAATTGCGTATGTTTTGTCTTAAAAAAAAAGATTGCATTTGTTCAAAAACGAATGTCATTTCAAATCTTTTGACATTAGTATTTTGTGAAATGCAACGCCTTTTGAGTTAACGATTTGAATAACTAATTTTAATTATTAGAACATATTGCTTTGACAGATGCAAACGTCATTTTTGACATTTTTTACCATTCCAACACCATGGATGAGCGGAATGAAACCAAATTTTGGGAGGATATTTGATATGCAAATATGAAGAGGCCTATTGTTTTTGAGAGACGTCGGCGCAAGCGCAAAAGAAATATATATTATAATGTTGTTTTTATAAGATAATAGTATACTTTTCATAACGGCTTATTATTTTGTTTTACACGAGTTTTGTAAAATAAATTTTTGAAAAAAATCTGCGCATGCGTAGAAGAAATATATACTATAAGGCTGGTTTTTATATAATAACGGCATACTTTTCATAACGGTTTATTATTCTATCTATGTTTACAAAAGTTTTGTAATTTTTTTGGGAAAAATTGGCGCATGCGCAAAAGAAATATATGCAATAAAGTTGTTTTATATAATAATAGTATATATTTCATAATGGTTTAAAAGAAAGTTTTGTAAAAAGTTTTAGGGGGAAAGGCGGCGCATGTGCAGAAGAGATATGTGCTATAACATTGTTTTTATATATTAATGGTATATTTTTCATAATGGTTTAATATTCTAAAGTTTTGTATTTTTTTTTTGGGGAAATCGGCGTATGCGCAACAGAGATATTTGCCATAACGTTGTTATTTGATATAATGGTATATTTATCTAAACTTTATATTATTTTATTCTACAAGAAATTTTTGTAAAAAAAGTGTTTATAATATAAAAACGCCGGGGTGTATTATGTAAAATTTCACGCCTTGAAATTCTTGAACTACTTGCATACTCCCACTGGTTACATATTGTTATAGCGCCTCTCTTGTTTCTTTTACAAAAGTATTTAAAAAGTACATAGTGTACGGAACCCTTCGTGTGCGAGTCCGACTCACACTTGACCGGTTTTATTAAGTATTTAATTCCATTTCGAGTAGAGAGTTTTTCTTTATAAGTTGAGAAGTGCAAAAGGAAATATTTTAAACACTAAAAACGTATAAAAAATCAATTTCTTCTCCTGCTACCTGACTCGACTTAACTTAAAAAATCTTTTACATTCAACTTAATACCCGAAATCTAATTAAACACAGTCAGAAAGCATAAAGTCATATTCAATAACTTATAAACCTTAATCATTTTTGGACGAAAGTAGCAGTGATTTCATAATATATTTCCTGTGTGTTTTTAAGTCTGTTTTTATGAAATACTACAAAATATTTTTTTGTTTGTTACAGATTACAAAAATCATTTTTTAAACATAGAATTTTATAAAAATTTAAATTACTTTACATTGAAATTTAATAATTCATGAAGACTTGATTACAGACAACGGTGGAAAGAATAAAAAGCTATATTCGCCGGTTCATATTATTTTAATAATAGATAACAGTTATAATATTATGTGTAAAATAAACATAAGTAACCCAAACAAAGTGTAGTTTGAAGTGTTTAAACGGACTAGGTTAAAAGGAATCACTGATTTAATTACACGTGCACTTGTACGAGAACAAGGCTGAAAACAATATTATTATTACAAATTCAACCATAACAATTATACGCTCGCCAGTGTAGCTAGTTAGTGACTTCCGCAATCGAGAGGAAACTGGCTTTTCACAGTCATTCAGATCTCCACCCGTGCCACCACGGAATATGTCCGATGCTTACCTCATACCTACATATCTGTCGTGACCAAATGGCAGACCAGCTCATGTCTAAATCGTGATATAATTAAAGTTAAGTGATAATAGGTATCCGGATGAGAATACTGCAACCCGCGATCAGTTTTTTTGGAACACTAGGGCCGAAAATTACGTAAATAATGGTAATAATGCTGAGAATAATACAAAAATATAAAACACTACATTGGTCATGTAATGAGCACGAAAATATAAAATATAACAAATTATATTAATAGGCAAATTAGAACAGAAAAGATCCAGAGAAAGAAAAAGAATATCGTAGCTAGATAATATAAAAAATGGAAGGAAGTGGTATTCATGCCCTATAGGGCATCATTATTAAGGCCAGATACAAAATCTAGCATCTTATTGAAATTGATATCTTTGAAATCTTTTGCTAGCAACTAGATCATCCCAAAGTGCTTACATCTTGTCTGGGCGAGGGCCTCGCACTCATAGTATGTGCAGAAATTTCTTTTTGTAATGTTACACTACAACCCCTATAAAATAGCTGATTTTCATGCCTGTACAGCGATAGTAAAAGCACCCTTAACGCACTAATGCGTAAAGTAAAATAAATATAGGTAAGCGATTTTATTAATCCAATAGTAATTTCCAAAAGCGGCCTGTCAGTTACCATTGATTCTCATAAGATAAACACAAAACTAAGCAGCACAAACCAGGCGTAATTTCCTAAACAACCCAAATTAAATGCGATATGACGATATGACATCAGCCGTCAGAAACATTATAATAATGTGAAAATCAAATATTTTATAGAAGGTATGTGCAAAAAATGTGGTATAATATCCCGTTGCTAGTGCTGCCACGATTGGGCTTGGCTCTTGCCAAGCGTAAGAGCTTCTTAAGCTCTTTAAGTTTCTTCAAGACCTTTGAGTAGGTTTTAGCTGAAATTTCATTCCAATGTGATGATGAATTACGTAACAAAAATTGTTTGCATAGAAGTAAATGGATGCCACTTTTTACGTTACGGTGGTGCAGCCGCTACCGAGAAAGCCATATTCATTTACTTGTATGTAGACGTTTTTTGTTACGTAGTTCATCGTCATATTACAATCTTGCTTTTCTAGGAAAGCTCTCCTTTAGTTCTCATGTCGGTGTGGGGATCACTCAATGTCTATTTTTGGTACTAATAAAAGAAGACTAGACAGGCAATCTGCATTGAAGAACCTTCATTCCATATGAACGGCAGAAACATTGAGTGACATTTAAAATCTTCTTCCACTTTCTTGTTACTATTTTCCACAGTAAGGAGAAGATAAGGTGCCTATCAAAACCTCAAAACGGGCATTACAGCGACGAAGTCGTGTATAAAAACTAGTATTACACAAAAAAACAGATCTATATCCGAAGGTATCGAAATATAGAAAAGTTTCGACATAGCCGGTTCTGCCTTTTGTCCGAAATATAGGTAGCTGCTATTCCGAGCTGATTGTTATTTCTAATAACACTACTGTCTGCAAGTAGTGTTATTAGGATTCTCCATTTTATAGAACTATCAGCATGCAAATATCATTTTTAGAATTTCGTATATCGAAGAATCTCGTTAGAGATTCTTTTCTGTGCTAAATGCCGACGTATCTCTAACGTATTCTTATACATTGATTTTGCCTAGCTCCCATATAACGCCGTGTATATGAGACCAGTTTCCAAGTTTTATAGTTCTGTGACCACGTGACTTTCATAGGACCGATTTTTCGTATCACCCATATATACTTCTGTACCACAATAACAGCTTACACTGCGTGTGTGCCCGTGGACTAACGGTTACGACGTTAGACTTGTAATAACACTAATAACAGGGTCTCGGGTTCGATTCCCGCCGGCATCATTGAAAATTTTTTTTTCTACTCCATTTTATTTCCACTTGATATTTATATATAATCATATTTTTTATTTTTATTTTTTTTTTTATTTAAAATTTTTTTTATATTTTTAATTGTTTTTTTTTATTTTTAATTTATTTTATCAATTTTTTTCTCATATACATATTTTTATTTCTTTTTTAATTTTTTATTAAAAAATAACAAAATATATGATTGAAGTTAGATTTAAATAATTTAATTTATTAAAAAACATATTCATCATAAAAAGTGCAACAAAAATTAAAAAGAGGAAAGTTTTCAAAGTGAAACTTCTTTTTTAATGCAAAATAAGTATTTTACAAATGATATGAAACAGTTTTTGTATTTTTAATGGTTGGTCTTGTTCATTGATTTTTTTTCATGCCTTCAAAATTGGCCTTCATGGAATCTGTGGCCTCTTAATTCTAAAAATGCACATATGTTTATTTTTTGGAGAAAAAATAAAAATAATGTCTCACACTTTGGAAAAAGACGTGATATCTTAAAAAAAAAACTTCGGAGAAGTAAAAACTTCGTTCTGTGCTAGATTCAAAAACTTGAGGCGACTGAATCTCAGAATTATAACTTAAAAAAAAAGAATTTCGAGGCAGACAAGAAATTGAAATCAAGCTCGAAATTCTGTGCCTAAGACGTCGAAAAAAAAAAGAATTTTGAGGCAGACAAAGAATTGAAATCCAACTTCGAAATTCTGTGCTTATAAAAGCCACAAGAGCAACAGCAAAAAAAAGTGCACAGACGGCGTTTTTTTAGTGGTAACTAAAGGAGTTATGCGAACACCGTCTTTGCATTTTTTTGCTGTTGCTCTTGTAGCTTTTATAAGCACAGAATTTCGAAGTTGGATTTCAATTCTTTGTCTGCCTCAAAATTCTTTTTTTTTTCGACGTCTTAGGCACAGAATTTCGAGCTTGATTTCAATTTCTTGTCTGCCTCGAAATTCTTTTTTTTTAAGTTATAATTCTGAGATTCAGTCGCCTCAAGTTTTTGAATCTAGCACAGAACGAAGTTTTTACTTCTCCGAAGTTTTTTTTTTAAGTTATGTAATACTTGAACTATAAAAGAACAGTATATAGAGTCTGTCCATTTTTGTACTTTGCTCGTTGCCCCGTTGACTTAAAAATTCTGCACGGGACAGAATTGCGGCTTTCTCCAAAAAAAATAATAAAAACACGTTAACACTGCCATAAGGATAACTACTTTGCACAATTATAGTTACAGTGGATTTCTCGATTTTCTCTATAAAGGTCAGAAAGGGTTCGTATTAGGTAATTAATTAAAAATTTCACATTTTGGATTTTTGAAATTAGATCTCGCGCTCGATAAAGACAGACTTGGACAGTACCTACTATAATAAAAATTGAGCAAGAATTTTTAATTTACAATATAAAAATAAAATTGTTACTTAAAGTAAACATAAAATAATGTTATAACCATTAAACTTTCATTTTTATTTCAATTAAAAAATGTGAGACGTGGATACTGAAACGAAATTTTTTTTAAATAATTCATTAAATTAAATAGTAGGTATAGGTAATAATTATAGTCTGCAAAATATCTTGAAGTATTTTAATTTTAAAGTTTTAAACTGTGATATATTTCGGTTTAAAAGATCTTTGATATATGAAAAACTGAACCACTGAAGAAATACATGCTCCTTCTGGATGGTTAATGTTAATGTTAAATGGCACGCGGCGAGAAGGTCTACACTGAAACAACGGCGCCGAAACTGGATACGGTAAATTGTGTTATAGACCGTTTAATAGGGCATTGTGGATATACCAGAGAATTAATTGTTTAACATGACCGTACAATTAGAAATGACCACATCAATATCTGATTGAGAATTGCAACACTGGCTACTAGATTACTGTTGATCATAAGCGGCGAGAACTGATTATTTTTTTTCTTCTTCAAATACTTGAAATCAGATACTAACGTATTTTTACCAGATCCGAGCTACAAAGATTTTCTTTTGCTTCTAACACAATTTTGTTCTAACTACTGCCAGTGGGATGAAAGAGAGATTTCTCTGACACTAATTTACACCCTGCGTAACATCCCTAATGTTAGATTTTATTTTTGTGGCCTTATTAAGGTCACTACCTCCGCTACAGAGGCACGGATACATTTTTTTAAACAGTCGTAGTTAAGTAGTCAATAAGTACGCAGTCGTAGTTGTAAATTTTTTGTGATTAAGTATTAGTGCATAAAAAGGTATCATATATTGCATTTTTATTTATTTGTTTGTAAAAAAGAGACAATTTTCTTATGATTTATATTTTAATAATAATAATTTCTCAAACGAACCTAGATTTTTATTCATTGGTTAGTTATAAGTACAGAACCTCTCAGAGCCAAGCGTTACAACGCCTGAAACACGATTTTACCCAGAAGTTTTGAAACCTCTCAATAGCTAGTTAGTATCATTTTGATGCAAAGAATAGACGCATAACGGCTCATTATTATTCATCGATATGTTAGGATGGCACGTATGTATGCAATACGTTTGGCTGCGATCATCTCAAGAGCTACTAGATAGATTTGGACACTTTTTCACATACCGCTAAACTTGCGGTATGTGCTCTATTATTGCTTTACGCTTCAGAGCTGATTTTCGTTGTTACAAGAAGTTATATCTAGGTTAATTTGCACGAAATCCGTTCAAATTGTAGCATTTTTAAAAAGAAGAGATTCTGTTCTATAAAACGGAACCATTTTTAGATTGATTTAGGTTCATAATTAGTCCTAAAATTGTAATTGAAAATCTCGAATATTAGTTGTCGGTTGGTCTGTACGTATGTACGTACGTTCGAGCTCTACAGATTGCAATTTTGGTCGGATCGCCTTGGTTATATACAGTATTATTATTAGATACTGTGTAAATTACCATAAAATAACTGCTACACTTCTATACTATAATAACACTGGTACATTCAGCAAGCTTCGTGGCGTGGTGGTTAAGCCATTAGATCAGCAAGATCAAGGTCCTGGGTGCGATTCCTGCCAAAATAATTGATTTCTATTTTTTTTGTCTATTCCATTTTATTCCACTTAATATTTATATATTATTATATTATATATATTTCTTAAACTTATATATATTTTTTTTTATTTTTTCAATCTTAAAAAAATATTTTTTCAAGTTTTTAATTTTTTTTCAGTTTTTAACTATTTATTTTTTTGTTTTTTAATCTTTTTAAAATATTTTTTCAATATTTTTTTTTATCATACAGTGGAAAACTTACGGGATGTGCACTTTTGGTTTTGCCAACTTTTTTTCATTTTGTTTCAGATTAAGTATCAAATTATCTTCTATACTATTAACATTATCCGGCATTTTCCAGGTGATCTATAAAGATAATTATCATAGGTATGGTGGAAGAAACGGGTATCGATCTGTACCTACACCATATTTATTCCAGTTTAAATGAAAACATCTGATATAATCGATCATGAGCTAGTTACAAAAATAATTTGCTACAAATATTTTTAAAATAATATTTGGGCAACGCATGGTTCAATTAAAGGATTATATGGGTTCAGACATTTCACAAAAATCCATTTTTTTTTCACCTGCAACATATCAAGAATATTTTTCTCAAATTTCAAGTCTATTGGAGTAAAACTCTGGAAGGTGCGGACAGCCATGAGCCAGGTGCGTCGCAGGTGTATCGAGGCAGCTGCTTAGCGATTGTTTATCAATTTTTCTCACTTTCTAAGGGTTTAGTTATCTTTATTAAGTATTTTTTCTTCTGATACAGTAGAAATATTGTTTGAAAATAATTGCAGTGAAATTAGTAATGAAGACACAAAAATCGATTAAAGGCACATTACGTCTCCTTGCTCTTCTGATAAAACGAAATACTTGGATAACGGCGAAGAGAAACATCACACATATAATGCTGATAACAAGCGGTATCAGTGCGACGTTTGTAATAAATGTTTCTCACGGTCTGCTTATCTTAATAATCACAAACGGGCACATACTTGTGAGAAACCGTATGAATGTGACATTTGTTATAAATGTTTTTCAGAATTAGCTACTTTAAATAATCACAAACGGATACATACTGCTGAAAAACCGTATCAATGTAACATTTGCATTAGGTGTTTTTTACTGTTATCTAATTTAAATATCCACAAACTGACACATAATGGTGAGAAACCGTATGAATGTAAAATTTGTAATAAGTGTTTCTCATTGTCACATAATTTATATGTCCACAAACGGACACACACTGGTGATAAACAGTATGAATGTGACATTTGTAATAAGTGTTTCTCACGGTTATCTAATTTAAATAGTCACAAACGGACGCATACTGGTTGAAAAACAGTTTCAATGTAACATTAATTATAATAAGTGTTTATTTCTCACAGTCAACCCATCTAGTTAATCACAAACGGACACATACTGGTGAGAAACCGTATAAATATAACATTTATAATATATGTGCGTGTAAATATATTTTTCCTTCAATGCGTTGAATATCACCAGCAAACTAAATAACACATGCTATTTAATTAATTATTAGATGTCGATCATTTGACGACATCAATGTTTTAAAATCAATTTATTACGGTTACTTCCAATCTGTGTTCAATTACGGAATTATTTTTTGGGGTGGGTCGTCAATTGTAAATAGAATTTTTATACTTTAAAAAAGAAATTTATGATTAATGACTTTTACTATTTCTGGCTAATCGGCCAAGGCGTTATTTAATCGAACGATATACTTATTAACTTTACCTACCCTCTATATTTATGAATGCGTTACTTTTGTTTTTAATACCCAGCATTTGTACATAAAAAATAGCGACGTACATTGTCGTAACACGAGGCATGTGGACGATCTACGCTTTCAACGACACGGATTACAATTGCATCACAATAGTGCATACCAACAATGCGTGAAGTGTTACAATGCCCGACGACATTAGGTCAAGCCCATCCGATACCAATTTAAACGGAAACTTAAATTATTTTTATTGGAGAAAACTCTTTATTCAATTAATGATTTTTTTTAAGTATATTATGTCTGTATTTCATATTATATTGTATTGACTTATTCTTTTCCCATTTTTAGGAGCAGTTTTTGAGGAATAAATATTTATTATTATTATTGATTATTATTATTATTGTATATTTTCCTTTATTTTGCAACCATCTTCCTTAGTCTTGACTCTTCATTGAGTTAGAAGTGGACAGTATAAGGAACTATTAGTATGACTATGATAGATACAAGTGCGCCGATCTGCAGGGTTTTTGGCACATGAACCGACACTATTTTTTGGGGGGTTCTCGTGGTTATTGTGATCATTTTAACCCCAATGACTTTTGCCCTAAGTGTCATGGTTATCGAGATACGATTTTTTTTAGTTATTTTCGAAAATTGCCCTAAAAATTGCCTTTAAAAAATCGTAACCTGTTTGTTTTTGGTACTAGAGACACGAAAATACATTTATTGAGTTCTCGAATGACTCCTTGTTCTAAATGAATCATAATTTTATGCAAATAGTATCAGGAAAAAGATCCTATGGACTTTTAAAGTACCTGTATTAATAAAAACCGGTAGAAAAAAATAATAATTAAAAATCATTAAAAAAAAAAAAATAACGGGTATTTAGAAATTAGTCATTGGGGTTAAAATGATCACAATGACCACGAGAACCCCCCAAAAAATTGTGTCGGTTCACGTGCCAAACACCCTGTATAATTAAATGAAGGCACGGAAAGTGATTGTAAACCGAAGGAAATATTGGTCTACCGTTTTTAGACACTCCGATTTCTTTTTTGAAATAAAAAATACATTTATTTACAAGGATAGACCTCGAAGAAGATAGATTAAGTTTTATATTTGTTGGTTAAATGACAAATTATTTAGTTATCTATATATTTAAATGTATTAATAAATTTCTTTTGTAGAAAATTATTTAAAATAGTTTAGTTTTTAGTTGAACCTGTCATAAAAGATATAAAAATAATTTTTAGGTTTGTTTCTTTTTAAAGGAATGTTATTAACTCTCTAGTTTCCTTTTGGTATTCAATAATTGCAAGATGGACCAACGCATATAGGCTATTTTTTGTAGTGCGATATTTCGAATAAGTTGCTTGAAGATTGTTAGATCTAGTTACTAATAGTAATTTTATCTTCTCCAATCTACTAGTAGTAGAGATGTGATCCGTTTATTTTTGAAATATTTTCTCTACTCTAGCCACGAAAATTTCCTAACCAAATACTTCACTAATAGTAATCGCCGGTACACGACTCAGTATCCTAATTATAGTACGACTTTCAATGCGAAAACTATTCTAAGCACTGAATTACTTTTACTTTGAAAGTTGTATCAGAAATACAGCAAAATCTCGCATTTTCGATAAAAAAGTAGTGTGTGCGTTGGTTTCTGAGATAAATAAATGAAAGTAATAGAGCTTTGTTCACATTTTTTTAGCCCGCAACTAATCACATTCTAAACGAACTCGGTGAAAACAAATGTATATCAATGTTGTCAAACTGCATAGTGTTATATCTTGACCCTTCGTGTGCGAATCTGACTCACACTTGTTTAAGACAAATTTCGAATCGATCTGATTTAAATTGAGCGAGTTAAAGGAAAAAACTTTTTTGTTTTCAATTTGCTTCCCTCTGGGACCAAAATTCAAAAATCCGGCTCCGTTAGGATCTGTCCCACGCCCTATATTATATGTGTGACAAATTTCAACTTTCTATGTCTACTGGGGCCTTCAGGAGGGTCTGGAAAGACAAACAGATAGCCCGACAGACAGACAGATAGACAGATATACAATAGGAAATTATATAATATAGATGTAAATAATTGGTTATTCAAATCGTTAAAGGCGTTGCATTACATCAAAATATATGAATGCCAAAAAAACTGAATAATATTTGAAAAGGCATCCGTTTTTGAACAAATGCAATCTTTTTATTTTACAAGCAGTTATTTTTTTCATCTGTCCCGGTGTCTGTCTGTCTGTAATCAAATTTTGCAAGTCAAATTTGACCAACTTCCCGTTATCCGATTGAGCTGAAATTTTGCTTACGTATGTAGTTCCGAAAACAATACAATATTATAATAACTAACTTATTGTTCTGGCTTTCTCCCGGTTCAAAATCTTGCTTTTAACTGCTTTCCGATATCCGATAGAGTTAAAATATTTTGAATACGTATGTTTTCCGAGAACATTACAATATTATAATAACTAGCTTACCGTTTCTGCTTTCTCCCGGTTGAAAATCGCACTTTCCCACTACTTTCTGATATCCGACTGAGTTGAAATTTTGAATACGTATTACGTATGTAGTTCCGATAACAATACAATATAATAATAACTAACTGACCGGTCCGGCTTTCGTCCGGATGCAAATCGCACTTTTAATAAAGCACACTATAAACTTAAAAATAAATAAACGAATTTTTTTTTTTTAAACAAGCAATTATTAGTTAACAAAAATGAACTAAAAAGTAAAAAGTAATTTTATTTCGATTATAAATAAGTTGTTTTATATGTACTTATAACAATCTCAAGTTTTCAAATAAAAGCATGTTACATTTTAATAACAAAAGAGAACCAAAAGACGGTGTAACACGCTTTTATTTGAAAACTTGAGACTGTGATAAGTACGTATAAAAAGACTTTTTTGTAATCGAACTAAAATTATTTTTATCTTTGAGTTCATTTTTATTACTAATAAAAGCATTTTTTAAATTTTTTTTCGTTTATTTATTAATAAATAAAATTATCGACCAATTTTATTTTAAGACAGAACATCGCAATTTTTAAATTTCCATATTTCACTGTGAAATAGACAGAGATAACCGAAAGATATTTGCCATCAGTTATATCAAATTTATTTCTATATAAAACGGTATAAAAACCTGTTTGGGAAAATTTTGTTTAACAAAATTTATGTTAAATTTTCCCCTCATTTATTTAAGAAAGGTTACGCACCGATCTGATTTAAATTGAGCAAGTTATAAGCGAAAAACTTCGTTTCTTTCTTTATTGCTCCACTCTGGGGTCAAAATTCAAAAATCAGGCGCCGTTAGGATATAAGCTACTCGGAGATGAATCGAACAAGAAAAGTTTTTTTTTAATCGGTTAAGACGTTCGAGCTGTACACGATCCACAAAAAAACGTGACATACAGATTCATAAACAAAGCGAGTGCATATAGGCGCTTTAGCTTACACTATTCGCGCTTAAAAACCAATTTCACTGTGGGTACGTATGAAAAAAATATTAGCTGTAAAGTATGAACATGTTCGTTAATGTACAGTACCTTTTTGATTCAATGTACTGAAAAAGATTAAACAATTATAACTTAAAAAGCTACAAGTGGATGTAATAGCTACAAAGCTGCAGTTTACTTCCAGTTAATAGTATTAGCAAATAAACAATTCAATCCCCTAAGTAAAGTATCTAAATAAATACAGAATCCCACTCTTTTGATAAGCAATAACTATCAAAGCATCTGGCGACTCGTAGGGACAATATGAAGGCAAACTGCCCCTCGGAGTACTTTTACGTAAAGTGGTCCACCGGCTATTGTAAAAATACATTGACCGCTGCGAACGGAGCAGAGCTACTGCTTGCCAAACAGGTGTGGTGAAACTACTAACTCTCAAGTTTCTTAAGCTTCAACAAAAGTTGCTTTTGTCAAATTCCATATTGTAAAAATATTCACACTTTCAGAAACTGTGTTTATTTTTAATAACAGTAAAGTTTTGCAGCTCAGAATCAAAAAACGGAACTCTAGTTATAATCAAAATCTACGTTATTATTTTTTCAATAATATTTCAAATATTATAAAAAACTGAAACTGAATTATATTAGAAACTAATTACTAAATTATTATTTTTTATATTTTTCAACTCAATTCTGAAGTAGATTCAAATCCGGACCGAAACGGATTGAATTATATATTTCTGTCAATATAAATTGTCTGAAAAATTGGTCGATAATTTTATTTTTTCTAGTAGTAATCATTTTGTTGTTCAACTATCGACTGTCCATCAAGAACGGCTGAAGGTATCAAGTTGAAATTGATATCCAATACTAAGATCTATCAGTCCATAGTCTTATAAGAAATTCAGGCTTCTAACTGTATGCAATGAAAAGATACCATCTTTCAAGTCACGTAACTCGATCATCAAAACTTACAGTTTACCTCGCGTTAAGTTAAACTCTTGAAATTAGTCATGAAAAAAGGTATCATGACACAAGTAAAGGAAAAAAATCATTACTTCTATGTGGAATTGTTACGTAACAAGCTTAATTCTTATAAAGTTTAACAATAAATTGTCAATCTGCACAACTTACGGTACAGAGTCCTCCTATTAGCATTTGTCCATCTTTATATTTGTCACAATGCAAGATATAATTTACTTCACGTATGTGAACACGCAATTATTATAGCTGTAAGAGGATTAGCAGAAGAACGCATATATGATTTCAACTTTGATTTGTCAGTCATTAATGAAAAGACTGACACAATGGAACGTTGGCCATCACATCTGTTTCAGTACCCATGGAACAGTAGAGCATTTCAAGAAATTCTAATTACAACAATACAGAGGTTATTTCGAAAACATTTCACACTCATTACCGTCGATAAAAGTTCAGTTAGGAATCGTAATTGCGCTGAGAATAAACGATCAAATCCTGCATGCAAATTAACACTAGAATCTCAACTAACATCCGTACAAAAGAGTTGTCATTCAAGAGCTGTTTCCCATACAGGATCATCACTCATTAGAAAACCACCATCATTTGGCCGTGCTACGGTTGACAGTTATTATCGGCCAACGATGGGGGATATAACACTGAAATATTACGGAAAGATATCGGTGTTTTTAACTTCCCGCTATAAAAAAAATCAATGATTTTTTTCAAAACACTCGGAAGTTATTTTCTCTCCGATTTTTGAAAATCGAGTTTTCATCAGATCTCGACGTTTTGAGATCCTAAGTAGCTATTTTGACTATTTTGGCGATAATGTCAGTAGGGCTGTTTATGTGTGTGTTCGTATGTAAACCTCTTATTACTTTTGAATGGAGTGTTCGATTGAAACGCGGTTTACGGCATCTGGCGTAACTTTGCTGAACTTAGATTTCCTGAAAATTTGGAATGATTCGGCCCAATAGATTATGCAAAATCTCAAAAATACAAGTTAAAAAAATTTTAGTTATTTTCTAAGCTACTAAACCGATTAATCCCAAAATCTAATCAGCTTTTCTTCTGAAAAACTGCGTCGATTGCCGCAAACCGCATTAAAATTGGTTCTTTTGTTCAAGAGATATCGTGAACGAAAAATTCGTAAAAAAGTGTTTTTTTAGTTTGAAGAGTTAAAAAATAAACTTCTTGCTATATTTTATATATTTGTGAGCGTTTTGAACTTAAAAAAGCGAGAAGTTTCAGGGATGGCTTGCAGGGTCAAAATTCTTTTCAATTTTTTTTCTTTTTTACACCGGCGGGTGAGGTATAAATTGATAAGTTTGGCCATTATTGATCAAGCATCAGCAATGATTGATTGTTCTAAATTATATTACCGTCACTGGGCTAATATTTTTTTTCCTCGATGTGCCGATGCTACCATTCGCTTATTTAACATTTTTTTGTGAGATATGGTTGTCATTATTGTGCCGTTTTTGCACGTCTGGCAGTTAAATATAGTGCGATTCTGGACCGATTGTTAAGCCCTATATAGATTATAGACTCTGACATCAATGATCCTTAGTATCGTGCGTCTATATACAGAACGTTACAAAAGTCCTGGAACGACTAAATATCGCGGAGTTTTTTTAAAAAATGTAGGGAATGAAAGTTGTTCAACTTGTAATATATTTTTCAGTCACAAAAAACCCTCCCAAGGGGGTGCCCTCGTGGGGGGGGTTAACTCCGAAATTTTAAATGGCAATCCCAATTTTTTTTTATTTGATCAAGTTCTTCGGGCAAAAAAGACATCTTTTGTCCCAAACTCTTTTTTTGTTCAAGCTACAGATCACTCAGTACGCGGGGTAAAATTTACCGTATTATCCTCAGCCTCTCAAACCGAAACGTTGATGTACTAAATTTATATATTTTTTGTTAATATATTTGCCTGAAAAATTGGTCAATCATTTTATTTACTAAAGAGTTCTAATCAGACGTTAATCAAAGATTTGAAAATCTAACCATATCTTGGACACGGTTCGTCGACACTATCAGCATTTTAAATCGTGAATGGAAAAAGGTAAGATGGGGCGAATGTTTTGCGCATGGCAGATGGAACACACATTTGAACAATTGCGTAGCGTTAAGCATTATAAAAATTAAAGAGTGTTTCTTTGAGAAACTTACGTCTACGATTTAAAAAATAGCCGCAAGACGGGTTTAGTTTAGTCATAGCTGAACCGGGTCGGTTTCCGTCGGATATGTGGTAGTCGAACAGTTACAGATCCTGGTGGAATGAGATGGGTGCGGTCCGCAAGAAGGGTCGTTGCAATAATTACCTTTATGACTTCCACTGTATGATAAGAGTCATAAAAGTTTCTATATACAGCCTTTATCCCATCTCCACCCCTAATAACCACTATATGCATATAGTCTGAACCGTCCACTCATACCAACAAAACCATGTTATAGCGTCGCTTTATTTGATGACAACTCATAATTATTGCCACCAAAATTAAAAATTAAAAACGTTACATAAACACGTTTATGTTAATTCCCTATGGGCGTCTACTACTTTACGGTTTATATTATTTATTAAATTAAAAAACAGGAAAAAACATTGTTTTCCATTACCAGTTATTCTGAATTCTACGAAATTTAGGCAGCAGTAAATTTTTTCACTGAAGTCTATTTGATTAGCCCGTATTGATTAGCGTATTAACAACCAATTATATGGTTGTTAATACGCCAGGAAAGTATCTTTTGACACGCGATCTTTGCGCCCTCTCGTGTGTTTTTTTTTTAATTCTGGTTCAGCCCAAAACCTTAGTGTTATATTATGTTATACGTGCATTTTAAATAAGGATTAGTTGTTGAATAAAATAGGTAAACAGCTATCAAATCGGAAGTGCTGTGTTGTTGATTGTAAAAATACACCAACTAAAAATCCAGAATTACAATTCCACCGTTTTGATGGATTTTCTTATAAATTAGAGAGGAAAAAATGGAATGGAGCAGTACGTTGTCAAGGGTAATTAAATTTTATTTTACGTGTGTAATCATTATTAAATACATGAAAAATATCATAATTGTTATTTTGTTAACAAAAATGAGATTTAAAAAATTTTGAAATTAAAAATGTATATTATTTATGTAGTTTTTTTTACTGACATCGTGCGTAAATATTTTTTATAGTTAAGAATAAAGCTGGTTTCCATGAGTTTGTAAGTTTTGAGTGAACCAGATTTTAAAAAATCAAAGACGAGATGGCGCAAAGATCGCATGTCAAAGATACTTTCCTAGCGTATATGTAGTAGTAGAAATAATTAAAATCTGTATATTAATACGTGAAGAAAAAACTTTGTACCCCTTTTTAAGCACATTGTGCGCATGGAGGAGTGTGAGATTTGGCATAGTTAAAGTTCATATTGAAAAGGACTGGAGAAAAATTAAATTCATGTATAATATGTGTCACAAATACATTAAATAAAATAAAACATATGTTCATATACTGTGAAAAAATAATTCAGTATTTACGTTCATAAACTGTGAAAAATTCTCGGAGTAAATGCGGAGTGAATAAGGGTTAAATTTCGACTATCGACTGGGCCGCTAGTATGTCATTAAAAGACTAATTGAGGAGCTTGTTTGCAAAACTTGACAAATCCATTTTAAATAAAAATCGAGTTATATATCGTACGTCAGTATTCAGCCCTAAACAAATCGGAATTTCTGGCTATTTTTAATCTAAACTCAACATATCATATACGAATTAAACGACGAAAATGGCGTTTGTGATCAAAAGTTGACAAATCCCGGATTTGTCAAGTTTTGATTACGAACGCTATTTTCGTCATTTAATTCGTAATATTATTATGGAATCTCTGATGTTTTATGTGTATTTAAATACTCATAAAACGTCAGAGGTTCCATAATAATATCACAAATTTCTATTTTAATATTGCTCCTTTCTTCCAAAACTTGACATATCCAACATATTTGTTTTCTTAACTTAACAAATACATTGCTTGTTTTCAAAACTTGACAAAACCAAAAGTTTTTTATAAAAAAAAATAACCATTTAAATTTAAAATTCCATCTTTGGCTTATTTTAATACAAAGACTCAGCGCTACCAAACGAGCCCAAAACAAAACAAAAGTTTATCAGTCCTTCGATGTGGCGGGTTTTTTACCTTTTCTGAGGATATTGGTTCTTTGGGTTTGTCAAGCTTTGCAAACGAGCTCCTCAATTATAACCCATCGCATCACTGCCCTAAATTCTTTGCGTAATCTGTTTAATCGGGAACTTTGTCTAAGTAATAGCATGTTCCTACTTTCATCAAAAATAGTCTAACCGTTTTCAAGAGATTCCGGTACAGACGGATGGACCAACAGAAAAACATTTAGATATATCATACAAAATCCCAAGATAATGACAATGCAGGCAAAAATTCTATAAACATTTTATAATAATACTAGCCGCTACCCGCGGCTACGCCCGCGATTGAGATGGAAATCGACTTTTGACATGCATATCAGGGGAAACAATTTTCTTATTTTTCGTAAAAAATTTTTATTTTTTTTTAATAAAAAGTATCCTATGTTACTTCTAATACCTTCAAGAGTGTATGTGCAAAGTTTCATGATGATCGGTTAAGTAGTTTTTGCGTGAAAGCGTAACAAACAAACTTACATTCGCATTTATAATATTTCGTTTTCATAAAATTTGTAAGTCCGGTCCTGTCGGGCCGATTTTAATGAAATTTTAATAGCACATTTTAATCATTACTAAAGGGTTAAATTTCAATTTTGAAACGATTCGGAGAAATTTTTCGGTATTTTTGGGCCCAAAAAATGTTTTCAACCCTTTCTTATTTTTCGTAAAAAATTTTTATTTTTTTTTAATAAAAAGTATCCTATGTTACTTCTAATACCTTCAAGAGTGTATGTGCAAAGTTTCATGATGATCGGTTAAGTAGTTTTTGCGTGAAAGCGTAACAAACAAACTTACATTCGCATTTATAATATTAATATGATATGATATGATATGATATGATATGATTAATATGATATGATAAGAGTAGCCGTTCTTCGCACGCGATTAAAACGAAACACGGATGCATTCTCATTATTTGGCATAGTTACGCCTTTCTCGACGTAGACCCCCCTAATAAATTTCAAAATTGATGACATTGCTGACAAATCTTGAAAATGACACCCACGTTGATTTTTAGACTATTTACCTCTTTTCATCCTCTGAAGGGGTTGTTTTTGAAAAGGCATGGAACACGTCCGAAACGCTGTTCTTAGCGGATGCCTACATCATAATAACTTATCTGTGTGCTAAATTTCAACCCAATCCGTTCAGTGGTTTGAACTGTGCGTTGATTCTCCATGCAAATTTTGAACCCCCGTTACACCCTTTTAGGTGTTGAATTTTCAAAAATCTGTTCTTAGCGGATGCCTTCATCATAATAACTATCTGTGTGCCAAATTTCAGTCCAATCCGTTCAGAAGTTTGAGCTGTTCGTTGATAGTTCAGTCAGTCAGTCAGTCACGGTTTCCTTTTATATATTTAAATTAAGTAGACTCGTATTTTATAATTTTGCCTTTATGCGTTTTCGATCTAGGTGTTATAATAAAATAGTCGAATAACAACAAACAGTTACTATTTTATTTATTTATAAATGTTTTGATTAATTATTGTAAGATTTCCATTTCGTTTTTTTATTGTAATCAATGAAAACTTTTGTTACGTTGATGATTTCCATTGGAAAGTATTTCAAACAACTTTTATATTGAGGTAAATGTAAAACTTGTGAATATCTTCTGAGCATATTGATATAAAAAGCTTGAGTATGATAATATTTCACAGATGACTTTCATAGGTGACTTCGCTACTGTAACTGATACTTCGTTCTATAGTATGATTCATAAAATGCGATGTCTAAACCTATCAATTTTTCAAATGTTTACTATAGATTTAATTGTTTATTTATCTCTTGTTGTTTCATTTTTTTTAAAATTTATTTATTGTTTTGTTGTTTAATTTCATCCCCTTGCCCTCAACTATTTATTTTTCTTCAATTCAACAAATTGTGGTCAAATTAAACAGATAGTTTACTTATTATTAAGTCATGAAATCAAAAGCACTGCATATGGTTCCATGCAAAAGTGGCTATCTTAGACAAGACCGTCTATGTTCAAAATGTAGCTAACTTAACAGGTGTGTAGTCTCAAGGTTTGGTTGTATATCGATTCAAATTAGCATAACACAGAGATAATAGGATTTTTTTATAAGTTAAATGAACTGTTAGATACATAATTACTTTGACACTATAAACATTTTTATTCTAAAAAAATCCGTAAAATCTCAAATTTTTTTTAAAAAGTAAATATCTATAAGCTCAAAACTAGGTTCAAACTAAAACTTACACCCTGAAAAATATATTCAGCCAATGAAAGTTTTTGAAATATATACCTATATGAGTTTAAAATTTAAATTATTAAATTATTGGAATCAACTTAAGTTTTCAGTTAAAAAATTACGAACTTTTTCGCACCTTTTTGACGTGATAACGTCTTATAAATTGATGAATCACCAATCTTTTAAATTGATAAAACACCGGCTGCATGTACGAAAAAGTGTAACGTTCCTAACGGTCGTAACGTTCCTAACGTTCCTAACGTTCGTAACGTTCCGCCTGACCCTGTGCGTGCTTTTCTCGAAAACGGCCCTAACGATTTGGATGAAATTTACTGAAAAGGGATTTTGGGGGGCAAAAAATCGTTTTAGCTAGGTCTCATCTCTCGAAAAAATCGATTTCTTACAAATTTTATCATTATAAAAATCAATTTTTTGACATATGAAAATACTTAAATATTGTAAGTAGGTTTTGGAATTTTATATAAACAGTGAAACAATTGTTTTATAAATATTATGACAGCTAATCTTTGAGACTTAAAATAAATACGAAAGAAAGAAAGTTAAAAAAAACAATTATATTATATGGTGAGTAATTTAAATAAATAAAATTTACCTAAATTTGAAGCGAAAGATGCAATCATAGATTCGAATTATTATAATTATTATATAAATTTAGGTTATGTATTACGGAATACGTTATCACGTAAAACTATCGTCCGTAAACCGACTTTACAGACAACCAATTTTTTTGATTCAGTATTCGTTGTAAAATTTATTTATTAATATTGTTTAATTCAAATGAATGGTTCAACTTATTTAGGATATAAATTGCAACTAAGAGTAATATTATACCTGTCAATTTAGAAGTGAAATTTTATTGTTTACTAGTATAGTTGCTTTGTAAAACTGAAGCTTTAAGATATCTTTACTAAATCAAACACAAAGCGTTATTGTTAGTGTGAGAATTTCCATCCTCGATTTTGATTAATTTTTTGAAGTAAAACTTCATGCTGCGCAGTGCACGGTTATATAGGGTAAATCGATTCATGAAATAGAAAGTGAAACGAAACGTTGCAAATGTACGTATACCGTATACTATACAAACCGGCCGCACAACGTTGTGTTATAATGGTTGCGAGGTGTAGTGGCTGCCTCGTAACCTAGAGATCGTAGGTTCGATACCGGCAATCGGTGCGATTATTATTTTTATTGTTTTCCTTACAATCATACCAGTTTTACTTCTGTAGTCTGTAGTGTAAAATACACAGTCTCTTCTTTTAAAGTATAGTCCTACAGAGAATTGGCAGGTCTTTTTTGTGTCGTCATTTTCAAATGCTGAATCTACTGTCTTATAGACGCAATACTGGTTTAAGAGAAAAGCGAGGTTGGGCAAACAGCACCAGGCCTTAAAGAGCAGCGGAAGGTTGGATTTTTTTTAATCATTGTTCAAACCAAAAGTCAAAAGTGTTCAATCTGCAAGTTAATGTTTTACCCCATCATTACATTATACAGTGCGTTTGATATCAACTGACAACCGTAAAATCTTTACAATGCCTTAGGGTACATTTCAGAGCCTACTATTTTCTTTAATTTGAATTTAATGTAAATCAAAATTATAGAGATATGTGAGTTACCCTAGTATTTTCTTTATCTTGAATTTAATGTCAATTAAATGCAAATATTTCACATGTAAAGTCAATACGTCTAGTCATATCATATGGTCTACTGAATTTTCGCAATAAAGCTATTCCTAAGACATTTAGCCAATTGACTCAACACCTCTCAAAGACTAGTCAAATTACTGTAAGAACAAATATGAACCTTTTTTATTTGGTGGGAGGGGGCTACAAAAATCTTACCCGGCCTTGTTAATAGACATGCAAGAACAGCCAGTTTGCTTGAAATTTATTGTTTTCTTTTTAATCCATTTGTCAATTTTAATGCCGACATACAGTATGTGTTCTGTTCAATACACACTTGGCTGTTATAGCAGGAAACGTAATTTTGCATGGAGGTGTGAAATTTTCTTTGAGATACTTGAAATGCGACTTATTTCCAGTTGACGAGACTCCCACTTCTTCCATTTCACCCGCTCAAAACGTCGACTTTTTCCTTTTTCCTTATTCGAATGCTGTAATGTGGTAGCTGGTTGCAGCTCTTATATGTTGTTAGTCAGAGTCGGGGTCTTAAAACCGTTAGGGAAAACTTACTTTTTTGATAACATGTGAAACTACAGCTACTGTTATTTATATTAATAATTTCGTTGAGGGGTTGATTGAAATCTATGAAAATTTCAGCATAAAAAAATGTTATAAGAACATGTTATATCTGCAAAATTCAAATATTCATGTTATTCCAATAATACAATAAAAATGCATAACAATGGCTTCATATACACACCCCAAGCCAGCTTGCCTGTTATCCACTTAAATTGTTGATAAAGTGGTTTATAGATGACGCATCGGTACGGTAGACCTCATTTTATATAAAATTAGATAAGGCACCTTATTATTAATGATATGAGTATGGGATACAAGGCTAAAAATTTGAAACAGTTTTTATTCACTAAAACATTATTTAATGGCCAACGTTTCGGAAATATTTTTTTAAAATATTTAGTGAAAAGTCACAAAATTTTATATGTCACAACTTACTATTCTCTTTGTCATAAAATATTTAAATTATCATTCTCTTTGTCATGAAAAACTTTTTTCAATAATTTTAATATTAATATAAGCCAGTGCCTATGCTCACACTCCAAACGTAATTACCCAATAGTTCTTATTTAATTTTGTTCACATTCCCCTAAAAAATTATTGATAAAAACAGTTAAGTTATCCCGTATTTTAAACATTTCAGAAAGTCTCGTCGTTCTAAAAAAATAAAATATGTCCGCCGCCTCTGTCTGACAGCCAGCCAGTCCTGTAATATGTGTGCGTTGTAGGTATATGCGATTCAGAAAGAAATGCAACTGAATAGGATGTGAAAGTATATATTATATATTAAAAAGTGTGAAAAATGAAAAAAGAGCTTACGCAAATTTTCTTATAGGCTTATAAATCTTTTCTTTGCAAGTTGTATGATTTTAGAAAAAGGATCGATGTTGAAGTCTGTGATTCAGAAAAAAGGCACCGAGTATCACAAGAACAGGTGTTTTTAATATATGACTTTTTATATAAAACGAATGTGCTTTTTCAGCAGCACTGAAAGCGTTTTGTATTTCAGTATGCGCACCTGCTGTTTGCTTACACTGAAGTTTTGTTAAAAGTGATTTTATTTATTTACTGCAAACATTCGTCACATAAATTTTAAATTATTCAATCCGTTAGAATTTGATTTGTTATCATTTTACTGCTATTATAAATACTTTAATAGATTTTTGCTCATTTGCAGAATGCACTATCAGAAAATCGTAATAAATGTTCTCAGACAATGATAAATTATAATTTTAATAGGCGTAAAAACAGTATGAAGACTTCACCAAGCAGTTTATTTTGTAAAACATTAATTCTCATTAAAATTTTATAAGCAATTATTAATTTATTAAAATATTA
Organism: Xanthostigma xanthostigma; assembly: GCA_963575645.1. Lineage (NCBI taxonomy): Eukaryota > Metazoa > Arthropoda > Insecta > Raphidioptera > Raphidiidae > Xanthostigma > Xanthostigma xanthostigma. The sequence goes on along the minus strand of OY754469.1, from coordinate 29,063,042 downwards.
TAAATAAAGAGCTAGCTTCAGTTTGCTGTTGTTATGAAAACTCATTGTTAACGTTATTATGCAATGTAAGAATTTTTGTTTTTTTATGCCCGTATTCACCGAACACTATTAAAGAGAGAAGTTACTAATATTGGAACAAGTTTATTCGTTAGATTTAAATTTACTTTCAATTCACCAAGCAAAATATCAGGTAGAAATATTAGTTCTTTTTGTTGAATATTTTGACGTTCACCCAAAAATCCGACCGATGGCGTTAATGTAAATGTCAAAAAAAAAAATTTCACAAAATAATAATGTTTTATCCTAACCCAATTGCACACAAAGCTTCCACTAACTTTAATGTTTTTACAACTATACACTTCATAAAAGGTTAATAAAGAACACATAAATCATTTTACAAGAGCAAATTGTAGATATATTAATTCACGTTTATAGGTTGGGTATTATGATCTATGTGGCAGTCGTTATTATTTTATCAGCCGAATAAATATTTATACCCCCGAAGTAAGACAGAATATATTTTATGCCTGCAGTAAATATAATTATGCTTGGCGAATTGAATTATCGCTATTTGTTCGGAGGAATAGCTACCTGAATAACAAATGAACAGAATAAATAAAACTACTTACGTTCGGTGAATACGGCCATTAAACAAATGATACATACCTGCAAGAAAAAAAAAACACAATTATAAACAAATAAGGTTAAATAAAAATAAACACGTGTGCATCAACTGCTATGGAAGAAAAAAAAATATTAACAAACTGTAGAGCCACCGATAGTTTGAGACTGGAGTTTCGACAGTGACTTTGTTTGAAATTTTTTTTTTATTCAAAAATTGCAATGTATGTTCTATTATATAATAGCAAATTGAAACTAGACATTTATTTATTTGTAATCTCATGTTCTTATACTACCATGTTTTAAATTTATAGTACGTATTAAAATATATTATCTGTATAACCAGGCTGTCTACGTTCTCTATACACTGATCTTGCACAGTCAGAATGAAATAGATATTAAATATATGGACTCAGTAGATCGTTTGGCTATAATGACGTAAGCCTCTTTAAAATCAAAATATTTATTAACATTAAAAATTGATTGTAACGCTAGACAAAAAAAAAACTAAAAGGAAATATTTAAGTTAGGCGGAGTTCATTTCAATGATTTAGTAAAAAAAAATGTCGTTGAACTGCTCACTGCTACGTTAGTCTACTATTTTAAAATGACTCAATTTTATACATGTACAAAGCCAATATGCCGGTTAGAAATTAGAAGTCCAGTACAGTAACTCGATGTGCCCAATTTTCTTAAAAAACGCTAAATTTTGACGTTTTCATTTTCATTTAAAACGGCTAATAACTCTGTTATATTGTCATATATAAAATAATAAATGTGTATTTCCAATGGATATTTTGCACATCGAGTTATCGTACTCTAACCAAAATTAAAATCAAACGCAGTGTGTACTAGTAATAGTATTCATACATTTTAAGATTTTTCTTGAAATATTTCTTAAGTAATAATGTTAAAGGTTTCTCTTTGTACGTTTCTGTCGACAGTTATATAATATACGTTATGGTATATAAATATCAAGAAAACAGGAAAGTTGTGTATTCAAACAAATGAACCTGCGATCGTGTAGGTACATAGAACACTTACATAAGCTAAAGAAAAATGTGACAATCACACTGAGGGTTGTGTTTAGGGTGAGGGAACATCTTCACGTAAGCCAACGTTTGTCAGAGACAAGTGTCGCCATACGTTTGTGCCAATGGTATTGTTAAGGTTGGTTCACACTCGCGTCGCACATTGTTCAAATAAAAATAAAAAACAGAATTAAAAATTTTGAGAAAACCCACGATGGATGCAAGCGTTGTAATTCAAAAAGAATTAAATAAAACTCCCCGACTTTTTTTTATTTTTAAATTGAAATTTATTCCTTGAAAAATTCCAAGAACTTTTCGTCTCTTGCGATTTTTCAAAAAAATCAACGATTCGGCAGTAAAAAATCATAAAAATTTGGAAATTCATCTCATTCGAAGATTAGAATGACTCATTCTGATTATAGCCTTTTATTATTATATCCATCCTGAAAGTCCAATCTAAATAATGGTGAAAGAATTTTTAAAATCGGAAGAGTAGTTTCGGAGATTATCTCCAACATCCAAACTTACAAACTTTACCTCTTTATAATATTAGTACCTATAGATAGGTTGACGGCTGGTGAACCCAACTGTTACTTGGGGAGGTGTAGGCTGAAGAACCAACTTTATATCTTGCCTTAATAATACAGGTTTACTTAACTGGGTATTCGTCGATTTGAAACTTTCGGTATGCAGCTTTACTTAGATGAGATGCCGTATACAGTGATTGCCTACAACCCTGAGGGACCTGCCGTTTATAAATTGTCCTTTTGTAAGTGAACTTGATTTTTTGCTCTTCTAACACCTCATGCTCTATTTCAGTTGAGCTTTTCTTTTACATACGTATTCGGTATATGTGTTTTTTGTATATTTTATTTACATTTTCAATATAGTACATATTTTATCTAATATCCTTCTGACTCCATTTGATTACTTTAGTGAAAAACTTTAATAAAGACTTAAAAAATGCTTAACATTTACATTGAAATATAATTAATAATTTCATGTTAGTTAATTTTCAAAATATCAACATAATTATAGAAACTGAAATTTGTTTCACTCCCTCTTGTGACTACAACGTTACTGCAACGATATCAACATGAGAGAAATTTGTTAGTAATAATCAAACAACTGCAAGTTTCGCGTTTCGATGGCTCTGGAGAGAGAAGTTTTGTTCTAAACCAAAGTGAAGATCCTAGAAAAATTCGTGGTTGCGTCGCATAGAATTAGTAGGAGGACTTACATTAAAATTCGATAAAATTATCTTGAGATTATACCAAAGTTTGTTATATACATCAATCACCGATAGACCGAAGCGTTCATTTCTCTCCCACGAAAAACAAATAAGTAGAACTTGTTTTTAAATGTAACATCGCGTTTCTTTCTTTGATCATCAAAATTTTGTATAAATTATAGGTATAAATCCGTTGACTACGTCGGACGTCGAAATTTACATTTAAGTTATGTTATGCTTTTATTCTGAGTATACAAGTTTTTTTTTTGCATATTTGATGACAGGAATTTAATTTTTATTTTATTGCACCTATACTTGAGTAAGTTGTAGAATAATTGGTTATAAATAGTTAAATGAAAATTATAAATTGAATTTCCGATACTCAAAATATACATAGAGGTTTGTTCGAAATAAAAAGTGTCTTTTCAAACGCGCGCTACATACATCCGATTGTCGATTTTTTTAAAAATTATTACGTTAGTACACAATATGTTCCTGTCATATTATGTTGACATGATCAGCCATTTTGCATTTTTAATTTGTTTTTGACAGATACAAAGGTTAGACGTGTTTTGGTGTATTTGGCGATTTTTTGCTATCGAAGAAAAATGGATTAAAGAATCTGTATTAAATTTTGTGTGAAAAATAAAACTAAGTGCTCTAATGCACCTGAAATGTTGACTGTGGTATTTAGCGAGTCTACTTTGAGCAAAAAAAATGTTTATAAACGGTACAAGCTCTTCACAGAAGTCCGAGAAGATGTTGATGACGATGCCCGCCCTGAACGTCCCAGTACGTCAGTATAACCGGCGACAATGTTGAAGCAGTGGAGAAAATTATTATGGAGAATCGTGTAATCACTATTAGAGAAGCTGCTGAGGTTGTCTGCGTATCGACTGGCTCATGCCATGCAATTTTTTCGGATGTTTTGGGCATGAAACATGTGACAGCAAAGTTTGTTCCGAAATTGCTTTTGCATCATGATAATGCACCTGCCTTACACATCGTTGCTTGTTCGTGGTTTTTTGACCAAAATAAATACCGTAATCGTACCTCAGCTACCATATTCACCGAAATTGAGCCCCTGTGACTTTTTCCTATTCCCAAAACTTAAAAGACCCATGAAAGGACGGTGTTTTGTCACGATTGAAGAGATCACTGAAAGAGCTCAAGGCCATACCAAAAAGCGCTTATCATATGTGCTTCGAGGATTGGAAAAAGCGCTGGAACAAGTATATTATATCTGAGGACAATTACTTTGAAGGAGACAAAATAGATATTGATGAATGAACGAATATTTTTCGAGAACAATAAAAAGTCACCTTTCTTTTTGAACAAACCTCTATGTATAAACATTTAGATTCGAATACGGTGACAGTTAGAATTAGCATAAAATATTTTTAACACCTAACCAAGATAGAATATAGCTGATAGTAAAGCTTTGCATCACTTTCGCATTACACCGCTTCCATGACATTTCACATAGAAATTAGAACGGTTATGGCTTCTGTCGTCGAGTGTCTATTATAAAAATATTTGGAGGGACGCCGCCGGTAAAGATGTTTACACAGTGACCCACGAACTAATTCATTATTAAGATCATCGCTTTTATGTTATCGTTTGATGACTAGCTATCGCGCATATACTAAAGAAAAGAGTTTGATCAGTGGTGTAGAGTATGGTGTCCGTTATTTTTCAGTTTGTTTTTTCACGCCTCCCCCCCAAATTTGTAGTTTTTGCCCTAAAAAACGTATCAGACTAAAACAAGCGCTTAATTTTGATATTAAACCGTGCTGAAATCATAATATATTTCCCATTTAAAAAACATGGGGTTTTTTCACTTTTTTCATTTAATTTTTTTCTCTGAAAAAAAAAACTGAACGTACAAAAATAAACAACGATATTTTTGTAGGGAATTGAACGCTCTACAAAAAAGGACTCTTATGATTTTTCGATAAATTCACTCCGTCTTAAGTTATTCAAAGTTAAAATTAAAAAAAAAGAAAGAAATTAAATGAAAATAATTAGTTTGACCGCGTTTCACCGCGTGTCACTCATCAAATTTTGTCAGATAATGCCTTTCTATACTTCTATATTCAGGAAATTTTTCAATTTTTTCGAAGTGAATAATATGAAAAAAAAATAAAAACTAATTTTCTTTTTCCTCCTATAAAGGAGTATAAAAGGCATTTTCAGACAAAATTTGGTGAGTGACACATTTTAAAAACGTGGTCAAAAAAATTATTTTCATTTTAATTCTTTTTTTATTTTAAATTTATAACCTTGAATAACTTATGTTGGAGTGAATTTATCGAAAAATCATGAGCGTTCAATTCTCTACAAAAATATCTATTGTTCAATGTTCATTGCTGTACATTCATTTTTTTTTCGGAGAAAAAAATTAAATGTAATAAGTGAAAAACCCCTATGTTATTTAAATGGGAAATGTATCATGATTTCGGCTCGGTTTAATATCTAAATTAAGTGCTTTTTTTGACCTAAAACGTTTTTTTTTTTAGAGCAAAAACTAAAAATTTGGGGGGAAGAGGACTGTAATAAAAAACAGCTTGGGAAATAACCAACACGCTAATGTGAGGGCACCGAGGCTACGACACTCATTAAAATTTGTTCAATGACGCTCCCATTGAAAAAATGAGAAAATTCGAAGGAATATATAGTTTTAAATACATAAATATAGAGTATCAAATATAAATCACATTCTAAATCGAAAGATTGTTTTTTGCGAGCTGCGAAGATGAAATGAGTTTGCATTGCGATTATATTGAGCTACAGCACAGCAAAATAAATTTTTCTTTAGTATTCACTATTCGGCCCCCATTGACATTTCAGGACCCGGTGCCTATGAATTTAATTGAACGTTTGGTTCGGTTGATACAAGAATACAATTAATGTAAGTTAATATTATAGGATATGTATAAATTAAATATCTGAAAACATGAAGGGTAAAAAGAACTTTTAAATTATACGTCTTCAATAATAGTTTTTTTCTTGTTGGAAAATTCTTTTAAAATACGTATTCAGCGATTCGGTCGGTAGTTTTCTTTAGCATTCAGGGGAAGTACGTTATTATGGCTGTATAGTTTACTGGAGGAAACCGGCGCTGGCGATAGTATAAATTATTAATACAAGTTACTCGTTCCACTTAAGAGCGTATGTCATATATGTATGGATGTAGTACGCCTGTCAGGGTTGTACAATATGAAGGCCACGTTTAAATCATATCATACAAGTTTTCATACAGTTTGCTTTTCATCCGGTTTGCTTATGAATGATTTTTTGAGGCTCCATAATGCTGGCTTTCTGGTACGACTTTAACCTTAAATTTAGATTTGAGATTGTCATTTTGCTTTCAACTAAACCGAGATCTCCATTTTGTTGAGAACAAATGACTTACTTTAAATCTAAATTTATGTTAAAAGTCGGTCACCTAGCATAAGTCTATTATTATATCAATTTTTAACGTCAATTTTCCATTGATACTAGTCAATGTTATCTGAAAGAACTAGTTATTAGTGTATTTACTATACGGCGTCGTTCGGATGGCTGGACCTAAGGATCGGACCATAATTTCTCGACGTTTCATAGCCTCCTGAATAATATGACATCATTTTTGAAAATGTTTGAATATGTAAATATTTTATATACAGCGTGTCCACGGAAGTTCTTTACAAATGGAATTTTTTTTTGTTAATTATAGAAGCAAAAATTTTTTTTTGTGGAAAAGTTCTGCTTCGTCCAAAACCTCTAAAACACCAAAGAAAATTTTCTTCGGCCTAAAGTTATACGAGGGAAATCAAAAAGTTTTATTTGACTAAAAATAAAAATTATCTGTGATATTCAAGATTTTCGTACAATTAGTTACATAATCAAATTTAATTCAAAATAATGACATAACTAACTTCTAAGTAATTATTTATTCATAATTATAAATCAGAATTCAACATATCCTTCATCTCTCTCCATACAAAGAACGGTTCTCCTTCCAAAATCCGTCACTGACTCACTGAATTTCGAATCATTGTAGAAGGAATTTGATGGATTTTTTCGGTGATAATCCTTTCCAATTGATCAATATCTTGAAAAGGTCTTTCAGAGTACACCATTTTCTTTAGATAGTCCCAGAGGAAATAATCTAAGGGTGTCAAATCGGGTGATCTGGCTTTAGTAAAATAAAACTTTTTGATTTCCCTCGTATAACTTTAGGCCGACAAAAATTTTCTTTGGTGTTTTAGAGGTTTTGGACGAAGCAGAACTTTTCCACAGAAAAAAATTTTTGCTCCAATAATTAATAAAAAAAAATTCCATTTGTAAAGAACTTGCGTGGACACGCTGAATACAGTGTGTCCCCGGATTAAGTTCACAATAGGTAAGATTGACCAAAAATTTTCGAATTGGAATTTCATATTTTGGGATTCCGCCCTGCGTAGTCTGAAACTTATGTTTAGTTTACTTTCGATTTTTTTAAATCAAGTAGGCCTTTACAGTTGAGCAAATCCTCTTTTCGTTTCAGGTAAAGTACCTTTTCCGTTCATAGTACGCAAAAATGTCACTAAGAAAAGAAAGACAATGAAAAATTATGGCGTTATGCAAATTTTCAGAATGATCGGCCTACTTTGATAAAATCCGCTTTTTTTTGAAAAACAATCGCGTGGAGGAAGCCAAATAGAGTAATTGGAGTTTAATTTATTTTTTTGATAAACTGTAAAAATTTTAATTTTAATTTGAACATATCTAATCACCCTGTTTTCTCATCTAAGATTTATCATGTAATCGTTAATAATAAATATTTTTCTCCTATTTTCAACTTCTATTATCAAAGTAGGCCGATCATTCTAAAAATTTGTATAACGCCATCATTTTTCATTGTGAACAACTTTTCTTAGTGACATTTTTGCGTACTATGTACGGAAAAGGTACTTTACCTGAAACGAAAAGAGGATTTGCTCAACTGTAAAGGCCTACTTGATTTTAAAAAAATCGAAAGTAAACTAAAAATAAGTTTAAGACCGAGCAGGGCGGAATCCCAAAATATGAAATTCCAATTCGAAAATTTTTTGTCAATCTCACCTATTGTGAACTCAATCCGGGGACACACTGTATATTTATATGCATATATCGTATATGCGTGTGTGTGTTAGCAGAGTTAACTCTCGACAGACTCAGTCGATTTCAAAGTTTGTTCCAAATATTGGAATCCATCACTGCATGAAGCCCATTAAAAATGGGTCCAATCGGGCCATTTTTGGGGTGGTATTTAGAGGTTACAAACAGTTTTTGAGCTCAAAAGTACCCAAAAAATTCTCATAATTGTTTTAAATTTGAAATTTAACCCTTACATTATTAAAATATGCTTCCAAAATTTAAATAAAATTTACAGGATCGTTTTCAGAAAAATAACAAAATATAAGTTCGCTGAAATGAATATGTGTATTTACTGAAGCGAGTATTTAATATGATTCAGATGTTGGATTGACACTAATATTTCAATTAAAAAAATTATAATTTTAACTAGTGTATTAAGGGCTCAATTTTTTAAGCAGTAAAACAATGAAGTAGAAAAAGGACACGATATACAGATAGACAGACTGATGCTGGGTTGATTTGACAATGACCTTAGACTGCGACCATATAATTACAGTTTCCATACATCAGGAGCAGTCTAATGTCGTATTCAAACTCCCTGTCATCTAGATTCTAGAACATTAGATTGTTCTACATAGAAAAATATTGCTTTTCAAGCTAAATTTTAAACAAAATACTTACTAAAACGTTGTTTCGAAGTGAAAACTGTACAAAAAAATGATCCTAAATGCATCACAGTTTAAGAAAAACATCATTTTAATCGAACAATTATTTTTTAAAAACTCTAAGATGCATTTCATATGGAGAAATATGTATGTTCATAATCTAAGGTCATTGTCAGATCAGACTTTTTGACAATCCTATATGATATAAAAGAGACAGACACAACGCGTTTAAATGGCACTGCCACGATATGATTGGGCAAGGAAATTACTACTGTCTTTTGTTTCTAATAATAATCTGAAAATCCAATTTTAACAATGGCATGCGACTGTCGTAGGTGGTAGGTATACCTACCTATTAGAATAATAAACATATTTGTAAATAAGACAATATGTCTTACAGCGGTGAAATTGCGTTCCATGAATTATTCCCAATGTTTTCCGGCTTTTAACATGTATTAGTTATTATCCTGGATTTCGTTGCTCAAAGTTCAAGGTGGAGTCAACCCTGAATAGCATCTCGCGAACGTATGTATGTAGGTTTTAGCCGGATAGCATTTTCCGCACGCGGTCTCAACTGACGTTATTTGCTTGTAGGCAACTTGTCGATGCAAATTAAGTTTGTAAAAGTCGGCCCTCGAGCGTTTTATTGCTTAGACCACGTATTTTCACCATGTTCCAAGGTATCATGTACAGAATGGAACAAAATTTACTTACCCCAAATTTCAACTAAGTACTTTTTGTTAACAGAAATAGATGCAGTGTGTTCACCAATAGTTGAAACAGTAAATAATTCTTGTATCCCGGTAGACACAAAAAAATTAAATAGTTTTTTATTCAACTAAAAATTCACTAACACAAATTGCTCAGCTATATTTTTGGTATTTCAAACTCAACCGGAAGCGTACATGCATTTTTTTCAAATGACAATGTACATTTTTTAACAATTTCAAAATCTCCATTCTTTCTCTATAAATTCATATAAAATTATCATAAGGTTACATAAGAAAATATTCGAGATAAATGTTATCGATTCATTAATTAAACAAACAGTAATAATGAATAATAATATTTACATAAGTGTGGAGTGCTATAAAAAATAATTATTACTGTTTTTTTAATTAAAAAATCGATACGTTTTTCTCGAATATTTTCCTATGTAACCTTGTGACAATGTTTTATGAATTTATAGAGAAAAATTGGAGATTTCTTAAATGAAAAAAAATCAATGTTGCCATTTGAAAAAAATGCATGTAGGTATACTTTCGATGTAGTTTTAAGCGCAAAAAAGTATATCTCAGCAGTTGCTGATAGTTTTTGAATAAAAAACTCTTCAAACTTTCTTTTGTATGTAGCAGAATACAACAATTATTCACTGCTTACCATTATCGGTGAGCACACTGTATAGTCATGATTTATTTTTTAATTAGAGAGTTTCAAAAATCAACATTAAATATCAACAAGAAATCACTTGTAAATAATATTTTATTTATTTATTTCGTTAAAACCTTGATTGAAATCACCTTCGTAGATTTTAACTGGGTTAAACCTTGAAAGGAACTTAAACCACAATGATTTATAGAAAATTTAATTTTCACTAACGAGTTACGGGCTTCAAGATAGACACTAAAAATGACAACATCTCTGATGAAATATGTAAGTGAATTTTCCATTTAGGACAAGATTAATTCTATGTAGGCAAATAAATAATAAAATTTGTTTAAAATTTCGGAAGGGTTACAAATTACAATACATAAGTGTATTACTTTTTAACTTCCCGCTTTAAAAAAAAAAAAAAAAAAATTTTTTTTTTTTTCAAAAATCGGGAAGTTATTGGTTTCACCCCGATTTTCGAAAATCGAGTTTTCGCCAGATCTCGACGTTTTGGGGTCCTAGGAAGCTATTGAAACTATTTTGGCGATGATGTCCGTAGGGCTGTATGTATGGATGTGTGTGTGTGTGTGTGTGTGTGTGTGTATGTATGTATGTAAACCTTTTATATCTTTTGAACGGAGTGTCCGACTGAAACGTGGTTTGCGGCATCTGACGTGATCTTGGTGAACTTAGACTTCCTGAAAATTTGAAACGATTCGGCCCAAAAAATTTTGAGAAATCTTAAAAAAACAAGTTTCAAAAATTTTTAAAAATTTGTTTTTGTAAAAAATTTTCTAAACTACTAAACCGATTAATTCCAAAAACTAATCAGCTCTTCTCCTTAACAAACTGCGTCGATTTCCGCAAACCGCATCAAAATCGGTTCATTTGTTCACGAGAAACCGTGAACGAAAAAATCGTAAAAAAGTGTTTTTTTAAAATGACTCTTAAAATTGTTATCAGATTGATTTTTTTGTAATAAATTACTTTCTTAAGCTAAAAAAACTGCGTCGATCGCCGCAAACCATATCAAAATTGGTTCATTTGTTCATGAGATAACGTGAACGAAAAATTAGGAAAAAAGTAATTTTTTAAAATTACTCGTAAAATTCTTATCAAATCGATTTTTTTGTAATAATTTACTTTCTTAGGTTAAAAAAACTGCGTCGATTGCAGCAAACCGCATCAAAATCGGCTCATTTGTTCATGAGATATCGTGAACGAAAATTTCGTAACAAAGTGTTTTTTTTTGAGCTCGAAGAGCTAAAAAATAAACTTCTTGCTATATTTGACATATTTTTGAGCGTTTTGAACTCGAAAATAGCGGGAAGTTACAGGGATGGCCTGCAGGGTCAAACTACTTTTCAAATTTTTTTTATTATTACAGAGAAAAACAAAAATTAAAATATAAAATTATAACAAAAAGTAAATAATTGTGCTTCAATCGTAGGATTATTAGCACTGAAGTGTAATATTGTGAACCTCTATAATAATATGTACGACTATGGGCCTGCAGAGTAATCTATGCTGACTTGTCAAGTTCTGTCTATAGTTATAGCAAATGAGCTTATAGCTTTTTTGTTATAAATCTAAGTTCTTTATTTGTTCATATGTTTAAAATTTTGTCACAAGAATTTTTTTCGTAAATTTTGAAATTCTGTGTTTATATGAAGATTTTCGCAGTGGCGCGAAAATTAATGTATTTCTATAGAAGGTGCAAAGAAAGAAGTATCTCCTCAATGAAAAAGTGCTTGAACCACTACCTCTACATTATGTGAAAAAAGAAAGATTTGAGTGGCGACAAAGTGGAAGATTGTTAATTATAGAAGTTAGTCAACTGAAGTCAGGGCCCTCGTAAGGCCTCACGCCGCCCGCGTGCGGATTCATAATTGACGCCCCTTATTGGGGATAAACTCACTAGACGATATGTCAAATTGAAAAACGTTAAAAATCCTAAATAACTAATACTGTAAGTGCAATTAATAGAAACTTTGTTTCCTTGTCTTTTTGCAAATACTTCTTCATAGAATCAGACATTTTGTTTTTTTCTTCTTGCCTAATTTTCTTAAGTTGCCGAAATTGTGCACCCGAAGGTTTTTTTCTTTCATTACTTTCCTGAAATGCAACAATGCTTCACTTCACATCGTCATTACAAAACGATTTGGACAGGTAAAAATACTAATAAGATAATTAATTTTTTAAAACAAATAAAAATGTGAAAAATGTAACAGTGAAAGATACTTTACAAATGATACGCTAAAAGTGAAAACGAGTCAAATTTTTAATCAGGACAAAAGCGGGATGAAATAATGAAATATATTCAATTAAAATGAAACACATTAAACAGTGAATTTTGAAAATTCACTCCGTACAGAGTGAACTTCAAAAATTCTCTCTTCACGCTAAAAAAATCACTCCGCGGAGTAAACTGTTCTCTACAAAAACAGTTTACTCCGTGCGATTTTTCACGGCGTTCTTCTCCTGTCGTACTTATGAATGAGAGAAAAATTTAGTTTCACCGCTGAGCTGAGAAAATTCATTAAGTCAAAATAATCATTAGTTTATCAATTAGTAAAAAGTATTTGTTGATTGAAAAATACTTTACTTCATTCTCATCTTGCAGGAATCGACAGGAAAAATCAAGATATAAACATACGCGGGAGTCTCCCGATAGGGGCGCCCTGTCTACGCGCTGATGTGAACTAACTATCGAATCGAAAACTGCGCGCGAAATATTTCGAATTCGAATTTCATTAAAAAATAAATAACTACTCGTAAGAGTTTGTCGCGCAGGCTTGAGTATGCAAATAAAATTGATATAATATCAGTTATATATTTTTTCTATACAGCACAAAAAACATATCACAACTAGGCCATTTGCCGCCCCTTGGATGTGCCGCCCGCGTGCATCGCACGCATCGCACTATAGGGCGCGAGGGCCCTGACTGAAGTTGGTTAAGTGATTTGTAAAAGTCGAAATTAGCTATTTGAATAAGGGGAAATAACTGAGCAACTGATTTATCGCACGTCGACTTTTTACAACTGTTTTCATAAACTAGATTTTGCGTAACACTGTATAAATGTGTATCCTCCCTACGCAAATTCTAAATTTAAACTGCATTTCAAAACGGCTTATTAGACTCCAGTGAGTACGTGGCTTACGCAGTACTCCATTTTTCGCTGCCATGAAAAGAGACACCACTGTCAATCACATACCTTGATGTAAATATCTTCCTACACGAGTGTCGCAAAAGACAGGTCAAATGATACCCTTAAATCTAAATGATTTTACAAAAGTGAAGAGGTGTAAACTATTTTTAGTCTATTTGCCTATGCACTTAGATCCCGGCATCCGATTGCCGCCAATACATACGTAGGCTATTGGTAGGATCATAATATCTCGACGTTATACATCACTTCGAGCCATTTTTTCTATACTGAATGTTTGTGTGTATATGTGTACGGGTACACGATTACCTTCGAAGAAGTTAACTGATTTAAAAGAAATTTGGTGCAGATATAACGGACGCGATAAGAATTGTTTAGAGTTATAAAAAATTCAAGCCAATTGGCCGGCGGAAACATTCCAATTACAAAAATATTGGCATTTTGACATATTACAATAAATATAAGATAGAATTTCTGTGAAAGCGTATTGTGACGCCGTTTACGGCTAGTATTAAATATTATGATTATGCATTGTTACCTATACATAATATGTTAATATGCCATTTAAAACTTAAGCGAAGCATGCTTGTCAGCCACTTAATTAATTTCTTTTTGACAGATTTACAAAACGAAAGAACAGCTGATTTTTTTTATTTTCAAAATATTTTCGAAACTACAAATTTGAAAAAAAATGTTTCTACAAAACTTTCTTGTATAAACAAATAGATTAATAAACTGTTATAAAAAGCACACGATTATTATATAAAAATATCGTTATAGCTATTATATCTCTTCTGCACACGCGCCGATTTTCCCCAAAAACAACAGGGCTCTTCATATTACCATATCAAACATTCTCCCAAAATTTGGTTTCAATCCGCTCATCAGTTTGACCTGTATGGTGCTCACAGACAAACAGACGCACAGACTTTTTCCAAAAATATGTTTTTTAGGTTCGGGGACCTCAAAATGCAAAAATATTGTAAAATTTTGAAAAGTAAATTTTAATCTACCTAAATTAATACCATTCCGTCACTTGTGATGTTTTTATGTTTAAAAATATCGAAGAATGAAGCATAAAATATGTTACAGATTCAAAATTTAACCTTTTAGTAAAAATATAAATATGCTCTTAAAGAATCAAAATCGACAGGACAGGGCCGGACTCCATGGATTCACTAGTTTGTGGATATAGTGAATTTTTTTTTAAAGGGAATACATAATTTGGAACAGTTGGACTAGGAAATGCTTTTGAATATCAAAAATGTGAAAAGTTTTATTAGTATATAGTAGCATTGATCCAAAAGAAGGAAGGTTTTGGTTGAGGATCATAAATAACCTTTACCAATGTTTCGCTAGTGGCCAACGTTTCGGAAAATTTATTTTCATCTTCAGGGCCTCTGAACATATATATGTAAACCTTCCTTCATCGTAAAAGTTTTATCATTTTAAGGATGCTTTAAGGGGATACAATTTTTGTTTTTCACACAGTCGTGATTTCTGTACTGAGATTTGAGTTTTCTTAGATTTCAAATGTACGTTAATAAAGGAATTTCGTCCAACTCGTTGTTTGCGAAATTGCGATACTCACGTAACAGACATGTGTCGTTTCTTTTAATTGTACCAAAAAATGAAAATTTCACTGTAAATTCAACATAACTAGCTTGATTTGTTATGCTACAGAAATATATTCTTTCACCAAAAATGCTGTTAAAAAAAGGAAATTCAAATAAATAAAGGCCGCTGCACACGAGGCTGCTTTTTCCGCTAAAATCACTGCCGGGACTTCTGCTGGTCGGCGGGCTGGCTACGAGGTTGGAAGTGGCGTCACTGCGGGCTCACGTGCAAGGTCAGAAGATAGATTATAAAACTAAAACTGAGGCTACCTTTTTTTCATGTTCGGTTTCTAGCTTTGAGTAACTTGTCACGTGGCCGACATGGACAAACGACGTCATAGCGTCTATCCTGTTCAAAGACTATAAACGTCCACTTTTGTTAACATTCGACCTATCACTGCACCAAACCCATCTACAAACCAAGTTTCAATACATGTATCCTGTAAAACGAACAAAGCCGTCACCAAAACCAGCACCCTAGCACGCTTAAAATATGGCAATCAAATCTAATAAGGAATTAAGCGGCAAAACCAACCTCGTGTGCAGTGACCGCTGCACACGAAGATGGAAACACTGTTTGGACTTCTGCTGGCCGGCAGGCTGGGTACGAGGCTAGAAATGACGTCCCTGCGGGATCGCCTGCTAGTTCACAAAATATATTTTAAAATTACAACAGGGGCTATTTTTCTAGCTAGGTCCTCTGCTTGCTCTGAGCAAAAACCAATCAGGAAACAGTATCTTGCCACGTTAGCGACATGACCAAAACCCCACAAACCAACATGCCGTCATTCTGCCCAGAGTCAGACTACAGACACGTTTTGTTCTGTGTTTACATTTGTACTGTCACTGCACGCGCACCAGATCTATCTATAAAGCAAGCTTGAAAAGACGTCTCGTGTGAAGTGAGCACATAAAAGCAATTAAGAAAACCAGTAGTCAAATCTAGCAAGGAATTTAGCGGCAAATCCAGACTCAACTGCAGCGGCCTTTAGTCTACATTTTATTTTAACGAAGTATTGTAACTGTAAACAGGTTGTTAAAAATTTACGTACAAATAAAAAGGATGTCACTGAATTACCTCAAAAAAATTTAAACATGTAATTCCTCTGTAATATAGAAATCCTGTTTACTAACTGTCCTTTTATAATATGCAACCTGGATAACGCGTTGGAGGAAACGGAATACGTTTCAATAAGATTTAGATTTACGTCATAGCGGAAAAAATACATTACTTTACCATAAGTTAATATCTCTATATTTGCGAAATCTAATAACGAGATGTTTTTTCTTCAAGATTCTGTTAAATATCTGTAGCGCTTGAATATCACTTAAGTTCTGTACAATTCTACATGACAAACTTAAGAAAGATGCGCGCTGAATTGACTGCATTCAACAATCGGTGCAGAAAAGAAAATTTCAGTCAATTGGGCGACAGGACCATTCCAACTTCGAAAATATTGACATTTTGATATATAATAAAAAAGATAAAATTTATGTTAACCCCTGCGGCTATGATATTTGGTATTCGTTTCATATATTATGTAAAATCGTATAGCTACCTAACTTCTATTTGACAGATTATCAGAAGAAAAAAGAGCTGTTTTTTGAATTTTATAAATATATAACCTATAAAGTTTAGAAAAAAGATTTTTTTAAACTCTCTAGGAAAAATAAAGAGAATACTAAACCGATATGAATTATAACAGGAAAAAAAAACAACGTTCTTGCCCATATATCTTCTGCGCATCCGCCGATTTTCCTCGAAAACAACGACTTTTCATATTTACATGTCAAACACCTTACCAAAATTTGGTTTCGATCCTCTTAGCCGTTTGACCTGTACCGTGCTCACAGGCAAACAGACAAACATACAGACAGGTGTACAGACTTTTTCCAAAAATAAGTTTTTTGGATTTGAGGAACCTCAAAACGAAGAAAAATATGAAATTTTGAGAAATAAATTCTGACCTAATTTAGTAAAATTCCCCTCTTGTTGAGGAATGGTAAAAAAGAGGCACTAGTTCACAGAACTGACTTTCTCGCTGAGCTGCATCGACAACGATTTTTTGAGGTCCATAAAGCTACCAGTGTAAAATGGACAAAATCGAATAATTTTTGGCTTAAAATTTAGTGCTAATTGGGTGCTATTTTGTACTTCATTTGCAAATTTAGTGCGCTTTATAGTACTGACTTATTAACAGGCATGCTAACTTTTAATTAAGCTATCATTGCATTGATAGAATATCGTAATAAATATTAACAGATGAACCCAGTTAATACGCCACCAATTAGTACTCAAAAAGTGCTATGCAGAAAATAAAAACAAAGGTCACGGTAATGAACGATACGTCAAAAAATATCGCTAGCATAGCAGTTTTTGAGCACTAATTGATGGCGTAGGTATTAACTGGGTTCATCTGTTAATATTTATTACGATATTCTATCAATGAAATGTTAATTAGTCAGTACTATAAAGCGCACTAAATACGCGAATGCAACACCAAAATAGCACTAAATTTTAAGCCAAAAATTATTCGATTCCGTACATTTTTGTATAGTCTTTTCCATTTTGCATGCTCTTTTAGTATTAAGCTAGCTGTGTTAGGTCTTGAAATATAAAAAAAAATAATTTTTTGACGTTATCGTTCGTTATCGTGAACTTTTTTTTTATTTTCTGCATAGCATTTTTTGAGCACCAAAAATTATTCGATTCTGTCCATTTTACACTAGTAGCTTTACGGACCTATTTTTTGTGGGTCAGTGAACTACCATTTTTAGATTTTTCCGAAGCAAATGAATAATGTCATTTTTTGAACTGCTAACGAATTACTATAAAAATATATAATAAAGTTAGCTACTTCATAATACTACTATAAAATTTAATGGTGTAAGATGATAAGATTAATAAGTCATCGTAATGTGTAAAAATGACGAATAGTTTTTTTGAAAGAAAACAGTTTATGGAGAAAGTGCTTAAGTTGAGCAGTCTGGCGGAAAATGTGAGAACTAAATAAATTGCGTTTACATACACACACATACATGCATAACCTCTTAACTTTTCAACGGTTCATTCTAAAACTGAATTTACTTGTTTACTTTTTAACGGTGTACGAATAAAACACATATTTTTCTCGTCGCTTTTCATAAATTTTATAAATTTACTAGACGATTCAATAAGCAAATTCTTTATTCCTCTTTATTTTATATTCTACAAAATATAATATGTACACATAAAGTATTATATTTTATACGGAATAGCATCTTTTGAGAAGGAAAATTGTTTTGATATTTGTTTCTTTTATAAAAAGAAATTGTTACTTTAACCTATTTTTTTCAGGATATGTAATAATATTTTTTAAGTCAGCTTTTATCCGCGACTTCACTTGCATTAAAGTAGTTTTTTTTTACTGCTTCTCAAATATATATGACAAGTATGTATAATGAATTTCCCACCAAAATTGGTTTATTAGTTAGCCCTAAACAACCCAAGATTAATATTCTGGAAATAAATAATTTGGTCTAAGTGTCTTATAAACGGTACAATCACCGTGCATTTATGTCAAATTTTGTTAAAAACTTACTTTTACAAAGTTATGCTTTTATTTATATATATTTATTAATTAGAGATATGGTATATGAAGAATAATATCAATACAAAATTTTGGAATTTGCACTTTGTAACAAAAAGATTTTTAACTTGCGCCATTAGAATAATGTTACAATATATTAAGTCACTAACCTCATAATAACATTGTAAAATTGCTTGTCAAATTAACAACCAGTACATCAATTTTTGTTAACTCCCCCTTGTTTATTAAAAACGTAATGATCAGAGATGTATCTAGAAAAAGAAAGATAATAAAAAATTCCAGCCAATTGGGCGACGGGATCATTCCAACTTCAAAAATGTTGGCATTTGATTATAATAAAGAAAATAAAATTTCTGATATCGCGTGAGGTGACGCGGGTAATGGCTAGTATTCAATATGATATTTGCTATTCGTTGCCATGGTTACCTACATAATATGTTTCACGTCATATAAAAATTAATCAAAACATGCCTAACTACTTTATTTCTGACAGATCCATAAAACAAAAGAGCGGCTGATTTTTTTTTATTTTCTAAATATTTACGAAACTATAAAGTTTAGAAAAAAATGTTTTTAACGAAACTGTTTTGAAAAAATAAATAGAATACTAAGCCGTTATGAAAAGTATAACATTATTATATAAAAAACACCGTTATAGCATATCATATCTCTTCTGCGCATGCGCCGATTTTCCCCAAAAACAATAGGACTCTTCATATTTTCATACCAAACATCCTCTCAAATTTTATTTTCAATACGCTCATCCGTTTGACCTGTATCGTGTTCACAGACTAACAGACGCACAGAGTTTTTCCAAAAATATGTTTTTTAGATTCGGGGGACCTCAAAACGGAAAGATATTGTAAAATTTTTGAATAGTGATTTTTGACCATTCCCCACTTGTGGGTTGGAATGGTAAAATATCAGTAGGCATACTTGATTGATATTTTGTATCTCTAGTTTCTTTATATATTTTAAAATTAAAATATAATCCCAACACAGCAGCTGATTCGTTTAAACTATTTTGCGTTTTATTTATTTATACCTGCTTGAGAAATGTTTGTTTTTGTTTTGCACAATTCCCTATAAAATAGCTGCTTTTAATGCCTGTATCGCGGTGGTAAAATGACCTGTTTGGCACTAGTACGGAAAGTACAACAAAAGTAATGCAATTTTACCAATCCCACAGTAATTTTTCCGTCATTTAAATCCATACGAGCAACAGAGACATCAATGTAGGCATTGTCTTCGTAAACAATGCAAATAAATTCCAATATGGCCGCACCTAAACTGTCAAGATATATAAATATATACTTAAAATGAAGACAAAATTAACTATTTTATCACCGATACCTTGATTTTAAATACCTTTATGACTCGTGTGATTGTTAGAGTTCACTAATTGCTTGTTTTAACATGTCATTATACATAAAATAATGGATTACAATTTAGATACATAAACTAGTATGGTATTAATGAAAATCCTGATGTATTTACTTTTTACCCGACTACGGCGAAGCCAAAAGGAAGGGTTATGAGTTTAGCAGTCTATATAATATTATGTATTTATGTTTGTATTTACGGATGTTCCACCGTAGCGCCTAAACTATACACCCGATTTTGATAAATAAGGTGTCAATCGATTCGTTAATAATTATGACCCGGGTAACATAGGCTACATTTAATTTTAAATTTGGGTTCCAAAGTGGAGCAAATTGAAACAAAATAAAAAATAAGTTCAAAAAAAATAATTTAAATAAATAATAAGTAAACTAAAACCCGAGTACTGAAAAGTATGAAACAAGAAAATATTCTCATTTGAGGATAGCCGTGGTCATTTATATAAGGCTCCTCTAGATGTATAGCGTGGTGCACTTTGCTCTAGACAGTCTAGACCTTATGATGGCTTACTACTGTTAAAATGTAATGTTTTGTTAGAGTAGGTGGCATATGACCATCCTCAGATGAGAATACTTTCTTGTTTCATACTTTTCAGTAGTCGGGTTTTAGTTTTTGAACTTATTTTTTATTTTACAATTCAGTTATAGTAAGTTTTGTGTCTTATTCCGTTCCTGGAATGTTTGGGACGTTTTTATTAGCAGAGTGATTTGCTTGTTTCAGCTGTAATGAACTTAAATGATACCATAGCTATATTTGCAATTTGCAGGTCGAGTTTGTGCAGAGTCAGTAAACTGAAAATGTGAACAAAAAATAAAGTCCAACTTTAATGATTGTATTACAACATTAATTATTTAATTTCATGTATAAATAGTGATGATAGACTCAGGTAACATAAATCACATCATAAATATTTTTCTTTTGCTTTTGAAAGCTTTTAAAAGGGTCCACGCTATTTTGATAACCTAAAAACATTTTTATTTTAATTTGCATACATTTTTGAAAAAAAAAAACGCTATAACAATATTTTATATCCACAGAAAACTTGTTTCTGGTATAAATGTAATTTTATGTTAGGCAGTTGCTCTTATATTAATGTGTTTTAAATAACATTATATGGGAAAAATATAAACCTAAAACGACAACTTGAAATTCACGCTGACAAATTATATTTCCGAGGAAGTTTAAAAACACTTTTTAAATGTTTCGTTTTTTTATACACCAGGCTATTATGTAATAAGTGCCAAATTCTCAAAATCTAATATATATAAATATTAATTAACCCACTATTTTCGGATTTGAAATTTAAAATAACAATTTTATTATTTTATCTGTATCAACAACAATACTTAAGTTCGTTTATATTTTATAATATTAAATTTACAATTTTAATTATAATTTCTTTAATTTATTTGAAATATACAAAGAAAATATGTTAGGAAAATTATACTAATATAGAAATAATATTTTATACCAAGTTTCATTCAACGATAAAATGATCGAAAAACATTAACATCGATTATTATATCTCTGATGCCTAAATGCGGAAACGATAGTTTACATTTCATTTGTGTGCAAATCATTATTGAAATATTACTACCAATATTATTGTAATATTACAATCATGACGCCGACGAACCTTCTTGTAGAAATTATACCTATCCAAAGCCTTCTTGCACAACCTTAGATATCAACTAGTACAACCATACAATTATGTAGGGTATGCCGTCATTTCGTCGCAAGACAATTTATCGCTTCTACAATTTCTCGCCAGATATTCTGTTTTCATGATTCTCTAATTTTTTTGTGTTAATTTACATGTAAATGACCCTTACTAACGGCTGCTAAATAACAATTTTTATTTCTTTAAAATTGCATAAATTTTAGGCGTCAGGTTTAACATGTGAATTTATTTATTTTATTTTTACGATAATAGCTATACATTTATATTTGCACAATATTTTTGTAATGATATTTTTTACTTCACTTGTTCATTAAATGTGTTTTTGGTACATGTACAGTTTTTTGTTATGATTTTTTCAATATACTTTTTTACTTAACTTGATCATTACCTATCTGTTTTTTTTTTTTAAAAGCTATCTATATTATTAAAAATTCAACTATGTCATATCATATCACAGCCGTAAATTATCTGCCTTACATAAATATGTTATTAAAATAGTTAATAGATATAAATAATAGTGATTTTGCGATAAATTATTATTACGGGAAATTGTCGCTGCAATAAAATGTCTCGCGATAAACTGTCGTAGCCATGAATTGTCGTTGCGGTGAATTGTCGGCTATAAATTGCCGTGCGACGTATTGCCGCGCGATGAATTGATGGAGAATATATATAATTCGACTAGCAGTTATCCGCAACTTTGACCCCGTGAAATTTAACAAAAATGTTTGTTCAATTCGCAGAGATTACGAAAAGACTTCCCTATTTTTATGGCCTAAGTATGTTCTTATAACATCAGCTATCTGCTAGTGAAAGTCCCGTTAAAATCGGTTCAGTTATTTCGAAGATTATCCGAATTAAACAGACAAAAACTTTTAAAACTGTTTTTTTGTTATAAGTACCGTATATACGTCCCGAAAAACCTTGAAAATGACACACATTTTGATTTTTAGAGTACATATTTACCTTTTTTCACCCTGTGATGGGGTTGTTTTTGAAAAAACACGAAACACGTGTTTACTTATTTGTTGACAGGGGTAATCCTGCGCATTTTAGAATTGATACATCGACCTTATATAATTTTTCCATGCAAATTTTTAGGGGTTGAATTTTCAAAAATCTGTTCTTAGCGGATGGCTACGTCATAAACCTATCTGTGTGCCAAATTTCAGCCCGATCCGTCGAGTGTTTTGTGCTGTGCGTTGATTCTCCATGCAAATAATGAACCCCCGTTACACCCTTTCAGGGGTTGAATTTTCAAAAATCTGTTTTTAACGGAAGTCTACGTTATAATAACTATCTGTGTGCCAAATATCAGCCCAATCGGTCCAATGGGTTTCCTTTTATATATTTAGATAAATCTTTTCATCGATCTTTAAACTTATCTAACTTTCCTACAGGCATAATAATATGTGATGAGTTGTGTAGTAATAGAATAATATTTTTGTTTGTTTTGAATTGTAGATTCATCATGAAGAATACAAACTGTTACATACTCATCTTTATTATTTTACATTCATCTGAACTATGTTCTCCATCATGCAGTATTTTCAAACTTAAACTAACGTGCACAAACAGCAACTGGACTGAATTCAAAACGAACTTGGATAAAAAATCTAAAATAAATGACGTCACTACAATACACTTTATACGTCCAATGTTTTCCGAAATTCCAGCCACCGCTTTTGATTTAGAACACGCGTTCACAATCTTAGTGTTATCTTTTAACGATAGTACTATTGAGATCGTTGAAAATGAAGCATTTAAAAAACTTTCCAATTTAAGGACTTTAAATATGTCTGACAATAATATCAGCAATATTACAAAGGAGACATTCAGTGGACTCAACCAATTAAGAATTCTAGATTTAAGGAAAAATCTTATTGAAAGTCTAGATTCGCATACGTTCGACTATCTCAAAAAACTCGACTTACTTCAATTAGAAGAAAACTACATAAGTGAAATATCGAAAAATGCCTTTAGTGAACTAATTTATCTGACAAAACTTAATTTAAAAAATAATAAACTAACAATTTTGAAAACACATTTCTTCAAAAAATTGTATCTTTTAGAAGAATTGATACTTGAAGGAAATCCAGTCGAAGTTCTCGAACCAGGCGTGTTTAGCAATCTTATGTATTTGAAACATTTGTATATAAGTGAAACAAAAATAAAATACTTAAAAGAGAATAGTTTCACCTTTCTAGGTCGTTTAGTTCATCTAAATTTCCGTTTTGATGGAGTAACTTTTGAACCAAAAGTATTCAAAGGCTTAAATAGCCTAGAAACTTTAGATTTAACAGGGTTTAACACAACAGTGTTAAGAAAATATACATTTGAAGGTTTACACCTACTCCAAAATTTATATCTAAGACATAGTAATTTACAAAAAATTGAACCACATGCATTTAAAGGACTGCCTCGTTTATTAAAATTGATTGTTGAAGGAAATAAAATAGAAATGTTATTGGATCGCAATTTCGATCATTTAGATGCTTTGCAAGAGCTCGCCCTAGTAAACAATAGCTTACGAACACTTAAAGAAAATGTTTTTATCGGACTAAAAGAATTAAAAACAATGAACGTTTCAGTTAATGATCTAACTGATATTGAAACTGGAGTATTTAAACCACTAAAAAAATTAGAAAAGTTAGATTTATCAGATTACAAAGGCTCAATTCTAAATGAGTATCAGTTTGAAGGTTTGGAATCATTAGAAAATCTGTATATACAGCGAGGTAGCTTAAAAGAAATGAAACCATTTGTGTTTGTTGGATTGAAAAATTTGAAATCAATCGTGATTACTGACAACATGATACCTATTTTACAAAATAATACTTTTGAAGGTTTGGATTCATTGTTGGAGCTTGTTTTGAGCAGCAATAATTTAGAGGTTGTAGAACGTGGTGCCTTTAACGGTTTATTAAATATAATAAAAATGGACATAGAAAATAACAAACTTAAAACTATTTCACCGGGAACATTTAATTATTTATACAATTTGAATAATTTAAATCTAGCAAATAATAGTTTGAATTTAAATTCAGTGAGTTGGTTTGGTCTTCTTGCTTTAGATGTGTTAAATATTTCTTCCAATGCAATCAGAAATATAGACAGTTTATCGCTAATCCCATTGTATCGTCTTCGTTCACTTGATCTTGACAACAATCTCTTGTCTGAGTTAGATGTTGATTATCTTGTCAACAACGTTCCCTCAATTCAGTATCTTAGTCTGAACAATAATCCTTGGTCATGCCATTATCTTTATTCGATGTTGAAGAAACTCAAAAAGAAAAACGTTTCCGTTTTGATAAATACCACAAACAATAATATTTTGCATAAAATTCAAGGTATTTCATGTTATGAAAAAAATTCAACAAAAAATAATAATCGCTCGTCCCAAAATTTAGATAAGTACAATTTACCAATGCTTTTATTAAAAGATTTTATTGAAAATTTGAACAATTCTAAGAATAATTCAAAGATGCTTGAAGTAATAACCAACAATTATGAAAATATGAAGCATTTCTTACAAGAAATTAAATTACAAATTTCAACAATGAGTAAAGATGATGTTAAAGGGGGAAAAGATTTGAATCATGTGTTAAGTAACATTTCTAAGCTTGTGCTTCATGAAAATACGAAATTTACGCAAGAATTAAAAGAAATATTAAACCATTTTTCTACCGAGTCTGAAAAAGTCGGGATTAAAGAGTATAATTTCAGATGTGCTTTTATGTTAATATTTATATTACTATTTATATTGATAATGTTATTATTTATATTAATCAAAGTTTTGTTAATTAATTGGGTGAAAACATTGCGAACATACTATCGATTCTTTAGAGATTCCGGACTTCAGAAAAGTTTACAAGAAACTGAATTAAGAGAATGCATGAAATAGAATCTTTTATATTTAAATTAACAAAGTACAGAAAATTAGCATTTCTTCGAAATGTAATGATTAATACAAAAATTAATAAATATTTAAGTTAAGGTCGCTGCACATGAGGCTATAAACGATGCTAGATTTGCCTACTAGTTTTCTAGCGCTGGTTTTCTTGATTGTTGTTATGTGCTCGCTTCACACGAGACATCTCTTCAAGCTAGTTTTGTGAATAAATATGATGCGCGCAAATTGACAGTTCAAATACAAACACAGAGCAAAACGTGTCTGTTGCCTGACTCTGAGCAGAATGACGCAATGTTAGTTTGTGAACGACAAGATACTGCTTCTGATTAGTTCTTGTTCATACCTAGCAGCGAACCTATCGATTTCTAATTTTAAAACCTATCTTGTGAGTTAGCAGGCGAGCCCGTAGTGACGTCATATCCAGCTTCGTACCCAGCCTACCTGCCAGCACAAGTTCAAGCAGTGTTTCTAGCAGCATTTCTAGCCTCGTGTGCTTCTAGTAATATTAAGTTTGTTTATTTCTTAGAAATTCGAACGATTTTGATTTCTAAATTCTTTATAACAAAGAAGACATCCTAAAATCTAATTACTTAAAAAAAACGGAACCTGTATATAACGTTTTTCTTATACTCATACAAACAATTAAAGAAACATATTTTTTTTTTCCAATTTTTCGGGTATTTTTTGTAGAGCTGTATCTTTAAAGTGATCTGCAAAACTCGGGGATCCGCAAATGAACTAAATATTTTATAAAATACCAATACTAATGTTAAATTTTAGAAAGAAATGTAATAAAAATTTTTTTTTCATTTTTCAATTAAGTAATCCTGTCTGCTTTATAAATAAAATACAGATATGCAAAAATTGTTACAGACACAGATAATTAAGTAAATATTATAGTCAAAAATTAATTTTTATATCCATTTATTATAATATGAAAATCACGAAGAAAGAAGAGAATTCGCGGAAACTAATTTATTTAGATATCTCTGGAGCTGAGACACGAATTTAAAGTACCTAATTTGTAGAATGTTAGAAAAAAACCGGAAAATTTCTGTTTGGTGGGCTATTTTTAAAAGATTAATTAGAAAAAGTCGTTATAAAGTTATTTTCTAAAAGTTTAGATAATCTCCGCAACGTTGTTAATCAGTAAATAATTATGTAGATTAGTAAAGAAGTGAATATTTTTATTTATAATAAATTTCAAAACTTTCCGACGAAAGAAAATATAATACAATTTCATTACTCAAATTACAACAATAAAATATACACTTGACATCAACGCTATGTAATTTTGCGAAGCTATATATAAAGTGTCCACGCGAAAACTTCCGTAAGCATTTTATTGTCTTTTCTTGTGTCTTAGAAATTGTCAAGCTGTGTCCTCCTCCCAAGTTGTTTAATTTTTAGCTCAAAAAGCAAGACAATGAAATGCCTAGAAAGTTTTCGCGTCGACACCCTGAATATACTAAGAATTGATTATTAATTTATTTCTAACCAAAATATACAGATATACCAAATCTGGAATAAAACTGGTCTTATATTTTGTATTTAGTAACTGGTTATGTCAATACCCAATCAAATTTCTATTAATAAGTTTGATAGACGTGCAATGTATTTACAGTTATTTGGCCTTAAGATATTTATTTCATTTAACCATAACGTCTAGGCCAGCTGAAACTGTAGATAAATTATTAATTTACTTATTAACCTTTCTGTGACGTAAATGTCGATACAATATTATTACTATATTAAAATTTCCATGCAATAAATACGACAAATTAATATGGAAAAATCGATAGAAAATTTTTTTCGCCACAAGAAATAAAGCGCAACTGTGTATCTACTTTGCGTAAAACAAGTCAGGAATGAACATTTCATAACATATTATAGAAGTCAATAAAATCAGAACTTCTATATATAAACAATATTGTGTTTTTAACAAAATTTTGAGGCACTTAGACAGTCCATCAATAGGACAGTAACCTCGATGCGGAATTTTAATATTTCTTGAACACTCTGCATACTAGAGCATTTCGCGTAAAAGGTTTATATCCAGAATTTCAAAAACTTGTCAAAATACTGAAAGAGAAAAATTAATCCTCCATGCCTTAGAGACTACTGAGCGCAACAAAAAAGTGTATAAGACAATTAGGCTATTGATTATATTATGTTATAGAAAGGAACTAAGACGTTCGCGGGTTTTTATTCCAGGAATGGTCAATGGGTCATTTACGAAGAAAAAACCGCGGAGTGCTATTAAATTAGAGAGTGAAAATTGGAGATCGGGGTGAAAATGCACCCTTTTCAGTGTTTTTTTTCAATTCATAGGTATATCTTGCAAACGAAGCAAAATTTAGATATACTTTATATGAAACTTTTTGTAGAATTGAATTTTTTTTTTAAATAATCCATTTCGATGGGAAATTCAATTCTCTACAAAAAGTTTCATATAAAGTATATCAAAATTTTGCTCCGTTTGCAAGATATTATTGAAAAAAACTGAAAAGGGTGCATTTTCATCCTTATCTTCAATTTCCACCCTTTAATTTAATAGCACTCTACGGTTATTTCTTCGTAAATTACCCATTGACCGATTCCTGTAATAAAAACCTGTGAATGTGTTAGTTCCTTATTGCCCTGTTTTTTAGAACATAACCAATAGCCTATAATTTAAGGGAAATTTAACGTACTTTAATTTTGAAAAAGTAAACTTTACATTGGATGCTTTCCGAGATATTTGCGAAAAACTGAGAAAACATACGAATCTGACACATTTCCTTCCTTCCCCACTCCCATACCCGACATTCTTGCTGCGGAGAATTTATACCACATTTAGAGCAAAGAATTTAAAATAATTTGTGACATCCAAACCTTTGTTTTTTTGTAGTTCCCGGTTTAAAGATAATTTTACTGTACCAATATCGAATTAATCACTTTCATATTTTTTTAATAGTCTTATTAATGATTTTTCTGGATTAATTCAAAAACTACTGAATTGATTTTAATCACACTTTCATTTTATTGTTTGTTGTTCATCGAGAAATATAAGATGCGTTTTAATAATTATATGTCCACCTTTTAACTGGAATCATCTCTGTAATTACAAGATGTTTTCTTCACAATTTTTAAAAAGAATGGTTATTTACAATTATAAAATAATATTTAGAGTTCCGAAATTAATTAAACGAAACAGTTTACAAATCAAAACACAAAATAAGCTCCTTCTATATGTTGGATATTTTCAAACAGTTATTTACAAAACACCTTTATTAATTACCTACATCTCCATTAATCGGTTCAACAACACATTTACTTTTTCAGCTGTCGAAATTACAAAAAAATACGCGCAGAAATTTGGGATTTTTGAGTAAGTAATATTTTTTATGTCACGCAAAATCTATATGCACACATCTCGAGGCAACATTGGTTCATAATTTATTTTCTCATTAAAATTTTCCATTTTAAATACACATACGTATCAACCAGTGATTGTCAACAAGTCTAAGACCGGCCACACAGGTGAGACCTAGTTGGGACGTCCAAAAAAAGCCTTTATTTAGGATTTTTTTTGCCCACACATTAAACTAACTAATTATAAATGCTTTCCATATAAAAAATATGTATTTCAAGAAGACATTTTTATTTTATGACTTAATATTGAGAAATGCGTGGGATACAGCAAATTTGCGATAGATTAAAAAAAAGGGGTTTTGCCGTGATCACTGCATCTCGTCACTGGATCATCTGATATCAAAATAAAAAAGGGGTCATTAGTTAATGTCATAATGCTCCGGATGGATGAAGGGATCTGAAAAATCGATTTTTTCAATATTCTAACTAAATCTCCCCCCTTAATGACATATTGTTTACTTGAAAATGCGTAATAATCACCAATCAATTTGCTCGAGAGAAACAGATGCACGCAGGTACAACAAAAATGTCAGAACAAATTTTATGTTTACAATTAGCGAGTTCCAATGGTATTTTCAAATCTTTGATTAACGCCTGATAATCTTCAAATAAATAAAATTATCGACCAATTTTTTAGACAATATATTGACAAAAATTATAAAATTATATTTCAATAGATTTACGTTTCGATCCAGGTTTGGTCATTCTTAAGAATTGAGCTGAAAATATAAACAAATATTAATTAATATAAATTATTATTTTAATTGAATATTGTTGCAAATTTGGCCGATAATTTTATTTATTTGAACGGTGTTTTGTTGCTAAGATAAAGCTGATTAAAAAGAGCCTAGCTCCTTTCTTCTCGGAGAACTTTATATTACACGCTGCCATTTGTATTTTTGATTCACTAACAGATTTTTTTGCATCAGTGTTAGGTTAGCGATCCCTTCTTGGGACGCAAGTTTACACATTGTAAAAATTTTAAGGTTAAGCTAGAAAACGTCAATTAAAAAATAAGAGGATTATACGTCAGTTGTATAGTGATTTTACTTAGACCAAACGCCATCTGCTCAGAATTTTAGTGAACTACCCTATTCGAAGGTACGTATATTGGTAAATATTTATTGTTTACACTTATTACCTGAGGAATACGCCGTTATCCTTGTTCTTTCTCAGTAAGTATAAATGACATTTTAGATAGTTTCTAGACACATAAAAGACGTTGCTCTACTTTATTCTAATTTTTTATAATTCTCCTGCGTCGACTGTTACTAAAAAAATGTGATTCCCGTATTTAAGTACAATCAACTATCTTCAATACTGTATAACAAATTATGCGTAGACAAAAAAAGTTTACATTTCACCGATTTCAAAGCTCACAATTGGCCGGAAGCGGTTTCGACCAAAGTTTATTTTATTTTATTTTTCATAGCGCTTCGTGCCGGACTGGTCGAAGCTGTATCCATCTTTTTAAAAATAAACACCAATATATTTACATTTCATTATTCTGTACGAATTTATTTGAATTTTATTAACCTCCGCATGTTAATAAAAATATACAAATATAAAGCGTTGCAAACTTTTACATAATATTTCCAGAATTAAAACGCATGAGTTTAACTGCTGCAAGAATCTCACTACATAAACTGGCAATATTAAAAATAATAATAACAAAAAATGTTTTGTTGGCATATATTAGAAATAAAATTATATTGTAAAATATAATATGCTGGGTTGCAGCAAGCATTGTCAAAAAATTTTATTTGATAAATTATACATGCAGGAACAGTCTACTGTCATTTTTAAACTCTGTCATTTAGAAATAAATTGTACTCACATAAAAAAAAATGCTTGATTTATACCAGGTGAGTTTTTTAACCAGGCACATCCAAAGTAAGCACTCTGAGGAAAAATATCTCGGATCTAAATCAAATCATTCCATGGGGAAAATACTCCTTAGAGGGGGGAAGGAACTCTGAAATGTTAAATGGAACCCCTATTTTTATCGCGAATTCGAACTTTCCGACTAAAAATACAAAAGTTTCATCCCAAACACTTTACAAGAAATTGTAAAATTGGTTCAGCAGATGTTGACGATTTGACCAATTTTTTGGTTATTTTGACAAAAAAATTGGTCAAACCGACAACATCTGCTGAGTCAATTTTACAATTTGTTGTAAAGTGTTTGGAATAAAACTTTGGTATTTTTAGTCGAGGAGTCCAAATCCGCGATAAAAAATAGAGGTTCCCATTCAACATTTCCCCCCTCAGAGGGTTGGGGTAATTTTTGCACCAGTCTTTCCCCGATGAAATGATTTGACTTTTGATCCGAGATATACTTTTCCCCAGAGTTCTTACTTCTCGAGATATTTGGATGTGCCAGGTTCAAAAACTAACACGGTATACAGGTGGATTTTTTTAAAACCCGAATACCCTTGGTGTGTGTGTGTGTTCCGCATTTTCGAAAACGATGTTGCATCTAACAGTGGTAGGATTTTTCGGGTTTTTTTCTGACTCACAATATCCACTAAAATAAGAATCATGGGATGAAAAACAGCGGTTCAGAAATGCATCAAATAGAAAAACGTTTGGTACAAAAGTTATTTCCTTTGAGCCAAAGAACAAAAAACTGTAAAAAATAAGAGACCCATTTTAAAAAAGTGTAGGTGACCTTGACATGTCGGGGGCGCCTCTGCCAAATGAAAAAAAAACAAACATACCAATGTTTTCCCTCTTGATTTTCTGCAACTTTTGTTCAAAGCTATTTTTCTAAAACACTTTCTCTATGAAATAAAATGGTGTTCGAGTTTTAAAAGTCCACTCTGTAGATGAAGATGGTTTTTTAAACTAAATTTTGATCAAAATGTTGATGATAAAATTTTATGTTAAACATAGATGTTTGCACAATTAAAAAAAAATAGTGTTTCGGTCGATCATTGACTTTTTAATCAGGATCGATTCAATTTCTACGATACTTTTCTTATGGAGAAATGTGTTGGCACAATCTAAAGTCATTGTAAAATCAGATTTTCTGACAATTTTTTTGCAATAAACGGTGCAGATGTTAATAAAGCATTTTTTTCCAACTATAAACGACAGACCCGCATGGGGAGCCAATGATTTTATAAAACAAAGTTACATCGTAGGTACGTATTCGCGAACGTAGCCCAAGTCGCTGCGCAACTATAAAATAAAACAAACGATTCGACACAATTAAGACTGATTTTACCATGTAGGATTGTACAGTGGTGACGCCAACGCTGTACATCAATTCACAATGCAACATCCAACAACCACGACGCATTTAACCAAAATATGACTCCCACCACGTTTCTATGTTTTATAATACTCTGATGACATTGTACATTTAACGTTTGTAATTGCATGTAATACAGTGAAACCTACGTGACTGAGGACTGGGTAAGCGAGAAAGCTCTCTAAGTGAGAGTAATTGCCAGGAAAAGTGCATACTTTCGGCATCAATTGTAAGGCAGAAAGTCTAACATTTACTCCTTGGTGGGGTTACAGGCACCAATGCGGGATGTTCATACGTTCGAGCGATAGTAAAGCAAAAACAACCAATCAACTGGTATTTAGATGTCGTTTCCATAGCAACCCTATTATATTTTAGCTAATAGTCGCGAACAGCTGTCATTCGTGTTTTTACGTATAACTTCAAAGCTGCTTGCCTGGAATTTATCTGTGTTTTTATGTAATTAATAATTAATTCATGTTTTTATTAAGCGTGCTTACGACTGAGGTATGAAGAAAAAGAGTATACACCACACTGATCGAATTGTGATACCTTGCCCTTCGCATCATGGCGTGCAGGGAAAGATATCACACTTTCGTCCCTTGTGGTGTAATATACTATTTGTGTATTTTGCCTAATTATAGTTACTTTATTTGCCGTGAACCACTGCAAGGACTCCGACTGTGCTGGATTACTTCTGTTATCAAATCTATACTAATATAGTATAAACAGAGAGAACAAATTTTGTGAGTTTGTGTGTATGTAGGGACTGTAGGGAGTAATCTCCAGAACCACTGCAACTATTTGAAAAATTCTTTCACCGTTTGAAAGGTACATTACTCTTAACCAACATAGGCTATATATTATATATATTATGTACAAATTAGCTAAAGTTATGATGATATTCGTCAACTAAGTCGGAAAAAGTCGTGCCTCTTGAGAGCTTCCACGGCGAAAATAATGTATGGCTGATATGTTCCTCCTGAAAAGATCTAAAAAAAAGTCCGCGACAGCATATATTTATTTTCTAAGGATAACTCACGACAACCATTTTTATCTTTCAAATTTGATAATAAATAATGAACTATTTATGGAGCAGTTTTAACCGATATAGTGTTAATCTATATTTAAATAAGTTTGTTTATTATTTTAAGTATTTAATTTAGAACATTATTTGACAAAATAATTTTGGTAGCATTCGCCGGTGCCGAGGATGTAAGCGTGGGAGAGGGTATGCGAAGGGGAATCTAACAAAATAAATGATGTATTACGAGTAGGCCCTGGAAAAACAATGTATTTATTATAAACATCAAAATAATTACTATTCACAGTGTAAATCACCAATTTGGACTGTAAGTTATTTGATTTGAAAGGAAAAGAGAGGATAATATATTTCTAGTAAGTAGTTTTAGGTAATATTTCAGTTTTTTCATATTTCTATTTTTTTATAGTGTTTCTACATATTAAGTTCAAAAATATTAGTTCTGTGAACGTATTATTCTGTTTAGAATTACATTTTTTGCCTAAAGTTATAGTTTGATACTTGAGAAATACGGCTTCCCTCCTCGCGTTAAAATAAAAGCGCTTTTCGTGGAGATCAATTTTGCAACGTAAGTCGACGAATGAACGGTAGCAATCTAAAAATTCGCGTGAAGCCGTACCGGGCTACTAGTCGTTTAATAAAACTTTCATTTCACTGTTATAGATAATTATTTGACTACACATTTCTATACACAAACTCCACCAACTGGTGACCCTCATGGAGTCATATGACTATTCTTGACGATCCAAAATCAACGTAAAACATCAAACAACGCCATTACGCTCTTTACATGTTCTAGACAGAAATAATCATGCTATCTTACTTACACACTAAGCGTAAAATTTATCATAAAAAAATATTTTTTACTTTTTAATCCATTTTGGATGGTTTTTCCACATCTGAGCTAGTACCGATTTTACTATTCCGCCTCGAAGTAAGACGGTTTAGTACCTGCAGTGATTTGAAATCTAGATGTGACCACAAACATGCAGTTTCAAAATCATTTTTTCTAGATACAGAGAACCAAAAACTAATTTTTGCATAATCTCGAAATTTTCCCTATATAGTCCGCATATAGGAAAGGAAAAAAACTTAACAGATCGATATGAACAAAAAAGAGAAACAAATTACTATTAGGTAGTATATTACTATTATAATATACAGTTTCAAATAAATTGTACAACCTAAAACACCTAACTAAAAATGTGCAAATAAAGCGATCCAACAAATTGGTCAAGATTCGACACAACAGACCGACTGACAGATACAAATAGTGTGATGTGTGGGTTAGCAGTCATGTTCACCAACAAGTGCGGGGAGCTTCCAGATGTCTGAAATAACAAACACAAGAGCGCAAACAACGTAAACGTAAATAATAACAGAACTTCTATCTATCCTACAGCGTGTAATCTATGTTAACCCTGAATAGAAACCGCTACTGGGCGGGTTTACCTACCGGATGTGCTAGATATGATGACTGATGCAAACTCCATAACAACGGTTATAAAATTTCGACAATAAACCGAACATTTTTAGACAGTCTGCTAGCCTTGTATGTGACAGCGACAGTTCTCAAAAGCAACAATTAAATGGAATTTGAATATGAATCAGTTTTAGATGAGGGATTTTGACGTCTGGGCATCAGTAGAAAAGAGACTTCCGTCGCGGGTTTTCTGTCGTGGGAGCAAGTTCCGAAAGGTCATCTTTAGAGACCCAGTTAGAGAAATGTTGCCCAAAACAACACAACGAGACCTTAAGAAATTGTCGCCACTATGATTGACTTTGGATAGATAGATATTGTAGATTATAAACGCTTTAAAACTTAGTACGATTATGATGCACACATAAGACCACCATTTAGGATTACGTACCGACTCAGCACAAAAGGCTTCTTCTTTCCTAAATTCTGTAATTGGTTAATACCTGTTTTCACACGTAAAGTTTATTGAACTCATGTCTCTGTATAATAGATTATTATTTAATATGAACTGAGTTTTTTCCCCTTACACAATGGACCCAAATTACAATACTCTGCGTAAGAATCTCCTTAACGGTACAACATAATGTGTGGTTTGATTTAGTGACCATTTTTAAAAAAAACTATTTT
The DNA here is from genome assembly GCA_963575645.1 of Xanthostigma xanthostigma. Taxonomy (NCBI): domain Eukaryota; kingdom Metazoa; phylum Arthropoda; class Insecta; order Raphidioptera; family Raphidiidae; genus Xanthostigma; species Xanthostigma xanthostigma. The sequence continues at coordinate 29,027,835 of OY754469.1, read as the reverse complement.
TTCAACTGATTTTTCACCATTCCAACCCACAAGTGAGGAATGGTATATACTAGTTTAGGTCAAAATTCACTTTTCAAAATTTTAAAATATTTTTTCATTTTGAGATCCTCTGAATCCAAAAAAACATATTTTTGGAAAAACACTGTGCTTCTGTTTGTCTATGAACACGACACAGGTCAAACGGATAACTGGATTGAAACCAAATTTTGGGAGGATATTTAATATGCTAATATGAAGAGTCCTACCTATTGTTTTTGAGGAAAATCGGCATATGTGCAGAAGCCATATATATGCTATAATGATGTTTTTTACACAATAATAGTATACTTTTCATAACGACTTATTATTCTATTTATTTTTTCAAGAAAGTTTCGTTAAAATTTTTTTCTAAACTTTATAGTTACGGACAAATTTTGAAACTTAAAAAGAATCAGCTGTTCTTTTGTTTTGTAGATCTGTCAGAAATAAACTAGTTCGCATGCTTTCATTAATTTTTACATGACGTGAACATGTTATGTGGATGACCATGGCAACAAATAGCAAATATCATATTGAATACTAGCCATTACCCGCGTCACGTCACGCGATATTAGAAATTTGATTTTCTTTATTAGACTATATCAAATATCAACGTTTTGAGGTTGGAATGGTCCTGTCGCCCAATTGGCTGGAATTTTTTGTAAAAGCCTGTAGCTACATAAACGAGGGCTTGTTTTACGGGATCGTCTTTTGTAAGTGAAACAAATAAGGAACGGTAGCAATGAAGGTACACTTACACAGAACGTTCATTCGTTCAGCTGTGGAAGGTAAAAACGATTGAGGTATCCATAGCTGTTGCGTGTAAATCACCTCTAAGAGTTTGAGGGTGAGGCTGCAGACACCCTGTCTACACGACCTCTCAATACCTCCTCTCCACCCTTCTTTTACAACGGTCTACAGACTGTCCGAAAACATCGCTAAATAATTAATAGCCGGTATTGATTAAGTCAACACATGTTCCCGCACTTTGACACAACGCCTTGTCGTAACTCTTTGATACATTCTAAGAAAATACTGAATTAAAAATGTTCTTTTTTATTATTATATCTGACCCAGAAAACAATTTGAAGACTTTTTTGTCGACAAAGGATCTATCAAAAAGTTTTAAATTTTCATGAGATTATAAATTCAATTCGAACTAGGTACCTTTTTTATTATTCGTAGACTCGACGTATTTCAAAACAATTTAAAATCAGTAATAAAAAATATGAAAAAATATTTTTTCGTCTACTATATAATATATACTATATAGTAGACGAAAAAAACTTTATAAATAAATATATATAGTATATATATTTATTAATAAAGTTTTTCAAACGATACATCAATAATTCTGTTATAAAATAGGATTTTGAAAAATTTTACAAAAACATAAAAAATTTGCTCTTGCTCCAAAAAGAAAAACAAATTAAAAAACAAATATATGTTTTTTCATCACTGTTTGTGAATGCGAGGATGGCCAATTGTGTTAAGAAAAGCATTTAATGGATTTTTAAAAATAATTAAGTACCTAAGTATTTTTACGAGAAATTTTCTAGATGTAAATAACAGTAACCTACATATAGAATTGAAAAATTGAAATTATATTATCCTACTTCATTTAGAGAGAAAACTAGATTTTCAGTTAGGATAGCATAAAATGTCAAAAGTTCGGTTTGTTAAATTTAGGATTTGTCGCCGTGTGATTTTCGACATCTATATTTTTCAGTTGATAGGCTCTCTAAATTGATTCTAGTAATTTCTAGCTAGTTTTTGTATAAAACGCGTGATTTAGCATTCGCATCGCGAAATGATTATTCAGCTAGTCGAAATGTATCGTTCCATTGCCCGATTTGACAATAACATAGTTGTTACGCATTCGTGCGCCTGCGCGTAAAGAATGGGTCCTCATCAGGTTCCATGGTAGAGAGCAACGCAGTTCATAAAACTGTATTTTCGATGAGAGCGCGTTTGTGATACATTAATAATTTGTATTTCAGCAACTAGCCTTATACTGTTGCGATCTAGGTTATCTGTCGTGATACAAAAAGTAACATGTTTACGCTGACCCTAATAGGATCGCCCCTCAATTTGTTTTTAATCTACATTACAAACAGGTAATGAAACATTTTTTGACAATTTTTAGAAAGCTTTTTCTACAGTATAAAATTTCCCTAAATGTGTTCTTTTCAATAAAAATTTAAATAACGAATTATGCCGCTATTGTGTCATTCCCACTGATTTGTCAGATTGAAAGCGAACAACGAGAGAAATGATTTATAAACATTTATTTTTATAGATAAATATGGCGGTTTATGCTCGAAATTTAAAATATATGTTTTTAAGTCTTGTTGGAAATTAAGAGAAAGGATATAAGAACGAAATGTTGGTTTAAATTAATTTCCTACGTATGAGGAATATCATGCACTGTTCGTAATGATCTTTTAAACCTAGGACGATGCTATTCTCACGTAATTACAGTCGTTTTGAATTCCAACTATCAAGTCAAAACAAGAATAAGAGATCATCCTGTAATATACGGAGCCTGTGTTCTCCAGTCATTACATTACAAATGATAGCAATCCATCCAAGTTGGTCTGTGAGAAAACCCACCACTGACAACAAATTGTGCCAGAGATATCAAATGAACTTGCGGTTTGATGCTGGTCTAACTATACAGACACAGCCAGCTATATGTTCTCCTCTCACTTACTTTGCACACATACACATATCGGAAGTTCCAAAGGGCTCACTGCTGCGACTCGCAATACTACCTATCTCTACGGTGGCAAAACAAAGTAGCTCTTGTCAAAATTGGGGTAAAATCAGACATGTACTGGGAATGTATTTCAAGATGTACGACCAACGATTATGTTATTGCTTGTTAACTCACGCATAGAGTGAAAAGTAAGTAAGCTATTCTTATATTTGAACTTAAAAAGTTTAGACACAATATTACATAAAACAGAAAAATTGAAAAAAAGATTACAATTTCCATTGAAAACTGGTTTCGGAATAATTATAAACAAATCCTAGGGGCACGGCCAGATGTATGTGGCTTGCTCACGTGTATCGAATCCACAAAATCTTTATATTTTTGCAAAATATGGTAAAACAAAAAAAAATCGTTTATGGGGCCGACTTAAAATAGAAGCTTGCTTGTATTTATGAGTTTTTTAATCAATTATATCAATTGTACACACCGCTTCCACGCGAACGAAGTTGCGGATAAAAGCTAGTTAAGAATAAAGGCACAAACAAAGTGGGAATGTCAAATCAAATCAAATTTCAAAAGTTATCGTATCTTTGTCAAATTACGCGACAGCGTTTCGTTCTAGTGTTTGGTCACTAATCTTTTCCTGTCACCGAGTCTGTCCGAAAATATAAGAAAAATTCCAGTCAATTGGGCGACGGGACCATTCCAACTTCAAAAAAATATTGACATTGGATATTGTATAATAAGGAAAATAAAATTTCTGATATTGCGTGACGTGCCGCGGGTAATGTCTAGTATTGAATATGATATTTTTCAAAAAAATCATCAATTGAATTATAATTTTATAATTTTCGTCAATACAGTCTGTAAAAAAAATCGTTGCCATGGTTACCTACATAATTTTTTCCACGTCTTGCAAAAATTAATCAAAGCATGCTTGACTAGTTTCAAACAAAACAACAGCTGATTTTTTTTAATTTTGAAAATATTTACGAAACTATAAAGTTTAGTAAAGAAATTTCTTACCAAAACTTTCTAGAAAATAATAATAAGCCGTTATGAAAATTATATCATTATTAAAAAACCACCTTTATAGCATGTATCTCTTCTACGCATGCGTCGATTTTCCCCAAAATCAATAGGGCTCTTCATATTTGCATACCAAACATCCTCTCAAAATTTGGTTTCAATCTGTTCATCCGTTTGACCTGTATCGTGCTTACAAACACACAAACAGACGAACAGAGTTTTTCCAAAAATATGTTTTCTGGATTCAGGGAACCTCAAAACGAAAAATATTGTAAAATTTTTGAAAAGTGAATATTGACCTAAACTAGTACAATTCACCACTTGTGGGTCGATATGGTAATAAACCATTTTGTCTTGTAGGTACAGACATACAACGCATGAACACAGGTTGGTTTCACAAGGATAACATACCCGTACCTTTGCTCCCTTCCTGTTCCCTTTGTGATGTGGCATACCGACTGTTTCAACAACACACAAACACAGACAAGACTTTCTAAAGTAGGAACATAAATGTTTGGAGATCAAACCTGTCCCGCCATGGGTCGACCACTTTAAACAGGAAGCAAAGAATTAGCTTCCGGAATTCTCTTTCACAATTGTTGAAATTATTACATGCTGAAAGTTATCTCTATTAATCGAGGTTCTGACAACTAAAAGTAATCTTCGAAAATAATAAATATACGCTCGTATTAAGCGTAAAACTCACTTAAGTTGGTTCGGCTCAGAGCAGTACGAAACAACCAGCACTTTCAGAATCGATTATTATTTTCACAGCTCCTGGAAAACAATACATCCTCCACTTTAAATTTGGGTAAGAGTTGAAATTGTACAAAGTTCCATCAGAATTGATCCGTATTTTCATTTAATTATAGGTATAAAATGAATAAAAAAATACAAACAAAACCAAGTTACAATAACAGACATAGATACTTAGTAGACCTGACTACAACCCTTTCCAAAAACTCACTGTCAAATTTTATTTCTATGTAACAGTTTCAAACAACTTGATAATTCATCAGCAACAGTTTTTGAAAAGTCGGTAATATTTTATAAGGTGGTTTTTACTTGTTAGTTCGTAGTATTAAGTATACAGTAACATATTTATAACTTGGTAAGGTTAACGATCGGTAAACTAGGGTGTATTATCAATTCGTCAAGACACAGTTAAGAAAACTGTTTCCTTCTGTAGCTTGTAAAACACCGCCCGCCGTCTCTAATGGAACACTTTTTTATTACTCTTCACGATGCGATCTTCTTCCTTTTTTTCCAACAGGGTTTAACCCTCTTCTTTTCTGCACTAAAAATTCTCACGTAAGACTGTCTTCGTTTATTTTAGGAAATAATACTCTATCTTTTTCTTACTCTTTTGTATTAGAAGCATGGTCCTTTTCTTATGTATGTATTCTAGGATAACACCTTTGGGAGCCATCGCATTTCGTAGCGGTCAGACCACCGTCTCTCGTTTTACCATTAGGCCTTTTCTTAGACGATCTCCTTACAGATAAATATATTTCTTTTCTCTTACCTCGCTACAATGATGCTTGTACTAAAAAATAATTAAACGAAACCAAGAAATGGGCGATAGATCAGCACAGAATAAACATATGAAAAGAGCGGTTTAATATTCCTTGTAGAACTTTTTCACACTATGATGTTTCAAGTGAAGAAAATTTCTCTTTTAGTTACATCAGATTTTCATAATGTTCGGTTTTATTTTAACAACTATTTTACTTCCATGCTCTGAGTGGGTTTTTAACCTGATTTCGAACATGGCAGTACAAAATTTGTACGAAACCTCACTTACGAATGTGTCAAGGAAAACAGGTATTGTGAATAGGTGCATTGCGAATTACACCTCATGACGACTCAATTCGATGTCAGCCTGACAGCCTCATTCAGGGGCGGATCTAGATTTTTACGGGGCCTAGGGTTTCTTTAATGGGACCCCATTTTTGTTAGGTTACGAATCTTTAAATTGGGGTTTAAAAATCATTTGATAACAATAAAATCAGGGTTAAAATTTGGTGACCTGATCAAACAAATATTACTACAAAATAAGTAAAAAAATCGTCAAAATTCGCCAAAAAAATTGTTAAGATTAACCCATTATAATGATAGTTACAATGCGATAAGTTCATTTTTTATGAAAAAGTATTAAAAATTTATGAAAATAAATCAATTGTTGTGGGTTTTTGGTACTTGGAGGTCCAGGGCTTAAGCCCTAATAGCCCCTATGCAAATCCGTCCCTGGCCTCATTGACTTGTGCACTTAGAGTGTAATCAGGTTCCTGACATAAACAATGTAAAGAGCCCGGTTAACATCATTGTATGTAATCAGGTTGTCATCGGATTCAGAACCTGACTGAACAACTCTGATAGTTCGAAAGAACACTTATTTAGAAACAAGCAAGTGCATGAACAAAAAATATAAAATTAAAAGAATGAGCAATAGAGCAGTACTTATAGCATGAAAAAATATGAAAAAATTATCCTTCGTCAAGATGTCATATTACACGCTTTTATTTAACTTGCCATGTTAGCACGTCAGTCAGTTTTTAGGCGCGAATAGCGTAAGCTAAAGCGCCTATATGTACTCGCTTTGTCTGTGAATCTGTGAATCTGTGAATCTGTGAATCTGTATGTCACGCTTTTTTGTGGATTGTGTACAGCTCAAACGCCTTAACCGATTTTAAAAAACTTTTTTTTGTTCGATTCGTCTCCGGGTAACTTAGATCCTAACGTCGCCCGATTTTTGAATTTTTGCTCCAGAGGGGAGCAATTTAGAAAAAACGAAGTTTTTCGCTTATAACTCGCTCAATTTAAATCAGATCGGTTCGAAACCTGTCTTAAACGAAAGAGGAGAAAATTTTACATAAATTTCGTACAACAGAATTTGCCCAATCAGTTTTTTTATACACATTTATATAGAAATAAATTCAATCTGATATAACCGATGGCAAACATCTTTCGGTTATCTCTCTCTGTTGCACGGTTTAACATGGCAATTTAAAAATTACGTATGTTCTGTCTTCAAATAAAATTGGTCGATAATATTATTTATTACAATAATGAAATTAAAAGATAGCATTTGTTCAAAAACGGATGCCGTTTCGAATATTTGTAAAATGCAACGCCTTCTGGGTTAACAATTTGAATAACTAATTATTAGAACATAATACTGTGACAGATGCAAACGTCACTTTTGACATTTCTTACTATTCCGACACCACGGACGAGCGGATTGAAACCAAATTTTGGGAGGATGTTTGATATGCAAATATGAAGTGGCCTATTGTTTTTTGGGAACATCGGCGCATGCGTAAAAGAATATACCTCTTATAATGTTGTTTTATATAATAATAATTGGGGAATTATAAAACGGTCGAATAAAAAAAAAACTTGGTGATAAGATACTGTTTTAATAACTTGAATATTAAAATAACAGTTGTGTGACTAAATTAATAAGTGAGCGACTAAATTACTAAGTGAGCGACTGAATTACTAAGTGAGCGACAAGAATGCCTTCGGTAATTTTGAAGCAAATATCTTCAACCGATTGAGATGAAAATTTGTATACACGTTAAGTTTGGATAACAATGCATGGTTAGCTATGTGACGTCACTCTAAATCCAATATGGCGAACTTCTAAATATGGCGGACTAATTTTATTATGCTTTCCTACAATATGGGTATCAAATGAAAGGGCTTGCTGAGAATAACTCGAAAAATAAAGTGACGTCACTCTAAATCCAATATGGCGGACTTCTAAAAATGGCGTACTAATTTTATTATGCTTTCCTACAATATGGGTATCAAATGAAAGGGCTTGCTGAGAATAACTCGAAAAATAAAGTGACGTTACTCTAAATCCAATATGGCAGACTTCTAATGATGGCGGATTAAGTTTTTTATGCTTTCCTACAATATGGGTATCAAATGAAAGGGCTTGCTGTAAATAACTCGAAACATAAAGTGACGTCACTCTAAATCCAATATGGCGGACTTCTAAAGATGGCGGACTAATTTTATTATGCTTTCCTACAATATGGGTATCAAATGAAAGGGCTTGCTGTAAATAACTCGAAAAATAAAGTGACGTCACTGAAATCCAATATGGCGGACTTCTAAAGATGGCGGACTAATATTATTATGCTTTCCTACAATATGGGTATCAAATGAAAAGGCTTGCTGAGAATAACTCGAAAAATAAAGTGACGTTACTCTAAATCCAATATGGCGGACTTCTAAAAATGGCGGACTAAGTTTTTTATGTTTTCCTACAATATGGGTATCAAATAAAAGGGCTTGCTGAGAATAACTCGAAAAATAAAGTGACGTCACTCTAAAACCAATATGGCGAAATTCTAAAGATGGCGGACTAAGTTTTTTATGCTTTCCTACAATATGGGTATCAAATGAAAGGGCTTGCTGTAAATAACTCGAAAAATAAAGTGAGGTCACTCTAAATCCAATATGGCGGACTTCTAAAAATGGCGAACTAAGTTTTTTATGCTTTCCTACAATATGGGTATCAAATGAAAGGGCTTGCTGTAAATAACTCGAAAAATAAAGTGAGGTCACTCTAAATCCAATATGGCTGACTTCTAAAGATGGCGGACCAAGTTTATTATGCTTTCCTACAATATGGGTATCAAATGAAAGGGCTTGCTGAGAATAACTCGAAAAATAAAGTGACGTCACTCTAAATCCAATATGGCGGACTTCTAAAAATGGCGTACTAATTTTATTATGCTTTCCTACAATATGGGTATCAAATGAAAGGGCTTGCTGAGAATAACTCGAAAAATAAAGTGACGTAACTCTGAATCCAACATGGCGTACTTCTAAAGATGGCAGACTAAGTTTTTTATGCTTTCCTACAATATAAGTATCAAATGAAAGGGCTTGCTGAAAATAAGTCGAAAAATAAAGTGACGTACTCTAAATCCAATATGGCGGATTTCTAAAAATGGCGGACTAATTTTATTATGCTTTCCTACAATATGGGTATCAAATGAAAGGGCTTGCTGAGAATAACTCGAAAAATAAAGTGACGTTACTTTAAATCCAATATGGCGGACTTCTAAAAATGGCGGACTAATTTTATTCTGCTTTCCTACAATATGGGTATCAAATGAAAGGGCTTACTGAGAATAACTCGAAAAATAAAGTGACATCACTCTAAATCCAATATGGCGGACTTCTAAAGATGGGGGACTAAGTTTATTATGCTTTCCTACAATATGGGTATCAAATGGGCTTGCTGAGAGTAACTCGAAAAATAAAGTGACGTCAGTCTAAATCTAATATGGCGGATTTCTAATGATGGTGGACTAAGTTTTTTATGCTTTCCTACAATATGGGTATCAAATGAAAGGGCTTGCTGAGAATAACTCGAAAAATAAAGTGACGTCACTCTAAATCCAATATGGCGGACTTCTAAAATGGCGGACTAATTTTATTTTGCTTTCCTACAATATGGGTATCAAATGAAAGGGCTTGCTGAAAATACCTCGAAAAATAAAGTGACATCACTCTAAATCCAATATGGCGGATTTCTAAAGATGGCGGACTAAGTTTATTATGTTTTCCTACAATATAAGTATCAAATGAAAGGGCTTGCTGAGAATAACTCGAAAAATAAAGTGACGTCATCCTAAATCTAATATGGCGGACTTCTAATAATGGCGGCTTAAGTTTTTTATGCTTTCCTACAATATGGGTATCAAATGAAAGGGCTTGCTGAGAATAACTCGAAAAATAAAGTGACGTTACTCTAAATTCAATATGGCGGACTAAGCTTTTTTTGATAAAGGGGTATGCGAATTGTCTCGCAGTGAAACGCGATGGGGCAGAGGTGGAGTTTTTTAAAAAATAATTTCGGGGTTAACGATAAACGGGTATGCGAATTGTAATTCCGGGGTGAACGATAAAGGGGTATGCGAATTGTCTCTCAGTGAAACGGGAAGCGGCAAATGTGGAGTTTTAAAAAAAAAATCCGGGCTGAACGATAAATATACACCAATTTTCAAACAAAACACCAGGGTATATGATGTAAAATTTCGCGCCTTGTAATTCTTGAATTACTTGGGCATATACTCCCACTGGTTATTTTATCGGATTATACAATTAAATTATTCATTGGAATAATTTTCCACAGGTTAGATTTATTTTTAGATGTTTTTAATGTAACCGAGTTTTAGTTTTAATCCTATTCACCAGATAATAGGCTAAATTCACTGCGATTTCAATAAAATTGTATTTTTAGTGTTTTTTTAAAATTAGTTAAGATCGAAATTCCGTTTAAATTTCAAGACGGTTCTTTGAACATTTTAAATTAAAAATCTATACTTTCTACAGTTTCACGTACCTACATGCAGTATCACAGGATCGACAACATGAAACATTAATGAGCGCAACTTAAAAAGAGATAAACCAAGATAAAATGCAATCACTTCCATCTAAATTTAATTGTAGGAAACCAAATTAGATATATTAAACTATTATATTTATTGAAAACTAGCGGCCCGATCCGGCTTCACCCGAATTTGTAAACTGCTATTATTTTTTCGTTGACTTTTTTATTTTAACGCGATAAGATATAGCCTATGTCTATCCTGTAGTTTCATTTTAAATATTGGTGAAAAAATTTAGAAAACGCCAACGGATGAGTAGTTTTGGAGATTACCTCCTACATCCAAACTTACAAACTTTAACTCTGTATAATATTAGAATAAATGTTAATTCTTATTTCAATGGGTGTGCACTGCACTATTTACGTTAAAAACATAGAAATGTATCAAAAGTATAATTTAGGAAATAAATAAAAATTGCCTTTTTAATTTGGATATGAAATACCTACTTCACAAAAAGATAACAGAAAAAGGAGAATGCGTTTTTACTATATTTTACGTCAACTTTTTGCCTATTGTTGAGAGTCTTAAAGTATCGATTGTTGCATTTATCATAAAAACTCGCCTATGTATCGAGTTCTCTTGAAAATTGCCAATCATTCACTGTCGTTCAAAATATCCTATCTTAATCTCTGAAAATTCGCCGTTCAACCAGATCTTTCCATAGCTAGATGCGTTTCAGAACAGTGGCGTAACTAACCGAATACATTTTAGATAAAAAAAACGGGTGTGCTTTAGACTACTCGACTGAAATAAAACTTCTTCCTGCCATAATTTATTATTATTCACCCGAAAATTCACAAAATATGAACTTTAAAATGAATTTACAAAATTATTTTATTCACTTTAAACGTAGAATATTTTTTGTATTTAACAAAATATTAATTTATAAAATTGTTCAAGAACGAAATAAACAGTCTAATGTAAGAAGAAAAAAATATAAATATAAAGATAATGAAAACAAAAGTGTTACATTGCAATTATTTAGCTCTCGTTGGATTTTAAGCGTAAATCTTTATGAAATATTATTTAGCTCTGCAAGTTAAGTAGGTTTAGAAAACGTTTTTCTGTCACCCGATAGCGCCACTGGCAAGTAAAGTATGTGTCATTCTATTGTTAGTACTGCTTATATTTTCGGCCACATTATGGCGCTACTAGCCAATGAAGTATGTGTTTCGGCCACCTGATGGCGCCTTAGCCAGTGAAGTATTTGTCATCCAAATCACTGTTCGCGTCAACTTCCGTTTGTCTCGTCCGATCACACTTTTCGTAAACGCTCTCGTTACGCATTCACCAGCTTACTCCCCAAGTCATCATCGTTCGCGTCAACTTCCGTTCGCCTCACCCGATCACACTTTTCGTAAACGCTCTCATCACGCATTCACCAGCTTACTCCCCAAGTTAAGCGTGCCTAAAGGAGTTTTACTTCAATAATTTTGAAAAGCAAAAATGTAATAATCGTAATAAAGATTCACATTTGTCACTTATTTCCACTAATATTCTACTTGAAAAATCTACTTGTAAATTTTTTGGTATAATCATTTCTGATACTCTAAAGTGGAATAACCATGTTTCAAACTTATGTTCTAAGCTTGCTTGTTCTTTATTTCCACAAAGGAAAATTCAACATAGTTATTATAACTCAAACTTTATGCTGGGTTGCAGAAAGGGTTGTCAAAAATCTGATTTGACAATTATTTGACTCCATATGAAAAGCATTGTAGAACTTTAAATCGATCCTGCAATCTTAGACTATTGTCAAATAAACTTTTTTAGCAATCCTTTCCGCAACCAGCGTTAGTCTCACAACTTACTATGTCTATGTTTATCAACATGTTAACGATTATTGCCATACAATCCCGATCATCAACTAGCGCTGGTGACATTATTGACATTACAAATTTAAAAATTAAACATCATTCGACTTAGAATATTTTGTACTTTCAGTTATGTGAGAGCTAATTTTTTTTTATTTACCCGGGAAAAAACTTTAAAAGTATAAAAAAACCTGATTTTTTTTCACTTCACCTAGAGCACAAGCGCAGAAAACTTTTTTTGCATTTATATATTCAGACTATATAGCTTTCTACGAACTATTTGATGTCAAAATTTGATTTTCTCTGAAGTAAATTGGTAAACTTGCTTCTAAAATTTGTGTCTGTTGGCACCAGAATATTACTCTTTCTCGAACAAACTTTGACGACACTATCAATTGGCACTCAAACTTAAAGTATACTGATGACATTCGGATATAGATACAGTTCCTGTCAAAAATGACATTAACGCGAGTGAACTTCCGAGTAAAAACTAGTAAAATTAGTATCCAGCAATATTCATTGAATCATGCTCTCATTCATCCTGTTTGAATATTCACAATTTGTGAAAATTTTGGTTTATATAAGTAAAAAATTGATAGAAGCCACGCGTATAGTAACGGTACGACTCTGCGACACAATTCACAAATCATATTTTTGAATGCAACTCAACTATCTATATGTGCTAAGTTTCAGCTATCTATAGCTATGCTCAAACCTCTCTGCGAACGGTAATATTATCATCTCGTCATGCGCATTAGCTAAAACGTGTTCTCACCGAGATATGGACGGTTCTAAAATGGTCTTTTAAGCATGGTCTAGACATGAAGTTTAATTAAACTGTGGCAATTGACATGCGCACTAAGCACTTTATTACGTTTGTCTCCAAAGATTGTTCGTCTCTCTGGTTTGTCTTCGTTTAATAACTATAGGTAGTTTCTTGCTTATAAACAAAACACGTGCTTTCTTCTGAATCGGTTTTGGTTGCATTGTGCGAAATTATTAATTTAATTTACTGAAAATAAAACTTCTATAATTTTTGTTAATATAATAACCTTAAAAACGTTACCATGCTTTTAGTAAACAAATTTGACATTTATCAAGACATATTTTTCGTTTCATTACAATCATTTTTTATTTTACCCTCCAAATGTCAAAGTGCTGTATAAGAAGTTTCTCTTCAAAAAATAAGGTTATAAAGCTCTTATTTTGGGATATAGTTCTGGAATCTGAATTGGCATTTGAGTTTGACAATTAACATATTCTGATGCTCAATATTGATTATCTCAAATATCTCTCTCACTCTTTGATCCCAAAAGCGTTCCAACCAATGTCAAAGTATTAGTTATGAGATGGTGACAGAAATGGTCAAGGAGTACTTGGTGGCAGAAACGCTTTCTTTCGTGTAGTCTGAGACCCCCTCTACAAATTCGCTTAGTGGAGTAGCGGTGCAGCGCGTTGCGGTACGACACTAAGGCAAAATTCAAAATTCCTCTCCAAAATAGCAGAAAATGGCAGAGCAGCATCTGGGGGACATCCTAGTTGCAGAAAAAATATTTTTTGCCAATTTACCCCCTAAATCGTTTCAAAAAATCGAAAAAAAACAAGTCAAAAAAACAAACAAAAATAAAAATTGAATTTGAAGTTGAAACTTGACATAATGGTAGATTCGGTGGCCCGCAATATGAGAAAAAAAATTCGTGCACAGGCAAAAATTGGCGAAATCCTCGCGCGGTGGCAGAAATTCTTACCAGGCTTTCTATTAGTACTCAAAAAGTTTGTAAAAAATATTATCTGCCAATTTTGTCACTGCTAGATCACAACCTGCCAATTTAATGTACTTGTCATTAATGCTTTACCTGAATGCAATGTTAAACTTTCCGCGAACATGACGCGTTTTGCAAGGTCGATTTTGGCAGAAAACTGTATCTCGGGATTCTCTACAAGAAGACGAACCGTTTGAGCTCGTTTCACCCACTGAGCTTGTTTTCTTATTAAATTTATTTATTTTGTATTTATTTATTATACTGAGTCTCTGCAGGGGGTAAATTAGCAGAAAATATTTTTTCTACACCTAGGAGGCCCTCTAGATGCTGTTCTGTCATTTTCTGCCATTTTGTAGAGGAATTTTGAATTTTGACGTTTTTTTAAGTACCCCAGCGTCGTACCGCAACGCGCTAGACCCCTACTCCACTAAGTGGATTTGTAGAGGGGGGCTCAGACTACACGAAAGAGAGCGTTTCTGCCACCAAGTGCTCTTTAACCATTTCTGTCACCATTTGCCAAACATGTATCGTCACAAAACAGTACAAAGTCGACGCATGGGCACAAAACCGATACAAACAAATTTGTTACAATTTCAGAACTGCCCGTTTGTCTGTCAAAAAGAAATTAGTTAGGTGGCTGACAAGCATTCTTTGGTTTGTTTTTACATGTCATGATAATATTCTATTATATAGACAACCATACAAACGAATACCAAATATCATAATGTTTAATATTAGCTGTTCTCCGCGTCACTGCACGCGTTAACAGAAAATTTATATTCTCTAGGTATGACGGATGACGGTTTCGTAACCGTTTGCTGGCTGCTTGGAACTTATACCTTTTATTATACGTCAAACGTCATTATTTTTTTTTAAATTGATTGGTCCCGTCGCCCAGTTAACTGAATTTTTTTAAGTATTTGAGCATTATAAAGAATGTATATGCAACCCAGAATTGATGCAATAAAAATTATTTACAACATGGAAGACATAAAATGAGTAGCGTAAAAAAGATATAAGAATGTAATTTAACTAAAAAGAAGGGGAAACAACCAGCTATCTTTAAATATGTTTTCCCCGTGTGATACAAACTTTATATTACGTAAATTTAATAACCGCTAGTTACAAACAAGATTTCAATTAAAATCTGTTAAAATTACAATAAATTTAATCATTTGAATCTAACTAAAAGCGACATCATTCTTTAGTTTTCTATCTAACAAAAATTAAACCACCAAAAAAATATAATTATTTTACAAGTTTAACTAAATTAATTCTTCAATGTTAACGCAATCTTTATTTTCCGAACGCAGTCCAATAATCAATTCTTTTCTTTCAAGCGTATTATACATCCTAAGCTTGTACAACTACCAGCAGGGCTGTACTGTGTTGGCTGTACAACCGAGATGCTCCTTTCCTATCTCTCACACACACAAATACTCATGCATGCATGTCCGGACTGTCGAACAAATGATCTCCCCGTTAATTGATGTGTCTAATCGGTTTCGGAGCGCTTCTCCCGGTGCACTCGACCGAGGGAGCGCCCGTTATCCGCCGCCCTCGTCAGATCTCGCTGTGACCCTTGCTTCACGACAGCGTTCTGTTGCCTCTCTGCCCGCTATTCTCTCGACCATAAATCTGTGACCGCAAGGAAAACTGGGATATGTACAGTGGCGAATAAACGCAAATTGTCTCAGCTTTGCAGGTATTTCACGAAGAAAACTAGGCCTTTTAGTTTTTAACATTTTATTATAAGTCAAAAAAATATCTTTCTAAATAGACCAGTCATATGTTACATTCGAAATTGCAATAATTGCGGTAAACTTGCTTTTTTGATATGTTGTTTGGATCCACCTAGATAGTATTTTTCCAAATTTGCAGCATTCTGAAATGTGAGCGCGCTCAGTTATTGCTGAAAAACCGCAATTTTTTCGGACTTTTTTTAGTTTTGTGCAAAAAAAAACCACATAGAAAGGCTCTGACGAGGAAGGTCACTATTACTTTTTTTAAAGTAGACAAAATTCCCGACAGTTCGAACCCTAATTTAATGTTCTAGATCTAATAGCACTCAAGATACAGGGTTCCCAATATTCGTAATTTTTTTCCAAAAAGTTGAAAAAGGGAAAGTGGCCAATTTTCGACCAAAATATCAGGTATAATGAGGTATCTATGGGAAAATTCATGAGAAATGAAGTTGTAGCAAATTTAATTAACTTAATTATTAGACTATAGGTGTGTCCGTAGACGTGATAGTTCGTTCGATGACGACCATAAACCACACAAACCTAAAATTGAGTGTTAAGGGGAAGTTACAATAATATTACTAGAAGTTTTCTCTATGTGTTTATTATTAAGTTACATGCTAATTTAAGTTTACTACAAGCTAAAGAAAAAAGAAAATAAACAAAAATAATTATAAAAACTAATATTTAATTATATAATTTTACATATAACTAGGCTCACCAACACTGTTGGGCTTAGGTTAACCTACGCGTCTTCTTTGAGGGCCCAGGAGTATCAAAATCAACTTCGACGAGTGGGGGGATGTCGATGGGGAGGTTAATGCCCATTTGAAAAGCAGGAGAGACATCAAACTCTTTTTCAATTTCATAATCGGGGTAGTCTCCATCTTCTTCTACATCCTCTATTTTTTGGGACATTCGTGCACTCACTCCCCTTACAATATTTACAGAGTGTAGAACACTTCATTTCAGCCTTCCTGCAAGAGCAAGACCCAGCACAACCTTTCTTGCACATGCAGGATAGGCTTTTCAGAAGTAGTCGAGGGGCTGGAGGCATGGATGTCATGGTTGGCATCAAACCTGAGTCTGTTTGATGCCATCCCTAATCAGTAGGGTTCTTGTGCGCTTGAAGTTTGATCAAATTTACATGATGACCAGGACACATACGGCACAAGTTTGCTTGAAACGGCGTCAGTTCTGCATCATTCTCCAACCAGAAGTGACGTGCAAAAGTAAAGTTATCGACTATGGCATCCACATATGATGAGGCTTTAGTAATAATTGGTTTGGTGTTGGCTACCGAAATGGTTCAGAAACGTAGAATAAACTGTACTGTTTGGAATGTCTTGATCAGAAAGGAAATGTAAGGAGTTTTTTTTTTTTATTTAAATCAGAAGAACACAAAATACAAAACAAAAAGAAATAAAAAATTGTGCATCAACTCGCAGAGTTATTAGCACTGTAGTTCAGTACATAAATATATAAATTGTGCTTATAATAGTGAAAGAAAAGTAAGGAGTTAAAATACCATAATTTTGGTTTATAAACTTCGTCAGTGCCTGATCCAGACCGAAGTCAATCATCAACTTTCTTTTTTTCTTTCCTGTAATTTGTTCTGATACTATTATTTTTTTTTACAACTTGTTCGCGGTCATTACTTGGGTCAAATTCTTTTATTTTTTCTATTAATTTATTGTACGCGACATTTCTCTTATCTCTGTCATGGTAGTGTTTATTTTTTATGTGCCATAAACAAGATTCGCTTCGGTATATATCAATAAATTCTTCAAACACTTCGCGAAATGTTCTACCAATATCAGTAGATATTATGCACGAAACACATGTAAAGTATACAGAAAAGGAGTAACTCACAACAGATTATCAGCTATGAACGCCTGATTGTCACGTCACAATATCTGGATGCTTGACAAGTCTTCAAGTATGCAGATTGAAAATTCGTTCGGCAGTCAAGTCAAAATATTTGAGTAAAATTATCACACACACGGTTATGCAAACTTGATCAAACGTCAAGCGCATGTATACTTGACAAGTATGCAGTTACGTGTGTGACCGGCATAAGGTTTTTTTAAATATTAGTTTTTATAATTATTTTTGTTTATTTTCTTTTTTCTTTAACTTGTAGTAAATTTAAATTAGCATGTAACTTAATAATAAGCACATAGAGAAAACTTCTAGTAATATTATTGTAACTTCCCCTTAACACTCAATTTTAGGTTTGTTTGGTTTATGGTCGTCATCGAACGAACTATCACGTCTACGGACACACCTATAGTCTAATAATTAAGTTAATTAAATTTGCTACAACTTCATTTCTCATGAATTTTCTCATAGATACCTCATTATACCTGATATTTTGGTCGAAAATTGGCCACTTTCCCTTTTTCAACTTTTTGGAAAAAAATTACGAATATTGGGAACCCTGTATCTTGAGTGCTATTAGATCTAGAACATTAAATTAGGGTTCGAACTGTCGGGAATTTTGTCTACTTTAAAAAAAGTAATAGTGACCTTCCTCGTCAGAGCCTTCCTATGTGGTTTTTTTTGCACAAAACTAAAAAAAGTCCGAAAAAATTGCGTTTTTCAGCAATAACTGAGCGCGCTCACATTTCAGAATGCTGCAAATTTGGAAAAATACTATCTAGGTGGATCCAAACAACATATCAAAAAAGCAAGTTTACCGCAATTATTGCAATTTAAGCGATTTTTTGTGTACGTTATGACTGGCCTAAAAGTAGGATCTCAAACTTTAAATACATTTAAAATTTGATTTTCTGGTAAATTATGATTCAGATCAAATGTTTTGTGTCATATTCCTCGTACAATTTAAATTGTGTGATTTTCTCACTAGTCTAATCATACTAATATTATAAAGAGAAAAAATTTGTATTTTTGTTTGTAATGAATAAACTCAAAAACTACTAGACCGATTTTAAAAATTCTTTCACTATTAGAATACTACATTATCACTGAGTAACATAGACTATATTGTTATATAATCGAGTGAAAACTTCAATAATGTAATCCAAGGTGTAAAAAATATACACAAAATTTGTCCGTCCGACAAAAACTTTTGAACGGTAATTCCAATCATCATGAAATTCGGACACAACATTCATCTCGGTAAACTAACATGAACGTGCTTACTCATGTCCCTCCCCCATTCGTTATTTTGCATCCGGATGAAACTGAGACGGACCGCTAGTGTTTCATAAAAAGGATACAACACTGTCTTAAGGCACTGTTGTCTTCTTATAATGATATTGCAAAGAACGAATCAAACAAAACTAATTGACTAACGTGCATTTTAAATGCAAATTAACTCGAAAACTTCATCTTACGAAAGGCCGCATAATTTCGAGACTATTCAGACTTACAATGTAAAATGGTCAATGAATTAAGTTCAGCTTTTTAACAGCTAAACAAATAAAATAAAGGTGCCTGAATACGACTATATAATATGACCTGCAAAAATGGCTCTTATTGCACCAAAAAAGGAAAACGAGATTTAAAACGCTATATCAATTTTATCAAAAATGGACTCTCTTTCGTTCCCACCAGAATTATATTTTCACAGTCTCAAATTTTATCAAAAGTAGTGTTTTCAGTGATTGTATTTAGTTTATTTAACTTTACCATAAAATATAATATAATAAAACGAAATTCTGAATTGAAGTCTGAATGAATATAGGTTGTGGTTTTTAAAAAAATTAAAAATCGCCTCTTATATACAAAATTAATTTAAAATATTACGAAAAGGGATTTTATTGAAGCTGGCAAAAAGAAAGTGAATATTGAAAATCTTTTGTATGTTATATATACCTACATTATACATAATATTTTTTAAAATAGTGAATTTAATATTAAGACACAGCAATTAAAAATTTCTATTATTTTCCAACAAACGAATATCTAAAAAAATTTAATACATAACGAACTTTTCTTTGCCGATAATTTTGACATTACATTTTAAAAACTTTATGACGTTATAAACACATTGAAACAGAATGGAATTCACTGTAACAAGCTTTGGAGTATTCACGTTGTACGATAGATGTGGTCTCGCATTTCATAGCGCAGGGGTTCTTCCGTACAATCAACTACAGGCAGAGTGAATCATCTTGTCGAAAACAACAAGCAATTTATACATGCCTATTGTTTGGCTGTTTCATCCGGTTTCGTCATGGTGCAAATCGATATTTTCGCTCACCACTAATACTTCTTTTATCGTAGGCAATGCTGCTCGTCAAAAAATAAGATTTTAATTAGTAAAATAAAAATAAAATCGGTTTAGTGGTTCTCAAGTTTTGTAGTGAACTTAAAAAATTTATAATAAACAAAATAAATAACTTTTAAATATTTATATGACGTAATTTTGTTAAGCATATTATATGTAAAAAGGGCTCCATGAAGCAAAAAATTTATAGGCCAATTATTTAAACATTTTATGTTATTTTCATTTTTCAATGGAGACGGTTTTTCGAAAAAAATTGATTAGTTAACAATATCCGCACTTTTTAAAAAAAAAAATTTAAAGAAAATTCAACGGAACTTTATTCTTTCAAGTATTAAGATGACACCATAGTTTATTCAAATTTTTATTTAATACCATAAAAAAATATTTTATTTGTTGTACTCTCTCAACAGGGCAGTGCGCTCGAGCTGTAACGGCCGTGCGGAACCCTATTTTCTCCTCTTTAAGAATCTTTTTTTCAATTTCTGCTACCGCTTTTTGAGTAATTGCCAAAAATCTGCGAGGCTTTTTTTGTTTTTTGTTAATAACAAATGTACTTTTTGTTGGCAAAAAATCATTAAAACGTCTTTTTTGGAATATGTTTTCGAATCGAATAAGTTATTGCTCATAGTTTTTGCAGACTTGCTACTATTTTTTCAAGAAAATAACTTCTAAACTAGACTATCTATCAATAAGGGTTGAAAAAATATTGAGAAAAATTCTAAAAATAACCATAAATGAGATTGTTCAATGACAGCAGAAAATAAACACCGCCATTCCACCACTTGTCCGACCTAATCTTCACTACAAAACACTTTACAATTATTAAACACCATATTTCCAGTACTATTCTTACAGGACTCCGATTAGACTAGACAGCAAATCTCATTGTGTTAATATCCCAAATTTGCACACTATGTAAGACGTGTTCTAAATTACTGGTACCATGATGAATATTCCAATAAATAATTTCCAAATTGTTTTCCCCTAATTTGTTTTTACTCAAATCTTGATATGAACACAGTACTTAATTGATCACCTGCCTGTCATATCAGTTTAATATTATTGGATGAATAATAAATTGAAAACGTTAATTGTTACTAGATCTAAACAATCCTCATTATTGGTAAGAGATAAGTAAAGCATTTTGTTGATTCCACTGGAAGAGTACAAATCGCATTTTCATGACAGCAGGATCATCCTGTTAGACAGCAGGACCATCCTGCTGATGAAGTGTCGTATCACGACAACTGTATCGACACATACACAGAAGGGAGAAAGCGGGAGAGAATCCCCAAGCTCTAGCGTGATGATATGATTACCAACACATCACAACATATGCTCGTCAATATAATAGGCAGTCTATAGCCGTCTCACGTCTGCTTCTCTCTTTCTATCACTTGATTTGATACAATTTCATATCATATGACGATGATATTGATGTGCTATAGAGATCAATCATATTCCATGATATTTTCGAGGATACATAATATGATACGATACTTGTTCTCTTTGTTTTCAAACCACTAACATGTCAAGTATTACGTCACTATTGATTGGATGACTGACATATCTATGTATAATCGTTTTATGGCTATCACTTAAATGGTATTATTGTTCTCTATTTTAGATTTTATTGCTGTCTGACGCTGTGATCGTTTATTAAAAACTATCTCATTCTCAGAATCCTTACTATGTGTAATCGAATGTGTAATCGAAAAAACTATTTCTAAAATTTTATACTTTTTCAAGGGAATTAATTCGATGTACTCATCACTGGATCACAGTATAACAAAAATCAGAAAGCTCATACCCAATCTAGACTATAATATGCTCCCCGAATTCTAATTTTGTGAAAAATCGAAATTTAAACTTATCAATAATTATAATAGTGCGTTAAATTTGAAGTTACTCTAACTTTAGCGAATAGCATAATATAATATTATAATAATATTGTCGAAAAGTGGGAATTTAAAGAAATGTCCACGAATTTCTGCAGTCAAAAGCGGTGTGAAATATAATATATAATCTATACTAATAGTATAAAGAGAAAATATTTGTATTTTTGTTTTTAATGTTTAAACTCAAAAACTACTGGACCGATTTTAAAAGTACTTTCACTAATAGAATGCTACATTATCACTGAGTAACATAAGTTATATTGTTAATCGAATTAAATTAGGGATCCCTACAAAAACTGGAATAATGTAACCCAAAGTGTAAAAAAATCACACATAAAACTCCTTACATTGCACGCGCTGCGAAAACTATTGATGGTAGAACAAAAGAATATATTATAAAACAAAGTCCTTCCGTCGCGTCTGTCTATTTATCTAAATGAAATAAACTTAAAAACTACCGAACGGATTTTCATACGGTTTTCATTAATAGAAAGAGCGATAAACGAGGAAGGTTTTTGTATATAATTTGTAAATACACCCTCATTTTGTACATAAAAACTGTATTCGTATAATCTCGCGACATCACGTAGGCGGGCGCAAGCTACTGCAATTGGCTGCGTCAAATGGCGCGTCATTGCAGCGCATCAGGTGGGAACTAGCAACATGAGCCAACGGGCACTGCCACGAGCGACATTAGCTCAAAGCTCTTAGTTCGCACATTTTTACGCTGTATTCGTAATTTAATGAAGTAAATTTTGCAGAATTTTCCAATAACACAAAATATTTCTATAGCACCCGGATGAACCGGGCCGGGCCGCTAGTATATTATATATTTGATCGAGCGAGAGGAGCGAGTGAGTAACGTATTAAATTAATATAAACTCAAGCAGGTGAATCCGGGCGAAATTGGATGGGGTATCTAATAATATTGTAAAATGATGCGTGCGTACAAGCTAAAACATTTCGAATCTAAATCAGTAACTAGCCAATCCGAGCGTATTGATACCAATCTAGCAATATAAAATAAACGAGAAATCAATGCCTAGTTATGAATAATTAAAATATTTACCTTTTGTTTGAATGGACGAATAGAATAATTTTATTGTCAACTATCCAAATTGCTTCTTACATTGTTCTGGTAATGAGAAAATAATGATTTAACCCACGTAATAATCGGTACCGACAATAAAACACAATGAACTTAATATCGTTAGTACAATATAATTCCGATTTAATGTCCTAAAATACACATCCAGTTTATACAAGGCACTCTAAAAATAACGTCGCACCGTTTGATCGAAAAATTTAAAACCATTTGAAATATAATATAATATAATATGATATGATATGATATGATATGATATGATATGATATGATATGATATGATATGATATGATATGATATGATATGATATGATATGATATGATATGATATGATATGATATGATATGATATGATATGATATGATATGATATGATATGATATGATATGATATGATATGATATGATATGATATGATATGATATGATATGATATGATATGATATGATATGATATGATATGATATGATATGATATGATATGATATGATATGATATGATATGATATGATATGATATGATATGATATGATATGATATGATATGATATGATATGATATGATATGATATGATATGATATGATATGATATGATATGATATGATATGATATGATATGATATAATATAATATAATATAATACTGGGTGCGGCAAAAGTTTGGAAACGGTCCGATATTTCCGGAGGGTTAGGTTTGCGAAAAAAAAATTTGGTATATAAGTTGATTGGTTTTCAGTTTGCAATCGTTTGGTCACTGAATCATCCCCCAACCCCTCACCCCCCACGTGGGGGTGAGGGAGACTTGGAAATTTCGCAATTACGAGGTCGTGTATACAAAGTGAGATAGTAATAAAGGAATTCTACACCAGTTTTTATGAAGTTTTTACGTGTTTTCGAAGAAATTTGCGAATAATCGGCTATTTTTTTTTGAACATCATAATTTAGCGTTTTCTATGACTTAAAAAAAAGTCAAAATTTGGGCACGTCGTACTAGACCCATATACCTAATTAAGTTGCGTTATATTATACTAATTAAAATACTATCTAAAACTTGACTGCAAAGTTCATGCTCTCTGAAATCATTCCAGAAATATTTGGAATGCTTCTATTAATCGATAACCTAGCTACAAAAATGATAAATAATACAGAAAAGGTTTCTTTTCAATCCGTTCAGATGTTTTCCAGTTGCGTTAAAAACAAAAACAAACAAAAAAAAATTAATAAATATTTCTGTAAAGGCCGGTGCACACGAGGCTAGAAACACTGCTGCGACTTCTGCTTGAAATGACGTCACTGCGGGCTCGCCTGCTAGCTCACAAAATAGATTTTAAAATTAGAACAGGGTCTATTTTTTGCTAGGTCCTCTGCTAGGTATTAGCAAGAACCAATCAGGAATCAGTATCTTGTCACGTGGACGACATAAACAAACGCCCACAAACAAACATTGTGCCATAGCAGAGATGACGTGTGTATTCTGTTTAGAAACAATAAACGTTCATTTTTGTAACCGTTCTATCACTGCGCGTGCACCGAACTTACCTACAAAGTAAGCTTGAAGATACGTCTCATGTGAAGCGAGCACATAACCCAATCAAGAAAACCAGCGTTAGAAAACTATAGTAGTCAAATCTAGCGTCAAATCCAGCCTCGTGTGAAGCGGCATTAACAAAATTCTTTTTATGGATATGGATGCATAAAGAAACACTATCATATTAGATCTTTTTTTGTATTTGTAATTCCGGCATATATATCACTTCAAATTTTAACAAATCATTCCCGTGCTTAGCCCCTAATTTATTAAACGATCTTTATGACATAGTGCCTTGGAACGAATGTAATATTAATGTATAAGAAAATTCAAAAATTTATTTTATCTGAGTAACAGTTGCATCGGCTAGTCTACCCAGCTTTTTAATATCTATATTTTAATGTTTATTTATAAATATGTTTTTATTGTCTGTACTTATTCGTATGAAGTACAGGTGGATGACCAATCTTAGAAATAGCAATAAAAAATCTGATCTAGAGATGAACGTTGTAGTCACCCCGGATTTTTTCTTTTTTTTGTACAAACCTCGTACAATGTTATGTTCTTTTGTTTAGAAAGCATAGAAACACATACATATAGCTAGTAAAGCGATATGATAACCGACAAAATTAATTGTGTAATTAAATTTTGATCAGCTAGATGCTATATATATTTTGTTCACCAACATTGCCGCTATCAATTACAATTGCTGTCATAAATTAGCTATATGTTTGCGATATACGCTCTGAAAGAGAAGCAACCTGCATTATTATTAAACGCGTACATTATGTATCAGTGATTTCCGAACAGCAACCGTTTACGCAATGGAGATGCTGTGGAATGAATGTGCTCAATTGCTTTGCTATTGAAAGTTAAATATAGAGCGCAAAACAATATACCAATTCAAAATGTGGTACAAAAACAACAAGAAAATTCAGAAAAATATTAAATTAATATACAGGCCTTTTCTTTTTAACAAAAATTTAGTACGCTGTCAATTTTTCAGCTAACTCTGTAAACAATAAATAAAATTTATCAACATCTATGATACATTCTACCTTGATTCTTAATAGATTGGCATTTATTTTATTTACATTTTTGGTATCATAAAGTTGTGTTATGAAACAATCACCAAAAAAGTCCAATCACAAAATAGATCTAATACCTTTGAATTTAATCTCTATGAAACTGAAACGCGTGTGAAGATACGCGAATAAAAACGATTTTCAAAATATCTAAGTTTCTGTTAATTTGCGCCTTTTATTACTGTTTAATTAGCATTCCAACACCATAATTGGAAAATGGTAATAATTTAAGCTAAAATTAATATTTCAAATTTTTTCGTTTTGAGGTCACCCGAATCCAAAAAACACATTTTAGCAAACCTGAACCTGCCAATTTCGCGTTGATTGATTTTTCAATTATTCTACATTGACATTTTTTTTTATAAACTCATATAGTAACTCAAATCTTTGATTAACGTCTGATTAGAATTCTTCAATAAATAAAATTATCGACCAATTTTTCAGACAAATAGATTAACAAAAAATAATAATTAATACATTGACGTTTCGGTATGTACTAAAAAATTTGTTCAATTTTTGAATATAATTTAAAAACTTGAAGCGAATCTTTTTAAATAGGAATTAGAAATTAATTAATAATTATTTTTATATTTTTTAGATCAGTTCTGAAGAAGCTCCAAATCCGGACCAAAACGTCAATGTATTAATTATTATTTTTTGTTCATATAGTAACTGTTATGTCCACTGCAGGCGGGAGTAAACTTTTTAACTAATGAGATTAAGAATTGAAATATTGTGTGTTGAAGTTTTTACCATTCCAACTAGTTTAGGTCAAAAATCACTTTTCAAAAATTTTACAATATCTTTCCGTTTTGAGGTCCCCCAAATCCAAAAACATATTTTTGGAAAAACTCTGTGCGTTTGTTAGTCTGTTTGTCAAATATATTGAATACTAGCCATTACCCGCGTCACCTCACACGATATCAGAAATTTTATTTTCTTTATTATAATCAAATGTCGACATTTTTGAAGTTGGAATGGTCGCGTCGCCCAATTGGCTGGATTTTTTTTTTACATTTTTAAATAATGCGGATTACACAATAGTCGGGTCAGTGAAACTAAAAAACCGTTAAAAATTCCTATCGATATTTTAAGGTTTTTTAAATGTTTGTTATATTACATTATTTGAAATCGGAAACCTTCCAGTCGAGAGACTGAAAATTTTCATTTTTAACACTCTTTAATGTATGTAACTATTGTATGTATTAATGGAATCTTTCAATTTATTTTTCACACATATCCGGTCTTAATAATTTTAAATTTTTCACACGTGTCACGCATCATTTATATAAATATTTATAAATATATAAATCATTTATATAAAAATAATCATTTGAGGTTGGTTTTTTGGATTAAAATTAAAATCAGAGTTTGAAAAAACACTCTTTTATAGCAATGTGGATTAAAAAAATTAAAAAATAAATTCATTTTGTTCTATAGCGACAGGAAGTCCCCCAACTCGATATAGGGGACTTTCTATCGCTGTGGAACAAAATCTTTATATTTAAAAATTATTTTTCACTTTTTAGTGTACATTGCTATAAAAGAGTCTTTTTTTTAACTCTAATTGTATACAATAGTAGTTTTTGCCTGAATTTTCTTACACTGTCGCGTCATATAGGTATATTTGGCGTTTTACAAATAATGATTCGATCTTGACTACATTTTGAATGCTATTTGAGTCGTAAATAAAATTAGCAATATAACGGATCAATTTGAATATAGTTATTATACTTCACTAATTTAAGTGAATTTGTGCTAAAGGGATCCCTTATGTATGTCGTTGCAACATGTGTATTAATCTTGAAAAAAATATTATTTATAAGGGGTTTACTGAACTGCAGTGTGATATTCTAGGCTTACAAATATATCTACGGCAAGAATACTTCTGGTAGTCACCATATTAGAATAAGCACAATATAGGACGAATTCTATAGATATAATATTGTGTCATAGAAAACTCAATAACTAGTTCATGCTATAATAACGAATGGAAAAACAAATCAGTGAAATGCATTTCCGAGAAAACCAATTTGAGGCTGATATAAATCAAACGCGAAATGCAAAATCTGCCCGTTCCATATCTCTGACGGTGACTTATGTTCTGGAAATTGAACTGTTTGCCTGTTTTAAGGTGTTGATTTTTTTTGTAAAGCAGGGCCCAAAAATTTTCATGTAAGTAATAAGTGTCAAAAAAAGGTCTGCGAAAATTCAACACACATTTAAATTGTATAAAAATAAATCAAGGCTGCTACATTCATAATAATCTTTTCCCCGCAGTCAGTTTTATTCGCTCATTCGCTCACATCAATACTAGTCTATACAGGAATTCTATGTTACTCCAAGAGTAGCATGGTAAAAGGTACCAATAATTTTATTGATAGTGTTGAGTTTCAGGTTCAATGCCTGAAATTACCAAGAAAACAAAATTCCTGTTACTTTTTAGGGTTCCGTACCTCAAAAGAAAAAAAGAAACCCTTATGGGATCACTTTGTTTTCCATCTGTTTGTGTGTCAAGTTAAAAAAATGTTTTTAAACCGCAACAATATGTTACGCACGTATACAGTAACAGTTCTAATACAAAACAAACGTCCGTTATCGAGATTATGAGAACTCTCGCATACAACACAGTACGACAACTAGGCTGT
This sequence comes from Xanthostigma xanthostigma, assembly GCA_963575645.1. Lineage (NCBI taxonomy): Eukaryota > Metazoa > Arthropoda > Insecta > Raphidioptera > Raphidiidae > Xanthostigma > Xanthostigma xanthostigma. Next base: position 28,999,833 of record OY754469.1, on the reverse strand, counting down.
CAAATGTAGCCACGATGTATCTACAATATATTTCAGTACCTACCTAGTCTATTTGAATTCATTGCAATTGCACGCTTAGTTTGTCGATTAATGGAGACAACAGTTTTCCAAAGGCTAAGTGGAAAAAATCTTCGAAACTCGATTCCCGTGATGGACGAACTATTTACATACCTACAAGTTTGTACGGAACCATTGGTGCGCGAGTTTACTCGCACTTGTCCATCTTTTTTTTATACAGTGCGTACGTTTAGTCTGGAACAATCCATAAGATAATAAATAAAAGATCATAAATGGATAGGTCGTATATAAGTTTTATAACAAAACTATTTTTCTTTTGTTATAATTCAAAAGTTATATCAAATTAAAAATAAATTTTTGTACCTAGTTCCGAGAACGCGCCGACATTTCCCGAACATAATGTGACGTCATAATGTTAATTTCTATTATCATCACATGCAATTTTTAGAAAATCTGTGATCATATATAATATCTACAGTAAGTATATTAGCAGAATTGGCTTTTATAAAAGCTTTGTCACACATTATTAAATAGAATTACTTGTCAACAATATTTTTTTATACTAAATTTAGGATAGTTGTAATTAATACACAAGTAGAAGCCATTGATAGTATACTGCGTATATATATTTTAACAATATGACGTCACAATTGTCAAAAACAATTTTAGTGCGTTTGCAGTCACGTGATTTTTTAAATATTTTATCAATTTTAAATTGCTTATAATTAATTTAAAAAAAAAATTTGAAAGTTTTTCGCATCGATTATCAATATTATTTATAATAAAGTTTTAAAATACAATAAAAAAATCGATAATTATTTGTTTTTCAAAAGCCTAATTTCACTTAATTGCCACTATTTCATCAGCAATAGAAGATAGTGACGCTTCTACCACGATACCCAAATAAACGAAACTTTCCACTGATATGAAGATTCTTCTCGTGTACTCTAAAAGTATGCTAATTAATTCATGCTTTTATCAGCAAAAGTACAATTTTACCAAATCCATATAGGTAATCCCTAGTAACGTAACGTTGTAGTTTCGACGCAGTTACGCATCTTATTAGTAAAGGGAATCAGAACTGTACCAGTTTTGTATCTTACAATGTGTTGAGATCTTGAATGGATGTATGCGTTGTGATGACGTAGTAATTTTTAGTTGCTCGTCTTACTAGGCGAGAGCAGTCAGACGGGAGTTTGGTGTCTACGAATCTATAGTGAAGAAGATTCTATTTTGTAAACAATATATGTAGAAATCTCAATTACTGGTGGAGAGTAGCCTAACGGTCGGAGAGTTGGCAACCCTGTTAAAAAATCGATAACAATACAAAGGCGTATGTAAATTGGCAATAGTTCTTTGTCTGAATGTAATATTAAAGTAAAATAAAATCGCTCCAATGACAAGATCTGTGTTAGATATCTTATGTTTGTTTCTGACATGTTTTATGTACGTGCTATGTGTATTATATATTTGCAAGGCAAGAATAGCATTGCATGTCTTAAGTTACGAATGACTAGCTTATTTCGCTTAATAAAAATATACATATATATCACTGCCATTATTGATAGAATTTACTGCGTCACTTCCTTATGGAATATTAATTAACGTGCTGTGAAATGTTCACGTTCTATCTCAACTTTCATTTTTCTTTGCACTCTCACAAAAGATCAGAAATAAGAGCTCAAAAAATTCGATCATTCGAATCATACGTTTTTCACAATTCAATTCCACATTACTGGGTTACAAAAAGCAATTTGAGAAAATTTAGTTTGACGATTTTTATAAAAATTTTAATGGAATTTAGTCGAAAAATATTGATCGATTGACACGATATTTTTTAAGCTGTGTGTACCTACATGTATTTAACATAGTTTTCTGCACAATTTCTACTTTTAAACAACATTTTTCTACGAATATTGGTCAAAATTTAGCTTGGGAATCGATATGTAGATAAATTATTTGTTTTTATGTGAGTATTATCTAAAGTTCTACATGACAGGGAGTCCCACAATGACATTAGACGTAGACCGCTTCTGCATGTATGAAAACTATAATTATCTACCATAATCTAAATTCTAAGGTCATTGTCAAATCAGATTTTTTGACAAGTCTTTCTGTTACTCAGCATTATAGTCTTAAAACATTCAAATCTTTGTTTAACGTCTGATTATATTATACAATAATTAAATGTTGGACTATTTTCTCAGTCGAAAATTTAATTAATGTATATTGTACATTGTACCGTGCATATTATACAGGGTGTTTGGTACATGAACCGACACAATTTTTTGGGGGGTTCTCGTGGTCATTGTGATCATTTTAACCCCAATGACTTTTGCCCTAAGTATGATGGTTATCGAGATACGATTTTTTTTAGTTATTTTCGAAAATTAGCCTAAAAATTGCCTTCAAAAAATCGTAACCTGTTTGTTTTTGGTACTAGAGACACGAAAATACATTTATTGAGTTCTCGAATGACTCCTTGTTCTAAATGAATCATAATTTTATGCAAATAGTATCAGGAAAAAGACCCTATGGACTTTTAAAGTGCCTGTATAATAAAAACCGGTAGAAAAAAATAATTTAAAAATCATTTTAAAAAAAAGTTAACGGGTATTTAGAAATTAGTTTTGTTTAGAAAAATACTCCACTTTATCCTCTTTTCAACGATATGCCACATGTCATATTTATCATTCAGAATGTAGCCAAATTAAACATTACCAGTTTGCAAGAGTCAACTCGTGCGCCAAAAAATATCAAGTCAGATAGTCAGCCGTTATGGATCTAGGATGTAAATAACAAGTCTTGTTTCACTTTTCATTAAACGATATTGACTGTTAAACAGGTAGACAATGATTACAAAATTTGCTCAAATTGTGCCCCTCCACATCGGATACAAGCACGACACCTATTTCTAATTTCAACAGTTGTTGTTCTCAAAAGCATTTCCCTTTTCATTATTTCAAATGCAGCATCTATTCTTTCTATTAAATTTTCTCTGCTGGGTACCTCCGTTGCGTATACTAGATCTTTAGCACGTCCCCAGACATAAAAATCTATAGGTGTCAGGTCTGGGGATCGCGTGGGCCACGGGATTGGGCCCATTCTTCCAATCCACGAATTGATGAAAGAATCATTTAAAAACTCGCGTACTGATCGTTGGTAATGTGCCGGACAACCGTCATTCTGAAACACTATCGGCACGTCTTCTTCGTACACAGGCACTTCTGCCAATAACTCTGGGAGATTATTCTCTAAAAATTCCAAATATGCATCTCCGTTTAAGCGTTGGGGTAAATAAAACGGCCCAATAAGATTTTGACCAATTACACCAGCCCAAATATTAACACTAAATTTGTGCTGGAAAGAATTCTGCCTTTTCACGTGAGGATTTTCGCCCTTTCTTCTCCAATAGTGTAGATTGTGACAATTTACTATTCCCTCATGGTTGAAATTGGATTCATCGGTTCACAAGATTCTTTTTAAAAAATCGCCATCTTCCACATCTGTGTGCAGCAGGAATCTGCAAAACTGCAACCGTCTGGCATTGTCACCTTCTTCTAGGCCTAAAACAATTAAGTAAATCAGTGAGGATGTGTTACGTGTGTGTTGTTTTCCACAAAATTTGCTTCATAATAAATAAGTTATTTATTCATTCAAAATATCAGTTTCATGAAATAATAGAAAATATTGAAATTAAAATTACCTAGTTCCCATTTTTAATAAATTAGTAGGTAGTGAGTTAATTACCTTGAACTGTAGTGTAATGAAATGCGTGCATCTCATTCTTCTGAATAACAGACCACACTTTCCAAATTGTCAAATTAAGTCTGCGAGCGACAACTCGTATGCTGACTGTTGGATCATCTTGGAAAGGTTGGAGGATCCTTTCATCCACTGCAACATCAATTTGTCTGATATTGACTCGAGGCTCTTAAAAATTTAAGTTTCCGGTCTCTCTCAAACGTCGATACGTTGTTGCAAATGTTTCGTGGTGGGGTAAACGGCGATCGGGATATCTCTCGTGATAAATTCGTCGTGCTTCACGGGAGACGCAATTGGCGGTGCCATACGCCAATATCATGTCAGCGTACTCTTCGTTGGTAAAGTTAGGCATTGTAAGACAACAACGAAAAACTTAACAACACCCAAAAATGACACAACAAATAACAACAGATAATCAAAGCCTGCTCTTTATCACTGTATTGTTCCAACCGGTAACGGCTGACTACCTGACTTGATATTTTTTGGCGCACGAGTTGACTCTTGCAAACTGGTAATGTTTAATTTGGCTACATTCTGAATGATAAATATGACATGTGGCATATCGTTGAAAAGAGGATAAAGTGGAGTATTTTTCTAAACAAAACTAATTTCTAAATACCCGTTAACTTTTTTTTAAAATGATTTTTAAATTATTTTTTTCTACCGGTTTTTATTATACAGGCACTTTAAAAGTCCATAGGGTCTTTTTCCTGATACTATTTGTATAAAATTATTATTCATTTAGAACAAGGAGTCATTCGAGAACTCAATAAATGTATTTTCGTGTCTCTAGTACCAAAAACAAACAGGTTACGATTTTTTGAAGGCAATTTTTAGGCTAATTTTCGAAAATAACTAAAAAAAATCGTATCTCGATAACCATGATACTTAGGGCAAAAGTCATTGGGGTTAAAATGATCACAATGACCACGAGAACCCCCCAAAAAATTGTGTCGGTTCATGTGCCAAACACCCTGTATAAATGATAGCTTGTCTGAAAATGTAAGCAACAGGTAAATTTGCCACTTATGCTATGCTCTCTTTACTGTGAAGACCTATAAAAAGGTTTATTTTTGCGCTTATTACATGCCTCATGACTGAAGGTTGTCAGATGATCGGAATAACCGGGAATGTTTCGGAATTCCTTGGCTTGTCATATATTTAGGAATTTAACTTTTTGTCCCGAAAATGAAGGATTACGAAATCATATAGAAGACTAATATGATCTATTGGATACCTACTATATTTTATGTAGCTACATTCTTGCCAGTTATTATATTAATGGGCCTTTTTATTCAATACGTATAACTAGTAAAGATTTAAATTTTGAACAAAAATAGAAATAGGTTTATCGAAATTTTCATTGGATGTGAAATATAAATTTTACTCTATCTGTGGTAATTATAAATATAACAAAAATTATTTTATTACAGAAACTTTCATTTCACTTTTTCTCTAGAAATAATTTGTTGATTATATGTTACTCAACTACTGAGGTCATTAGAAATGAAGTAAACTGTGTAAATGTGTAGGGACCGAGGAATATAGGCATCATTTTTGAGTTCTGCATCCGCATTCGCAACAGTCGTTTCGGAGCTTTTGTGGAAGCGGTGCAAGTCATGACAAGATTATCGGGGGAGGGAATGTTGCCAATAGGAATTAATATATTATCATGAACCCTAATCCTGAAACGAACGCAATGTTATTGTTCTTTAAATATATTTTATCAATTCTAAAATTTGATTATTAAGTACTTCATCAAAATGATGGCTTATTACTATTAAAATTGATAATAAATTACATGTTCTTCGACTTAGTTTCACGAGAATTCAATATTTAGCAATCAGAAGGCACATTCATTGTTGAAAATATTATTATTCTTATTAATTTCGATTATCGTAGGGAAGTGGATATCCACTTCCCTGCGATAATCAAAATTAATTGAACTCTAATATGGATAAGAAGAAATTAACATTATTATTCTTATTTACCCATCCGAATTGGCATTTGCACATGTAAAAGTCAAAAGACTCGCATCCGCGTCTGTAGATGTCAGTAAAACTCACATCTGTAACATCCCCAATAACATTTAGCTCAAATATACTTTAATCAATCGTTCAACTATCGTCTCTTGAAATGTCTCGGAACTCTTGGTTTTTGATCTGGCAACTCAACTCATAACACAAACTGTCTGGACAAATCCGTGATTGTAGCAATGAACCTATTAGGCGAGGAGCCAGCAATCCTGAAAGCTCCGTGATTAAGGATAATACAATTTTAATGAAAATTGAAAGTTTACACTTAGACGAATAAGATGCGCTTGGTCGGCGTGGATTTTATTAGCCGAAAATGTTTTAAATAAATTATATATTGTTAAATGTCTTTAACGTTTCCCTTACATCGTAGATTTTGATCTTTTCTAGGTAACTTTGTGCAAAATTTCGTACTTATTCAGAAAAAATCCGGCCGACCAATGCTTTTTAGCCGGAAAGGTCCCGCAAACCTATTTAAATGATGACGTGATAGAGGGTACAATTTCTCCTTTATCACGGAATCCTTCTTTTTTTTTATTTTACGTGTTTTAATGTAAATTTCCAAAATATCTTGGTATGCGTGCTTAGAAACAGCCGGAAGTATCGCGCATACCAGTTTTTATTATATAGTTGAGCATTATACTATCATACATTGTGCTTCGTTAAAGACATTTCTTTCAGAGTAATGTATTTTTTCTACCTCTGGTTTTTTCTTTAAATTTTGACTTTTATATAGATTAAAATAGGAAAAAGTAAATGTAGGGAAATTTTAATTTGAGTTGATCATATAATAAATTAAGGTTGATACAAAGTTTATGTTCAATTCAAGTTTATTTATCATTATTCAGCCCTGCTGTAGGATAACACTTTATGTTTTTGTGTATGTCATACCACTGAGGCAGGTAAATATTAAATTTTTAGGAAATAGAAGAAGACAAACTTATGCAAGTTTCAACTTAAATAAAAAATCTCTCTCACTCACTCTTAGGAGAAATATAGAAACCGTTAAAAAGCGAAGAATCAGAAAAAAAGGAAATTGTAATTTTGATGATAATTTATTATATGATCAACTCAAATTAAAATTTCCCTACATTTCCTTTTTCCTATATTAATCTATATAAAAGTCAAAATTTAAAAAAAGCAGAGGTAGAAAAAATACATTACTCCGAAAGAAAAGTCTTTAACGAAGCACAATGTATGATAGTATAATGCTCAACTATATAATAAAAACTGGTATGCGCGATACTTCCGGCTGTTTCTAAGCACGCATACCAAGATATTTTTGAAATTGACATTAAAACACGTAAAATAAAAAAAAGAAGGATTCCGTGATAATGGAGAAATTGTACCCTCTATCACGTCATCATTTAAATAGGTTTGTGGGACCTTTCCGGCTAAAAAACATTGGTCGGCCGGATTTTTTCTGAATAAGTACGAAATTTTGCACAAAATTACTTAGAAAAGATCAAAATCTACGATGACAGGGAAACGTTAAAGACATTTAACAATATATAATTTATTTAAAACATTTTCGGCTAATAAAATCCACGTCGACCAAGTGCATCTTATTCGTCTAAGTGTAAACTTTCAATTTTCATTAAAAATTGTATTATCCTTAATCACGGAGCTTTCAGGATTGCTGGCTGCCGGACTATACTTATCGTTTATATTGCATAAACAAGACGAAAATAAAGTTAAGAGAATCGTCTATAATAGTATATTATTTATTATGGCTGCCATACGACAGACAATTTTTTTCATTCACGTAACCTATAAGTACAGTATGGCTGTGTTGTTTTTTTTTTCCGTTTAAAAAGTTGACCACAATATAATTTAACATATTATATCACAGTTTTTCATTTCGTCCCTAATCTTCGCGTTCTTGAAGGAAGTATACTTATACGGTTATTACACAAATGATTTATGACCTGGTATCTGGCAGTCTTCCATTTTCCAATACATATACATTATACATGCACACACAGCGTAACAATGCCCGTTTATCCACGGTGGTCTGTTAATGGATGTTTTTTAAGGGGATGACACTTTGGTTACAGAGTTTCTATTTATTATGATGAGATTCTCTGGTATATTTTTTCACTGTTTATCATTGCAACGCAAATGTATTCTCTGATTACACGCTCATTTTATGATACGCTAACGAATCATTTGAATTTTTATCTAGATAATTATGTATTCTACGCCAATTAATCGCGCGACAATACGTCGCACGACAACTCATAACCGACATTTCATCGCTACAACAGTTAATCGCTGGACAATTTATTGCACCGACAATTTCTCGCAACAGAAAATTATCACAAAATCACTATTATCGATATCCATTACTATTTTAATCACATATTTAAGGCTAGAGATTTTAGGGCTATGAAATAACAGTTGAATTTTTATTAATATGAATGGCTTATCAAAAAACACATAAGTAATGATTAAGGAATGTAAAAAAATATATCGAAGAAATCATTATAAAAATTATTCAAAAATAAATGTGTAACTATTATTATCGTAAAAATAAAACAAATGAATTCACCATAAGTTAAACCTGTAGGTTAGAACTGTATGCAATTTTAAAGAAATCAAAGTTGTTTCTTATAGTAGCCGTTAGTAAGGGCTATTTACATGTAAATTAAAAAAAATTATAGAATCATTAAACAGAATATTTTACGATGTTTTGTCTCGCGAAAAAGTGTCGTAGCGATGAAACGTTGTGCGACGAATTGACGGGTATGGGTTGTCGTGTGATGAATTGACATTATAAACAGATTAATCTAAATCGTAAATTCAATAATTAAAAAGTTAGGAATAATTAACATTAAAATAATCGTTGCATCTCTGTACCTATATGTGAACTGTGAACCCGGCTTAATATGTAGTGAAGTGGGGGGATGTCTGTAGGAACGACTTTGCTGATTGTGATAAACTACAACTTGTTAAAAACTGGAAAATCCCCAGCATTAAAAAAGTCGACTGAAAAACCACGACTCACACACTCAAGCATCGATCAGAAAATGGTCTGAAATGATTTCTATTGAATGTCAAAACGTGAATATTTGTTAATTAAAAAAATTGAATAAATTCAATACCTACTTCCTACCATAGCAAAAGGTGGGAAATTAAAATCTGCAGTAAATAATTCTTTGAAATATTCATAAAAAGATCATTTACAATAATTATTTCTTTCTTTACATTTTAAACTGATAATTTCCTATTTTATTATAAGAACAGCCTGTAGAGGGCTCAGATGTTCAAACAGAATGTTAAGCCATTGTCCACTAAAAACAAAAACTATTCACAATAAGCTGGTGTCACAAATACAGCCGACAAAAAGATGTTACATTTAGGATTGTCCAAAACAAACTGTCACTATGAGGCAACTAGATTTTAAAAGGGTGGTAGCCACTGCTACGTCACTAACATCTATAATAATTAACTAGGGTACCCGTGCCAAACTTTTTTTGCATGTATGTGTCTTTTATATTATGAATCCTTTTCACATTTGGCAAATATTTTTCAGTCTATAAATAGGTACCGAATATTATCTTGGTCGAAGCATTTTTTACCAGCTATGCCCTGCAATGTCATCTCCAATATAGGTAAATAGGTCAGTATTTGGCTGTCATTTTTAAATCTGGCACTATTTTACATTTTTATACTCTGAAAAATTTTCAAGAATTGAATTTCAAAGTAATTGGATAATTTTTTTCAAAAGTTTGATTCGAATGACGTTTTGTCAATGTGTTGCCAATTTTAGACTCGGCTGCCATTTATGAGCCTTTTTATGTAGGACACGCACATTCGTTCTGAAACTATTTTTAATTGACAGTTTTCAGAACAGAAAGTTTTAGATGATTAACTTTTTAATTTTTTAATCACAACTGTCAAAATCACAATATCTAAAATATTGGCGTCTTTGTCTTGGAAAGATAAAATCAAAGTTAACGTGTTCAAAAATAGCGTTCAGATTGTTCGATGATGTGGACAAAAAGGTGTTATAAAAAAAAAGGACTGTAAAGTATAAACACTGCGTACTACAAAAGTGAAACCTACTTATGCGAACTCTACATCCGTAATATGAAAACAAAGATATAAAGGCGTTTACAGTACATATAAATATATCTACATATAAAAAAAATCAATTGCTGTGCTTTAGTCCCGCAAAAACCCGAAAATGACTCAATCGAATGAAATAATTTTTTTTTGTTTGGTTCCCCTCAATACAGCATGGTTTAGGATAAGATAGGAAAAACCCAAAGGAACAGCCGAAAATTGAAGAAATCAAAATTTTTCGTATACGTTCCTGATAGTCCGAAAAAGATTTTTTTACATTTTTTGCCTGGTTCTTTGAGATTTTTCCAATTTTTTATTCCTAAGCCACCCCAGTATTGAGGCGAATAAAACAAAAAAAAATATTCAAATCGGTCGAGCCATTTTCGAGTTTTTGCGAGACACGGCAATTATCTTTTTATAATATATAAAAATTAGGAAACATCCAAAGAAACAGCCGAAAAATCGAAATTTTTTGTATATGTTCGTGATAGTCCGAATAAGATTTTTGGGGAAAAAACTGGAAAAGTTGCTCGAAATATGGTGGAACTGAAGGCTCCACTACTGTTGTTGCCGCCGAGCACAGCAAAATTGTAATACGGTGGTAATGGTTATTATTAATAAATATATGATGACGTCCGGAAAATACGGCTATTATTCTATAATACCTATCTTTTATAAGCAATCTACAAATTCGCCGGACCGGGCCACTAGTTTACAATAAATACCAGTTGTCTATCTAATTGGCTATAAATTCAAAGAAAACGAATATATAAGATTCTATCGTTGCTATGGTTACCCAGTTGAAGTGATGTATTATATTGATTTGAGATCAAATTTCATAGGCACCTTACACGATCAATATTACTGACAATACTCAAAAATACTGACAGTATTATTGAATGTGTAAAGTCAAATCGATCGTCAATACAGGTATTGACGACCAGTATTGATGCAAATCCGGATTTTTTGATATTTACGCATCAATACTGGAGAATGGAGGGGATATTGTCAATATTACTGTCAATAGTATTGACCATGTACGTTGCGCTTCAGTATTCTATCAGTACCCGTTTGATTTAAGCCAGTACAGACGTAACAATGGAGGATAGCCTATTGAAGCTGGTGACATTACAGCTGAAAACTTCATGTCTTCAAAGTTTCTACCAGTTGCTAGATATCTTAGAGTTAAAGCTAATCGTTCATTAACAGGTAAACAGGTCCGCATAGTAGTATTTTCCCTTCTTAAGAAAGGGGTAACTATTTTTAGTAATTTGTTAAATGTTTCCGCATTCATCCGGAAGTAGTTTTTAAAATCATCCATTTCTGTAGTACTAATTTCTTTTAACAAGACGACATTTGAATACTTATCACATTTTTTTAGCCATTCTTTCATCCACAAATGTCGATTAACACGATGTTTACTTGCCAGTGCTAAAATTATGGCTAGACAGGCTTTCTTATGTGAATCCATTTTCGGAAGAAACCAAAAAACACTGTATAATATACACTGATGGTTCAACTAGTACTGAAGCAATATATTGACAGTAATATTGATTGTGTATTGTGTAAGGTGCGCTCTGATAAAACAAGAATCGATTTGAAATAATCGAGTACTGACAATATTACTGAAGCAAAACGTTTAACGCACCTTACACAATCAATATTACTGTCAATATATTGCTTCAGTACTAGTTGAACCATCAGTGTATATACAGTGTTTTTTGGTTTCTTCCGAAAATGGATTCACATAAGAAAGCCTGTCTAGCCATAATTTTAGCACTGGCAAGTAAGCATCCTGTTAATCGACGTTTAAGAATGGCTAATAAAACGTGATAACTATCCATATGTCGTCTTGTTAAAAGAAATTAGTACTACAGAAATGGATGATTTTAAAAACTACTTCCGAATGAATGAGGAAACATTTAATAAATTACTACAAATAGTAACCCCTTTCTTAAGAAGGGAAAATACTACTATGCGGACCTGTTTACCAGTGAATGAACGACTAGCTTTAACTCTAAGATATCTAGCAACTGGCAGAAACTTTGAAGACATGAAGTTTTCAGCTGTAATGTCACCAGCTTCAATAGGCTATCCTCCATTGTTACGTCTGTACTGGCGCAAATCAAACGGGTACTGATCGAATATTGAAGCGCAACGTACATGGTCAATACTATTGACAGTAATATTGACATTATCCCTTCCATTCTCCAGTATTGATGCGAGAATATCAAAAAATCCGGATTTGCATCAATACTGGTCGTCAATACCTGTATTGACGATCGATTTGACTTTACACATTCAATAATACTGTCAGTATTTTTGAGTATTGACAGTAATATTGATCGTGTAAGGTGCCTTTTTGACAGTAATATTGATCGTGTAAGGTGCCTATTAGAGTTGGCACAGTCTGTGTAATACGTATATAGAAATTCTATTTTAGCATTAAAATAACTTAAACTTAACTAAAATACAATTTTAATTATTAAATATTGTTTTGAATATTAGTTTTTCTTGAGCGCAAGTCTTGAAGAAAGTAAAATTTTCCATCGAAGTATATCCTATTACCTTTTAAATAACGGCCGTTACCTTCTTTCCTTGTCTTAAACATAGAGTTCATTATTATGCATAAATCATAAACCTAGCTTCTAATTCAAGTTCCGTCTATTAATTGTTAATTAGATGTAATACCCATCAGTATTTAAACCTGTTTTCGCCAGGTGGTAATAGTTTTAACATCCCGCTATAAAAAAAATCAATGACTTTTTTCAAAAAAATCGGGAAGTTACTGTTTTCACCCCGATTTTAGAAAATCGAGTTTTCGTCAGATCTCGACGTTTTGAGGTTCTAGGAAGCTATTCTGATTATTTTGGCGATGATGACCGTAAGGCTGTGTGTGTGTGTTGGTGTGTGCGTATGTAATACTCATTACTTTTGAATGGAGTGTCCGATTGAAACGCGGTTGATGTGACTTTGCTGAACTTAGATTTCCTGAAAATTTGGAATGATTCGACCTAATAGAGTTTGAAAAATCTCAAAAATACAAGTTTCAAAATTTCGATTGCCGCAATCCGCATCAAAATCGGTTCATTTGTTCGATATCGTGAACGAAAAATTCGTTAGAAAGTGTTTTGTTTTTTAAATTACTCGTAAAAATTCTTATCAGATCGATTTTTTGTAATAAATTAGTTTCTTAGGTTAAAAAATCAGCGTCAATTGTCGTAAACCGTTTCAATATCGGTTCATTTGTTCACGAGATATCGTGAACGAGAAAAAATCGTAAGAAAGTGTTTTTTTTGAGCTCGAAGAGTTAAAAAATAAACTTCATGCAAAATTTATATATTTTTGGGCATTCTGAACACGAAAATTGCGGGAAATTTCAAAGATGGCTCATTTTTTTTTTTTTTTGAAAACCGACGCAGTTTCTATTCCCGAGGAGAAAATATAAAATTTGGCTTCGTTAAGCTTTATACTATATTTAAAGTTTCAGCTTTCTAGGTCAACGGCGACTTCAAGAGGATGTGCAAAGACAGACAGCCGGACATTAGTAAAGAGTAAGCCATCATTATAGTACGGTTCGCTTCATAGAACGACGAAGTAAAGAAACAATGTAAAGCATATTCGTCCCACGCATAAAAACTGTGCCGCTCATATTGTGAAGTGTAAGTGCGTATATGCCTAGAATTACCGAACTAAACTATACAGTATACATAATATATATTATAATATCGATTGTTATAATAGTAATGACTATTTTTTTTTAATTTGTATAATGCTCGTATATTTTAAATCAATATTTTGAAATCAATGTATCGATCGCAAATTGCGTTATTTACCTATATAATTGTACAACGTACGTGCATTGAAATAATTATCAAAAAGGATTATACACTTTGAAAATATACGGTTTTAAACAAATACAAAATACCGTGTCCGTTTTTGTGTTAAAAGCGTTAAGCTTTTTCAAACGTTCAATAGATTTTTTAAAGTCCTGATAGTTTAATTTTTGTACGAATTATTCATTTAGTTTGTTAAGTGCTGAATCGTTCAAGATTCGATTTTCAATTTCCAAACATTTACTAGAATAATTGTATTTACATATACACTTTATACACATACTAATAATCTATTTAAATAATTTCGTCTATGGGTACGGTAGACTTGATTGGAATTTATCAACAATTATTAAGCACAAAAACTACTAATTTCGAATCGACAACATAATCAAAATTCGCATAATAATAATGAATGACAATTATTTCATACACATGCTATGACAGCTTGCTCGTCCATATGTCAATACAACAGTTTAATGTCAAATTCTGTTTTATCCACGTAAGTCATTGATATAGTGATTTTTTGATGACGCTTCGATACGGTAGACTTGATTGAAATCTATCAGAAATTACTGTTCTTATTGCTAATTTATTTACTAAGATTATTGAAATTCTTAAGGCCCATAGTTATTCTGCAAATAATTTATTATTGTTTTCATAATTTCGATAAATTGACACAATTGCTTTTTTAGAAACAACACACTGCATTTTCAGTGAATTCAGACCATTAAAGAAGCTGAAATATCTCACTCGATTTAGTGTGAAATAATAAACCCTGCAGAACCAGCACTATTCATATAACTATTTCTGACATGACAGAACGTGACTCGAGCGAAGCCTACTAATATTATAAACAGGAAAAGTTTGTGAACTTGATTATTACAGGTAATCTCGGGGACTACAGAACCGATTAAATCTTTAGCTGTTTATATAGACTGAGTAGTGCATATGATTATGCTACGATAAAAGGCGAATGAGCACTGAACAAAAATGTAAAACAAATCGGAATTTATGTACGCGATTTCTGAGCTAAATATGAACTTACGGTAGCTAAACTATAAGAGATGCAATAAAGTGATATACGAGAAATGTCTTTCTCTTGATAATTTCGTTGCTAAACTAACATCTATTCAAGAAATCTGAGCCGGAAAGCTGGAGTGTGTTTGTAACTGAATAAGAATTTACTTACATTATTAATTTTGTTTTCTTAATTTTTAAGTAAGATACACAACATTTATTTTGAGTTATAAAGAGTCATGCTCTAATGTTTTATGGGAATATTATCGGAATAAAAAATTCATTTAATAAAATTTGCCGCCCCCAAGTGTCACTACAGAAGTTATTTGTTTTTTATTTATTCATATATCAGGAAGTTACGAGTTTAGGCCCACAGTACGCGAACAACGTGAGCTGTTCTTCGTCGAACAACATACACCAACCGCTCAAGCAGACGTGTTCAACTGCTCTAAAAACATAATGTCAACAAATACAATGGGATTTTTTTTAATGAATTAGTGAGACCGATGCCTATGAAAGGATAAGTGTTTCCTGTTTTGTGTCGCGTTGCTTAGATAACCATGCTCACGAGTACTCAGTACCTATAGGTATGTGTTGCAACTGCTCGAATACATGATAGTGGCGTGTGTGATTTGGAAAAAATCTCGAAAAATGTAAATATTTTAAGTCAGTACAAGATTACCTCCTTCCTTCGTTTTCGAGGATGCTGAACACGGTGGTGATATTAAAATTTCTCTTTGGGGTTGCGAAACACCCCAAACCGGTCAAAAACCACCCCCAAACGGGGTTAAACGCGAATTACGTTATTGCCTTTTATTTCCCTGTTTTTAAGGATACTGAGTACGGTGGTGGTGTTGAACATTGCCGCCAACTCTCACCAACCCTTCCACCGGCCAAATCTCACCCCCGAAACGGGTGAATATTTTTTTTTTCATATCGCCAGCAAAATTGGGTTATCTCCTCGTTTTCAAGGATGCTGAGCACGGTGGTGGTGTTGAAAGTTGACGCCGACTGGCCAAATGTCACCCCCGAAACGGGCGTATTTTTTTTCATAACGCCGGAAAAATTGGATGAGATTATGCCGATGAAGGGGTTGGTAAAAGTCGGCGACACAACCACCGTGCTCATAATCCTCAAAAATAGGGAAAAAACATTTTTTTTTGGCAAAGGAATAACGAAATGCGCGTTTAACCCGAGGGTGCTTTTTAGCCGTTTTGAAGGATTGCGCAACCCCAAAGAGAAATTTTAATTTCTGCATCCACGAAAACGGAGGGCGGAGGTAATCTCATTCCGGCTCAAAATATTTACATGCGGATTGCTCGGTGCGATCATGATTGCTCGGGCGGTCGTGTGTAGTGTCAGTGGAGTATTTTCTATAGAAATTTGTAGTTCGTCATGCAGTCGATGCCTGAAGCAGTCAGTTTCGAATTTCGATAGCTTGAAATTGCCCGTGTTAAAGCTGAACTCGACCTTTTACCATAGCTAAACTTTACTTTCAAGAAGACTTTAGTCAATTTTATTTTACTTTTTTTTTAATTTTAGTGAATGTACTGTTATATTAATTTCGATTAATTTTTCGGTTCCTGTGTCATACTGTCTGTAAGTGTGCAAACTCTAGTGGCAAAACCAAAAGTGCACATCCCGTAAGTTTTCCACTGTATAATAAAAATAAAAAAAAATTGAAAAAACATTTTTTAATAATTTAAAAAGATTAAAAAATAAAAAATTAAAATACCTGAAAAAATAAAATATATATATATGTAAGAAATATATATCGTATAATAATATATACGTAAATATCAAGTGGAATAAAATGGAATAGGAAAAAAAAATAAAAAATAATAATTTTGCCAGGAATCGACCCAGGACCTTGCCCTTACTGATCTAATGGCTTCACCACAACGCCACGAAACTTGCTGGATGTGTCGGTGTTATTATGGTATAGAAGTGTAGCACTTATTTTAAGGTAATTTACACAGTATTATATTATATTATATTATATTATATTATATTATATTATATTATATTATATTATATTATATTATATTATATTATATTATTTTATATTATATTATATTATAGTATATTATATTATATATATTATATTATAATGGAGGACCAAAGACTAGCATTACAGACATGAGCGACAAGACACCTGTCAAGCTGAAGTAATACTAATTTAGTGGTCCCAGCCTCATCGGAGAAGAGGAGGGGAAGTGGTTTTTAGTTGGTAGGTCCACTAGGAAATCCAACACTACCCCGAAGGGTGTCTATAAAGGTTTTCCACTTCCTCCTAAAAAAATAAAAAAACATATTATATTAGTTGTAAAAAATAATAAAATAAAAACTGTTTATAAAAATTAAACTATTGACGCATTGCATTTATTTTAAATAGGGTTCTACTCTGATAGTAAATAAAGTGAATGAAACATAAACCAACGTGATCCGACCAAAATTGCGATCTGTAGAGCTCGGACGTACGTGCATACGTACAGATCAACCGACAACTGCTATTCGAGATTTTCAATTACAATTTTAGGACTAATTATTGTCAACCTGAATCAATATAAAAATGGTTCCGATTTATAGAACAGAATTTCCTCTACAATTTGAATGGATTTCGTGCAAATTAACCTAGATATAACTTCTTGTATGAACGAAAGTCAGCTCTGAAGCGCAAAGCAATAATAGAGCACATACCGCTAATTTAGCTAGTTTAGCGGTATGTGCAACAAGCTTTAGGGACAACAACACACCTCACTCCCTCCTTCCTCATACACACCGACGTACCGCCTCACATACTCACTGTGTATTTATTCGGGATTATCGTCATGTTGAACAAAAAAACGAGTGGCCTTTTCCTGTTTTAATTCTACTAATGGAATACCTTGCCAACTTGATGAAAGCAGGTTTCATGTTATAGGCTATGAGCGAACTAAATAGTCTGACGTTCGACTGATAGACGTGCGGATAAAGTTATCGACCTGATAACTCTACTTTTTATTGAGATAAGATCGATTGCCTACTAATTTTAACAAAGCCTGTCACTCGAATCTTCGGGATTAAACCATACACTCTAAATTAATCCAATTATTTTATAATTAAAAAAATGCAACATCTTTTTGCTCACGGATTAACTATACTCGTATAGCGCGAGCTTGAAAATAGCCTAACCTAAAAAACATAGTATAGCTTGGTAAGCAATTTAGATTTCGTACAGGCACAGTAACAGCAGAGAAAATTATAATCTTTTTAATCGCGCACTTACAAAGAGTCTACGGTATCTTCACTAAATACAGTAGAACCTACCTCTGTAAGTCGAACTTCAAGGTGGACGCGAAAAAATTCTAGTTATAGAGTTTTCAACGTATGAAAAATTTCGACTTAGGCGGATTTCGTAAGGAAATATTCGACTTGTAAGGGTTAACTAATTTTGTGTTGCTATATTCGAGATACAGAGGTCCAATTTTTTTTCGAGTTATGGAGGGAAAATATGTACCGAAATGTCTTGTAGGGACTCAGTGATTATGTCGAGCTATAGAGGGTTGAGATTTCGACTAATGCAGATTTTGGGGCTTGAAAGGAAGGGAACAAAACATTTTTTCGTGTTTTGGAGATTTTAGAGCTATCGAGGTTCGACTTAAAAAGGTTCTACTATATAATGTAACGTTGATTTTAGTATATATTCTCAAGATAAATTCATTAATATAGAAATTAGTTACGAATATTGAATGCAAGATATAATTGATATGAATACGTAGCAAAAGACGTACAGAAAACAATGGACGTCATTATAAACTATAATATACTAATAAGTTAATAATATAATATTATTCACCTGAACTGTCTAGAGTCTAGACCAGTGTTTTTCAACCTTTTTCATGATGCGACCCCCTGGTATGAAAAAATATTTCGCGACCCCCCTGGTATGAAAAAATATTTCGCGACCCCCCGATCCTTCGCTTTTTAATCATGTATGTATGTGTATGTTACAGTGTTACAAATATTCATTCCATACGACGTTTTTATACGTCTCCATAATTAGGATTCGGATATAAGTACATAATTTAGTACGTAAAACACATTATTTTACAATTATGTACATACATCGAATAAGTATATATTCCTTTTGTTAAAATTCTCTTACTTAATAAATCAATCTTTTTAATCTTTATTGTTTTTTTACTAAAATTCTCTCGACCTCTGGCGACCCCCCTACAGAAGCTTCGCGACCCCCCAAGGGGTCGCGACCCACAGGTTGAAAAACACTGGTCTAGACTGTAGACATTGTTTAGCAATACGTATAATAAATGTCTTCAAAAAAAAATTACAAAGTATACATACGCCTTCTCATCACGGCATACCCACGTGACTCAGCAGTAAGGGACAGCAAGAGAAGGTTCGAATAAATAATTCGAATAATTATGGGTAATAACAGAGGGTTAAACAAGTTATAAATAAATGAAAAAAATTCAATTCCATCGGACGTGGTGTCTATTAAAAGCTAGTTACCCATAGAAAACAACCAAAGAACCCCGCACCAATTTATATGGGAAAATGGCTTTCGGCGAAATTCTTTCTAATTAGGGGGAATGAATCAGTCATTTGATGCTGAAAAAAGGTTAATCATTTTAAACTTCGGATGAGATTATTTTTTCAGGGTAGGGTAAAAACGAAAAATGATTTAGGGCAAAGTTGATTAGTTCGAAGGGCGACATCGGATGCCATGGTCAATTTTGACATTGGGTTGACGGTTCAAGGTCATTCAGGGGCAACTTTTTTTGTAAGAAATCTAATTTTTCACATTTGTATTCGATTTGCCGTGAAAAAACATAAAACTTTTCTCACAAACATTTTTCTCCAAACTCCATAATATATTTTCCGGTTCAAATTTCGAATTTCCAAATTTTTATGATTTTTTACTGCGGAATCGTAGATTTTATGAAAAAACGCAAAAGACAAAAAATTCTTAGAATTTTTAAAGAAATAGATTTTTTAAAAAAATTTTCACTCTTTCTGTTGTTACAAAGTTCCAATCGCTAGAATAAATTTTCTTTTGCGCGCAAATTTTTTTTAATTGGAATTGATTTCTTGAAAAATTCCAATAACTTTTTGTCTTTTGCGATTTTTCAAAAGAATCTACGGTTCGGCAGTAATAAAATCATAAAAAATTGGAAACTTATCATATACGAAGATTAAAATGACACCTGTATGTAATGAGATTTTCAGACCCAAGTTGTATTAGAAACATTTTTCAGCATCAAATGACTGATTTCCCCCAGTTAGAAAGAATTTCACCGAAAGCCATTTTCCCATGTATTTGGTGCGGGGTCCTTTTTTATAAAAATTGTGTTCTATTTGAATAAGAAAGAAAAATTAAAAAACTGCAAAAATAGCTTGTTCTATCTTCTTATCCCTAAAGTCTTAATCGGAATAATCTATAGTATAGATTATAATATTAGTATAGATTCTATACTAATATTATAAAGAGAGAGAGCAAATTTTGTGAGTTTGTGTGTATGTGGAGGGTAATCTCCGGAACCACTGCACCTATTTGAAAAAAAATTGGTTGTCTGTAAAATCGGTTTACGGACGATAGTTTTACGTGATAACGTATTCCGTAATACATAACGTAAACCTCCCAAAATTTGGTTTCAATCCGCTTATCCTTGGTGTCGGAATGATAAGAAATGTCAAAAGTGACGTTTGCAACTGTCAAAGTATTATGTTCTAATAATAATTAGTTATTCCAATACTTAACTTAGAAGGCGTTGCATTTCACAAAATACTAATGTCAAAAAATTGAATTAAACATTAGAAATGCAGCCGTTTTCATTTTAAGACAAGGCATACGTTCTCTTCTAATTTCCATGTACGGCAAACAAAGACGACCGACCGCGTCGCGCCATGCATTAGACAACATTGCATTTATATTTTATACAGCTATTTTTCTATATAAATTTGTATAAAAAAACTGTTTAGGCAAATTCTGTTATACGAAATCTATGTAAAATGTTCTCCTCTTTCGTTTAAGACTGGTTTCAAACCGATCTGATTTAAATTGAGCGAGAAATTAGCAAAAAGCACGCACAGGGTCAGGCGGAACGTTACGCATTACGAACGTTAGGAACGTTACGCGTTAGGAACGTTACGCGTTAGGAACGTTACGCGTTAGGAACGTTACGCGTTAGGAACGTTACGCGTTAGGAACGTTACGCGTTAGGAACGTTACGCGTTAGGAACGTTACGCGTTAGGAACGTTACACTTTTTCGTGCATGCAGCCGGTGTTTTATCAATTTATGAGATTGGTGATTCATCAATTTATAAGACGTTATCACGTCAAAATTCGTTTATAGTTTACAAGGTACATTACTCCTGACCAACATAGGCTATATATATTATGTGCAAATTAGCTAAAGTTATGATGATATTCGTCAACTAAGTCGGAAAAAGTCGTACTTCTTGAGAGCTTCCACGGCGTCCGCTGAGGAAATAGTTAAAGTTACACGAAAATAATGTATGGCTGAATTGTTCCTCTTGAAAAGTTCTAAAAAAAAGTCCGCAACAGCTAATATTTATCTTCACTAAAATAATTTTTATCTTTCAAATTTGATATAATGAACTATTTACGAAGCTGTTTTAACCGATATAGTGTTAATCTATACTTAAATAAATTTGTTTATTATTTTAAGTATTTAATTTAGAACATTATTTGACAAAACCATTTTGGTAGCAGTCGGCGGGGCCAGGGATGTCAGCGTAGGAGAGGCTCAGGTATGCGAAGAGGGAACCTAACAAAATAAATGATGTATTACGACAGGCCCTGGAAAAACAACTTTTTTTTGCTGTTTCTCTTGTAGCTTTTATAGGCACAGAATTTCGAGGTTAGATTTCAATTCCTTGTCTGCCTCGAAATTCATTTTTTTTCGACATCTTAGGCACAGACTTTCGAGATTGATTTCAATTTCTTGTCTGCCTCGAAATTCTTTTTTTTTTTAAATTATAATCTTGAGATACAGTCGCCTCAAGTTTTTGAATTTAGCACAGAACGAAGTTTTTACTTCTCCGAAGTTTTTTTTTGAGATTTAACGTCTTTTTCCAAAGTGTTAGACATAATTTTTATTTTTCCTCCAAAATAAACATATGTGCATATTATAGATAATTAATGTTAAAAATGTAAATAAAAAAAGGATTGTTTGAAAATCCAATTTCTTATTCACGATAAAAATATATACTGTTGAAACTGCGAACTAATAGGTTTTTTTTTTATCGATGTAACTTACACTTTTACCATTCCAACCCACAAGTGAGGAATGGTACTAGTTTAGGTCAAAAATCACTTTTCAAAAATTTTACAATATCTTTCCGTTTTGAGGTCCCCTGAATCCAAAAAACATATTTTTGGAAAATTTCTGTGCGTCTGTTTGTCTGCTTGTCTGTTTATCTGTTTGTCTGTTTGTCTGTGAACACGATACAGGTCAAACGGATGAGCGGATCGTAACCAAATTTTGGGAGGATGTTTGGTATGCAAATATGAAGAACCCTATTGTTTTTGGGGAAAATCGGCGCATGCGTAGAAGAGATATTTGATATAATGGTGTTTTTTTATATAATAATGGTATACTTTTCATAACGGCTTATTATTTTATTTATTTTTTCAAGAAAGTTTCGTTAAAAAAATGTTTTTCTAAACTTTATAGTTTCGGAAATATTTTGAAAATAAAAAAAATAAGCCGCTCTTCTGTTTTATGGATCTGTCAGAAATAAACAAGTTCGGCATGTTTTGATTAATTTTTAACCGACTTCAACAAAAAGGAGGAGGTTCTATGTTCGTCTGTATATTTTTTTTTATGTATGTTCACCGATTTCTCCGTCATTTATGGACCGATTTTCAATTTTTTTTTTATTCGAAAGAGTGCGCCTCAGAGGTAGTCCCATCGGAACCAAGTCAGGATCTGATGGTGGAATCCGGAGAAATCGAGGGTAACTCTCAAATTTCAAAGGCACGCATAATGTTTTTTATGCCACCGATTTTTAGTGTTATATTAACACTAAAAAGAAAAAAAAAATATTTTTAACAAAAAAATTGAACCGACTTCACACTAAAAAGTAAAAAATAATTGCGTATTGAAATGTTTTGGAGTCGGTGTAGTTCTCGGAATAGATTTAATTTTGGCTGACACCGACTCCAAAACATTTCAATACGCAATTATTTTTTACTTTTTAGTGTGAAGTCGGTTCAATTTTTTTGTTAAAAATATTTTATTACATGACGTGGAACATATTATGTAGGTAACCATGGCAACGATTAGCAAATATCATATTGAATACTAGCCATTACCCGCGTCACCTTACGCGATATAAGATATTGTATTTTCATTATTTTAATCAAATGTCAACATTTTTGAAGTTGGAATGGTTCCGTCGCCCAATTGGCTGGAATTTTTTTTTTAATACCTATATTCATTTTTGGCTTCTACGATATTGTAATTAGCCACGTCTGAATTGTTCTTTATTTCTTATCAAATGTCTAAATATGTATTTTCATATTAATGACTTAAGAAATGATAAGTTCTCCATAAAAACTATCATCTCCTAATTTACCACTTTGACGGATGATTTGCAAAAACGCTGAAACACTTAATTTTTTATTTCATATCAAAAGCCTAAATATGAATTTTCATATCCCTAATTTAAGACATACAAAATTTTGTCCCTAACTTCAGCCCTTCAGGTTTTTTTTAAGAATAAAAGGTAGCCTATATATTTCCTCAGGACGTAACCTATCTCCTTGCCAAATTTTATCGAAATTTTTTTAGCAGTTTAGGCGTGAAAATGTAACAGACAGACAGACAGAGTTACTTTTGCATTTATAATATTAGTACCTATGGATTGAAACGCGCAGGATAGTTTTTCAATTTTTTCCAAGAATAATACTACTATAATAATAACTTAATACTATAAAAAAATTATAGTATTAGAAAAGCATATCCTTCTTCAGCAGTAAGATTGTTTATAGTTTTATTTTAAGATGAAAAGCAGATGGAAAAAGTATGTATAGTTATTTATAAATATTAAAATACGATGCACCTAGTGAGCAGCTTTCTAGGTAGATACAAAAGCTTTTTATCTCATCGCATATTGCAATGGTAACAAAGGACAGATCGATAATTCAAAATATGCATCACATCATTCAATAAAGCTCACTTTAAAGTCAAGGCAGATAAACCTTACTTCTCTATGTACAAAAGTCATATTGCTTCACCCTGTTCTACCCTATTGCAGTATTACTGCACTCTCTATTTATGAAAAATATATGTACATATTATTATGTTAAAATGCAGAATTTATCGTTAACTTCGATGAAAATATTAATAATAAAATAATATAAAAAACTTCTAAAAACAACCTTTTTGATGAAAATGTAATAAAATCATTTTTTGAGCTTTCAAGAATATTTAGAATATTGATATATTTAGAACGAAAAGTCGTTAAATATGAAATATCTGACGCTTTAGTTTTTATGGTCTATAAAAAATTTGTCAAAAATTCTTGTACCTACATGAAAAAAAGTTTAACTCTTTTTAGTACATTTTTATAAAAAGTCTTATATTATTTTATTTGACTGTTTTTAGTTCTTGTGGTAAAATATTTTACACAGCTTATTAATAAATTATTGTATTTTACTTGATATCGCATATCAAGGGGTTAGTGCAGAAAAATATAATCAGTGACCTTAGGGCGTCCGCCATATTGATTTAATATTAATCGCTTATTGCAAAATTTCCGAACTTAACCCACAAACAAGTGGTCGATATATTAAGTTTTTCCCAAAATACAACGAATACAACAGAGAAAGTAAGTTAATAAAAGCGTTATAAAAAAAGATGTAGCTCAATACATCCTGCAGAAAAATGGTGTATCTAAAACATATTATTATGTCAACTTAAACTTCTTTGAGAAAATATAACAAATAATGACATATTATTATACATATCTTAAAATGAATAATAATTATTCAATTTTCTGAATTTGAACTTATCTGATAATATGAAACGCTTTACTGTTATCTTTTGAAAAAAAATCAAAACTAATAATTAGTTTAGTGTTCTTACCAGAGGCTTGCCACAAGAGTTGCAAAATCACCGCTGTTACTCCAACGACCAGCATACTTGCGTCTGCTAATGGTACGATATTTTAGGTGCTATTAAAGAGCTGTAGCGGCCCTTATGTCTCCATGAACCAGCAACACACATCACAAATAACAATCATAGAAATTTTGATTAAAATTTAGTCCATATTTTTTTTAATAAACACTGCAGTCTACTTGGAAAATATTTAACACTCGAAAAAAAGCATTTAACCGTTATTGTGGATCAGTTTTCAATTGTCAGCTATTATCTAATTCAGCTCAAATATAATTTTAAACACGATTATATTTTTTTATGGAATAATTTTTATTTTTAAGATGAAAAAGGTGACCATACGGTGTTCTGAAACAAAAAGAAAAAACTTTGTTTTAACAGACACTAAAAAAAAAAACGTTACCTCATATTTTGTTCAAATCGGTCTATTCGTTCTCTAGTTTAGAGCATAATATACTCACTAGTTAGGGGGCTGACGCGCAAAAAAAAAACATGTTGTTCCAACTTTCTGCCGCCTGGTATATAAGCTATTTAAGTAATTTAGACAATTTTTTCTTCTATGATTTATATAGGCGGAATCTTGACCCATTTTAAGATAAGGGGGATATAAAATGTCAGATAGTAAAAAAATGGTGAAAATTAAAAAAAATTCAGATGCTTCGTTTTTAAGTTCTTTTAAAGTCAAATGACCGGGAAATACCAGCGACAGAAATTTTTGACCAATTGCGCCCTCTTCAAGCCACTCCAAAAAAAGTGAATTTATATAGACAGATTTTCACATATTTTCTCAGTCGAGTACAAAAATGAAAGAAGATTGTACATAAATGAGCTTATGAAGTTACATATTACAAAACAAAGATACAAATATTGACTTTGATTCACCATTGAAATTGAATTTATTTTATTTTTTCTTCCATTACACACCAAAAAATATTAAAAATATACTAAACAAACTTATTCAACGCATGCTATAGAATTCTTCAGGAATCAGAGTTTATTTTACATAATTCAGTTTACAGAATTTTCAAATAGAAATACAAGTGCACTTCATTCATTTTGAAAAACATGTAAGTATCTACGTACAGTGTATTAAGTTTTGTTTTGAAAACGCATCTGTGGTGAAAAATCAAAACCACTTATGTCAATTTTGCCCATACTTTGAAATACGTCTTTAAGTCCATTTTGTATATTATGAAGAAACTTCATTTTCATCTAAATTCTCAATTTCAGGTGCATTGTAAAACGGCTTATTATTCTTTGAAAAGAAACAGATTAAACTTGTTGTTCTCTATAAATAAACTTGTAAAAATGATGAGAATTCGAGCAATTGGATATTGTCACTGAAACAATCATCAAAATGGTTCCAAAACATTTGTTTAGTCCATTTACTGGATATCTAAAGGGATGGGGTGTAAAGCATAAATGAACCAACAAACCTCCTAGCAACATCCAGAAACATAATTTGCAAGTTTTTCTGAGTTCAAAACTATGCAGAAAATGCGGTCCTCATATTTTGTACACTCAACTCCATCCAGCTTCCGGTCTAATACTTTTTTGAGTTATATGTAATGTATAATATTGGTGAGTGAATTTCGAATAAGTGTGTGGAATGAAGGTGCCTCAAGACATAGATCAATATGATAATAAAAAATAAAGAATAGTTACTTCTTGCCACAACAGTTTTATTAGCGGATGTACATTTCGGGAGCTATGCTCTCATCTTCAGTAAACACTAAACTCGTTTAGACGGTAAGAATTTGGACCACATATTGAAATCCATCAACGAACGAAGCCTATTTAAAATGGGGCCATTCGGACCACTTTAAGAGTAAGTTTTAGGGGTTGAAAACATTTTTTACGCCCAAAAATACTGAAAAAAATTTCAGAATCGTTTCAAAATTGAAATTTAACCCACTAGTAAAGGTAAAAATGTGCTGCTAAAATTTTATTAAAATCGGCCCGACAGGACCGGACTTTATGAAAACGTTAGTTTGTAGATATGGATTTACTTACTGAAGGGTGAAATTAACTTGGTAAATTGATAATAATATTGAAATTAAGTAAAAAAATATTAATTTAAGGGTTGTATTAAGGGGTTAAATTTTTATTTTGCCCAAAAACAAAAAAGTTTAGTTTTACACAATAAACACTGTCTGTGTTAGCAAATACACTATATTGTCGGCAGGGTTTGGCACTGCGACCCGAGTTTTTATAATTTGAAGTCAATGCATTTGTGCGATGATGTTCTGGTAGCATTAATGTGTAAGCTGGTAGAATAAAACCAGAGAGTGCATACAGATTTTTGCAATGGCAAAATATAAAATTTCAGCCAATTGGACGACGGGACCATTCCAACTTCAAAAACGTTGACATTTGATTATAATAAAGAAAATAAAATTTCTGATTTCGCGTAAGGTGGCTAGTATTCAATATGATATTTGCTATTCGTTGCCATGGTACCTACAGAATATGTTCCACGTCATGTAAAAATTAATCTAAGTATGCCTAACTAGTTTATTTCTGAGAGATCCATAATACAAAAGAGCGGCTAATTTTTTTTTATTTTCAAAATATTTCCAAAACTAAAGTTTAGAAAAAAAAATTTTAACGACACTTTCTTGAAAAAATTAAATAAAATAATAAGCCGTTATGAAATGTATACCATTATTATATAAAAACACCGTTATAGCATATATATCTTCTGCGCATGCGCCGATTTTTCCCCAAAAACAATCGGGCTCTTCATATTTGCATACCAACCATCCTCTCAAAATTTGGTATCAATCCGCTCATCCGTTTGACCTGTATCGTGTTCAGCCTAACAGACTAAGGCTACCACACAAACAGAGTTTTTCCAAAAATATGTTTTTTGGAATCGTGGGAACTCAAAACGGAAAGATATTGTAAAAGTTTTAAAAAGTGATTTTTTACTTAAACTAGTACCATTCCCCACTTGTGGGTTGGAATAACTTGGAATGGTAAAATAACTGTTTTTGTAATATGGTAGATTCAGTGGCAGTACTTTCTCAGTAGAACCACATTTTGATTATTATTATTGCAATTTTCACCCTTCAAAAAACTCATGTGGACAAAGAAAAAAAAACACGGTTGCAGAAACAATAGAATATTGAAATTACAGAAAATTAAATTTAAAAATATTCTCAAATATATACAGGTGGCCGGTAATTGCTCATATTCCTCTCGGGAGAAGAAACTATGACTAACTTGGAATGACTTAACCTCTATCACTTGGGGGTCGAAAATGCGTTATTTTCGAGAAAATCTACTTCGGTTTTCTTTTTACAAAATTCCGAATTTTAGGAGTTAAAAAATAAATAAAAATATTCTCACTTTTTGGCCTGAATTTTCCCATGATCTGATAGCTAACTAATTGGCTTACCTTCCTAAAGCTAAAAACCACGAAATTTACTGTTAGATTTTATATTGTGTGTTAAAACTTAAATAAAAAAAAAAATAAAATAAAAATTCTTCACAGAAGTGTCATTATCACAAAAAAATGACGCATTTCCGACCCCCAAGTGATAAGGTTAAATCATCCCAAATTAGCCATAGTTTCTTCTCCCGAAAGGAATACGAGTAATTACCGGTCACCTGTATAACAATATACATTATACATATAGAGTAATTTGAAAACAGATATAGGTATTCAGTGAAATCTGAATAGTTTTTAATGAGAAGAACGAAGTTGTCCCTAATTGTTCTGCGCCTCTATTCTGAGCTGCACCTCTAAGTTTCTTCATCGCTTGTTTAAATAACCTTTTAAGTAGATAGCCTTAAAAAAATCTTTAAATATAGAAATAGAAATGTTTTTTTAGAAACAAATAAATTTTGGTTAACTTAAATAAATTTCGCAGTAAAAAAATAATATTCGTTTGTTACAGAAGAAATTCACTTTAATAAAAAATAGAAATATAATTCACCCAATACGTTTTTCAAAGTAGGTATAGTATCCATTAAAGAAATCGCAGAAGAAAAGAAATAATTGGCCCTTCTCCTCAAATGATTTTTACTACTATTTGATTTATTATATTGCCTGTAATAATATGGAGTTTCTAAAATGTTTTAGACGCTTCTAATTTGTTATCTGAATATACTACATTTTAAGTTAAAAGCAAATACAATGTAAACACATTACGTATTTTAATGTCTGCCAACTTTATAGACAATGAAATTTTGGCTATAATAATATTAAATCCGACAATAAACTCTAATATTATATAATCCTTATAATATTTAACTAGCTTAACTAATCCAAAATTGTTTAACTAAATTATACAGTGGAGATATTAATATTATTTTATAAACTTCGTTTGTTTTATTAGTACCTAGCAAGTATCTAGATCTACTGCATATAATATATTTACATAGGGCTGCGTATTTCGAATATTCAAATGGTATACCACGCATGGCACTAGAGATGCAGTTATTTTATATATCTAATGTTACTGTTGTTTTAAGATGACCTAATATAAACGACTGTTAAAAAAGAACCACCGTTAAACTACTTTTTGAAATTTCTAAAATATTGGATATTTAACAACAAACTTTTATTTATAACAGATTATTTTCAATAACAGTTATTTATAAAAATCCGTTTTTCCGGGCACTAAAATCCACAGTACTATAACGTTATTCACGCACAAAATATAGATCACAATACAAAAAATTGAGAGAATCATCAACGTTTTTTAAAACTTCGTGTATTCTATGAAAATATGTTAATAATTTTACCAGAATGTAGTATGTAGCTAGCAAAAACATGAACACATTTGGTTCTCACGATGTTTTTGTTCATGTTTTTTAATTAGAGAGAATATATCTAATTAAAGCAATCAAAGATGATGTAATACAAAAACGCATTGTTGGAACTAGTTTCGTTAATTAAATTGTTATTATTCACTGAAAATGTCTTCCATAGATACGTTATGTACTGAAAATATAAATAGCCACCATTCAATAACATTGGCGGAAAGTAGTTTACAAAAGAGCTACAAACAGGTGCCCCAAAAATAATACCTAAGATTTTGGGGTTTTTTTACCCGACTGCGGTGAAGCGAATGAAGAGTTATGTGTTTGATCGGTATGTGGGTATGTATATATTATGTTCCATCATAACTTCTAAACTACTTATCATAATTTGACAAATGAGGTATCGTTGGAAACGTTTTGATCTTCTGCTAGTTATAGGCTATGTGACGTCACATTAAGTTAAATATGGCACCCTCTAGAGGACATAAAGTCATGGCCTAAAAAAAAAGTTTTTAATGATGCCGTGTTGGGTATCCAATAAAAGGGCTTAATTAGCACATTTCAAAAATATACACAGGCTGTTCCATTTTAATCTATTTGGGAAATCATTGTGACAGGGCAACATTTTCGGAAAAAAAGTTTCAGACAAAAGTTGTTTAGTATAAAGGGGGACATCGTTTGGAAACAAATACCACCCTTCACCTCCAACCCCTGCGCAAGAATGAGGGTGACTTTGACATTTTTAATAGGAACATCTATTTTTTATTGCAAATTATGATTTTTTAAGAAAAAAAGCAACAATTGTCTGAAATATTTTTCTTCCGATGCCTCCCTCAACCCCTAAAATGCATACTAAAAATGGGTTTCCCGAAACTCCATTAAATTTTTATGCCTAAACAACAAGCTTGCGCCGAAAATATTTTTTGGGTTGACCAGTGGCGCGCGTCGAAAAAAGTTGTTTAATGTTTTAAGAAAAAGAATGGTACGCCACTGATTTTTCTAAAAATAAAAATTATTATTGAATCCTTCTTTAATTCTAAAAAGAAAAGCTCTTTTATTATTTTTTGGTACAGCGCACCGTTTTTGAGTAAAAAAATAAAAACCGTTTTATTGCGGACCTAAAATTTAATGTTTTAATTTGAAATGTATAATTATTGAACCTTTGATCAAAGGTTGCTGGGAAATTTTGTTTCTGTTAATCTCGGCTGTCAAGTTTTTCTTCGTAATTTTATTAACACTATCGATACAACAATGGCTCATGTTTATGAAAATAATGAATTAGTGGATATGCTGATTATTTACTGAGAGTGTCGTACAAATGCCGCGGCTGCTTCTCGCTTATACGCGGAACGATTTACGTTGCAAATTTATCCTTCATACCAAGGTTTTATTGATTTAGTTCGTATAGAGCCAGGGAAAACGGAAACTTCGAGGACAACGCGGTGGTCAAGCAGGAAGGCCCCGACAACGCGAGATTGTTCGAAATGAAGAAGTAGTTATACATCTTATCGCAGAAGACCCAACAAGAAGTACACGGGAAATTGCAAGCCAGATCGGAGTAAATAAAAAAAAATATAGGCAATATTACACGGAAATCAGCTGCATCCTTTTCACGTCCAACGTGTACAGGCGCTATAATCTGCAGATCATCCGCGCCGAGTTCAATTCTGTGAATGACTGCTACAAAAACAGGCAAATGTCGAAAACTTCACTAAAACCATATTGGCTGCTGACGAAGCAAAATTTGCTCGCGACGGCATAAATGATTTCCGAAACACGCACGTTTGGTCTATTGGAAACCCACATGCTATTGAACGAACAAATTTTCAACATCGATTTTCCGTCAATGTATGGGCAGGTCTTGTGAATGGAATGCTCATTGGACCCCATATTTTACCAGACCGTTTAACTGGCGAAAGTTATTTAAGCTTTTTACGAAATCATCTGCCACTTTTGCTAGATGAGTTGACGTTAAATATTAGGCAAACCATGTGGATTTTGCAAGACGGGGCACCAACCCATTTTAGTAGGGAAGTGCGATTGTGTTTGGACGAAACTTTTCCAAATAGATGGATTGGCCGAAATGATCCAGTGCAGTGGCCTCCGAGGTCACCGGATCTCACTCCGTGTGACTTTTTCTTGTGGGGCTACATGAAGTCACTAGTTTTTAGAACTCCTGTAGAAACCATGGAGGAGTTAATTCGGCCGATAGAGGAGGCTGCAACGACTATTAGAGAAAAACCAATTTCTCTACTTAGGGCGGTGACCGATCAATGGACGCGTCGCGCTCAACTATGCGTAGAACAAAATTGAGCTCATTTTGAACATTTTATTTAAGTTAAATTAAGTTTTGAATACATACAAATATTTTGTTTACTCGAAAACGGTGCGCCGTGCCAAAAAATAATAAAAGAGCTTTCCTTTTCGAATTAAACAAACAATTCAATAACATTTTTTATTTTTAGAAACGTGAGTGGCGTACCATTTTTTTTCTTAAAATATTAAACAACTGTTTTCTACGCGCGCCACTGGTAAACCCAAAATTTTTTTAATTACTGAAGAATTTCCCTCCCACGTAGCTATTGACACCTACACAATTTTTCTTAAATATCTCAAATGGTTTGGCAGTTATTAATAAATTTTAATTTTTTAAATAAAACTTTGACACCCTGTAACTCTGTTGATGTTGATATTTCGAAAAAGCGCCAAAAGAAAATAATCTTATTTGTTAAAGCCCTATTCGCTGGTGAAAGGATAACGTCAATTTTGGAATCATCCTGTATATGAGGTGGCTATACGACCACGACTATTTTCTTGTTTCATACTTTTCAGTTGTCGAGTTTTAGTTTTTGAACTTAATTTTTTTAAAGCTTGTTATCGACTTTTCCGTAGTCTGGTTAACTTTTTTTATATTTTTATTTTTATTATTTCACATTTAAATGTACAACTAATGTATTTTCTCATCAGTTTGTATCGCACACAATTTCTAAGCACATATTATAATATATTATTAGAATAATACTAGTATATTCTCTATAATTCGTTGTTAGTGCTTAGAAATTTCATGCCATACAAATCAAACACGATATTAATATCCGTTTAAAGTGCAAACAAACTATATTTACCATTATACAAACACAATGCAGCAATATCATAATGTTAAAATGAAGTAAATTAGATCCCACATGAAATTTGTCTGCTTACATGGAAGTTTTCAAATGTTTAATTAAAGTTTGCTGTATGGATATTTTGTCAACGCAAGACTGTTAATTTGAAGATAAAATATTGCACTTGTATGGAACTTTTTCTTGATTTCCTTTTACAGTATTTTTAAATATTAAGAGACATTTTGCAATTTAATTAAAATTATCTTCTATAAATAACTATTCAAAACATTTTGTTTTAAAGAATTGGGTTGTATTAAAAGTTGTAAATATGCGTATATGAAAATGCAAGTTAAGAAAAACAATGGTAAAACATTAATTCAAGATTTTTTACCTAATATAAACATTATTAACTTAAGAATAAATATTATTTTGACGTGATAACGTCTTATAAATTGATGAATCACCAATCTTATAAATTGATAAAACACCGGCTGCATGTACGAAAAAGTGTAACGTTCCTAACGGTCGTAACGTTCCTAACGTAACGTTCCTAACGCGTAACGTTCCGCCTGACCCTGTGCGTGCTTTTTGCTAATTTCTCGCTCAATTTAAATCAGATCGGTTTGAAACCAGTCTTAAACGAAAGAGGAGAACATTTTACATAGATTTCGTATAACAGAATTTGCCTAAACAGTTTTTGACGTGATAACGTCTTATAAATTGATGAATCACCAATATTATAAATTGATAAAACACCGGCTGCATGTACGAAAAAGTGTAACGTAACGTTCCTAACGTTCGTAACGCGTAACGCATAACGCGTAACGCGTAACGCATAACGCGTAACGTTCCGCCTGACCCTGTGCGTGCTTTTTGCTAATTTCTCGCTCAATTTAAATCAGATCGGTTTGAAACCAGTCTTAAACGAAAGAGGAGAACATTTTACATAGATTTCGTATAACAGAATTTGCCTAAACAGTTTTTTTATACAAATTTATATAGAAAAATGATTTATACAAATTTATATAGAAAAATAGCTGTATAAATGCAATGTTGTGTAATGCATGGCGCGACGCGGTCGGTTGTTTTTGTTTGCCGTACATGGAAATTAGAAGCAAACGTATGTCTTGTCTTAACATGAAAACGGCTGCATTTCTAATGTTTAATTCAATTTTTTGACATATTGCAACGCCTTCTAAGTTAAGTATAGGAATAACTAATTATTATTAGAACATAATACTTTGTAAGTTGCAAACGTCACTTTTGACATTTCTTATCATTCCGACACCAAGGATAAGCGGATTGAAACCAAATTTTGGGAGGTTTAGGTTATGTAATACGAAATACGTTATCACGTAAAACTATCGTCCGTAAACCGACTTTACAGACAACCAATTTTTTTTATACAAATTTATATAGAAAAATAGCTGTATAAATGCAATGTTGTCTAATGCATGACGCGACGCGGTCGGTCGTCTTTGTTTGCCGTACATGGAAATTAGAAAATAACGTATGTCTTGTCTTAACATGAAAACGGCTGCATTTCTAATGTTTAATTCAATTTTTTGACATTAGTATTTTGTGAAATGCAACGCCTTCTAAGTTAAGTATTGGAATAACTAATTATTATTAGAACATAATACTTTGACAGTTGCAAACGTCACTTTTGACATTTCTTATCATTCCGACACCAAGGATAAGCGGATTTAAACCAAATTTTGGGAGGTTTAGGTTATGTATTACGGAATACGTTATCACGTAAAACTATCGTCCGTAAACCGACTTTACAGACAACCAATTTTTTTTATTTTAACAAATGTGCACGTAATATTAAAAAAGTTTTATTTTATTTAAAAAGGAGACTCAACATTTTCTGGGTACTTTACAATCTTAAAAGGGGTACAAATTAAGGAATGTATAATAATTAGAGAACTGTGTACAAATATATGTGTACCTTTTTAGTTCATTAAAAATAATGAAGCAGCTTAAGTGAAATGAAATATATCTCCATTTTTCTTAGCGGTATAATAATATTAAGGTATTTAGGTAGAATTCAAGAAGAAAAAAGGAAAGAAAACGCCGCGCGATGTTTAATTTATGCAAGAAATGAATTATACGTTTCGTTCATGACTTTTATTTATAATTTTGATTTTTACTTCAGAATACCTATATCATATTTAAACTGAATGGCAACAACGCTGAATTGCTGTAATTCTGCATAAATTTATACTTAATTTTTACACAACTGTTTATAATTATTATAATATGCATTCGTATATAGGTATAAGTAAATTTGTCAATGGAAAGATATAGAAAATATTTACACAAACTACATTTTATAAAAACTGGCAAGATTCTGTCAAGTGCTCGTATGATGTATTTATTGGCTATTTATGGACCGCAACCGTTGCTTGACAAAATTAATATCAGATCCTAGCCTAAAATACTTATGCGTCATTGTAGTATAATGTTTGTGACGGACGGACGGACATGACGAAATTATAAGTTTTTTACCATTTGCCTACTGAACCTTAAAAATGAATAATGATAGAAAAAATACTTAAAAAAAATTAATAAAACATTTAAAAATAAATAAAAATTCAATAAAAATATAAAAAAAACGAAAGTAAAAACAATTAAAAGAAATGTTTTTTAAAAATATAGAGGGTGTTTGGAAGCTGGCTGCAAAGCCTTAAGGGGGTGTTAGTATAGACCATATAGAACATTTTGAGCCATATTTGTCCTAACCAAAGTCTCATAATTTTTTTTATTTTTTTAAATGTCTATAAAAATCCATTTTTACTTTTAATTTTTTTTCTGTTAAGTTTAAATAGTCTGAAAGTTATTTTTTTAGTAAAAACTGTGTTTTAAAATTATTTGATACCATTAAAAAAAAATAAACATTTCCACTTAAACTTTGCGTTATTAGCACTTAATTGGAAAATTTTGGGATTTTGGTACTAAAGTCGTAAAAGTTCCCTAAAAAAAATGATCAGACTTTGGTTAGGACAAATATGGCTCAAAATGTTCTATATGGTCTATACTAACACCCCCTTAAGGCTTTGCACCCAGCCTCCAAACACCCTGTATATATAAAAAACATATGTATCTATAAATACATATCAAGTGGAATGATATGGAATAAATGTGAAAAAAAAACTTTTTTTGATGCCGGCCAGGATTCGAACCATCGCCTTATCGACTAGTCTCTGAACTTCTATATCCGACTAGCTATTTTCACGGTAGGTATAGTTTCTCCATGTATACTATGCAATAATACTTAATTTATTATATTATTTTTTTTAAACTATTAGCTGTCAAATGTCAAATAATAAACTTGTGTTCAAAGTAAATAAAATACAAATCGAGGCGATTCGTCGAACATTGCGATGTGTTAATATAGCCGTAGTTCTTGTCTCTGCTATATAACATAGGAAATACTATAAGGAAAGATCAGCTACACCCCTACAACTTGTATAATATATATCTTATTCAAAATAATTTTCCTTGAAGTTATTTATAAAGTGCTACTCTCTTGATTTTTTTCATATTTTTGCAAAGTTAGGGGGGGCACAATATAACGTTTTAGGAGTCTATATCTCGGTAAATATTCACCTACGAAAAAAAGTCACTTAAAAACTTTTATTGCATTTTTACAGGTCTGTCCAACTATATCCCATGCAATGGATGCACGGAAATAAAAATTTTCATTCTCAGTTCCATGTGCAGAAAACTACCTTTAAATTTTTGTTTTGTAATTTCATTTTACAATTATATGACGGTTAACATAAGACAGCTGCCTGTAAAATTTGATTGGAATCGATGGAAAGATGGTGAAGTTATATAAGCAGTTATGTAAGATTGTGACATACAAACAGACGGACATGACGAAATTTTAAGGATTCATTCTTTTTCCATTTGGCTACGGAAAATGGATAAAAAGCATATGAAAGATTTATTTTTTTATTTTGCGCTAAATATTTTTTGTTTGACCACTTTACACTTTCCACATTATCAAAAAATTAGATAAGTTTTTGCAAAATTTCCTCTTCCGCCACCGCTATCCCCATGCCACTCAATTTGAGACCGAAAATTTTATATAAATCTTCTTAATATTTGCTCCGCGTGAACGATTTGTGGTTTTAATTTTTAAAACAGTCATTCTAAATGTTTTCGGGAATTTATTTTAAAAACATCCCTAAACTAAAAAAATAAGGGAATAATTATCGTCATACCTATGTCTTTTTTAAGTTCATTGCCGCATCCTTTCACTCAGAGAGCCCGAGTTCGAGCTTAATATTGTCGAAATTTTATTATATTCTATTTTTTATTATTTCTAATATAAACATTCAAGAATTTAAGATGTACACTTTTCAACACAGGAAGAATTTTAAAGTTGGTTCAGTGCTTGTCGAGTTGAGGTAACATAGAATACAACACACTGTGTGTTCTTTTGAAAACTTCCATCAAGAATATTTCGAAAACTGAGCGATAGATAAAAAAAAAGTTTGACACAAACGTTACATAATTGCAAGGGGAAAGCGTATAGAATACACATATATACATTTTTAATAAGAGGGCGTCTAATGCTACCAAAAACTCAACTTTGGTTTTTTAATAGCAGATAATCCAGATTCTGCATCTAAAATAAGAAACAGCTTTTTTCATAACATTTTTTACCTGATTTGACTTTTCGAGTAAGATGCGGTCCAAAAAAGTAAAAACAGTTTGCATACTGCAGCTGGTTAATTAAAATTTATTTTTTTGAGGACAAAACAGTCACAAACATTTTAAAAATTAAAATTAGATTATTATCCAGCCGCAATTTACAAAATGTTTCTCTTTTTGTTTCAGGGCACTTTAATCAAAAGTATAGATCAGATAAAATAAAAAAAAATTGTTTGAACAATCAGTTCGACCCAAGTTAACGACACTGGACACTAGATATTTATAATATTTAGTAGTTTTATTTTTATGGAAATGAAAATAAATCTAAACAACAATTTGACGAACCAAAATTAAATAAAACAAAACTTTTATTAGTCGTCGACTAATCGCTAAATCTTGTTTTTATGAGGAAATATTCATTCATTAAAATAGATCAAATTTATAATAATTTTTTACATAGCTTGAAAAAGAATATATCTTACATTGAATTTACAGGATGCTTTACGAAACTTTATCTACGAATCATATTTTAAGAAATTGCAAAGCAATAAAACAGCTATTAAATCAAACATGTATTTAATATGGAGTACGACGTCTTTTTAAAAGCCTAATATTATTTTATACAATAAACGAACCTTTGTAGCTACAAATCAGGATTCCGGAATCACCATAGATAATAAACAATTCAGCTAAATTACACACAGACGTCACAAGTTGAAGCACTGTGGCAACAACAACAATAACAAAGTATCTAATAAATTATTGACAACAAAAACTTTTAGTATTACGTAATATAGTTCCATCAAGGTATATCAATGTCTAATTTATTATAGTTGATAACATGGCATGTTAAGTTGTAAGATCGCGCGCGTTTTTTTGTACCGACGCGTCCGTGAAAAGCTTTTCAAGCAATAAAGCAAGCGCGTTCAACGACTCATTCAGTCGGTGGTCCGACAACGTGTGCTTTTGGTTTCGAGTCGCGGTCTCTCCAAGCCAGAGAGGTTTTAGGGGCGGTGCGTCAGAGAGACGTCGCGACGCCTGCGCTTACTTACTTGTCTCAAACTATCATATATAGCCACCGCATACACTCCGTGCTATGCTGTGTATAAAAGCATTACATGAAAGCCCGTTTAAGGGGTTACCTGTATGCATGCATATGTATAAAATAATACGTTTTGAGTTTATGCAACATCCCGACAGTCGTGTCGAACGTCGACAATAGTTCAATAAATCTAACAATTTGGTTTTGATATTGTTCAAAATTAATTTAAGGAGAGCGTTCAGACAGCCAAGTGAACTCAATTATCAAGAATCATTGGGAGAGGCCTGTTCATTAAGTCTTATTTAACTTACTGTCAGTTCAAAATTTTAGTAAACGACATTGAATCCAAAACTTTCAATATAACTTCAGGGGTACCACAGGGCTCAATACTTG
The DNA here is from genome assembly GCA_963575645.1 of Xanthostigma xanthostigma. Lineage (NCBI taxonomy): Eukaryota > Metazoa > Arthropoda > Insecta > Raphidioptera > Raphidiidae > Xanthostigma > Xanthostigma xanthostigma. Next base: position 28,960,970 of record OY754469.1, on the reverse strand, counting down.
GACCTGTTGTTGTTAATGACCTACCACATACGGATGATGTTATCGTTATTCGCTGACCCATAACCTAGTCTACTATTTATTTGGGATCTTTTTTCTGTAATTGTACGATACTGTCTTATCTACCCTTTCTTTCGATTCATTTTATTGTAGACAGCAAAATATCATTTGGCATGTTTTTTTTTTAATTTAAATGTTGTCTCCTTATGTAAAAAATTCTATTTTTTGTTATTAAATCTTATATATATTAGATATCGTGTCCATCGAGATAATTTTAAATAAAAAATCGCAGGATTGTGGACAAATATTAGATTTATTAATTGAAAAAGTCTTAATTTTATAGACGAAACGTCGTACAATAATTAATAAATCTAATATTTGTCCACAATCCTGCGATTTTTTATTTATAATTAAATCTTATCTTATCTTAACCATCCTTTCAGTTATCCCTATATAGGTACTAGGGGTGTTGCAGATGTCTGCATTCGCAACTGCGGAGCACACGTATCATTTTTACATCTGCAACTGCGAAACTTTTGTAGATGGTAATGCAACTCATGACAAGATTATCGGGAGCGAGACTAACACTTTACACGTGGTCGAGGTCTATAACTACTTGGTCAAAATAGATAGGAATATATCTTTGCGAAATAGCTTTAATCCTGAAAGGTTGCAATGTTGTTATAATAAATTGCAATCTCTTTTACTTGGTTAAGGAAAATTTAGTATTTAGTTGAAAATATTATTATTCTTATTATTTTCTTAATTTCTATGATTATATAATGGAAAAAATAAAAAATAACGAATACACGGTTTAAAGAGACTTCGAATCCACTGTACTAAATCAAACGGATAATTTTAACATGTAAAATTAATATGTTGATTCAGATCAAACGCACTGTACATAAAATATAAAAACAATGTTTTGTCTTTGTGCAGTCTAATAAAAATATTGTTATACACTCCTGTACGAAATGAAATTTATGTAATATATTATACAATTTGTTCTGTGTGCTGTTTATCCAGACTATACTAAAGTGCCATCTACATTATAATGTGCAAGCAAAGTGGAACAATTTGTGTCTCGGTAAAACATTACAATTGCGCAAAAAAATTTCAAAGTGAAAAAGCAACCCTACGCATTAAACTGACGTTAAAAGATTTTCTATATTCAACTCTCCTCTTCTACATGGAACTATTTTCAATTAGAGTAAAATAGAAAGAGTTATATCTAGCATATGTGAGGGAAATTTTTAGATTTTGATTAGTAGTTTTCCGTTAGTATAACTCAGGGCTATCCAGCTGGTAATTCATCATACGCTGTCCGTGGAATAAAATTTAAAGTCCCACAAATGTAGAATAAACAAGTCTTATTTTTTAACGTTCTTTCCTTTTTTTAATGCTCGTTAGTGTAAAAATGATACAAACAATTAACTGTGGTGAAATAAAATTAGAGTTTAAAAAAACTGGAACAAAAAACACATTTTTTTAAAAATAATTTAAATACAAAGATTTTGTTCAAAAGTGTACCCCATCTCGATATATTTCGATTTTTTTTAATAAGCTTAAAGTGAGAATAACTTTTAAACAAAATTTTTATATTTAAAAACTAGTTTTTTACATTTTAGTTCACATTGTGTGTTTTTTCTTCTAGTTTTTTAAACTATAATTTTAATTACATGAGTAAAGCAACCACGCTTCAAACGCCTACGGGTTAGGCAACGCAATGTATGTAGCTTTACGGCTTGTTTGCTGCTTACAGTTGTTTTTCAAGTTTATGCGATTAATTTATATTAAATTATTTATTTGTTTTTAAATATTTATATAATTACTAGCGGTCTGGTTCGGCTTCGCCCGAATTTGTAGATTGTCGCCGTTTTCGCGTCGACTTGCGTTGCAAAAATATTGGTCTCCACGAAAAGCTCTTTTATTTAAACGCGATACGATATAGCCTGTATCCATTCTAAATATTGGTAAATAAATTTTGATATCGGATGAGTAGTTTCGGAAACTTACAAACTTTACCTCTTTATAATATTAGATGGAGCCTATATCTTTAAAATATATTTTCTTTTTTGTTAAAAAATGTACAACTATTGTATTTTTGAAAGAAATAAATTTCATTTCATTTCATTTTCATTTCATTTCATTTCATTTTTTTATAATATTATAGCGGTTCGTTCCGTATTACCCGGGTGCGATAGATATAATAATTCTGCAAAATGTATTTCGTTTGTGGCCCGGCGTCTGAACTAATAGCTTTGAGCAAATTGCAAGTTCTAACAGATGTCGTCATTTTGGTACTAAACAGTTGGTTGTTTGATTCTTTACTAATAGTTCAGAAGCAAACAAACAAAACTGACTTCTTATAGAACAGATGTCGTTACGTATTACTAAAAAAGGTTTTTTGAGAAAATACCATAATTTTGTACAAAATATTTAATAAAAACTATTCTATAGCCTAAGTTGAACCAAGCAAGACACACTTACAAAATTTCATTAAAATCTGTTCAGTGGTTTCGGAGACTAGCGCGGCCAAATTATGACACGGGAATTTTATATTTATATAGATATAAATTATTGTATTGTCATGGGACAAAATTTTAAATTATTCAAACGTCTGGAAGTGGGTGAAAATTAATTTGAAAGATTCCACAACATAGACACGTGTATACAGGAGAAGCTGATAAAAGCGTGTTAAAGAACGACACAAATAACTGACCCAGAAATGTAAAATAAATTTTAATCTGCTTCTTTTAGAAATAAATACTTATCCCTGATTTAGTAGTTCATCTATGATTGCATCACTGTAATTAGTCATCTTTAATAACTACGACAAATTAGCTTTATTAGAATATTATCTGGATACACAATTGGAAAGGAAAGTGGTTCCATCTTTTAGCTTGCCACCAAAGTCCAATGTCTAATTACATATTATAATGAAAGCAGTAGGTGTGATGAGATATTATCATACGGTAAATCTTATTATGTTGTAATTAATTAGATAAAATTAGTTTGACACAGAGCTTTAGCTAACCTACGCACGGACTCCCTTTTCATGAAGAGAGAACCTCTTTTATGGCAACGTTAATACGTGCATAATATTAATTACACCACAGCTGTCTTCTCTCTTTAAATATATACAGTGTGTTTCAATTACCTACTGCAATAGATGAATTCACTCAATACCTTAAAGACCTGCAGCGTAAATTGCAAAAGCTTTCTTTAACACGAGTCACCGGCAGCTTCGAGATATATTAACTCGTCAACTTTCACAAAATTATCGAGTCAAAATATTCTGGAGATTTTCCAAAATAAAATCGGCAAAACTTTAAATTATCGCATACACTACTGGAGGGTTGCAGAAACTAGTGTCAAAAAATTTGATTTGACAATGACCTTAGAAAGTGATCATATAATTAATTACAGTTTCCATATATCAGGAACAGTCCGATCACGTTGTGAAAGTCTGTTATATAGAACGTTAGAGTGTACTCACACAAAAACAAATGATCGATCTACAGTCTATACTATACCTACGTGTGTCTATTTATTTGATAAGTCCCTACATCTCAATAAAACCTTTTTACGACATCCTAAACAAAAATACTTATAAATCAGCTATATGTGAACTTTCTGTATTTAAGTTTTAGTTCTACGAATATTTTAGTCCTTGCAAATTGATGAATACACATATACCCGTTATTATATTACAAAGGATTAATTAATTATGTACTCATCTCGAATATAATTATCCTCACATAAAGAAATAATTAGACGACTGCAAAATGTGTATGAAACAATTTTCAGAATAATTATTACAATTACTCAGAATCTGTTTTGTTGCCACAGACCAGTAATTAACAAAATTCAATTAATTTTTGTATGATAAAAAAAGTTTCAGCAACCTCTAATTAGCACCAGACTGATAATATTATGATATTTGCTTTCTACTTAAATATAAATTTAATTATTATAGTAGAAGTGTTAACAAGAGAAGTATCGGTTCAAAAATAAACCTTACAAAATATTTTTAAAAAACGAGGCTGGTTTGAGTTCGAGCGAGCCGAGCGTTCCGTCCTATTAACCATAGTTTGCCAATACCGCGTTTTTTTATCCCTCGACAAAATATCCTACGGACAAAATAATATCAGCAAAACATTCCTTGACAAAGTAACCCCTACCGTCGCAAGCACTAAAATAAACATGAAAATTTAAAAACATTTATACACCTCATAGCAACTGGCGTAGAATTACTGTACTTATTACTATCTCACTTTGTATACACGACCCCGTGATTGTTTTTTAAGGAACTCTCCCCAAACGCCCTCCTCTTTTCACTGCATAAAAAAACGCCATCGCATCGACATAACCCCGTATTTTTTTTAAACTCCCCCAAACATCTTCCCCTTTTCACTGCGCAAAGTAAAACGCCATCGCATCAACACGACACTGTAATTTTTTTTAAAGAACTCCTCCCAAACGCCCTCCTCTTTTCGCTGCGCAAAAAAAAAACGCCATCGCATTGACACGACCCAGTAATTTAAATTTCATTGAGGGTCATTACGTCGGGGGATATTTTGCCCGTAAGATATTTAGTCAAGATGGTATTTTGTCGGGAGATATTATGTCGGAGGATATTTTGTCGGGGGATTAAGACGCGCATTACTAGTTTGCCTTTGAATTTCGAAGACTCTAGTTGCTGCACGTACTCAGTTTTCGAGGTGCGTTTCGAAAACTACGTAAATTAAAAAAAATAGTTTTGAGATTCTTAAGAAAAGTTCTGTATGATTGAGCATAAAAATATTCCTCTTTAGAGTATCAAGCATCAAGTATCTAGTTGTAGGAAAATATTTTGTAGATTCTGGCTACTGAACCATTTGCAGGATAGTACGTTTTATAACTGTGCCAAATTTCAGCTTGACATCTTTATTAAATCTAGAAAAAGACGCATGTGACAGGCATACGAATAGACGGGCAAATAAGAGTTACGTTTTATTTTCCATTGGAGGTAAGGAATCCTTAAAATTAAAAAATTTCAAACTGTAACGTGTACACTTTTTTATGCACATATCTGTACAATGAATATATTATGTTCACTTCTTGTGAAAATAGAGGTTAAAGGAAATGGTATTGGACCAATCTTTTGCAATTCAATGTAACATGAATATCACATGCACTCTGTGAGGCTATGTCAGGGATGTTCAGTTCAGTTCAATATTCGAATTACACGTACCTCTGCAGTAGATGTGCCCTAGTATCGCTTTGCGCGTCAAATCTGAGTTTCGTTTACACAAGAAGTTATATCTAGGTTAATTTCGCGCGAACCCATTCAAAATTTAGCTTTTTGGAAAGGAAAGGTTCTGTTCTATAAAACGGAACAATTTTTAGTTTAATTATTCCTAAAATTGTAATTGAAAATCTCGAACAGCACTACGTCCGAGCTCTACACATCGTATTTTTGATTAACTTATTTTATTCACTTTGTTAACTATCTGAAAAAAAAGTATTGTTTTTACTATTGTCCACGCAATTTTTGTTTTTAATTTTTGTTTTTAATTTTTTCTTTATTTTAGTATTAAAACCGTGGTACATAAAAAAATTATAGAAACTAAATTGGTGCCGAACTGAAAACTATATTATTTTACGTTTTTGGTTGCTTTTTTAGAAATGAGGTTCATTTTTCAAATGTTTTTAGAGAGAATATTCTTGATCTTTGCAAGTAATTGGACAACCCTACCCTTTCATAGGTTTGGAGACTAACTGTATATTTGTATATATATGGGCACTAAGCGATCTTCGAACCTACCGTTCAAATGTCCTCTTATCTATGGAATAACTACTAAAGATTCACTTCTAGAGTGATTTCAAAGCAGATATTGATTGTGAATTATTTATTTGCTGCACTGTTGTAATTTTACTTTATAAATTCTGTATTTCATACAAGATTACAGATGAAATATATATAACATCTCACATTGTAAATTTGAACAAGACGATTATAATAATATATTTTTAATAATGCTCAAAAATGTTGATCTAAATGGCATATATTTTTCAATATATTATGAATACCAATGTTAAAGTTAAGATTGCACAGCATTTGTCTGAAGATCTGAGTTTACGATCATCTTAGATACTGTCTGATAATAGACGAATTATATCGATCCTGCTCACAATATACAAACTGAAGGATAGAAACGTTTTTGGTTGAAGTTTCGTATGTATAATGTGCATTTAACATACCTTCTTAAATTAAAAATAACATTATTCTACGTATTTTTTTTCAAAATTTACCGTAAAAAGTATATATACACAATGATTTTTAAGTGGTGTGACGATCACGCGTACATAAAACAAACTTAAAAAAAAAACAGTGAATCAGCTGAATTGATTGAAGCACATTTATTCGAGTTGGTTTTTTTGTTTTACAAAAATGTCAATATACCTAATTGAAAAAAATATCGCACAAATACCCAGTGTCGTAAGATTTTTCTTTCTCCTGAATCGATTTTAACTGTAATTAATTCATACACATCGTGATGAAACATAATAAATAAATAAATAAATAAATAAAGTATTTCATTATTCAATATTGCCAGTATAGCGTAGATTCCGTAATAAAAAAAATATGAAATTGATTAGCAATAAAATTTAAAATTCGTTAAAATTTATACTATAGTATTCTTCCAAACTGTAAACTACGTTATTAAGCCAAATGTTTTTCAGTGCATATTTTAATTTTTTATTATTTAGATTTAGAATATCAGGTGGTAATTCGTTGCATATTTTGACAATAATTGTTATTGTACGGAGAATTTAAACTGATTTGTATTTGTATTTTTTTTAAGTTAATATTTTCTCTATTTCTAGTGTTATGGTAATGAACAATATTCCTCTTAGAAGTAGTTTTCATTATTCTTATAAAACAATATGCAGTTTAAGTTAAAATATTAAAATCTTTAAATAAAAGTCGACATGAGTGTCTTGCGTGTACACCAGCGATAACACGGATAATTTTCTTTTGTCTTTTAAAAACATCAATAAAACTTGTGGAATGTTCCCAAAATATGATACCGTATGTCAAATGGCATTCTACATAGGAGTAAGTGATTAAGAGTGTTTCTCGGCATAAGATATGTTTTAGGTTACATAGTATGTAATAGGATTTTGCTAGTTTATTTAAGAAATGTGATTTTTATGTCATTTTGTTATCCATCAAAATGCCTAGAATTTTTACAGTTTCTTGAAAGGTAAGAACACTGTTATTATTTTTATTTTTATTTAAGATGATATTTTGAAAACTGTTGACGTAATTTCCTACCCGAAGGACTTGAGTTTTAGTAGCGTTCAGTACCAATTCGTTTTTGCTTTTTTCGAACCAATTTGACACCTAATGATAAAATGTTATTTATTTTATGGGTAAGTTCACAGAAAGCATTCATTTGAGCAATGATACATATATCATCTGCAAATTAATAACATTGATCCGGAATTGATAAAGAAAAGTCATTGACATACAGTATAAATAAAATCTGGCACAAAATAGAGCCTTGGGGAACTCGCCTGCTGACATTTTGATAATGAGATTTGTAAATATTGATTTTACCATAATATGTATCCTTACATTTAATTTGGACTTATTGTACACGGTCAGTTAAGAGTATTCGTCCCTGCAAACACCCCCTGCACCCTTCATCTCAAATCTTTTCCCCTCGCCTAAAAACGGTTCGCGCTCTCCGACGCTATTTTTAAAGCTAGAGGGTTCTGGTAAACGCCAAATGAAAGACGAAGAATCAGACTACAGATCCTTCAGGCGAATTTTTTGAAAAACAGTTTCGCCTACGTGTGAAATATTACGTAACTTATTATTTTTTTCAAAAGGTTGCAAGTTTTTTTTCAGGATTTTTTTTTCAAAAAATTCGCCTGAAGGATCTGTAGTCTGATTCTTTGTCTTTCATTTGGCGTTTACCAGAACCCTCTAGCTTTAAAAATAGCGTCGGGAGAGCGCGAAACGTTTTTAGGCGAGGGGAAAAGATTTGAGATGAAGGGTGCAGGGGGTATTTGCAGGGACGAATACTCTTAAGTAGGATTTAAAGAGGTCTAAATGATATATTGTGCACTTTCTTTCATTAAGAACGATGTATGTTTTATCACAATGTGTGCGAATTAATACACTCAAATCGGTACCACAACTTTTTTCTTTCCCGTATTTATATAATATGATATTGAATAAGCATTTATAAAAGAAAGTATTTTGCACATGTTTGAAAGAAAGTAGTGTACTACAGTTTATCTATACTTAGAACACGTTTCGTTTTTACAAAAAAAAAAATAGCAGGTTTGTATTTGAAGTGTCTACACTCTACAGTACAAACAGCGATAATTGTGTTTCAAAGCTCAACCAGTAATTAAAATTCTGCAAGATATGCAATTTTCACTTTATATTGCGGCTTAAGATAACACAATAGATAAAAAGCTTTCGCATATGTAGCTTGTTTTTATATGCTATGAGCAATGTCCTCTTGAGAAATCCATAGGTACAGACGTATCTGAGGTGTGTTACTTTCTAGTGGCAATGAAAGCATTTTCATCAACTTTCATTTCATCTTGGCGTAGCGGACGAGTAATCTGTCTAAAAGCTGATTGTAAAACAATTATTCTTGCCCACGAAGTATAGGAAGAAGTGAATAAGAAACAGATAGAAGGATTTAGATAAAAGATTGAATTAAAAACCGATGCCAATTTTTAGACAAGAATTCAGAAGATTCTGGGCATTACCCATATTTCTGTCTATATTAAATACTAGTGGTCCGGTTCGGTCGCGCCCAAATTTGTAAATTGTCACCGTTTTTTCGTCGACTTACGCTGCAAAATTGGTCTCCACGAAAAGCGCTTTCATTTAAACGCGATAATATATAGCCTAAGTCCATCTTGAATGTCCATTCTAAATATTGGTGGAAATTTTTTTTAAATAGGATGAGTAGTTTCAGAGATTGCCTCCTACATCTAAACTTACAAACTTTACCTCTTTCTCGTCTAAAACGAAAATTTCTTCCGGTGCTTCTTATCATGTCCAAGCACGTTTTACTACGCTTTGTTTTTACAAGATAAAGTTAAAATGTTCATATCTTGCAACCGGTTTATATTGAAAAAAAGTTTAACTACACAAAAATCTAGGGGGAGAGGCTCAAGCCCTCCCTGGCTCTTACATTTGACCATCTTTCTATGTACAACGAGGAATAAATAAATATTATACCTTCTCCTTTTGGGTGATCATTCTAATAAAAATATATATAGTGAAAAATCTTCGCTATTAGAAAGATAATATTTTTGTTATTATATACGTAGGCAAAAATAACACAATAATGTTGAAATGATTTTTACTAAATGCTTGAAATGAATCTCGGATTTTCGCCAAAATGAAAGAGAATCAAAGTTGAGTCACGTCACTATACAAGTTTTGTGAATGGTTCTTTTATACTAAAAATATTATTGAAGGTATAATGATACCTATCTAAAATGAAAATACGGTAACAGGAAATAAATTACAGTCTGCAATATATTTTCTAAACACCCTCCCCTATAAATTATAAAATAACTGCTTGATATGCCTGTACAGCGGTGGTTAATTGATCTATTTCACACTAGTGCGTAAAGTAAAATTAATCAATGCTATTTTCCAATGCAATAGTAATTTCCAAAAGTGATCTGTCAGTTGCCATTTCAAATTATATGAGCAACAGTGACAGCAAAGTAGGCATAGTTTTCGTAAACAAGCCAAATAGATATATGGCCGAACAATGAGCTGTAAGATATATATACTGTTGCGCGCCCCACGTTAGGACGCCTAAGCTTTCTGTCGAATGCTCTAGGTTCCTAGAAGACAACAACAATGAACGCAGAAATAAGGGTTTTTGTGGCAGCCGGAACTTGTAACAACAATAAATGCAGGTAGAGAAAGATCCAGAAGATTCTAGAAAACGCTGTAAAGCCTACCGAGTGCTTATAAATACAAGCTCGGTGATTCGAGTCAGATACAGCGCGTTAACAGTAGTACGTACAGTGGGTTACAAATAGCTGTGTGACATAAATTGTTCAGTCGGTACAGTAGGACCGAGGTAACTGTAAATAAATAAATGTAATGAACTGTGTAAATACTAGTGCAGTGCGGTTTAATAAACCATTAAGTGCAGTTATATAAATCTGGTTTAACATAAATAATTTCTTGCAAATAATCGTGTGCATATAGCTAATAGACAATGTGCTAATAAACTTTGGTTCCTGTATTGTAAATATTTTGTGTACATAATTAGAGACTCTATGTTCTTCATTACTTTTTCTTTATTTTTATTAGTTAGAATTTATTATTTTGTTTCTGTTACGATTGAGAAGTACACTTTCGTTTCTGTGTTTAACTGTTTTGTTTAACATTGTAAATAAAAACTTTCCACCACGAACTAGAACAGTTTTGTTACAATACTTATAAAGAAGTGAATTTCAACTATCTTATAGGAGCTACGTGCAAAAATCGTAGTATATATCTCAAACAAAATTATATTGACTCGTTTGACTTAAAACTTACTAGTCGTTCGTTTTAAAATAATGTCACTGCTCGTATAATACCTTCATTTACGAACTAGATACACGAAAGAATGTATGTTAAAATATAATCGCCGATATAGGTGCGCTCGTTGATTTCTTCTTTTGGAAGATTTTCCATAGATTTCCCAATAGAATTTCGATCAAAATGTTGGAAGTCGTACGCTAGACTATAAATAAACTGTGTGTATGCTTGCCCATCATTTTGATAGAAATCTTCAAATAAATTAAACCAATGAAAACATTCATTGTTAAGATATATAAATTAATCAGGAATTCAAATCAACATTGATTTAGGGACAATTTCGTTGTTTCCTTTAACATATATTGTATATCGCAACGTAGAGCTTACATAATATAATAATATATGCGGTACACTTCATACACTCAAAACGAAACTCGCGGAGGCAAAAAGGCGGGTTATATTATGTGCTGACATCACATCCGACACGTGGTTTTAGACACCCGTTCTCTTAAAGTAACACTCGATATCACTAAATATCCGACAGCTTCGGTAACCCTTATGGAAATTTAACTGATTTTCCTCAAAATGCTACAAAATATTATAGTCGATGCAGATTTGTTATTATTAAAAACTTATTTTACCATTCCAACCCAAAAGTAAACCTTTCAAAATTTCATATTTTTGGTACCTTGAAAATTGTCTCCCACGATGTTTGACGCGCGATAATGGTCTGCCATTGTTATTTTTCAATAACAATAATAATATATTATTAAATTTCCAAATGGCAGACGTGGTCAAATACTTTGAAAATTAGTCAAATTTTGTAGGTACCTGTCGCACCTGAGTACGGGCTGCGGCGGCCACGCTGGGCTTAGTGAGTCCCCACCCCATGTATGGTAGGTGTAGGAGACTCACTGTGTAAAAATTCAGGTCTGGTCAATTATATACTGGTAGCCGGCCACTGACTCTTATACTAGTAGGTTTAGGTGGCTTATGCAAATAACTGCTGAATTGGTTAGTTTGTGTACTTTACGCACTAGAGTTAATGAGACTAGTTTACGACCGTCATTCAGGCATGACAAGCAGCTTTTTTATAGTTGTTGTACCAAAAATTATTATTTAAGATCGATAGCTGGTTTTAATAAGTTTGATACTGTAAAAAAACTGTTCTAGTTCGTGGTGGAAACTATTTATTTACAATAACAAACGTTTAACAACAGTTAAACACACAAACGAAAAGTACTTCTCTAACGTAACAGAAACAAAACTAATAAATTCTGACTTATAAAATAAAAGAACAAGTAATGAAGAATATAAAGTCACTAATTATGGACACGAAATATTTACAACACATAAACACATCAAAGTTTATTCAGCACACTTACCTATTAATTATATACAAGAGATAATTTATGTTAAGCCAGACTTTATAAAATCGAAATCAATGGTCTATTAAACCGCACTCCGCACTAGTATTTACACAGTTCATTTATCTTCTATCTCTACAGTTACCTCGGTATTACTGCACCGACTGAATAATTTATGTAACCCACTGTACGTTTGTCGTATGAACTCACTTACACACGAAATCTGACTGACTGCCCCAGCTTGCCTAGTCGTACTTATATGTGCATTGGGTACGTTTTCCAGCGTTTTCTAGAATCTGCTGATCCCTTCTATATCTGCATTTGATTATGTTACAAGTTTGGGATTTGGCTCTCGGCCGCCACAAAAACCCTTATACCTGCGTTCATTGTTGTTGTCTTCTAGAGCATTCGTCAGAAAGCAGTGGCGTGTGCAGCAATACAATATATTTTAAGTCTATACTTCGCATAAAGAAATCGAAAGGAAATTAATGTTTTTTCCCCTCTTCAATTTATAAGCGTAACCAATTGCAAAAAGAAAAAACAAAGTATTGTTAATTTACCCTCTATTTTATTATATTCTAGAGACGTAACGAGTTATCCATGTAAATGCTTACTCAAATAATAGCGTAAAAACTAATTATTTTCCTTATCATCTTCTTATGCGTGTTATTGCATTTCCGTAAACATGCAATGAATAAAATTAATCAGGAACTACATGACTTGTCTCATTGTATATGAATTAATTAATTTAATAAAATAAAAATAGCTGATTATCGTCGATAATAAATCAGTTTTTTTTAGTTTTAGTTCCATCTAAGTAACATAAGCGAAGCGAATGAGATTCTGCAATTGACATTATTTTTACGGCCGTTGTGAGATGTCGAACCCAAAACTATAACAATTAATCTTTACCAATATTGTTACGCATTGTTACCCCATAATTCTACGCCTATGGAATTTCTAGAAAACTCCATAAAACACTCGAAGGTCAACGAACAAACAATAGAGGCAGGTAACGGACTTCCGACCGTTAGAGGCGCCCACGCATGCAACAAAGAATGCAGGTAGTCAAGCAGTGGGATATAGGAGATTCGGACGCGTGGTGAGGCAAGGGAATGCCTTCTCGAACAATCTGGAACCTAGGCCAAAATCTATATAAGAGGCAGAGGTTTGGTTGAGCAGGCAGTTGAGTTCAGTCAGTTACAGCGTGTTAACAGCGAGTGGACGTACAGCTAACTGTTTTACATAAATTGTTCGTGTTCTGGCATTACAATATAAATTCGGTTACAGTATTGAGAAAATAAATATAACTCTAGTGAGTGCGGTAAATAAATAAATAACTTATAGTGTGTTTGAATAGACAATTGCGCTGATAAACTCTGTGTTGTGTTTTAGTGTGAATTGAATATTTCTTTGTACATAATTCTTTATTCTTTGTTACTTAGTCTTACGTTGTATAAATTAGAACTATTAGCTTTATTTCTGTTCAAGTTACCTATACGTTTTTGTGTGCGTGTTTTTACTGTTTGTTAAACAGTTAATATCTTAAATAAATACTTTCCGCCACAGACTATATAGCAGTTTTGTTACAATATTATAAAGAGGGAGAGCAAATTTTGTGAGTTTGTATGTATGCGGAAGGTAATCTCTGTAACCACTGCATCTATTTGAAAAATTCTTTCAATATTTGAAAGGTACATTACTCCCGACCAGCATAGGCTATATATTATGTATATGATGTGCAAATTAGCTACAGTTATGATAATATTCATCAACTAAGTCGGAAAAAGTCGGGCCTCTTGAGAGCTTCCACGGCGCGCGCTGCGGGGTATTTAAAGATACACGAAAATAATGAATGGATGAATTGTTCCTCTCGAAAAGTTCTAAAAAAAGTCCGCGATAGCATATTATGTCTGTCTTCTAAGGATAACTCACAAAAACCATTTCTATCTTTCAAATTTGATAAAAAATAATGAACTATTTACACAGTTATTTTAACCGCTATATTGTTAATCTATATTTAAATGAATTTGTTTATTATTTTAAGTATTTAAGTTAGAACATATATTTGACAAAATAATTCTATGTACAAATATTAGTGTTTACTGAAATTGAGAGCATAGCTCCCGAAATGTACATCCGGTAATAAAACTGTTGTGGTAAGAAGAAACTATTCTATGTTTTTTATTTTAAAATAATTCTAGTGACGGTCGGTGGGGGCGGGGATGTCGGCATGGGAAAGGTTCATGTATGCGAAGGGGGAACCTAACAAAATATATGATGTATTACGAGCAGACCTTGGAAAAACAATGTATATTAGATACCTCAAAATAATTACGATTCACACGGCAAATTACCAATTTGGTCAGTAAATTTTGATTTGAAAGGAAAAGAGAGGATAATATATTTTCAGTGAATAGTTTTAAGTAATATATCAGTTTTTTATATTTCCAATTTTTTATAGTCTAATTTTATAAAGAGAGGTGCGCATTTTGTGAGTTTGTGTGTGTGCGGAGGCTAACCTCCGAAACTACTCATCCGATTTCAAATTTTCTTTGACCAATATTTAGAATGGACCTTCAGGATGAACATACACTATAATATCATTGCGTTAAAATAAAATCGCTTTTCGTGGACACCAATTTTGCAACGAAAGTCGGCGAATAAACGATAGCAATCTACAAATTCGGGCGAAGCCGGACCGGGCCACTAGTAATATATAAAAGGCAACGTCGTCGGTATATTTGTCTGAACGTAAATAACTCGGAAACTATTCTACTAATTTTCATACGATTTTCACGAAGAGGTAGAGAAAATATTTGAGAAAGTTTTTTGTTATATGCGCTTTTTATAATGGGGCAGTCATTCTCTAACAGCGCCGGGTAATTACAGATGGTGTAAAATGAACGTCACTACATCCCTTTATGTTATTTTTAAATTTGCTGATTCTCCATAAAGCTCTTTCATGAGTATTGGTATAAAATCAGAACAAAAGAATCATTGTCCGATGAAGAGTGTTCAGTCACGTGATGTATCGCGCACTACTACACTTTACTCTTGTCTTTTAACGATTGGTATCTTTACACGCATGCACAGCTGTTCGTCAAAAAAGGGCGCATAATATATATTTTAACGTGCTTCAATAAAATCAAAAACTAAAACCTGACTACTGAAAATAATGAACCAAGAAAATATTCTCATCTGAGGATAGCTGTGGATATACGCCACCTACCCTAACAAAACATTACATTTTAACAGTAGTAAGCGATCATAAGTGCATCACACTATACATTTAGAGGGGCCTCATATATCTATATGAGATGGCATACGACCACGGCTATCCTCAGATAAGAATATTTTCTTGTTTCATACTTTTCAGTAGTAGGGTTTCAGTTTTTGAACTTATTTTATATTTAAATTATTTAAACTTATTATCCACAAAAAAAAAACGGTCAAGTGAGAGTCGGACTCGCGCACCGAAGGTTCCATCACGGGAATCGAGTCTCGAAGATATTTCCCGCTTTGTCGTTGGAAACATGTCCCCATACGTCGACGCGATCAGTTTACCAACTAAGTATATAATATTTGGCTTGGAAATTTGCAACTTACGGATCAATGAAAAAAGTAGTACTTTTGATGTTTTAGCTATTTATCTAACGTTTCGGTAAATTGAAGATGGCTACTACTACTATTTTTTTTTCAAAAAATATTCTATCTCAAATTTAATAATGTAATTTTAGTTCAGTGCATTTAGAAATCAATTTAGAGTTGTACTTATAGAAATTTGGAAGCATGTTAATTGTAAAAGGTAAACTTTTAAATGTAAAGAAAAACCATTCCAAAATTGTGAAAATTTTTTATTATATTATAAGCGCTTTTGACCTAAGTCATCATCAGATAAAATTATTTCTCACACAATGAATGTATAATTTGATACATCTTAGTGGAATTGTTAGACATTTTTTAAAAAATTATGAAAAACGACAAATACTAGCTATTTTTGAAGGGTAAGGGAAAGTCAAGTATAGATTAGTGACATAAATTGTAGAACTGTATAATTTGTTTATATACATTGTTATTTTCAATGCTACTAAAAATTAAATTTAAATTATTTTCTGTATTTAAAGAAATATTGTTTTTAATTATTTCAAATTTTTCTAATTCATTCAGAATTAGACCTTTTTGTGTTTTATGTAAAATTTTGAAGAAATTACGGCAATCATACGAATGTTCTCTCTCAGTTATATGATACGCAAAACTTTATTTATGATTATTGAAATTTTTAATGTCATTAATATGTTCATTAATTCTAATTTTAAACTTCCTTCCCGTTTGACCAACATATTTTGCTCCACACGAGCATTGTAGGCAATATACTATGCATTGTATTAATTAGCAATCCTCTAAGGGACAATTTACTATGAAAAACAATATTTGTAGAATGTTTCCTAAACGCATTCACAAATTTTTGCATCGTACTATTGATATATGGTAAAGAAAAATATTTAACGTCGGTGTTATGTGGGTATTAAAGTTTTAGAGTCGTATAACAGAGTACATTATACGACTCTAAAACTTTAATACATAACACCGACGTTAAATATTTTTCTTTGGGGTTGCGCAACCCACCCAAAATGGCCAAAAACCAAACCCGAACGGGATTAAACGCGCATTACGTTTATCCCTTTCCGAAAAAAATGTTTTTTGACTGTTTTTGCGGATGCTGAGCACGGTAGTGGTGTTGAAAATTGCCGCCGACTCTCACCAACCAAATCTCAACCCCAAAACGGGTAAATTTTACCATTCCAACCCACAAGTGGGGAATGGTCAAAAATCACTATTGGTACCTACTAGTTTAGATCAAAAATCATTTATCAAAAATTTTACAATATCTTTCCGTTTTGAAGTCCCCTGAATCCAAAAAACATATTTTTGGAAAAAATCTGTGCGTCTGTTAGTCTGTTTGTCTGTGAACACGATACAGGTCAAACGGATGATCGGATTGAAACCAAATTTTGAAAGGATGTTTAGTATGCAAATATGAAGATCCCTATTGTTTTTGGGGAATATTAGCGCATGCGCAGAAGAGATATATGCTATAACGGTGCTTTTTATATAATAATGGTGTACTTTTCATAACAGCTTGTTATTCTATTTATTTTTTCAAGAAAATTTTGTTAAAAAATTTTTTTTCTAAACTTTATAGTTTCGGAAAAATTTTGAAAATAAAAGAAAATCAGCCGCTCTTTTGTTTCATGGATCTGTCAGAAATAAACAAGTTAGGCATGCTTTGATTAATTTTTACATGACGTGGAACATATTCTGTAGGTAACCATGGCAACGAATAGCAAATATCATATTGAATACTAGCCATTAGCCGCGTCACCTCACGCGATATCAGAAATTTTATTTTCTTTATTATAATCTCAAATGTCAACATTTTTGAAGTTGAAATGGTCCCGTCGCCCAATTAGCTGGAATTTTTTTTTTCATATCACCAGCAAAATTGGATTATCTCCCTGTTTTAGAGTATTCTGAGATTTGGCCGGTGGAGGGGTTGGTGAGATTTCGGCGGCAAATTTCAACGCCACCATCCTCAAAAACAGGGAAAAGGAATAACGTAATCCGCGTTCAACCCCGAGAAATCCAGCCCAAAGCACGAGTATTAGAAGCTTCAAAATAGCACGATAATGAACAGTACAACTTCGAGCGTGGATTGGCGGGCGAGGAATCAACTGATCGGGATGATTTTTTTTAAATACTGGAAATTTTGTCTAGTTTAAATAGTAAACTGTCGGTGGAAGTCTCAGATGCACTGGAAAGAAATGTGCGCGGAAAAACCGGTCGCAAGAACTGTTGGAAATGAACTTTGGACGCTTATAACTTTTTTCCAATACATTGGAGAGTTTTACTTGATAGACACTCAATTAAAGAGTCCAATGATCCCAGACCGATTGCTGTGGGATTATTAGAACCCGAGATATGAGCAATTGAAGAAAAAAACAGAATCCAAGATAGCGGCGGACGGGGCAATTTGGAGAATGCGCACATTCAGGGTTAAGGTCTCCATCGAAGACGCTTTCGAATGAGTAACAAAAGAGAAAATGTATCTGAAATTCCTAAATGCACTGTGCTACTTCATTATTTGACTGCTTATTATCTCTGAAGATGGTAATACATTTGCCAAAACGTTAGATAAATATAGCTAAAACACCAAAAGTACTACTTTTTCATTGATCCATAGGCTACAAATTTCTCGACCAAATATTTCAATACAACGGATCGCAACTTCTACTAAGTGTATAATATTGCAATGAGTTCAGATTAACTATCCGAGCTGTACTGTATACCGTCGCTATCTGTATCTGTTAGTCTAGCGGTCGCACCGTGCTGTATGCGAGAGTTATCATAATATAAACGCATCGTTAGCGGAGGCTTGTTTTGTATTAGAATTATTACTGTGTATTAAGTTGTTGCAGTTTGTGTATGTATCCCTATTGTATAGTGTATAGTAGGTATAGAATGTATTGTGTATAACAAAAAATAGGTTTTTCATTATTTGCTGTTATAGCGGCAACAGGAATGCACACTGTGTGAAAATTTCAACTCGCTACCTATTACGATTTAGGAGATACAGCCCGCTGAGGGATAGACGAACGAACGTACATCGGAGGCTTAGTCTCGTTGGGCACCCTTCGAGTACGGAACCTTAATAATTAACGTCGTTCAAAAAGGTCACAAAAGGAGGGAAATTATTAAATTGTCGAGAAACTCAAAATTTTATTATTATCCTTCTTTGAGAAGGTTAATTTTTATATACAAATTCATCGCACCAAAAGTGTACTTTTAATAGAAGAGCATTTTAAATTTCTTTTTCTGTTTAATAATCGAAATTCTGAAAAATGACCGACAAATTGACATCTGACGAAATCTGAGCCAAAAGGGGGATTTTAAAGTAATTTTTCCATTATGGTGGAAAGTGTAGTTTTCGCAAGAAGAGAAAAGATATGTTAACAAAAATTTTATTCTATAGGAGTTTATTAAAATATTACTTTGATTAGGTATTATAATTCACGGAAAGTTTAAGTTAAAAAAACTAACAAAGAAAAAATACGGAAATATAAATTTTATAAAAGTAAAAAAAGAGATTTAATTTTTCTAGAACAAAAAAAAATATAAATTATTAAATTCTAATATAAAATTAATAGGTATATATTCCATTTTAACAATTTGTTTCAGAAATATTTATTAATATAGGAAATTGATTTTCAATCAGTTCGGAAACACAACACGCGGTCATTAATAATTTTTTGTATAAAATTCCCGCGTTCACATAAAGATGGTTTTGTTATATGACTGGGAAAACTTTAATGTTTTATATTTGATACATTATTCACAGAACTTTTCTTCATACACTTTTCCAAGACCTCTCATTAATCCCCAAAAAGAGGCAAAGCCCAAAATTCTGGAACTTTCTAGCTGGATTCTTAATATGTTGTCAAGTTGTAAAAAACTAACGCATACACAAGTAAGTCAATTAAGCTCAAACTAATGAACCGATATGAAAAAAGCGTCGGTTCATGGACGCACGCTGGAAAGTATGCTCTTTTGGCATTTTATATAAAAGTTTAAAATTTACTGTCTGTACCCGAATTTGGTCAATGACCGAAATAAATACGCAAAACTAGTTTTGACCAAAGAATACTCTCCAAACCCGAAATCTTACATTTAAACGGGTATTGAGTGTTATAAAATGAGCAAAACTAGTTTTCGATTCAGCAGTTTATCTTTTATGTTTAGTTTCAAAATATTACGTAAGAATATGATTATATAACATTAACGCACAAACTACATATTGGAAAGCCACTTAAAAGTAGACAATTAAAAAAAAAACTTTAAAAACTTGAACTTCAAAAACGCAGCTAAAAAGTGTAAAATAACAACGTTTTATGGTCAATGCCAATCCAACAGAAATACATAAAACATTATAACATATAAATAAATTGGCGCCGACCTCAAAAATTTATGATTTTACGCTTTTTTTCTTCAGTTGACTTCCCGTCCCGAGGTTTGCATGTCAATGCATTGCACAGTATTGAATTCGATTACTTACGTTTTTATCTGCCTCTGTTCTATAAAATACTGTATGCAGATGACTTTCTCAAGGTTGACAATCGAAACCTTCATTCGTTCGGAATATTAAAATCATTCGATTATTTCCCAATATACTTTTTTCACTAAATTCGGATGATCTAATTATTATTGGTCTGTCTAGCCCTATTTAGCAGACACCCCGCAGCTCCCCAATCCTACCACCCTCAGTTGTGCTGGATATGCGGCCAGAACTACGTCTATATATACCTACACGTATTACACACAACGGCCTCTGTGAAAATGAGCTCATTTTTCATCCGAGATTAAAAAATAACCTTTCGATAGATGCATACATATATTCCATTCCACCATGATGATCTTTTAATATGTGATGAATTCTGACGCAAAATATTATCATATGCATCCCTTAAATATTAAGGTTCACCCCTTCCTTTACAATTCTCAACATAAGTATATTAGATACAGTAGAAGAGTGAAATTCGCGAATAAATTATGTTTATAACCAACAATGCTTACCGACTATTTATCATATTTTCAACTGATTTTCCTCGCGTTTCTCGGCGAGGGGCAGTGGGAAAAACTTCCAGTCACATCTGCCCCCGCCAGGATTCGAACCCGGTACCTCCCGAATGCGAGTCTAGTGCTCTCACCGCTACGCCACCCCGCTCGGTTGAAAAATTATAAAAATGTTTTTTAAAAATTTTAGAAAATTAATAGAAACATATGTATTAGAAGAGGATGAAACCTGGTGGCATAGGATCAATGAAATTGCAAATATACTGAAGCTGTTATTGCATTTTATTTTCTAACGTTTCGGCAATCTTATGCCATCTTCGGAAAATCTAGAAATTTGTATACAAAAGTTGAACAAAAAACAAAAAAATAAACAGTTACTTCGAATTTATGTATACACATTTCTAGATTCTCCGAAGATGCCATAAAGATTGCCGAAACGTTAGAAAATAATATGCAATAACATCTTCAGTATTTGCAATTTTATTTATCCTATGCCATCAGGTTTCATCCTTTAATCTTCTAATATTTCAAGAAGGATCATCGTCACTCTAAATTATTAGAGTTATTTTTCACAAAGAAAAATATATATCAAGTGAATTAATATGGAAATAATAGAAAAAAAAAATAATGGTGCTAGCCCGGATCAAACCATACTAAGCAATTGTCTTACCCATTACTACTCCATGAAGTTCAACAGCTGATGTCTAGCTATTGTCATGGTATACCAAGCTATTGACTTGTCGAAAAGAATAAAATAAAATTGTTTATAAAAATTAAATTACTGAACGCATTTCAGTAAATTTAAATGGTGTTTTAATCTGATAGTAAATAAACAAACTGAATGAATTATAAACCAAGGTGATTCGTCAAAAATTACGATCTGTAGAGCTCGAACATACGTACGTACTTACGGGGGCCCACTGCTGTTTGTGATTTTCAGTTACAATTTTAGTAGTAATTATGAACTCGAATCCAACTAAAAATGTTTCCGTTTTATGGAACAGAATATTCTTCTTTTCAAATTTTCAGTTTGAGTAGATTTCGTGCGATAACTTCTTGTTTAAACGAAACTCAGCTCTGACGCGCAGAATGATAATAGAGCTCATACGTTGTAGCGGTATGTGCAATACAGGAGTCGATTTGTAGCCACAGGTTGAATTCTATTGTATTTGCTTATTGCGAGATGGTGTAGAATAAAAAAAAAATTACAGCCAATTGGGCGACGGGACCATTCCAACTTCAAAAATGTTGACATATTTTGATTATAATAAAGAAAATAAAATTTCTGATATCGCGTGAGGTGACGCGGGTAATGGCTAGTATTCAATATGATATTAACTATTCGTTGCCATGGTTACCTATACATAGTATGTTCCACGTCATGTAAAAATTAATCAAAGCATGCCTAACTAGTTTATTTCTGAGAGATCCATAAAAAAAAAGAGCGGATGATTTTTTTTATTTTCAAAATATTTCCAAAACTATAAAGTTTAGAAAAAATTTTTTAACGAAACTTACTTGAAAAAAAAGTAGAATAATAAGCCGTTATGAAAAGTATACCATTATTATATAAAAAATATCGTTTTAGCATATATCTCTTCTGAGCATGCGCCGATTTTCCCCAAAAACAATAGGGCTCTTCATATTTGCATACCAAACATCCTCCCAAAATTTGGCTTCAAGCCGCCCATCCGTTTGACCTGTATCGTGTTCACAGACAAACAGACTAACTGCAGACTAACAGTCAAACAAACAGACGCACAGAGTTTTTTCCAAAAATATGTTTTTTTGGATTCGGGGGACCTCAAAACGGAAAGAATTGTAAAATTTTTGAAAAGTGATTTTTGACCTAAACTAGTACCATTCCCCACTTGTGGGTTGGAATGGTAAAGATTCCAGCCAATTGGGCGACGTTACCATTCCAACTTCAAAAATATTGACATTTGATATAGTATAATAAAAAGAATAAAATTTCTGATATGGCGTGACGTGACGCGGGTAATGGCAAATATTCAATATGATATTTGCTATTCGTTGCTATGGTTACCTACATATGTTCCATGTCATGTAAAAATTTATCAAAAAAATATTATTATTTCTGGCAATACTTTCTTGACAAACTAAATAGAATTATAAACTGTTATGAAAAGTATACCATTATCATATAAAAAACAACGTTATAGCATATATCTCTTTTGCGCATGCGCCAATTTTCTCCAAAAAAGAATAGGGCTCTTCATATTTACGTATTAAACATCCTCCCAATTTTTTTTCCAAAAATATGTTCTTGGATTCGGGGAACCTCAAAACGAAAAGATATTGTAAAATTTTGAAAAGTGAAGTTTAACCTAAATTAGTACCCCACTAGTGGGTTGGAGTGGTAAAATAATTGTAACGCGTGACATGCATACTATTGGTCGTTTTTATTAATGCAAACTGGCTTTAAATAAAATAAACAAAATCATAACTTTGCTGTAATTGTAAATTTTTAACGAAATTTGACTTGGATGTAAAGTTTTTATGATACCTAAATCAAAGTAGACATTTTCAATTTTTATCTGTCTAATGTTGTCGGTTTTTTTTTTTCCCGATTTGCTTAAGAATCGTTGAATCGATTTTGATCGGACTTTCATTATAGTGGTTGTAATACATCGAGGGAACGAGGTAGGCTGTATTATAACATCGCGCTTCTACCAAAGAAGTTGACCGATAGCCAAAAACCAAAAAATCGACATCAAAGTGAGCAGACGTACGGATAAATGCTAGTCTAGTAATACGAATAAAATATTTGAAAATGATGTATTTGCTTATAACGAATTAATTCCGTCGTTTGCTATATATTCATTATAACGAACATGATACTGCTGGGTACTACAGCTATGTTTACTCTAAGTATTTAAAAAACATCTAAATCCATTAAAAGAATAGATTATAGTGGCGAATTTTGTGTAGTTTCCACATAATGAAAGATTCGTAAACTATTTCAAGCACTTTTTAAATTTTACTTCAAGATTATGCAGGGTGGAGACAAGGAGAACAATCTCTTATGGGTGTTATACTGAAAAAGCGGTCCCCTAAAAGCATGAAATAGTAGTTTGATAAATAGATAGACAGAATAACTGGCTAGAATGGCGTTAGTGAACCAATGGGGTTTAATATGAACTTAGTCGTTGTAGACAAAGTGAAGTATGCTAATGGTCAAAAACAAAAGTCATGGCCTTAACAATGTGAAATATAGATACGGAAGTAGCAACATTTAGTTTAGTCATTATTACCTAAAAATTAATTCTGAAACCACGTGAGACGGACCATATATAATTTTGATATTTAATTGCTTCATTTTTTTAATTTTGCAAACTGTTTTACGTCTGTCACATTTGTGGCTATTATGTTGTTAATATTCTAAAAACAGCGCCTTCCGAAAGCAGATAAATATCTTTCTTTGTTTAATATTTTTCTGTTCTAACAACTTTTGGCGCTTACTTCATACAATAGTCCTTTTGGGACAGCAGTACCATCTTAATTTAATGCTATTCGAGGGACATTTTTCTAACATGGACATATTTCTCTTTATCTCTATGCTCCATGATAAAGATTTAATGTTTTACACGTTATAAAATAGTGCTGTAAATTTTCAAATATATAAGTAATGTACATTGTTTTTACATCATGTTTTCCAATCAAGATACCTGTTGTACGTAAGCAAGTGAAAAAGTTGTTGTATTTTATAATTGGAAATCGCACACTTAGCTACAATATATACTCTTAGCTCTTAATAATAGGAGAGCTGTGAAACATTTCTGGATAGGTTATGGAATACAAACTCAAACTCATCTTAAGACATTGACGAGATATTAACGGATAGACTACAGCCCGAGTTTAGATTACGGACGCTCTCCAACTAAGATATTTAAGATACAGGTAGTAATAATTATATCTAATAAATAAAATTACAATAATGTACACGTTTCACATTAACTACTGTTTTGGGCTAATTTGACTCCACTAGACTGCAGCACACTTCAACTCAGTCCATGTAAGCTCTCTCTCATACTTCAACCTACCCGTAACGTCTTTTCCGCCCTTACGTATAATAGATAATTTGCAACCGCCTGGCAGACTTATTAGCTGAAGAACCAGTAGTCTGATGACAACACATAATATTTTAACCAACCTGAAATTTTTATATGTTATTAATAGCCTATATTTATGATTGCAGACAGTTTTTCCGGCTATAACATCCTGGAAGACACAATAAAAGGTCCGCTGTATGAGCGCGATGATATTATTATGCACTCATATGCGAGTGTGAGTATCCCCGATGGCCTTTTTCATAGCCTCCGAAGAAGTTTGGAACCATTTTTGGAAATCTACATATATGAAAATGTTCATTAACGTCATAACATCGTAGAATTTAGAATCATTTAAATTACTAGTCAGACAATATTATAGCACAGTTGGAAGCAAAAATACGAGTCATTGTGGTTCTGTATAATAATATAATCATGTGTTTTCAAATAGTACAATGCTAGAATAATTTGCAAATATATATCGCGGCACATTGCATCTGTAGATCATAATAAAAAACGGCGTATGCACAATCTGAATTCCCTCGCATATTTTTAAGCAGCGCGCAGTGGCGAATTTGTTGCACTGTTTTAGCTTCAGGCTGCAATTGCAATTCATTTCCAGCACTGATTTTACAGGACCGAAACGCAAAATTTTAATGCAGTTTTATAAATAAAGCACGGCTAAATAAGTTTACTTAGGGGAAATGACGTATCCAAAAGTTTTTTGAGTTGAACTGTACAATATTCTAAAAAAATATTTAGTCAAATAACCTTTAGCTATTACTACCTGATTTGATTGGCATGCGGATTTTTATAAAAAAAATACCAAACCAAAAAGTGTGTTTACAAACAATTAATATAATGTTGCATTTTTAAATATCATAGGGCATAGGGTATAATATCACTTTGTTGCAAATTGACAATTTTTAAATCTTTTAAGCATACATTGCATTTATTATTACTATCTTTTTTATTTTAATAAGTGAAAACGATTCCAATATTTATCAACAAATATTTTCAAATAATTTTTTTTAAAGGATGAACGATACAGTCAATTCGGCTCTGAGTTTATTTAGGGGTATTATTCATTGTGCACGTGTATAAAAATGGATGAGTAAACATTTGCAAGGATGGGTTACATATATTTCTGAATCATTTAATATGTTTTTTTCTTATAAAAATCTTAAAACCGCTTAGACGTCAAAAATGTGCTCGGTTAAATTTTTGTTGTCTCAACAACGATTTCACCAAATCCCCGATTAAATTTCAATTTTTGGTGACTGGTGATACGATGCGAATACAAAATGCTATTTGCAAAAATTTACGTATGTTTAAAAATTAAATTCTTAGAAGGTAAAGCCCAGATTCCCTGTCAGACAGACATCTTTCGTTATATAAATTGCCGTCACTTCACCACAAGTCAAGGACCTTCGTGACATGACTGACAAAGTGACTGCAGCATCAAAGCAATCTGTAGATCGCCGAATTTGTACACGATCTACTAAAAAGCCTTATTTACAGGAAAACAAATGCATTTTGACTCTTCATTTTATACAGAGAGGTGGCATTACAATGCCCATTCTTACACATTATCATCATAGTGCTAAGCAATATCATAGTACCAAACCTTATTTACACAAATGGAAAGTTTTGTTTTTCATTTCGCCTGATAAAGATGACAGAACTGTGCTTATTTTTAGGGTTCCGTAGCCAAATTACAAAAACGGAACTCTTATAATTTCGTCATGTCCGTCCGCCCGTCTGTTTATCCCTATGTCACAGCCTTATAATCCCGCCATCTTCCCTCGATTCGGATGGAATTTTACAAGCAAGCCTCTTATGTGAGTATTTTTCAAGGTATTCGGATGATGCAAAATGATATCCTGCCTGATAATAATCCATGCCACGTGGTTGAAGCAATTGTCAACCCTGAAATTACGTAACCTAGCAGGGAAAAGAGCATACATAGCGCGGTGTTCATATTATATACGTCATGACTGTGGCAAGTTGGCAGCATGTCCATTGTCCGAACAAAGAACTAGTTGTATAGAGATTGGATTGCGCTCCCAGCATTTTAAGAACAACAGAACAATGTGTGAAAGCTTCCCGTAACACATTATATATAGTACATAGCCTGCACATAACGCCTGCAAGTCTGAATGTAACTGAGTATAGGTACGTATTTATAAATGTATTAGAACTAAATACTTATGAAAATCGACTTTGTTAATGGTATTCATTGATTCATTCATTAAAATTCTTTACGATCCACAAACGTGATTAACACTGGTAAGAAACTCGGATCCCGAATATTTTCTCCACCTTTCTCCTCCTAGTGTAACCGGTGAACATAATGTATACCTACTAGTTTTGGCCGAGTCAATGCACAGAAAAAACGGCCAAACCTGGAAATTCTACCAAACAGCACCGATTAGCACCAAAATTTGGCCGTAGGTTCAACTTTCTCTCTACTTCAAAGTTGTCAATGTGCTAAGGGTCGCTTTTACCCTGGGGGTGGACGCCACCCCTTCACGAAGATGAACAATTTTTTATTAAAAATAAGTATAGTATAAGTATAGTATAGTATAGAATATAGATTGAATAATTCTAAGCAGTTTTTGTTCTATAAAGTTTTTACTTAAAGTCAATACTTTTCGATTTATTCGAGAGTGGAAACGTCAATTTTTCAACAACAAAAACCACGTTTTCAGACGGTTTTGCATGAATAACTCTGAAAATAAGTATTTTATGAAAAAATCATTCGTTGTTAAAATGTAGCTTATAAAAAAACAAAAAAAATATACTGGGTTTTAAATATCACTAGACCCAATAGTAACGGAGTAATAACTTGTTAAAGGTTGGTTCTTCTTTGTCAAACGCCAAAATCGAAAGTTTTAACGTGAAATATCTAAAAAAACAATGAACTTTTCGGGGAAAACTCATAGAACTTTTTTTGAAGTGCTTGAAAAAATATTTATTTTTTTATGGAAGCTCCTAGTATGAAAATTAAGCGAGTTATGACAAAAACGAAATTGGCCCCTATTATTTTGGCGACAAAAAAATGTGGAATTCACCCCATTTGTGTACTTGTAATATTCCCTATAAGTTTGACCGATTTAAAGTGCTTAATTTTGAAAAAAAATGAGCTTGAAGTGTAAAGGGATTTTTTCAAGTTTGCAAAAAATTTCTTTCTTGAAAAATAACTCAAAAAATTGGTTGTCTGTAAAGTCGGTTTACGGACGATAGTTTTACGTGATAACGTATTTCGCTCGAATATCATATTTAATAATACATGTTACAGGCGGAACGTTACACTTTTTCGTGCGTGCAGCTGGTGTTTCATCAATTTATAAGACGTTATCACGTCGCTCGAATATCATATTTAATAATACATGTTACAGGCGGAACGTTACACTTTTTCGTGCGTGCAGCTGGTGTTTCATCAATTTATAAGACGTTATCACGTCAAAAATTATTAAGGAAATCAATTAATCTTATTAAATTTTAAAAATAAACACAAAACACGTTGTCTCGTATTCAACACGTCATGCTACAGATAATGACATCCGTCTAGGTGGGCGGAGCTTCGTACAAGCCGACGCTTGGGCAGATCGTGCCTCTCTATCGCTTATATCGCGCTCTCGCTAGCACGCTCAGGCGGAACGTTACACTTTTCGGAACGTTACACTTTTTCGTGCATGCAACCGGTGTTTCATCAATTTATAAGACGTTATCACGTCAAAACTATGAAATATACGCAAAATTTTGAAGCGTTAAAAATTGTAGGTTTTTTTTCTAAAAATTTTGTTTATCTTTTTCTTTTTCTGTACGAAAAAATTGAGAAAGATATGGCCGTTTCAAGTTTACATATGTTCGCAATAGTAACGTTTTCAAGCTCTTTCAACTCAAACCTGTTAAATAAAAAGAGCTTAAAAATAGTTTACATCAGCTTATAGCTCTTGATAAAACCTACAAAACGTTTTTTTGTTGAACGTGATAGCTCAAAAACTAAGCGAGTTATGGTAAAAATACCCAATCACAAATTTTACAGTTATCAAAACACGTATATTACAACATAGACTAGTGAAGTTAGCTTTTGACAAGGACAAAATTAATAACAGAAAACGAATGATGACGAAGGGAAGAAACTGCCGTCAAAAATACAGAAACCAAAAATTCAAATGCGTAAAAAGCCGGAGGGCTGTGGGAGGGCGCGTTTAAGGAGTCAAACGCGGTTTTTCGTTATTTCCGGCGAAAGTTGACCTCCAATCAAAAAATGTTGTATGGCAATGTTGTAGGTATTAAAAGGATCTACAATTTTTATGAATATAATTTTTTCACATAGCCTTAAATATTCATAGAAATATCGAAAAAACCGTGTTTTTCGTTTTTAATTTTTTTCTCCTGCAAAAATGATTTTTTTTCATGAAATTTTCAGAAGACTTACCTTTCTATTCGATTGAAGGTCAACTTTCGCCGGAAATAACTAAAAACCGCGTTTGACCTCTAAAACGCGCCCCTCACAAACCTCCGGCCTTTTAAGCATTTGAATTTTTGGTTTCTGTATTTCTGATGGCAGTTTCTTCCCTTCCTCATCATTCGTTTTCTGTTATTAGTTTTGTCCTTTTTCACTTGATTTTGGGCTAACTGTACTGATCAAACACTGATGAAGATTCCTGTTGTAATATACGTGTTTTGATAACTCGAATAAGTCAAAAAGTATTGACTTTCAGTAAAAACTTTATAGAACAAAAGTTGCTTAGAATTAGTCAATCTATCCAATCCCATACTTATTTTTAATAAAAAAATGTCATCCTCGAGAAGGGGTAGCGTCCACCCCCAGGGTAAAAGCGACCCTCGGCACATTGACAACTTTAAAGTAGAGGGTAAGTAGAACCTACAGCCAAATTTTGGTGCTAATCGGTGCTGTCTGGTAGAATTGCAAGGGAAACCGTGCATTGACTGGGCTATTTGTGGGATCCCTGCAACGCCATTTTGAATATTTTGAAAATATTCAATCTTACTATTCGAAAATTTATTATTTTACTCATTCTAGATGCACGGGAGTTCTAAATAAAAATTTGACGTTTTTCTTAATTTACATTATTTACTTACATGATATAGCATTTGAATTTCATTATAATAGCAAGAAAGCTGTAATAGATCGCAGATTGATGGTAGCGTGTGTGAGCCGGACAAACATGTAAATATTTTGAGCCGGGACGAGATTTCCTTCCCCTTCTCCTGTTTTAAGGATGCTGAACACGGTGGTGATATTAAAATTTCTCTTTGGGGTTCCGCAACCACCCAAAATGGCGAAAAACTACTCAGGTTTAACGGGGTTAAACGCGCACTACGTTATTCCCTTTCCCAAAAAATGTTTTTCCCTGTCTTTGAGGATGCTGAGTAAGGTGGTGGTGTTAAACATTTCCACCAACTCTCATCAACCCCACCACCAGCCAAATCACACCCCTGAAACGGGTGAATTTGTTTTCATATCGCCAGTAAAATAGGGTTTTCTCCCGATTTTCGAGGATGCTGAGCACGGTGTTGATGTTGAAAATTGCCGCCTACTGTCACCAACCCTTCCACCGGCCAAATCTCATCCCCGAAACGGCTGAGTTTTTTTTATACATATTGAATGTGTGGAGAAGACCCATTCAAAAAATATCAAAAATATGTTAAAACACTTTCATTTAAATTATTCCAAAACTACTCACCGTATTTTTCAAATATGATTTTTTTTTCATATCACCGGCAAAATTGTATGTTTCGGGGGTGAGATTTGGTCGGTGGAGGGCTTGGTGAGAGTCGGCGGAAATTTTCAACACTATTATCATGCTCAGCATCCTCAAAAACAGGGAAAAAACATTTTTTTTGTCGGAAAGGGAATAACGTAATGCGCGTTTAGCCCCATTCGGGGGCGGTTTTTGACCGTTTTGGGGGGTTGCGCAACTCTAAAGAGAAATTTTAATATCACCACCGTGTTTAGCATCTTCGAAAACAGTGGAGGGGAGGTAATCTCGTTCCGGCTCGAAATATTTACATTTTTCGAGGTTTCTTCCGACTCACACACGCCACTATTAGATACAGGAATCCACTTGAACTCTTTTAGTATAGACACCTAAAGATCTAATTCATTAGTATCTATTTTACATATTTTTGCTTGCAAATTATTATCTTCTCAAAATAATAAAGACGGAGTTGATAACACAAAATAGCGTGACAACGAATAAATGACATAAAATGAACATGGTAAAGGCGGTAATAATTGTTTTGATTGATAATAATGAATCTCGATTACAGTAGAAACAACGCAATATTAAATATTTTATGCAACCAATTTTTATAGACCTTTTCATGTATAACCTGTATTCTTTAGTGATCAACACCACAAGTACATAATGATCATTTCGCATGCTTCATACTATAATGTCCATGGGTTGTTATATGTGTATATACTATCTAACATATACTACCTATAGATTGTTATAAAAGAAATTCGTCCAAATTTATTACGATTATTTTGATATGTATATTATTTTCATACGTAGTGGCCGGACTGAATAGGGAATAAGCTTAAAACAAAAATATTTTATGAAAATTCGATTTCAATTTATAGAGAAGTCAAGTTTGGTTGAGTGGAAAATAAGTTTCGGCTGTACTCCGCCATAATAAAATTTCTTTATTATTATTACTAGTGATCGCCTAGTGGTCAAAATTCGGCCGTAATTCATCAAATTTTGAAGTTTGGACATTATATTGAGGTTATTTTTTCATTACCTATATGGATTCCTACTCAATCGATTTTACCTGTATTAATTCGTACACATCGTGATAAAATATATATTGTGCACTTCCTCTCATTAAAACGAAGAAAACGATGTTTGTATCATCATAATGAGTGCGAATAAACACACCTAAATTGGTTTCGCACTCTTTTTCCTTCCCGTACTTACATATAGATTATTAATATTATTTTTTTTTTAATACAAAACGCGTTCAGTTACAGAGGCTATATGCGCGGGTGGGAGCGCACAAATGCATAAACATACAATGTAGTACTGCATTAGATGTACATAAGTATATGGAACTGAGTGAAGTGATATCAATACAAATTAGTAAGTATCAATGCTATCAAATGGTAGTGTAGTCTCATTATAAATGTATTTTTCATTTATTTCAGTTTAATTGCTCATATTTTATTTTTCAGGTTGGTTAGTTCAAGAAACTGTTGAACTTTCGTGGTTCCCTCGTCATCCTGAAGAATATCTTTTAATGTAGCAAGTAGATTGATATTATTATTATTTTTATTATTATTATTATTATTACAGTGTAAACTCTTTATAACGAAACTCAAGGGACCGAGCATTTTTTATCGTTATAGAGAGTTACCGTTATATGGAGTAAAGAAAGAAAAATAACCAATTTTTTAATGTGGTGGAATAATCTTCATTAAATAATAGGAATTTTTCGATAAGTTTGGCGTCATCAAGTGCTTGTTGAATACATGGTGATGGTTCAGAATGGTCCTCTTTATGTCTGTAAACATTTGCTGACGCCTAAATATGAACATACTTCTTCGTAATAGAGAATGGCTGTTGCGTTATAAAGAGGGTATTAATGTATAGGTTTTAAGGTAAACCAACCAAATTGTAAAAATTTCGACGTTATAGGGAGTTTTTCGTTATAACGAAGGACGTTATAAAGACTTTACACTGTATTATTATTATTATTATTATTATTATTATTGTTATTATTATTATTATTATTATTATTATTATTATTATTATGTGAAGGATAAATTCCTTAAAGAATTTTGCATCCACAAGCCCCCTAAACTTCGGGTTCGTCACCGTCACACAAGGGATACTTGCGGAGCAAGTTGAAACCATAACCGCGTCTCAAACCATGAAATGGGCGATTACAGTGAGTTTGGGTCGTGCGCACGGAGTACACGGAGCGACCCAATAAGCACAGCCTTCTGCATGCGGCAGACTAGTGATTCAGCATTGCGCTGACATGCCGGAATAGCTTTCATACTTGCCAACAGTGACGGTTTGGCTCCTCCAAGGACACCAATTATAAGGACAATTAATTTGACAGAATACTCTGGGTACTGCTTCCTGAGCTCAAAAAGTAGGTCTTGATATTTTGTCCGTTTGTCAGTCTCCTTCGCGGCTATTATTATTATTATTATTATTGTTATTATTATTATTATTATTATTATTATTATTTTTATTATTATTATTATGATTATTATTATTATTATTATTATTATTATTATTATTAAGTATCAACAGAATGCTGAGCAAAATATTTTATGAAAGTTTGGATAAAAATAACTAAAATCTTCATCTTAGTTTAAGTTAGAGAAAGAATAAAATTATATAGATTCTTTTTCTCTGGCCTTTTCTAAAAAAAGTTGATGAAAATAATATATAGTACCTACCTATATAATATAATAGTACATATACATGTTTACTAGTAATCCCGCCCGGTTTCACCCGAGTGCAATAGAACGAATAGGGGGAGGGACATAAATAAGCACGTTTATTTTAGTTCTCAGAGATGAATGTTGTGTCCAAATTTCATAATGATCGGAGTTACCGTTCAAAACTTTTTGTCGGACGGACAAATTTTGAGTTATATTTGATGCTCCGCTCCTATTGGTCGTAGCTTATAGCTTTCCTCGATAAATAGGCTATCCAACAACAAAAAAATTTTCAATTCGAACCAGTAGTTCCTGAGATTAGCGCGTTCAACCAACCAAACAAACTATTCAGCTTTATATATTAGTATTAGATTACACATAACATTCACAAACGTGAAAGGGTTAACTCGGGCGCAAGTTAGTTGTTTACATTTCTGTTTTCTCTGAAATTATCAAAATTAGAATTTAAAAATAAATATTGACACTGAACAGCACAGAATAGCAATTAAGTAAAATTAAACTTTAACACTACCTGCTGGCATTTTGGATATACTGATGGACACGATTAAATAAGTTGTCAAATATGCGTAAATTGCTCTTTTAACAACAAATTAGAAAAGTCGATCTTAAAGTTTTAGGTTTTCGAAATACTGTAGTAGAAAATGGAAATTACCTACTATATCTCTGCTACTATACTAAAATTACCGCAGATACCTACTCTACATACTGCAGATAGTACTTCATTCACGAATCTCAAAATATATATACTATTTTACTCGAAAGATTAACAAAGTTCAAAATGCTTCTGAATGTTAAAAATAAAACAAAATTTAAAAAAATCAAAATCATCCAACAACGACATGTTTCTCACATTCTTATAAATAGAACTCATGCTGAATTAGTTCACTTCGACTAGGCTTGGAAGAAAAATCTGTTATTTTAAGAAAATATAAGAATTTCATTTAATCTTATTTATTCAAATCTTTGATTACCGTCTGATTACTTTTCAATAAATAAAATTATCAACCAATTTTTCGGACAATATATTAACAAAAATTATACAAATATAATTCAATTAATTGATATTTCGATTCGGATTTGGACCTTCTTCGGAACTGAGCTAAAAAACAAAAATTA
Organism: Xanthostigma xanthostigma; assembly: GCA_963575645.1. Lineage (NCBI taxonomy): Eukaryota > Metazoa > Arthropoda > Insecta > Raphidioptera > Raphidiidae > Xanthostigma > Xanthostigma xanthostigma. Next base: position 28,926,767 of record OY754469.1, on the reverse strand, counting down.
ATTAGTAATTATGTAAAATATTTTGTCAATTTTTATCAAAAATGAAATATTAATTATTATATTTTTATATTTTTAGCTCAATTCCGAAGAAGATCCAAATCCGGATAGAAACATCAATTAATTGAATTATATTTGTATAATTTCTGTTAAAATATTGTCTGAAAACTCTTACTTATTACCTATTTCATAAAAGTGCCAAATTATTTTTCAATACCGAATCAAATATTTATACGCGTTATATTTTATAATATGCCATTTCATAAATCGACAGTTCAAAAATACAAAGATCATTTATTAGGGGATTTTCCCATTTTTTTTAACAAACGGACTATAGGTACATGTTTGCATATTTAATTTTTTATTTAGTCAAATATAAAAATACATTCATTTACATACAACTGTACAATTCTATTTATAGCAACATAAAAGTTGCAAAAAAATAATTTCAAATATTCTGCAGTATTACTCAAAAGCAAAATATTTAAAAATTGTGATAGTTTCTCTGTATTAAACAGCTGAATGTTCGTTACGCGGTGCTTTTTGGCATTTATTCTGTAGTTTTGATTTTTTGTACAAATATACGCAATAACCTGATGAGCAACCTAACATACAAAGCAATAACGACACTGCAATAATTTCCGATAGTGAATAATTGAATGCGATCATTTCTGGCGTGTTTTCAATGCTTCTTTTATTAACGATGTGCAGTCGACTATCTTTTTCATTGCCAACCATTAAACCACGAACACCAAGAGTTATCGAAACGATTTCATTATCTCCGGATGCTCTTTTTTCAATAATTCGATGACTACCACTAGTTGTAGAATCGATACTTCTACCTAGTCTTCGTCTATTTGAATTTGTTGGTTGGAACAAATCTGTAAATTAAAAGCCATAAAATATTATCGAATTTTTTAACCGTTTGCTTTTCGAATGTAATTTATTAATTGATAATCTCAATTTGTTCAATTAATTCACTTACGTGCGTGAAACGAATGATATCTTGGATCTGCATTTGGGTCATGAAAGTCTTCTTTTGTACCTAATATAATATTATCACTAGTTTGAGCACTAGATAATATGTTTTCAATGGCGTGACTGCCTTCCGTATGTTCAGACTGAACGCAAGCTGGATCATTGGAAGTAGAAGAGCATATTACATTAGGTTTTATGCGACCCTCAATAATGTTAGAGGCAGCAACCTTGTCAGGGAAAGGTGGTAGATATGGCATCGGTGGTTGAGTAATCGGAGGTCTAAAAGGTTGAGGACATTTTGGATCTGGTGACCCAGGATAACAAGAGGATGGAGGCGTTGAAACTGTAAAAGGTCTTGGACAACGAGGATCTGTCGATCCGGGTGAACAAGTGGTTACTGGGTAAATGAAAGGAGTTGTTGACGTAGAACTAATACATTTAGGATCACTCGAACCAGGATAACATTTTGCATTGGTTACAGTTTGGACTGGGGGTAAATAAGTTGAAGGTGAAAGTGTTGAAGAAGAAGGTGGGCGGGGACAAAGAGGGTCAGGAGAACCTGGGTAACACGCGGGACGAGTTGGTGGACATCTTCGATCTGTAGACCCAGGATAACAGTTTGGTCGTGATGTAGTAGGTTGTGTTGGCCTAGGACATCTCGGATCGTTTGAACCTGGATAGCAATTCGGTGGCAAAGGTGTTGTTGGTTGTGTAGGTCTTGGGCATCTAGGATCATTTGAACCTGGATAGCAATTCGGCGGTGCAGGTGTTGTTGGCTGTGTTGGTCTTGGACATCTGGGATCTGATGATCCTGGATAACAGTTCGGTCTTGATGTAGTTGGTTGTGTTGGCCTTGGACATCTCGGATCATTTGATCCTGGATAGCAATTCGGCGGTGCAGGTGTTGTTGGCTGTGTTGGTCTTGGACATCTGGGATCTGATGATCCTGGATAACAGTTCGGTCTTGATGTGGTTGGTTGTGTTGGCCTTGGACATCTCGGATCTGTTGATCCTGGGTAACAGTTCGGTCGCGATGTAGTTGGTTGTGTTGGCCTTGGACATCTCGGATCATCTGATTCTGGATAGCAATTCGGCGGTGCAGGTGTTGTTGGCTGTGTTGGTCTTGGACATCTGGGATCTGATGATCCTGGATAACAGTTCGGTCTTGATGTGGTTGGTTGTGTTGGCCTTGGACATCTTGGATCTGTTGATCCTGGGTAACAGTTTGGTCGCGATGTAGTTGGTTGTGTTGGCCTTGGACATCTTGGATCATTTGATCCTGGATAGCAATTCGGCGGTGCAGGTGTGGTTGGCTGTGTTGGTCTCGGACATCTGGGATCTGATGATCCCGGATAACAGTTCGGTCTTGATGTGGTTGGTTGTGTTGGCCTTGGACACCTCGGATCATTTGATCCTGGATAACAATTCGGTCGTGATGTAGTTGGTTGTGTTGGCTTTGGACATCGGGGATCGTTTGATCCTGGATAGCAATTCGGTGGTGCTGGTGTTGTTGGCTGTGTTGGTCTTGGACATCTAGGATCTGATGATCCTGGATAACAGTTCGGTCGTGATGTGGTTGGTTGCGTTGTCTTTGGACACCTCGGATCGTTTGATCCTGGATAGCAATTTGGTGGTGCAGGTGTTGTTGGCTGGGTAGGTCTTGGACATCTTGAATCCGATGACCCAGGGTAACAATTTGGTCGAGCAGGCGTGGTAGGTTGTGTTGGTCTTGGACATCTAGGATCTGTTGAACCAGGATAACATTTCGGTTGAGGTGGTGTTGTAGGTTGTGTTGGTCTTGGACATCTGGGATCCGTCGATCCCGGAAAACAATTTTGCTGAGCAGAAGATGTTGGACGAGTTGTAACTGGTGGGAGATAAGTAGCAGGTTCTCTTGTAGATGATGGAGGTTTCGGACATCTAGGATCATTTGATCCAGGATAACAGTTCGGTCTTGATGTAGTCGGTTGTGTTGGCCTTGGACATCTCGGATCGTTTGATCCTGGATAACAGTTTGGCGGTGCAGGTGTTGTTGGCTGTGTCGGTCTCGGACATCTAGGATCTGATGATCCAGGATAACAGTTAGGTCGTGATGTAGTTGGTTGTGTTGGCCTTGGACATCTCGGATCTGTTGATCCTGGGTAACAGTTCGGTCGCGATGTAGTTGGTTGAGTCGGCCTTGGACATCTCGGATCATTTGATCCTGGATAGCAATTCGGCGGTGCAGGTGTTGTTGGCTGTGTTGGTCTTGGACATCTGGGATCTGATGATCCTGGATAACAGTTCGGTCTTGATGTGGTTGGTTGTGTTGGTCTTGGACATCTGGGATCGTTTGATCCGGGATAGCAGTTTGGTGGTGCGGGTGTTGTAGGCTGTGTTGGTCTTGGACATCGTGGATCTGACGAACCTGGATAACAGTTTGGTTTGGATGTAGTTGGTTGTGTTGGCCTTGGACATCTCGGATCATTTGATCCTGGATAGCAATTCGGTGGTGCCGGTGTTGTTGGCTGTGTTGGTCTTGGACATCTGGGATCTGAGGATCCTGGATAACAATTTGGCCGACCAGGTGTTGTAGGTTGTGTTGGTCTTGGGCATCGTGGGTCTGTTGAACCAGGGTAACATTTTGGTTGAGGTTGTGTTGTAGGTTGCGTTGGCTTTGGACATCTCGGGTCGTTCGATCCTGGGTAGCAATTAGGTTGAGCAGGTGTTGATGGCTGTGTCGGTCTTGGGCATCTAGAGTCTGTTGATCCGGGATAACAGTTTGGCCGAGCAGGCGTGGTAGGTTGTGTTGGTCTTGGACATCTAGGGTCTGTAGATCCCGGATAACATTTTGGTTGAGAGGGAGTTGTCGGACGAGTTGTAACTGGTGGAAGATATGTTGCCGGCTCTCTAGTAGATGATGGAAATTTCGGACATCTGGGATCATTCGATCCAGGATAACAGTTCGGTCTTGAAGTAGTTGACTGTGTAGGTCTTGGACATCTCGGATCGTTTGATCCTGGATAGCAGTTAGGTGGTGCAGGTGTTGTTGGCTGTGTTGGTCTCGGACATCTAGGATCTGATGATCCAGGATAACAGTTCGGTCGTGACGTAGTTGGTTGTGTTGGCTTTGGACATCTGGGGTCGTTTGATCCTGGATAGCAGTTAGGTGGTGGAGGTGTTGATGGCTGTGTCGGTCTCGGACATCGAGGATCATTTGACCCAGGATAACAGTTTGGTCTTGATGTAGTTGGTTGTGTTGGCCTTGGACATCTTGGATCGTTTGATCCTGGATAGCAGTTTGGTGGTGCAGGTGTTGTAGGCTGTGTCGGTCTTGGACATCTTGGATCTGACGAACCTGGATAACAGTTTGGTTTGGATGTAGTTGGTTGTGTTGGTCTTGGACATCTCGGATCGTTTGATCCTGGATAGCAATTAGGCGGAGCAGGTGTTGTTGGCTGTGTCGGTCTCGGACATCTAGGATCTGATGATCCAGGATAACAGTTAGGTCTGGATGTAGTTGGTTGTGTTGGCCTCGGACATCTCGGATCATTTGATCCTGGATAGCAGTTAGGTGGTGGAGGTGTTGATGGCTGTGTCGGTCTCGGACATCGAGGATCATTTGACCCAGGATAACAGTTTGGTCTTGATGTAGTTGGTTGTGTTGGCCTTGGACATCTTGGATCGTTTGATCCTGGATAGCAGTTTGGTGGTGCAGGTGTTGTAGGCTGTGTCGGTCTTGGACATCTTGGATCTGACGAACCTGGATAACAGTTTGGTTTGGATGTAGTTGGTTGTGTTGGTCTTGGACATCTCGGATCGTTTGATCCTGGATAGCAATTAGGCGGAGCAGGTGTTGTTGGCTGTGTCGGTCTCGGACATCTAGGATCTGATGATCCAGGATAACAGTTAGGTCTGGATGTAGTTGGTTGTGTTGGCCTCGGACATCTCGGATCATTTGAACCTGGATAGCAGTTAGGTGGTGGAGGTGTTGATGGCTGTGTCGGTCTTGGACATCTAGGGTCACTTGACCCAGGATAACAGTTAGGTCTGGATGTAGTTGGTTGTGTTGGCCTTGGACATCTCGGATCTGTTGATCCTGGGTAACAGTTCGGTCGCGATGTAGTTGGTTGAGTCGGCCTTGGACATCTCGGATCATTTGATCCTGGATAGCAATTCGGTGGTGCCGGTGTTGTTGGCTGTGTTGGTCTTGGACATCTAGGATCTGAGGATCCTGGATAACAATTTGGCCGACCAGGTGTTGTTGGTTGTGTTGGTCTTGGGCATCGTGGGTCTGTTGAACCAGGGTAACATTTTGGTTGTGGTTGTGTTGTAGGTTGTGTTGGTCTTGGACATCTGGGATCCGTTGATCCAGGATAACAATTGGGCTGTGGAGAAGTTGGACGAGTTGTAACTGGCGGATGATATGTAGCTGGCTCTCTTGTGGATGAAGGAGTTTTCGGACATCTGGGATCATTTGATCCAGGATAACAGTTAGGTCTGGATGTAGTTGGTTGTGTTGGCCTTGGACATCTCGGATCTGTTGATCCTGGGTAACAGTTCGGTCGCGATGTAGTTGGTTGAGTCGGCCTTGGACATCTCGGATCATTTGATCCTGGATTGCAATTCGGTGGTGCAGGTGTTGTTGGCTGTGTTGGTCTTGGACACCTTAAATCTGTTGATCCTGGATAGCAATTTGGCGGTTTTGGGGTTGTGGGTTGTGTTGGTCTTGGACATCTGGGATCTGATGATCCAGGATAACAGTTTGGTCGTGATGTGGTTGGTTGTGTTGGTCTTGGACATCTGGGATCGTTTGATCCGGGATAGCAGTTTGGTGGCGCAGGTGTTGTAGGCTGTGTTGGTCTTGGACATCGTGGATCTGACGAACCTGGATAACAGTTTGGTTTGGATGTAGTTGGTTGTGTTGGCCTCGGGCATCTCGGATCATTTGATCCTGGATAGCAATTCGGTGTAGCCGGTGTTGTTGGCTGTGTTGGTCTTGGACATCTAGGATCTGAGGATCCTGGATAGCAATTCGGTGGTGCTGGTGTTGTTGGTTGTGTAGGTCTTGGACATCGTGGGTCTGTTGAACCAGGGTAACATTTTGGTTGAGGTTGTGTTGTAGGTTGTGTTGGTCTTGGACATCTGGGATCCGTTGATCCGGGATAACAATTGGGCTGTGGAGAAGTTGGACGAGTTGTAACTGGCGGAAGATATGTAGCTGGCTCTCTTGTGGATGAAGGAGGTTTCGGACATCTGGGATCATTTGATCCAGGATAACAGTTAGGTCTGGATGTAGTTGGTTGTGTTGGCCTCGGACATCTAGGATCGTTTGAACCTGGATAGCAGTTAGGTGGAGGAGGTGTTGATGGCTGTGTCGGTCTCGGACATTTAGGGTCATTTGACCCTGGATAACAATTAGGTCTGGATGTAGTTGGTTGTGTTGGCCTCGGACATCTCGGATCGTTTGATCCTGGATAGCAGTTAGGTGGTGGAGGTGTTGATGGTTGTGTCGGTCTCGGACATCTAGGATCGTTTGACCCAGGATAACAGTTCGGTCGTGATGTACTGGGTTGTGTAGGCTTTGGACATCTAGGATTGTTTGAACCTGGATAGCAGTTTGGTGGTGCAGGTGTTGTAGGCTGTGTCGGTCTTGGACATCTTGGATCTGATGAACCTGGATAACAGTTTGGTCGTGAAGTAGTTGGTTGTGTTGGTTTTGGACATCTCGGATCGTTTGATCCTGGATAGCAATTAGGCGGTGAGGGTGTTGTTGGCTGTGTCGGTCTCGGACATCTAAGATCTGATGATCCAGGATAACAATTCGGTCGTGATGTAGTTGGTTGTGTTGGTCTTGGACATCTGGGATCGTTTGATCCGGGATAGCAGTTTGGTGGCGCGGGTGTTGTAGGCTGTGTTGGTCTTGGACATCGTGGATCTGACGAACCTGGATAACAGTTTGGTATGGATGTAGTTGGTTGTGTTGGCCTTGGACATCTCGGATCATTAGATCCTGGATAGCAATTCGGTGGTGCAGGTGTTGTTGGCTGTGTTGGTCTTGGACACCTTGAATCTGTTGATCCTGGATAGCAATTTGGCGGTTTTAGTGTTGTGGGATGTGTTGGTCTTGGACATCTGGGATCTGATGATCCAGGATAACAGTTTGGTCGTGATGTGGTTGGTTGTGTTGGTCTTGGACATCTGAGATCGTTTGATCCGGGATAGCAGTTTGGTGGCGCGGGTGTTGTAGGCTGTGTTGGTCTTGGACATCGTGGATCTGACGAACCTGGATAACAGTTTGGTTTGGATGTAGTTGGTTGTGTTGGCCTTGGACATCTCGGATCATTTGATCCTGGATAGCAATTCGGTGGTGCCGGTGTTGTTGGCTGTGTTGGTCTTGGACATCTAGGATCTGAGGATCCTGGATAACAATTTGGCCGACCAGGTGTTGTTGGTTGTGTTGGTCTTGGGCAGCGTGGGTCTGTTGAACCAGGGTAACATTTTGGTTGAGGTTGTGTTGTAGGTTGTGTTGGTCTTGGACATCTGGGATCCGTCGATCCGGGATAACAATTGGGCTGTGGAGAAGTTGGACGAGTTGTAACTGGCGGAAGATATGTAGCTGGCTCTCTTGTGGATGAAGGAGTTTTCGGACATCTGGGATCATTTGATCCAGGATAACAGTTAGGTCTGGATGTAGTTGGTTGTGTTGGCCTTGGACATCTTGGATCGTTTGAACCTGGATAGCAGTTTGGTGTCGCAGGTGTAGTTGGCTGTGTCGGTCTCGGACATCTAGGATCTGATGATCCAGGATAACAGTTCGGTCTTGATGTAGTTGGTTGTGTTGGTCTTGGACATCTCGGGTCGTTTGATCCTGGATAGCAGTTTGGTGAAGCTGGTGTTGTAGGCTGCGTTGGCTTTGGACATCTCGGATCGTTTGATCCTGGATAGCAGTTAGGTGGCGCTAGTGTTGTAGGTTGTGTAGGCCTTGGGCATCTCGGATTGGTTGATCCTGGGTAACAGTTCGGTCGTGCTGTTGTTGGTTGTGTAGGCCTTGGACATCTCGGATCATTTGATCCTGGATAGCAATTCGGTGGTGCAGGGGTTGTTGGCTGTGTCGGTCTCGGACATCTAGGATCGGTTGACCCAGGATAACAATTTGGTTGACTAGGTGTTGTAGGCTGTGTTGGCCTTGGGCATCTCGGATCGGTTGATCCTGGATAGCAATTCGGTGGTGCAGGGGTTGTTGGTTGTGTTGGTCTCGGACATCTTGGATCTGTTGATCCAGGATAACAGTTCGGTTGTGATGTAGTTGGTTGTGTTGGCTTTGGACATCTAGGATCAGTTGACCCAGGATAACAATTTGGACGACTTGGTGTTGTTGGTTGTGTTGGTCTTGGACATCTCGGATCTGTTGATCCTGGGTAACAGTTCGGTCGCGATGTAGTTGGTTGAGTCGGCGTTGGACATCTAGGATCAGTTGAGCCAGGATAACAATTTGGCCGACCAGGCTCTGTAGGTTGTGTAGAACAACTTGGATCCGTTGAACCTGGATAACATCTTCCGGACTGAGTTGTGGGTCTTGTCGGTTTTACCGTTGTTAATTCCGTCGTTGGTATCTCCGTACATTCTCCGTTACATTGACCATAACATATCTGTTAAAAATTGGAATGAACTGTTTTTTAAACGCTTTTATTTGCGATAACAATGTGAGTTTAAAGTGTGTTAATAAAAAATTACCTCTATATTGCACGTAAGGAATACTTGCATTTTATCTGGAAACTTAAATGCATTTATTGTGTTGTAAGCAATTAAAGTCGCTCCAGAGTTTCCAGTCTTTGTAGTTTTTTGCCAATATTGAAAAAGCTTCTTTTTACTAAAACATGTTGAACACAAAACGTTAGTTTACTATTCTACGTCTTCAATTAATCTTTTTTACTTACATTGGACAGCCTTCTTTATCGGACAACTGTATTTTATGCGTTGCTGTAGCATCGTAATCTTCACCATCGTATGCCCAGCAATCACGTACTCTTATGTCATATTGATTTTGAGGATCTTTCAAATACACCAATACGGTCAAATCCTCGCCAATCTTAATGATGTCTTTTAGAGGCGATATCTGGCAAATGTTACACGCATAAATATTATTTAACTGTAATTTATTCACACAGTTTATTTTAAAACTACCGACTGTTTATTTGCAAGACCTAGTAATAATTATTATTTTCAGTTTATTATTACTTAAAAAAACAACTTAACAATCCTTAGTTAGAATTTTGAGAACGTTGAAGTTTGTAATATATTATGGTATCGAATGCCTAATATAATAATATTATAATAAACCAAAATGTGAAAAGGTTATTGCAGGTGATAGGCATCATGTGGCAGAAAAAATATAAGGAAGTGCACTTACATTGGGATATGTGCCTCTCTGAATGTCCATCCAGCAATCGACGGCACCCTTGGAAGTCGGCACATTAACGACTTCCAACATATCAACAACGAATGGTTTGAATATAACGGTCTTTTCACCTTCTCCGGACGACTCGCATGTTATCTTTCTAGCCGTGTCCCATATTTCCTGCACGGAGTCATCGGTCTGCACTATGATCACGTTATCAATTGTGCCACACAATGCACACGATGGCCTTGAACCGCAGCCTCTCAACGGGATTACAAAAGTGTATGACGATTCTCTACCTCCAGGTGAAATGTACCTACAGAACACACAATATAAACGTGTTTACATCGCTTATGTTTCCTAAAAATTTAATCGAAATTTTTTGATATTTTGATTACAAAGCTATCACCGTAATTCAATCCTAAATTACTGATTTTAAATGTTAGAGTAATACCTATCTTAAAAGCAAATACGCAAAATAAAAGAAAATCTGTTAATTTGATATCTTTACTTCATAATGTTTATTATTATTTATTAGTAATTTTTGTGATATTAAAGCATTTATTATTTAGCAGAAATTATCAATATTCGAATTAGAATCCCAAATGAATGTCGAATGTGCGACAATGTTCTTAACTGAATTAACCTTAAAAAGCAATGTAAATTAGATTAAGATTATATATTTCTCACTTTAGCTCTGCTTTTATCAGACTAGGGATTGTAATCTGATAAGTCGGATAGAATCGTTAGGCTACCTATCGGATCCAGCAATATGTATCTATCGGACCCGGTCCGGACCTAATAAATCCGTAAAAGCACGGCGCGACAACGCATTTTTGTGCAAAATTTGTCTCATATACTACGACTTGATGACGGTTAAGGTAACTTGTATTAAAGCTGCGAGGACCTTCTCGGTCACTGATTACATTTGCAGCTCATTATGAAGTAGATTGGTGGAGTACACAATTAATACTTTTCTTAGATGGTTCTTTCAAACTCCAAAATAATTTTTTTATTCATTACTTTGCTTTAAGCAATTAAAAATAATTAAGAATTCTTTATTTTGTTATGTTAACCAAAACTGCCAAAGATAATTGTTTTTTGGTATTGTAACAGAGACCCCCAACAGGCGACAACAAAGAATTTCGTGAGACAACAATCGGCTCGTCATTCTAACAATGACACACAGATTGTTGTGGGACAACAATTGGCTTGTTATTCTAACAATGATACACGTATTGTTGTGGTGCAACAATCGGCTTGTTATTCTAACAATGGCACACGTATTGTTGTGGGACAACAATCGGCTTGATTGTTCAAACAATATGCGTAGATAAAAAAAGGCTTTGTTGCCAAATTCCAGACAACAATGATTGCAAGAAAAAGAAAGAATTATCCAGTGCATATATAATATATATACCATCGCGACAGCTCAGTGGCCAGTCAGGTATCGTGTGTTTCATCGAGTGAACAATCCACATAAATTGACAGTCAATACCGTGAACAGTATAAGTACTGAAATATAACTGCTGAGATAAATAAATAAATGAACTGTGTAACTAATAGTGTACGAAATAAATACAAGAGCAGTGTGGTTAATAAGCCATTGATTGAAATTATATAAAACTGGATCAATATAAATAATCTTGTGTATATATTTGTATAGTGTTTTTGTGAACATAAATAGTGACTTTGTATTCTTCATTACTTATTCTTTTATTTTATTAGTTAGCATTGTTGTTTTGTCTCTGCTACGTTATAGAGAAGTACTTTTAGTTGTTTGTTTATTTGTTTTGTTAACGTTTAACTATTGTAAATAAATATTTTCCACCACGAACAAGAACAGTTTTGTTACAGTATTATGAGATGAGGTTAGATACGATTTATATGTGATTTGACAACGAGATAGAGACAGTTTTAATTTTAGATAAACAGATAAGTACTAAGTAGGTATAACATCAACTGATATTTGCTATGAAAACCAGTGCTTACCTGTCAATGGTTAATTATTCATTGGCAGGAAGCACTGGTTATTCTCACTATTTTGGCGATGATGTCCGTAGGGCTGTATGTGTGTCTACTGTCTATATAAACCTCATATCTTTTGAAACGCGGTTTACGGCATCTGAAAGGACCTTAGATTTCCTAAAAATTTGGAATGATTCGGCCCACTAACTTTTGAGAAATCTCAAAAATACATGTTTATAAATGTTTAGAAATTTGTTTTTTTGGAATATTTTTTAAACTACTGAACCGATTAATTACAAAATCTAATCAGCTCTTCTCCTTAAAAAGTTTGTCAATTTTCGCAAACCGCATCGAAATCGGTTCATTTGTTGACAAAATATCGTGAACGAAAAACTCGTAAAAAAGTTTTTTCTTCTAAATTACTGGTAAAATTCTTATCAGTTCGATTTTTTTGTAATAAACTGCTTTGTTAGGTTAAAAAAGCTGCGTCGATTGCCGCAAACCGTATCAAAATCGATTCATTTGTTCACGAAATATCGTGAACGAAAAATTCGTAAGACGTGTTTTTTGTTTGAGCTCAAAGAGCTAAAAAAAACTTCTTGCTATATTTTACATATTTTTCAGCGTTTTGAACCCGAAAATAGCGGGAAGTTTCAGGGATGGCCTGCAGGGTCAAACTTCTTTTCAAAATGTTTTGTACAGACTTCACGCTCATGCAATTTTCCTTCAGCACCAACAAAAAAAGGTACAAATAAATTTTCCAAATATATTATAAAAAAAAAATTAAAAAAAACAAACAAATACGTTAAAAACGTTCTAAAAAATTGTTAAGACATAACGCAGCATCTCTGAGTGAGATGTGGGTGTCGCAAGGGTCACGCAATGATGCGCGATTGTACCCCCGTTGGCTTAGAAAAGAAAGATATAAAAGAGGAAAAAATCAGAGTTGTGTTGTAGCATTTTACAGCCCCTTGGAATCAATTCTACCGGCGCCCATGTAGTTAGAGTATTTCGTTGTATAATAATATCAACAACGTGCACGTAATATTGAATCTGCCAAAGTAGATACGTGTGATTTGTGAATGAAAGAAAGGGAAAGTTAAGTAACAACGGCCAATGAAGTAACGACAGTGTGTGAAGGTCGGCGAGATAGCTATGCGAGGAGCTCCGGTTCAGAACAACACGTCCTCTCTATCATTCAATTAATTCATATGAGACGGCGTTCTGAACTGAACACAATACTCTGTCGTGACTTCATACACCGTGTGAACAGGTCTCTGTCTCATAGACTCGTCTCCGATGTAACAGCACATTTAACTCCTTCATTTGGCGAGCAGGTCACTTAGTAGCACATATCTCTAATATATATGGAGTGTGAAGCGCTGTCATTGTGTGACACCAGCTTGTACATCACCATAATATACGAGTAGAGGCCGGTGAATTTTTGAACTGGGTTTGGAGACGTTGAAATTGACTGACATTTTAACATAGCGCCATATTGATATCAGACTTTAAGCAGAGGCTGTTGGGACTTGGGACGTTGGAATTAAACAATTTAACAGTTCAATTTTGATATAATAAGAATAACTATCTACCTATAAAAATGATAATTTTTACGTTTATATTTTTTATATTTTTTGGTGTTACCGGTATAGTGCGAGCCTGATCTCAAAAAGTATCATTTTATTATAAGGAAAATCTGTGACTTGAGTTTCGTAAACTACTGTTCACTGAGTATTTACCAATTGTCTCATAGATGAACAATAAACTTAAACTAACAGAGAAACGGAAGAGAGGAAATCTTAGACACAATTAACTGAAAATTTATAGACAAAGTTTTGGGGGAAAATCGTGAAAAAGTTTAAAGGATTGAAAAACTGAAAACTGTGAAAATTCGCAAGCGTTGTTTAGCAGTGTAAAACACATTTTTAGTATTAGCGAAAAAATTGACTGTTTTGCCCACGAGCCTAACGATCGCTCATGATTGGAGCCGTTGTATGCCCGTTTCGGTCACATTTGATACGGATGTGTTATAAGGTGCTTAATTTAAATGTTAGATCCACATCAACCAACGTTTATATGAAAAGTCAGAACTATGGATCTAGGGTCAAAGATCCCTAAATGAAATCATATTCCAGCCATATATAGTAGCCAACGAACTAGAAAATTATGATGTCACGATTTTTAAAGTAGTTCTCCTGCTGGCTTCTTAATCGTTAAATATAAAGAAACCGAACCTGCACTTGGTGTCGTCGAAGTAACCCTTGCTGTATATAATTCCGCTAAACGGTTGCTCGAAGTCAATGGTGACTTCCATACCGCGATCACTGCACTTGACATCGATGCGTTCGATGTGAGTGTGATCACGTGGTAGCTGTTGAAGTTGTCTCTCGGACCGTTGCAGCTGTCCCTGTCCCGGGAGAGCCAACGACGTGTCGTCTACCGGGTCATCGAAGTAGTTCTCCTGGCCTGTACATATCTATAACACAAGATATCAACTCTTACAATAATTCAGTAATTATAAAAAAGTGCGTATATAAAGCTATCTTTAAGTAGTGCAGACATCAGGGCCGTGCGAAGGGGAAATGGCATTAATTTGGCGTCCCCTGTGGTGCCCAGAACTAGATCTCCCCCCATCTCTTTCGCACCGTTCTGAAAAATATTTCCAAGATCCCAAAAATAAAAATTAACAAAATTAATTAAAAAATAAAGCGCATAAAAGAGACCATTGTACCGATATGAATGTCCTGTATATAGCTACTACAGCTTTTGTAATCATTTCTTAAGTACTACCTTTATTACTTTTTAAAGGTGCAATTTGTGCATTGCTACGTTGTGCAGAGATTCCCAAGGTCGCACAGGTAATAATAAGTGACTAATATAGTATCTATATAAAGAGGATAGTGATAAATAAATGAATAAAAATATTTATAGGTATAAATAAAGCAATAAAAAGTGACCAGTTTGTTTTCACTTTTTAAGAGGCATTATTCAATGTACTTACGATGAATCGCAAGATGTTTGCAAGTGCGAGATAGCGTCATCTCGCCTTTGGCTAACTTAAAGATTGCATAATAAAAAAATGCGGACAACGCGTAAGTTAATGTTGATTAACGGCGAATGATGAGCATTGAATGATTACTGATCGGTAAAAACAATAAAATATATATTTATAAATAACATTTAGTGATGTAGCAGATGTCATTGTGGACAGTATAAAAGATTTACAATAAACGGTACATTCATACAATAACTGCTGGCCACATCCTGGTCATGGCTTCCAAATGAAGGTGAGCAAACGTTGCGAAGGACGTTTTGTACAACAAAAACTAAATACCTATCATTGATCAGTTTATTGATACAACATACATACTTTACAAACAGGGTTTTTGTCTTCAAAAATATTTTTTCTGTCGTGCAGAAGGACAATTTTTATTATATGTAACACAAATGTGAAAATCGATTTGTGTGTGCATATTTGTTTCGCAATCTGAATAAAATTTTCTACATAGTTAATTTATGACTCGAATTAACACATAGGTTACTTTATATTCTGGTCTATTCCGTAGTTCCCAGGAGATCTGCGTATTTTTTGTTTTTTTCTACGTTTGACTAATAGTACAATGAAATTGGCTTACCCTCAAAACTTAAAAATCGCTATCACTATAATGAAAAGCTGGCACTTCTATGTACTACGCTTTGAATTTATTAAAACACTCCTATATATACGGGCGGAGTGGTGAGCAATAGCTTTTACCTATCAAGATGTCTCTAAAAATTCGAATACGATTTTTTGCATTTTTCACGAATGCAGGTGTTTGACAATACCAGAAGGCTGTTGTTCTCGGGCCACTCCGGGTTTATAAGGTGTAGTTTAAAATCACTCAGAAAATGAAAGACGCATACGGAATAGTAAACTATTTCACCGAGCGGGGTGGCGTAGCGGTGAGAGCACTAGACTCACATTCGGGAGATACGGGGTTCGAATCCCGGCGGGGGCAGTTGTGGCTGGGACTTTTTCCTGCTGCCTCTCGCCGAGAAACGGTAATTCCTGTACCAGCCATCTTGAGCTTTTCCATGGTTTCCCTTAATAATTCCAGATAAATATCGAGATGGTTCCTTATTCAGAGCCATGGCCGATTACCTGTCAAACTCCTATGCTCGAAATTTGTCTACTTTATCCTAATGTCCCAAAATCCCTTCATTTGCCCATTGCTACTAATTAAATGGAAGTTTAAAAAAAATATAGAAGTGTGATAGATGGAAAATAGTAATGGTGCGAATGGCGTCTATTATGACATAAAGTCGAGAAACAGACGTTAAACGCATTATATATTATTATAGTAAACTATTTCATATTATGTGCTCTTCATTTTCGATTTTAGAGCATAGAACACGTGCATGGTTTTCCATTATACATACCTATGTTTTTTGTTTGCATTGAATACCCTGACTTCGACATTGTAAATATCACTTTATGATAAGATGACCTATGGCATTCAATTTCAATAGTTATTCTAACGATTTCTCCGTAACTGTTAGTCGACTTATTGTTTTCTGCATTTATATATCTGATGTCACAAAGCAAAATCATTTATGTAGAATTTTTATTATGGTACTTACAAATTTAGGTAAAAATTCACTTTTTAAAATTTAAAATATTGTTTCGTTTTCTAGCCACCCAAATAAAAAAAAAAAAACATATTTTTGGGAAAAGTCAGTGCTTCTGTTAATCTGTTTGTGTATTAGTCTGTGCACACGATACAGTTCAAACGGATGATCGGATTAAAATCCAATTTTGGAAGGATGTTTGATATGCAAATATGATAGTCAGAGTGCCCATCGGCAAAAATTTTACTGACACATACTCTCCCCAAACTTTGTATATGGCTTCATTAGGCCTAGTCTGACACCTATTTCCTCTATGACTTTTCTTGATTTTGGGGCGTTTTCCCTCTAAATTTTCCGAAAGATGTCGTTTTGACGACATGTAAAAATTTATAGATACTGTTTGTTTTTTTAATTGGACAGCTTAAAAACTTTAACCAAAACGCTAAAATAATGTTCTCTGACAAATAACATGAACCATTTAAAATGTCTGACACCTCGAATATGTCGAACATATTCGAGGTATCGACATATTCGAGGTGTCTGAGGCCGGAAGATGGCACCACTATACTGGCTGCTGCAGTTATAAAAGGAATTCCCTTCATGTAAACAACAGCACTAGATTATTGTTTTTTGTTGGAAGGGAAAAACTCAAAAGGGCCTCACATTCACATCCAGAGCCGATGAAAATAGTCGTTTTGTTTACTCGTTGCCTCTAGTGAACTAGAGATTAATTTTACAATACTTTATTATTTTAGTGGCTTGGAAAAATTTCCAGAAAATTTTGTTTCAAAACTTTTCGGCAAAATCACAACTATAGCTTTCGCGACGCAAATTGTAGTAAGGTTAGTTCAAGGTATGCGATGTGCAGTTGCATATTTTTTCATTGTAACAAAAAAAAGAAAACTAAATGATTTAATTATCAAGTCGCCACTAATCTTATTTTACTAAAAATTGTATATAAGTTCAGGGGGTATTTACCAATAGAGATTAGTTCTTAGAGCGGGACGTTTTAGCGGAGTGAAAATTTTAGACGCAAACTATAAAAAGAAAAAGATGCAAACTTGTATAAATTTCAAGGAACAGTAGTTTATGATATTTGTTAAACATTATAAAATTAATATAGCTTACGGCGACACCAGCGTCAGGGAGATAGACATTTAAATCCGCCTTTGTTTAAATCATTTTGCCTCGTAACAAACAGACATCTATATTTATGTGCAGTTAAATACTGCACGTAATATAAAACCAATAGAAACAAATAACTTGTGAGAATCGGTAAACCTTTCACCTGATGTGTGGGATAAACGTTTAAATTTATGAAAAAATCATGTTAAAAACATAGTGACCTCGAACGAAAACTAACCAGATCCTGAAAACATCTTAAATGTTTAATGTAAATAACAACATTTACATAATTAAATAATATTCATTAATAATTTGTTCGCACAACGCATGGGTTTGTGTCGCAACAGAAATAGCCTAATATAGGTAGAGCTCTGTATATAATTACATTCGTAATTACATATACGGTATATTCTTACTTATTTAGTTAAATTAATTCACTATTAAGTATTAACGATTCGCGCAGTGGCGCCGCGCCATAATCAAAGTATTGTCTTTTTACACGACTACGGCGAAGCCAAAAGGAAGGGTTATGAGTTTAGCAGTCTGTATGACGTATGTATGTTTGTATTTACGGATGTACCGTAGCGCCTAAGCTATTCATACGATTTTGATAAATAAAATGTCAATCAATTCGTTATTATGGCTCGGGTAACATAGGCTACATTTATTTTTGAAGTTTGGTTCCAGAGGGGTGCAAATTGAAAACAAATTAAAAATACGTTCAGAAAAAAAGAATTTAAATAAAAAAATAAGATCAAAAACTAAAACCCGACTACTGAAAAATATGAAACAAGAAAATATTGTCATCTGAGTATATAGCCGTGGTCGTATGCCATCGCATATATATGAGGCTCTTCTAGATGTATAGCGTGATGCACTTTGCCCTATAGAGCTTATGATCGCTTACTACTGTTAAAATGTAATGTTTTGTTAGGGTAGGTGGCATATGATCACGGCTATCCTCAGATGAGAATATTTTCTTGTTTCATGCTTTTCAGTAGTCGGGTTTTAGTTTTTGAACTTATTTTTTATTTCAATTACGTTTTTATATAGGTACTCGTATTATGAACTAAAAGCCCGGTTTCGCTTCGGTCGGATTTGCCGATTGCCTATTAAAGATAGACATACTCGTATTATGCTGCAGCATCCAGACCCTCACATGTATAAGAGAAAATAAGACAATCGTAAACCCCTCCCCCCAAATAATAAGACTTTTAATAAACAGAATTTAAAATACAATTAGAGTTGTTTAGCTCAAGAAGCTTGAAAGTAGCGGAAAGTTTTAGAGTTGGTTTTCAAGGTCAACCGTTTTTTATATATTTTTTTATCATACGTAAAATTCATAATATCTCCCCGCTTCCTTTGTCGGCGAAAATAAGAAAAAATTGAATCTATGCCCATATGTTCGCTTGCGTAATACTTGAACGCCCTCTTACTCCCTCCTACAAATAATCTTTATCCCACAACGGGCGATCGGACTGTGTATAAATGGTGGAGCACTGGGACTTAGTGACAGTTCAAGTAATATGAAGCCCATAAAACTGTAATGAATTTATTAACGCAATAATTAATTAAAAAGTAGGTATAATAAAACATAGTCTCTATAGCACTTTTGGAGTTATCAGGAACATTTAAAAAAAATCATCAAAATCTGTCAACTAGTTTTTAAGTTAAATCCATTCAAACACACATCTTTACATATCTATACGAAGTATTTTATATAATTACTAGCGGTCCGTCCCGGTTTCACCCGGGCGCGATAGATATAATTCTGCAAAATGTATTTCGTTTGCGGCCCGGCGTCTGAACATAATAGCTTTGAGCAAATTCTATCAGATTTGCTTCTGAACAAATAGCTTAGAGCGAATTCTAACAGATGTCGCTATTTGTAACTAAAATAGTTTTTTGTTTGCTTCTGAACTAATAGCTTTGCGTAAGTTCTATCAAATGTCGTTACTTGTTACTAAAACAGTTTTTTCGAGAAAACACAGTAATTTTGTACAAAAAATTTGATAACAACTATTCTATAGCGTAAGTTGCACCAAGCTAGACTCATTTACAAAATTTCATTAAAATCAGTTCAGTGGTTTCGGAGATTAGCGCGGCGAGAATTTTAGATATTATATAGACTAGCGGATTTGTGGATTATCTATTAAACATTGACATAATATTAGGTGCATCGGACTTTTTCTATAGAACTATAGCGGACTCGGTAGGCAAACGGTCAGTTATGAATGAAATACATATAAGTACAAAAAATTACATCAAAATCAGTCAAGCCGTTTAGGAGGAGGAGAATGATAAACACGCAGACACTGGAATTTTATTTATAAAGATAGCGGCCCGTCCCGGTTTCACCCGGGTGCGATAGAAATAATATCTGCAAAATGTATTTCGTTTGCGACCCGGAATCTGAACAAATAGCTTTGGGCAAATTCTACCAGATTTGAGCTCTGAGCGAATGCTATCAGATGTCGCTACTTGGTATTAAAACAGTTTTTTTTGTTTGATTCTGAACTAATAGCTTTGAGTAAATTCTATCAGATGTCGCTACATGTTACTAAAACAGTTTTTTTTAGAAAATACCGTAATTTTGTACAAATTATTTAATAAAAACTATTCTATAGCGTAAGTTGCAACAAGCAACACACATTTACAAAATTTCATTAAAATATTTTCACGGGAATTTTATATATAAGATTAGTGTAGATATATTATATGACTGCACTTTGAGGTATCACACATAACTTATCAACACCAGACATAGCCTGGATGTTAGTCTAGAGCGTTTCTTAAAGTCTAAAAAGTGGGTATCTTAAACTGAAGTAATTCAGAAGGAGCGGTATAATCCTTGGAAGAAATTAAAGAGTAGTGAAAGCATACTGAAACATTTTTGTTAAATACAGTGTATTTATTAATTTAATTCGACATTGCTGAAAAAAAGTATTGCCGCTACTGAATTCGTGTTATTTTAATTGAATACATGTTTAATAACGTTTTTTATATCTACATATTAATAAAAGTGCAAGAGATGAAGGAGTACCACACCATTTATTAACATGTTTGAACGTTTATAAAGATGAAACAAATGGGAGATAATTCTGGTTTCTGAGTACTAATAAAATTCACTTTTATTCGACAAACCGTAGACTTAATAATTTTATACTGACATATAGATACGCAAAAGCACTTTAATTAAGGTATTATAACTATAAGTTATTCACCTTCACAAAAACCGCAAATAAAATCTTATTTAATCAGCCATTATCATAGGTAGGTATTATTATTATATGACCACTTTCTTGCGAGTTCTAAAAGATTAGAGTATAATGACGTATACCATTCAGTTAATTGTAAATGCGTGGCTCACCCAATAGGCTATTTTTACCCGACTGCTCCTGAAGAAGGGTAATATGTTTCACTATTTAGAGAACTTAAAAAGACAGCGCTACTTATTCGAAAACAACACATTTTTCATTTATCAACGTATTTAAATGTAGGCATAGCGGAGTATCGTTGCTCGTTGATTAAAATGAATAGTTGGAGCTCGAAACACATGCGGGAGAAGTTGTTTAAGGAGAGCAACAAGCAAACAAAGAAAAAAAAATATTATCGATTAGTATTAATTATTATAGTAGGTACGAGCTTTGATAGCAAGTTGATTTGAGTGTGATTAAACAAAAACGAAACCGCGTATTCTTTTTGAGCAAATCCTGGCATTATTATAAATTGTTTAGAATATTATTTAGATAAAATTTATATTGATTTGTAGAAAAATACTGGTACTTTAAGAATGTTATTGTGCCAGTCTTGCCCCATCCTGATCGAAGTGTCCGGAAAATCTCTTTAAAGGAATGATTTTTCAGTACCTATATATTCTTTATCAAACTTTCCACACATTTCATGGTTTTGCATTTTGAATTCGAAATTGAAAATCTATAGGGGGACAGCACTTGACTCAGATGTCAAATAATTCCATCGCGTCCAACCGCCTCCCAGCAGACACAATTTTGTTATTTTAAAACTTTGATTAACGTCTGAATAGAATTCTTCAAATAAATAAAATTGTCAACCAATTTTTCTCAGACCAATATATTGACAAAAAATAAAAAAATAACAAATCAATAAGTATAACATAAGATGACGTTTCTATCCGGATTTGGATTTTCTTCAGAAAAATCTAAAAAATATAAAAATTATTAGTATTAGTTATTTAATCATCGTGCACTCTATATTAAATATTAAATAACTAATACTAATAATTTTTATATTTTTTAGATTTTTCTGAAGAAGATCCAAATCCGGATCGGAACGTCATCTTATGTTATATTGATTTGTTATTTTGTTATTTTTTGTCAATATATTGGTCTAAGAAAAATTGGTCGACAATTTTATTTATTTGATTTATTTTAAGTAGCACCCTATATTTTTTCAACTGAATCAGAAAAATAATTTTATTTAGAGAGATTTTTGTATGAAAAATATCCAAGCTAAAATGAATGGTTTCTGAAATATTTGAGGTCTAAGCTGGATAAATTAATTATATTAATGTAAATTTGCCCAAAACTGTAACGTCACGTTTCGTCTGGACGAGAAATGACCATTCTCGTATCTTATTAAAATAAACAACTGAATATTGTGTTCAACAAGCTGATTTGAGAATTAAATCGATGTAGAAATAAATAAACTTTACAATATGTTGGCTCATTATTAAAAAAAAATAATCCTCGTTGATATTTACGAAGATGATAACTCTTATAGATTCATAATTGAAGGCATTTTCAAGTCCCGACCTCGGTTAATGTGTGACATTAAATCTGTGGACTGGTAAAGGAACCTTTCTAAATGCATGTTAAACGATTTCGTAATATTTATTTTACTGGATGGACTTCAACTATATGACCGGGTTTGGTGTCTTAGTCGATCATTCAAATCCCGTTAGATGCGGTTATAGTTTCCGTGGACGCTTCATCATAAGACAAACGTGTTACGTTAAGTCTAATTAGGTATACATGATGTTTCGCAACAATTATGTATTATTCAGTTACTGTAATTGTTGTAAAACCTGAGTCGCCGCAGTCGGATAGTATGTCATAATGAATAATGTGAATTGGTAATAATCATTGTTGAGCTGACATCATTGTTGTAACACATAAAGAATACACAACCTTTAACGTTAATGCAAAGGGTCAAATCGTGATTAATTTTGTACGATATGTTCAATTTTTTTTTTTGATAAGTGCACATCCTACAAATAATAACTGTGTGAAAGTTGTATAATTTTTTTGTGATTTTTATGATCTACACATTTAAAATGCTAGCAACAGCGACGATCAAGGTTGATCTGCAGTCATCTACAAAAGTTTAAACTATTGTATGACTGTCCTTGTCTTCCTTGTTTTTTTCTTAAATTCTTATAGTTCTGACATTCAAAAAAACTTTTATTTAAACATGCATGTAGTAAAAATGTTATTATTTCAACTCGATTCGGCTCGGCGTGGCACGAAACAATAATTAATTATTTTCGAAGGTTCATATTAACTTGCACTTGATCAACTCGGAACAGAAACGACTCGAATCAAAATCGGAAGTTTTAAAAAACAAAAATAAAATAAAATCTGTACGCGTCATTGAATCGGTTCAGCACAAAACTGACCCTAAACAATTTTTCCAAAAGTGTTAACTCTTTCGTGCTGTTTTGAGTTACCCGAGTTAATATCTACTAGGGTTTTCAGATCAGGGTGTACGCGGATATTTAAAGCTTTTTATACCCGGGTACCATTTGATTGTCATACACGGGTACCCGGGTACCAACTCAGATCGTACCAACAGATTAATTATTGAGAATTTTTTAACAAAGTACTCGTACGTAAATAATGTAACGCCTTAAAAAATTATATTACAAATTTGTGCTATAGACAATTTGTTAAAAAAAATATAAGAAATTACAGGTTTTGTTGAAATGTTTTCTTTTCATTTCGTTGTTATAAAAAACCTGTTTTTTTATTAATATCGTGGGAGTGTGAATAAGATTTGACTAGGAATAACTGGGGATAACTATTCAGCTTGGTGGGTAATTGAATTAAATGAGTAGCAAATACAAATGTGATTTCACGTGTTAACCTATACAATTTTTAGATTAATTTTTAACGTACGTTTAAATTAGATTCGTATGTTTTAATAATAGTTACTTGCTTTTAATTACTTTTTTTTATTTTTCTAAGACAAAATGTTTCTGAAGTATGGAAATATTTAAAAATAATGCGGAATAAGTAATCACTTCAATGTTAAATTACCCCGAAAATTTTGTCATAGAAGGGTTCTTCAATGAGTGTTTTATTAAAACACTTAGACAAAGTGTATAAAATAAAGTTAATTTTATTTCCTACAAACTCGATTTTATGAGAAAGAGTTTGTTTAATTGGTAATAAAACATGATTTTACGAAAATAGTTTCTTTTCATTGACAAATTAAAAAACTGCAAATAGCGGTTGAAAAATACATTACGTTTTAGCCATGGGCTTCCAAGGCGACATCGCGAAGAGATTTTTTCGCGCGCTGGGGCTCAGTGATAACACATTTTAAGTTTGGACATGTCAAAAGGAATTTTTCTTAAAAAAATCCACCATTATAATTGAAACACGTGTAAAATGAATAACGAGAACAGTTCAGCAGGCCCCAGCGATCAAGGTGCAGCATTATAACGTTTACAAAAGAAGTTACTAATCTTTGATTAACGTCTGATTAGAACTCTTCAATAAATAAAATTATCGACCAATTTTTCAGACAAAATATTAACAAAAAATATAATTAGTACATTAAAGTTTCGATCCGGATTTGGATCTTCTTCAGAACTGATCTAAAAATATAAAAAATAATTAATATTTAGTTTCTATTTATTTTTAATGAAATTCGTGAGATTTTTTAATATTGAAAAATTGGTCGATAATTTTATTTATGAAAAAGAAGATACACCTGCTGAAGTATCATTTTGGAAACCAGAAAGTTGAACATGAGAAAGAAATTCAGTTACAGAAACTAAAAATTAAAAAATATAAAGAAGAGAGGATACACTTGCTGACTCAGATCGATAGTTTGATTAAGACACAACTCGCCTATGTAAATAAAAAATAAATGTCGAAGATACATAATATTTTAAAATGTTATTTCTTGTTTCCAGTCAGTTTTTTTTTTTTTTTTTTCTTAATGATTAAGTTTTAGGGTTAGGTTGAAAAGCAGCCTGTGGCTGAACCTCGCCTTTTAGTGCACTTATATTATGTACTAATAAAGATTATTATTATTATTATTATTATTATTATTATTATTATTATTATTATTATTATTATTATTATTATTATTATTATTAATACTCATATGCTCAATTTTAATTAGTCTTTGTACCAGATAATGTTCTTTAGAATATTTTTGACATGATTTAACATACTATATAATAGAATAGAAATAGAATAGAAATAATTTTTATTTGTGTTGACCATTGGGTATACAAAAATGTCAAAAAAAAAAAAAAAAAAAAAAAAGAAATCAGAATAAATCAGAAAAATCATATGACAAATGTTTTTTTAATTCGTTTCTTAACTTATTTTCATTTTTTATATTTTTTAGATAATTATGGATTGTATTTTGTTTATAGATCTTACTTTATGAGCCCAAATATATCTGTTTTTAACTTTGAAAAAAAAAAAGTAACCGTTAAACCTATCTATTCTTGTGACATTCTGTTCAAAATTGTATCAGCTTTAAAACTGATAATGACCTGATAGTAGTCAAGATTTTTGAAAAAATACAATTTAGGGGGTAGTTTCACTCCCACAAAAATAATCAGAGAGGGAAAGTAAGGGAATCACTCTGGACAATTTTCCCCAAAATCCTTTATATAATTTTCATCTAAATGCCATTGTTATATCTAATTCGCCTAGGCCCTAGACTATCCAGTAAAACTGAAAAATTATGTCTAGGCAGTTCATGAAACACTTACAAACAACATTTTATAAACTGCCTAGACATTAAATGAAACATCACAAAATGTTCAAGCAGATCACAAATCTTTTTACACAATTTGTAAACGTTTCATGAACTGTCTACATTGTTCAGTTTTACTTGATGCTTGCAATAGATATACTTGGAGAGTAAATCAAACTTTTTTTTATATTTTATGAAATTATATGAACTGTCCACACATTTCATGAAATGCTCGCTTACAACAAGTTGTTGTATAAATAATAAAATTTCTGTTTGATAAAAAGTGTTTCGAAATGTTTTTGCGAAAAATGCTGTAAGATTGCATATTTGGTTTCGACGATAAGAAACGCGTCAATAGTATTATATCCAATTTTACACGAATACCACCCGCGTACGAATATGTGTGACCTATAATATATATAGAGGAGACTGAAGTGCAATAAACCGTTAATAAACGTAAATTGCAATTCGCAAAGCCGTCTCACCTTTACTTTTATTGTGTATAAAGAGATCAATTTTGGTAATCTTATAATGATACAAATTTATATAAAGACCATAAACTGTTAGATCACGAAATGTCACGGTCAATTGATAGTATACTAATAATAATAGAAGATTATAATATTTATGTAGGCACATATCATATTATTTTACTGGTTTTTCGATGAGCGTGTTTAATTAGTTGATAAATACTTACAGGAAATTTATGGCATCGTTCTGATGTAATGGATTAAAAAAATAACATAATATATTATATACCCAATAAATAAAAACTTCCAAATGAAAATGTTACGTTTAACGATAAAATTATCACTTTACCTACATATATCTAATAAAAATATTTAGCGATTTTTGAATTTCTATTACAGAAAAAAGTGTAAGGGAAATTAAAATCCCCTCTCGTGTTTATTTAGATTTAGAAAAAAAATAGAATTTTATCAAAAAAAAAATACGTTAAAAAAGTCGACCGTGCGGTTCGGTCGCCGAAGCCAGAAGTCGGGATCCGCGTAAAATCAAAATAATACAAAAAAACACAACTTGCGCTTTTCTTGCGAATGCGGAACGAAAGCGGTATTTACAATATTCCTAACTGACGTCAGGAATAAAAATATCAGAATATAAATTAGTAATATATCATCTCATAGTTTTCTTTATGTTACCCAGTAACATTATATTTAATTGACAATAAGCCGTTAGATTGCAATTTTCCAAGGATTATTATAATACTCTAGAGTTTAAAATATTCTTGCGACATATACACTAAGACTTGGACTGTAGTTTTCTGGAAATATTTATATATGTATACGTTTCGAGTAACGTTCCTGTCGAGTTATTCAGCCAAAAAACACCGGTTTCATACCAGTCCAGCACTGTCAATCCAGCGCACAATCCAGTTCAATTAATAGACAGTCGTTCTATTTTTAATGTTAGAGGATACTCCCGCCCCCAACAGTCCTTGGCTCTAGTAAGTGCAAGTGCGTAATATTGTGTGAAATAAGGAGTTCACATTTATTGTGCCTGTGTAATAATTAAATAGGCCTTTTACGATATTTGTGTGTGCAATAATTGGTATGTACCTAAAGATAAAACAATAAGCTCTGATGAGATAATAGATAAATAGGCTTGTTAAGATAACATAATCATTTACCGAAGCTCTGTCAATATTACGAAATTACGACACCTAAGATAACAGAATAAAAATAGGCCTGTTAAGAGAACAAAGGTAAGCCTGTTAAGTTAACGAGATTCTTTGACACTGACAGGGCTCTTATAAAATAACTGAGAAAATAGTACTGTGAAAGATACTTGTATCTGATGCAACAATAGACCTGTTAAGGGTAACAGAGGAAACGATAAGAGTTAGTCCAATTATTGGATCAAGTAACAGGTGTCGTATAAACATTAGTTTATTCTCAGGAAATATATTTTTTGCCCGGCCCCCTATAAAATATAGCTGTTTTTCAAGCCTGTTTATATTAAATGAATACACGGAATGTCACACATTAGACGCAAAATATCATATTTAATTTAATTTAATGTAACTATAATATTAGTTATCTACATATTGTCGACATGAGATGTATCAAAGTTGCTTCAATCAAAACCAACCAATGTTGATCTAATCAACTTAGTTCATGCGAATATAGCATTATGAATACAAAACCTATGCATCTAATGAATTCACCATTAGGTGCATTTTTCCATCATCAGATGTATCATAAATGCTTAAAATTAAATTATGAATGTTGATTCAATTAAATGACTCAAAAAAATGTCATATTGATGATACAGTATTCATGCAATATTTTTCTACATTTTCGGTGCTTACATTACACTTTTCTGATAATGCCAATTTTATCTAAATCTCTCATACACTAATTTTATCAAATAAAATATGTTCAATATTCTGTAAAATTTGGATAATTCATTTTCATCAAACCTTGAGTCTCATACTTGTCTAACTGGGTGTATCTAGTGTTTTTTTACACTAGTGCGTAAAGTAAAACAAGAAATGCGCTCTTACTAGTCCAATAGTAATTTCCGTGTCAGTTTAAAACCATATGAGCAACAGAGACAGCAAAGTAGACGTAGTCTTCTTAGACAATTCAAATTGATTTCAATACGTTCGAACAAATGAACTGTCAGATACTTATATGAATATATTCTTATAATGAAGTGAAAATCAGCTATGAAATAGGAAGTATGTGCAAGAAATTATGTATGTAGCTTCTCTAACGCGCGACGTACAAAAATAAAACAATTTTTAATTGCATCTGAATTTTATAACATAAATAAATTTTTAAATTTGCAACTTTAAACTTTTATGTACCTAAAATAAAATTTATTCACATTTCCATTGACAAATAAAATATGCTATACTATATATCGTATGACGGTTAAAACTCGCTGGTCACTTGTTTTAACACAATCTTTGTACATAAAAACGACATTTAGTCTAGTACGTAAATAAGTCTAATTTATATTCTTCTATTTTTAATTCAAAGCAGCGAATGTAAGCCCCCTACGGATTTTCTTTGGTTTTACATACCTGTCTAAGTCGGGGAATTTTGGAATTTTATTTAATTCTTTTCCTATTACATTTACATTCGTCGTGGGTTTTTTCAAAATTTTTAATTGTAGGTACGGTAATTTTTATATACGTTACCCCCCCTCCTGATACGTTTAACTGAGACCTGCGGGTTAAGAATAGATTAACTAAACGATTAAATTGTCATAAATTTTGTACTAACATAGGCCGTTTCTTCTGTGACCACAAATTTAGAAAAGAATGTGTGCAGATAATGCGTATATATTATGCAGATATTATAATTTATAACAACGCTAGACAAAGTGTGATATAACAGCGTAAATAACGTTACTGACATAGTATCTTCTGTCTTCACTTTCGTTTGGTAAACATTAGTTGATGTACCTCGATAATAATTCTTCATCTCCGGTTCACATCGGCGTGCCGTTGCTGCTGCCATACTTCTGTATACCCAACCTTACCTTATTATTGTATAATGCAGTGCAGTTCTGAATCAGAGCTTTGTGCATTGCAATACGTAATACCACTAATTTCTACTTATCTTTTTTATTTTAAATGTCAGCGACATCGTATCGTCTCTGACCTCAGGCACATAATACTTCTGCCGTTTCACCTATCGACTTGGGAAGATCTGTCGACTGTGATCACAAGGAAAAATGGCTTTTGTCCAATTTGTGATTTTTTTCTCTCTACACACTCGACATCCATTGGTTTGAAACGCTGTTTTGTACAAATAAGTTTTTTTCTACATACACTTACAATTTGATATTTTTTATTGCTGCGTTTAATCCTGCCCCGGATCTATGATTTTTTCGAACCGGAGCAGAAACTTGATAATGGCGCCTTCTCTCTCCAGCGTTTGAGATAAATTACTTAAAAAAAACTCACAAATATATTATGGTTAGTATTTTTCGTGAATGAGACAGTAAGAATCCTTTAATAAATTGGTACTCTTTATTATCTAAAACAATAATAACAAGGTAGTTCCCGCTAGCGACGCTAGTAGTTTTCTCGGAAGTAAACGGCAAATAATATTTTTTTAATATTTTTTCCAAATAATAATCATACTTAATATGTTTTCTTCAGCGCAACAATATAAACACTATATCTCCTTAACCGGATGTAAGCATTTTGATAAATAAAAGTTTCGTTTAATTATTATTAGTTATTGACACACTGTTATGCGAGCTTGAAAAATTTCGGACGGTAGACGGTGCTGCCGTCACGTAACCACTGAATAGGTTATTATTTACACAAGTGAAATGACAAATACGTTCTAAATTCTGGCGGCGAAGACAAAAGCCATTATTTTGTAGGGCGTAAGACAATGTCTCTACAGCGCGCAATTCTATTTTGACTCGTGCGAGTGTTAAATTAGCTGAAACTTGTTTATCATAATATGTAATGTCGAAACCTCACCGAAAATATATGTCTATAGATACACAATCTACAATATTTTTTATGTAGCCATCGAAAAGGCCTCATCGTTTTTGAGATTTACTATATATATGATGAATTATTCATTTTTGTCTTGTCACCAAATATCAGAATTATCGTACCAGTTCATATTTCATTATCGTTAAATATTAAAACTTTAATTGACATTGGAACTATGGGCTCATGACTGATTAATAAAAAAACATCACTATACGAGCGCATTAATCTCATTTTATTAAGGTTTGACATAACCTACTTTTACTTGTGACCGCAGAGATACTGTATCTATACCTATGTTTTTATGTAGTAACTAATGACTTATGTCAGTAATGCACAATAAAGATACTATAATTTACATTAGATAATTATTATAGATGCCAAAGAGCTCCTTATTTCATCAAAATTACACAAGAGTTAATGGACTGCTACCCCCTTGATATTTGACCTTATTTCATTATAGTTGACATTCACATCTGTATATTATGCGGATGCGGATGTGAAAATAATAAGAATAATAATATTTTAGCAACAATTAGTTCGTTCTTCTGATGGGCAAATATTAAATTTTCGTGAAACTTAGTAAAAGAGATTGCAATTTAATATCTTTTTTAAGGAAGTCATTATTTTCATTACGTCCAGGGCTGCCAGATTTCTCTCCTCAGAAATCCGTCGGTAAGGCGAAAAGTGGTGGGGGAAGTGGTCCGAAAAATCCGTTTCCATCCGTTCTCCCGGTTCACCCATTAATGCAATGAGTGTGAGAGATAGAGAGTAAAGTGAAGTACCATAAACGACACATCGACGTGTTTCCACCTTCATTATGGCTTTATTATTAACATTATTAAATGAATTTCGTATAAGACGTTGAATTTACTTTTACTTACAAACAGACTTTAAATTGAATAGAAATGATTCATTTTTTCACATCCAATGAATCGATTATTTCGTAGATTTTTCACATTTTTATGAAATAAAAATATAATATTGACTGTTAGAATGTTGCGATAGTAACAAACGCGGCAGTACAATCAGTTAAATCCTCAATGTGTTCCGTAAATCCGTGTAACTCGAAACACTTGACTCCAGTTGTGTGAAAAAAACGCATCAGACAAAGATAGCGAGTCGATATTCATCGATATAGGTGTGTATTTCGCGAACACATTGTTTCATAGTACACTCTCTTATCTTTTTCTACCCAAATAAAGAGAGGAGTAGGACAGAGGTAGTGAAAGAAACGTGCTCAGATATGCTCGAATGTGCTAAAAATACCCGAATGTCCCCAAATTATCGATTATCAAGTGAAGTTTGAATTTATATGTAGTAAAAAAGGTAAAAAATTCGGAAAAGTTAGAAAATCCGTTAAATCCGTTCAGATCATGAAATCCGTTCCATTATCCGTTCAAATTTATTTCTACTCGAAAAATCCGTTTGGAACGGAAAAATCCGTTCATCTGGCAGCCCTGATTACGTCTCAGTAATCAAATTTAAGAATTCGTATCCAGACATTACTGAAAAAGAGTATATCTCTGCGATGTACACAAAAAATTTCAGCCAATTGGGCGACGGGACCATTCTAACTTCAAAAATGTTGATATTTGATTATAATAAAGAAAATAAAGTTTCTGATATTGCGTGAGAAGACGCGGGTAGTGGCTAGTATTCAATATGATTTTAACTATCCGTCGCCATGGTTACCTACATAATATGTTCCACGTCATGTAAAAATTAATCAAAGCATGCCTAACTAGTTTATTTCTGACGGATCCATAAAACAAAAGAACGGCTGATTTTTTTTTTATTTTCAAAATATTTCCGAAACTATAAAGTTTAGAAAAAATTTTTTTTTATAAAACTTTCTTAAAAAAATAAATAGAATTATAAGCTGTTATGAAAAGTGTACTATTATTATATAAAAAACACCGTTTTACCATATATCTCTTCTGCGCATGCGCCGATTTTCCCCAAAAACAATAGGGCTCTTCATATTTGCATACCAAACATCCTCCCAAAATTTGGTTTCAATCCGCTTATCCGTTCGACCTGTATCGTGTTCACAGACAAACAGACTAGCAGACGCACACAGTTTTTCCAAAAATATGTTTTTCTGGATTCGGGGGACATCAAAACGGAAAGATGTAAAATTTTTGAAAAGTGATTTTTGACCTAAACTAGTACCTACCATTCCCCACTTGTGGATTGGAATGGTAAAAATGTGCAATATATACTAATCAAGATTTCGACATTTTTAAACGGTTTTATTTAATTTTACGTTTCGTATATTTATTGTTCATTTATTTCAAATTTTTCGACCGATTTTTCACCAACTTCCCGTTCTCCGAGTGAGTTGAAATTTCACAAACATTTGTAGTTCCCATGACAATACAATATTATGGTAACTAACTGACCGATCCGGCTTCGTCCGGATACAAATCGTAGTTTTTAATTTTTATCGACTTTCCCGCTAACCAACTGAGTTGAAATTTTGAACACATGTGAAGTTCCGATGGCGTTGCAATATTATGGTAACTATCGAACCGGTCCTGTTTTCCTCTAGATTTAAATCATATTTTGAGTTTTCACCTGGCGATTTAATTAAAAAAAGGATGAGATATCTGCGTTCGTTGTAACTATCAAACTGTAACATGAATTTTATGAAAATAACGCAAAAAAACATCTAATATTTAAGTATTAATGCACGCCCAAAGGTCGAATTTCTGCCGTTGCGTTTTAGCGCATCGAATAAATGTAATAAATTCGGACTAATCACTTAAACTTAAAAATAAAATAGGTCAAAAAAAAGCGATTTTATTCTACCAATAATTATTTTCGATAGTACACAACTGTTAAACTTAATAAGTTTTTTAACAATTTTTCAACAAATACATAAATTTATGGAACCTGCTTTAAAAAAACCTTGGCATCTATCAGTGATAATATAACACTTAAGAGATCTGTGTATCTGCGAATGTCTATATTTAATTAATATTATAAATACCGACATCATAACATCAACGATCATCTTTAAACTTTAAATATTAATACAATAACAATAAAAATGTATGTCAAATTAATGCAAATGTCTTGTAGTGGCTCACCATGAGACACACTAAACTTGTAACAATATTATTTTTGTTACATAGTCGCATCAAACAGTGCTGCTTATAATTATAGTCTGATATTTTTTTTTTCTTAAGCAGTTACCAAAGGGCCAACCTCTTTAATTTTGTGAGTGCACGAAACATTAAAAAAAACGTGTTCTCAGTTTTATACAGATAATTGTCGAGAATTAAAACGCATTAAAACAAACAATTATTGAAATTAAAACATTATTTGCGCTCAGAATATTCATGAACACTGACTACGAACTACTATGTATACGTGCTCTGGTGCTCGAGCATCTATAATACGATTTTTTTTTTGTTTTCTCTGACCAGAAAATGTACGCTCGGAATATTTTTCATTTCCAAATTATTCGGAAAGAGTTTAAGAATTGAAAACCACCAAAGTTACTCAATTTTTTTAAAAAAATGAGAATTTGATACGAACTTTTCATGATGAAAATAGATACATTTATAAAAATTTGATATATTAATTAGATCTGATGATGTAATATATAACGAAAGCGGATTATCAAGGAATTAAATTTTTAAGAAAATTTTGGAGTGGTTTTCAATTCTTACTCTTTCCGAATATGTTTCTTCAAAAAATCTCGGAGGACATTGTCAATTTCCAAATTACTTTAGCGGACGTAATTATTATAATCCTCAAAATTACAATTTCTACAAATCTATACTAATATATAAAGCTGAAGTGTTTGTTTGTTTGGTTGAACGCGCTAATCCGAGGAACTACTGGTTCGAATTGAAAATATTTTTTTTGTTGGATAGCACATTTATCGAGGAAGGCTATATGCTATATAATATCACGTTACGACCAATAGGAGCAGAGCATCAATGAAAAATATTGCAAAATGTAACTCAAAATTTGTCCGTTCGACAAAAACTTTTGAACGCTAACTCCGATCATCATGAAATTTGGACACAACATTCATCTCGATAAACTAAGATGAATGTACGTACTCATGTCCCTCCCCCCATTCGTTCTTTTGCACCCGAGTGAAACCGGGCGGGACCGCTAGTATTATATATAGAGAGAGCAAATTTTGTGAATTTGTGTGTATGCGGATAGTAATCTTTGAAACTACTCACCCGATTTCAAACTTTTTCACCAGTATTTAGAATGAACCTTCAGGATGAACATAGGCTATATATTATCGCGTTAAAATAAAAGCGCTTTTCGGAGAGACTAAAATTTTACACCGTAAGTCGACGAATAAACGATAACAATCTACAAATTCGGGCGAAGCAATTCGGCTTCGAAGCCGAATTGGGCCATTAGTATATTAGGAAAAACAAAGTTAATTAATCTATTTTTCCACGGTTATCTCAAAGGCTAAAGAACATATTTGAAATATTCTTTCACTACTTAAATGTCAACTTATTCCCGATTGACATAAAGAATAATGCGTTATTATGTTTCAACAAAAGAGGGTTTATCAGTGAACGAAACTTAAAGCAAGTTTAGAGCCCGAGGAATAAAATCAAGTAAGTAAGTTTTATTTGTATGTTAAGAAATTATGCTTGTAAAAATAATCATTACTTATTGTGAAAGCAGCCACGATGGCTTTCAAAAATCTACCGTTGAATGTTCTTTTATTTTGGCCTCAACAGAATATGGCGGTATTCACCGCTAGTTATTCGCCGTTATTTGTATGACGTTTCCATGGCTTCTCTATTACAAGTCCCCCAGTTTCCAATTATAATCGAAGAATTGGTAAAAGAATCTCAAATAAATTAAAAAATGAAAATAATAATTGATGTTAAGATCAATAGCCCTACCTGTTGTTGACCTTAAAAAATATACTGATCGCAAGATTTTGGATACCTTTCCACTACACCATCAAAACTGATTGCAACACAATATTTTTTACCATATTTATCTTTCGTTGATAAACAAGTATTCTTCACTAGCGATTAAAACTTGAAAAGAAAGTAATAATTAATCAATGATATTTAAGTTATATAAGCACGCATTGTGCAACATGGTACATAATATGTAAGTTTTTAATAGCAAATTATTAAGATATGTGTTGTTTTTAGTAATTAGATGTAACACTTTAAGATTTTACATTAATACAAGTTATTCCTAACAATATATTATTATTTAAGCAAAAAATGTTTACGACAAACAGTATTGTTCTACACATTTTGGGTTTCAATGTCATTGAGTTTACACCACCGACCGTATCAATGTCGATAAATATGACATGGCTTTGGCACCATGTGTTTTCAATTTTTTTTTTATTTTAAACAAATCCACTATAGGTCAGTAAAATGAAGACGATTTGACCATAAGCATTTCCACAAAATCGCAAAAGGGTGCAAAATTGAGGAAACATTTATATAAGTATGATGACAAACTTGTTAAAAGAGTTAAAGAACCGTGTTTTATCAGTTTTTTGCTTGTATCTTGTCAAAATTCAATATTTTGACCATGGAAAAGTTCTTCTAATTTTCAAAATAGATGTAAACGGAGTTCATCATTTTTCCGGCCTAACTAACAAGCTACATTTATTGCTCACAGACAATAATAGCCTAATAGGTTATGTATCAACCGCATGAGTTATCATTATATGACGCACTGTAACATTTTGGTGAAACGGGAGCTAACGGGTTTGAACAGTCACACAAGTCACAAAATAATCGCACACGAAGCATTTATATTATTTTTTTGCACCTACCTATTATGAAATAGCTGTTTTTCACACATAATAAATATATTTGAATTGATCCATTTGCATCTCATTTGGATTGTGTACAAAAGCTGCGCCTGCTTTGTGTTGCTTTCCTATCTCTGTTGATCTAATAGAATTAAATGGTAACTGACAGGACGGTTTGGAAATTACAATTGGCTGCTAGGATTTGATGTATTAATAAGAAATACTCGTGGGTATGTGAACAAAGAAATAGAAGATGTTATAACTTATTTTACGTACGACGTTTCGTCTATATATTGCTCAGATACCTACGAATATTTCTTAATATTATAACGATGAACACGATATCTAATATTAATTGCATACATTTGTTTTAATTATGAACACGGGTACGTAATGGTGTCATTTTACTACTGCTATACAGGCATGAAAATAACTATTTTATGGAAGGGTGTGCAAAAAATACATTTTTTGAAAGTTAAAAAACGAGAATTTTTAATACATTGACGCCTACTATGGTTTTCATTAAAAAATACAAGTTTTTGTAGACAAAAAATATGAGTCTTCAATAAATAAAATTATCGCCCAATTTTTCAGACAATTATATTGTTATATTGACAAAAATATATAGAATAGAATAGAATATATTTTGTCAATAGAAATGAAATACATTTATTTGACATGTCAAAAAAAGAAGCTTAAAGCTATAAGTTTAAAAATTCTGTTATAGTGTAAAATTCGTTCTTAATTAAAAATTATTTTATTTGATTTTTGAAGGTCGCAAGAGAAGCTAGGTTTTTATATTCCGACGGCAATTTATTATAAGTTCGGATGACAAAGTTATGAGGACTATTTAAAAAAATGTTTATGTGCCCTTTTGGTGTTACTAAAAGATGACAGTTGCGGTTATCGTAATTGTGTATATTGTGTATATTGTTAGCACTTGTATAGGAATGAATATATAATAATTATATAATTCAATAAATTTACGTTTCAGTCCGGATTTGGACCTTTTTCAAGTTTCCCCCTTATTACTTACGTAGTAACTGCACCGGTTACCGATTTATATCCGACATTTTGAACGATGTTTCCAAAATAATACCCATCCCCCGTAATGCAAAAATTGTAGACTTTTATGCATTTGGGACACTGAGGGGCAAAAATTCAGCGAGGTAGAATATGTGTCCAGATCAAACTCCCTACCGCCTGTGCTAAAGTTTTTGAGGATACAAAGGTTATATCAAAACAAAAAATGTGAACAGGGAATCTGAATAATTTTCAACGAAGGTGATGGGATCGGGATCGTTCAGCACCCCCCAGTTAGGAAGAATTGTCGTTTCTGTCTAATCTTTGATGACATATTTGTTCCTTTACCAATTGTGTATTATGTACATACATTCGCATATTATTATGTATTTGCAGCTATTTGAGATGCATTTAGCAAATATTAATGTTTCACTAGTTCAGCATAACTTTCTATATATTTAACGTAACTTTAGAAATTTGCATCAATTGTTAATGCGTTCCTCAAATTCTACGGTCTATTATAAATATTTCCATTACACTTTCTCAGTTTGCTCTTTCAGTTCAGAAGAAAACTTTAATTGTTATTGTCAACATCCTCTGCACGCATTTATTGTAGTTTTTAATTTAAAGCTTGTCATCAACTACGATTGCAACCTATTGTGCGCTATCCCTAGCGAATATAGAAAACTATCCTTAGATAATAAATGTGAAAATCTGTTTTGTTTATTACTTCATCATACCTCAATTTCACTACGTATCTGAATGGAATTTTACGTTGTAACCCAAATTAACACACATGTTTCTTTTTAGATGCTTAAGTACAAAACTCTGACCTATTAGACGTGATGAAGTAACAAACAGAAAATAGAGAAATATTTTGGTTTAAAAGTTTGAAATATATTGCACACTAATTATTGTTGTCTTACGCCCAGTTATAGACTCTCTGCATGTAACATTTTATTTAAATTGATTATTTTGTGTTTGTTACTTCATCACGTCTAATAGGTAAATCAATTTAAATGAAATGTTACATGCAGAGAGTCTATAATTGGGCGTAAGACAACAATTAGTGTGCAATATATTTCAAACTTTTAAACCAAAATATTTCTGATCATTTATTAGCGTCACTGGCGACAACACCTCACAGCTTTGATTATATTGCTCTCAACTTGAGCCGTATGGTCACGCTACATGTCGAAGCAGCCATATGCAAAAAAGGAAACATCAGGGGGTCACAGCAAATTTCTGTGTTGACCTCAAATTGCATACCAAGAATAAAATTTTACAAACTTATGCAACAAAAGTGAATATAAAATGAATGCATAAATGTCCAACTAAAATGTCCCTAGCAACGCTACAACCAGTTATTGAAAACATTATTGGTTTGGAATCAACTACACAAATTACGTTGCCTACATTGTTTTTTTTTTCATTTATTAGACGCTATTTATCTTTGTCGAGCGTCTATAATCTGGAATTGTCTAGCCTAAGGATCACACTAAACACTAATAAATGGTGAGGTTGATAATAGCAAAAGTTGGTAAGAAACAATGAACTATGTCGCTGTACCAAACATAAAGACAAACGATTTGTTCTATTGCATTATAAAATCTGATCTAAGAGTTTATAGAAAAAATCCCAACTATCAAGTCCTCGAGCTAGAAAAGCTCTTTAGGTTCACAGACCATGAAATTCATGGTTGGTGATCTAATCCAAGGTAAATTTACCAATGGATCGAGTAGACCGTGTCCTAGAGTGACAGATTACACCACAAAATGTGGAAGATATGCGACCCCCTATAAAATCGCTGCTATTCATATCAAATAGCGCGGTAGTAAAAGATCTATTTTCGCACTAGTGCGTAAAGTAAAATAAAACCAATCCAACAGTTATAGCTTAGTCAGTTGTCATTTAAATATATTCCAGCAACAGAGAAGCATTGTTAGCTTTGTCTTCATAAACAGTCCCCAATATGGTCGAACTGTCAGATGTATACTTAATATGAAGTGAAAATCAGCTATTTTATAGGAGGTACGTGCAAAAAATACCGTATTATTTTATGAAACTCGCTGGGCTTTCATTATACCATAATGTCATAAAATAATTGCTTACGCACTTAATACAAAACCTACTATTTCCCTTGTAGTCATTAAAATATCTTCATAAGCTTACCTAAATTAATTAATTGGAACAAAACAAGTTTGCCTATTTATACGATAAAATATAATGGTACTTCTAAAATAGGTGGCAAGGTTCTAAGTCGCCAAAACTCAAATCCGTCCCTGGATCAAGCACTACTAATATCGATTTAACTAACACTTATATAAATTATTCTTGTAACATTTTTAAACGGGCAGAAATACAGATTAACGGAAGCACAAATACTTTGCAATATTAAGCACTGACTAGACACGTTTAGTTAAAAGAAATGTGCTGTTTGTAAGTGTTTTTAAGGACTATCTCCAATCTGACTTCCGTGTTTGCATTTATAAATAAATCAAAACAAATTGATAATAAAATATCTTACCTGTATGACAAAAATCAAAAACAAAAATTGCATGTTTCCGTGTCCTATGATCACTTAACCCTGAAAAAATGAAAATTCACTTCAGTTTTGTTACACAAGTCACTAATATTTTTAATCACCGGTGCACTTCATTGTTCATTATTGAAGTAGATAATGAAAAAATCGATCCGATGTCAACTGTCGAAAATAATAAACTCACCTTTCCTAATCTAAGGGCTTTTTTTTAAATTATCGGAATGCAACCATTTAATGTCACTAATTAATTGGTTTAATTGCTAGACATTAACGCGGTTCTCTTTGAACCGTAAACAATAAGCGTATTCATTCGAGGAGAAAGTGTTTATATATGAAATGACACAGTGAGGGACATCTTCTTCTTGGGTGGGAGACGGGATGCTGTACCATACTGCAGAATATTCATGTATGTCTGCTTCACCTGTGTTAATTCACCCGCACTATCACATATCTACAGTTGTTTACTTTGTTTCCTATGCAGTTCTTTCGGTTGAATTTAATTAAAACCCATAACGAATGTTGCATTACAGTAATATTTTTATCAATATTTTACGTGGAGTGTTAAGCGGAAGGATGTATTGGGTCGTCAGTGAGGAAGAATTGTGAAATGTCATTGTAATTAGGTAACGGGTTTTTGAATTGACCTTGGGTCTAGGAATTATGAAATATGGGCTCAAATTGATTATACTATGGTTTTTAATAACAACCAAATAATGCTTTGTTGCCAATATAGTACGGTCAAAATAGACATCATAGACAACAAAATAATGGTAGGTTTACAATAATTCGCTGAAAATTGGTACAGGTCTTAGGTACACTATTACAAATGAAATATGAAAAGTCCCCAACGATCCTACATCTACTCAAAAATTTATTCAAGATCAAAGGTTAAAAGTATCGGTTTTTTACACTTTTCTCTCCAACGGTAAATGTGATCTAAAAATAGCTCAGACAAAAATTGTAGGTCATGCAATTGTTACAAGAATTGTTCTTATACTTTTTTCCCCTACGAATTAGAATTAGAAATAATTTATTCCAATAATAGTTAGGTACATTCAAGGCACAAAATAAATAAAAACTTTCTTTGGAATTAACCTATACCCAACTTGGTATAGCCAGTGCTAAGGTAGAATTAATTACTACATAAATAATAATAAGATGTATACTTGTTAAATAGCGTATGAGTGCGTGTGTGTTTGTGTGCGCGTGTATATGTGTGTGGTTGTACGAGCGTCATAGTCTTGTGCGGCAGCATTTTAGTTAAAATAAATAATAATAAATAGGTTTAAATGTTAATAATTTTGACTAATTGAGGGCAGTAGATATTATTTTTGCTTGGTCTGTAAGCAGCCATCGACTCAGTTTGTTTCTAAATTGGTTTATTGGTCTTATAATTTTTAGATCCAGCGGTTCAAATTGTATATTTTTGGGGCTAGGAACACCATGTGTCTTTGTCCAAAGGTCTTCGACATTTTTGGAGTTTGAAGGGATTGGTTAGCTTGGGATTTGGTAGAAAAAGAGTGGGATAATAGAATGTGCATGTTTGGATTCTGATGGAAAAAAGTAGCGACAGCTTTTATGTATAATTGCTGAATATCAAGCACTTGAAATTCATTAAATTCCGTCATTTATCAAACTTTGCCTCATCATGGGCGCGTGTTTGAGGTGTTCACATCAAATAACTGAATGCGAATTTTCGAAAGCATTCATTTCCAAAAAAATAGTGTCAAATTGTTCAGAAGGATATTATGAAACGTCGAGGAATTTGATTCGACCCCTAGGTCCCGCCATCCGACCTATGCTATTAGTGTATGTGCCATATATGTCAAACACACTAATTATACAGTTCGGACGTCATTCGGAAAACTGTACTCACTGCTCAGTGATATGCTGTTTTGCATCTAGTAAATGAATAAAATTATGCATCTCATCAAAAAGTTACTACGCAGTATGTTTGTTAAAATATTATAATTTGATTTGCATTTCATAATAACCTGAAGTTAATATTTAATTGATAAAAACTCCAAACCTGCTAACGAACTCACTTTTACTACAGATTTCAAACAACA
The DNA here is from genome assembly GCA_963575645.1 of Xanthostigma xanthostigma. Taxonomy (NCBI): domain Eukaryota; kingdom Metazoa; phylum Arthropoda; class Insecta; order Raphidioptera; family Raphidiidae; genus Xanthostigma; species Xanthostigma xanthostigma. The sequence goes on along the minus strand of OY754469.1, from coordinate 28,885,832 downwards.
ATGTTAAAGGGTGCCGTGTGCGTCGTGTAAATTACTAGAAGTTTTGAGTTCGAATCTGATAGTGACGGAAAAATCCGTATATAAAAAATAGTAAAAGCAGTGAAAAACTAAGCATTTAGAGATATCGTCTCCCCAAGTATTATGGTACAATCTAATTTGGAATTCCCTATCTAAAAAATATTTTAAAACGAGAAATAAATGTTTTCATTTTCGTATTTTGATGATAGTGATCAACTAAAACTGCAAGGCTTTCTGATTTCTGGAAAAATAGTTAACGGTTTACCAATATAACTTACTGATTGATCTGCACATTTTGTACACAAAGCATTTTAGATATCAATACAAAAAATATGAAATTACGAGATTTTTTGGCTCGAGCCTTAGGTCCCGTCATCGGACCGACGTAAAATAGTGTACCTATATTGTGTCAAATTGACTCCAATTCAAATATACTAAATTACTATTACCAATACCTATAGTCCTATACTAATAAGCGCATATGAGTACGTGTAGCATGTTATTTTTCTCTGGCTTCTGAAAATAATACACAAAAAATAGCTTCGTAACAGTCACATCTAAATTATAATTATTAAGTAATACAAGCAAGTAACTAACAGTTACATAGTGCATAATTGCTAATAAAAACAATTTTATGTAGACCTACATACTTCAATAATTATATGTTTCATTTCTCTGTATTTAATTGGTAAAAAATAAAACAATACCGTCATAAAATTTTGATTTGCATTTATTTATTGGTGCAACGAAAATATTTGTATTAAAATATTTATGAAATATATAGATCAAATTATTAATATTTATGCACATTATGATCATTCTGTTATAGCATCGATAAGATATTTTTCCATAATTTATTATAAGAAAAAAATTTAAAAAGAAGTTTAACCCTGCAGGCCATCCCCGTAGCTTCCCGCTATTTTCGAGTTAAAAACGCTCAAAAATATATAAAATATAGCAAGAAGTTTATTTTTTAGCTCTTCGAGCTCAAAAAAAAAACACTTTGTTACGAAATTTTCGTTCACGGTGTTTCATGAACAAATGAACCGATTTTGATGCGATTTCCGGCAGTCGACGCAATTTTTTAACCTAAAAAAAGTAATTTATTACAGAAAAATCGATCTCATAGGAATTTTACGAGTAATTAAAAAAAAAAAACACTTTTTTACAAATTTTTTGTTAACGATATCTCGTGAACAAATGAGCCGATTTTGATGCGGTTTGCGGCAATCGACGCAGTTTTTTTAACCTAAGAAGGTAAATTATTACAAAAAAATCGATTTGATAAGAATTTTACGAGTAATTTTAAAAAATTACTTTTTTCCTAATTTTTCGTTCACGTTATCTCATGAACAAATAAACCAATTTTGATATGGTTTGCGGCAATCGATGCAGTTTTTTTAGCCTAAGAAAGTAATTTATTACAAAAAAATCGATCTGATAACAATTTTAAGTCATTTAAAAAAAAACACTTTTTTACGATTTTTTCGTTCACGGTATCTCGTGAATAGGTGAACCGATTTTGATGCGGTTTGCGGAAATGGACGCAGTTTGTTAAGGAGAAGAGCTGATTAGATTTTGGAATTAATCGGTTTAGTAGTTTAGAAAATATTTTACAAAAACAAATTTTTAAAAATTTTTGAAACTTGTTGATTTTCAAAATTTTTTGGGCCGAATCGTTTCAAATTTTCAGGAAGTCTAAGTTCACTAAGGTCACGTCAAATGCCGCAAACCGCGTTTCAGTCGGACACTCCGTTTAAAAGATATAAAAGGTTTACATACATACACACACACACACACGCACACACACATACAGCCCTACGGTAACGGACATCATCGTCAAAATAGTTTCAATAGGTTCCTAGGACCTCAAAACGTCGAGATCTGGCGAAAACTCGATTTTCGAAAATCGGGGTGAAACCAATAACTTCCCGATTTTTGAAAAAGATTTTTTTTTTTTTAGCTGGAAGTTAAAAAAAACATAATCGGCACAACAATCTACTAAATACACAGTCACAGAAATCGGTTTATATTTTGAATGACGTTTTGAACTTAAATTAAACTCTTTACTATCTATCAAATAAATTATAATCGTATATAATCAAGCACAGTTAATTGACAGCTTCCTCACATCATTTTTGTCACGTGTATGCGGTTATCGCTCAAAAAATTCTGGTATCGTCAAAATGTAACTGAAATACATTAACACTATATTTTTTATTGTTTGGAAATTTTCTATTTGTTAGAACATTGTTACAATTTTTAGGCGCGAATAGCGTAAGCTAAAGCGCCTATATGTACTCGCTTTGTCTGTGAATCTGTGAGTCACGCTTTTTGTATCCAGCGTACAGCCCAAACGACTTAACCGATTTTAAAAAACTTTTTTTTGTTCGATTTGTCTCCGGGTAACTTAGATCCTAACGTCGCCCGATTTTTGAATTTTTGCTCCAGAGGGGAGCAATTTAGAAAAAACGAAGTTTTTCGCTTATAACTCGCTCAATTTAAATCAGATCGGTTCGAAACCTGTCTTAAACGAAAGAGGAGAAAATTTTACATAAATTTCGTACAACAGAATTCGCCCAATCAGTTTTTTTATACACATTTATATAGAAATAAATTCAATCTGATATAACCGATAGCAAACATCTTTCGGTTATCTCTCTCTGTTGCACGGTATAACATGGTAATATAATTATTGCGTATGTTCAGTCTTAAAATAAAATTGGTCGATAATTTTATTTATGACAATAATGAAATTAAAAGATAGCATTTGTTCAAAAACGGATGCCGTTTCGAATATTTCTGAAATCCAACGCCTTCTAAGTTAACAATTTGAATAACTAATTATTAGAACTTAATACTTTGACAGAAGCAAACGTCACTTTTGACATTTCTTATCATTCCGACACCAAGGATGAGCGGATTGAAACCAAATTTTGGGAGGATGTTTGATATGCAAATATGAAGTGGCCTATTGTTTTTGGGGAACATCGGCGCATGCGTAAAAGAATATATCTCTTATAATGTTGTTTTATATAATAATAATATTATAGTTTTTAAGACGGTTTTTACTCTATCTATTTTTACTAGAAATTTTTGTTATTTTTTTGGGGAAAATCGGTGACGTCACTCTAAATCCAATATGGCGGACTTCTAAAGATGGCGGACTAATTTTATTATGCTTTCCAACAATATGGGTATCAAATGAAAGGGCTTGCTGAGAATAACTCGAAAAATGAAGTGACGTCACTCTAAATCCAATATGGCGGACTTCTAAAGATGGCGGACTAATTTTATTATGCTTTCCAACAATATGGGTATCAAATGAAAGGGCTTGCTGAGAATAACTCGAAAAATAAAGTTACGTCACTCTAAATCCAATATGGCGGACTTCTAAAGATGGCGGACTAATGTTATTATGCTTTCCTACAATATGGGTATCAAATGAAAGGGCTTACTGAGAATAACTCGAAACATAAAGTGACGTCACTCTAAATCCAATATGGCGGACTTCTAAAGATGGCGGACTAATTTTATTATGCTTTCCTACAATATGGGTATCAAATGAAAGGGCTTGCTGAGAATAACTCGAAAAATAAAGTAACGTCACTTTAAATCCAATATGGCGGACTTCTAAAGATGGCGGACTTATTTTATTATGCTTTCCTACAATATGGGTATCAAATGAAAGGGCTTGCTGAGAATAACTCAAAAAATAAAGTGACGTCTCTCTAAATCCAATATGGCGGACTTCTAAAGATGGCGGACTAATTTTATTATGCTTTCCAACAATATGGGTATCAAATGAAAGGGCTTGCTGAGAATAACTCGAAAAATGAAGTGACGTCACTCTAAATCCAATATGGCGGACTTCTAAAGATGGCGGACTAATTTTATTATGCTTTCCTACAATATGGGTATCAAATGAAAGAGCTTGCTGAGAATAACTCGAAAAATAAAGTGACGTCACTCTAAATCCAATATGGCGGACTTCTAAAGATGGCGGACTAATGTTATTATGCTTTCCTACAATATGGGTATCAAATGAAAGGGCTTGCTGGGAATAACTCGAAAAATATAGTGACGTCACTCTAATTCCAATATGGCGGACTTCTAAAGATGGCGGACTAATTTTATTATGCTTTCCTACAATATGGGTATCAAATGAAAGGGCTTGCTGAGAATAACTCGAAAAATAAAGTGATGTCACTCTAAATCCAATATGGCGGACTTCTAAAGATGGTGGACTAAGTTTTTGACGTCGTGATAACGTCTTATAAATTGATGAAACACCAGCTGCACGCACGAAAAAGTGTAACGTTCCGCCTGACCCTGTGCGCGCAAGCGAGAGCGCAGTAATGTATTATTAAATATGATATTCAAGCGGAATACGTTATCACGTAAAACTATCGTCCGTAAACCGACTTTTCAGACATCCAATTTTTTTATATAATAATGGTGTACAAAAAAGTTATGAAATTTTTTTTCTAAACTCATAATTTCAGAAATATTTTGAAAAAAAATCTGTTGTTCTTTTGTTCTGAAGATGTTAGTTAGGTTTAATTTTTGCATGACACAATAACATATTACATAGAGAACCATGAAATTATTAAAATTGTATTTTCCTTTCTGTGTTTCATTATTTTCAACTGTTATTTTTTTCTTAGAATAAGTAAATTAAGTTATACTATATTATTCTCCAAGTGTCGTTAAATATAATTATATATACACCGATTTTCAAACAAAACACCGGGGTATATGACGTAAAATTTCGCGCCTTGTAATTCTTGAATTACTTGAGCATATACTCCCACTGGTTTCAATTGTTATTTCGATTTGAGACAACAAACAAATGAAAAAACACATCGATATTTGAAAACTATTTTAAAGATAAAATTAATAAAAAATTTGACCCTGTAAATTATAGTAAAACAGCGGCTCGAAGGGTTGCACTTCTGCACCGCAGGTTGGCATCAAGATATCGATTTTTGAAAAATATGCTAATCATGTTTCCACAGCTTATAGTTTATTATTAAAAGATATTATGTTATGTACCCCATTTCTTTGAATATTGATTTTTGTGAGGTTTTTATGACCTATGCAAAACAATAATTATTGATTGAAATGTAGGTACAAGAAATTGCCAAGAAAAATACATCGATAAAACTGATATTCGGTAATGTCTAAAAATGAGTGCCGGGTGTAGAAATAGCAACGGGTAAGCAAAGTTACATCCAAATCGACAATTTTTAAAGGGTTTAAATTAACGGCAGTAGATTTTAAAATGACGACTTAAATAATATTTATATTCAAGTAAATAAAATTGTTGACCAATTTTTCTCAGACCATACGATATATTGACAAAAAATAATAAAAATACAAAATTAGTTGTGAAGATTGTAATATGAATTATATTGGGCAAACAAAAAGAGCGCTTAAAACACGTGTTAAAGTGCATCAAAACAATTATAAACTACTCCCTGATAAACATAATGTCGTAACTGAGCATAAAATTGATTACGACCATAAAATTAATTGGGATAGTGTTAAAATTTTAGATAATGAAAGTAATTATTTTAAAAGAAGTATTTCGGAAATGTTATATATAAAATCTAATAAAAACTCTCTTAATGCTCAATTAGATACGGAAAATTTAAGTAATATTTATGATATTATTTTGAAATAATATTTTGTTTTTTCAAATAATTTTTTCTTTATGGGTACTTTGATATCCATGACTACGGTTTATAAATTTTGTTTGTTATTAATTTTTAATTATTTTTTTAATCATTCAAAGTTTCAATCTTGCGTGAAATCTATTAGATAATAAATTACTTAATACTAATAAATTTTTATATTTTTTAGATATTTCTGAAGAAGATCCAAATCCGGATCGAAACGTCATCTTGTGTTATATTGATTTGTATTTTTATTATTTTTTGTCAATATATCGTATGGTCTGAGAAAAATTGGTCAACAATTTTATTTACTTGAAGAGTTCTATTCAGACGTTAATCAAAGATTTGAATATTTATATTCTCTATCCATAGCGCTTATGAGATTTCAAAGAATATGTTGGTGTAGTGTTTATCAAAGTCGGTTCAGTACTTTTCATGTTAATAACGTTCAAACATACCCCACTTGCAATGATTATAAATATTATATTACAAGCTGCCCGATCCGGCTTCGCTCGGATTTGTAGATTGCGTATTTCAAGTACCTAGATATAATATTATGTTCTCGGGGACTTTTTTTAAAGTTGTATTTACTTGGTGTTGTCTGGGAACAAACGTTCTTCGTTATGATAGCATAATGATATAGGTATAGCCCAAAACCATCCCACAAATTTTATCTCGGTAATTTTGAAAGCCAAAAAAAGTCTCCCCATAGGCTATATATTATCGCATTTAAATAAAATCACTTTTCGTGGAGACCAATTTTGCAACGTACTCGACGAAAAAATGGTGGCAATCTACTAATTTGGGCGAAGCTGGACCGGGCCACTAGGTAGACATAAAATAACAACTTTACTTGTAAAGAAAGCTAACACGTTTGTCAAGTCACGTTGTGTGTATTTATCGGTAACTTATGATCGTTTAGCATGCTGCATAAAAATACAATTAAAATGTATCTTTAGTTTATGACTAGATTAAATTGAAGTCGTCTGTCGTATTTATTATATAAACTGCGTAAATTGCAGTATGAGAAACGTAAAGATTAAACAATTGTACTTACGATCAGTGGCGTAACATCCTCACTATACTGTGGTGGTAATAACTAATAAATATGCATTTCCTTCGAATGTATTACAGTAAAACGTCTATCAGTCGAACCTCCAAAACTCGAAAATATGTTTTGTTCCTCTCCCTTCAAGCTCCAAAACCTCCATTACTCGAAATCTCAACCCTCTATACATCGAAATAATCAGTGAGTCCCTACAAGCCATTTCGGTACATATTTTCCCTCCATAAATCGAAAAAAATAATTGAACCTCTGCATCTCGAACATATCAACTCAAAATTAGTTTGAATTAATCTTAACGTCTACAAGTAAATATTTCCTTACAAAATTCGCCCAAGTCGAAATCCTTCAGTAGTCAAAAACTCTACTTATAACTCGAATTGGCGTCTCCTTTGAAGAGACTTACAGAGGTTGTAGTGTATAATATCAAAAACGTATGTGTGCTTTGTTTCTATAATTCTTTTTGTCTAAGTTATGATCTGAACACAAATACGTATGTACGTGATTGTTTCTTGGCTCAACTCACCTAACATTTTTTCGTAGTTGACAGCCTGCGTTAAAAAGCTTAGTAGAGCATTCGACTGTACCAATCATGACCACCTTCTACTAAAATTAGAACATTATGGAATTACAGGTAAACCTTTAAGTTGGTTAGAGATTTTTCTTTAAAATAGACGACAGTATGTTGAGGTGCCGTACTAACTACGACAAACAAACTGGTGTCAGAAACCGGATCTCGTCTAATATTTTAAATATTGAGACAGGTGTTCCTCAGGGTTCTGTTCTGTGTCCTGAGTTGTTCACATTAAATATTAATGACGTTGAATTGCATTTGGGGGAAAAGGTCCATGTTACTATGTATGCTGATGAAATCTCACTTATTTTATCTGACAAGGACTCAAATGCATCAGTAGTCTCGAAAAACTCTCTGAATGGTTTTGTGTTAATTTCTCCTATTTAAATAGCAGTTGACAGATTACATACGTTTCGGTACACAGGGCTGATTTAAATATTTCTCTAAAATAAATAATGATAATATATCTAGAACTGTACATATTAAGTTTCTAGGTTTGCATTTGGATAAAAATCTAAATTGGAAAGTTAATTGATAGTTACTCGTAAACTAAATTCTATACATTATATTTTATTCATGAATCTGAGAAATATGTTATCACATTGAATCGGCAATAAATGATAGGTCTGTATTATGCACAGGTATTCTCGAGACTAAAATATAGATATTTGTTTCTGGGGTTCTTCAACGTTAACGTGAAGCGTATTTATTGATCAGAAGAGGATTGTATAGGTGGGGTGCCTCAAACAAATTCGCGCAGGGATCTTTTTAAAAAATTAAAAACTCTAACTGTCACGTCAGTATTAATCTATGAATTGTTTTTTTATGTTTATAAAAGTAAGCATAAATATGATCTTGGCTCTGATATTCACAATATAAATACCCGTCAAAAAATACCATACAAGTGCCCTACAGTCACTTAAATGTAAGCAAAATGTCTCCTACATTCCTAGGCGTTACCATTTTTAATAAGCTGCCTGAAAATATAAAATCAGCTGCACATATAAATAAATTTACAAACCTCTGAAAAAGTTATTTGCTGGAAAGTTATTTTTATAGTATTAATGAAATACTTATTGTGATTCAGACATAAAGACGGTTATAATACTGTATACTGCAGTCTTTTAAAATAAATCTAAAATTATTATTATTATTTTTATCATTATCATTATCCTTATCATTATCCTTATCATTATCCTTATCATTATGAATGATTATGATTATGAGTACGATTACAATAACGACTACGATTGCGATACGATTACTTAAACGATAACGATAACTTAAAGTACAGAAGGTCACTTTATCTGCAATGTTAAATCAAGCAACGCGAAATTTGGAGATTCTGGTTTGAGTCTTGACGGTAACCAGTTGTATAATTTATTTTTTTCCAAAAAGATAACTGAGCATGTTCAATATAGTTGTACGTAATTTAATAGGAACACTTATTAATACGAAATCACACGTGTATAACTTCGATCTAATATTATTATTATTAGTATTATTCTACTGTAGCACATTGAATTCAACGGGCCACGACCAATGTAGCTAGTCATTATTAGTACTTATTTCTCGAAATCTTTTCCCAGTCCCAGTCGAGCTGTGTCAGTACGCCACTGATGCACAACTGTGAACGCTCTGTAAGAGAAAGCTATAACGTGCTGAGCACCTTAGGCAACCTAACGATTGAAGAAGCTAGGTAGGTTGCCGTGAAAAAACAATACAATACATTACAATATGAAGAAATTCAGTGTTTAATTTTTTGATCGTTTTAATATTACAATGTGCAGTTCACAAGTAAAGGGGTCCATAAACGCCCTAAAGTATTTAAAAATTAGTAAACACATAATATTAAGACGAATGTTTTTTTTTCCATATTCTGAGACGAGCCTTTTGGTATAACATACGATGGGTATTTTAAAAGTCAAAAAACACCTACATTTCTCGAAAAATCAAATGTGTAGACTTACGACAATGCATCAAGCCTCCTATTGTGTCCAGATCTCTGGTTATACAGCGAGATTGACTACCCTCTTTTGGGGTCATGATATAAGTGTGTTGCTGTTACGTTCAACAAATGGCGCACCCATTGTCGTAAAATATTTATTGTAGTGTGTGTTGCTTTAACGTCTAACAGATGGTGCTGTATTCAACAGATGGCGCTCCTATTATGATAAATTTTTAGTATAGCGTGTGTTGCTTTACCGTCAAAAAAGCAAGTTTTCACCTGTCACATGTGTGACATCAATATAAAGTATTTTAAAACAGACGCGTTGTGTCAAAATTTCAAAGCAATCGGTGAAGAACTTTCGGAGATTTAAGGTTTTGAATAAACCAACAATTTTACAGCTTTATTTATATTAGATAGTATTAAATAGTAAAAAATAATTGGGATCCAACCCAGTATTTTTAAGCTTGAAGAGCACAAAATACTTCAAAATCTGACGCAGTAGAATCTATATATTATGTATTATTATAACGTATAGCGGTAAGTTTTAGGGTTAGCTCACAGGTCATAATTATACTGATTTATTTTAAAATAGTTTTCCCTCTATATTTACGCATCGCTTTCTGGGAGCCATTCTAGGTACATGCTGCACGAGACAAATTAATTCAGCTTTACACAAACTTTTCAAACCAAAAATGAACTGTTTTGACACAATATGTTAAATTGACAAAAAAAAACCTTTTCGCTATATTAAAATGTATAGAAAAAAATTAATAACAATAAAATAAAATATTTCGTGGAAACGACCTTGATAAATATAGCAAATAGGTATGTTCGTCGCGTCAATTCTTTCAAATCAAGTTTGAGTTTGGCAACGATGAAATAATTTATTGCAACCTTGACTATTTCGTCAACACAAACAAAAATATACCTAGTACTGCATAAAATTATTTGCGTTAAAATTACTTTTCAATACAAAAGAAAGTTGAATATAATTTTTTAGGTATATTGTATAGATTATTATTTTAGACAAGAAGAAATGTGGTTAATCTTTCGAACAAATGTGCGTTACTGTACGACTTGGCCGCCTGATTATAGCAATTTTTCAAACTGGTTGATGATATTACACAGACAAACAAAGCCTTCAAACTTATAATACCTCTCCTTTTTGCGTCGGGTATTAAAAATTTAAAGCTTGGCATATCTAAATATATAAAGTAAACCGTGACGGACTGACTGACTGACTTTCTGACTGACTGATCTATTAACAGACAGCTCAATCCACTGGGCGGATTAGGCTGAAATTTGGCACACAGATAGTTATTATGACGTAGTCATCCGCTGAGAACGGATTTTTTAAAATTCAAAGGGTGTAACGGGGGTTCAAAATTTGCATGCAGAATCAACGCACAGCTCAAACCACTGGACGGATTGGGCTGAAATTTGGTACACAGTTATTATGACGTAGGTAGGCATCCGCTAAAAACAGACTTTTGAAAATTCAACCCCTAAAAGGATGTAACGGGGGTTCAAAATTTGCATGGAGAAATCATATAGATGTATCAATTCGAAAATGTCCAGGATTACTCCTGTCAACAAATAAATAAAAACTTGTTTCGTGCTTTTTCAAAATCAACCCTTTCAGAGGGTGAAAAGAGGTAAATAATCTAACAATCAACATGGGTGTCATTTTCACGGCTTGTAAGAATGTTGATCACGTAAATGTCATCAATTTTAAAATTTATTAGGACGATCGACGTCGAGAAAGGAGTAACAATGCCAAATAATGGGAATGCATCCGTGTTTCGTCTCAATCGCGTACGAAGCCGCGAGTAACGGCTAGTTGAACATCATGGGAGATGCAATGCGCTAATGTGCTTATTTAATTTTTTTTATATTTTCGTAAGAGAACTTCGCTTATTACAAGCATTTTTCTTTTTCCTGTAACTTCCCCTTATAGATGGGCTGAATCTACTGGACGTGAGTACAAATAAATAAGTATTTGCCTAGTTATGATTTTTTTACAGAATATTATTATTATCAGGAACTTTGACGTGTCGAAATTTTAAAATCATGACTAAATATTTTTTTGAAACCACCAATTTATATTACTGATATTTTTCATTTGTAAACACGTTAACTTTTTAGGGGGGGGGGGAGTGTAGGGTCTAACAAAACCTTTTCTTATGAATTTTTTTTAGAGATATCGTTGAAGTGGATATATTTTCATATGTTTCAAAGCATCATCGAACAACATTTTGTAATTTTTTTGTAGAAAAATATTGAGAAATAAAGCGGTGTCGAAGCATTTTCGAGGACGCCCTTTAGAAAAGATGATTTGCGGTGTACACTATATCTCAGCGTAGAATTATTTGAAATAAAAAAAATTAGTCAATATTTTTCTACACCCCAACGTTCTTTTTTTTGTTTTTTTAAATTTTTAATGGTTGCTTGAAGTCAAAAGCGCGATTTTTCACGAAAATATCCGCCATGTTGTAGTTGTAAAATCCCCTTAATGTACCAAAAAAAAAAAAAAACTTTGGGGTCTGGTATTTTATATGCAGAAAGTGTGTACAAAATTTTAAAAGAATCGGTGCAGTAGTTTTTTAATGTACACGAACATTTGAAACGTGGTTTCGATAAAAACGCAATAAAGTTTTGAACTCTAAAAAACGAAAAAACAATTTATTTTTTTAACAGCTCCATAAAGTACATTACCTGCAGCAACTTCCTTACCATCGACTTTTTGTAAGTCTACGTCTTATTCTAGGGGGTACTGCATTTATATACCCAAAACTTATATCAACTGCGGTTATTTACTCGGCGCTGAGTCACTAAGCGCCGAGCTTTTGCCGCTTCGCAGTGTTAGAGGAGGGGAGACTTAAAGGTCTACGACTGAGAGTTTTGCTCCGATTGATTTGAAATTTTGACACAACGTTCTTTGAATGTTTTACTATATAAGAAAATTCAGTAAAAAAATCGAGTTTTTTAGAACCTTACCTCCCCCTCCCCCCTTAAAAGGATTTTATCCTAATAAATTAGACATCAGCGAACACTTTTATTGAACTTTTATTCAAAAAATAATAGAATAATAATAAATATATCAAAGTAGTATTAAATGATTAATTACAGTTTATCTATTTATTAACCTTAGTCTAAGCGGACCATTTGGTGTAAACATTGGATGAGTATGATAGTCAAGCTTCTTATGATGGTACTCAATACGAAATGCTTGAATCATCTGTAAAAATAAAAATAAAACTCTACAAATTAAACTACTGAATATATTTCAGTGAATTTTAACAGGGTTCTAGTCTGATAGTAAACAAAGTGAATAAAATATAAACCAAGGCGATCTGACCAAAATTGCGAACTATAGAGCTCGGACGTACGTACATACACGTACAGACCAACCGACAACTGCTGTGCGTGATTTTCAGTTACTATTTTAGTAGTAATTATGAACTTGAATCGATCTAAAAATGATTCTGTTTTATGGAACAGAATTTTCCCTTTTCAAAAAGCAACAATTTGAATGGATTTCGTGTGAAATTAATTTAGATAGGTAGGTATATAACTTCTTGTACGAACGAAAGTCAGCTCTGACGCGCAAAGCGATAATAGAGCACATACCGCTTGTGTAGCGGTATGCGCATTAATGTGTAATTAGTTAATTTTTGTACCTTTCCACTTGCTTATGAAAAAAACTTCAAATTGTTACTGCCTAGTAGACGGAAATATTCTAAATTTTTGAAATGAACAAGTCGGAAAAGTATATTAATTGAAATTTTGAGTCCCTTAACTTCTATCCATACCGATGTATAGTAAAACTATTTTTAACATGGCGACGTAATCGTGACTGTAGAAAAGTGAGACTTTTATAAGTATTTCTTGTGTGCTGTTACCTTAGCGATAACTATTTGCATTTCCAAATCAGCAAATCTTCTTCCTAAGCACATACGTCTTCCATGGCCAAACGGCAATGAAGCAAATTGGTGGTGTTTTAGTATTTTACTGTCGAAATTATCCGTTACATTTTTTCTCATCCATCGTTCTGGTAGGAACTGATTACTATTTGTGAAATATTTGTCCAAATTGCTTAACACATAGTGCTGAAATACTATTTGGACCTAAAATAGATATACAGCACGGATTTATAACTAATTGAATATTCATTGCCTCGTGAAGAATTGATTATTTCTTACCCCTTTTGGAATCTGATAGCCACCGATTACGGAATCACTGGTGGTGCATCGACCATTTAAAATGACCACTGGGAACAATCTAAAAATCACAAAAACACACATGATAATTGATAAAAGCTGTGACTGAATATTGTCAATGGCGACGATGATAATATAAGCGTATTTAATTTTTTATTAGTAACCACCGATGTAAATTTTGTAACCATTGCTTAGATAACTATCTATAGGATTTGCAATTAAATAATTGTCTATTTTTAACCGACTTCAAAAAAGGATGTTATACAGGGTGTTTGGAAGCTGGGTGCAAAGCCTTAAGGGGGTGTTAGTATAGACCATATAGAACATTTTGAGCAATGTTTGTCCTAACCAAAGTCTGATAATTTTTTTTTAGGAAACTTTTACGATTTTAGTACCAAAATCCCAAAATTTTCCAATTAAGTGCTAATAACGCAAAGTTTAAGTGGAAATGTTTATTTTTTTTTATTTACTTTATTAGCCTAATGTGTGTTTAATGGTATCAAATAATTTTAAAGCACCGTTTTTACTAAAAATATAACTTTCAGACTATTTAAACCTAACAGAAAAAAATGTCAAACAAAAAGATGGATTTTTATTGACATTTAAAAAAATAAATAAAATAGCTACATGTGTTCAGACAATTTTAAAAACATGCTGAGTTATTGTTCTTTCTGTTAAAGTATCATTTACCTGGATATCTTTACCATTTTTGAAGTTAGGGTGCCTGAACCAGTTAAGGATAAGAAATTAAAAATTTAAAGAAAATCAAAACAAGCCTAATTTTGCTCAAATAACTTTAAACTGATGTCTAAAACAATATCCGAGATTATTTTTTAGTCTACTGTGTAATAATAATAAACTTACCTACCCGAACAAAAATGTAAAGAGGAGCCTTAAAGAACTAAAATCGTAAAAGTTCCCTAAAAAAAATATCAGACTTTGGTTAGGACAAATATGGCTCAAAATGTTCTATATGGTCTATACTAACACCCACTTAAGGCTTTGCATCCAGCTTCCAAACACCCTGTATGTTCGATTGTGTTTTTTTTTGTATGTCCGTCCGTCGATATCTTCGTCGGTTGGCAAACGATTTCGACTATTCTTTTTTCATTCTCAGCTGGTCCCATATTTTTTTAGAAAATTAACAAAAATCAAAGAAATACTGCAAAAGTTGTAGTTATTGGTGTAAACGTTGCTATTTGGTTTTATTAGACACCAAAAAGTTAAAAATAAAAAACTTTTTTTTAATTAAACCTTCTGCAAAAAGAGTCACTAAAAAGCGTAAAATAACAAAATTTTAAGGTCAGCGCCTATTTAGTTACTATATTACGATTTATGTACTTAGGCATGTTAAATAGACGGCGACCTCAAAACTTTGTTATTTTACGCTTTTTAGTGACTCTTTTTTGAAGGAGGTTCAGTAAAAAAAAAGTTTTTTATTGCAAGAAATATATAACCAATTTTGTATTTTAACCGGTGTTTTCAATACTGTGGCACGTTTTTTATCTATAATATTTTATCTTAAAAATTTTGGTAATGTATCCGTTAAATAGATTATGATTATAGGTATTTGATTTCGAGCAGAATCTAATTAAAATCTACAATGGTTTTTTTGACAATGCTTTCCAGCATAGGTGATAGGACTGACAATAGCTTTGCGCAACGATTCCAAACCGTTAGTAAACTGCCGACGCATGCACATTTGCTGACGGGTTGGACTTGCTATGCGAATGAGGCAAATAATAGTAATAATAATTTATATAAGTACGTTAGTGATCTCTGGATAGTGATGTCTCTAAGCACTTATTTATGGTGTCTAGATGATGTAAAGCACTTTTTCTTCACACCTCGGTCAAAAGTATGTACTTCTGGCATCAATTTTAAGGCAGACAATCAATACATTTGTGGAATTTCACGGACTGATGCCGGAAGTAAGTACTTTCGATCGGCTGTAAAAGAAAATAGTTATCATTTACACCGCTCAATGAGACTACCGCTACTGCCGCCAGCCCCAATAGTCACGAACGGCTGTCACATCATTTGAGATTTGCTACAAAATCAGTTTCTCTGCGCAAGCAATGCGTATTTTCAAAAAATACACGAATTTGGAAGAAGTAACCCGGTTTTAAGGGCATTTCGTTAAAATATGCCGTTTACATTTAAACATGAGAAAATTGAGCAAACCTGAATATTATAGTGTAAATGAAGTGAAATAAAGCTATTTTGCTTATAAAAAGTAATTTTTACGTATAACCTCAAATCTGTTCGCTTGGAAATTATTTGTTTTTATGTAATTAATAAGTAATTAATTAATTAATGTAATAAGCGTACTTTCGGCCGTGGTATGAAGAAAAATAGTATACGCCATACGGGCAGAAAGTTTTAACTGCGCGTCATGATGCTCGACGCGCAGTGCAAGAATCTCAAACTTTCTGCCCTTGTGGTGTAATATAGCAGCTTATCGTTAAATTAAATCCTATTCTTGCCAGAAATGACAGGTTAGGAGACGTAACTATACAATTGATGACAAATTTTACTCGACCTCATCGTTTCTTTTATACAGGCGCGCAAGTATTGCATCCGATCAAGACATTCGCCTGTGAGAGGCGTTGCAGTAGATGGCAGTACGCTACTGATCTCGTCGTACAGCTTCTCCTGTTTATCTGGATGTATCGATAACTGATATAGCACCGATGCCACTGCGTTTGATGTCTGCAAAGTGCAAATAAACTTTATAGTTTATACAGTCGCAGATTGTATATTATAGATACTTGACAACTGAAGTCAACGGCGCTTTATATAGTCGCTTTAGAAGCTTACTACGAAGATTAGTTAAAATTTTATTTTAAAACTAAACTTGGTTGAAATCGTCAGTAGAATCTATTCCAGTTTGTTCACATCTTGTTTGGCTGACTAATATATTTTTAGACAGTAGATACATCTGCACTGCCCGCAAAAGCAAAGTTATAATATAATTGCCTTTGAACAATATTGTTTAAAGGCAATTATATATGAAAATGTACAGTTAAAATCATTCATAAAAGGGGAATTCAATGTTACATTAACAAATGTAATACACCACCTGAAAGTAGACATGTTAACGAAGAAAACCCCATACTACGATTTTTGAAAATCTGAAATTTTTAAATTACTTCTTTAGGTTGAAATTAGGGGTAATTTTTCGGTTTCTTGTAAATATTGCATTGGCAAATTAATTTTTTTATTCGAAAAAATTACAGCTTATTTAGGACATAGAAAGGTAAGTCTCCTAAAAATTTCATGTAAAAAAAACGTTTTTACAGGAGAAAAAAATTAAAAACGAAAAACACGGTTTTTTCGATATTTCTCTGAATCTTTAAGGTTATGTGAAAAAATTATATTCATAAAAGTTGTAGATCCTTTTAATACCTACAACATTGCAATACAACATTTTTAGATTGGAGGTCAACTTTCGCCGGAAATAACGAAAAACCGCGTTTGACCCCTAATACACGCCCCCCGCAGCCCCCCTGCCTTTTACGCATTTTAATTTTTGGTCCCTGTATTTCTGACTGCAGTTTCTTCCCTTCCTTATCATTCGTTTTCTGCTATTAATTTTGTCCCTTTTTCACTTGATTTTGGGCTAACTGCACTGGTCTATTAGCTAATCTCAAAAAGGAAATATCAAATCCTTTGATAAGACGTATTTGTCAATATTCTTGTATAAGATTTAGCGAGTTTTAATTGTCACACTAAGCATAATACTATTACGTTCGAGATACAGACTACATTAATGTACGTAGCTTCTATAAAAAAGTTGATTTTCACATCATAATAAGCATGTCTATAATATTTTTGAAATAAAATAAATTGAAACTGACGGGCTGCTTTTGAAATTTGGATTGGTAAGATAGCATTTATTTGTTTTAGTTCACAACACTAGTGTTAAATTTGAAATTTTACTACCAGTATACAGTCATGAAAAGTAGCTATTTTATAGGGGGCGTGTGCAAAAAATATGTTAAAGTAGGATCACAGTTGTAGGTTTTTTTTAAACTTTAAATGGAGTGAATTAGCGAAGTCTTACCTACATCGCACTGTTTATTATTATTAGCTATCTTATGTCTTTTGTTTCGGTCAGTGATGATTATTAATAAAACACTTAAAACAATTATCAGAGCGGAAAGCATTAAGTTCATATAAAATATTATATACTAAAATGTACACATGACGCACGCCATCTCTTTATTATTCATTTATAGAGGGTGACACAAACACAACATAATTCTTATTTCAAAATAACGCAGGCCTTGATTTACTTTTATCAGGATTGTGAGGGTAAAAGTTAATTAATACAGTAGATTAGAATTATTATTAGTGTATTTGCCATAAGGCACTTACACTATTGGCGTCGGTCGGATGGCGGGACCTAGAGGTCGGACCAAAATTTCTCGACGTTTCATAAGTTTCTAAGAAGTTTGGCACCATTTTTGGAAATGTTTATATATATATGTATATATATATATATATATATATATATATATATATATATATATATATATATATATATATATATATATATATATATATATATATATATATATATATATATATTTATATATATATATATATATATATATATATATATATATATATGTGTGACCACGATAACTCTCGACAGACTTAATCGATTTAAACGAAATTTGGTCCACATGTTGGAATCCATCATCGCAAGAAGCCTATTTAAAATGGGCCCAATCGGGCCATTTTAAGGGGGGTATTTAGGGGTTGAAAAATGTTTTTGGGCCCAAAAATACGGAAAAAGTTCTCAGAATCACTTCAAATTTGAAATTTAACCCTTTAGTAATTACTGAAATGTGCTGCTAAAATTTAAATAAAATCGGCCCGACAGGACCGGACTTACAAATTTTATGAAAACGCAAGTTTACTGATATGGATTTACATACTGAAGGGTGTATATAATTTGGTACAGATGTTGAATTGGTATGTAGTATTGAAATTAAGTAAAAAAATGTTGTTTTAAGGGGTGTATTAGAGGGTAATTTTTTTTATTTTGTCCAAAAACAAAGTTAAGTTCATACAATAGAGCCACACTGCTTATAAAAGCAAATACACTATATTGTCGGCAGGGTTTCGCACTGCGACCCGAGTTTTTATTGATGTGTAATTACATTTGATATGAATTTTTATTTTATTTGTAAATATTTGGAGGGCATACATCAACTGAATAAGAAAATGTAAACATTTTCTTATTATTGAAGGCAATAAATGGCTGCTGTATTTTCAAACTCGGATAACAAATTGTTTATGATTGTTAATACACCTGTATAACTTAAAATTGAAACCAGTTAACAAAAAAATATTTTGAAATTGTGGATTAAATGTGTGTCTTATTCTAATATATCTTACTGTATCAATTCCGACCAAAAACATGTCCAATGCCAGGATACATGCTATTTTTGCATTCGGATCCATCGTAATGACACGGTGCAATAGTGAAGGGTGATCGGTCGAAGTTTCATGTTTAACCTTTTCCATAGCCGCGTTGATGTGTTTCATAGAAATCCTGCATAAATGGTTTTAATATCTGTATTAGATTAGATTAGATTTATTTAGGATGATAAGACACTTGATATCTCACAAATACTGCGACCTAAAAGATCTTTTGTGCATCTCCTAATAGTGTTATTCCCAGTCTGGTAGAATGCTTTTTACTAACCTTATTATCTTATCCGTATACTTGTAGTCCTTTGACCGTACAACAGTCTACTGGACAACACAACTAAAATTTTAATATTAGATTTAGCGTAATATAAAAAAAAACAAATCGGTTACAGACTAATTTCATTTTTTTCATGATTTTGTGTTATCAGTAGGTATCTCGAATACAGCCCAAAATTATTTGATGAAATTTACCTATACAAATTATAAAATAGTAAACTAAAAGTAATATTCAAATCTTTGATTAACGTCTGATTAGAATTCTTCAATAAATAAAATTATCATCGTTTGTATTGCAATTTTTGTGCATACCTGACATACCTCATATCGAACATTTAACCGTTTGGAGAGAGGTCTCCAAGGTTTGCGGACAACGATATTTGTAAATAATTTCCTATAACTATGTATAAAAATTTAGCCGTCTTCGAGATACTAAAAAAATGATTGAAAAAAATTAAATTTCTGTCACCGATTTGCTATTTTTCTGTTAAATTAAATAAACTTTTAGTAGTACTGGCCAGTTGACTGTTGTACGATCAGAGCTCGGAGTGTTACATTCAACTAATTAATATACAGACTACAGAAATTATTTCGCTGATGTACATCCCTTGATATTGCATAGGTAGATAATAAAAAATGGAACTCACTCTCTGATGGTGTCCAAAGCGCGGATGTACTCTCTCCAAGTAGGCGTGCTGAATAACCTCCAAAAAGGCGTTTTTAATTCCAATATCGATATGTTAAGAAAAAATGTATTGACCGCATCTATCATTGCTTGAGTTTCTGGATTCGACTCTAAATCCAAACATCCCAACCGTACATCTAGCGCAACTCTTGCAATAGCTTAAAAGATAATATTAATTCAAGATTGAAACAGTGATCAATAATTAATTATTTATTTTTTATTTATTTGGTTTATTAATTGAAATTTTAATCGATAGAACCTGAACTTAATTTGCAGCCCTTACATTATGTTTAATAATATTATTTTTTTTAGTGTATTTGCCATAAGGCACTTACACTATTGGCGTTGGTCGGATGGCGGGACCTAGAGGTCGGACCAAAATTTCTCGACGTTTCATAACCTCCTAAGACGTTTGGCACCATTTTTGGAAATGTTTATATATATATGTATGTATGTATATATACAGCGTGTCCCATTTTAATGTCCCACCCCGAATAACTTTTGTCAGTGACCTTGAATGAAAAATTGTTTGGTACCGTAAAATGGGGTGACTTTGACCAATTTTTAGGTTTGAACTAAAATTTCTATGTGAAGACTACAAAAATTCAGGGATATTGTTTTTTGAAAATATGGGTATTAGGTAGTACTAGCGTTAAGGGAAAGTAGTATCTTTAGTTTGTTTACCATTATCAAGAAAAAAAATAAAATGGCGTAATAGTCAACTTCACCCCAAATGGGGTGAAGTTGACCACAGCTTTAATTTTCATTCTAATTGTTTATTTTAGCTAGTTGGGGTTAGTTTGTCCACAGGAATATGAAAAGAACATTTTATGAAACATTTATTTAAAAAAAAAAACGAACATTAAAGTCCGAACAACCTAAATAATGCAAAAAAGTAGAAATTAAACAGTTTACTTTAAATCAGATTGAAATTAAGCAGTTTACGTCAACAAAAATGTATATAAATATCACTAAAACTACTTTCAAATATAAAAAAACATTTTAGCTAAAATTAAACGCCGAAAGGTCCAAATTAAACAAAAATTCCCCTCTGCGACCGGTTTTGGGTTCGTACAATTAATATTAATTAATATGTATTTATTAATATTTTTTTAGAAGCCTGAGTTGCACTTATCTTTCCTTCTAAAACCTCTTCTAAGCATTTTTCTAATGTTTCTTCACTATAATCTTTAAAAACTCGAGCACCTAAATATATTCTCGGCATATCGTCAAATTACACTTTTAAATAATTAAGAACTCAATTTTACAACCACTCACATTCATTCATCAGAACAAACCGCGTTGCTAGAACAGTACAGACACACAAGACTGCAAGTTTTTGCAAGACTCTGCAAGCTAGTCAACTTCACCCAGGCGGTCAAGTTAACCCCAAAATCGTAAAAATATTGTCAAAGTTGAATATTTAGAATACTGCGATCCAGTTATTAAAGTTATGTAAAATATGATAATAAAGTGTTGACACAGAAAAATCACGTTATTAAAATAACGAAACATATTAGTCGTAAAGTTTCTGGTTTTGCAAATATTAATGATAGTTTGAGCACTACGAATTTTCATTAACTTTCATATATGACTTTGGCTTCGTATGTATCATGTATAGATAAAAATTAAAACATTTTGTTTACATGGAAACTTTTGACAATATATTAGCTTAATATTTAAGCAATAAAACTTCCGAATAATTATATCAATACGGAAAGTATTTAGCACTGAAACATTTTTTTAGTTTTTGGTCAACTTCACCCCAGTGGTCAAAGTCACCCCATTTTACGGTACAAAAGTTGTACAACTTGGAGAGGGACATTCGATGGCACTAATACTTTTGACCTTGGGTATAAGGTTCAAGGTCATTCAAGGTCAACTTTGATTTTTTTAATGGAACGTCCTATTTTTGACATCGGCAATCGATTGCGCGTGAAAAAATATGAGACTTTTGTCTGAAACTTTTTTCGAGAACGGGCAAATTTTCTCAATTAATTTAGCCTTCAAAATTGAAAATTTTTGAATTTTCAACTCGAGAATGGTGAGATTTTCTTCAAAAACAATAGGGCTTTTCATATTTGCATACCAAACATCCTCCCAAAATTTTGCTTCAATCTGTTCATCCGTTTGACCTGTATAGTGTTCACAGACTAACCGAATAACCGACTAACAGACTAACAGACGCACAGAGTTTTGCCCGTTCTCGGAAAACGTTTCAGACAAAAGTCTCATATTTTTTCACGCGCAATTGATTGCCGATGTCAAAAATAGGACGTTCCATTAAAAAAAACAAAGTTGACCTTGAACCTTATACCCAAGGTCAAAAGTATTAGTGCCATCAAATGTCCCCCTCCAAGTTGTACAACTTTTGCACCAAACAATCTTTCATTCAAGGTCACTGACAAAAGTTATCCGGGGTGGGACATTAAAATGGGACACGCTGTATATATAGATATATATGTGTGCGGGCTATAACTTTCGAAGGAGTTAATTGATTTTAACGAAATTTGGACCACATGTTGGAATCCACCACCGCACGAAGCCTATTTAAAATGGGCCCAATCGGGCCACTCTAAGGGTGGTTTTTAGGGGTTGAAAAAATTTTCTGGGCCCAAAAATACCGAAAAATATTTCAGAATCGTTTCAAAATTTAAATTTAACCTACTATTAAAAATGAAAATGCGCTGCCAAAATTTCATTAAAATCGGCCCGACAGGACCGGACTTAAAAATTTTATGAAAACATCAGTTTGTAGATATAGATTTACTTAGTGAAGGGTGGATTTAATTTGGTAAATTGATAGTAATATTTATATTAAGAAAAAAATATTATTTTAAGGGATGTATTAAGGGGCTAAATTTTTTATTTTGACCAAAAACAAAACAGTTAAGGTCACGTAATAAAGCCACACTGCTTGTGTTAGCAAATACACTATATTGTCGGCAGGGTTTCGCACTGCGACCCGAGTTTTTTAGTTATTTAGTGAGAAAACTTTTTCCACTAATAATAATTCATCTACGAGATTCAATGTTGTAAAATCTCCAAAAACGTCATGTTTTGGTATTTTTGTGTGTATTTCAAAGCAAACATGAACGAACATACCTATTATAGTTTAGGTAAAAGACGCAAAAATGTGGTACTTACATTCCAAAGACCACTTGTGAATATAATTTAAGTAATCATCTGGCATTTCTTGTAGTTTGTTTTTAATTCCTCGCGACCTAAAAGAAAACGATGGTGTTTATAGGTATAAGTTTGCTAACAGCAGCTACGAAAGATCAATCAAAACACCGACCTTTCCACAAACTCAACTGCAGTTTCTTCTATCTGTTTAATGTACATTCGAGCTGTACTCGGCTGAAGCATCACCTGTTGCACTTTTAAACGAAAATTATGCCAATTCTCTCCGTGTCTGTAAATTAAAACGTAGGTATCATAACAGTTTCAGTTGCAGAAAAAATTCATTCATAAAACACATTTTGCTAAATTTATTCATAAAACAAAGTGGTAAGTTTGCCTATCATATGAATTTAACTATGCAATTGCTTACTTCTTTATTGCTTACGTTTCATCAGAATTTCTGACTTTTTCAAAGCTCAAAAACAATTTTTAATATTAGTAAATAAAGTTTAACATAAAATTATATTTTTTTTCGACTTTAGAAAAATTTTCTTAATTTTTTATTGTCTTTAAAAAAAAATTGACATAATAAAAATTAATAAGATTTTTCTAAAGTTGAAAATAATCATAATTTTATGTTAAACTTTATTTACTAATATTAGAAATTGTTTTTGAGCTTTGAAAAAGTCAAAAATTCTGACGAAACGTAAGCAATAAAAAGAAAAGAATTACCTATATGTGTCCGCATTCTCATTATTCATAATTAATTAAAATAAATATTACGGACGTTAAAATAGAAAACAGTAATTATAATTACGCGCATTTATAAAAAAAATATTTAAAAATACCAATAACTTCTTTATAACAATATCTTTACGCTCAAAGACCGAAAACGCTCACTGAGCGAAAAAACAGCTCACAATGCGTTGTGGTCACTGTAAAACATCCACATCGCGAAATTCATGTTATGTCTCTTATGAAAACGCTCACGATGCGTTGTAGCAATCACAGAAAAACCTCATAACAAAATTCGTATAGAATGATAGGCACGTATCATTCTATACGACCACAACGCATTGTGGCAATGAAAAAAAGCCATGACGCGTTCTGAGTACTAGTTGATTCAACCATATCAAGACGGACAATAGTTTTCCAATGATTAATTATTTGTATTCAATAATAATTTATCACTTAATAAGTTGATTTCCAACTAAGGAATGGTACTAGTTTAGGTCAAAAATCACTTTTCAAAATTTTACAATATCTTTTCATTTTAAGGTTCCGAAAATCCAAAAAACATATTTTTGGAAAAAAACTCTGTGCGTCTGTAGTCTCTGAGCACGATACAGGTCAAACGGATGAGCATGTTGAAACTAAATGGGTGAATTTTTGGTATGCAAATATGAAGAGCCCACTTATGGGTTGGTATGGTAAAAATCAACTTATTAAGTAATAAATTATTGAATACAAATTATTTATCATTGGAAAATTACTGTCCGCCGTGATATGGTTGCACCAACTAGTGCTCAGAACGCGTCATAGCTCTTCTTCATTGCCAGTTTTACAGTGACCACAGTGCGTTGTGAGCTGTTTTTCGCTCAATGAGCGTTTTTGAGCGTAACATATATAAAATTCCGGTGTTCGTGTGTTCGTAATTCTTCTCCTTCTAAAGGGCTTGACTAATTTTGATGACATTTTTTGTTTGTACTTATAGGGTCACCTGGATGGTTCTTAGCTGTAGTTGAACCCAGTAAATGTCGCTGTTGTCGATATCACGATTTTTTTTTTAATTTACCGGTCATGTTTTTAAATTTATTTTAGATTTCTTACATAAAAACATACATAGGGTGTTCCATTATGGATTTTTTTTGGCAGCTGTCAATTCAGCCATATTGACCTCCATTTTTTTCTGTTTTGAAATTTGGAAAGAGGAAAGTTGGCCATTTTTTAAAATGACATCGTACCTATAGTACGAAATTTTCCAAAAAAATCACACAAACCACATTTTCATCTCAACGTCTGTGCAAACAATAAAAAGTAACATATTTTTTGTTTTTTTTTTTTTTTTATTTAGTAGCGTGAAATAGTGACTATTGCATGACATGTGGTTTCAACAGGATGGTGCCACTTGTCATACAGCAGCACTCTAAAAGTGGATTTATTGAACCAAACATTTCCTGGACGAATTATCTCAAAAAATGGTGCTGTTGCATAGTGACTAAAAACATGTGATTTGACGCCTTTGGACATCTTTCTCTGGGGCTATGTTAAATCACAAGTCTACAGCAATAATCCACAGAAAATTAATGAATTATTTGTGTTATTGATGAGATTCAGCCCAATTTGTGTGAAAAAGTCATCGAAAATTTTTACAAAAGAGTCACCATCTGTAGAGCATCAAAAGGGCTACTTACATGATCTTCTTTTTAAAACGTAAATGGCAAACTTTTAACTTTCATATAATGCAAAAATTGAGATACGTGCAAAGTAAGCGTTGTTTTTTTTTTTAATTATAAAAAAATCTTCAATGGAACACCTATTACTTATAATCCCAAATTTTCAGTGTCCCAGCACCTCTGAATATCTTTTATTTCAATATTTTTTTATATTTGACTTATTAAATATGTATTTGAGGTATTTCAATTATACTGAATAAAAGATTTTATTTCAAGACATATAAATATTTTGCTAGCGAGGTCTGTGTCAGGACAACGTCTGCCTACCGGGTCCGCTAGTATATATTATATATTTAGAATATCTTCTAAAGTAGTTATATCGAATATATTTACACAGCAATAACTCCAGCATCATCGCCAAAGAAATCCTTCCTGAGGATGTGTTTGTAGTAATTGAGGGATGGTGGAGACGGTCTGTAAGGCATAGCATCTTCTCGTTTGAACACGCGACTTATTTCATCGGGATCGTACAGCAGTAGCATGTCCGGCTTGCTAAACAATCCTGATATTTTAACGACAGTTCCATAGCGTTTGTACATATTCTGAAACACCTTGTCCACACGGTCGATACTGTACTCTCCTAAAATCAGACGGAGACTTTTAAAACAAGTCACTACTGGTTGATTAATTAAAAGACATTTGACTCTCTATAAAAATTACTGAATGGGATTAAAATATTTTTTACCTATTTTTTACCATTCCAACCCACATGTGGGGGAATGGTACTAATTTAGGTCAAAAATCACTTTTCTAAATTTTACAATATCTGTTCGTTTTGAGGTCCCCTGAATCCAAAAATCATATTTTTGGAAAAACTCTGTGCGTCTGTTTTAATGTTAGTCTGTTTATCTGTGACCACGATACACGTCAAGCGGATGAATGTATTGAAAGCAAATTTTGGAAGGATGTTTGTTTGCAAATATGAAGAGCCCTATTGTTTTTTGGGGAAAATCGGCGCATACACAGAAAATGTATATGCTATAACGGTGTTTTTTTATATAATAATGGTATACTTTTCTCAACGGCTTATTATTCTATTTATTTTTTCAAGAGTTTTGTTTAAAAAATTTTTTTCAAGTCTTTTCGGGAATATTTTTAAAATAAAAAAAAAAATCAGCTGTTCTTTTGTTTTGAAGATCTGTCAGAAATAAACTAGTTAAGATTCAAATCTTTGATTAACGTCTGAATAGAACTCTTCAAGTAAATAAAATTGTCGACCAATTTTATTTATTTAAACTAGTTAAGCATTCTTTGATTAATTTTTACATGACGTGGAATATATTATGTAGGTAACCATAGCAACGAATAGCAAAGGTCATATTGAATACTAGGCATTACCCGCGTCACCTGACGCAATGTCAGAAATTTTATTTTCTTTATTATACTATATCAAATGTTAATATTTTGAAGTTAGATTGGTCCCGTTGCCCAATTGGCTGGAATTTTTTTACTAGAAGTTATTCTTATAGAGAAGTTCTTTTTATGAGTTTAGTGAAATTTGTAATAATTTCAGTATTTCTAGTTCTCAGAGACCCAATTAAGCGGAAGATCGCTTCTAGCAAATGTGTGAGTAGAAGGGTCGACTATATGCTATATGTGCAATTGAAGAATTGAATACTTGTAAAACACAAATAAAATAATATTAATTAACACCAGCACTACGGTCGTGTCTGCGGTTAAGCACGAAAATACTAAATATAATTTAAACTGTATTAAAAAACTCAAAATAGTTAAACCTTAAGGTATTTAAAAATACAGGTATAGGTACACTAATAACAATCACTTGCACGTAGAAAGCATTTTTGCTATCAAATAAAATAGATACTGTAAAAATATTTAAATAGATACGGTATTTTAAATACTTTAAGTAAAATACTTTACAATATTGGTTTTATTGCGACGTTTCGTAAAGGTCACAGTTCATTTCTTCAGAGCAGATCTGAATACTGGAATACTGATACTTGGATGGGTCGGATTACAATACATTATAAAAAACAACGAGTTTCGAGGGGGAAATCGTTCTGACACAATAACCACCCCCCCCCACCTCACCTGTTAGCAGAGGGAAGGGGTGACTTTGTTTTTTTCTTTTTAATGGGGAACCCCTGTTTTTTCGTCATCGAATTTTTTTGAATGCGAAAATAGAAATCTTTTGTCTGAAATTTTTTTAAATTTAAGTTTTAGTTTTTTGCAAATCGATAATATTGACTAACACATTGAAGAATCAGCAGGCTCTCGAGAAAACTCTCCATGGTAACGAATTCTATTTTTGTAAGTAGGTTACATCGATGTACTGAGTCATTCAAGCGGAAGGTGCAACGGAGAGGAGAGGATGACCTTTGTTTTTTAAATGTGAATATTGTTAAATCAGATATTGTTTTTTGTGAAAAAAAAAAACATTTTTTGTCTGAACTTTTCTTCAATTTATTCGACTCGTAGTTTTTTACCAAAACGCTCATTAAAAAAAATCATGATTACCGATTTGCAAAAAAACTAAATTTAAAGTTAAGTTGTTGTTTTTAGAGGAAGAAGGATCATAGAAAACTATCAAGACGAAATTTTTATTTTTCGCAACGTTTCGTGTTGTAATTAACACTTCATCAGGCGATCTACAAACATTAATACTAATGAATCTCACAAATAAATACAAAATTATTACAACCTTATCTTAACCTTACCATAAAATACTAGATCTTGACATAGTCAAAATAAAATTATTATTGTCATATCGTAATGTAAGTTGAAATAATAAATTTCGTCTTGATAGTTTTCTATGATCCTTCTTCCTCTAAAAACAACAACTTACTATATCATCATCCAGGATCTCACACACTTAAATATTTAAAGTTAAATTAAAAAAAAATTCAGACAAAAGATGTCATTTTCACATATAAAAAAAATTCGATGATAAAAAATGGGTCAAATCTTTGATTAACGTCTGAATAGAACTCTTCAAGTAAATAAAATTGTCGACCAATTTTTCTCAGACCGAACGACATATTGACAAAAAATGATAAAATTACAAATCAATATAACACAAGATGACGTTCGATCTGGATTTGGATCTTCTTCAGAAATATCTAAAAAATATAAAAATTAATTAATATTAAGTTATTTATTAACTAATCGATTGTACGTAAAATTGAAAGTTTGAAAGATTAAAAAATAATGAAAAATTAATAACAAACAAAGTTTATAAACCGTAGTCATGGATATCAAAGTACCCATAAAGAAAAAATTATTTGAAAAAACAAAATATTATTTCAAAATAATATCATAAATATTACTTAAATTTTCCGTATCTAATTGAGCATTAAGAGAGTTTTTATTAGATTTTATATATAACATTTCCGAAATACTTCTTTTAAAATAATTACTTTCATTATCAAAAATTTAAACACTATCCCAATTAATTTTATGGTCGTAATAAATTTTATGCTTAGTTACGACATTATGTTTATCAGGGAGTAGTTTATAATTGTTTTGGTGCTCTTTAACACGTGTTTTAAGTGCTCTTTTTGTTTGCCCAATATAATTCATATTACAATCTTCACAACTAATTTTGTAAACAACATTATGTTTTTGTAATTTGTTTAGTTTATCCTTTCCCTTTTTAATAATTTTGTCTAGTTTATTATTTACATTATAAACTGTTTTTATATTTAAATTTTTAAGAAATGAATTAAATTTCTGAGAAATATTTTTGTAAAAAGGAATCACAATAAAAGGACAATCGACATTATTAATATTGTTTTGTGGATTATGGTTTTTGGTTAATTTATTAATTCTAATTTTGAAAAATTTATTAATAAAAAATGGGTGTTTCCATTTAAAAAACAAAAATCACCCCCTCCACCTGCTAAGTGGTGAGGTGATGGGGGTGGTTATTAAGTCCAAACGATTTCTCCCTTTAAACCAGGCGTGGCCAAATGGCAGCCCGCAGTGCAATTTTGTCCGGCCCACGAAGCATTTTATAAATTTTAGGAAAATAGATAGCAAGGGCCACAACAGACAAAAAAAGATCTTTTTGTTGCGGACATGAAAGGATTTTTTTTTGCTCTCCAAATTTTTGGCCCGCGGTCAAATTTTCATCAGCAATGTGGCCCGACGATCAAAAAATTTGTGATGCACTTTGCCCTAGACTCGACTAGAGCTTATGATCCCCTACTATTGTTAAAATGTGATGTTTTGTTAAGGTGACCATATGACCGCGGCTATCCAAAGATGAGAATATTTTTTTTGTTTCATACTTTTCAGTAGTCTGGTTTTAGTTTTTGAACTTATTTAAAAAAAAAACGTCCAAAGTTTACACTAAGACACTCTGTAATTTTCCAAAGAATCTCGCTTAAATTTTTCAGACCTTTTCGCTGTCTTACTAAGATTGGCCCTGACTGTATGGCCATGTCCTGCATAAGTCAAATTATTATTATTATATTACTTCAATAAATAATTCCAAAATCCATTGAATAGTTCGCGCGCAATTTATGAGAACCGCGACTTTATGGCAACAACATTGTAATTACATAACGTCATAAAACATTACCTATTACTAAATTTCTCTTGTTCTTTGTACACACCTACATATTGATCTATCAACTATTGACAGTCAGTCAACAATTACCGATTGTTCAAAATGCGCGACTTCAATAAGAACGAAACAATATCCGATCGCGCCGTGACGTCAGTACGGTTAACTGGGGCTTAACGTTACATTGGCATGTCCGTAATTATGCATCATTATTATTATGTTTTAGAATGAAAGTTAACTCGATACGCATAGTAGTTATAGTCGCAATTAAACCGCATACAAAATGTACAATTTTATGACCGGAGGCAAAAACGCATTTGGCGATTTTTTGTACTTTACTTCAATGCACGAAAAATCGTGTCTCAGATAAGGACAAGAATGTCAAATTCTGATTGTACTATCTCAAACCGTAAATCAATAAAAAAATGGGTAGTTATTGTTTTCACCCCGATTTTTTGGAAAACCGAGTTTTCATCAGATGTCGACATTTTGAGGTCCTAGGAAGCTATTCTGACCATTTTGGCGATGATGTCCGTAGGGCTGTATGTGTGTGTGTTTGTAAATCTCTTATTACTTTTAAACGGAGTGTCCAATTAAAACGCGGTTTGCGGCATCTGACATGACTTTGCTGAACTTAGATTTCCTAAAAATTTGGAATGATTCGACCCAATAAATTTTTAGAAATCTCCTAAATAAAGTTTGAAAAATTTTTAGAAATTTGTTTTTTAGAATATTTTCTAAACTACTAAACCGATTAATTCCTAAATATAATCGGCTCTTCTCCTTAAAAAATCGCCTCAAAAATTATTGGTTCATTTGTTTAAAAGGTATCGTGAACGAAAAATTCGTAAAAGTGTTTTTTTTAAAATTACTCCTAAAATTCCTATCATCAATTTTTTTTTAATAAATTACTTTTTCGGTTAAAAAAAACTGCGTCAATTGCCTCAACCCGCATCAAAATCGGTTCGTTTGTTTGCGAGATATCGTGAACGAAAAATTCGTAAGAAAGTGTTTTTTTTTTGAGCTCGAAGAGCTAAAAAATAAACTTCTTGCTATATTTTATATATTTTTGAGCATTTTGAACTCGAAAATAGCGGAAGTTTCAGGAATGGCCTGCAGGGTCAAACTTCTTTTCAAATTTTTTCATATAACGTGTGTCTTTGCTCTTTGGAATTTTATTTAGTTCACAATAACTTCTGCAAGAATGCACCGATTTGAATGCTTTTTAATGTTTATATCAGTAGACAGAGTCTCAGACCTCTTGATTTTGGCGTAAATAGGCTCAGTGTTTTGTAAATACACGCAGTTTTATTCCTAAATAAATTTTACTGAAATTTGATATATCTTAATGATTTTGAAACAAACCATGTATATACCGATGATTTTTTCTATATTCTCAAATAGTAGTTTCTGTATCTAGTTCATAAAGCATTATTGTGTGACAAGTTGTGACATTGTGTTAATAACAGACGATTGACGAGTTTTAACAATGGCGCGAGTCATAAAAGCAGTACAATCGGGATACATACTACATTATTTGCACGTACCTCCTATAAAATAGCTGAATTTTACATTATAATATGTATATTTGTAATATTTTTGACAGTTTACGTTTGGCCATATTGGTATGATATCTGTGAAGACTGTTAATTGGACACTTTGTTTCTCTGTCGCTCATATGAATTTAAATGGCAACTGACATAGATATTATTATTTTTATTATTACTAAAACTGTCGTATTGGTAAAAACGCATATTATTTTTGTTTTGTTTTACTTCACGCACTACTCTAAAAAATTGGTCGATTATTTTATTTATTGAAGAGTTAATATACTTTCACCTATCCATAGGTGACGTAATTGTTCGTAGTCCTCTCGGGAGAAAAAACTATGACTAATTTGAAATGATTTAACCTTATCACTTGGGGGTCGGAGATGCGTCATTTTTTTATGATATTGACACTTCTGTGAAGAATTTTAAGTTTATTTATTGCAAGTTTTAACACACAACATAAAATCTGACAGTAAATTTCGTGGTTTTTAGCTTTAGGAAGGTTCATGGAAAAAATCTGACCAAAATGTGAGAATATTTTTTTTTTTTATTTTAAACTCGCAAAACTTGGATTTTTGTAAAAAGAAAACCGAAGTAGATTTTCTTGAAAATGGCGCATTTCCGACCCCGAAGTGATAGAGGCTAAATCATTCCAAATTAGTCATAGTTTTTTCTCCCGAGAGGAATACGAGCAATTACCAGTCATCTGTATATTACGCAACTATAATTTGTGGTTTACTATTGTAGTCTATAATCAAAAAATTGTAATTACTATTTACCTATATAAGGAAGGAATCTCCAAATGTTCCCTAAAAAGGGTAAAGGCTTAGGTCCGGGCACTTCACTATACGGGATGGCATTGCTCCAATCCGAAACACAGTTTTGTGATTTTTCTTCCCGACTTGCAATTTCCGATGCCTTTGTCGACATGCAACATATCGTTGCATTTTTAAAACTACCGAACTTTTGAATTATATTGATCTTTTGAATTGTCATTTCTATACAAAAAGTTCACAGATTGATTAATTGAGATAGACTATTGAAATCAACGCCCGTATTAAAAAAACGGTACCGCTTTCGAGCACACAATATTATACTGGCAGTACGAATTAACGAACAAATCTTAATTTTCATGAATGAAGGTACCTGCACTAATACGTAGTCATTTTATTTTACTGTAAGTAACTAACTTATTTTATATACCTTTTTTGTACAAATGAGGGAATGATTAAATGTATCATAAGTAGCAATCTAGGGCTGCCGATAGTAAGCGGAATAATTTTCTAATGAAATATCTATTTTCAAGTTGATGAGAAGACTTCGTATGCAGCATTTCTCATTAATAGGAAGAACGTTAATATCGTCTATGTCTCGGTATCGTCTCGTCTAGTTTAACTGAAACATCGTATAAAGTTCAATTTTAATAAGGCAACACGACACGACAAAATGCTTTTTCCAAAAATGTATGTCTTTATATGCAACAGTCCCAAACACACAGAAGAAAAGCTTTGTG